>CP136054.1:332734592-335134592 GCA_032464435.1 Aegilops umbellulata | reverse complement strand
TCGATAATTTGAGGCTATTTCAACCCAAACTAGCTCTAACTTAGGGATCCAACCAAATAGGAGTGTTTCTGTACTTGCTACAGTGGGGACCGTAGCACATTGTTTTTTATGGCCATATCACCACATTGTTTTCTACTGCTGGTTCACTGGGCTACTGTGGTTCGCGCTGCTGGTTCACTGGGCTGTGTGGTTCGCACTCCTCCAACCTAAGTAGTAATCCCTCCGTTCCTAAATATAAGTCTTCGTATATATTTCACTGTGGACCACATACGGATGTATATAGATGCATTTTATGTGTAGATTCACTCATTTTTCTCCGTATGTGGTCCATAGTGAAATCTCTCCAAAGACTTATATTTAGGAACGGAGGGAGTAGTATAGTACTAGTATATACCGCATCATTCTTTGCTCCTTCTTACTACTCCGACATGTGAGAGAGCCAGCATCCGGGTCGACGTGTCATGCACCAGATTAGAGCACAGAACGGAAGGGGGGCATCACCCCGATTGGAGCGCCACTAATTCATGACTATAGTGAGTGGTCATATCACAAGTCTTTCCAGCAGTAACGCGCCGTCAAATCACACAGCCCCACTCGCTCACCCTCCTCGCCTCTCTGTCAAACCGCCTACCCGAAAACTGTCGCGCGTACTGCCCGGGAAAAGCCTCGCCCTCAACTTTTAACTACGCAAAAATAGTTCGAGCTTGTTTGTTTTATATAAATACAGTAAGTACTGTATGTTTATTCACCCGTGGGGTTGTTCAATGAATGGAGGGGCGGGGAGCACAAGTGAACAATACTGTAGTACTACTAGTAGTAGTAAGTAGGAGTCGTACAGTAGTCACCTTAAATAGAGAGTTTCTTTTCTTTAATGCCACGTACACAAATTGAAACGCTTGTTGTGGAGAGAAAAAAGATAATCACTCCACTATATATGGACGCAGGGGCCTGAGCACTTGCTTTACTAGGGTTGCTCTCTTTATTCTCTCATCCTCTCCAGATATAAACAAGACAACGGTAGCGACATTTTCTCTCTGCTCACCGCTGGTCACAGATCCGGCCGGATCCTTCGGCCGGCGTGTGTAGAGGACTAAAAGGTGCATCATTCACGCGGTCATCGCCGCTGAGGGAGGAAACCCACAGCTGCTGGAGGGGCCCGATCCTCTGCCCGTGTCGTTCTCTCCGACACAGCGCCGGCTCGGGAGGTCCTCCGACCCTTCTTCCTCCCTGTCGTATTGTCCGCAGATCCGACCTGCCGCCGCCGACATCCCGGCGACCCTCAGGTATAAGTTCTTCGAAAGCGGCCTTGCTCTACTGCCCCAGCTCCCCATGTGTCTGCATGTGCATCTTTTTCTACTCCCATCAGCTCTTCCAAAGCCACCTAAATTTTTAGTATTATTAGAGGTAAAGCTACTTCATGCATTCGAATCTAGGGCTTTGTTCAAACAACAAAGAAAGGGGGGAAAGTTGTAGCATGAATCTAGGACTTGATTCAAAGAGGAAATAATATGGTGAAAGTAGTAGAGACCGGATACCCAACCTGTCTCTTGGCTGAAAAGGGAAATAATGGGAAAACGCAGTACAAACTGGATAAGGAACAAATCTATTATTGGTTGAAAAAAGGATAGAAAAAGGCGGCTGGTGGACAAGTCAACAGAGTATGTCCAGGATTAGATTTGCTGCCATCACATAGTAAAAGGTCTCCGGGATTAGATTTGCTGCCCTCACATAGTAAAAGGTCTCAGGATTAGATTTGCTGCCCTCACATAGTAAAAGGTCTCCAGGATTAGATTTTCTGCCCTCACATAGTAAAAGGTCTCCAGGATTAGATTTGCTGCCCTCACATAGTACAAGGTCTCCAGGATTAGGTTTGCTGCCCTCACATAGCATGAACAAACTCAGCATCACCACTTTATGCCTCCTTGTAGGTACATTGTGCTGATGCGTCCACTGTCGCATGTCCTTATACCAACCTTTTGATGTTGTTAATGTAAGGGCGCATGTAAAATGAAGCGATCACACTGTTACCTTAGGGACATGTCTAACCAGTGTTATTGTTAATCTAATGCCTCCAGTGATAAGATGCAATCAAACTGTGTTACAAATGGCACTCCTGCTGTTTTCCCTAGTATGGTAAGCAAGTTGCTCCTTTACGCTGCTGAGTGTCCTGGTGTCCCAACGATCCCATGCCCTTAAACCAACTCTTTAGCTGTTGTTGATTTACTGTGTCTGGTAAACAAGCAATGCCACCATTAAACTAATCCCATATTTGAGGAATCTCATTGTTCATCATAATGCTTCTGGTAACATGAAGCATTGCTGACGTTTTAAAATTTCTACTGTCCTTGCGTGATTGCCATGAACATAATTAAGATGCTTCTTTTTATTTTGTATATGTTTCGTATATTCTTATTGACCAACAACTGTTTACTTTCTATCTTTTTGTGCAGATAGGGATATCCATTTCACCTTGTTGCTATTGTGACCTTTTGGTGAACTGCACAAAACACTTATTTTGGAATGAGTGTCTTGTGCAGTTCAACTAAAATGTCACGTGGGCAACATCTCTCAATTTTGTTGGAACTACACAAAATGGTGATTGGAGTTTCCAAAATCTCCGTCTAGTTCTGCTAGTAATCTCGTGCAACATTTTATTAGCCTTTGCAAGATGAGCCATCACTGTCACCACAATGGCACTTTATTTTAGTGGAACTGCACAAAAGGATAACAAAATTATAGTTGCACCTTACATGAGCCGGACAACCAACCTTAATGTTCCTCAATTTTAGTGCAACTACTAAAGAAGAACCTGCCAGCTCATGAGAGCAAGTACTTCTTGCTAGCTGAATGATCCAATATTTGCTTCATTTCAGGTGAACTGCAGAAAAAGGCGCATGAATTGAATCATGGAACTCCAGGAAAGCTTCATCCGAGTCGAGCTACAGGTTGAGTAAAGGAGGCCACTATTAAAGTGAAATCATGCTCTCCTGGTTTGTGCTATGCAAACAGGAATAGTCAACTACAGATGTTGTGATGGTCAAGAGCATTCGCCAAGTTCTTCGATTGTATGACATGGCTAGCGAAGATGGATTTAATCCCGATATTCACTTTATCAAAAGGCTCTAATGGGTTAGTTCTGAATCTTGCAAGTTGGGAATCAGTGAGATGTGTAGGCATCTTTGTTGTACTTATTATTTGAATCTTATTTGTTGGTTCTGAATCTTGGAAGCTGGGAATCAATGAGATGTGTAGGCATCTTTATTGTACTTATTATTTGGATCTTATTTGTTGGTTCTGAATCTTGCAAGCTGGGAATCAATGAGATGTGTAGGCATCTTTGTTGTACTTATTATTTGGATCTTATTTGTTGGTTCTGAATCTTGCAAGCTGGGAAACACGGCATGATGATGCAGAGGACAACAACCATAACCAATAGTTCAAACTTGGTTGTATTATCTTTGTGAAAGTGCGACAAATGTGCTGATCGTGTGCGTCTTGAGAATAATAATTCTAATTGTTGTGCATGTTGATCCTGTGGCACTGATAGAATGTAACGCCCCGAGACCGATGTGCCACGTGTCGTCCAGTTATTCGCCGTTGTCGCCATGTCATTTGCTTGCGTGTGCATCTTATCATGTCATCATGTGCATTGCGTCATCTTGTTTTCAAAACTTGCATCCGTCCCGGCCTCTTCTTTCCCTCCGTTGTCCGTTCTAAGCCCAGCCACACTTGCACGTGCATGCGGCATGTCCGAAATAGTATTTTATAAGTGGCCAAAAAATGTTCTCGGAATGGGATGAAAGTTGGCGTGCGGTGTTGTTTTGGTGTCAGTAGGCCGCCTGGCAAGTTTCATCGCATTCGGAGTCCGTTTGACGCCCCAACGAATAAATATAGCGGCATTATAGCCGGTCTAACGTCGGACGTTTTCGGTCTCCGGAAACCGTGTCGGGCTGCATCTGTCCCCTCTTCTCTCAGACCAACCCGCTCTTCACAATCCGCCAGACCGAACCTAACCTCTCTTGTCAGCCCGCGGACCTCCTTGCGCGCGCGTCCGAAAGTTGTCCCGGACCCGAACCGGACTGTCGCTACCGTTGTGTCCGGATCATCCCCTAACGTCTACGAAATATCTCCGTTTTGTTATTTGGACTCCCTAAGCTATTCTTTTTTCAGCTGCCCAATTACGATCGGACGGACCGAGATAACCCTTACCCTATTTCCCCTACCTATAAAAACAACCTAACCCTAAAATCTCGGACGGCTGTCCCATCCATCCCCTCACTCGTCGCCGCCGCTCATTCCAAATCCTCCTCGTTTTCCTCAGCCACCCAACCAGCGCTCTCCCTCCTCCTGGTTCCAGATGCCGAGCCCCCAATCCAAAATTCCTCTCGGCCTCCACTCTGTAGCCTCCGGCCACCTCCCCCGTCGTGCGCGCCCATCCACGAGCAGCCCAAGCCGCATCAGCCAGCCGCAGCACCTTGCTGCTCGATCTTTTGCTCGAGGCGCCCGAGCTCCTCGCCCACTATCACCGGAGGACTACCAAGGCCTCACCTCTTCCTCATGTTCCTTTCTCGCTCTCTCATCTCTCTTCCCTCACCCCGATCTCCCTTGTCTATGTGCCTACAGGAGCTTCCGCCGCCACGCCGTGGTGTCGTTCCCCTGCTTCGTCGCGTCCGGGGCCTCTACCTCGCCGGGTCCAAGGTGGATTCATCCGGCCTTGCCGTTCCCCAGCCTCGTCCCTCGTCCCGCTCGTCTCCGACACCAGCGTCGAACCCCGCCGCCCTCGTCTGTCTGTGCACAGGAGGTGCTCCGCCCGTCGCTGCTGTTCGCAGGAGCACCGGTGCCCCGGATCCGCTGTGGCGTTGCTGTCCGCCGAGCTCCCTGCCGCGCCAGGTCCGCCGCCGTCGTCCTTCTTCACGAGGACGAGCCCCTGCCTGCATCGCCCCGAACCGGCCTCCTCTTCACCGTTTCCCGCTCCTCCGCCCCACCTCCCGTCCTGGCTGCAAGCCACCGTCGCCCGGATCCTCCCCGAGCTCCAAGTCCCGCGCCCGCTAGTCCCCTGCCTCCGCATCGCGCCTCTGGCCATTTTCTGCATCGCCATGAACCTGCTACTGCTTCTGTACTTCGTTCTTCAGTAACGAGCAGCGGCAGCTCGCTCGGTAGAGCCGCTCGTTGACCGCGACCTCCAAGGCCCAGCCGCCCTTCCGGCCTTCATCTCCACCGCGTGGGCTGAGCCCCTCTGGTGAGCAGCCCAGTCAATCCAGATTCCAGCCCGCATATGTTTTTTCTCGTTCTGCGAATTTGTTATTTATCCCGAAAACTGCATATTTACAGATTGGACCCTAAACTTCATGCATTTAATAACTCACAAATGGTGCATCGGATTAAAATAAGTTATACATGTAAAATGCTTAGAATTTCATCTAGTTTCATAATATGCTACTTTCATCCATGTTAAAAATGTTTAAAATGTTGTTTGCATTTAATTTGCTTAAATGCCATGCTAAAATGATTTAATTCATAACTAAATAACCGTAGCTCGGATTTAAATGTTCTTTATATGTAAATGGGGTAGGAAAACGCCTAGTTTAACTTGGTGCACTTAATTTTGCTGTTTAACAACATTAAAATTGTGTTTATGGCAGAACAGTACCAAATTCGAAATATGCTTATGGGGTTTTACCGGATTTGTTGTTTGTTGTTCCGACCTCATTTAAGCTTCTCTAGATGGGTAGTTTTCATTTGCTTCACCCCTTGCCATGTTTAACAACATTTAATATTGATGGGTACCTAAACGAGAGAGAACTAAATAATTGTTGTGGTGTTTCATCAATATGCAACTCGTTGCATATTGAGTTCCACTTAACTTGTAGTGTTGTTTGTTGCACTTTGCCATGCCATGCTCATTTAAACCGGACAAGCATCATACTTGATTGTGCATCATGCTTTGTTCATGTGATGGTTGTTTACCATGTTGCTTGCTTCTTTCCGGGTTGCTTCTCCCGTTAGCTTCGGTTTCGTTCCGGAGTTGTGAGGATCTGTTCAACTACGTCTGTTTGTCTTCTTCATGGACTCGTTCTTCTTCCTAGCGGGATCTCAGGCAAGATGACCATACCCTCGAAATCACTTCTATCTTTGCTTGCTAGATGCTCGCTCTTTTGCTATGCCTATGCTGCGATACCTACCACTTGCTTATCATGCCTCCCATATTGTTAAACCAAGCCTCTAACCCACCTTGTCCTAGCAAACCGTTGTTTGGCTATGTTACCGCTTTGCTCAGCCCCTCTTATAGCGTTGTTAGTTGCAGGTGAAGATGAAGTTTGTTCCTTGTTGGAACATGGAGATGTTGTTCCTTGTTTGGAACATGTTTACTTGTTGGGATATCACAATATATCTTATTTAATTAATGCATCTATATACTTGGTTAAGGGTGGAAGGCTCGGCCTTATGCCTGGTGTTTTGTTCCACTCTTGCCGCCCTAGTTTCCGTCATATCGGTGTTATGTTCCCGGATTATGCGTCCCTAACGCGGTCGGGTGATTTATGGGACCCCCTTGACAGTTTGCTTTGAATAAGACTTTTCCAGCAAGGCCCAACATTGGTTTTACCATTTGCCTCACCTATGCCCTTTTATTTCCCTTGGGTTTCCGGGGCCCGAGGGTCATCTTTATTTTAGCCCCCCGGGCCAGTTCTCCTTCGAGTGCTGGTCCAAACCGAGCGATGTCCGGCGCCCCCTGGGCAATCAGGGTCTATGCCAACCCGACGTCTGGCTCATCCGGTGTGCCCTGAGACCGAGATATGTGCAGCTCCTATCAGGAATTGTCGGCACATCCAGGCGGCTTTGCTGGCCTTGTTTTATTACTATCGAAATGTCTTGTAGCCGGGATTCCGAGACTGATCGGTTCTTCCCGGGGAGAAGGAATATCCTTCGTTGATCGTGAGAGCTTATCATGGGCTAAGTTGGGACACCCCTGCCGGTTTTGAACTTTCGAAAGCCGTGCAGGTGACGCACCCGAGCTCAAGGAGGAGCTCGATGAAGATCTTGTTCATTGTGTTGTTTCGTTTCAGTTGATCGGTAGTGGAGCCTAGTCGGGACGATCGGGGATCTGTGTAGCATTTGGGGTAGTCTTCTTTTATTTTTGGTTCCGTAGTCGGACCTTGATTGTATCTGTATGATGTAATGCTTTACTCATGTATTGTGTGAAGTGGCGATTGTAAGCCAACTATGTATCTCTTTCCCTTATGTATTACATGGGTTGTGTGAAGATTACCACACTAGCGACATTGCTTTCAATGCGGTTATGCCTCTAAGTCGTGCTTCGACACGTGGGAGATATAGCCGCATCGAGGGCGTTACAAGTTGGTATCAGAGCCTTCCCCGACCTTAGGAGCCCCCACTGATTGATCGTTTTTAGCGGCCGAGTTGTGTCTAGAAAAATGTTTTGAGTCATTTAGGAATTATGTATCGGAGAGTTTAGGAATTCTTTTTATTTCCCAGTCTCCTCATCGCTCTGGTAAGGTATCCTGACGTAGAGTTTTGACTCTTCTCTTCTCAAATTTCACTAAAAAAATTTAGGATCACGCGGGTATCTTAGAATCGTTCCGATGGTTTTATGATGACAACATTGTCTTGGTGCCTCCTGTCAGCAGGGGTTTAGTGGTGGTGTCCCGGGGAGTTGAGCTCCGAGGTGTTGTCGTCATAATTTTATCGTTACAGTTCTGGAATACCTGAGTTTAGTACGCCGGCATCGAAAATCTCTTTTGTACAGTTGTTGGTGAGATAACCCTGATAGCCCAGTACTGAGGCGAGTGCGGGAGTATTGCCATAACTCATATAACGGATGCTTTTCGAAGGTTGAGGTAGACGATTTGCGAAGGTTTCTTAGTTATGTGTTGAAGGATGGATACAGCTGGATCTAGGTAATGTTAGTTTGGGTGATATATTTTGTGTCCCCTGTATCCCCAACACCAGATTGCATAACCAGAAAGTTTCGGGAGTTTATAAGTGGGAATTCAAGTATCACGTAGGAATTCTTTCCAACAGACACATGATACGTTATGGGATCTATCATATGTTTGTTTCCGGCTTATTCTACAAGTCAATCCTTTGTTTTGTTTTATTTGTGGTATTCGAGTTGCTTCGATGTCAAGTGTTGATCCATACCTTCCCTAAACGGTGTTCTCATATTTCTATGTGAATACTAATCCTTCTTGATCATCAAGATTATCATGCCAATTCTTTTCCAACCGGTGTGATTCTCTTCAAGAGGATCCTATCATTTTTCACATCCCCAAGTTCAATTCTAAGTTCTCCCAACGGTGTTCGCTTCATCCACCCCCAAGTTGTCTTGTTTTCCCGCCCTCCCACCCTTATTTCTTCAAGGACGCAGATTTCTTGATCAAGTATCCATCTTATTGATGTGAAGCCTCTCCATTCTTCTCTTTCAATGTTCTTATCCGGCGATTTCTATGAAGATGCGCAACAACTTCAAGTTCATCATTCTTTGTTATTTTTTCTACTCCAGTGGACTCAATTCAAGCTTTCGTTGTTGATCATATTCCTTTTCTCATTTCAAGTGCTTTCTTATGCCGGTGTATCTCTTAATCATTCACCTCTCGCTATTCATGTGTTCCGGAGTGATGAAGATATCTCAGAAGATTCAAGTTTCCATTCTCAATTCTCTCAAGTTCTTTTGAGGATGTTATCTCATTCAAGTCATTTAAATCAACCGGTGTGTTCTCCCTTTCAAGTAATCGTTCAACGGTGTTTCTTTTGAGTGGGCCCTAACCCACAGGTCTTTTTCCAGGATCTTACCTGACTCTTCTAATTTTCCTCGGAGTATCTTCTAAAGTTTGACGTAAGAATGAATTTTCATCACTCATATGTCTTTCTCCAAAATCTTTCAAACTCTTTTTCATCTTTGGCTCAACCTTTCTTCTTTTAATCCTTCTGGAGTTTCTCAACAATTTGGTGGTGTTTCTCCTCGTCTTTCTCAGCATTTGAAGACCGGAGAAGAGTTCCTCTTAAATCCTTACCCGTTCTTCCAAAGTTGCGTAGTTCAAGTTGATGCCATCCTCTCATAATTACTTTCGATTGTGAGAATTCTTTCCACCCATCCGGAGCATTTCAGAAGTCTTTACAGTTTGATTCTCTGGAGCCATCATCTCAATATTATTCATTCCAGCTTTCAGCTCTCGTTCTCCAAATCTTACCGGTGCATCGTTCAAGTATCCTCTAGTCAGCTCGTGATCTATTCGTTCATTTGTATCTAAATTCTCTGAAGTATCTTCGTTCATTTTCTAATTCTTCCCGGTGTTTCTTTATCTTTTCTTTGTTCATTTTAAATTCTTACGGTGGTTCGTTCAAGATCCTTCTTCCTTCGTTATCATATAGATTTATTCGTTGTTTCAATCCTACTGGTGGTTCGTTGAAGACCTTCCCAAGGTTGCGCTATATCTCTCTTAATCCTTCTACGAGAATAAGTAGTATGCCAAATCCGTTGCTTGTCATCAATTTAATTGGTGAAGGTTGAGCATAATGTACTTCTTGTTCTTGTTTCATCCAAGTGATTGATTCCTTCTTCCGGAGTTCGTTCATGATATCAATTTCTCAGTTCTAAGTTGTCCATCTCTTCTTTCCGGAGTTTGTTCATCATATCACATTCTTAGTTCGAGATGCTTCATCTTTTCTTTCCGGAGTTCCAAGTTTTCTCGGTAATATCATTTCTAAGCTCCATCTAAATCACCGCAAGGTTTCACCTTGTGTTCTCAACTTATCTTTATATTTGTCATCCTTTTATTACCGGAGTTCTTCATAGAGGCTCTACATGGTGGTTCGTCAAGAATTCTTTTCTTCAATTGTTCTTCAAGTTTTCTCTCGAAGTTATGATCCGTCAAGCCATACTTCAAAATAAACATGGTGCTCAACACATGTTTTGTTTGGAGGAGTTCAAGCATTTCTCCATCTTGCATTCCGTGGTGCAATTCTTTCTACCTTATCTTTTGAGGTGGTGTTATGTCATTCTTGACAATTTCCCTTCATGCTTCATGATTCACATGTTGTCAAGAATGAGGTATTTTAAATCCATCAATCTCTTCATTGGAGTTATCTTGGGTTATATTTCACTTAAGGCTTTCCCTAAGGATTGTTGTTTTTTATGGTGCTTATAAATGACCCAAGTTCTTCATTTATCCTACCGGTGAAATAAGTTGCTCGTCTCCTTGTTGATATCAATCCAATCTATTGTTTCCGTTAGTGGCAGAATTTCATCTCGTAATTTTGAGACGTTTTCCATAAGCCCACTACAAGCTTATTCTTTTCGTTATTGGTTGTCCAACAACTCCGTTCTAACCTTCTTGGAAGGATGCTTTCCAAATTCAATTGTGGTTGAAGTTGTCATTATCTTCTCCGTTCTTTTCTCCCAACCATCTAACTTCCATTCTTTCGTTCCGGAGGCATTGTGATGTTACTCTCTTCGACTCATCATCTCATTTTGCCAAGATCATGTTCTTTTCCGTGCTAATCCATTTAACCGGAGTGTGGTGTTCTCTTTTCAAGTTCTTTATAACTTATCAAGTCTTGCATCTCTTTTCAACCGGAGTGCTGCCCGAATTTGTTCTTCCTTGTTCCTTGTTTATCTCGTTTCAACCAGAGTGCTTTCAGTTCCTTCTTGTCCATTCTGCTCGTCATTCATAGCTTTGCAACCTCCAAGGTTCACATGGTGTTCCTTGTTCCTCTTATCTAACGGAGTGTTCGCAATCTCATTCATCTCCATTTTATTCTTCTTTAAATTGTTTAACCTCTCAAGGTTCATTGGTTTCAGTCGTTTTTCAAAGAAGCAACTTTGTTTTACCTCTTCTCCTTCCGTTTTTCTCCGGTGCCATCCTAGATCTCGGGACGAGATCCTCTCGTAGTGGTGGAGTGTTGTAACGCCCCGAGACCGATGTGCCAGGTGTCGTCCAGTTATTCGCCATTGTCGCCATGTCATTTGCTTGCGTGTGCATCTTATCATGTCATCATGTGCATTGCGTCATCTTGTTTTCAAAATTTGCATCCGTCCCGGCCTGTTCGTTCTCTCCGTTGTCTGTTCTGAGCCCAGCCACACTTGCACGCGCCTGCGGCATGTCCGAAATAGTATTTTATAAGTGGCCGAAAATTGTTCTCGGAATGGGATGAAAGTTGGCGTGCTGTGTTGTTTTGGTGTCAGTAGGCCGCCAGCCAAGTTTCATCGCATTCGGAGTCCGTTTGACGCCCCAACGAATAAATATAGCGGCATTATAGCCGGTCTAACGTCGGACGTTTTTGGTCTCCGGAAACCGTGTCGGGCTGCATCTGTCCCCTCTTCTCTCAGACCAACCCGCTCTTCACAATCCGCCAGACCGAACCTAACCTCTCTCGTCAGCCCACGGACCTCCTTGCGCGCGCGTCCGAAAGTTGTCCCGGACCCGAACCGGACTGTCGCTACCGTTGTGTCCGGATCATCCCCTAACATCTACGAAATATCTCCGTTTTGTTATTTGGACTCCCTAAGCTATTCTTTTTTTAGCTGCCCGATTACGATCGGACGGACCGAGATAACCCTTACCCTATTTCCCCTACCTATAAAAACAACCTAACCCTAAAATCTTGGACGGCTGTCCCATCCATCCCCTCACTCGTCACCGCCGCTCATTCCAAATCCTCCTCGTTTTCCTCAGCCACCCAACCAGCGCTCTCCCTCCTCCTGGTTCCAGATGCCGAGCCCCCAATCCAAAATTCCTCTCGGCCTCCACTCTGTAGCCTCCGGCCACCTCCCCCGTCGTGCGCGCCCATCCACGAGCAGCCCAAGCCGCATCAGCCAGCCGCAGCACCTTGCTGCTCGATCTTGTGCTCGAGGCGCCCGAGCTCCTCGCCCACTATCACCGGAGGACTACCAAGGCCTCACCTCTTCCTCATGTTCCTTTCTCGCTCTCTCATCTCTCTTCCCTCACCCCGATCTCCCTTGTCTATGTGCCTACAGGAGCTTCCGCCGCCGCGCCATGGTGTCGTTCCCCTGCTTCGTCGCGTCCGGGGCCTCTACCTCGCCGGGTCCGAGGTGGATTCATCCGGCCTTGCCGTTCCCCAGCCTCGTCCCTCGTCCCGCTCGTCTCCGACACTAGCGCCGAACCCCGCCGCCCTCGTCTGTCCGTGCACAGGAGGTGCTCCGCCCGTCGCTGCTGTTCGCAGGAGCACCGGTGCCCCGGATCCGCTGTGGCGTTGCCGTCCGCCGAGCTCCCTGCCGTGCCAGGTCCGCCGCTGTCATCCTTCTTCATGAGGACGAGACCCTGCCTGCATCGCCCCGAACCGGCCTCCTCTTTGCCGTTTCTCGCTCCTCCGCCCCACCTCCCATCCTGGCTGCAAGCCACCGTCGCCCGGATCCTCCCCGAGCTCCAAGTCCCGCGCCCGCTGGTCCCCTACCTCCGCATCGCGCCTCTGGCCGTTTTCTGCATCGCCATGAACCTGCTACTGCTTCTTTTGTTCTTCAGTAATGAGCAGCAGCAGCTCGCTCGGTAGAGCCGCTCGTTGACCGCGACCTCCAAGGCCCAGCCGCCCTTCCGGCCTTCATCTCCACCGCGTGGGCTGAGCCCCTCTGGTGAGCAGCCCAGTCAATCCAGATTCCAGCCCGCATATGTTTTTTCTCGTTCTGCGAATTTGTTATTTATCCCGAAAACTGCATATTTACAGATTGGACCCTAAACTTCATGCATTTAATAACTCACAAATGGTGCATCGGATTAAAATAAGTTATACATGTAAAATGCTTAGAATTTCATCTAGTTTCATAATATGCTACTTTCATCCATGTTAAAAATGTTTAAAATGTTGTTTGCATTTAATTTGCTTAAATGCCATGCTAAAATGATTTAATTCATAACTAAATAACCGTAGCTCGGATTTAAATGTTCTTTATATGTAAATGGGGTAGGAAAACGCCTAGTTTAACTTGGTGCACTTAATTTTGCTGTTTAACAACATTAAAATTGTGTTTATGGCAGAACAGTACCAAATTCGAAATATGCTTATGGGGTTTTACCGGATTTGTTGTTTGTTGTTCCGACCTCATTTAAGCTTCTCTAGATGGGTAGTTTTCATTTGCTTCACCCCTTGCCATGTTTAACAACATTTAATATTGATGGGTACCTAAACGAGAGAGAACTAAATAATTGTTGTGGTGTTTCATCAATATGCAACTCGTTGCATATTGAGTTCCACTTAACTTGTAGTGTTGTTTGTTGCACTTTGCCATGCCATGCTCATTTAAACCGGACAAGCATCATACTTGATTGTGCATCATGCTTTGTTCATGTGATGGTTGTTTACCATGTTGCTTGCTTCTTTCCGGGTTGCTTCTCCCGTTAGCTTCGGTTTCGTTCCGGAGTTGTGAGGATCTGTTCAACTACGTCTGTTTGTCTTCTTCATGGACTCGTTCTTCTTCCTAGCGGGATCTCAGGCAAGATGACCATACCCTCGAAATCACTTCTATCTTTGCTTGCTAGATGCTCGCTCTTTTGCTATGCCTATGCTGCGATACCTACCACTTGCTTATCATGCCTCCCATATTGTTAAACCAAGCCTCTAACCCACCTTGTCCTAGCAAACCGTTGTTTGGCTATGTTACCGCTTTGCTCAGCCCCTCTTATAGCGTTGTTAGTTGCAGGTGAAGATGAAGTTTGTTCCTTGTTGGAACATGGATATGTTGTTCCTTGTTTGGAACATGTTTACTTGTTGGGATATCACAATATATCTTATTTAATTAATGCATCTATATACTTGGTTAAGGGTGGAAGGCTCGGCCTTATGCCTGGTGTTTTGTTCCACTCTTGCCGCCCTAGTTTCCGTCATATCGGTGTTATGTTCCCGGATTATGCGTCCCTAACGCGGTCGGGTGATTTATGGGACCCCCTTGACAATTCGCTTTGAATAAGACTTTTCCAGCAAGGCCCAACATTGGTTTTACCATTTGCCTCACCTATGCCCTTTTATTTCCCTTGGGTTTCCGGAGCCCGAGGGTCATCTTTATTTTAGCCCCCCGGGCCAGTTCTCCTTCGAGTGCTGGTCCAAACCGAGCGATGTCCGGCGCCCCCTGGGCAATCAGGGTCTATGCCAACCCGACGTCTGGCTCATCCGGTGTGCCCTGAGACCGAGATATGTGCAGCTCCTATCAGGAATTGTTGGCACATCCGGGCGGCTTTGCTGGCCTTGTTTTATTACTGTCGAAATGTCATGTAGCCGGGATTCCTAGACTGATCGGTTCTTCCCGGGGAGAAGGAATATCCTTCGTTGATCGCGAGAGCTTATCATGGGCTAAGTTGGGACACCCCTGCAGGGTTTGAACTTTCGAAAGCCGTGCCCGCGGTTATGTGGCAGATGGGAATTTGTTAATGTCCGGTTGTAGAAAACCTGAAGTTGACCTTAATTAAAACACATCAACCGCGTGTGTAACCGTGATGGTCTCTTCTCGGCGGAGTCCGGGAAGTGAACACGGTGTTGGAGTTATGCTTGACGTAAGTAGTTTTAGGATCACTTCTTGATCATAGTTGTTCGACCGTGCTTTTGCCTTCTCTTCTCGCTCTCATTTGCGTATGGTAGCCACTATATATGCTAGTCGCTTGCTGCAGCTCCACCTCACTACCCTGTCCTACCTTTAAGCTTAAATAGTCTTGGTCTCGCGGGTGTGATATTGTTGAGTCCCCGTGACTCACAGATACTTCCAAAACCAGTTTGCAGGTGCCGATGAAACCGTGCAGGTGACGCACCCGAGCTCAAGGAGGAGCTCGATGAAGATCTTGTTCATTGTGTTGTTTCGTTTCAGTTGATCGATAGTGGAGCCCAGTCGGGACGATCGGGGATCTGTGTAGCATTTGGGGTAGTCTTCTTTTATTTTTGGTTCCATAGTCGGACCTTGATTGTATCTGTATGATGTAATGCTTTACTCATGTATTGTGTGAAGTGGCGATTGTAAGCCAACTATGTATCTCTTTCCCTTATGTATTACATGGGTTGTGTGAAGATTACCACACTAGCGACATTGCTTTCAATGCGGTTATGCCTCTAAGTCGTGCTTCGACACATGGGAGATATAGCCGCATCGAGGGTGTTACATATAACGAGTGAATGCATTTCTTGTTTTAAGTATAAACTATATTAGAGCTAATTAAATTTAAGTAAAGTGAGCACTAACTCCTGTTATTACAGTACCAATACAGACCCGCTCGTAAACCGATGTGTGGCCGAGGGTGCATCTTCTTCCGGGCGTGCAGCGGACGAGGGAGGGGTAGTAACTGTTGTCGCCTGTACACACTCAGCTTACTGTTGAATCCAGTTCCCCAGGAGCTGAAAAACGAACTGCTGCCACCGCCTACACACTCGTTCACTCGAAGAGACTCGAATGGCGATCCGAGGGGTGAGCCTGCTGGATATGGACTTCAGCAAGGAGTTCCCCTTTCAGTTCGCCGTTCAGTCCTATGGCTGCACCAAGTTGAATGTGATGTACACCAACGATACGGACTCGGTGAAGCTCTGCCTCGCCTCAGTCCTATGACTGCACCCGGTTCTGGAGCATTCGCCCGTTTTGTCGGCAGCGCCGACTGCACCTTTGCTACTGTGGAGAGAAGGAAGAACGTGACGATTCGGCCATCTGGTGCAACAAGCTTGTCAACATCCAGAAGCAATACAAGATCATCAGCAACGAGCAGGAGAAGGACTCCATGGTTGACCTCGCTGAGACCATCATCGACCCCTGATACGCCAACATGAAAGAAGACGACATGAACACGTGGGAGGTACCTCTAAATCTAGCCTACATAACCTACGCGGCCAAGGATGCGTACGCATGCTACGACATGTACAGGCAGATCTTGGACATGAGGGCGTGTCTGCTTCCCGTAACTGACGAGTACACGGACAGCCGCAGCGTCATGATCAAGCATGCCAGGAAGGTCTAGATGTTGTACTTTATCTGTTTATAAGCACCTTTATCAGCTGAGTGTTTCATGCATTAGCCTATGTGTCGTAATTATCTGTTTTGTCCAAAATATTTCTTTCAAGAACCCATTAACCTGATTGCTTTTTTTAGTGGCTATTTGCTTATGTATGTAAACTAGTTCACTTGTCTGTAAAAAAACTAGTTCACTCGGCTGTCGTGCTTTGAATCTCCTTCCTCCCAACATATTCCCCTCCTCAGGTGGACCCAGCAAGTCTCTGAATTTTCTCCCACTTTCTTTTTTGATGTAAACTGAGTTTTCTCCCAGTACTTTCCCCTAGAACCAACTCAACTGTCCCACGTCTAGCCTAAAAAATAATAATACCCCACGTACTATTAACTCATCAAATTAAAATGATATTTTATTTCGTAAGTTGAAATATCTTACAAAATAATAATAATAATTGTTTATATATAACTTGGCAAGTTAACTCCTAGTGATTGCGTACATAAGCTTGCAAAGATTTTACTGACGTGCAATCATGTGTTTATGTTTTTATAACATTTCTCCGTCTAGCCCAACATGATATTTTCACCCAGCCCAGCAAGTCCGCGGATTTCGAGAAAAATGCAAATGGGATTTAAACGGGCTGCATAGATGCTATATCATTGTTTCACCCAGCCCACCAAATGGACTAAAAAAACGTTCCCCCCGCTGACAAGTCAGACCCACCAGCTATATCTTCGCACGCAAGGAAGTGCCTCCTTATTACGCACAAAAAATGAATACCCCCTGCTAGCTGGGACCCACCATAGTGGGAGGATGACTTGTGGGCCAACAAAGTTGACGGGGACGGAGGGCTTTGTCAACTTAGTCAATATGAACGATTCTAGCTCCAGTGACCGTACGATGTCCATCCAACGGCCGTAGTGCTTCTTCAACCTCTGGTCTTCTTGCTCCAGCCACCCAAAGCAGCACCGGTCATGCCGCATGCTCCTGCCTCCCGTGGCCGGCAGTGCTGCCGCGGAGGCCTCACCGCCCCTACTATTCCCACCGCTGGCCAGGCCCTGCGGCGACGGCAGCCTCACACCGCAGATGAAATAGTGAACCCTCGTACTCCTCTCCGCGCGGGCTTCCACTGCCGCTTCTTCCCCGGCTCCGCGTCGTCCCCTTCCTAGGCCTCGCCATCGTCCACCGCCGTGGTGCTCTCCACGCGGCGTGGTCAACGTGGTCAAGGAACGACTTCCATCAGAAGAGTACTGTACGTGGAGAGGCTGACAACTGGGTCCACGGCCACAGCCCAGTTTTTTTGTGATTTGCCAAGCAAGTCGCTTTGTCAGGCCTGTTGAGCTGCAAATCTTTCAAGGCGAGGAGAGCTTTCATTCGGCTGGCCGAGAAAATGGCCCATCAGTAATGAGAAATGGGCTGTACATTTTTAAAACACATCAAACCGGCAATTAGTTTCAAATATATTTTTTTATTTCAAGATTTTAAATTACATTAATTTTCATGCGTGGAGAACTTATTGGATTTTTTATTGATATACATTTATTTTTTAAATCAGTTTGAATGTGAGTCGAAATTTTGGGATTAAAAACAGTTCGGACCGCACCGAAATATGCAAAATTTCGTATAATTTTTTAATTGTGCCAACAATTTGGGCTGTAATGCTAACAAAAAGAATATGGGATCCAAAAAAACCTTAAGAATTAGCCAATGGGCTGAAAATTATAAGAAATAATGGCAGATGGGATGTATGCTGTTTTCCACAGATTTGAGGCTTTCCTAAGAAAAGGTTGACGCACAAGCAGTGACTGTTGGATGTCCATCCAACGGCCGTCGTGCTTCTTCAATCTCTGCTCTTCCTGCTCCAGCCGCTCAAACAAGCGCCTGCGGGACTGCCTGCTCCCTCCTCCCCGCGGCTGGCTGTGCTGCCGCGCAGGCCTCACTGTCCCACCGTACTCCCATCGCTGGCCTAGCCATCCCTCTACTCGCCCACACCTGCTGTTATTCTCCGGTGACGGCAGACAAACCAGTAAACCCTCATACAGTCGTACTCCCCTCCGCGTGGGAAACAACTGTCGAGTCTTCCCTGCCTACGTGTCATTCCCTTCCTAGGCCTCGCCGTCGTCCACCGCCCTGGTGCTCTCGGCGCGGCCTGGTCAACATGGTCAACGACCGACATGCATCTGAAGTGGACTGTACATGGAGAGGCCGACAGTGTCGGATTTCGGGTTCCGGCAGACTCTTGAGGTTCGAACACTGGGGTGCGTGCGGAGATTTCGCCTTCTACCTACCTGCACCCCACCGCCTCGCTAAGATCTAAGCTATGGAAAGAACAGCACAAGAGACACAGGGTTTATACTAGTTCGGGCAACCATTGTGGTGTGATACCCTACTCTAGTTTGTGGTGTGGTGGATTGCCTCTTGGGCTGATGATGATGAGCAATACAAGGAAGAACAGCCTTGCGAGGGTCTGTTCTTGGCTGGGGCGATGAACTGCTAGGAGGAGTTCAGTCACCCTTCTCTCTCTCTCTCTGTGTGTGTGATGCTACTCGATCCGATCCCAGCTTGTTTCTGGATTGGCCAACTGCCTCTACCCTGGGGGTGGCTAGTCCTGTTTATAGGCAAAGGCCCTGGGCCTCTTCCCAAATATTGAGCGGGAAGGGCGCCAACAATTGGCCATTTTGAAGGGGAACATCTGGTACACTTATCCTGACTAAAGTTGGTCCTCTCCTGCCAAAGGCACTGGTGGTGACGCTGGCTTGGACTCCACAATGACTTCCTCCCTGCCGTTGGGCTGGTCTTGGTCTCGTTGCACCGAAACGGGTGCCTTTGCTTGATGCTCTCGCCTGCGCTTGCTCCCTTTGCACCAAAGAGAAAAGGAGGACACTGCGCGGGCTGGCGCCCGCCTGGCGCCCTTGGTTGTCATGGCTTGCGTCACGGGCACCTCGTGAGGTACCCCGCCTTGATCTCTCCGCCTCCTCGCGAGCCAGCCTGATGAGGCCGTGCCTAAGGAAGCTCGGTGTCGTCCGTCCCGCGAGGCTTGGCCCCTCGTGAGGGTCTTGGGTCTGTGTTGATGAAGATGGGTCGTGCTGGGCCCCCCTTTGAGCCACGCCATAGGCCGCAGGCAGGCAAGTCTGGGGACCCCCATTCCCAGAACGCCGACAGTAGCCCCCGGGCCCAAGGCGCGCCCGGACTTGGCCGTGCAGGGAGGCGAAAGGGCAAGGGTGAAGCGCCGCGGGCCCTAACAGCCTGCGGCCTTGGGCGCCGCGTGGAGGTTGATTGGACGTGAGCGTCTCCACTTCCCCATGACGCCTCGGCAACTGCACGGATTGGACAAGTCCCTGCATGCAAAGCGGGTCATGATTACCTACGATCGTGGAGGTCGGCGGTTGGCCTTCGCCGGCCATAAGTACGGAACAGCACGCGCCCTTCCAGTCCATCTCTTCTTGCTTCTCCTTCTTCCCGGTCCTTGCTCCGTCTTGCTGCGACGGCTCCGATCCGCCGGTTCTCGGCGGCAGAGAAGGGAAAGGCTCCCCGAGAGGAACTAGACCCGCTCCCGCCGAAGAAACGGCTCACCCTCTGCCGCCGGAACATGGGGGCCCATCAGGTGGTGTCGGGGCCCTGGTGCGAGCGGCCACCGTCGGGGTTCCCGCTTCCCTTGTACGCCCACATCGAGGGCTCTGAAGGAGTCGATGCCGATCGCCACGGGCGGCGCCGCTGTCGGCGCCGACGGGTCACGAAGGTTTGGGTCGTCCCCCCTGGGGTCCACACCGAGGGCTCCTCCCGAGAGTTTGTGCTCCACGCCGCCATGCCTCCTCAGTCTTGGATTCGCCTTCCTCCCTTCTTCGCCTCCATCATCCCGCAGGGAGAACTCTTGGAGCTTTGGCTGCAGCACCCTCGCGACCGAGGCAGAGGTCGCGATCGTTGTCCCGGGCGAGGTCTTCATGACTCGAGGCTGGGGCGAAATCGCCCGGGTTTGCACGACAAGAGGCGCCTTTGCGATCCACTTGGAGTACGACGGTGCTTCGGTGATGTTCTTCAAGGTCTTCAATGCGAACGGGCACCGGCTGGAGTGCTGCCCCGGGAGAGGTGGTCGGGACCCTGCTACGGCGAGGACTGGGCCCGCCGACCGCTCCCTTGGCGGCTCCTCAGGCGGCGGAGGATCCAGCGACTCCGGCGAGCTCTTCGTGACCCCGGAGACGAGTGACGACATCTACGAGCCCCCGAGCCGGCGCCGCTCCTGGAGCAGGGCGGGCTCGTCAGGTTGTCGCCGACTCTGATCTGGATGGGGTTGGCGCCGGTGCTTGACGGCCCATTGTTGATGATGGCGTCTTTTGCATGGGCGCGTGTAGTTAGCGTCCTTTTAGGATCTGTTCCCTGCGAGGAATCAAAGACGCGTCCCGTGGGGGCTTGTAAGGTGCCTGTGATCCTGTTTGTTAATATAACCCTTGTCGTAGAATTGTGCGAGTTGCTCATTCCGTCTTAGCTTAGTTCTCCCTTTCGAACCTCAGGAGGGCTTGGTGCTCTGCGCCAACAGGTCCCAGTCCCAAGGCGGCTTTAGCCGTCGCTGGTATGCCAGGTCGCGATGCCGTGGTCAAGGCCAGGAGGTGAGCGACCCGGGGTCCGGTAAGAGACCCTGAGTCGCGATGCTTAGGAGGTCCCCTTTGGCACTCAAGCAGCCGTCGTTCGGTGAGAAAGGAGAGCGGCGTCGCTAACACGGGATTGCATTAGGTGCGGGGATGGTGCCATGGTAGCTGGTGCTTCCGGGTGGTGAATTATCTCGAGAATCAGGGACCGCTCCCTGGTGTGTCGCCGGGTCCGTGCATCGGCAGGCGTGAGGTTGCTCGGCGAGGTCCTCACGTGTCCCTCCCCTCTCGCCTTTGCTCCCCTTTCAGCTCTATGTCCTCGGGTCCCGGCCCACGAGCGAGTCTCAGCCGTCGCTGGTATGCCAAGTCGCGATGCCGTGGACAAGGCCAGAGGGTGAGGGCTGGAGAGCAAGTAGGAGCCCTGAGTCGCCATGCTTAGGCACCCCCCCTTTAACGTGCAAGCGGTTCGCGCGGATGAGAGTGAAGGAGGCACCGCAAGGGCCTCGCCTGACGCAGCTCCTTTAGGAGATCCTGTAGACCCATCATAGAAAGAACGAGGGGTTGCCATGACAATTGACAGTCAGCCGTTGGTTGCTTCCGACGGGCGATGAGGCACTGAAGGCTTGACGAGGTGGCGCCATGCGGGGCTGCCGCGGCCAGAGCTCAGCCATTCAGGTTTGTCGGCGTTGCAGGGACGGACCCATGCGCAAGCGTTGTGCCATTTTGGGAGCAGCTCCGTCAGTTGGCGTCAGTTGAGCGGGCAACTAGGTCAAAAACATTAGCCGCGAAGGAGTGGATTCATTCAAATAGATGCTGGGAAGGTGGACATCACTGGGTCAGGCCTGATTGACTTGGGGATGATGCAGCCCGAGGGGTGCCCCCAACAAAGTAAGCTAACAACATGAAATAAAATGGATACATGCCACAGGGACGGACCCACGCGGTCTGGGAATAATGCAGCCCTGGGGGCGCTCCCAGCTGGAAATGAAACTTGAAAGATGTCACCTGATATTGTTGAGGACGAAGGAGTGTTGGTGTAGCAGACTCAGTGGGCTGCGGAAGCCGATCCTCACGAGCCCCCAGGCCAGGGGCCTCGGGAGGCTCCGGAGGCGCTGGTGGCTCCTCGCGGACCATCTCCGTCTCCGCCAAGGTTGCGGAACGCCTGGCCTCTTGAGCCTCCATGATGCCCCTCATGAGGCGCTGGTATGTGGCAGCCGCGTTCGGCAAGCCGTAAGGCATGTGAATGTAGCTGTGTGGTGGACCTTCGCAGCGCCCCACTCGCGAGGGCCAGAGGCGCTCCAGAGAGGCGACTCGATTGAGCCCTGGTATGTCGATGCAGACGCGCAGCCCACCATCCTCGCCTGGATGGGGAGCCACAGCTGGTAGGCGGCGGCCGCCTCTCATGACTCTTGACTCCTGTAGCTCCTGAATGGCCTTGCTGACGAACTCCTGAGGGTCTGGTCCTCCTTTCCTTACTCCTTCTTGAGGGAAACGTGCTTCGAAACACGCCTCCATGTGGTGCCCAAGCGCCTCCCTCGTGACCTTAGCCAGGTCGGTGGCCCTCCAGGGGAGAGCCCCCGAGCCCTGCCTGAGGAGGGAGCCGGGCGTGCTTTCCTATGCGATGGAAGGAGGTTCCCCCTGGGCAGGCGCGGGCCCTGAGGGGCCGGGCCGGACGATGTCTTCTTCTTATTGGGGGTGGTCTCGGGAAACCTCCTGCTTCAGCGATCCGGGTCTTCCAGTGATGCGGCCTAAAAGGCTCATTCTAGGGAACACACCGCGTCCTTCTTTTCACAGGGCACCGTGATGACTCCGCCACTTCCTGGCATCTTGAGGACGTTGTAGCCGTGGTGAGTTACGGCCATGAACTTGGCCAGCGCTGGGTACCCAAGGATGGCTATGTACGGCAGGCGAATGTGAGCGACGTCGAAGTCGATGAGCTCGGTGCGGTAGTTGTCGCGTGGCCCGAAGGTGACAGGGAGGCGGACCTGCCCAATCGGGACCGTGGAGGCATCGGTGACTCCGGAGAAAGGCTTGGTTGGACGAAGCTGGTTGTAGGGCACTTGGAGATTGTTGAATGTTTCAACGTACAGGACGTTGAGCCCTGCCCCGCCATCGATGAGGGTCCTGGTGACCAGCACGTTGCTGATGATTGGGGAACAAAGCATCGGGAGGACTCCGGCTCTGGCCGCAGACTTGAGCTGATCCGCTGAGCTGAACATGATGGCGCACGCCGACCACCTGAGAGGGCGCGTGGCTTCGAGCTTGGGGAGGACTGCATTTACTTCGCGGGCTAACTGCTTGAAGATGCACTGAGAGGCTGGGGCTTGAGCCCCGCCCAGGATGCAGGCGATCGCGCGCGGCTCCTGGAAGCCCCCAGCCCCCTCGTCCTAATGGCGGTCCTCGTTTCTCCTTGGCTGCGGCGGCAGCGGAGGGAGGCCTGCGTTGCCTTGCGGGCGATCCTCGCGAGACTGATCCCTCCAGTCTCCCTCGCGAGGCGGGTCTTGCCAGCGATCCTCGCGAGGTCGATCGCGCCACCCTTGGCGCGGGCCGCGGTCTTCCCAGCGTCCTGCGTTCCTTCCTCCTCCTCGATCGTAGCCCCGGTCACCACGGTCGAGACGACGGCCGAACCTTCCTTCTCGCACGGCTCGAAGCCTTGACATTCATTGGTGTTGTGGGTGTGGAGGTCGTGGTACACAAAGTACCGACTGCCCTTGGAAGACTCGGGCTGATCCCTTCCCTGCTTGGTGTCTGGTTCTGCCGCGAGCACGGCAGCCCCCTTGCGCTTCACATCCTTGGCCTTGGGCTTCTTCTCTTCTGGGTCTCCGGCTGGCAGCTCGAGGAGGGAGAGACGCCCTTCCTCAGCCCTGGCGCACTTGGTCGCCAAGTTGAACAGCTCCAAGGAAGTGCACAGGTCTTCATCCATTGCCAGCTCCTCCTTCATCTTGATGTCGCGCACGCCGTCGGAGAAGGCTGAGATGATGGCCTCCTCGGTCACCTTGGGAATCTTGAGGCGTGCGTTGTTTAAGCATTGGATGTACTTCTGTAGGGTCTCTCCGGGTTGTTGCTTGATGCAGCGCATGTCGCTCACGGCGGGTGGCCGGTCGTGAGTACCTTGGAAGTTGGCGATGAAGCGGGTGCGCATCTCGTCCTAGGAGGAGATCATGCCTGGAGCCAGGTGCGGGCCCCGTCCTTGAGCGCCATGGGAAACCAGTTCGCCATGACCTTCTCGTCTCCGTTGGCAGCTTCGATACCCAGCTCATAGAGCTGGAGGAACTCCGCAGGGTCGGCCGTGCCGTCATAACGAGGAGGCAGGTCTGGCTTGAACTTGCCGGGCCACGTGACGCTGCGTAGCTCGGTGGTGAAGGCACGGCAGTCTGTTGTGGCCACGGGAGGCCTTAGGTGACGGAGAGCTTGGTCTTGCAGGTCCCCATGCGTTGCAGCTGGGAGCAGCACGGGGTCTTGACATGCGGGAGCAGGAGCATGGTCGCGACGTGCTGGAGCAGGGAGCGCCTGGGCAGCTTCTTGCGGGCGAGGGACTTCTTGGCAGCTCTGCTCTTGCCGCGCTGGCACCTGACGGAGCAGGTTCCGCCCAGGGGCCACGCGCCTTGGAGCATGGGCGCCTTCTTGAGGAGGAGGCGGCTGGGGCGCCCTCGGAGCTTCGTCGCCCGCGCAGGGCGGGGTGCCGTGCAGCGGAAAGGACGGCGCAGGAGAGCCCCCTGCGGCGCGGACTAGCTCGGCGACGCGGTCGAGCCATTCTTCGTAGACGTCGTCGACGGGACGGTAGCGCAGGAGCTCGTTTGCCGCGATGAGCGTAGCTCGAGCCTCCATGGGTGCGCGGAGCGCGCGGGACGAAGAACCAGCTGGGGTGAGCGAGGGAGTAGCGGTGCGGCTGTCATGCCGCACGGACGGATGCTGAGACGACGCTTGTTACTCGTTTCCCGCCGGGCCGGTGGCGGCGTTGACGGCAGGTGACGGGGAACGGTGAGGACGCCCGCCGACAGGAGCCGTCTGGGTGACGCGGGAAGCGAGAGCGGCTCGGCGCTCGGCGCGGGCCCGACGAGCGTCAGACATGGACGCGATGGTCGGAGGAGAACGGGGCGGTGGAAGACGAATTCTGGCGGACCCCTACCTGGCGCGCCAAATGTCGGATTTCGGGTTCCGGTAGACCCTTGAGATTCGAACACTGGGGTGCGCGCGGAGATTTCGCCTTCTACCTACCTGCACCCCACCGCCTCGCTAAGATCTAAGATATGGAAAGAACAGCACAAGAGACACAGGGTTTATACTAGTTCGGGCCACCATTGTGGTGTAATACCCTACTCTAGTTTGTGGTGTGGTGGATTGCCTCTTGGGCTGATGATGATGAGCAATACAAGGAAGTACAGCCTCGCGAGGGTCTGTTCTTGGCGGGGGCGATGAACGGCTAGGAGGAGTTCAGTCACCCTTCTCTATCTGTGTGTGATGCTACTCGATCCGATCCTAGCTTGTTTCTGGATTGGCCGATTGCCTCTACCCTGGGGGTGGCTAGTCCTATTTATAGGCAAAGGCCCTGGGCCTCTTCCCAAATATTGAGCGGGAAGGGCGCCAACAATTGGCCATTTTGAAGGGGAACATCTGGTACACTTATCCTGACTAAAGTTGGTCCTCGCATGCCAAAGGCTTTGGTGGTGACGCTGGCTTGGGCTCCACAATTACTTCCTCCCTGCCGTTGGGCTGGTCTTGGTCTCGTTGCACCGAAACGGGTGCCTTTGCTTGATGCTCTTGCCTGCGCTTACTTCCTTTGCACCAAAGAGGAAAGGAGGACACTGCGCGGGCTGGCACCCGCCTGGCGCCCTTGGTCGTCATGGCTTGCGTCACGGGCACCTCGTGAGGTACCCCACCTTGATCT
This sequence comes from Aegilops umbellulata, assembly GCA_032464435.1. Lineage (NCBI taxonomy): Eukaryota > Viridiplantae > Streptophyta > Magnoliopsida > Poales > Poaceae > Aegilops > Aegilops umbellulata. The sequence goes on along the minus strand of CP136054.1, from coordinate 335,109,174 downwards.
CTCCGCCGCCTCGCGAGCCAGCCTGATGAGGTCGTTCCTGAGGAAGCTCCGTGTCGTCCGCCCCGTGAGGCTTGGCCCCTCGCGAGGGTCTTGGTTCTGTGTTGATGAAGATGGGCCGTGCTGGGCCCCCCTGTGAGCCACGCCGCAGGCCGCAGGCAGGCAAGTCTGGGGACCCCCGTTCCCAGAACGCTGACAGTGGATTCATTCAAATAGATGCTGGGAAGGCGGACATCACTGGGTCAGGCCCGAGCGACTTGGGGATGATGCAGCCCGAGGGGCGCCCCCAACAAAGTAAGCTAACAACATGAAGTAAAATGGATACATGCCACAGGGACGGACCCACGCGGCCTGGGAATAATGCAGTCCTGGGGGGCGCTCCCAGCTGGAAATGAAACTTGAAAGATGACACCTGATGATGTTGAGGACGAAGGAGTGTTGGTGTAGCAGACTCGGTGGGCTGCGGAAGCCGATCCTCACGAGCCCCCAGGGCCAGGGGCCTCGGGAGGCTCCGGAGGTGCTGGTGGCTCCTCGCAGGCCATTTCCATCTCCGCCAAGGTTGCGGAACGCCTGGCCTCTTGAGCCTCCATGATGCCCCTCATGAGGCGCTGGTACGTGGCAGCCGCGTTCGGCAAGCCGTAAGGCATGCGAATGTAGTTGTGGGGTGGACCTTCGCAGCGCCCCACTCGCAAGGCTGATCTCTCCAGTCTCCCTCGCGAGGCGGGTCTTGCCAGCGGTCCTCGCGAGGTCGATCGCGCCACCCTTGGCGCGGGCCGCGGTCTTCCCAGCGTCCTGCGTTCCTTCCTCCTCCTCGACCGTAGCCCCGGTCACCGTGGTTGGGACGACGGCCGATCCTTCCTTTCTCGCACGGCTCGGAGCTCTTGACATTCGTTGGTGTTGTGGGTGTGGAGGTCGTGGTACACACAGTACCGACTGCCCTTGGAAGACTCGGGTTGATCTCTGCCCCGCTTGGTGTCTGGTTCTGCCGCGAGCACGGCAACCCCCTTGCGCTTCACATCCTTGGCCTTGGGCTTCTTCTCTTCTGGGTCTGTGGCAGGCAGCTCGAGGAAGGAGAGACGCCCTTCCTCAGCCCTGGCGCACTTGGTCGCCAAGTTGAACAGATCCAAGGAAGTGCACAGGTCTTCATGCATCGCCAGCTCCTCCTTCATCTTGACGTCGTGCACGCCGTCGGAGAGGCTGAGATTATGGCCTCCTCGGTCACCTTGGGAATCTTGAGGCGTGCGTTGTTGAAGCACTGGATGTACTTCTGCATGGTCTCTCCGGGTTGTTTCTTGATGCGGCGCATGTCGCTCACGGCGGGTGGCCAGTCGCGAGTACCTTGGAAGTTGGAGATGAAGCGGGTGCGCATCTCGTCCCAGGAGGAGATCGTGCCTGGAGCCAGGTTCAGGAGCCAGGTGCGGGCCCTGTCCTTGAGCACCATGGGAAACCAGTTCGCCATGACCTTCTCATCTCCGTTGGCAGCTTCGATGCCCAGCTCATAGACCTGGAGGAACTCCACAGGGTCAGCCGTGCCGTCGTAACGAGGAGGCAGGTCTGGCTTGAACTTGCCGGGCCACGTGACGCTGCGTAGCTCGGTGGTGAAGGCACGGCAGCCTGTTGTGGCCACGGGAGGCCTTGGGTGACGAAGAGCTTGGTCTTGCAGGTCCCCATGCGCTGCAGCTGGGAGTAGTGCGGGGTCTTGACGTGCGGGAGCAGGAGCATGGTCGCGATGTGCTGGAGCAGGGAGCGCCCGGGCAGCTTCTTGCGGGCGAGGGACTTCTTGGCAGCTCTGCTCTTGCCGCGCTGGCACCTGACGGAGCGGGTTGCACCCAGGGGCCACGCGCCTTGGAGCCAGGCCGCCTTCTTGAGGAGGAGGCGGCTGGGGCGCCCCCGGAGCTTCGTCGCCCGCGCAGGGCGGGGTGCGGTGCAGCGGAAAGGACGGCGCAGGAGAGCCCCCTGCGGCGCGGACGAGCTCGGCGACGCGGTCGAGCCATTCTTCGTAGACGTCGTCGACGGAACGGTAGCGCAGCAGCTCGTTTGTCGCGATGAGCGCAGCTCGAGCCTCCATGGGTGTGACACCCCAAAATTTTGACCTTGTTCTATTGGGATGAAAATTTTTACCAGGATTTAAAACCTTGATTTTCTGAGCTTCCTTTTTATTTTAATCATTTTTCTTCCTTGTTGTGATGGATTTTCTCCCAAAGTGAAAACCTTTTTATATGTTATTTGACTTGCTTCACCAAACTAGAAATAACTTTTCTCGTATTAGTAGAACTAATTAGATAATTAAGTTGCTTGAATTTTATTTTCTTGAAAATGGTTTTCTCAAGGTTAAAATGGCCATATTTGAACTACAACCATTTAATAAATTCACTTAAAATTTCCACCAAAATTTGGAGAGGTCAGGTGATGTTTTTAAACCTCTTTTATATAAAAATTATTTTTATTATTAAATTATTTTGAGCTCTACACTCAATTTTCTTCTCTGGTCTAGAGAGCATTTTTGCACTACAACCCTTTTAATTATTTCTTTATAGCCTCCACCAAAACTATGGGATGTTGGAAATAGCCTATAATTCAACTTTATGCAAAAACCTAGTGGTATTATTTGCAAGTTTTGAGTGGACCAACCTCTTCTTCATTCTGGTCCAACTTGATGGTTTGTACAGAAACCACATTTTTAGTTGCTCCTTTATCCATGATTCCTTTTCCTACTTGTAGACCTCCCTATTAAACCCCTAAGTCCAAGAGCATGCAACAATTGGATCACTTTTGGTTCATGGAATAATGCCCTTTCCTTTCTGTCCAGAATTGGAGTTCAGCAAAACTTACACTAGCAAGTTTCTCTTTTTTCCAAACTAACCTTACCACCCTCTCTTGTATCTATGGAGACGCTGATCTGGAGAATTTGACCACTCCAAGAAATGCCTAAGTGCCCTTGGCATTTTGTCAAACACCTTATGGGCATGATCTGTTTTGGCATGACTTCTGACATTGCACTATGAGCTTGCACATCTGATCAATCTAGCATGTCCAATAGACTCCCCACTACCCTTAGCTTAGGCCTGCTAAGTCCCAACCTCACTCGAGACCTCTACCGCGCCCTGGCATTTCGTCGAACAGGTCCTGCGCATGCACTGGGCGCACCCAGAGCGCGCTAATTGCAGCCGCGCACTCGAGCCGCCGCGTCGCACCCTGCCTTGGCCCGCACTGCAGAACCTTGCCACGCACTCCCCGCCTAACCACTACACGCCAGCCGCCCTGGCACCCTACAGCGCCACCGCCAGAGCACTTTTGGCGGCACGCCGGCGTCGGCCGACAGCCTCTGCTCCGTTCAACGCCGCCCAAGCCACCCTGGCTCGCCACCTGGCCCCTGGCACAGCCCGAACTCATCCGCAAGCGTGTTCGCTAGCATTCGTCGCCGCCACGACGCCCTGCAAGCTACAAAGGGGCGGTTCGCCGGCGTCCTCATCCACTACCGCGGAACCGACTTCGTCTTGCTATAAAAGGATGCCCTGAAAAAAACCCGAGCACGCAGGCGACTCTAAGCCATCCCCTAGGACCCCTTGGGGCAGCAATCGACCCGGGGAGGTCATCTTCCCCACCTCCGGCAGCAGCGGCCGCCGCCATGGCCCCGGCTCTCCCAGCGCCACCAGGGCCTCTTCCCCCCATTTCTCTTCACCAAGAACACCTCCTTTCTCCCAGGTCCCAACCCCCTACTCGATTTTGATCGAGAACCACATTCGCCCCAAAACCACTCTGCCACCGAAGCCTCCTCCGTTGCAAAGCTCGCCGCCGGCAGCTCCCTCCGTCCCCACCAGCCTGGCGACCACCGGGAGGATCGCCCTTGAGTGGCGGGTCCATCCCCGCCATCGGGGCCCCGCGAGGAGCCGCCAGTCGCCGGCGACGATCGCCGGAGCCCCGCCTCCACTCGGAACAGAGGAAGGAGAGGGAGGGAAGAATAGTCAAACCTGACTAGTGGGCCCCCGGGACCCACTGTCAGTGGCACACCGCGCCATCCACGTGTTTAAGTGAAGACGTAATCCACCCCAGTACGTTTCTCCTGCTTCGAAAGCGTATTCCCCTCTGAAACATTTTTCTTTTTCTATTTTATTTAAATCAGTTTTTGACCAGAACTTTGACTGACTATATCTTTTTAAATATAACTCCAAATGAATTAATTATTTTTCCTACATCTCTCAAATATTGTCTAGTTTATTTTAAGATTTATTTGAAAATTTTCCAAACAACTTTTTGTGCTATTTTTGAAATATGTGTTATTTGCATATTTTTGAAAATAGGAGTTTTGGAGAGAGGATAGGAGACTTGCAAGAATCTTGGAGTGCACCTTGCCTTTCCACACCATTAAGGCAAGCATTCTGAACCTCGGAAAAATATTGCGATGTGATAGCTGACACGTTTTTAAATCCCCGCTTATTTCGGGGTATTGTTATTTCATGAGCTATGATCTTTTGCATGGATGCATAATGATGTTTTCCTTTCTGTTGGATATGAACACATTTGTGATGATAATCATACCCATGTGCCCTACATGCATGTCGGAGAGGGATCCGGGAAAGACTCTGCCTTGGGTAGGCATGAGCTGGTCACCGGTCCCTGTCGGAACGGTCATAACTGGTATGGCATGGTGAGTTATATTGGGGGTTGATTTATTGGTTGGAAATAATTTGTGTTGCCCGTGTCATGCAGGAACTCATAAACCTCCTGAGTCAACCACAGATCGAGTCTTGTTCCAGTAAAAACCCCTACTTGCCTGGTACTACCACTTGTCCCTGCCACAGGCAGGGTACGGTTCAGTAAGTCGTCAACCCCTTCCGAGCACACACCGTACAGAGAGGCTATGGTGGAAGATGCTGGCTGTAGCCGGTAGGCAGGCCACCTGGTCCGAGGGCATGGGTGTTTCCGGTTGGGACCGAGAGGGGAGGCCACCCCTTAGAGCGCGCGATATAAGTTTGATCCCATGCTACGCGAGGTTGTAGCCTCCCCACTTAGAGTTTGCTTGACAGGTGTCGTGGGCGATTCCAGGCACCGATGAGTTAAGCTGGTGTGTGCAAGTTAGGTGTGTTTTCAACTAAAAGGCCGTAGACGGAATTAGCCCCAGTGGACTAAAGGAATCCGTTACTTGTGTGTATAGAGTACACCCTCTGCAGAGATTAAACCTTTTCGTATAGCCGTGTCCTTGGTTAAGGAATACAGCCTGGGATGGGTCAAGTGTCGGTCTCAGAGTCGGTCTCCGGAGGAGAAACTATTATACCCGAACTGAAACCACGTTTTGAGACAGGTGGTAATTATGATTATTGTTTTATGGACTAACTCGTATATTGTTGGTATTAACGAATATCCCTGAGAGGGTTCTACCTCCCGGATATTCACTGTGGTATTTCTTTTAAAGCCCTTTCTGTGGTGTCGCTAAGACGCCCGACTGTGGTATTTCTTTTAAAGCCCTTTCTGTGGTGTCGCTAAGACGCCCGACTGTGGTATTTCTTTTAAAGCCCTTTCTATGGTGTCGCTAAGACGCCCGACTGTGGTATTTCTTTTAAAGCCCTTTCTGTGGTGTCGCTAAGACGCCCGACTGTGGTATTTCTTTTAAAGCCCTTTCTGTGGTGTCGCTAAGACGCCCGACTGTGGCATTTCTTTCAAAGCCCTTTTTGTGGTGTCACTAAGACGCCCGACCGTGGCATGCTTGTCAATTATTTCATAAATATTAATACTGCTATGTTACTACTTATTCATAAATAACATGTTTGCATGCATCAGAGTTTTATTTATCTTTTGTAGACTAACGTCATGAGCATAAAATATTTTCAGCATATCGTTGTGATATTATACCTATGTTCATAATGTTTGCGAGTACATTCAAAGTACTCACTGGCTTGTCCCTGGCTATTGTCTTGGCCAGATTGTTTGCTTGGAGAGGAGCGTTGCGAAGACAGCCCCGTTACTTAAGCAGTGGTGATAGCAGCCTCGCGAAGATAGGAGTTAACCTGGTCAACTGTTCCCGTGGGAAATGGAGTCCCATAGACCGTGGTGATCCACAAACCGCTTCCGCCCTCAACCAATAGAAACCATTTGTTGTACTCAGAGGCCACAATGGTCTTGTACTACATATTTTGTACTCTTGCTTGGAATTTCTATATCAAGTTGATGCCTCATCAACTACCAATAATCCTGGGGCTGATGAGCTCGACGGCCATTTTCTGGAATTTAATCCCCGGAAAACCGGTCGCGACAGACTTGGTATCAGAGCCAGGCTGACCATTGGCTAATCCTATCTTAGCCAGGTCAATAAACCTAGGCAAACCAAACCCTAGCCAAGCTTCTCCCACAAGATAGCCCCACAGTGACCCGACACCTTTTGGCAGTCGGTGCCCAACCTACCAACATAGTCGTCGATCACGCGCCAGTGACCGGCCCCCTAAATAGTCCTTTCTCACAAGCGTGCGAAGGAAGAATCCGTCCCCTTTTTCCTATAAAAAGGGCACGCTAGGCCCAACCCAGCACAACACAGCCACTATCCTAAATCGAGCCACAATGCCTGGTCCTGTCGTGCACCATGAGACCACAGCAACCTACCTTGGAGGTTTTGTGACCATACTCGCAAACCTCACCCGTCGTGCCTATGCGTTAGAAGAGCCCCCAGAATATGTTGTGTACCAAGGACCCGTAAGCGGTGAAAGCCGTCAATTCTGGGCCACTGTACACATCTACGGTAGGGGTCTAGCACCTGAACGCCCCTACAGGTTCACCGGAAGGACAACTTCCTTTGAGCCACAAGCCATCCAACTAGCTGCTCGAGAAGCTATAGTTCATCTCCGGCACTTGTCGCCCAGGGTTAACTGTCGCTCATTCCACTATTACCCCAGGCGTGAAGGGTATGGTAGCCACCCCAAGTTGCCAACGGAGATCACGAGACAGATCCTGCATTGTTGCACCTGGTGCGCTATGTAAGTGCACTAGAAAAACTGTGCGATCAGGTCACAATTGATCTTATCGCAGCTCGTGGAGAGCTGGTTCGTCGAGCCCCGGCAAGAGAAGAGGACGAGCCCAACGCCGACAACCCAGTCGTGCTGTTTGGACAACCGATCGAGCCCCTGAGGTCTACCCCAGCCATCGGCCAAGGTGTTGCGATAACCCCAGAAGTGCTACGTCGCATTTTGGGAACACACTCCAACGGAGTTGTGGCCAGCAATCCCCGAGATGGCCATCATCGCTACCCCGAGCCTGCAGCCCCTCAACCCACTCCAGTCAATTCCGACGGCGAGACCCGTGGAGGAGCCTCAACATCCACAAGGCACGCCCGCATGGAGGTAAACGAGGTAGACTAAGTAACCCGAGTTGTATCGAGTCCCAGTGTACCCTCGCTTTGTAACCGTGTGGCCTTGTGAATAAACGCTGCTTGTTGTCATACCTCTGCTTTAATAATAACCTTGTCTAAACACCCAGTACGCAGTGTGAGATTGCTACCCCTGGCGCAGTTACTAAAAGCCTTCCTGACAACCCCCACAGTAACACGTCACCTCGGTGAAATATGTGTATCTGTGGCATTGACTTCGACCCGCGGAACAGAGCTAGAAGTTTCGTTACCATTCACCACGGTAGAAATGACCCAGCTCCGGTGCTATAAAGAGGACTCCGCGTGACCTTGCCAAACACTTCTCATCCTGTGCACCATCCTCACAACCTTTTCTTGCCATGCCGAGCCCCAGCATTTACCTGAGAACCCCAGATGCAACCCCGGGTAGTTTTGTCAAGATATTGTGGGATTTTACCTGCAATACCATGGGCGCTACCCAGCCACCCCAGTACGAGCTGTTCAAATCGAGGATCACCTCTTCCACCTCGAGATATTGGGCCGCAGTGCACATCCCTCCCGTAAACTCAGCCCAAGACCCAACAGAGGTTTCCTTCGTGGGGAAATCTATGCCAACCCCACAGATGGCCGTGGAAGCTGCGGCTTACGAAGCGCTTGCTCGTCTTCGATCCGCAGTACCTTATGCCAGCGAACGAGGATATTATTACTTCCCGAGCCGTGCAGCGCCCGGAGGAGTAACATCTTTTCCCGGTGGACGATTTGAGAGAGACCCAGTCCTGGCCAACCTCGTCCAGTACGTCATCGCGCAAGAGCATTTAACCCAACGCGTTATGGGTTATCTCCAGAGCCTCGCAGATTTAAATCCTCAGATCGCCATCGGCAGAACACTAAGGCCCGACCAGGAGAGACACGTGCATCGACTGGTCAATCCACTTTCCCCGATAGAAGAAGAATGTGTCTCAGTACCAGAGACATTTTCTCGGGATTCCATCCAGTTACCCTTTGCATTATAGACGTCGCTGCTACGTTTAAATTGTTGCAACATTTATTTATCCAATGTAACTTATGCGTAGTAATCGAATGTGCGCATTGAATAAATCTTTAGTTTCAATTAATATGAGTGATTTTGTTGCAATACTGTTTTCTTCCGCGAATAATCCTGGAATGAGTGTTCTTTTCGCCAAGCCACTACATCTGCATCTTCTCACAACATGGATTATTTTATTTCATACAGCACAACAACCACAGACACTCGACCATAATCATCCGACCACATACACCGGTTGCAAAACTTTGCAACAGTGTTACATCCGGCTAACCACCCCCTAACAACAGTTAGCACACGGCACACCCCACCTACTCCTCGTGATTGTCACCACCGCGGAGGGCCAACATCCGAGCAGCAGCATCACAACGCTCGTCGAGGATCATCGCGCACAGGAGCACGGAGAGCCCCAGCAGTGTCGCCAGGCCTCCGCATACCAGGATCGCGAACCAGTCCGGCATCGCCTCCGCCATCAGAGCCTCACCCGAGCTTTTGTAAGCAGAAATGGAGGAAGAAGGAGAAAGAGAAGCGAGGCCAGGTGTGAGGAAGAAGAGAGGGACACCTCGGCCGTTTTATAGCTCGAGCTCGGTGTTCGGTGGGCGAAGTCCACCAACGCCGCTCGTCGCCCGATCGCCGGTGTTCGGAGTCGAATCCGCGAGCAGTGCCGACAGCACGCTGGCCCGCGAGGTGAGTGCACACTGCCCCGGCAGCTAGCACGCCGCGCACTACCGCAGTACGTCCTAGATGCCCTACGCGCTAGGCGTTGCCGGGGAGAAAGCACGGGAAAGCGCGTGGGAGAGAGGAAGAAGAAGAGCCAGGGGGAGAAGAAGAGGCTGACTGCGGACCCCGGGTCCACCTGTCAGCCAGAGAGAGCACTCTGCTCTCGGGTACGACCAACGTATATTTAAATTTAGATATTATTCTAAATTTATATCCAGCATAGAAATCTCGCGTTTTTGTCTCGAACCATAGATTTTTCCACGCAGCACCAGTTTTCTCACTGTGGTTTTACACCACTTACTGCCCTCTCACTGTAACCACATGTTTATTGCATATGATTTTCTTAAAGCAGCTTTTAACAAATCTCGAGGACGAGATTTTTCTTAAGGGGGGTAGTATTGTGACACCCCAAAATTTTGACCTTGTTCTATTGGGATGAAAAAATTTACCAGGATTTAAAACCTTGATTTTCTGAGCTTCCTTTTTATTTTAATCATTTTTCTTCCTTGTTGTGATGGAGTTTCTCCCAAAGTGAAAACCTTTTTATATGTTATTTGACTTGTTTAACCAAACTAGAAAAAACTTTTCTTGTATTAGTAGAACTAATTAGATAATTAAGTTGCTTGATTTTTATTTTCTTGAAAATGGTTTTCTCAAGGTTAAAATGGCCATATTTGAACTACAACCATTTAATAAATTCACTTAAAATTTCCACCAAAATTTGGAGAGGTCAGGTGATGTTTTTAAACCTCTTTTATATAAAAATTATTTTTATTATTAAATTATTTTGAGCTCTACACTCCATTTTCTTCTCTGGTCCAGAGAGCATTTTTGCACTACAACCCTTTTAATTATTTCTTTCTACCCTCCACCAAAACTATGGGATGTTGGAAATAGCCTATAATTCAACTTTATGCAAAAATCTAGTGGTATTATTTGCAAGTTTTGAGTGGACCAACCTCTTCTTCATTCTGGTCCAACATGATGGTTTGTACAGCAACCACATTTTTAGTTGCTCTTTTATCCATGATTCCTTTTCCTACTTGTAGCCCTCCCTATTAAACCCCTAAGTCCAAGAGCATGCAACAATTGGATCACTTTTGGTTCATGGAATAATGCCCTTTCCTTTCTGTCCAGAATTGGAGTTCCACAAAACTTACACTAGCAAGTTTCTCTTTTTTCCAAACTAACCTTACCACCCTCTCTTGCATCTAAGGAGACACTGATCTGGAGAATTTGACCACTCCAAGAAATGCCTAAGTGCCCTTGGCATTTTGTCAAACACCTTATGGGCATGCTCTGTTTTGGCATGACTTCTGACATTGCACTATGAGCTTGCACATCTGATCAATCTAGCATGTCCAATAGACTCCCCACTACCCTTAGCTTAGGCCTGCTAAGTCCCAACCTCACCCGAGACCTCTACCGCGCCCTGGGATTTCGTCGAACAGGTCCTGCGCGTGCATTGGGCGCACCCAGAGCACGCCAATTGCAGCCGCGCACTCGAGCCGCCGCGTCGCACCCTGCCTTGGCCCGCACTGCAGAACCTTGCCACGCACTCCCCGCCTAACCACTACACGCCAGCCGCCCTGGCACCCTACAGCGCCACCGCCAGAGCACTTTTGGCGGCACGCCGGCGTCGGCCGACAGCCTCTGCTCTGTTCAGCGCCACCCAAGCCACCCCGGCTCGCCACCTGGCCCCTGGCACAGCCCGAACTCATCCGCAAGCGTGTCCGCTAGCATTCGTCGCCGCCACGACGCCCTGCAAGCTACAAAGGGGCGGTTCGCCGGCGTCCTCATCCACCGCCGCGGAACCTACTTCGTCGCACTATAAAAGGACGCCCCAAAAAACCCCGAGCACGCAGGCGACTCTAAGCCATCCCCTAGGACCCCTTGGGGCAGCCAATCGACCCGGGGAGGTCATCATCCCCACCTCCGGCAGCAGCAGCCGCCGCCATGGCCCCAGCTCTCCCAGCGCCACCAGGGCCTCTTCCCCCCATTTCTCTTCACCAACAACACCTCCTTTCTCCCAGGAACCCAACCCCCTACTCGATGTTGATCGGGAACCACATTCGCCCCAAAACCACTCTGCCACCGAAGCCTCCTCCGCCGCAAAGCTCGCCGCCGGCAGCTCCCTCCGTCCCCACCAGCCTGGTGACCACCGGGAGGATCGCCCTTGAGTGGAGGATCCATCCCCGCCCTCGGGGCCCCGCGAGGAGCCGCCAGTCGCCGGCGACGATCGCCGGAGCCCTGCCTCCACTCGGAACAGAGGAAGGAGAGGGAGGGAAGAATAGTCAAACCTGACTAGTGGGCCCCCGGGACCCACTGTCAGTGGCACACCGCGCCATCCACGTGTTTAAGTGAAGACGTAATCCACCCCAGTACGTTTCTCCCGCTTCGAAAGCGTATTCCCCTCTGAAACGTTTTTCTTTTTCTATTTTATTTAAATCAGTTTTTGACCAGAACTTTGACTGACTATATCTTTTTAAATATAACTCCAAATGAATTAATTATTTTTCCTACATCTCTCAAATATTGTCTAGTTTATTTTAAGATTTATTTGAAAATTTTCCAAACAACTTTTTGTGCTGTTTTTGAAATATGTGTTATTTGCATATTTTTGAAAATAGGAGTTTTGGAGAGAGGATAGGAGACTTGCAAGAATCTTGGAGTGCACCTTGCCTTTCCACACCATTAAGGCAAGCCTTCTGAACCTCGGAAAAATATTGCGATGTGATAGCTGACACGTTTTTAAATCCCCGCTTATTTCGGGGTATTGTTATTTCATGAGCTATGATCTTTTGCATGGATGCATAATGATGTTTTCCTTGCTGTTGGATATGAACACATTTGTGATGATAATCATACCCATGTGCCCTACATGCATGTCGGAGAGGGATCCGGGAAAGACTCTGCCTTGGGTAGGCATGAGCTGGTCACCGGTCCCTGTCGGAACGGTCATAACTGGTATGGCATGGTGAGTTATATTGGGGGTTGATTTATTGGTTGGAAATAATTTGTGTTGCCCGTGTCATGCAGGAACTCATAAAACTCCTGAGTCGACCACAGATCGAGTCTTGTTCCAGTAAAAACCCCTACTTGCCTGGTACTACCACTTGTCCCTGCCACAGGCAGGGTACGGTTCAGTAAGTCATCAACCCCTTCCGAGCACACACCGTACAGAGAGGCTATGGTGGAAGATGCTGGTTGTAGCCGGTAGGCAGGCCACCTGGTCCGGGGGCATGGGTGTTTCCGGTTGGGACCGAGAGGGGAGGCCACCCCTTAGAGCGCGCGATATAAGTTTGATCCCATGCTACGCGAGGTTGTAGCCTCCCCACTTAGAGTTTGCTTGACAGGTGTCGTGGGTGATTCCAGGCATCGATGAGTTAAGCTGGTGTGTGCAAGTTAGGTGTGTTTTCAACTAAAAGGCCGTAGACGGAATTAGCCCCAGTGGACTAAAGGAATATGTTACTTGTGTGTATAGAGTACACCCTCTGCAGAGATTAAACCTTTTCGTATAGCCGTGTCTTTGGTTAAGGAATACAGCCTGGGATGGGTCAAGTGTCGGTCTTAGAGTTGGTCTCCGGAGGAGAAACTATTATACCCGAACTAAAACCATGTTTTGAGACAGGTCGTAATTATGATTATTATTTTATGGACTAACCCGTATATTGTTGGTATTATCGAATATCCCTGAGACAGTTCTACCTCCCGGATATTCACTGTGGTATTTCTTTTAAAGCCCTTTCTGTGGTGTCGCTAAGACGCCCGATTGTGGTATTTCTTTTAAAGCCCTTTCTGTGGTGTCGCTAAGACGCCCGACTGTGGTATTTCTTTTAAAGCCCTTTCTGTGGTGTCGCTAAGACGCCCGACTGTGGTATTTCTTTTAAAGCCCTTTCTGTGGTGTCGCTAAGACGCCCGACTGTGGTATTTCTTTTAAAGCCCTTTCTGTGGTGTCGCTAAGACGCCCGACTGTGGCATTTCTTTCAAAGCCCTTTTTGTGGTGTCACTAAGACGCCCGACCGTGGCATGCTTGTCGATTATTTCATAAATATTAATACTGCTATGTTATTACTTATTCATAAATAACATGTTTGCATGCATCAGAGTTTTATTTATCTTTTGTAGACTAACGTCATGAGCATAAAATATTTTCAGCATATCGTTGTGATATTATACCTATGTTCATAATGTTTGCGAGTACATTCAAAGTACTCACTGGCTTGTCCCTGGCTATTGTCTTGGCCAGATTGTTTGCTTGGATAGGAGCGTTGCGAAGACAGCCCCGTTACTTAAGCAGCGGTGATAGCAGCCTCGCGAAGATAGGAGTTAACCTGGTCAGCTGTTCCCGTGGGAAATGGAGTCCCATAGACCGTGGTGATCCACAAACCGCTTCCGCCCTCAACCACTAGAAACCATTTGTTGTACCCAGAGGCCACAATGGTCTTGTACTACATATTTTGTACTCTTGCTTGGAATTTCTGTATCAAGTTGATGCCTCATCAGCTAACAGTAATCCTAGGGCTGATGAGCTCGACGGCCATTTTCTGGAATTTAATCCCCGGAAAACCGGTCGCGACAATGGGTGCGCGGAGCGCGCGGGACGAAGAACCGGCTGGGGTGAGCGAGGGAGTAGCGGTGCGGCCGTCTTGCTGCACGGACGGATGCTGAGACGACGCTTGCTGCTCGTTTCCCGCCGGGCCGGTGGCGGCGTTGACGGCAGGTGACGGGGAACGGCTAGGACGCCCGCCAACAGGAGCCGTCGGGGCGACGCGGGAAGCGAGAGCGGCTCGGTGCTCGGCGCGGGCCCGGCGAGCGTTAGACATGGACGCGATGGTCGGAGGAGAACGGGGCGGTGGAAGACGAATTCCGGCGCACCCCTACCTGGTGCGCCAAATGTCGGATTTCGGGCTCCGTCAGACCCTTGAGGTTCGAACACTGGGGTGCGCGTGGAGATTTCGCCTTCTACCTACCTGCACCCCACCGCCTTGCTAAGATCTAAGCTATGGAAAGAACGGCACAAGAGACACAGGGTTTATACTAGTTCGGGCCACCATTGTGGTGTAATACCCTACTCTAGTTTGTGGTGTGGTGGATTGCCTCTTGGGCTGATGATGAAGAGCAATACAAGGAAGAACAGCCTCACGAGGGTCTGTTCTTGGCGGGGGCGATGAACTGCTAGGAGGAGTTCAGTCATCCTTCTCTCTCTCTGTGATGCTGCTCGATCCGATCCCAGCTTGTTTCTGGATTGGCCGACTGCCTCTACCCTGGGGGTCGCTAGTCCTATTTATAGGCAAAGGCCTTGGGCCTCTTCCCAAATATTGAGCGGGAAGGGCGCCAACAATTTGCCATTTTGAAGGGGAACATCTGGTACACTTATCCTGACTAAAGTTGGTCCTCGCCTGCCAAAGGCTCTGGTGGTGATGCTGGCTTGGGCTCCACAATGACTTCCTCACTACCGTTGGGCTGGTCTTGGTCTCGTTGCACCGAAACGGGTGCCTTTGCTTGATGTTCTCGCCTGTGGTTGCTCCCTTTGCACCAAAGAGGAAAGGAGGACACTACACGGGCTGGCGCCCGCTTGGCGCCCTTGGTCGTCATGGCTTGCGTCACGGGCACCTCGTGAGGTACCCCGCCTTGATCTCTCCGCCTCCTCGCGAGCCAGCCTGATGAGGCCGTGCCTGAGGAAGCTCCGTGTCGTCCGCCCCGCGAGGCTTGGCCCCTCGCGAGGGTCTTGGGTCTATGTTGATGAAGATGGGTCGTGCTGGGCCCCCTTTGAGCCACACTGCAGGCCGCAGGCAGGCAAGTCTGGGGACCCCCGTTCCCAGAACGCCGACAGACAGCTAGGTCCACGGCCGCACGCAAGGAAATGCCTCCTTATTACATGCAAAATAATGATTCCTCCACCTGACATCAGGGACCCACTGAAAGGGCCTCTGTATTTCATGAAAAAACGTTACCGCCGCTGACAGCTCGGACCCACCAGCTATATCTTCGCATGCAAGGAAGTGCCTCCTTATTACGCACAAAAAAATGAATACTCCCCATGTTAGCTGGGACCCACGTTGGTGGCAGGCTGACTTGTGGGCCTACTAAGTTGACGGTGACGGAGGGCTTTGTCAACTTAGTCAATATGCACGATTCTAGCTCCAGTGACCGTACGATGTCCATCCAACGGCCGTAGTGCTTCTTCAACCTCTGGTCTTCTTGCTCCAGCCGCCCAAAGCAGCGCCGGTCGTGCCGCCTGCTCCTGCCTCCCGTGGCCGGCTGTGCTGCCGCGGAGGCCTCACCGCCCCCTAGTATTCCCACCGCTGGCCAGGCCCTGCGGCGACGGCAGCCTCACTCCGCAGCCAAACGAGTGAACCCTCATACTCCTCTCCGCGTGGGCATCCACTGCCGCGTCTTCACCGGCTCCGCGTCGTCCCCTTCCTAGGCCTCGCCGTCGTCCCCTTCCTAGGCCTCGCCGTCGTCCCCTTCCTAGGCCTCGCCGTCGTCCACCGCCCTGGTGCTCTCGGCGCGGCGTGGTCAACGTGGTCAAGGGACGACTTCCATCGGACGTGGACTGTACATGGAGAGGCTAACAGCTGGGTCCACGGCGGCAGCAAGGAAGTGCCTCCTTATTACGCAGAAAATAATGATTCCTCCACCTGACAGCAGGGACCCACCGGACGGGCCGCCGTATTTCGCAAAAAAAATGTTTCCCCCCTGACTGCTGGGACCCACCAGCTACACCTTCGCACGTAAGGAAGTGCGTCCGGGCAAAAAAATGATTCGCCCCCTGACTGCTGGGACCCACCAGCTACATCTTCGCAAGCAAGGAAGTGCCTGACAGTCGGGACCCACCTGGTCGAAGCGTACGTAGCGTTGTCATTCTGGTCACGAACGTGTACGTACATATATACTGGTCAATGTAGAGGCACACACGTGTCGTAGTAGAGGCGCGCACGTAGCATGTACACATACGTACAGCGGCCAGGGTGCAAGAAAGAAAATACGGCCATGTATGTGTACATACGGGCGGGGTCACGAACGCCTACTCGCGCATACGTACGGCTAGGGCTCGTGTACATGGCTGGGTTGGAACGGAGAAACAGCGTCGTCATCATGTTCATGGGGAGGCAACGGAATGCGTCGTGTTCATGGGGAGGCAAAGGAATGCGTTGTGTTCATGGGGAGGCAACGGAATGCGTCGTGTTCATCGGGAGGCAACGGAACGCGTGGGAGCCAACCGGCTGGGTCGGAATGGAATGCGTGGTCGTGTTCATCGGGAGGGCTTGGACAGAATAGGCAATGGAAACGAGGCATGGCGTACCGCACAATGGAGGAAACGGACCTCCTACATTCGGAACGGGGTCTTTTTGATCAGGAGGGGTCTGGCGTACTGCAAAACGGAGGAAACGGACCTCCTACGGTCGAAACGGGGGTCCTGTTCATCGGGAGGGGTGTGGCGTACCGCAAAACGGAGGAAACGGACTTGTGTTGGAGCGCTACGGTCGAAACGGGGGTCCTGTTCATCGGGAGGGGTGTGGCGTACCGCAAAACAGGACTCCACGGGATACTGTTCATCTCCACCGTCGATCCCCTCCAGCCCCCACGAGATACTGTTCATCCACCATCGACCTCCTCCAGCCTCCACCTGCGACTGTTCATCCACAGGCTCCTGTTCATCCAGCCTCCACCGCGCGCTACTCCACCGGCTACTGTTCAACCAGCCCTCTCCACGGGCTCCTATTCAACCACCCCTCCACGGGATACTGTTCATCCTACCCTTCACCATCTACTGTTCATCTAGCCCTCCACGGGGTGGTCCTGTTCATCCAGCCCCAACCGGCTCGATCGATCGGGGTCCTGTTCATCCAGAGGCAACACCACGGGGTCCTGTTCATCCACCCCCACCGGGAACTGTTCATCCACCCCCCCCCCCCCCGCGCAACGCTCACTGTTCATCCAGAGGCAGCATCGATCGGCTTCAGTTAGCAGCAGTAGCGAAGGAATCGCTCGATCGGGTTCAGTTAACAGCCATCGATCGATCGCTCGGGTTCAGTAACGCGTAGCCTGCAGTGCAATCGCTCGGGTTCAGTTAGAGCCCAACGCCTCGCTCGGGTTCAGTTAGAGCCAATGCCTCTCACACACACGCGTACGTGTATGAGAGAAACGCGCATCGCTTGGCCCCCGACCTCCCACCGTAACCGGGAACTCCCCAAAATTTTCCTCCCCCTCGCTTCTACCATGGTTTTTTTCGTCATGGACGGCCCAAAGAATGTCATGCCCGGCCCGCCCAGGACGAAAAGCCCATTTTCTGCCATGATTTTTTGTCATAGAAGTAGGAGCCCACCACATCTATGATGATACCGGGTTTTGTCACAATTATCGTCATAGAAGTGTCATATGTATGACAGAAAAAAATTTCGTTCGGCCCAAAATGTCACGGATGTGTCTGTTTTTTGTAGTGAATAAGGTGTTCATGGAATTCTTGGATAAGTTTGTGGTGGTGTTCATTGATGATATAATGGTATACTCGAAGAATGAAGAGGAGCACAAGGAGCATTTGTGTCTAGATCTCGAGAAACTCAGGGAACATCAATTGTATGCCAAGTTCAGCAAATGTGAGTTTTGGTTGAAGGAAGTTGGATTCCTTGGACATGTTATATCAGGAGAAGGTATAGCAGTAGATCCCACCAAGGTTCAGTCAGTCGCTGAGTGGTTGGCACCCACCTCAGCTAGCGAGATCCGTAGTTTTCTTGGATTCGCGGGATACTATCGGAGATTCATTGAGAATTTTTCCAAGATTGCGAAACCCATGACGGAGTTATTGAAGAAGGATACCAAATTCCATTGGACTAAAGAATGTGAAGCAAATTTTCAGGAGTTGAAGAAACGTTTGACTACAGCCCCAGTGCTGATTCTGCCGAATATACGCAAGGACTTCCAAGTGTATTGCGATGCTTCACGCTTAGGACTTGGAGGTGTACTTATGCAAGATGGAAGAGCTGTTTCGTATGCATCTCGACAGCTTCGACCGCATGAGTTGAACTATGCTACGCATGATTTGGAGTTAGCAGCCATAGTGCATGCACTCAAGACTTGGAGACATTACCTTATCGAAAACCGTTGTGATGTGTACACTGATCATAAGAGTTTGAAGTACATTTTCACGCAGAATGAGCTGAACCTCAGACAGAGGAGATGGTTGGAGCTCATAAAGGATTATGATATGAAGTTGCACTATCATCCAGGAAAGGCCAATGTCGTAGCAAACGCTTTGAGCCAAAAGAGTTATTCTAATACCCTCGTAACCGAAAGATTGCCAAAGGAGTTAGCCGAGGATCTCAGGGAACTTCGTTTGGAGATTGTTCCTAGAGGTTTTGTTGCAGCAATGGAAGTTCAGTCTACATTGTTGGGAAAGATTCGAGAAGCTCAGAAGGATGACAAAGAAATTGTAGAGATAAAGGAGAGAATGAGCAAAGGAAAGTCCAAAGGTTTTCGTGAGGATGAGCACGACACCTTGTGGTTTGAGGACTGCGTTTATGTGCCCAACAACGCAGAGATCAGGAAGTTGATACTTTAGGAAGCTCATGACTCGCCATACTCGATACACCCTGGAAACACCAAGATGTATTTGGATTTGAAGGACCGTTTCTAGTGGACTGGTATGAAGAAGGATATTGCCGAGTATGTAGCTATATGTGATGTATGTCAGAGAGTAAAGGCAGAACATCAGAAGCCAGTAGGACTACTGCAGCCTATGCCGATACCTGAATGGAAGTGGGACAAGCTTAGCATGGATTTCATCACCAGATTGCCCAGGACCCGATCAGGATATGATTCTATCTGGGTAGTAGTGGATTGTTTGACCAAAGTGGCTCACTTTATCCCAGTGAAAACCACCTATACAAGTGCGAAGTTGGCCAAGATATATATGATCAGGATCGTATGTATGCACGAAGTTCTGATGACCATCGTATCAGATAGAGGAACACAGTTTACTTCAAAGTTTTGGCATCAGCTGCACAAGACTTTGGGGACCAACCTAGAGTTTAGCACCACTTTTCACCCGCAGACAGATGGACAGACCGACGGAGTCAATCAGATTCTGGAGGACATGTTGAGAGCTTGTGCACTAGATTATGGATCTAGTTGGGATGAAAATTTCCCATACTCGGAGTTTTCATACAACAACAACTACCAGGCCAGTTTGAAGATGGCGCCGTTCGAAGCCCTGTATGGGAGAAGATGTCGAACTCCATTGATGTGGGGTGAAGTAGGAGACCGTCAGTTGTTTGGACCAGACTTGATCAAAGAGTCTGAAGAGAAGGTTAAGCTAATTTGAGACTGACTGAAGGTAGCTTAGTCCAGACAGAAGAGTTATGCAGATTCGAAACGCAAGGAGGTAACCTATGAAGTCAGAGACCGAGCATATCTTCACGTATCACCGCTCCGAGGAGTTAAGCGTTTTGGAGTTAAGGGAAAGTTAGCCCCGAGATTTGTAGGACCGTACCGTGTCTTGGAATGCATGGGAGAGGTAGCCTACAAGTTGGAATTACCCAAAGGATTGTCAGGAGTTCATGATGTGTTTCATGTATCCCAGTTGAAGAAGTGCCATGTAGAGATGGCCGATATACCGCTCAAAGATACAGTACCCCTAGAAGTGATTCAGTTGGACAGTGATCTGACCTATGAGGAGAAACCGGTCAAGATTCTCAAATTTGCCAGTCGAGTTACACGCAGCAAGGTTATCAAGTTTTGCAAGGTTCAGTGGAGCCACCATACCGAGGATGAAGCCACCTGGGAACGAGAGGATGATCTACGAAAAGACCACCCGCACCTACTTTCTAGCCAACCCGAATCTCGAGGGCGAGATTCATCTTAAGGGGGGTAGGTTTGTAACATCCCAAATTTTCAATTTGGAATGTTATACATAGGTCATACATGCATATCATATTTTTATTGCATTTCATTTAGCGATCCTACAAATTCTAAGAAACTCAAGGACCCGCGGAGAGAGTTGGGGATTTCACCGTCTTAATATTTGAATTTTATCAAATATTGGAACAAGGGTCATTTGTTTTAATTATTTTTCTCTCCGAAAATATTTCATATCAAAATATATGTGAGGGGATAATATGACTTCCCCAAAATAATGAAATATTGGAGGGAAAATCTTAAAAACAAATAAAAAAAATTTATTGGATTTTATTGCTATTTTATTTGAATTAGGAAAAATACGCATTTTCCAAAATTGCATTAGAGTCCTAAATAAATATTCACCTTGTCGGGTAGATTTTTGGAGGACGAGGAAAATTTATTTCAGGATTATTGGAGTCTGTTTAGTATTTCTTTTCTTCGTTTTTCTGCGACATGTTTAAATAAACGCAACCGACTCCAGGCTGTACCAGGCCGGAATTCACGTGGCCGGCCCCTCTTATAAGCCGCCCGAGCCGACGCCCCAGCCCACCAGCGCCGCGCCCGCAAACTCTAGCCGCCGCCGCCGCCCGCGAGCTCCGACGCCGAAGCCCGCCGTGCCGCGCCGCCGCCGAGCCGCCCCGCCGCCAGAGTTTCCGCCGCCGCCGACGCGTTTGCCGAGGTAGCCGCTTGTTTTTTCAGAAACCGTTCGGTTTATTTCGAGCCCTAGATCTGGTTTTTTTATCAATTCGTTCGGTTTTTTTCGGTTTAGTTATTTTGCGGGTGTCCATATGTACATTCGTTTTAACGAACGTCGTTCACCCGTTAGTCACAGACAGCGAACGTTCGTTCGTTAGCCTGTTCGTCAGTTTTTCTTTTTCCAGGGTTTTCCGCGATTATTTTCGATCGCGATTTCTGACCCGATTTTCATTTTAGTTTATCTTTTCGCTCGTTTATCGGTATCAGGCGATTCAAGCGCCTAGATCTTCGTTTCAAAGCCCTCTTTCCGTTTAACCAACTTGAACAAGATTTTGGTTCTGTAAATTTTGACTTTAGCCCAGATTAGTAATCGGATCTTGTTTCTTTCGCAGTTTGAGTTTCGTTGCTCCGTTTGATTTGATTCTTTTTGCCAACCAGAGTTCTTCAGTTGAACTTTTTGGTTAGATATTTTTATTTGAGATTTGCCCGTGCATCTTTGCTTGATTGCTTATGTATTCTATTGTTTTTTTGCGATAGAATTCCCGGAGTGTGAAGCGTGCTACTACGAGTCTCTAGGTTTTGCGGATCGTCAGCAAGGCAAGTAACACATTGATCATACTCTTTCCATACCCAGTTTTTATGCATTAGTTTCAATCCTCAAACACTACATGATTAGGATGTGACTAACTTGTGGGTATTGGGAAGTAGTTGATGAGGTAGAACCTATTGCCAGTTTATTATTAAACCCTTGGGAGTTACTTTTGTGTTATGCTTATACTGCTATGCTATGCTCGTAGACGTGGTTTGGGTGAGTGAATCCATGACAGATGTGAGATGATTATTTAATGGTTCAACTTAAGGTGGCAACTTTAATACACATCTGGGTGGATTGCTTGTTTGGGCACCTAGAGAATCCAGTGTTGTCCTAGGATATCCCGGAGTACCCGTGTGATAATCCTACGGTCCGCCACCCAGGCTCAAAGGGATCTGAGATATTTCATGCTAGAAACTTCCGTGTGTAGCCACAAGCTATTATGGGCTCTAGCATAGTTGAGTAAGTTGTGTGACCTCTTCCAGTGGTAGGCTAGCAGATGTAGAGGGATGTAGGTTGGTACTGTCTACCCGGGGTTAGAGTTAATGCTTCTGAAAGGCTGTGTCTCGGTCATCCGTTTCTCCAACACCATGAAGTGCGAGAAATCCAATGGAGGAGATTGAGTCTTGTGGAGAAAAGTGCGCAAACCTCTGCATAGTGTACAATCTAATCATGGTTAGAAGTGTCCCCGGTTATGGACATCTTGAGTATCTAGTACTTGGATTATCACATGTATCTCATCACTCTGATTCAATATGTTAGGCTGATAATTACTTTAATTGGGATTGAGTTGGAGGAACCTTCTCAATGATGTTTCAACTACCATGATAGTTAAATAAAAATATATTCCTTTGATGTAGGGAAAAATTGGCTTTTCACAAAAACCATATAACCATAGAGCCTTTCCACTAGCCAAATATGCATGTAGTGATAGCATTATTTTTGTTCTTGCTCTACTGTGTTATTTTGCCAGCATATTCCATGTGCTGACCCGTTTTCGGGCTGCAATGTATTATGTTGCAGACTTTTCAGATGACGAGTAAAGGTGTGATAGGTCGTTATTGTGCATCTCAGCTGTGTTGTTGGAGTTGATGGACTCACTTTATTTTCCAAGCCTTCCGTTGTTATCTTATTTAGATGGCCTTAAGCCATATTTATTGTAATAAGTTCTCTTTGGAGACATTCGATGTAATAAGTGTGTGATTGCTACTCTGTTATAAATCCTTCGAGTACTGTGTGTGTCAGCATTACCGATCCAGGGATGACACTGAAGCACAGAGACTTGACCGTTTGAGGTCGGGTCGCTACATTGAGCCATCCTCCTCTTATTAAAAAGCACCAGTTGGAGAGCACCGCTGTCATTTTCATCCATTCCTATTAATTTATATTGAGTATGACTATGACTGGATCTCTTTTACCATGAAGTACAATGTTTAGTCAGTCCTTGATCTTTAAAGGTGCTCTGCATTTATGTTTTGCGGTCTCAGAAAGGGCTAGCGAGATACCATGTTGTTATATCATATTATGATTGTTTTGAAAAAAGTGCTGTCATCCGAGATTTGCTATTATTCCTCGCTAGTTGATTATGCCATTGATATGAGTAAACATGAGACCTAAATGTTATTGTGAATATGGTTAGTTCATAATCTTTGCTGAAAACTTGAATGCTGGCTTTACATATTTGCAACAACAAGAGCAAACAGAGTTTGTAAAAGTTTTTCTTTATCACTTTCAGTTTGTCAACTGAATTGCTTGAGGAAAAGCAAAGGTTTAAGCTTGGGGAAGTTGATACGTCTCCATCGTATCTACTTTTCCAAACACTTTGCCCTTGTTTTGGACTCTAACTTGCATGATTTGAATGGAACCAACCCGGACTGACGCTGTTTTCAGCAGAATTGCCATGGTGTTATTTTTGTGCAGAAATAAAAGTTCTCGGAATGACCTGAAACTTCACGGAGATTTTTTTTGGAATTTATAAAAAATACTGGCAAAAGAATCAAGACCAGGGGGCCCACACCCTATCCACGAGGGTGGGGGCACGCCTGCCCCCCTGGGCGCACCCCCCTACCTCATGGGCCCCCCGGTGCTCCACCCACCTCAACTCCAACTCTATATATTCACGTTCGGGGAGAAAAAAATCAAAGAGAAAGATTCATCGCGTTTTACGATACGGAGCCACCGCCAAGCCCTAAACTCTCTCAGGAGGGCTGGTCTGGAGTCCGTTCGGGGCTCCGGAGTGGGGAATCCATCGTCGTCGTCATCATCAACCTTCCTCCATCACCAATTTCATGATGCTCACTGCCGTGCGTGAGTAATTCCATCGTAGGCTTGCTGGACGGTGATGGGTTGGATGAGATTTATCATGTAATCGAGTTAGTTTTGTTAGGGTTTGATCCCTAGTATCCACTATGTTCTGAGATTGATGTTGCTATGACTTTGCTATGCTTAATGCTTGTCACTAGGGCCCGAGAGCCATGGTTTCATATCTGAACCTATTAAGTTTTCATGAATATATGTGAGTTCTTGATCCTATCTTGCAAGTCAATAGTCACCTACTATCAGTTATGATCCGGTAACCCCGAAGTGACAATAATCGGGACCACTCCCGGTGATGACCGTAGTTTGAGGAGTTCATGTATTCACTAAGTGTTAATGCTTTGGTCCGGTACTCTATTAAATGGAGGCCTTAATATCCCTTAGTTTCCAATAGGACCCTGCTGCCACGGGAGGGTAGGACAAAAGATGTCATGCAAGTTCTTTTCCCTAAGCACGTATGACTATATTCGGAATACATGTCAACATTACATTGATGAACTAGAGCTAGTTCTGTGTCACCCTATGTTATAACTGTTGCATGAAGAATTGCATCCAATGCCTACGAGCTTTTCACATATTTATCTTTGCTTAGTTACTTTTCCGTTGCCATTGTTACAATTACTACAAAACTACTACTATTACTTTTGCCACCGTTACCGTTACTTCCATACTACTTTGCTACTAAACACTTTGTTGTACATATTAAGTTATCTAGGTGTGGTTGAATTGACAACTCAACTGCTAATACTTGAGAATATTCTTTGGCTCCCCTTGTGTCGAATCAATAAATTTGGGTTGAATACTCTACCCTCAAAAACTGTTGCGATCCCCTATACTTGTGGGTTATCAGTACCAAGGGCGAGGGACGAAGAGAACCATTTTCCTGCTCGTTGAAACAAGGCGGACCAATAGGCAAAGTTCTCATCCATCGGTTGTTACCGGAATGTCATGAACAATAGTAACAGGGTTTTGCTGACAAAGTTGTACCTCGAGGTGTTTACCTAAGCAGGAAATTATCTCTTCTGAGATAAGTTAGTTTACCGGAAAGGTTAAACAAAAGAATGGAAAGGAAAATATGATTAGTATATTAATCAGACCGATATAAAAGAAAATGTGTTTAAACTCGAGTATCAAGAGTATATCTTTCCCAAGAACAAGTAGAGGATGATATCCATGACAAGATAGTAAGTAGATTGCCATTTGGGTAAGGGGGAAGGAAATTCATGGCGTTACCCCGTACAATAGTGTTTGGATAAGTGATCATGAAACATCTAGCATTGCGCCTCCAATGTTCTTAATGATGTTCGGAGAACCACGGTCATGCTTCGGGATAGTATTGACGTGGTCATCGGGTAAAGGTCAGTCTTTGGATACACAAAGGATCCATCAAAAACAACTTATAAAATAATTCATACAATTTCAGCAAGGAAAAGATGAGATGTGGTCGATGGGATCAGCTGCAATCCATCGACATGTCAAAAAGGATGTATTTCCAAAATTATATGAACAAGTTTGTGTTGGGGGGAAGGCAAGAATGTGGTCGATGAAAACAATAATCATCGAGGGGCAAGGCTGGTATTTCTCATCATGAATTCAGTTGATATCCTAGAAGAGCTCAGAATGTTGATGATGATCACGACATGTTTGTCGAGAGATTTCATGAAGATGTGATCGATCGGCAATTACATCAAGTCAAGGAATGATGAAGCGAAAGGTTATTGGAACCACGGGTATGGCACAAACTCGAAACCAAGCTTGTTGTTCAAGGCAAAATGATATGACGAGGAAGAGCGACGTAAGGTTAGCTCATCATCGAATATTGTGCTCCAGGAAGAAGGTACGGGTAGCACAGTTAAAAATTTAGCACGATAATGATATAGCTGATCAAGCTAGGAATGATGTGATGGTGTATTAAACTTCCCAGTAACAAGTACTAGGTGAAAGTGCAATCATGCCTTAACATCATGCTTTGTTGTTGATGACAATATAAATGCAGGGGACTAACAATGGCTTTCAAGTAAATCTCAGGTGTTGGTCCCCAGTTCATCAAAGTGTGTGGATCAAGAGCATACGATGTGGTTTCACTCAAGGATGAAGTATTAAAATGATTTCATATTTTCTTTCCTTGAGTATAGGATCCTGCACTATTAAGAGGGGATCGATAGGGTTAGTAAAAGACTTGCTCTTTTGCCAAAATGTCTCCTTACCATAACTCATTTGATCTATCACTACACTCTGGCTTATTCTGCCCCCGGGAGTGCCGGATGTCCGGGCCTCATGCCGGATGTCCGGGCTGCTTCCCGGATATCCGGCTCGTGCCCCGGATGTCGGAGTAATGGTCCACGAGTAGCCTAACCTGAGTCTACGAACCTTTCAAGACATCGGGGCCGGCTGCACCCCTCAGGACGTCAAGATGAAGCGCCACCTTCTGGTGGCCGGCTGGCTGAACGGCCGACTGCCAGAAGACGGCCATGCTCAGGAAGGCAGCTCCAAGACGGGATGACTCCTAGCAGGCGGCAGCCAGAGAGGCCGACTCCTAGCAGTCGGTCCATGGCACCCTCAAAGTCCGCGCCACCATTAAGAAGACAACACGGAGCAAGGCTACAGTATAGCCCATCACCCCTGAATCTAGGGCCGGGCGTGGCCACAGTGCTCCGTACAGGCGTAGATCTCCGCTCGGCGTGGCACTGTTGCCACTCCGCCCCTGACGTCACTCCTACCAGGCGGAGCCCTGCTCCCACGACCGGCTGTCGGTACGGCCTGAAGACGGAAGGCCCTACCAGGTAGCGAGAGCCCGGAAGATGGCGGAGGCCAGACTAGATGGACCCGAGGGAGGCCGGCTCCTAGAAGTCGGCCCGCTCCTTACCGGGGCCCGCGCACCATTAACCAGATAAGATGCGAAGTGGCTACAGTGATCTCCCGCCAGGCGGCGGCACTATAGCCACGCCCCCCTGACCAAGTGTGCGTCATTAGCTTTGCGGCTACAGTAATCAGCAGCCGGCAAGACCCGCGAGCGGCGGAGGCGGCCTGTCGGCTCCGTACCAGACCAATCAGCGGGGCCCACCAGGCGGCGGGCCCCTGCAGCCGGCGGAGAAGCCGGTGACCAGAGAGACTGACAGTCGGGTCCTACACCCGGCCAGATTACCATTGTACCCCTGAGGGGTATGCCTATATAACCCCCACGGGCACCCATGCAAAGGGTTCCAACCTGTTAGAATTAGACTCACACCTAGGGGGAGAGGAGAGCAAGCCCTGCCTTCTTCTACCTCTAGCATACAGCTCGAGGAGGACCGTTGTACACACTAGTGCCTTAGTGATCATGCGGAGACCCCGCAGAGCAGGACTAGGGGTGTTATCTCCAAGGAGAGCCGCGAACCTGGGTAAAGTGCGCCGGAGTTCGTGTCTATGCCTCATCCTGCTTCCAGGCACCAGCGACGTTCTACTCGCTCCCACCATGATAAGCCATCCATTGGCATATGTCACACCCAACCCCCGACATTTGGCGCCCACCGTGCGGCGAAGTGCACCATCTCCCGGAGACCTGTTCTGGACGGGAACCCTGTTCCTTCCTGGCGAGCACAGCCAGCCCAGCACGCCAGATGGCGTTTGCGTCCACGCGCTGCACGGCGCGAAGGTCACCTGCGTGGCGAGCTGCCTCGCCGATCTTGTTCATGAGATTCGCCTCTCTGACGAGCCCGCGTCTGATGCGGGCACCGATGGCCTCGAGAGCCGCCTATCGAGCCTCCTCGATCAGCTCCACATCGCCAGCGAGCCTGCTGCTGACTTGGAGTCGGTTGGCACCACCGACCCGATGTTGGTAGACTCCGACACGGCATCGCTTGACGCGTTCCCCACCAACGTGGTGGTCTACGATGAGCCGCTTCCTCACGTGGACAGGGGCGGCAGCACCGTCACGGAAGTGCTCGTCATCAGCCATGGCGAGCACTCTGGCGAAGGTGGCCAGGATCCGTTGCAGGCGGTGATGCAAGACCTGATTGCACCCATCCCGGAAGACGTCGACACCGAGACGCTGGAGGCACGCCGTGTCCAGCTCGTCAA
Organism: Aegilops umbellulata; assembly: GCA_032464435.1. Taxonomy (NCBI): domain Eukaryota; kingdom Viridiplantae; phylum Streptophyta; class Magnoliopsida; order Poales; family Poaceae; genus Aegilops; species Aegilops umbellulata. Next base: position 335,081,514 of record CP136054.1, on the reverse strand, counting down.
AAGCGCCAACCGGCTGGCCAGCATGAGACGGCTTTCGGAGGCCTACCAGTGAGAGATGGGCCATGTCGTCGGCGGCACGCCGGCTCCTGGTGGTCCAAGCCGCATTGGCCTGGTCCGGCAGCATGGCGCGGCCGTCGCCAGCATGTTCGGGATAGATCGTCCCATCTGTGCCACGCCTGCCGAGAACATACGAGCTGCCCAGGTGGTAGCAGATGAGCTAGACAAGCTCGAGGGCGATGAGCGTCGCCACATGACGGAGCGAGTCCAGCAGCTCCTCGACGCGGCTGCTGAGCAGCAAGAGGACGGGTGCCGCACTGAGGCGCCCAACCGGCGAAACGACGACCCGCCTCCTTGTCGAGACCAAGGCGTGACATCCCGGACACCGACTGGTGGCGTCCACGATAGACGAGACAAGGAGCCGGCTGCCAGCCACAGCCGGACTCACATCACCATCGAGCGTGACCAAGACGGCCGCCCAAGGGCAGTGCGGCGGTGAGACGACTGTCCGCCTCCCCCTCCCCGCAGGGAGAGGCACATTTACCCACCGCCTGTTGATCACCCGTCACTCGGCGACTGCCTTGGCCGCCGAGAAGGAATCGGAGAAAATAATGCCTGCCACCGGATCGATCGCCTCAATCGATCCCTGGCGCTACAAGAAGAAGATGAGCTAGGCCCGCCTTGCTTCGGCCCCCGCATCCGAGACGAACCTTTCCCCGAGGGTTCACGCTCCCAAGAGATAGACCCAAGTACACCGACTCCGTGAAGCCGGAGGACTGGCTGGTCGACTACTCAACAGCCGTCAGCATCGCCAATGGCAACAAGCGTGTTGCCATGAAGTACGTTCCGCTCATGCTCCAGGGCAGGGCCCGGACGTGGCTGAACAGCCTGAAGCCTCGCAGCATCAACAGTTGGGTTGACTTCACTGAAGCATTCATCCGCAACTTCACCAGCACATACAAGCGGCCACCCAAGCCTCGCCAGCTCACCTTGTGCGTCCAAGGCCCCAACGAGTCGACTCGCGACTACCTCACGCGCTGGGCCGAGCTGCGCAACTCTTGCAAGGGCGTGCACGAGGTGCAGGCCATCGAGTACTTCACTGTCTGGTGTCGAGACGGCACCCTCCTCAAGCACAAGCTTCTCTGCGACGAGCCGGCGACCCTCGACGAACTGCTGATCATAGCAGACAAGTACGCCACGGCCGACTCCTCCATGAAGGCGGAGATCCAAGTTAATGTGTCAGGCAAGGTGACCCCTCAAGCTCCTCAGACCCCGGCTGGTGACACCAGTCGGCGACAGCAACCGAACGACAACAAGCGCAAGGCCATGCAGCCGGCTTCCATGAGCCGGTAGGTGGCAACAGTCAAAGATCAGTAGCCGGAAGGGCAGCCTCCTCCCAAATGCCAGAAGGGTGGCAAGCCCAACTGGTTGCCCACCTTCTCGTATGAACAGACTCTCGATGCACCCTGCAAGTTCCACAGCGGCGCGAAGCCGTCCAACCACACCACTCGGAGGTGCCACTGGCTCACCAGGATTGCCAAGGGTGATGGACTCCAATCCCCTGTGCCTGTCGGCCCGCCGCCTCCTCCTCCTCAGCAGACGGTGGTTCGGCCAGTCGGCGCGATACAAGATGAATATCCTAAAGTGCATGGAGCTTATGTCGTGTTGTAAGTGCATCTAGTGCCCCTTAGTGATTTTGGTGTATTGAAGACTTATAGGTTAAGTATCTAATGCGTTTATGAGTGTACACAGATCTATAAGTCTATGAGGAGTTTGATATTTACAGAGAAAGTCGACCCCTAAAAATGAAGTTCTTTGAGTGAAGACTTTGATATACTGAAGACTTTTTGAAGACTTTGAAAGTGAAGAAATTGGTGTGACCTTGAAGACTTGGTATTCATTCGAGGAACATGAAGCGTGAAGACTTTTGTTTTCGTAGTTTCATTTTCTCATTATTGAGTCATAGGAAACACCGTACTGTTAAAGGGGGTTGAGGAAATACTAAGGAGAAAATTTCCATGTGATGCTCAACTCAAATCCTACACCTACCAATCCCTTCGAGTGAAGCCATTGGAAATCTCATACAGATCAGTCAATTTCTTCAGTGACAGAGACGCAGTTCTTCTGGTCACTGAGGACCTTGCTCTGACTGAGGAGTTAGGAATTCGCCAGTGTGAATTGCCTACACAGTGAGGAACATGATAGCCCTGAGGAATTTGTACCTCAAATTTCCGACCGTTGCTGTACTGCGCGCCAGCTGTCCCAAAATATCTTGTCCACCTAATGGTCATATCATTGAAGGGCATTTATGTCTTATCATGTTGGGCTGCTCCCTAGGCTATAAATAGACGCCCCCTACAACCACTAGCTGGTTGGCTGCTCCGCGAGAACTTGACACTTGTCATTTGAGAGCAACCCATCCTCCGAGGACTTTGAGCGAAAATCATCAAGTGAGGAAAATCCAAACCCCAAACCCAAAACACCTACAAACCCAAAGTGATTGAGCATCACTGAAGAGATTGATCCTGCGTGGATCCGATGCTTGTTACCTTTGAAGACTGTGCTTCTTCCAGACGGTTAGGCTTCAAGGTCTAGAGCATCCAAGAGGAATTGTGGATCGCCGAGTGACCAAGTCTGTGAAGGTTTGGAAGTCACCTGAAGACTTACCATGAGTGATTGGGCGAGGACTGTGTGTTCTTAGCTCAAGGAGAATACGGTGAGGACTGTGTGTCCGGGACTGGGTGTCCTCGAGTTTAAATACTCAGCCGCTCCAACCAGATGTACAACTAAGACAGCAGTTGGAACTGGTCTACCAAATCATTGTCTTCACCAAGCTTACTGGTTCTATTTCCTCAACTCTTTCATTTCCTAAGTAGTGTGTTGTTTGTGTATCTTATCTGTGTTTGAAGACTTTGACTGAAGACTTTCTCAATTTCCTCAGTTCAATTTCTTCAATCTGTTTGTCTTCAACTTGTGCTATCCTGTGTTTACGCTTTCTGTACTCAGTGTTTGTCTTCATTTCATCATCATGACTATGCTAGGATTCTGTTATGTTTTCATCTGAGTACTTATTCCACTGCTAGTAGTTCTTCGCTAAGGAATTTCCTCACGAGCAAATTCCTTAGTGAAGAATTTCATAAAAATCGCCTATTCACCCCCCTCTAGTCGATATAACGCACTTTCAATTGGTATCAGAGCCAGGTACTCCCTTGTTCTGTGTGATTTTGGTTTAACCGCCTGGAGTTTTAGTTATGTCGACCGCAGGTATGATCAAGGTCTCTGCTGGGTGTCCTACCTTCGATGGGACGGACTACCCCTACTGGAAGAATAAGATGCGAATGCATCTTGAGGCAATTGATAACGATCTCTGGTACGTTGTGGAAAATGGTGTTCCCTCCGTCACTCCCTCACTGAACGCTACCGATGTGAAGAGATTCAAGAAACTCGACTCCCAAGCGAAGAATATCATATGTGGCCATCTGAGTAAGGGTCAGTATGGTAGAGTAAGTGCTTTGGAGACTGCAAAGCTTATCTGGGATAGGCTATCCAAGGTCAATGAAGGAGTTTCAACTCAGCGTGACTCTCGAGTTGATGTTCTTCGCAATCTCTTCAATCGCTTCAAAAGACTCGACAATGAAAATGTGTAGCAAACCTTCGATCGCCTCACTGACATCTCAAATGAGCTTCAAGCACTTGGTGCCACTGACATCACCGACCATGAGGTGGTGAAGAAATTGGTGAGATCGCTTGATTCCTCATTTGACACTCTGGCACTGATGATACAAGAGCGTGGTGATTACAAGTCACTTGACCCCGCTGATATCCTCGAGAGGCTAAACACTCATGAGTTCCAGCTTGCTGAGAAGAGAGATCTCTACGGTACAAGCTATAGCAGATCACGTGCACTGAAGGCCAAGGTAGTATCTGATTCCGAAGATGAAGACTCTGGTAGCAGCCTTGGTGATCCTGAAGAATTGAGTCGTGATCTAGCACTGCTTGTGAAGAAATTCCAGAAGTTCTCAAGACGTGGTCGCTTTGGAAAACCCTCAAGGAGCAATGATTCCTCATCCAGTGACTATAAGAAGAGGCTCTGTCACAAGTGCAAGAAACCAGGACATTACATCCAAGACTGTCCTCAGTGGGAAAAGGAATCAAAGAAGAAGAAATACAAGGATTACAGTTCTGATGATGCGAAGAAAAAGAAGAAGTCCTCAAAATCTTCATCATCAAAATCCTCAAAGTCTTCGTCTCACAAGAAGAGCATCTCCAAGAAGGCTCGGGCATTCGTTGGCAAGGAAATGGACTCTGAGGCTGAATCTGAAGAAAATGAGGAAGAGGAACAATCTGAAGATTCTAAGTCTGGTGTGGCAAGCCTAGCCCTCGCTACTGCATTCGTCAGCAAATCCATCTTCAACACTGAAGAAAGTGAACTCACCAACAAGGCTGATGAAAGCAGTGATGACTACGCTCCCACCTATTGCTTCATGGCAAAGGGTGCCAAGGTACTCAAATACGCCTCCTCTGAATCTAGCGATGATGAATCTGATGAAAATCTTAAGCCTAGCTACTCTAAACTTGCTAAGATTGTTGTGCAACAACAAAAGGCTTTTGAAAAGGTTCAAAACATGCTAGACAAAAGTGATGATATGTTGGGTGAAGAATTGGATCGCACAAAGGCCTTAACTGAAAATCTTCAGAGACTTCAGACCAGGTTTGACAACCTTCAAAATCATCATAACACTCTCTTATCTGATCATGAGAAGCTTTCTTATGAATATCTTCAAAAGAAGCAAGATCTTGAGAAGCTAAGAGAGAGTTATGAAGATCTTCAGAAGGAGCGCGATTCATTACTTGCTCAACAAATCAGCGCTGCTCAGGAAGAATTTATTCCTCCATGTTTAAAATGCATTGAACGAGAATCTGCTAATTCCTCATGTGAATGTTCAAATGCTTCAAATGTTACAAATTCTTCACCTGCCTCTGCTATCACTAATTCCTCATCTGAGGACATTGCTAGTATTACTGACGATGCAGGACTGAAGGAATTGTACATAACAGGCATGTACAAAAGCCTCAAAGGGCATCAGACTCTTTGTGATGTGCTTAAAAAGCAGATCCTCAACAGGAGCCCTAGGAAAGAGGGTATTGCCTTTGAGAGGAAACTCAATGCTGATGGTACATATTGGAAGCCTGAGCAGTACCCCAAAACCTCATGGGTATACATGTGAATCTTCTCATTCTTCTGATGAGTCTTTTGACTCCAACTATAAACTGTTCAAAAATCAGAATGGTGAACTATTTGCTAGATATGTTGGCACTAACTGCAGGAACGGTTCCCCTGTGAAGAAAATCTGGGTTCCCAAAAGGCGCCTTGAAAGTCTTCAGGTGAATGTCCTCATGACACCACCTGTGAAGAAAAGGAACCCCAGCTCAAATTCTTCATATGGACCAAATTCTTCATATGGATCCAAGTCCTCATACGGACCAAATTCCTCAAGGGGATCAAATTCCTCACATGGATCAAAGTCCTCATATGAACATCATCATGCTAACAACTCTGTTTCGCAGGGAAGAGCCAAGGGCTATGAATATGAGCATTATTCTTCAAATTATTATGTTCATAAGTCCTCGAAGAATTTCTCTGCTTATGCATATGCTTACCCTAACCCCTCTTATGTGAAACGAAATGGTTTGGCTGCTTTGCCACCATTCTCATATGGAGCTCGCAGAGTGATGAACTCTTTGCCACCCCTTCAGATGTGGGTGGTGAAGAAAAAGAACTAATCCCTTCTGCAGGGTCAGGTCTCCAGACGTGCAATAACGTCTGAAGAATTTGCTGGGGACCTGACAAAAGTGCCTGAAAGGACGCAGGCTAACCATGATGAAATGAACTTTCATTTCACACGTCCTCCCTCTGTTTTATCTGTCTACTACTTGATGAAATTGATCTGATGAATTGTGATATCATATTCTTCACTGCCGAAGTATATGAGGTCGTAAGTTGCACTAATTCATCTGCAGGATGATCAACCCAAAGCCACTGAATGGGTACTTGATAGTGGATGTACAAATCACATGACTGGTGACAAGAATCTGTTGATGGATGCTCCCTTATTAGCGTCACACATGAAGCATATCATCTTCGCTGATAAAAGCAAAAGTCAGGTATTGGGTCTTGGTAAGGTTGCTATCACAAAGGATCGACACATGGACAAAGTCATGCTTGTTGAGTCCTTAGGATATAATCTTATGTTTGTCTCAATGCTTTGTGATCTTGATATGGTTGTTGTCTTTGGCAAGTATCATTGTGTTGTGATTATGGAAGCTGACAATTCCAAAGTCTTCGAAGGCTTTAGGAGAGGAGACTTGTGTATTGTTGATTTCTCTGCAGATTCACAACCAGCCGTGTGCCTACTTGCAAAAGCTTCAGAAGGATGGCTATGGCATCGACGACTTGGTCATACAGGCATGAGGAATTTGAACACACTTGCAAAGAAGAAGCACGTCATTGACATTGAGAATGTCAAATTCCTCAAGGTGCGGTGCCTGTGAAGCTGGAAAGATGACAAAGGCCAAGCATCCAGCAAAGACTATCATGACTACTACTCGTCCATTTGAATTGCTTCACATGGATCTCTTCGGTCCTAACCATTATTCCTCTGTTTCGAATGAAGCATCTCAATATGGCTTTGTTATTGTTGATGATTACTCTCGTTACACATGGGTACACCTTGTCTCTTACAAAACTGAAGCGCAGGAAGTCTTCAAACGATTTTCCTCAAGGGCTTCAACCAACTTTGGTGTGAAGATTAAGCACATCAGAAGTGACAACGGCAATGAGTTCAAGAATTCGGGTCTCGATGACTACCTTGATGAACTTGGTATTACTCATGAGTTATCTGCTCCTTATACTCCTCAATAGAATGGCGTCGTGGAGCGCAAGAACAGGACTCTTGCTGAGATGGCTCGCACTATGCTCGATGAGTACGAAACCCCTCGTCGTTTCTGGGTTGATGCAATTGATACTGCGTGCCATATTATCAACAGAGTATATCTTCACAAATTCTTCAAGAAGACTGCATATGAACTCCTCACTAACAAGAAACCCAATGTGAGTTATTTCAAAGTCTTCGGTGCTAAATGCTGGATTAGAGATCCTCATCACAACTCTAAATTTGCACCGAAAGCACATGAAGGTTTTATGCTTGGTTACGGAAAGGACTCGCACACCTACAGAGTCTTCAACAATGTTCTTCACAAGATTGTTGAAACTGTAGATGTGCGGTTCGATGAAACTAATGGCTCGCAAAGAGAGCACCTACCTTCTGTGTTAGATGAACCTGCACCTGAGGATTCAATCAAGCACAAGGCTACTGAAGATGTCATTCCTACTGAAGAATTTGCTGAAGAATTCATTCCAGAACGTGAAGAACGTCGAGCTGATGCACCTGAAGAAAATGCTGAGGAAATTGATGGTGAAGAAAATGCGGATCAAATTCCTCAACGACAACCAGCTCACCCTCGCGTTGCAAAAGAAGTGCAAGTGGAGAAGATCATCGATGACATTAGAGCACCAGGTCCTCTCACACGCTCAAAATCTTCACATCTATCTAACTTTCATGGGCACTTTTCTTTTGTCTCTATCACAGAGCCCACTAAGGTAGATGAAGCATTTCTGGAGCCTGAGTTGATTCAGGCCATGCAAGAAGAATTACATCAGTTCAAGCTCAACAACGTATGGGAATTAGTCGATCGTCCCGATCCTCGCAAGCATAACATCATTGGCACAAAGTGGATCTACCGCAACAAGCAAGATGAAAATGGTGTTGTGGTGAGGAATAAGGCACGACTCGTAGCTCAAGGCTACACACATGTTGAAGGAATTGATTTCGATGAAACTTTTGCACCTGTTGCTAGACTTGAGGCTATTCGCATATTGCTTGCTTATGCTAACCATCATGATATCATCTTACACCAAATGGATGTGAAAAGTGCATTCCTCAATGGTAAGCTTGAGGAAGAAGTATATGTTGCTCAACCACCAGGTTTTGAAGATCCAAAGCATCCTGACAAAGTCTTCAGACTTAACAAGGCCCTCTATGGCCTCAAGCAGGCCCCACGGGCGTGGTATGATACATTGAAGAAATTCTTCATGAAGAAAGGCTTCACACCCGGTTCACTCGATCCCACTCTCTTTACTAAATCTTATGATGGTGAACTGTTTGTGTGCCAAATATATGTTGATGATATTATCTTTGGATGTACTGACCAACGTTATAGTGATGAATTTGCCTATATGATGAGAGAAGAATATCAAATGTCTATGATGGGAGAGTTGAAATTCTTCTTAGGTCTTCAAATTCGTCAACAGCGCAATGGCATATTCATATCTCAGGAGAAATACCTCAAGGATGTCCTGAAGAAATTCGGCATGCAAGATTGCAAAGGCATCAAAATTCCTATGCCCACAAATGGTCAACTATGCACTGATGAAAATGGTACTGACTTCGATCATAAGGTATACCGCTCCATGATTGGTTCTTTATTGTACTTATGTGCATCTAGGCCAGATATAATGCTTAGTGTTTGCATGTGTGCATGATTTCAAGCTGTACCGAAGGAATCACACCACAAGGCTGTGAAGCATATTCTTTGATATCTAGCTCACACACCAACACTAGGATTATGGTATCCCAAGGGCTCGGATTTTGATCTCATTGGATATTCAGACTCTGACTATGCTGGTGACCGTGTGGATCGCAAGTCAACATCTGGTACTTGTCATTTCCTCGGACGATCCTTGGTCTGTTGGTCCTCGAAGAAACAGAACTATGTATCACTGTCTACTGCTGAAGCTGAGTACAATGCTGCTGGTTCTTGCTGTGCTCAATTGCTATGGATGAAGCAAACGCTCAAGGACTATGTCATCAACGTGAAGAATGTGCCTCTCCTCTGTGACAATGAGAGTGCCATCAAGATTGCTCACAACCCAGTTCAGCACTCGAAGACAAAGCACATTCAGATTCGTCATCATTTTCTTCGTGATCATGTGTTGAAGGGTGACATTTCTATTGAGCATGTGAAGACTGAAGAACAGCTAGCCGATATCTTCACTACTAAGCCCTTGGATGAGAAGAGATTTTGCAAGTTGCGGTGTGAGCTAAATATCTTAGAATCTTCGAATGTACTTTGAAAAGGCACTCATCCTAACACTTATGCAAAATTGATGACTTAGATGTGCAACACATGAATAAACGTTTTTCTTCAATCAATGAAGAATAACACTCTAAGTGTGAAGAAATTAATGAAGAATTTGATTCTCAGAACCCTACGACAATTGTACGCGGTGTCTGAAATCATCATTCTTACACGGTGGGTCGCGCCACCACAAAAGTTGAAAATCTTCAATTTGAGTTTTTCCTCAACTTTTGAAATTCTTCAGTTTTTCAAATTCTTCAAACTTTACAAAGTCTTCACTTGTGCCGTCGTTTTTCTTCATTGGCTATATATATATATATATATATATATATATATATATATATATATATATATATATATATATATATATATATATGAGTTTATGTCCTCTACAGCATTCACTTATAGCTATTTCTTCAAGTTGGAACTTTTCTGCTAAGTGAATGTGATCGGACCCTTCCTCTCTATGCTATACTCAATCCAATCTATTCATAAATTCCTCATGTGCGTTCTATTTGAAACTCGTTCAAATTCTTCACTGTGTCCTTGTCAGCTGAAGAAATTGCAAACGGTAAGTTAAAACTAATCTTATCCAAACTTTCGGTTTTGCCGCTCAAACCGTTCCGCATCCCACGATGGATTACTTTATCCACCCACGATCTTACACGATCTCCACCACACAGTACGTGGGTGACACATGTCGCAAGAAGGAGAACGGCCAGGGGCACGTTCGTCCCAAATCTTCGGACAAACAGTTTTTCACCGCGGCTATAAATACCCACTTCGCCATCCTCACTTCTTTTACCCCGCTCGATCTCACTCCCTCGCTCGAGCTCTCCAAACCCTAGCGCCGTCGCTACTCCATCGTCGCCGGTGAGGAAGAGCTTCACTGCCTCGACCTCGTCGCCGTCGTACTCGCGCCGACCGCGGAAATCTTCACCTCCGCCGCCGCCGTAGACGTCTTTCTCCGCCAAGTTAGGGCGTGGAAGATCTGCATCGACGAACTTCACTGTTCCAACTCCCAGTTCGTCGTGTTCTTCGCTCAGGCGTTCCTCAAAGAAAAGTTGCATACTTCTTCAAAGAATTCAATTGTTCAAATTCCTCATCTGAAGAAAATGGCTGAAGGTAAAAGGCCACAGAAAGGAGGAAAGAAGCCTGAGGTTATGACAGCTTTTGAAATACCTGAGGACATCTATGATGAGTACTGCACGCCTGATGAAGCCAAGTTTGGCAAAGAAGATAAAAATCAGCGCAAGGTGCGAATCCAGAGGATTGAAAGGAGATGGGCACGTGAATGGAGGGAATATAGATATGTTACTCCAAAGTACATGAAGAAATTCGCAGTAAACCCTCCATGCCAAAGACCTCCATTGGCACCTGGCCAAGTGGCTGATCCCACCAGCATCAAGCATGGTGAGGAATTTCCTAAAGAATGGGCCAAGCGCCAAGCTAAACTGGCAAGGCAAGCCAGAGAAGCAGTGAGGAAATTCAATGAAGACTCTGCTACTGCAACTGCCACTGAGGCCTCGGTTAAGCCGAAGAAAGCGATGCTAAAGAAGCCCGCTCGCAAGCCAAGTGCTTCATCTTCAATGCCCTCAAGGCCAAGTTCCTCAGCTGCGCCCTCACGGCCAGAATCTTAAAAATCTTCAAAGCAAATTCCTCATGCTGCTCCTGCTCCACCAAAATCTTCAGCTATCCCGACAAAGTCCTCAGCACCTGTGCATCTGGCCTCATGCCAAAGGACGACTGGCATCTCTATTGCCTCTGGTGTCTCAGCTAGTTCTTCAGCTGCACCAAATTCCTCAGCCAGACCCTCACTGCTGAAGAAAAAGGCTACTGCTGGACGCGTCACTCGCACAAGTCCTCAGAAGAAGCAGGTAGTCTTCACTGTGCCATCTGATGATGATGAAGCTGATGAGGAAGAACTTACTGAAATCATCAGGGACCGACAAGAACGGGCTGCTAAAGCCAAAGGCACACCTGTGCCCCTGCTATTGGATCTAAAGGCGATCCTAGATTATATTGATATCTGGCATAAGGATCCTCACACACCTATGCCTGATTTCAAGCTGACACCTGGTCAAAGTCACATGTTGACTCGCTTCATCCAAGAGGAGAAGTGGAAATATGATAAGGCCAGAGAGATCAAGAAATCACAGTACCGCAAGGAGAAGCTACTGAAGAAAAATGTTCTCACAATGAAGCCTGAGGAACTCGTCAAGATGCAGGCTGACATCAAAGCCCTCAGCGACAAATTTGACTCGTACTATGCTGATTGGCAAGGAGCCAAGGTCAGATTTGTGAGGCTGACTGATACCTTCACCAAGGGTACAGCCTCAACACAACAAATTCCTCAAGCTGAGGCATCTGTTCAGCAAACTGAAGAACATGCCAGCACCGCTGATGAAGTTCAGGCTCGTGAAGAAAATGCTAGTTCCAAGGCTGATGACTCTGCTCCAGTCGTTGATGAAATTTCCAGGGCATCCACTAGTGGTGCGCCTGAAGAAATTGAAGAAACCAGGGCAACTGCATCAGTTGCGCCTGAGGAAAATCAACCAGATTCCTTAGCTCCACCTGCGCCTACGTCGACTCCAATTCTTCCATCTGCATTGGACGTGAGGAAAACAAAGGCTGCAGAACGAGCTGCTGTGAAGAAAAGGAAGGCATCCAATGCTTCAGAATCTTCAGCTCCCAAGAAGATGAAGCCGATGACAAGCTCTTTTGCAAATCCCATTGATGCCGTTCCTATCTCCTCCGTGCCATCAAAGGACCTTGTTCCTTTTGGTGAAGATTATGAGATCCCTAGTGGATCATATGAAGAAACTCAATCTGCTGCTTCGTCAGAGCAGATTGATGAAGAAATTGAAGCGGATGCAATCCCTTCAACCCCAATGGTCTCATCACCAATGCCTCAGTTTGATGCTGAAGAGGCTGGTGTTGAAGAAATTGATGAAGATGTGGATATTGGAAGCACCACTCCAGTGATGAATGATGAATTTTGGGAAAGTCGGCATCCCAATTCCCCACTCTTCACTCCCCTGCAGCAAATTCCTCACTCTCCTTCACCAACAGTACAATTGGGCTCTGAAGAAACTCATCCCACTGCATCTGTGCTTGAAGAAATTCCAGCCACTAGTGCTGAAGAAACTGCTGCTGAAATAGCCAAGGTGACTGCACCTGAGGAAAATCCTGAAATTCCTCAGCCTGAAGAACCTGAGATCATGATTCCTGAGGTCGTGATGCAACTCACTGACACTCCTATGCCAAGGCCAAAGGATCCGTTCTCACGAAAACAGAAATTCAAGGCTGAAGACTTCTATGGCGAGCACGTGTTCTTCACTGAATACAACCTATATGACTCTGCTCGCATAAGGAAGAGGCGTTTCTAGACTGCAAGCCAAGCAAATTTCTATTCCTCAGTGCTTTACAACAAAGACAAAGTCTTCGACCATGCTCATATTCCTCACGTGGATATGGAGTCTTTGCCGTGCTTCACGACAGTGCTCAGTGTTCTTCACGACGCTGGGCTGCTCAATTTCTGCACAGATATATGCGATTGGAATGAAGAGCTTATTCTTCAATTCTATGCAACATTGCACATCACCGGAAACTCTGAAGATATCAATTCATGGGTTTTGGACTGGATGACTGACAACACCCACCATAAGGCCCCTGCATTTGAATTGCTTCGGGTCCTTCCTCTGAGTCCACCCACTGAAGATGCTCGCTGTGTATACAACGAACCTGAGCTTTCAAATCATTATATGCAAGTGCTGATGAAGCCTTTGAAGCCAGGGCAAGCTCCTAGAACCAATTTCCTCGTCAAGGAATTGTTGTATGTGCCAAGGACTGTCTATCGCATTCTGACAAAGACAATGAGTCCCATCAAAGGCCACGACTCGTCTGATGAAGAAGTCGTTGGCATCATGAAGAATCTGCTTTTCAACATCATCCATGGCGTTCCCGTCAACTTCCATGATTTCTTCATGAGGACTCTGGCCAACATTGCTATGTCACCATTTGAGCTGAAGCCTTATGCACCTTGGATAATGAAATTCATCAGGATAAGGTCTTCACTCAACTACAAAGCTGAAACGCTCAACCACTGTAGCTACTTGCCTCCCATTGAAGTCCTCAAACGGACATTTTCCTCGGCTGAAGAAAAAGGCAAGGCCACTGCTGTGATAGATGAAGGCATTCGTCCATTGGATGGCCAGTTTCGCAAAGCTGCATCTTACTCCACCAATGATGACTCTGCCACACATGACTCTGCTGCTAACACTGCCAAGCCAAATCCTCCAGCCATAGCACCCAGGGTGATGACTGACCGTGAGTTACTCCTCAGTCTTCATCAAAAGGTTGATCGCAATCACAAATGGGTCAAGCGTCAGTTTGGTTCAATTCTTCACAACATGACTTCCACACATAATGCAGTGAAGAAAAACTACTACTACCTTCATGAAACCCTCAACCGCACCTGGGCTGTTCTATCTCAAGTGTATAGTGCTGAAGACTTGGAGAAAATGGGTCTCAAAGAAGATTTTGACTGGTTTGCACCTCCTCCGAAGAAATACAAGAAGGTCAAGGTTCCTTCTTTGGTGGCCAGTTCATATTCTTCATCGCGTGCGACTGATGAAAATGAAGACTTGGACGACACTGCAGCAGGCCCTACTTCAACGACTGACCCCAACAACGCTGGCGCTCCTTCATCAACTTGAAAATCTTCAGGGGCGTTAGTCCTCAGATTTTCGATCCTTTTTGTCATTTGATGACAAAGGGGGAGAAATCTGAGTTAGTCTTCAAGCGGGTCTATAATAAGGGCTTATTCGTTTTTTTTAAGTTACAACTCTCGTTCTTCCGAAACTTTTATTGGATCGAGTTGTAATCTTAAGTCCGATGGTGCGCTGATACTTTTGTTGCACTATGCTTTGATACTTTGATGCGCTATTCTGCATGCTTATTCCTCGTTAATACTATCGCACACATGCTGAATTACATCAGGCACCATATTTCATCATGCATTTCAAATTCTTCATATTATATGTCAAATGCGTGTATGAATTACAAGATATAGGGGGAGATCTCCATGATTCAACTCTTCAAGTGTGCACTGCTTCAAAAGCAAATTCCTCACTATGCACATCTTCAGGGGGAGTTCTTCTATATCTTGCAATCAAATTCCTCAATATCAGTTTTTACACTTCATATATTTATCCCTGTTGAAAACTTAACCTATGTTGTCATAAATCACCAAAAAGGGGGAGATTGTAAGTGCATCTAGTGCCCCTTAGTGATTTTGGTGTATTGAAGACTTATAGGTTAAGTATCTAATGCGTTTATGAGTGTACATAGATCTATAAGTCTATGAGGAGTTTGATATTTACAGAGAAAGTCGACCCCTAAAAATGAAGTTCTTCGAGTGAAGACTCTGATATACTGAAGACTTTCTGAAGACTTTGAAAGTGAAGAAATTGGTGTGACCTTGAAGACTTGGTATTCATTCGAGGAACATGAAGCGTGAAGACTTTTGTTTTCGTAGTTTCATTTTCTCATTCTTGAGTCATACGAAACACCGTACTGTTAAAGGGGGTCGAGGAAATACTAAGGAGAAAATTTCCATGTGATGCTCAACTCAAATCCTACACCTACCAATCCCTTCGAGTGAAGCCATTGGAAATCTCATACAGATCAGTCAATTTCTTCAGTGACAGAGATGCAGTTCTTTTGGTCACTGAGGACCTTGCTCTGACTGAGGAGTTAGGAATTCGCCAGTGCGAATTGCCTACACAGTGAGGAACATGATAGCCCTGAGGAATTTGTACCTCAAATTTCCGACCGTTGTTGTGCTGCGCGCCAGCTGTCCCAAAATATCTTGTCCACCTAACGGTCATATCATTGAAGGGCATTTATGTCTTATCATGTCGGGCTGCTCCCTAGGCTATAAATAGCCGCCCCCTACAACCACTAGCTGGTTGGCTGCTCCGTGAGAACTTGACACTTGTCATTTGAGAGCAACCCATCCTCCGAGGACTTTGAGCGAAAATCATCAAGTGAGGAAAATCCAAACCCCAAACCCAAAACACCTACAAACCCAAAGTGATTGAGCATCACTGAAGAGATTGATCCTGTGTGGATCCGATGCTTGTTACCTTTGAAGACTGTGCTTCTTCCAAACGGTTAGGCGTCAAGGTCTAGAGCATCCAAGAGGAATTGTGGATCGCCGAGTGACCAAGTCTGTGAAGGTTTGGAAGTCACCTGAAGACTTACCACGAGTGATTGGGCAAGGACTGTGTGTTCTTAGCTCAAGGAGAATACGGTGAGGACTGTGTGTCCGGGACTGGGTGTCCTCGAGTTTAAATACTCAGCCGCTCCAACCAGATGTACAACTGAGACAGCAGTTGGAACTGGTCTACCAAATCATTGTCTTCACCAAGCTTACTGGTTCTATTTCCTCAACTCTTTCATTTCCTCAGTAGTCTGCTGTTTTTGTATCATATCTGTGTTTGAAGACTTTGACTGAAGACTTTCTAAATTTCCTCAGTTCAATTTCTTCAGTCTGTTTGTCTTCAACTTGTGCTATCCTGTGTTTACGCTTTCTGTACTCACTGTTTGTCTTCATTTCATCATGATGACTATGCTAGGATTCTGTTATGTTTTCATCTGAGTACTTATTCCGTTGCTAGTAGTTCTTCGCTAAGGAATTTCCTCACGAGAAAATTCCTCAGTGAAGAATTTCATAAAAATCGCCTATTCACCCCCCTCTAGTTGATATAACGCACTTTCACGTGTTCACCAGCGTGGCTGACGACAGGCACAACAAACGGCAGCGACAACAAGAAATAAATGCAGTAGCATCAGAGACCCCCGAGTTCATGCATTGGTCTGAGAAGCCCATCGGTTGGAGTAGAGCCGACCACCCGGAGGTGATGCCCAATCCCGGCTCTTATGCTCTGGTGTTGGATGCCACCTTTGCCACGGAGAGGCGGGCTGCTCGCTTCTCCCGAGTTCTGATAGATGGCGGCAAGCAGCATCAACATCCTACTATGGAGAAGTTGGGAATCAAACAGAGACAGCTCCAGCCCAGTCGGACCGTATTGCATGGCATAGTCCCTGGCCTGTCCTGGTCACCAATCGGCAAGACTCAGATAGATGTCCTCTTTGGAGACAAAAATCATTTTCACCGAGAGCCAGTCTGGTTTGAGGTGGTGGACCTTGAGAGCCCTTATCATGCACTACTTGGCCGGCCTGCTCTGGCCAAGTTCATGGCGGTCCCCCACTATGCCGAGCTCCAAGTGAGTCCTAACCATAGCAGGGGACTACAAGAAGTCGTCCGCCTGTGCTGCAGACAGCAGCCGGCTAGCCGAGTCCCTCGTGATCGCTGCTGAGAAGCGGCTCCTTGACCAGGCTGTGGCAATGGCAGGCAAGCAGCCAGAAATGTCGCCCAACCCCGAGTAGTCGAAAGATGAGGGCTCGTTCAAGCCTGCTAAAGAAACCAATAGGATACCCTTGGACCCAGAGCACCCGGAGAGGTACGCTGCCATAGGTGCAAACCTTGACAGCAAATAGGAAGGCGAGCTCGTCGATTTCCTCCGTGAGAATCGAGACATCTTCGCATGGTCACCCAAAGACATGCCGGGTGTTCCGACGGATTTCGCCGAGCACAAGCTACATGTACGACCTGACGCCAAGCCAGGCAGGCAGCCATTGCGCTGCCTGTCAGAAGAAAAGAGAAGAGTTGTTGGAGAAGAGATAGCCCGGCTTCTAGCGGCCGGCTTCATCATGGAGGTGTTCTTTCCAGAGTGGTTAGCCAACCCAGTCCTTGTACTGAAGAAGACTAAGTGGCGCATGTGTATCGATAATACCAGCCTCAACAAAGCATGCCCCAAAGATCCCTTTGCCTTGCCAAGAATTCACCAAGTGATAGACTCCACAGCCGGATGTGAGCTGTTGAGCTTTTAGGATGCATACTCAGGGTATCACCAAATCAAGCTAATCCCGGCCGATAGGCTGAAGACCGCCTTCATCACGCCATTCAGAGCCTTTTGCTACCTGACCATGACGTTTGTCTTAAGGAATGCCGGCGCCGCGTTTCAGCTTTGCATGCAGAAGTGTCTCCTCAAGCAACTCAGCAGAAACTCCCACGTCTATGTGGACGATGTTGTGGTGAAGACGGAGAAGCGTGGAATGCTGCTAGAAGACCTCAAGGAGACCTTTGAGAACTTGCGCCGATTTCAGATCAAGCTCAACCCGGAGAAATGCATCTTTGGAGTGCCAGCCCGCCAGCTTCTTGGCTTTCTGGTCTCAGAGCGCGGCATAGAGTGCAACCCTGTGAAGATCAAGGCCATCGAGAGGATGGAGGTGCCCACCCAACTGCTGGACGTGCAAAAATTCACAGGCTTCTTGGCATCCATCAGCCGTTTCATCAGTCGGCTGGGCGAGAAGGCTCTTCCCCTGTACCAGCTCATGAACAAGACCACTTTCTCGAGTGGAACGACAAGGCGGATGAAGCTTTTCTCCAGCTCAAGAAGATGTTGACCACTCTACCTGTCCTGGCGGCTCCGACTCCTAAGGAGCCCATGCTCCTCTACATCGCCGCCACCAGCCGGGTGGTCAGCATGGTCATAGTTGTGGAACGCAAAGAAGAAGGCAAAGCACTACCAGTCCAGAGACCGGTGTATTACCTGAGTGAAGTGTTGTCCGCCTCCAAGCAAAACTACCCCCACTACCAGAAGATGTGCTACGACGTGCACTTTGCCGCCAAGAAACTGAAGCCATACTTTCAGGAGCACCCAATCACTATGGTCTGCACAACCCCACTAGCCGAGATCATTGGAAGTCGAGATGCTTCAGGCCGAGTGGCCAAATGGGCCATAGATTTGGCCCCCTACACCATCTACTACTAGCCTCGCACCGCCATCAAGTCACAAGCACTGGCCGACTTCCTCGTCGACTGGGCCGAGACCCAGTACCTGCCGCCAGCACCAGACTCCACCCATTGGCAGATGCATTTTAATGGTTCCAAGATGCGCACCGGTTTGGGAGCCGGCATCGTGCTCACCTCTCCCAAAGGCGACAAGCTCAGATATGTGCTGCAAATCCACTTTGCCGCCTCCAACAACGTTGCCAAGTACGAAGCACTCATTCACAGGCTCCGGCTTGCCAAGGAACTCGGCATTCGCCGGATCCTGTGCTATGGTGATTTCGACTTGGTGGTCCAGCAGTCGTCAGGCGACTGGGACGCCAAGGACACGAACATGGCGAGCTACCTCTTCCTCATACAGCAACTCAGCGGATACTTCGAGGGGTGCGAGTTCCTTCATGTGCCGAGAAATGACAATGAGCAAGCAGATGCCTTGGCACAAATCGGCTCCACCCGGCAAGCAATACCAGCCGGCGTTGCCCTGCAATGCCTCCTCAAGCCGTCACTCGAATCAGACTCCGTCTTCGTGTCGGCTCCTCCTGAGGCAGTCGGGTCCGACTTGAGGACCCCGGCAGCTGGCGCGGGAACCTCGGCAAGCGGCTCGGGGACTGCAGCAGTCGCACCCGGCCCGGGCACTTCAGAACCCGGCCCGGGGACTTCATCAACTCAGGAGGCGGCAGCCGACTTCGACCCGCCGCCTCCCAGCCCAACCGCCCTTGTGCAAGTAGCAGTCCTAGCATTCGAAGAAATTGCAGCACCTTCATGGGCCCAGCCCAGCCTCAACTTTCTGGTGAACAAAGAGCTGCCGATTGATGAGATCTTGGCCCGGCAAGTGCAACGCTGGGCAGTAGCGTACACCATCGTCAACAGAGAACTTGTGAGGCGCAGTGTCACTGGTGTCTACCAGCACTGCGTGGAGCTAGAGCAAGGCCAAGCAATCCTCAAAGACATCCATCAAGGCGAGTGTGGTCACCACGCGGCGTCAAGAGCACTTGTGGCCAAGGCTTTCCGCCACGGTTTTTTCTGGCCGACTGCTCTAGAGGACGCCAAAGACATGGTCCAGAAATGCAAAGGGTGCTAGAAGTTCCGCTCCAAGCCACATCAGCCAGCTTCTGCACTCAAGACCATCCCCATTGCCTAGCCCTTCACGGTCTGGGGGCTGGATATGGTGGGACCATTCAAGACAGCATTTGGCGGCATGACTCATCTGCTTGTCGCGGTGGACAGGTTCACCAAGTGGATAGAAGCAAAGCCAATTAAGAAGTTGAATGGTCTGACTGCTGTGACTTTCATCTCACATCACCATTCGGTATGGCATACCACAGAGCATCATCACCGATAATGGAACGAACTTTGCCAAAGGCGCTTTGGCCCGTTTCCGCGTGACGCAGGGCATCGGACTGGACCTAGCGTCCCTTGCCCATCCGCAGTCAAATGGCTAGGTGGAGCGAGCAAACGGCCTTATTTTGTCCGGCATCAAGCCCCGACTGGTCGAGCCTCTAGAGCGGTCAGCCGGTTGTTGGCTTGACGAGCTATCGAACGTCCTTTGGAGCCTGCGCACAACGAACAAGTCAACCGGCTTCACGCCTTTCTTCCTCGTCTACGGTGTTGAAGCCGTCATCCCGACGGACATAGAATTTGACTCCCCTCGAGACACCATGTACACCAAAGAGGAGGCAAAATAAGCGCGAGAAGACGGCATCGATCTGCTGGAAGAGGACCGCTGTTGGCAATCAGCCGGTCCACCATCTACCAGTAGAACCTGCGCCGATACTACAACCGGAAGGTCAAGCCAAGATCCTTCCAAGAGGGAGACCTTGTGCTCCGGTTGATCCAGCGAACAGCCGGCCAGCACAAGATCTCGGCACCTTGAAGGTCCCTTCATCATCAGCAAGGTGATGGGCAATGACTCCAACTACCTGATCGATGCTCAGAAGCCTCGAGCACGCAAAAGAGACGACTCCGGCAAGGAGACGAAGCGACCATTGAATGTGAATCTCCTTCGAAGGTTTTACAGTTGATGTAGTATGTACCACGCCAACTTTTGTATTAAGTACGAAGACTCCGGGTCCCCCGAGAAGAGCTCGGGGACTGTCCTCTTTTATCTATATGATAAGTATTATGCCTATGAAAGTGTTATTTCATTTGTCCGTCTGGCACCGGGTTCGACAAGTCGACCCGGGGACTCGCCGCCTTGCACTATGTAATGCTTCCTGCAGCCGGACAAGTAATGCGTTGACACTTAAGCCCTCTCCTGCCAGAAGCCGCAGCTTGCAGAGCGACTGTTTTGTGGGTAGGAGTCAAGGCAGAAAGAGTGTCTGCATGAAAAATGGCTAAGGACCCAAAGCGTGCACATAGTTCAAGTCGGCTTCCCGCGTCGTCGACCGGCTGCTGAGTAGCCAGCCGACCGACTTCTACTTGACTTGCTAAAAAAACTCTAAAATCCGGCTAAGTACTTACCCTCCCAAAGCAGCCAAGTATTGGACCCAGCCGCAGTCCGCAGAGCAACTGTTTGGCTGGCCAGACGGCAATCGAGGGAGGGTGGCAAAGGAAAAAAGCCAAGGAGCAGAAAGCAAGGAAAGATAGAACTCGGGGAGCATATTTACATATCAAAAGGCCCTTGGCCAACATTCAACAGGAGTTTGAAATACACCCCGCGGGTGGAATTGTGCGAAATTAACAAAGTTTGCTGAGACTAATAGGTAGGTAAAAACACAGATAAATTGGCAGCCTAGGGAGCAGCAGATGGGTGCGGCGGAATGGTGGAGTCGGTGCCGCCGGTTGGTGGAGTGGCCGACTGGTCGGTCTCCGCTTGGTCGCCTTTAGCAGCAGTCGGCTCGCTCGGGTGTGGCTCGTCGCTGGAAGCGCGGTCGAGCTGAGGCTGGCCATCTGCTTCAGCCTCTGGTGCCTCCTCTTCACCTCCATCGTCCTCCTTGTCTTCTCCCTCGTCGATGGAGTCGATCACTTTGGCCGAGTCCTCGCCATCCTCCGGGTTCAGCCCGAACCACTCCTGCGGCGCCTCGGTGCCGTTCTCAGCCAGCTCAGGAACGAAGACGCTGGTGTTGGTGTACTCGGTGATCGCTTGTAACGCCCTCAATGCGGCTATATCTCCTACGTGTCGAAGCATGACTTAGAGGCATAACTGCATTGAAAGCAATGTCGCAAGTGAGGTAATCTTCACACAACCCATGTAATACATAAGGGAAAGAGGTACATAGTTGGCTTACAATCGCCACTTCACACAAATACATGAATAAAACATCACATCATATAGTTACAATCAGGGCCCGACTACGGAGCCAAAATAAAAGAAGAAACCCCAAAAGCGACAAAGGACCAAGATCGACCCCAACTGGGCTCCACTACTGATCGACTAGAACGAAACAACACAAAGGACAAGATCTTCATTGAGCTCCTCCTTGAGCTCGAGTGCGGCACCTGCACGGTCTCATCGGCACCTGCAAACTGGTTTGGAAGTATCTGGTGAGTCACGAGGACTCAGCAATCTCACACCCGCGAGATCAAGACTATTTAAGCTTATAGGTAGGGTAAAGGGTATGAGGTGGAGCTGCAGCAAGCGACTAGCATATATGGTGGCTAACATACGCAAAAAAGAGCGAGAAGAGAAGGCAAAAGCACGGTCGAACAACTATGATCAATAAGTGATCCTGAACTACTTACGCCAAGCATAACTCCAACAACCTTGTTCACTTCCCGGACCCCGCCGAGAAGAGACCATCACGGTTACACACGCGGTTGGTGTATTTTAGTTAAGATCGACTTCGGGTTTTCTACAACCGGACATTAACAAATTCCCATCTGCCACATAACCGCGGGCACGGCTTTCAAAAGTTCAAAACCCTGCAGGGGTGTCCCAACTTAGCCCATGATAAGCTCTCGCGATCAACGAAGGATATTCCTTCTCCCCGGGAAGACCCGATCAGTCTCGGAATCCCGGCTACAAGACATTTCGACAGCAATAAAACAAGTCCAGCAAAACCGCCCGATGCGCCGACATCCTGATAGGAGCTGCACATATCTCGGTCTCAGGGCAACACCGGATGAGTCAAGCTACGAGTAAAACCAGCCCTCGAGTTTCCACGAGGTGGCCCCGCAGGTTGCTCGGTTCGGGCCAACACTTAGACAAGCATTGGTCCGGGGGGGCTAAATAAAGATGACCCTCGGGTTGATCAGACCCAAGGGAAAGGGGTAGGTGGTAGGCAAATGGTAAAACCAAGGTTGGCCCTTGCTGGAAAAGTCTTATTCAAAGCGAACTGTCAAGGGGGTCCCATAAATCACCCGACCGCCTTAGGGACGCAAAATCCGGGAACATAACACCGATATGACGGAAGCTAGGGCGGCAAGAGTGGAACAAAACACCAGGCATAAGGCCGAGCCTTCCACCCTTTACCAAGTATATAGATGCATTAATTAAATAAGATATATTGTGATATCCCAACAAGTGAACATGTTCCAACAAGGAACAACATCTCCATGTTCCAACAAGGAACAAACTTCATCTTCACCTGCAACTAACAATGCTATAAGAGGGGCGGAGCAAAGCGGTAACATAGCCAAACAACGGTTTGCTAGGACAAGGTGGGTTAGAGGCTGGGTTTAACAATATGGGAGGCATGATAAGCAAGTGGTAGGTATCGCAGCATAGGCATAGCAAAAGAGCGAGCAATCTAGCAAGCAAAGATAGAAGTGATTTCGAGGGTATGGTCATCTTGCCTGAGATCCCGCAAGGAAGAAGAACGAGTCCATGAAGAAGACAAACGGACGTAGACGAACGGATCCTCACAACTCTGGAACGAAACCAAAGCTAACAAGAGAAACAACCCGGAAACAAACAAACAACATAGTAAACAACCACCATATGAACAAGGCATGACATGCGAGATGTGGTATGCAATGCATATGCATGCACGGAAGGGAGAAGATGAACAAGGCATAATCTTGGCAAACCAAGTATGCCACTGGAAAGGTGAGGTGATTTCGGATGAAATCGATATAAAGATCACCGGAATCGGATGCACGGTTTGCAAATGGCAAGCAATACAAGAATGACAATAATCTGCCATTAACAGCATGATGCTACTTAGCAATCAACAAATAATTAAGCTACTGCACCCAAACATGGCAACAAAGCATATGGCAATAATCTACACAAGATGCACGACAAAAGATGAACACTGAGCCAGCTCAGGAACGAAGACGCTGGTGTTGGTGTACTCGGTGATCCCTGCGGCCCGCTGGACAAGTTCACACTCCATCGCCACCAGCTCCTCTTGGGCTTCTAGTCGAAGCATGGCCAACTGGGCTAAATTTAGCCCAGGGTACCACGCCTTAACGAATTCCAAGGCCCGGCGTGCCCCAGCCTGGGCCGAGGAACCCTTGCAAGCCTCAAGACAGTCGGCCGCCACCTCCAGCCAATCAGCAGTCCAGCTGGGTGTGCGTGGAGCCGGCATGTCTAGCCACAGGGCGGCGATCGCCTGGGCGCCGACACGCTGAAGGCGGGGCAGCATCCGCTGAGCCGGCCGAAGATGAGCCTGGATGCTGAGAAGCTGCTCGCTAAGAGTACGGGGGGCATCGGCAGCAATCTACTCGCCTTCTGCCCTCGGTCCTTCGCGATCGGCCTCGATAGCCTGATTAGCAGCACCGGAGTGACCTGGGAAGAAGTCTGCTCGGACAAAAAGCAAAACAGCCAAAATTAGAAACAAGAAGCCAGCTTGATCAGAAGTCGGCGGCTTGAAGAAAGAGTAAAGAGGGCAGCTTACCGTCAACCATGTCTTCAATCTCGCCGAAGCCGGCAATCAGCATGGCCTCCTTATCGGTCCAGGCAGAGCGTTCGGTCTCGAACTCAGCAAGGAGACCGGCGTCCTTGTCCTCCGCCTCCTTCTAGGTCTTCTTGAGAAGCTCTTCCTGCTCCGCCAGTTGCGTGATCAGCCGGTCATGCTCTTCGGCCAGCTTGCTGCAGTCCGCTTCCTTGACGCGCAGCGTAGTGTTGGCTTCGCCCAGCTGCTACTGCAGGGCGGCATTGGCCTCTGCAAAAGTAGAAGAAGAAAAAGACATCAACAATCAACAAGGAGAGAAATAGTTGCTGGGGATATCCGGCCCGACTGCTCAGCAGTCGGCCCGAATCTCGGGGACTATAGCCCGCTGGTGCGCCAGCACGCCCCCGCAAAGAAAGAAGTCATCAATATCAACAAAGAAGAAGAACAGTTGCCGGGGAGATACGGCCCGACTACTCAGCGGTCAGCCCGAATCTTGGGGACTACAGCCCACGGGTGCGCGAGCGCGCCCCCGCGGAGAAAGAAAACAAAGACTTACTCCGGCTTTCCGACAAGTCGGCGGTCCGTTGAGTCAGCTCCTGGACTTTGGAGTTGAAGGCGGCTGCGCGAAGGTTATGATAATCCTGCAGTGAAGATATCAGACAATGTTAGTACTCGGAGCTTGCCAGTTAATGTTCTGAGCCGCCTGCTCAGCAGCCGGCCCGAAACTCGAGGACTACACCCAGTGGGTGCGCTGGGGCCCCCCACAAAGAAATGCAAGAATTAAAAATGAAGAAGCAAGAAGTGTACCCGGACGGCTACTCGTGACTCTAGGAATGCTTGGTTGCACCGCTTCACGGCGTCGGCCTCGGCCCGAAGTTTGCCTTGGACGTCCAGGATCACCTAATTCAAAGGGCCCGTCCCACCTCCCCGCACCCACTCAGCGGGCACGGCGCTGGTCGCCTCGGCGTCCGGGATCGAAGAGCTCGCGGCTGCATCCTCCGGCGGGCGTGGCGCCGAAGCCTCTTTGCAAACAGACGGCGTGAGGGTGTGCGGACCTCGGTAGTCGGGCCCGTCACCATCTCGTCTTTGGCTGGTGACGCCGGCGGATCAGCCGGATGCTTGTCTCGCGCCTCCTTAGAAGGTGGTGGCGGGGGCACGATTGCGTCCGGCATGACGATGTCACCGCCGTCCCTCTCCATGATCGGGTGCTCATCGTCGGCTCCCCCAGTCGGCGCCACAAACTCTGGCGATGGCGGCGCGGAGTTCAGGGGGATGACGAACAACGCCGACTGACGGCGCGCGGCTTCCTCGGCCTGCTTCTTCGCCGCGGTGGCGGCCTCGGCCTCCGCCAGCTTCTTCAAAGCGGCGGCCTCCGCCTTGTCTGCCTTTTCCTTCTCCAGGCGGGTGGCTTCCTCCTCCTCACGCACCTCCCACGCGTTTCGCTCCCGTGCCTCCCGGAGGTCGACGGCCGGATCGATTCGCCGGGTGGTGGTGGAGGTCTCCGTCAACCCAATGATGGAGGCGGCGGCCGACTTCTCAAGAGAGAGTGGGGCCCTAAGTCAAGAAAGACAAAGAGGGGAAGCTCAGAAAGAATCAACAAGAAAGAATATCACAAGGAAAAGATACTTACGCCGACACCATAGGAGGCGCCTTCGGGAGCTTCTGGTACTTGGCCGCCTTCGTTACGGCCTCCTTCCGCCTGGTCGCGGCGGTCGGATTCTTGGCCTTCTTCGGTGCGCTGCCAAACAACACGACGCCTTGTTTACGCTAGCGCGTGCCGCCTGTGACACCCCAAAATTTTGGCCTTGTTTTAATAAATTAAAATTTTGCCAGGAAATTAAAACTTTTATTTTCTGGGCTCCCTTTTGTTTTTGAACCATTTTTCTCCCTTGTTATTATGGATTTTTCCCCAAAGTGAAAACTTTTCAAATATGTTATTGGACTTGTTTAACCTCTCAAGAAGAACTCTTCTTTTATTAGTAGAACTAATTACATATTTAATTTGCTTAATCTTTATTTTCTTGAAAAATGGTTTTTCCAAGGTTATATGGCCATATTTGAACTATAACCATTTGATAAATTCACTTAAAATTCCAACCAAAATTTGGAGATGTCATGTGATGTTTTTAAATCACTTTTATGCAAAGATATCTTTTATTCATGAAATATTTTGAGCTCTACACCCAATTTTCTTCTCTGGTCCAGAGTGCAAATTTGCACTACAACCCATTTAAATCTTTCCTTCTAGACTCCACCAAAATTATGGGATGTCAGTGGTAGCATGCAATTCAACTTTATGCAAAAACCCAGTGTTGTTATTTGAAAATTTTGAGTGAATCAACCTCTTTTCCATTCTGGTCCAGCCTTGTGATTTCTACTGCAACCCTATTTATTTTTGCTCCAGTGACCTTGTGCTTTCTCCTGCTTGTAGTCATCCCTGCAAAACCTCTAAGTCCAGGAGCATGCACCCATTGGATCATTTTTGGTTCATGAAATGATGTCATTTATCTCCTGTCCAGAATTGAAGT
The DNA here is from genome assembly GCA_032464435.1 of Aegilops umbellulata. Classification (NCBI taxonomy): domain Eukaryota; kingdom Viridiplantae; phylum Streptophyta; class Magnoliopsida; order Poales; family Poaceae; genus Aegilops; species Aegilops umbellulata. The sequence continues at coordinate 335,055,094 of CP136054.1, read as the reverse complement.
TTTGTAAAACTTGCACTAGCAAGTTTCTCCTTTTGTCCAAATGACCTTACCACCCTCTCTTTCATCTAAAGAGACCCCACTCTGGAAGATCTGGCCACTCCAAGAAATGCCTAAGTGCCCTTGGCATTTTGTCAAACACCTTATGGGCATGATCTGTTTTGACATGAGTTCTTGTTTGCACTGTGAACCTGATCCCCTGACCAAACCAGCATGTCCAATGGTTTTGCCCTAGCCTTTAACCACACCCTGCTAACCCTCTTGTAGTTTGAAGCCCTCTAGCATGTAAAGGCATTCTGTCGAACACATCCCGGGAGTGCTTTGGGCGCGCCCAGAGCGTCCGTTTGGCACGCACGTGCACCCGAGCCGCCGCGTCTCGCCCCGCACCCGTTCTGGCCCTTGGCCAACAACAGCTAGCGCGCCACGTATCCTTCTACACCGCCACGCCACCCCCGACCTCCCTGGCACACTACAGCGCCGCTGTCAGGGCACTCTTGGCGGCACGCCGGCGTCCGCAGTGGCTCCAGCCCCAGTCGGCGCCGCCCGAGCCACCCGGCTCACCACCTGCCCCTGGGTGCTGCGCAAGCTTATCCCCTCGCTCGTCGGCTAGCTCTCGTCGCCTCCACGTCGCCCTGCAAGCTACAGAACGTCGGTTCGCCGGCGACCTTTCCCTCGGCCACGGAACCGCCATGACCACGCTATATAAGAAGCCCCGAGCTCGTCCCCGCACACAGGCAGTCTCAAGCCACCTCCCTAGGACCCCCCCTTGGCCAGCAATCGAACCGGAGAGGCCGTCTTCCCCGACTCCAGCCAGTTCGGCCACCGCCACCTCCCGGCTCCGTCCAGCGCAACCAGGGCCTCCCCCTCTCCATTCTCTTCACCAGGAACCCCCTCATCCTGCCGTGAACCCATCCCCCTACTCGATTTTGATCGGGAACCACCGTAGCCCCAAACCCACTTTGCTCCCTAAGCCCCCTCCGCCGTGAAGCTCACCGCCGACGACTCCTTCCACTCCCGTCGACCCAACGACCACCAGGAGGACGGCCCCGGTATCGCGGATCCATCCAGACCCTCTGGAAACCGCGGGGAGCCGCCGTTCGCCAGCGTTGATCGCCGTTGCCTCGCCGCCGTTCGGGCAGAGGAAGAGGAGGGAGAGTTGGACCGGTCAAACCTGACAAGTGGGCCCTTGGACCCACTGTCAGTGACCCGCACCTGTCCACGTGGGTTAAGTGAAAGCGTATTTCCAGAGTACTTCTTCGACGTGTTCATATTCGAATCGTTTTTCTTTTTTCTGTTTTATATAAAAAATTATAATTTGACTAAACTTTGACTGAGCTTAACTATTTAATTATAACTCCAAATGAGTTGATTCTTTTTCCTACCTTCCTCAAATTTTGTCTAGTTTATTTTAAGATTTATTTCAAAAGATTTCAAACAACTTTTTTATGCTGTTTTGGAAATGTGTGTTAATTCAAAATATTTTTAAATAGGATTTTGAAGAGAGAGGAGAAAACTTTCTAAAAGTTTTGGAGAGCACCTCACCCCTCCACAACTTGAAGGCAAGCATTCTGAACCCCGGTATAATATTTTTGGTGTGTTAGTTGACACGTTTATAACACCACCTTATTTTGGAGAACTCGTTATTTCATGTGACATGATCATTTGCATGAATGCATATTAGTGATTTCCTTGCTGTTGGGAATGAACATACTTGTGATGGTAATCATCCTCATGTGCCTTACATGCATGCCGGAAAGGAATTCGGGAAAGCCTCTGCCTTGGGTAGGTGTGAGCTTGTCGCCGGTCTCCGTCGGGACGGTTATGTCCGGTATGGCATAGTAAGGTATAAAGGGTGGTGATTTTGTTGGGTGAAATATATTTGTTATACATGTCATGCAGGGAATACTTAAACCTCCTGAGTTGACCGTAGATCGAGTCTTGTTCCAGTAACCCCATACTTGTTTCGTACTACCACTTGTCTCTACAACAAGTAGGGTACGGTTCAGTAAGTCGTCAACCCCTTTCCAGCACACACCGTACAGAGAGGCCATGGTGGAAGATATCGGTTGTAGCCGGTAGGCATGCCACCTGGTCAGGGGGCATGGGTGTTTCCGGTTGGGACCGAGAGGGGAGGCCACCCCTTAGAGCGCGCGATATAAATTTGATCCCATGCTACGCGAGGCTGTAGCCTCCCCACTTAGAGTTTTGCTTAACAAGTGTCATGGGTGATTCCAGACACCGGTGAGTTAAGCTGGTGTGTGCATGTTAGGTGTGTTTTCAACTAAAAGGCCGTAGACGGAATTAGTCCCGATGGACTAAAGGAATCCGTTACTCGTGGGTAAGGAGTACACCCAATGCAGAGATTAAACCTATTCGTATCGCCGTGTCCATGGTTAAGGATTACAGCCTGGGATGGGTCTAGTGTCGGTCTTAGTATCGGTCTTCGGAGGAGAGACTATTAAACCAGAACTGGGATCACGATTTGAGACTTGTGATGATTATGATTATTATTTTGTTGTGGACTAACCCATTATATTATTGGCATTACTGAACATCCCTGGGATGGTTCTACCTCCTGGATATTCATTGTGATTATTTATAAGCCCTTTATGAGGTGTCGCTCAGACGCCCGACTGTGGCATGCTTGTTATTTATTCACCTTTATAAGCCCTTTATGTGGTGTCGCTCAGACGCCCGACTGTGGCATTGCTTGTTATTTATTTCCTTTATAAGCCCTTTATGTGGTGTCGCTCAGACGCCCGACTGTGGCATTGATTGTTATTTATTTACTTTATAAGCCCTTTATGAGGTGTCGCTGAGACGCCCGATTGTGGCATTGCTTGTGATTTATTTACTTCATAAGCCCTTTATGCGGTGTCGCACAGACGCCCGACTGCGGCATTTTATTCCCACTTCATTATTGCTTATTCGTGTTGCATATAAGTAACATGTTTGCATGCATTAAAAGGGTTTTATTTATGACTGAAGATGTAATCATAGAACATTTTTGTGCAAGCTTATCAGCTATATTATAGTTGTGCTCTTAATGTTTGCGAGTACATTCAAAGTATTCACTGGCTTGTCCCTGGCTATTGTCTTGGCCAGATTTCTGCATGGAGAGGAGCGTTGCGATGACAGCCCCGGAAACTATGCACGGTGGTAGCAGCCTCGCGAAAATAGGAATTGGCCTGGTCAGCTGTTCCGGTGGGAAATGGAGTCCCATAGACACCGATGATCCACAAACCGCTTCCGCCATCAACCACTAGAAACCATTTGTTGTACTCATAGGCCACAATGGTCTTGTACTACATATTTTGTATTTTGCTTGGAATTTCTGTATCAAGTTGGTGCCTCATCAGCTAACAATTATCCTGGGGCTGGTGAGCACAAGGGCCATTTTCTGGAAATCAATACCCGGAAAACCGGTCTCAACAGACTTGGTATCAGAGGCAGGCTGACCATTGGCTAATCCTATCTTAGCCAGGTCGAAAAACCTTGGTTAACCAAACCCAGCCAAGCTTCCCGTACAAGACACCCACACAGTGACCTGACACCTTTTGACAGTCGGTGCCCAACCTATCAACCTAGCCGTCGATCACGCACCAGTGACCAGCAACCAAGGCGTCTCATTCGCAAGCGTGCGAAGGAAGACTCCGTCCCCTTTTATCTATAAAAAGGGCACGCTAACCTCAACCCAGCACAGCACAGCCGCTACCCCAAACCGAGCCACAATGCATGGCCCCGTCGTGCACCATGAGACCACAGCAACCAACCTTGGAGGCTTTGTGGCCATACTCGCAAACCTCACCCGTCGTGCCTATGCGTTAGAAGAGCCCCCAGAATATGTTGTGTACCAAGGACCCATGAGCGGTGAGAGCCGACAATTCTGGGCCACTGTACACATCTACGGTAGGGGTCTAGCGCCCGAGCGCCCCTACAGGTTCACCGGAAGAACAACTTCCTTTGAGCCACAAGCCATCCAACTAGCTGCTCGAGAGGCTATAGTTCATCTCCGGCACTTGTCACCGAGAGTTAACTGCCGCTCGTTCCACTACTACCCCAGACGTGAAGGGTATGGTAGACCACCCCAAGTTGCCAACGGAGATCACGAGACAGATCCTGCATTGTTGCACCTAGTGCGCTATGTGGGTGCACTAGAGGAACTGTTCGATCAACTCACCATTGATCTAATCGCAGTTCGTGGAGAGCTGGTTCGTCGAGCCCCGGCAAGAGAAGAGAACGAGCCCAACGCCGACAACCCAATCGTGTTGTTTGGACATCCGATCGATTCCCTGAGGTATTCCCCAGCCGTCGGCCAGAGTACTCTGGCGACCCCAGAAGTGCTTCGTTGCCTCTTGGGAGCACACTCCAACGGGGTTGTAGCCAACAATCCCCGAGATGGTCATCATCGCTACCCCGAGCCTGCAGCCCCTCAACCCACTCCAGCTAATTCCGACGGTGAGACCCGTGGAGAGGCCTGGACATCCACAAGGCACGCCCGCTTGGATGTAAACGAGGTAGACTAAGTCACCCGAGTAGTATCGAGTTCCAGTGTATCCTCGCTTTGTAATTGTGTGACCTTGTAAATAAATGCCGCCTGTTGTCGTGCCTCTGTTTTAAATAATAGCTTTGCCTGGTTATGCCGGAATGCAGTATAAGATTTCTATCCCAGACACGGTTTCCAAAAACCTCCCCGACAATCCCCACAGTGATACGTCACTTTAGTGAAATGTGTGTATCCGTGGCTTGACCCCAACCCTGGGAGCAGAGCTGGCAAATTCATTATCTTTCACCGCGGTAGAATGACCCAGCTCCGGTGCTATAAAAAGACCACCGCGTGACCTTGCCAAGCACCCCTCATCTTGTGCACCATCCTCACAACCATTTCTTGCCATGCCGAGCCCTAGTATTTATCTAAGAACCCCAGATGCAACCCCGGGTAGTTTTATCAAGATATTGTGGGATTTTACCTGCAGTACCATGGGCGCTACCCAGCCACCCCAGTACGAGCTGTTCAAATCAAGAATCACCCAGTCCACCTCGAGATATTGGGCAGCAGTACACATCCCTCCCGTAAATTCAAACCAAGACCCAACGGAGGTCTCCTTCGTGGGGAAATCTATGCCAACCCCACAGATGGCCATAGAAGTTGCTGCATACGAAGCGCTTGCTCCCCTTCGATTCGCGTTACCCTATGCCAGCGAACGAGGGTATTATTACTTTCCGAGCCATGCAGCACCCGGAGGAGTAACATCTTTTCCCGGTGGACGGATTGAGAGAGACCCAGTCCTGGCCAACCTTGTCCAGTACGTCATTGCTCAAGAACGTTTAACCCAACGTGTGATGGGTTATCTCCAGAGCCTTGCGGATTTAAATCCTCAGATCGCCATCAGCAGATCACTAAGGCACGACCAGGAGAGACACATACATCGACTGGTCAATCCGCTTTCCCCGATAGAAGAAGAGTGTATCCCAGTACCAGAGACATTTTCTCGGGACCCCGTCCAGTTACAATTTCCATTTTAGACGTTGCTGCTGTGTTTATAATTGCAACTTTTATTTATAAGTTGTAACTTATGCGTGGTACCCCGAGTTTGCGCGGCGAGCAAATCTTTTATGTGAGTGGTTCTATTGCGTTTTGACTCTAATGTATTACTGTTTTCTCACGCGAATAATCCTGGAGTGAGATTTCTTTTCCCTGAATTGCTGCATCTGCACCTTCTCACGACATGGATTATTTTATTTCACGCAACACCACGGCAGCAGACTCACAACCATAATCATTCGAACACGTACACTGTTTGCAAAACTTTGCAACGGTGTTACATCTAACTAAGCACCCCCGAACAAAAGTTAGCACCCGGCACACCCCACCTACTCCTCGTGATCACCACCACCGCAGAGAGCCAACACCCGAGCAGCAGCATCACGACGATCATCGAGGATCATCGCACACAGGAGCACGGAGAGCCCCAGCTACGTCGCCAGCCCTCCGCACACCAGGATCGCGAACCAGTCCGGCATCGCCTCCACCATTAGAGCCTCACCCGAGCTTCTGTAAGCAGAAATGGAGGAGAAAGAAGGAGAAGGAGAAGCGAGGCTAGGTGTGGGGAAGAAGAGAGAAAACACCTCGGCCGTTTTATTGCTCGAGCTCGGTGTACGGTGGGCGAAGTCCACCAACGCCGCTCGTCGCCCGATCGCAGGTGTTCGGAGACGTATCCGCGAGCAGTGCCGACAGCACGCTGACCCGCGAGGTGAGTGCACGCTGCCCCGGCAGCAAGCACGCCGCGCACTACCGCGGTACGGCCTAGATGCCCTACGCGCTAAACATTGCTGGTGGAGAAAGCGCGGGGAAAGCACGTGGGAGAGAGGAAGAAGAAAGAGCCGGAGGAAGAAGAAGAGGCTGACAGTTGGCCCCGGGTCCACCTGTCGGCCAGAGAGAGCACTGAGCTCTCGGGTACGACCAGCGTATTCTTAAATTTAGAATTTATTCTAAATTTATATCCAGCATAGAAATCTCTCATTTTTTACCCTAACCGTAGATTTTCCCACGCAGCACCAGTGTCTACACTGTGGTTTTACACCACTTATTGCCCTCTCACTGTAGCCACATTTTTATTGCATATAATTTTTTTTCATACAACAGCTTTTAACAAATCTCGAGGACGAGATTTTTCTTAAGGGGGGTAGTGTTGTGACACCCCAAAATTTTGGCCTTGTTTTAATAAATTAAAATTTTGCGAGGAAATTAAAACTTTTATTTTCTGGGCTCCCTTTTGTTTTTGAACCATTTTTCTCCCTTGTTATTATGGATTTTTTCCCAAAGTGAAAACTTTTCAAATATGTTATTGGACTTGTTTAACCTCTCAAGAAGAACTCTTATTTTATTAGTAGAACTAATTACATATTTAATTTGCTTAATCTTTATTTTCTTGAAAAATGGTTTTTCCAAGGTTATATGGCCATATTTGAACTATAACCATTTGATAAATTCACTTAAAATTCCAACCAAAATTTGGAGATGTCATGTGATGTTTTTAAATCACTTTTATGCAAAGATATCTTTTATTCATGAAATATTTTGAGCTCTACACCCAATTTTCTTCTCTGGTCCAGAGTGCAAATTTGCACTACAACCCATTTAAATATTTCCTTCTACACTCCACCAAAATTATGGGATGTCAGTGGTAGCATGCAATTCAACTTTATGCAAAAACCCAGTGTTGTTATTTGAAAATTTTGAGTGAATCAACCTCTTTTCCATTCTGGTCCAGCCTTGTGATTTCTACTGCAACCCTATTTATTTTTGCTCCAGTGACCTTGTGCTTTCTCCTGCTTGTAGTCATCCCTGCAAAACCTCTAAGTCCAGGAGCATGCACCCATTGGATCATTTTTGGTTCATGAAATGATGTCTTTTATCTCCTGTCCAGAATTGAAGTTTTGTAAAACTTGCACTAGCAAGTTTCTACTTCTGTCCAAATGACCTTACCACCCTCTCTTTCATCTAAAGAGACCCCACTCTGGAAGATCTGGCCACTCCAAGAAATGCCTAAGTGCCCTTGGCATTTTGTCAAACACCTTATGGGCATGATCTGTTTTGACATGAGTTCTTGTTTGCACTGTGAACCTGATCCCCTGACCACACCAGCATGTCCAATGGTTTTGCCCTAGCCTTTAACCACACCCTGCTAACCCTCTTGTAGTTTGAAGCCCTCTAGCATGTAATGGCATTCTGTCGAACACATCCCGGGCGTGCTCTGGGTGCGCCCAGAGCGTGCGTTTGGCACGCACGTGCACCCGAGCCGCCGCGTCTCGCCCCACACTCGTTCTGGCCCTTGGCCAACAGCAGCTAGCATGCCACATATCCTTCTGCACCGCCACGCCACCCCGACCTCCCTGGCACACTACAGCGCCGCCGTCAGGGCAATCTTAGCGGCACGCCGGTGTCCGCAGTGGCTCCAGCCCAGTCGGCGCCACCCGAGCCACCCCGGCTCGCCACCTGCCCCTGGGTGCCGCGCAAGCTTATCCCCTCGCTCGTCGGCTAGCTCTCGTCGCCTCCACGTCGCCCTACAAGCTACAGAACGTCGGTTCGCCGGCAACCTTTCCCTCGGCCGCGGAACCGCCATGACCACGCTATATAAGAAGCCCCGAGCTCGTCCCCGCACGCAGGCAGTCTCAAGCCACCTCCCTAGGACCCCCCCTAGGCCAGCAATCGAACCGGGGAGGCCGTCTTCCCCGACTCCGGCCAGTTCGGCCACCGCCGCCTCCCGGCTCCGTCCAGCGCAACCAGGGCCTCCCCCTCTCCGTTCTCTTCACCAGGAACCCCCTCATCCTCCCGTGAACCCATCCCCCTACTCGATTTTGATCGGGAACCACCGTAGCCCCAAACCCACTTTGCTCCCGAAGCCCCCTCCGCCGCGAAGCTCACCGCCGACGACTCCTTCCACTCCCGTCGACCCAACGACCACCGGGAGGACCGCCCCGGTCTCGCGGATCCATCCAGACCCTCTGGAACCCGCAGGGAGCCGCCGTTCACCGGCGTTGATCGCCGTTGCCTCGCCGTCGTTCGGGCAGAGGAAGAGGAGGGAGAGTTGGACCGGTCAAACCTGACAAGTGGGCCCTTGGACCCACTGTCAGTGACCCGCACCTGTCCACGTGGGTTAAGTGAAAGCGTATTTCCAGAGTACGTCTTCGACGTGTTCATATTCGAATCATTTTTCTTTTTTTCTGTTTTATTTAAAAAAAATCAGAATTTGACTAAACTCTGACTGAGCTTAACTATTTAATTATAACTCCAAATGAGTTGATTCTTTTTCCTACCATCCTCAAATTTTGTCTAGTTTATTTTAAGATTTATTTCAAAAGATTTCAAACAACTTTTTTGTGCTATTTTGGAAATGTGTGTTAATTCAAAATATTTTTAAATAGGATTTTGAAGAGAGAGGAGAAAACTTTCTAAAAGTTTTGGAGAGCACCTCACCCCTCCACTACTTGAAGGCAAGCATTCTGAACCCCGGTATAATATTTTTGGTGTGTTAGTTGACACGTTTATAACACCACCTTATTTCGGAGAACTCGTTATTTCATGTGACATGATCATTTGCATGAATGCATATTAGTGATTTCCTTGCTGTTGGGAATGAACATACTTGTGATGGTAATCATCCTCATGTGCCTTACATGCATGCCGGAAAGGAATTCGGGAAAGCCTCTGCCTTGGGTAGGCGTGAGCTTGTCGCCGGTCTCCGCCGGGACGGTTATGTCCGGTATGGCATAGTAAGGTATAATGGGTGGTGATTTTGTTGGGTGAAATATATTTGTTATACATGTCATGCAGGGAATACTTAAACCTCCTGAGTCGACCGTAGATTGAGTCTTGTTCCAGTAACCCCATACTTGTTTCGTACTACCACTTGTCTCTACAACAAGTAGGGTACGGTTCAGTAAGTCGTCAACCCCTTTCCAGCACACACCGTACAGAGAGGCCATGGTGGAAGATACCGGTTGTAGCCGGTAGGCATGCCACCTGGTCAGGGGGCATGGGTGTTTCCGGTTGGGACCGAGAGGGGAGGCCGCCCCTTAGAGCGCGCGATATAAATTTAATCCCATGCTACGCGAGGCTGTAGCCTCCCCACTTAGAGTTTTGCTTAATAAGTGTCATGGGTGATTCCAGACACTGGTGAGTTAAGCTGGTGTGTGCAAGTTAGGTGTGTTTTCAACTAAAAGGCCGTAGACAGAATTAGTCCCGATGGACTAAAGGAATCCGTTACTCGTGGGTAAGGAGTACACCCTCTGCAGAGATTAAACCTATTCGTATAGCCGTGTCCATGGTTAAGGATTACAGCCTCGGATGGGTCTAGTGTCGGTCTTAGTATCGGTCTTCGGAGGAGAGACTGTTAAACCAGAACTCGGATCACGATTTGAGACTTGTGATGATTATGATTATTATTTTGTTGTGGACTAACCCGTTATATTATTGGCATTACTGAACATCCCTGGGATGGTTCTACCTCCTGGATATTCACTGTGATTATTTATAAGCCCTTTATGAGGTGTCGCTCAGACGCCCGACTGTGGCATGCTTGTTATTTATTCACCTTTATAAGCCCTTTATGTGGTGTCGCTCAGACGACCGACTGTGGCATTGCTTGTTATTTATTTCCTTTATAAGCTGTCGGATTCAGGGGTTCCGGCAGACCCTTAAGGTTCGAACTCTAGGGTGCGCGCGGAGATCGTTCCCTCTACCTCTTCGTATCATAAGGATCTAACTACTGCAAGAACAACGCAAGAGACACAAGGTTTATACTAGTTCGGGCCACCATTGTGGTGTAATACCCTACTCTAGTTTGTGGTGGGTGGATTGCCTCTTGGGCTGATGATGAAGAACAATACAAGGACGAACGACCTCGTGAGGGTCTGTTCTTGGCTATGGGATGAACTGCTAGGGGGAGTTCGATCGCCCTTCTCTCTCTCTAGATGCTGGCTTCGGTCCTAGCTCATTCCAATCTGCCTCTACTCTGTGGGTGGCTAGTCCTATTTATAGGCAAAGGCCCTGGGCCTCTTCCCAAATATTGAGCGGGAAGGGCGCCAACAATTGGCCAATTTGAATGGGAACATCTGGTCCACTTATCCTGACTAAAGTTGGTCTTCGCCTGCCAAAGGCCCTGTGGTGACGCCGTCCTGGGCTCCATGGTGACCTCCTTCCCACCGTTGGACTGGTCTTGGTCTCGTTGCACCGAAATGGGTGCCTTTGCTTGATCCTCTCGCCTGCGCTTGCCCCCTTTGCACCAAAGAGGAAAGGGAGACGCTGCGCGGGTTGGCGCCCGCCTGGCACCCTTGGTCGTCATGGCTTGCGTCATGGGCACCTCGTGAGGTACCCGCCTTGATCTCTCGCCTCCTCGCGAGCCAGCCTAAGGAGGCCGTGCTTGAGAAAGCGCCATGTCGTCTGCCTCGCGAGGCTTGGCCCCTCGCGAGGGTCTTGAACCTTGTGCTGATGAAGATGGGCCACGCTGGGCTCCCATTTGAGCCACGCCGTAGGCCGCAAGTAGGCAAGTCTGGGACCCCCGTTCCCAGAACGCCGACAGTAGCCCCCGGGCCTAAGGCGCGCACGGACTTGGCCGTGCCGAGAGGCGAAAGCGCAAGGGCGAGGCGCCACGGGCCCTAACAGCCTGCGGCCTTGGGCGCCGCGTGGCGGTTTGACAAGACGTGGGCGTCTCCACTTCCCCACGACGCCTTATCAGCTGCGTGACTTGACTAGTCCCTACATGCATAGATACGGGTCATTATTACCTGGGATCGTGGTGCTCATCGGTTGGCCTCCTCCGGCTATAAGTGCGAGGCCGCACAAGCTCCGCCAGTCCATCCCTTCCCGCTTCTCTTCTTCTTCCTCTCCTTCGCCGCCGCCGCTCGCATGGCTCCGAAGAGGTTCTCAGCCGCGGAGAAGGGGAAGGCTAGTCGGGCGGGGCCCGACTCCCCTCTGGCCAAGCGCGGCCGGGGCCGTCCCCGCAAGCATCCCGTGGTCCCCGCTGTGGCTCCCCGCGGGCACAGGGGTGATTCTCCGCGTGGTGGTGAGCGCTCGGCTGCCATGGGGAGGCAGGTTGTGGTTGCGCGGCCTCCCAGGCCGCGCTTTCGCTCGGTGGAGGTGCTGCCGGAGTTCGTCGTGTGGTCGGCGGACCCGACCAGCACCTGGCTCCAGCTCCCTCGCTTACCTTAATCAGCGAGCTGCCGGCCAGCGCCCGGTGCGGCTTCTGGCTCCAGGCTGATGGCTGCTGCAGTAGGGCCTCTTGGGTTTCACTCGAGGTCTCCCCTTCTGGGAACGGGGCCCTGACCCGCGGCTGGCAGACGTTTGCCCGCGCGCGCGGCCTGGGCCAGCGGTGCACCCTGCACTTCAAGTTCGACGGTGACGGCACCCTCTACGTGAGGGCGTTTGGGGAAGATGGTCGCCGCGCAGGATGCTGCCCTGAGGACGACGATGGAGGAGACAGCGCCCACTCTGCAGGCCGCCCCCGAGGCTCCCCAAGCTTCGCCAACTTCTCTTCAGGTGGCTCCTCCAGCGGTGGCCGCAGCCAGCCCCCTCGCCTCCGCGCTTGCTTGGGGGGTGGTTGTTCATCCGCCCGTCGTCGCGCTCCGATGAAGCGCGAGAGGGAGTCCGCCTGAGCTCCGGAGGCATCCGGTGCCGCCTCAGCAGGCTGATGTGGGGCGGGCCACGCCGGGCTCGCCCTTCCCTTTTCCTTTTGCTCCTTGTGTAAGATAAGACAACTGCATGGAGCCCCGTGGGGGCGTGTTGAGGATCATTGCCGTTGTAGCCATTACCTTGATTTTGTTGTTGCGTTTCTCAACCATTTGCCCTCACGTAGGTAGTTTGCAGCCCCAGCCGGGGGGCGACCGACCCAGGCCCTGTGTGCATGTCGCGGTGCCCGAGGGGCACGGACCAGAGGGGTGCTCCTGTAGAGAGCCCGGGCTGTGAAACCTTTAAGCGGATAGAGTAGAAACGCTCGCGAGGGCGTTTGAGTCCCATCCCTCGCGAGGCCTTCATGAGAGAAAATCAAAACGAGGAGCGAAAATCAACAAACCACAAATCAACAACGGCGACAGCTTCGATAAGACTTCAAATGCAAGTAAAACACGTCAAATGCGGAAAGCAAATGAAAAAGGCGCGTCCGGCACCTAGTCTAGTCTTCGACGTCTTCTCACCAGCGCGGAGCTAAGTGCTGCCACTGGGCGTGGGAGGGAGCCCCAGGGCCTGAGGCCGGTGCTCCTGAGACTCCGGGGCGTGTACAGCCCCACTCATTATTACGTGAGAGTGTCACGGGGCGGCGAGCTTCACAGGCATTGGCCTTCTTCACAGGCTCCGGGCCTTTCTCCTTAGAGGTAACAAGCTTCACAGGCATTCGCCTTCTTCACAGGCTCCGGGCCTTTTCCAAAGGAGACGATCTTCACACGCGTTCGCCTTCTTCACAGGCTCAGGGCCTTTTCCAAAAAGAGACGATCTTCACAGGCGTTTGCCTTCTTCACAGGCTCAGGGCCTTTTCCAAAAAGAGACGATCTTCACAGGCGTTTGCCTTCTTCACAGGCTCAGGGCCTTTTCCAAAAAGAGACGATCTTCACAGGCATTTGCCTTCTTCACAGGCTCAGGGCCTTTTCCAAAAAGAGACGATCTTCACAGGCGTTTGCCTTATTCACAGGCTCAGGGCCTTTTCCAAAAAGAGACGATCTTCACAGACGTTTGCCTTCTTCACAGGCTCAAGACCTTTTAGGGGTAGAACCTCCGGAGGTGCTGGATGTTCCACGCGCTCTGGATCGGCTCCCCCTCTTGAGTCTCCAAGCGCACGGAGCCAGGCCTGGAAACATGAACAACCTTGAACGGGCCCTCCCACATGGGAGAGAGCTTGTGTAGCCCTTCCCTGGAGAGGACCCGCCTGAGTATGAGGTCTCCTACCTCGAGGGTCCTGGGGTGGATGTGGCGGCAGTGATATCGTCGTAGCGCCTGTTGGTACCTTGCCGCTCGCAGCGCGGCTTCCCAGCGGTGTTCCTCCCCCAGCACGAGGTCCATCCCCCGCATGGCATCCTGCTACGCCTCGTCGAACGCCAGGACCCGCGCGGAGCGATGCCTGACCTTGTGAGGAAGGACTGCTTCGGCTCCATAGACCAGGAAGAACGGGGTTTCCCCGGTTGGTTTGGTCACGGTTGTGCGGATGGACCACAGCACGGATTGGAGCTCGTCGTACCAACCCCTGCCGCAGGCCTCCAGCTTCTTCTTGAACGTCCTGGTCTTGAGGCCTCTCAGGACCTCCGCGTTGGCTCGTTCGGCTTGCCCATTGCTTCGCGGGTGTGCCACCGAAGCGTAGCATATCTGCGTTCCTAGGTTAGCACAGTATGTTTTGAAGAGATTACTGGTGAACTGCGAACCGTTGTCTGTGATGATGTGGTTCGGCACCCTGAACCGGCTCACGATACCCCTGATGAACTTGACCGCGGAGCCTGCGGGGATGGTACGGACAGCCTCCACCTCTGCCCACTTGGTGAACTTGTCAATGGCGACGTAGAGGTAACGGTAGCCCCCTGGCGCCCGAGGGAACGGGCCCAGAATATCCAACCCCCAAACTGCGAATGGCCACGAGAGGGGTATAGTCTGCAAGCTCCCCGCTGGTTGATGGATCTGCTTGGAATGGAACTGGCAGGCCTCACAAGCCTTTACCAATTCGATCGCGTCGTTTAGCGCGGTGGGCCAATAGAACCCACTACGCAATGCTTTGCCAACGAGGGTTCGTGATGATGAGTGGTGTCCGCAGTCTCCGCCGTGTATGTCCCCCAGTAGTTCCCTTCCTTGCTCCCTGGAGATGCAGCGCAGAGATACGTCGTTGGGTCGCTTCTGGTAGAGTTCTCCGTCTCTGATGCAGTATGACGTGGCCTGCCGCGCCACACGTTCTGCTTCCTCTTCCTTCTCTGGCAGGGCCCCATGTGTCAGGTAATTCCGGAGCTCGGTGATCCAGCGTTCCTCCTGAGGTTCCATCGTCAGGAGCAAACGTGCTCCTGAGGGCGGTCCGCAGGCCGGGGCTCCCGAGGCTGGCGGCTGAGGGAGCTCCTCTCGAGGCTGAGCTATGCTTGATAGCGTTGGCTGCACTGAAGGCTTGAAGAGCCGTTCTTCGAAGACGCCTGGCTCCTGCGGCAGCCGCCTGGACGCCCGTCCGGCTATGTCGTCAGCTTCTTGGTTGGTGCCACGGGGCACGTGCTTCAGCTCCAGCCCCCAGAACTGCTTTTCCATCCTGCGGACCTCTGCTAGGTAGGCTTCCATGTGTTCATCCATCGGCTCATACACCTTATTGGAGAAGTTGACTAGGAGCTGCGAGTCGCCTTTGACGGTGAGGCGCTTCACTCCCAGGGCCGCTGCGGCCTTCAACCTGGCTATCAATCCATCATATTTTGCTATGTTGTTGGAGACCTTTTCTCCTTGCTGGAAACAGAGTTGTACTGCATAGCAAATCTTATCCTGAGTGGGTGATATTAGCACAGCACCAGCCCCCGCGCCGTGCCTGGAGAATGCCCCGTCGAAGTACATGACTCAGCCTTCTGGCGCCTCGCTCCCTGGGAAGAGGGAACGATCCTCGTTGTCCTTGAGGCCTGGCGCCTCTGTCCATTCCACCACGAAATCCGCCAATGCGGCTCGTTTGATGACCCTAGTTGTGCTGAACTCAAGCTAAAATGCTTGCAACTCTATGTTCCACTCAGCGACCCTTCCGGTTGAGTTAGGGCTCCTGAGCACCCTCTCCAGGGGGTACGATGAGACGACCTTGATCGGGTGAGCTTGGAAGTAGTGACGCGGTTTGCGCGATGCCACCAGCAGCGCGAGGAGGAGCTTCTGAGGCATCGGGTATCGTGCCCTCGCGTCCCGTAGCACCGTAACGAAGTAGACCTGGTGCTCAACAAGGCTGAGGGCATCTCGGGTCGCGGCGCCCTCGGGAGGTGAGGGCACCTCACAGGACGCCGAGACCTCGGGAGGTGGACCATCTAGGCGTGCGGCCTCTCCTGTCTCTGGCACGTTCTTCGGCGGTTGATCCTCCTCATCAGCGGTTTTGGCTTCCTCGGGCTTTCCTTGTTCCCCTTTTGCCTTGCCTCGGGCTACCGCTGCGGTCTTGACCTGGCGCTCCTCCCTAACCGCCACCAAGGCCGCGCTGGCGGAGTAGGGGGTGGCAGCGAGGTAGAGCAGTAGGGGCTCTTGAGGACGTGGAGACACCATGACTGGGGGACTGGTTAGGTACCTCTTGAGATCCCGAAACGCCTTATCTGCCTCTTCAGTCCATTCAAAGGGCCCCTTTTTCTTCATCAGCTGAAAGAAAGGCAGCGCTCGTTCCCCCAACTTGGAGATGAAGCGCCCTAGTGCGGTCACACGCCCAGTGAGCTTCTGCATTTCCCTGAGGGTCTTTGGCGGACTCATTTCCTCGACCGCCTTGACCTTCTCGGGGTTGGCCTCGATGCCACGGTGAGACACGAGGAATCCCAAAAGCTTGCCCGAGGGAACGCCAAACACACATTTCTCCGGGTTGAGCCGCAGGTTCACTGCGTCGAGGCTCGCGAAGGTCTCCTCCAGGTCTTGTATCAGGGTCCTAGCCTCTCGAGATTTCACCACAATGTCATCGACGTATGCTTCAACATTCTTCCCGAGCTGCGGGCCCAAGGTGATGTGCATCAGCCGCTGAAAGGTTGCCCCTGCGTTGCGTAGTCCAAATGGCATGCATGTATAACAGTATACCCCACACGGGGTCAAGAAGGCTGTCTTCTCAACGTCTTCTATCGCCATCTTGATCTGGTGATATCCAGAGAAGGCATCCAAAAAGCACAACAGGTCGCACTCGGCGGTGGAATCGACGATCTAGTCGATGCGAGGGAGCGAGAACGGATCTTGCGGGCATGCCTTGTTGAGGTTGGTGAAGTCGACACACATGCGTTCCTTCCCCCTTTCTTGGGCACAACGACAGGGTTGGCCAACCAATCTGGGTACCGGACCTCGCGAATGACTCCAGCGGCTTCTAACTTGCAGGTCTCTTGGATGCTGAAGGCCTGCTTCTCTGCGGACTGCCGCCTGGCCTTCTGCTTCACGGGGCGCACATTTGGGCACACGTTGAGGTGGTGCTCGTTGACGTCCCTGGGGATCCCTGCCAACTGATCGGGCTCCCAAGCAAACACTTTCTTGTTTGCACGCAGGAACTTGAGTAGGGCCTCCTCCTGCTCAGGCCCCAGGTTGGCGCCAATGGTGAAAGTGGCGCTGGAGGACCCGTCCTCGTCGACGGGTATCTGCTTGGTTTCTGCCTTGTCCTAGGTGAACAACTGCTTCTTCTTGGTAGGCGTAGCCCCCTTGGGCTCAGGGGTCCCCGCGTCGGCGGGCTGTGCCGATGCCGCCGTATTGAAGGCGAGCTTGAGTACTCGCAGGGCGTCCCCGGTGTCTCCGTGCACGGTGAGGGAACCGCTGCTCCCGGGCATCTTCATGAGGTTGTACGTCGGGTGCGTGGCGGCCATGAACTGGGCCAGCGCCGGGTAGCCGAGGATGGCGTTGTAAGGGAGGCCGATGGGGGCGATGTCAAAGTCGACCATCTCCGTGCGGAAGTTGTCGTAGGTGCCGAAGGTTACCGGGAGCCGGATTTGTCGCAAGGAGTCGGACGACCCGCCCCCGACGCCTAAGAAGGATCGGCTGGGTTGCAGCCGCGCCGGGGTATGCTGAGGAGGTTGAAGGTCTCGATCGAGAGCACGCTGAGGCCCGCGCCGCCATCGACGAGGGTTCTGGTGACGGCCACCTGGCAGATGGTGGGGGTGCACAACAGGGGGAGCGCGCCCGAGCCGGCCAAGTTAGCGGGGTGGTCCTCCGAGCTGAAGGTCAGACCAACCTCGCATGCCGCCCGGTCTGGGAGATCCCCCTGCCGCGCGGACATGGCGCCGATCTGGCGGGCAAATGGCTTGACGTGGCGGCCCGTTGGTGGCGCCTGCGAGCCGCCCAGGAGGGCCGCGATGACCGGGAGCGTCGACGTCGTGGTGCAGCCGCCCGGTCGCATAGACAGGCGCCGGGCTGGTGCTTGCTGCTCGCCTCCCGTCGGGCCGGTGGCGGTGTTGACGGCGAGCGACGGGGAACGGCAAGGACGTCCACCAGCGAGGACCGCTGGCGTGGTGCGAGCTTGACGCGCACCGTACATGGATGCGGCAGCCGGGGGAGGACGGAGCGGTGGAAGGCAGATTCCGGCGCACCCCTACCTGGCGCGCCAAATGTCGGATTCAGGGGTTCCGGCAGACCCTTAAGGTTCGAACTCTGGGGTGCGCGTGGAGATCATGCCCTCTACCTCTCTGTCTTGTAAGGATCTAACTACTGCAAGAACAACGCAAGAGACACAAGGTTTATACCCTACTCTAGTTTGTGGTGGGTGGATTGCCTCTTGGGCTGATGATGAAGAACAGTACAAGGAAGAACGACCTCGCGAGGATATGTTCTTGGCTATGGGATGAACTGCTAGGGGGAGTTCGATCGCCCTTCTCTCTCTCTCTAGATGCTGGCTTTGGTCCTAGCTCATTCCAATCTGCCTCTACTCTGTGGGTGGCTAGTCCTATTTATAGGCAAAGGCCCTGGTCCTCTTCCCAAATATTGAGCGGGAAGGGCGCCAACAATTGGCCAATTTGAAGGGGAACATCTAGTACACTTATCCTGACTAAAGTTGGTCTTCGCCTGCCAAAGGCCCTGTGGTGACGCCGTCCTGGGCTCCATGGTGACCTCCTTCCCACCGTTGGACTGGTCTTGGTCTCGTTGCACCGAAATGGGTGCCTTTGCTTGATCCTCTCGCCTGCGCTTGCCCCCTTTGCACCAACGAGGAAAGGGAGACGCTGCTCGGGCTGGCGCCCGCCTGGCACCCTTGGTCGTCATGGCTTGCGTCATGGGCACCTCGTGAGGTACCCGCCTTGATCTCTCCGCCTCCTTGCGAGCCAGCCTAAGGAGGCCGTGCTTGAGAAAGCGCCATGTCGTCCACCTCGCGAGGCTTGGCCCCTCGCGAAGGTCTTGAACCTTGTGCTGATGAAGATGGGCCACGCTGGGCCCCCATTTGAGCCACGCCGCAGGCCGCAGGCAGGCAAGTCTGGGGACCCCCGTTCCCAGAACGCTGACATAAGCCCTTTATGTGGTGTCGCTCAAACGCCCGACTATGGCATTGATTGTTATTTATTTACTTTATAAGCCCTTTATGAGGTGTCGCTGAGACGCACGATTGTGGCATTGCTTGTGATTTATTTACTTCATAAGCCCTTTATGCGGTGTCGCATAGATGCCCGACTGCGGCATTTTATTCCCACTTCATTATTGCTTATACGTGTTGCATATAAGTAACATGTTTGCATGCATTAAAAGGGTTTTATTTATGACTGACGATGTAATCATAGAACATTTTTGTGCAAGCTTATCAGCTATATTATACCTGTGCTCTTAATATTTACGAGTACATTCAAAGTATTCACTTGCTTGTCCCTGGCTATTGTCTTGGCCAAATTTCTGCATGGAGAGGAGCGTTGCGATGACAGCCCCGGAAACTAAGCACGGTGGTAGCAGCCTCACGAAATTAGGAATTGGCCTGGTCAGCTGTTCCGGTGGGAAATGGAGTCCCATAGACACCGATGATCCACAAACCGCTTCCGCCATCAACCACTAGAAACCATTTGTTGTACTCATATGCCACAATGGTCTTGTACTACATATTTTGTATTTTGCTTGGAATTTCTGTATCAAGTTGGTGCCTCATCAGCTAACAGTTATCCTGGGGCTGGTGAGCACAAGGGCCATTTTCTGGAAATCAATACCCGGAAAACCGGTCTCGACAGACTGTCGAGCAGTCGGCTCGACAGAGGGGCCCGCACCCGTCCTGTCGGCGCCCCGCGCAGGGCGCTGCTCTTCTTCCTCATCATCATTGTCAGGCCAGGTCTCGATGCCGCCTTCTTCGGAGCCGCCTGCTTCGTAGATGCCGCCTGTCGCGGTGTCCTCCAAGGCGGCTGCCCCCAAGTCAGGGTCATCCACGTCACTCACCGCCCGGTCCGGTTCATAGTTTTCGCCCGCCCCTACGATGGCGGCCGTCGCTTCCGACATCTAGATATGTTTCAAATGGTGAGAGGCCGGCTGGTCAGGACCAAGATCAAGACCAAGACGAGTATCAAAAAGAAAGAATTGAAAAACCTACCGCAGGCGGCGGGTCGGCGCGGGAGTATGGCCGCTTGCCGAAGCGCCAAGACCCTTCCAGCTTGAGGCCGGAGATCTCGTTCACCAAGTTTGCAACCTCGGCAGCCGGCATCTCCTTGGTACTCAGTCGGCACGGATCGCGATGCCCGCTCATCCGGCTGATCAGGTGAGGCCAGCCTTGGAGTGGGAGAACCTGGCGCACGACGAAGGCGACCAACAAGTCGGACGCCTTGAGGCCTTCGGCATCGGTCAGCTCCCAGAGTCGTTGGATGGCGGTGGCACCATCTGCTGATACTGGCTTCGGCTTGTAGCCCCAACTGGCCCGAGGCTCAGCCGGCGGGCCGGCTTCATAAGCCGGCAGGTTGATGAAGTCGGCGGCCGGGTCCACGTTCTCCACATAGAAGTAAGATTGCTGCCACATCTTGACCGATTGTGGCGGCTTGATGGTGGGGAAGGCATTCTTCGGCGATGGCCGGCGCACCACGACGAAGGCACCACACCGGGAAGCCACCTCCCGGACGGAGGTGCCCAGCTTGGTGTAGAAGAACACTCCCCATAGCTCAATGGTGGGGAGAATGCCGAGATAGCCTTTGCACATCGTGACGAAGGCGGACAGGAGCATCACGGTGTTGGGCGTGATGTGATGAGGCTGGAGGTGATAAAACTCGAGGAACAAGCGGAGACAGCCGCTCGCCGGCAGGCCGAAGCCGCGGATGAAGTGCGAGCGGAAGACGACCCGCTCGCCCTCCCCCGGCGCCGGCGATATCTCCCCGCCGGTGGCATGCGCGCCTTCACGTAGCCCGCGCCAGGAAGACGCCGCGTCTCGCGGAGGAAAGTGATGTGATCTTCATTGACATTTGACCCGTCCCAGTCTCCTCCCTGCTCGCGCGCCATGGAGAGCTCGACGAAGAAAATGGCGCGGCAGGGGAGCTGAGAGTGTTGCGGGGCCAAGAGGGCTCAAGGCAGACGAACTCAACAGAGACGAACAGCGGCAGTGCTCCGACGTGATTCGGGGGCGCTGCGGCGAGAGGAAGAAGGAGGCAACAGCGGGGTGGAGGGGCGCCCGTGCTCCACCGCTCCCTCTCCTCCCCCTACTTATAGCCTACGGGCTATGAAGCCGAGGGGGCGGGCGTGGGATCATGGGATTAACTATGCCCACGACCCCACGTTCCCACCTTTATCGCGCGAGTTACTGCGCGCAGTAACTCCATGGGGAAACTCAACTGCCCGCCTCGGCCCCAGCGGATCCCATCGCGCGCGTGGGCTGGTAGGCTGGCCCGGCTGGCTGACGCCACGTGGCACGCCCACGACGGGCCGCAGGCCTAGAAGCTTAGCTAGCACGCCACCCAGTTCCCGCCGTTGCGTTCAAAGTTCTAGACAGGTCCGACTGGACGTGGCCGACTCCCACCAGGCGGCTTGCTAGGAGTCGGATGAAGCCTCCATCCAGAGCACCCGGAAAAATAAACTGTTGAGGCTCCTCGGCCCCTCAGCGCGGCACCTCACCAGCTTCGGGGACTACTGTCGGCAGTAATGGGCCATGGGTAGCCTAACCCAAGTCCCCGAACCTTTCAAGACATTAGGGCCGGCTGCGCCCCTCAAGACGTCAAGATGAAGTGTCGCAGCCTGGTGGCCGGTGCTACCTCTTGACCACAGCGTTGGATTTCCCCGAAGAGGAGAGGATGATGCAGCAAAGTAGCATAAGTATTTCCCTCAGTTTTTGAGAACCAAGGTATCAATCCAGTAGGAGGCCACGCGCGAGTCCCTCGTACCTACACAAAACAAATAGCTCAATGCAACCAACGCGATTAGGGATTGTCAATCCCTTCACGGTCACTTACGAGAGTGAGATCTGATAGAGATGATACATAATATTTTTGGTATTTTTGATATAAAGATGCTAGGTAAAATAAAAGGCAAAGTAAAAAAGCAAAGAAATAATAAAGTGTTTTGAGATTGATATGATGAGAATAGACCCGGGGGCCATAGATTTCACTAGTGGCTTCTCT
This sequence comes from Aegilops umbellulata, assembly GCA_032464435.1. NCBI lineage: Eukaryota > Viridiplantae > Streptophyta > Magnoliopsida > Poales > Poaceae > Aegilops > Aegilops umbellulata. Next base: position 335,033,395 of record CP136054.1, on the reverse strand, counting down.
CAAGAGCATAAGTATTCTACGGGGGGTGAACAAATTACTGTTGAGCAATTGACAGAACTGAGCATAGTTATGAGAGTATCTAGGTATGATCATGTATATAGGCATCACGTCCGAGACAAGTAGACCAACTCCAGCCTGCATCTACTACTATTACTCCACTCATCGACCACTATCCAGCATGCATCTAGAGTATTAAGTTCAAGAAAACAGAGTAACGCCTTCAGCAAGATGACATGATGTAGAGGAATAAATTCATGCAATATGATAAATAACCCATCTTGTTATCCTCGATGGCAACAATACAATACGTGCCTTGCTGCCCCTACTGTCACTAGGAAAGGACACCGCAAGATTGAACCCAAAGCTAAGCACTTCTCCCATTGCAAGAAAAACCAATCTAGTAGGCCAAACCAAACTGATAATTCGAAGAGACTTGCAAAGATAACCAATCATACATAAAAGAATTCAGAGAAGATTCAAATATTGTTCATAGATAATCTTGATCATAAACCCACAATTCATCAGTCTCAACAAACACACCGCAAAAAGAAGATTACATCGAATATATCTCCACGAGAGAGGGGGAGAACATTGTATTGAGATCCAAAAAGAGAGAAGAAGCCATCTAGCTACTAACTATGGACCCGAAGGTCTAAGGTAAACTACTCACACTTCATCGAAGGAGCTATGGTGATGATGTAGAAGCCATCCATGGTGGATTCCCCTTCCGTCGGAGCTCCGGAACAGGCCCCAAGATGGGATCTCGTGGGTACAGAAGGTTGCGGCAGTGGAATTAGGTTTTTGGCTCCGTATCTGATCGTTTGGGGGTACGTAGGTATATATAGGAGGAAGGAGTACGTCGGTGGAGCTTCGGGGAGGGCCACGAGGCAGGGGGCGCGCCCTCCACCCTCGTGACCGCCTTGTGGCTTTCTTGACGGAGGGTCCAAGCCTCCTGGATCATATCTGATGAGAAAATCACGTTCCCGAAGGTTTCATTCCGTTTGGACACCGTTTGATATTCCGTTTCTTTGAAACACTAAAATAGGCAAAAAAACAGCAATTCTGGGATGGGTCTCCGGTTAATAGGTTAGTCCCAAATGTAATATAAAAGTGGAAAATAAAGCCCAATATAGTCCAAAATAGTAGATAATATAGCATGGAGCAATCAAAAATTATAGATACGTTGGAGACGTATCAGGCATCCCCAAGCTTAATTCCTGCTCGTCCTCGAGTAGGTAAATGATAAAAAGAGAATTTTTGATGCGGAGTGCTACTTGGCATAATTTCAATGTAATTCTTCTTAATTGTGGTATGAATATTCAGATCCGAAAGATTCGAGACAAAAGTTCATATTGACATAAAAATAATAATACTTCAAGCATACTAACTAAGCAATTATGTCTTCTCAAAATAACATGGCCAAAGAAAGTTTATCCCTACAAAATCATATAGTTTAGTCATGATCCATTTTTGTCACACAAGAATGCTCTCATCATGCACAACCTCGATGACAAGCCAGGCAATTGTTTCATACTTTAGTAATCTCAAACTTTATAAACCTTCACGCAATACATGAGCGTGAGCCATGGATATAGCACTATGGGTGGAATAGAATATGATGATGGGGGTTATGTGGAGAAGACAAAAAAGGAGAAGGTCTCACATCAACGAGGCTAATCAATAGGCTATGGAGATGCCCATCGATTGACGTTAATGCAAGGAGTAGGGATTGCCATGCAATGGATGCACTAGAGCTATAAATGTATGAAAGCTCAACAAAAGAAACTAAGTGGGTGTGCATCCAACTTGCTTGCTCATGAAGACCTAGGGCACTTGAGGAGGCCCATTGTTGGAATATACAAGCCAAGTTCTATAATCAAAGATTCCCACTAGTATATGAAAATGACAAAACAAGAGACTCTCTATCATGAAAGGTTATGGTGCTACTTTGAAGCACAAGTGTGGAAAAAAGGATAGTAGCATTGCCCCTTTTATTTATTTATATATATTTTTATTTTATTTTGGGCCTTCTTTTTTTCTTTGGCCTTTCTCTTTTTTATTGGGACAATGCTCTATTGAATGATGATCATCACACTTCTATTTATTTACAACTCAATGATTACAACTCGATACTAGAACAAAGTATGACTCTATATGAATGCCTCCGGCGGTGTACTGGGATATGCAATGAACCAAGAGTGACATGTATGAAAGAATTATGAACGGTGGCTATGCCACAAATACTATGTCAACTACATGATCATGCTAAGCAATATGACAATGATGAATGTGTCATGATGAACGGAATGGTGGAAAGTTGCATGGCAATATATCTCGGAATGGCTATGGAAATGCCATAATAGGTAGCTATGGTGGCTGTTTTGAGGAAGATATAAGGATGTTTATGTGTGAAAGAGCGTATCATATCACAGGGTTTGGATGCACCGGCGAAGTTTGCACCAACTCTCAATGTGAGAAAGGTCAATGCACGGTACCGAAGAGGCTAGCAATGATGGAAGGGTGAGAGTGCATATAATCCATGGACTCAACATTAGTCATAAAGAACTCATATACTTATTGCGAAAATCTACAAGCCATCAAAAACCAAAGCACTACGCACATGCTCCTAGGGGGATAGATTGGTAGGAAAAGACCATCGCTCGTCCCCGACCGCCACTCATAAGGAGGAAAATCAAATAACACCTCATGCTTCAAATTTGTTACATAACGTTTACCATACGTGCATGCTACGGGACTTGCAAACTTCAACACAAGCATTTCTCAAATTCACAACTACTCAACTAGCACGACTTTAATATTACCACCTCCACATCTCAAAACAATTATCAAGCATCAAACTTTTCTTAGTATTCAACGTACTCAAAAGAAAGTTTTACAAATCTTGAATACCAAGCATATTATTATTATTAAGCAAATTACCATGCTATTTAAGACTAGTGAAGCATGAGATACCAATAGTTTCTATAAAACAAATCCACCACCGTGCTCTAAAAGATATAAGTGAAGCACTAGAGCAAAACTATAAACTCAAAAGATATAAGTGAGGCACTTAGAGTATTCTATCAAATTCCAATTCATGTATGGCTCTCTAAAAATGTGTGTACAGCAAGGATGATTGTGGTAAACTAAAAAGCAAAGACTCTAATCATGCAAGACGCTCCAAGCAAAACACATATCATGTGATGAATAAAAATATAGCTCCAAGTAAAATTACCGATGGAAGTAGACGAAAGAGGGGATGCCTTCCGGGGCATCCCCAAGCTTTGACTTTTTGGTGTCCTTGGATTATCTTGGGGGTGCCATGGGCATCCCCAAGCTTAGGCTCTTGCCACTCCTTGTTCCATAATCCATCAATAGATTTCACCCAAAACTTGAGAACTTCACAACACAAAACTCAACAGAAATCTCGTGAGCTCCGTTATCGAAAGAAAACAAAAGACCACTTCAAGGTACTGTAGTGAACTCGTTATTTATTTATATTGGTGTTAAACCTACTGTATTCCAACTTCTCTATGTTTTATAAACTATTTTACTAGCCATAGATTCATCAAAATAAGCAAACAACACACGAAAAACAGAATCTGTCAAAATCAGAACAGTCTGTAGTAATCTGTAACTAACGCAAACTTCTGGAACTCCAAAAAATCAGCCAAAATAGGACGACCTAGGAAGTTTGTTTATTGATCAGCAGCAATTGGAATCGCTATTTTATCACGTTCTGGTGATTTTAATAATTGTTTTCGTGAATAGAAAGTTTCTGGAAATTACAGCAAGATCAAATAACTCTCATACAAGAAGATCCTATAGGTTTAACTTGGCACAAACACTAATTACAAGATAAAAGCACATCTAAACAGAAGGTAGATGGATTATTTATTCCTAAATAGAAACAAAAACAAAAACTAAAAATAAAATTGGGTTGCCTCCAACAAGCGCTATCGTTTAACGCCCCTAGCTAGGCATAAAAGCAAGGATAGATCTAGGTATTGCCATCGTTGGTAGGCAATCCATAAGTGTGGCTCTAATAATAAATTCATATGGTAATTTTATTTTCTTTCTAGGGAAGTGTTCCATGCCCTTCTTTAATGGAAATTGGAATCTAATATTCCCTTCCTTCATATCAATAATCGCACCAATCGTTCTAAGGAAAGGTCTACCAAGAATAATAGGGCAAGAAGGATTGCAATCTATATCAAGAACGATAAAATCTACATGAACATAATTCCTATTTGCAACAATAAGAACATCATTAATTCTTCCCATAGGTTTCTTAATAGTGGAATCCGCAAGATGCAAGTTTAGAGAGCAATCATCAATATCGCGGAAATCTAGCAAATCACACAAAGTTTTGGGAATAGTAGAGACACTAGCACCCAAATCACATAAAGCATAAAATTCATGATCCTTAATCTTAATTTTAATAGTTGGTTCCCACTCATCATAAAGTTTTCTAGGGATAGAAACTTCCAACTCAAGTTTTTCTTCATAAGATTGCATCAAGGCATCAACGATATGTTTGGTAAACGCTTTATTTTGACTATAAGCATGAGGAGAATTTAGGGAAATACAATCAATTAAAGAGCAACTTTCATAATTAAATTCCTTGAAATCCAAAATAGTGGGTTAAGAAACATCTAGGGTTTTATTCTTTTCAATCCCACTTTTATCAATTTTATCATCAAGATCTAAAAACTCCGAATTCTTGGAACGCCTTCTAGGTAAAGGTGGATCATATTCAGTTTCATAAAGATTCATATTGCAAAACAAAGATTTAATAGGGGACACATCAATAACCTTTAGATCCTCATCTTGATTTTCATAGGGATTGGAAGAACACGCTTTAATAAAGGCATCTTTCGTAGCACGCATCCTAGCAGTTCTTTCCTTGCACTCATCAATGGAAATTCTCATGGCTTTGAGAGACTCATTGAAATCATGCTTAGGAGGAATAGATCTAAGTTTTAAAGAATCAACATCAAGAGAAATTCTATCAACGTTCCTAGCCAATTCATCAACCTTAAGTAATTTCTCTTCAAGCAAAGCATTAAAATTCTTTTGTGAATTCATAAACTCTTTAACACTATTCTCAAATTCAGAGGGCATCTTATTAAAATTTCCATAAGGGTTGTTGTAGGAATTTCCATAATTATTAGAAGGATTACTAGGATAAGGCCTAGGATTAAAATTCCCTCTATACGCGTTGTTACCAAAATTATTCCTACCAACAAAATTCACATCCATGGATTCATTATTATTATCAATCAAAGTAGACAAAGGCATATCATTAGGATCAGAAGAAACACTCTTAGTAGTAAATAATTTCATAAGTTCATCCATCTTTCCACTCAAAACATTGATTTCTTCTATCGCATGCACTTTTTTATTAGTAGATCTTTCAGTGTGCCATTGAGAATAACTAACCATAATATTATCTAGGAGTTTAGTAGCATCTCCTAAAGTGATTTCCATAAACCTACCTCCCGCGGTCGAATCTAAAAGATTTCTAGAAGCAAAATTCAATCCGGCATAAAAAATTTGTATAATCATCCACAAATTCAAACCATGAGTAGGGCAATTACGTATCATCAATTTCATTCTCTCCCAAGCTTGTGCAACGTGTTCATGATCAAGTTGCTTAAAATTCATAATATCGTTTCTACGAGAGATGATCTTAGCGGGAGGAAAATACTTAGAGATAAAAGCATCTTTGCACTTGTTCCAAGAATCAATACTATTTTTAGGCAAAGACGAAAACCAAACTTTAGCACGATCTCTAAGCAAAAAAGGAAATAGCTTCAATTTAACAATATCATTATCAACATCTTTCTTCTTTTGCATATCACATAAATCAACGAAGCTATTTAGATGAGTAGCGGCATCTTCACTAGGAAGGCCGGCGAATTGATCTTTCATAACAAGATTCAACAAAGCAGCATTGATTTCACAAGACTCAGTATTGGTAAGAGGAGCAATCGGAGTGCTAAGGAAATCATTATTGTTGGTATTGGTAAAGTCACATAATTTGGTATTATCTCGAGCCATCGCAACAAACAAGCAATCCAACACACGAGCAAACAAGAAGCAAGTGAGAAAAAGGCAAACGGAAAAGAGAGGGCGAATAAAACGGCAAGGGTGAAGTGGGGAGAGGAAAATGAGAGGCAAATGGCAAATAATGTAATGCAAGAGATAAGGGACTATGATGGGTACTTGGTATGTTGACTTTTGTGTAGACCTCCCCGGCAACGGCGCCAGAAATTCTTCTTGCTACCTCTTGAGCACTGCGTTGGATTTCCCCGAAGAGGAGAGGATGATGCAGCAAAGTAGCGTAAGTATTTCCCTCAGTTTTTTAGAACCAAGGTATCAATCCAGTAGGAGGCCACGCGCGAGTCCCTCGTACCTACACAAAACAAATAGCTCAACGCAACCAACGCGATTAGGGGTTGTCAATCCCTTCACGGTCACTTACGAGAGTGAGATCTGATAGAGATGATAGATAATATTTTTGGTATTTTTTATATAAAGATGCAAGGTAAAATAAAAGGCAAAGTAAAAAAGCAAAGCAATAATAAAGTGATTGGTGATTGATATGATGAGAATAGACCCGGGGGCCATAGATTTCACTAGTGGCTTCTTTCAAGAGCATAAGTATTCTACGGTGGGTGAACAAATTACTATTGAGCAATTGACAGAATTGAGCATAGTAATGAGAGTATCTAGGTATGATCATGTATATAGGCATCACGTCCAAGACAAGTAGACCGACTCCTGCCTGCATCTACTACTATTACTCCACTCATCGACTGATATCCAGCATGCATCTAGAGTATTAAGTTCAAGAAAACAGAGTAACGCCTTAAGCAAGATGACATGATGTAGAGGAATAAATTCATGCAATATGATAAATACCCCATCTTGTTATCCTCGATGGAAACAATACAATACGTGCCTTGCTGCCCCTACTGTCACTGGGAAAGGACACCGCAAGATTGAACCCAAAGCTAAGCACTTCTCCCATTGCAAGAAAAACCAATCTAGTAGGCCAAACCAAACTGATAATTCGAAGAGACTTGCAAAGATAACCAATCATACATAAAAGAATTCAGAGGAGATTCAAATATTGTTCATAGATAATCTTGATCATAAACCCACAATTCATCGGTCTCAACAAACACACCGCAAAAAGAAGATTACATTGAATAGATCTCCACGAGAGAGGGGGAGAACATTGTATTGAGATCCAAAAAGAGAGAAGAAGCCATCTAGCTACTAACTATGGACCCGAAGGTCTGAGGTAAACTACTCACACTTCAACGGAGGGGCTATGGTGATGATGTAGAAGCCCTCCATGGTGGATTCCCCTTCCGGCGGAGCTCCGGAACAGGCCCCAAGATGGGATCTCGTGGGTATAGAAGGTTGTGGCGGTGGAATTAGGTTTTTGGCTCTGTATCTGATCGTTTGGGGGTACGTAGGTATATATAGGAGGAAGGAGTACGTCAGTGGATCTTCGGGGGGCCCACGAGGCAGGGAGGCGCGCCCTAGGGGGGCGCGCCCTCCACCCTCTTGACCGCCTCGTGGCTTTCTTGACAAAGGTTCCAAGTCTCCTGGATCATATCTGATGAGAAAATCACGTTCCCGAAGGTTTCATTCCGTTTGGACTCCGTTTGATATTTCGTTTCTTCGAAACACTTAAATCGGCAAAAAAAACAGCAATTCTGGGCTGGGCCTCCGGCTAATAGGCTAGTCCCAAAAGTAATATAAAAGTGGAAAATACAGACCAAAACGGTAGATAATATAGCATGGAGCAATCAAAAATTATAGATACGTTGGAGACGTATCAGCCGGCTGGCTGAACGACCGACTGCCAGAAGACGGCCATGCTCAGGAAGGCGGCTCCAAGACGGGCCGACTCCTAGCAGGCGGCCTCCAGAAAGGCCGACTCCTAGCAGTCGGCCCATGGCGCCCTCAAAGTCCGCGCCCCCATTAAGAAGACAAGACGGAGCAAGGCTACAGTGTAGCCCACCACCCCCGTATCCAGGGCCGGGTGTGGCCACAGTGCTCCGTACAGGCAGAGATCTCCGCCCGGCATGGCACTGTTGCCACTCCGCCCCTGACGTCACTCCTGTCAGGCGGAGCCCTGCTCCCACGACCGCCTGTCGGTACGGCCTAAAGACGGCGGGCCCTACAAGGTAGCGAGAGCCCGGAAGATGGCGGAGGTCAGACCAGACGGGCCCGAGGGAGGCCGGCTCCTAGCAGTCGGCCCGCTCCTTCCCCGGGGCCCGTGCACCATTAAGCAGATAAGACATGGAGTGGCTACAGTGATCTCCCGCCAGGCGGCGGGACTGTAGCCATGCCCCCCTGACCAAGCGTGCGTCATTAGCGTTGCGGCTACAGTAATCAGTAGCCGGCAAGACCTGCGAGCGGCGGAGGCGGCATGTCGACTCTGTACCAGCCCAATCGGCGGGGCCCACCAGGCGGCAGGCCCCAGCAACCGGCGGAGAAGCCGACGACCAGAGAGACTGACAGTCGGGTCCTACACCCGGCCAGATTACCATTGTACCCCTAGGGGGTAGGCCTATAATAACACCCCCGAGCACCCATGCAAAGGGTTCCAACCTGTTAGAATTAGACTCACACCTAGGGGGAGAGGAGAGCAAGCCCTGCCTTCTTCTACCTATAGCATACAGCTCGAGGAGCATCATTGTACACACTAGTGCCTTAGTGATCATGCGGAGACCCCGCAGAACAGGACTAGGGGTGTTATCTCCTAGGAGAGTCCCGGACCTGGGTAAAGTGCGCCGGCGTTCGTGTCTATGCCTCATCCCGCTTCCAGGCACCGGCGACGTTCTACTCGCTCCCACCATGATAAGCCATCCATAGGCATATGTCGCACCCAACCCCCGACACCGGATGTCCGGCCTTAGCCCTCTTCATGTCCAGAAGGTTTCTGGTTCCACGCCAGATGTCTGGGCCTTCCTGATATGCCGGATGTCCGGGCCCTATCTCGGATGTCCGGCCTCTACTACCCGTGCAACAGCTAAGGTTTTGTAACCTTTTAGTGATCGCGCCGGATGTCCGGGCCTTCCTGATGTGCCGGATGTCCGGGCTTGGCCCCCGGATGTCCGGCCCCTCTGTTTTCTGTTCTGCTTCTGCTTTGTTCCTTGTACCTTGCCAGGCCGGATGTCCGGCCCCTAGCCCAGATGTCCGGCCTGCCCGTTCACTTACACTACAACGGCCATATTTGTGCTCACACTATATATAGCCCTTCTTCCCCACGGGAGAGGGTTGACCATTCACTTTGAACAAACCCTAGAACACATTTAACTCTCTCTCTCTCTCTCTCTCTCTCTCACTCCTCCACACCAAATGTATGATCCCCAAGCGATTTGAGAGCATTTGAGAGAAGTTGTCCGATCAAGTGATAGATCCACTCCTTCCCCTTCTTTGCACCAAAGGAATTCGTGATTTGAGCAAGTCTTGAGCTTTTCCCCGTCGTTCTTTTTTACTCTTGGAGGTTGGAGACTCCTAGGCGGTAGGAGTCTTTCGGAGAGGAATCGACCATTGTGATTACCCCTGGAAATTTTTGTGAGGGTTTGAAGACCACCCCAAGGTCTACCACTAGTGGTTGAGAAACGCCTCCGTGATGTTGTCTCAAAGGGATAATAGGGTGAGCCTTCGTGGCGTTGGTGTGCCTTCGTGGTAACATCCACCTCTCTAACAGTGACGTAGCTTCCCTCCAAGGAAGTGAACATCGGCATACATCCTCGTCTCCCGGAGTTGTGGTTATTCCTAACCCTAACTCTCTACTTGTGGTTACTTGTCTCTTAGCACTTACTTATATCATATTGTGCTTGCTTACTTACATACTTGTGTTACTTGCTTATCTTTCTTAGCACTTAGTACTACACTTGCAATTTTAGGCTCACCCTCATATTCCGCATTATTGCCTAAAATTGCTAAGTAATAATTAAAATTTGTAATTGTACCTATTCACCCCCCCTCTAGGTCCATCTTGATCCTTTCAATTGGTATCACAGCCTCGTGCTCTATTCTTGTTGCTTAACCACCCTAGAGCGAGATGAACCCCGATGGGACTCCCCTTGTTGCAGATCCGAAGAATATGGGTGCGGCTTCCTCGGAAGCCAAGTCCTTCACTTCAGAGGATCTGGAACGAGCTCTTGCTAAGAAAAAGGAGGAGCATGATGCCTCTCTTGAGGCCTTGGTCCAAATGAGGTTAGCCACACTAACCACGATGCTTGCACCACTTTTTGGTGGTGCGGCCTCGAGGCCAGCTGTGCCTACTCCTTCACTTGGCCAACAACCTCCTAACAATGAGCACTCCAGTGTTCCTTGGCTTTATGCAATACCTCAAATAGAGAAACCTAAATATAACCTTCAAGGCAAACCTCCTTTACTTGATAAAACTATCGATTTTGCTTTGTGGAGAGTTGCTATGCAGGATCATCTTCGATATGGAAATGATGAGATGTTGGAGATCTTGGAGTATGGCTACCAAGCTGTTGACCCAAAGAATCTTACTCCAAGAGAGGTATATGACAAGAATCTCAATGACACAGCAACCATGTGCATAAGAAGAGGTATGACCGACAAGCAAAGGAGACCATACATACATATCACAAGTGCCAAGGAATTATGGGATACCATTGTGAGAACCAAGACCGGTACCTCCACTCTCCGGCTTGCTCAATATGAAATTGCCAAGGGGCAATTGCAAAACTTTTGTATGGAGAAAGGTGAATCTCCCAAGCAACTTCTTGAGCATCTCATGACTCTCACCGCCAACATCGAGGTCATGTGAATGTGACAAGACACAAGATGGATTCAACTTGACTAAGAGATTTCTCGTGGATAAGTTGCTTTGCGCTCTAGCTCCGTATCATCACCAAATGGTGCGAGACATAAGACAACACCATGGATTCAAGGAAATGACTCCAGATGACACCATATTCACCTTTCAACTATTTGAAGAGTCAAAGGCAAATGCTACAAAACATCTTGCCATGCATGGTACCTCAACATCAAAGATCAATCTTGCATTGAAGGCCAAGCATGTATGTGAAGAAGAGCAAAGTGAAGAAGAACAAGATGATGATGAAGAGGATGGTGATGAGGGTGACTCGGATGAGAGCCCGTCATATGAAGACATTGCTCTTTTTGTCAAGAAGTTTAGCGCGGGAAAATTCAAGGGAAGATTCCATAAGAAGAAAGTGAGAAAATGCTACAACTGTGAAGAAACCAACCACTTCTCCAACGAGTGCCCTTATGAGAAGCGAGAAGATAAACCAAGGTTTCCCAAGACCTTTCCCAAGAAGAAGTTGCCAAATCCTTTGAACTCCAAACTCAAAAATAGAGATGGGAAAGCAATGGTTGCTCATGAAGAATCCGATCTGGATGAAGTTAGTGGTGTTGCCGGAGTTGCTCAAGATTCTCAAAACACGTTGAGGCTAGTCAACAAGAGTGGTGATATTGTCACCTAGAACTATATGAAGGACTACAAGGGCAACACTCACAAGTGCCTAATGGAAAAGGCCGTGGTAGAAGATGGAGAGGACCAAAGCTCTCCTGACAAGGTCAAGGTAACCCCACGATCAAACCCTCCTCTTTTCTCTCCCCCTACTCCTAGTGATGAGTATCTTGGTGCGGAGGATAGTTATGAGGATGATGATATAGATGATCCTATGCTTGCTAAACTAAATAAGTTCATGTGCTCCCTCAAAGGAAAGAAGCTCACTATGTTTCGTATGCTTATGGAGATGGTGAGTAAGCACACCATCACCATTAAGGAACTTGAAACCCTCGTCACCGAGGAAAAGGAGAAAATATGAAATCCTTGAGTGGAAAGTCCAATATGAGGAAGCACGAAATGATGAACTATGCTTGAAAATTGGTGCAAACTTTGATGCTCATACTAAAGATCTTGCCTCCTTGAAAAAGGCTATTGACTCTTGCGAAGAGTTGATCAATGATAAAAGTAAGCTTGTGAAGTCTAATGCTTCTCTCTCCAAGGATTGTGAGCTTCTATCCGTGTCCGTCAAGACTAAGGAAGAAGAGCTCACCCTTCTTACAAAAATTTTTGAGACGCTCAAGCTTACTTATCTTGAAACTCTAGCCAAGGCTTACTCTTCTCCTATTATCAATGTTGATGCTTGTACTGCTAACTCTAGTAGTGATCTAGCATCTATTCTTGAGGAGAATCGCTTTCTCAAGGCTCAAATCGAGAAAGGTCTCATGACATGTGCTCAAGGGAAAAAGAACCTTAATGAGGTATTGACCCAACACAATGAGGTGTTTGCCAAAGAGGGGCTAGGGTTTGACCCAAGCACAAGCAAGAAGAAGACATCCTCTCAAAAGTGCACCACCCCTCTAAAAGAAACTTTTGTACGAGAAGGGCACAAGGAGAAAGGTAAGGTTGTTAGTGGGAAGGCCACAAGGGGCATGTCCACTCTCAACAAGCCAAAAGAGTTCATGCCTCCATCATATGTACTTCGTAAGACTAAGGATGGAGAAGTTTATGCAAAGTTTGTTGGTCCTTGAAATGCATTCCGGTTTTATGCTATTTGGGTCCCTAAGACCCTTGTGAATAACTTGAGAGGTCCCATTGCAAAATGGTTGCCTCTAACCAAGTCATAATTGTGTGTAGGTTTCCTTCTCCGGTGGAGTAAAATGGGTGATTGATAGTGGATGTACCAATCATATGACCGGAGATAGCAAATTGCTCTATGATTTCATGCAAGCTATTCAACCATTTATGAGCATTATGTTTGGTGGAGGATCAAAAGGACATGTATTAGAGTTGGGCAAGGTGGCTATCAGAAATGGCATGTCTCTTGCAAATGTCATGCTTGTCGAATCCCTTAAATACCATTTGCTTTCTGTTCGCCAATTGGCTTCTGTTGGTTATGATACACTCTTTGGACTAATGGATGTGAAAGTCTTTAAGAGAGATACTCTCGAAGTGGCATTTGTTGGAGAGTTGGATGGCAATCTTTACACGGTTGATTTCTCGAAAGAGAGCACATTCCATGCAACTTGTCTAATGGCCAAGGCCGACAAGGGGTGGCTATGGCATCGCCGGCTAGCCCATGTCGGCATGAGAAATCTTCAAGATCTCTTAAAGGGTAATCAAATCCTTGGACTAACAAATGTCTCTTTTGAGAAAGATCGTGTGTGTAGTGCATGCATAGCCGGGAAGCAACATCAATAAAAGCACCCACCCAAGAATATTGTGTCTACTTCAAGGCCATTGGAGCTCCTTCATGCGGATCTTTTTGGGCCTCCTTCAAGGGATAGTCTTGGTGGGAAAAAGTATGGGCTTGTCATTGTTGATGATTACTCAAAAGATACATGGGTCATCTTCCTCAAGTCCAAGGACGAGACGAAGATCACCTTCATTGACTTTGCCAAGCAAGCACAACGCAAGTTTGACAAAGAAATCTTAGCAATAAGAAGTGATAATGGCTCTGAGTTCAAGAACTTCACCTTGGAAGAATTTCTTAGTGGTGAAGGGATTGAGCATCAATATTCAGCTCCATACACTCCCCAACAAAATGGTGTAGCAGAAAGGAAGAACCACACACTTGTGGAGATGGCAAGGTCCATGTTGGATGAATACAAGTCGCCACATAGTTTTTGAGGCCGAAGCTGTCAACACCGCATGCCATGCATCAAATCGGCTCTTCCTCCGCACTATATTGGAAAAGACTCCATATGAGCTCCTAACTGGGAACAAGCCAAATGTCAAGTACTTTCGTGTATTTGGGTGCAAATGTTTCATCCTCAACAAAAGAGAACGGTTAGGAAAGTTTCAATCCAAAACCATTGAGGGCATATTTGTTGGCTATGGATCAAACTCTCACGCCTATAGAGTCTACAACAAATCCAATGGATGTGTTGTAGAAACTTGTGACGTGGTGTTTGATGAATTTAATGGCTCCCATGGGGAGCAAGTTGATCTAAGTGATGCAGGTGAAGAAGATTCTTCTCAAGATATCTTGACCATGGGTGTTAGTGCACTTATTCCAATGGAACAAGAACCTCATGATGATGAAGAAGAAAATGGAAGCTTCACGCATCATCAAACTACCTCAACACCCATATGACCACAAGCTCCGATTGCTCAACCAATGCCCATAGACCAAGTATAAGATGATGATCAAGTTCCTCTTCATGATAATCATCAAGAACAAGATCATCCTCAAGGGCAAGAGCAAGAAAGTGCAATCATTGACGATGAACCTCAACAAATGCAAGATGAAGAAGAAGATCTTCCACCACAGATTACTAATCCATATGTTGAGGACGTGGATGATGGACATGAAGTTGAACCTCGTGAAACTCTTACCTCCATCATGCCTTGTGTGGCCGGTCATGTTGATGTTGACAAAATTCTCACCAGCATATCGGAAGGTAGAGTCACTCGTAAACATTTGAAAAACTTTTGTGCTCACTTCTCATTTATGTCTAGTGTTGAGCCTCTCAAGGTACAAGATGCATTGATGGACAACGATTGGCTCATTACTATTCAAGAAGAGTTGAATAGTTTTGAATGCAACCAAGTGTGGTCATTAGTCAAGAGGCCAACTACCGAGCACAACGTAATTGGAACAAAATGGATTTTCAAGAACAAGCAAGATGAGAATGGTGTAATCATCTGTAACAAGGCAAGGTTAGTGGCACAAGGGTACTCACAAGTTGAACGTTTGGACTTTGGTGAGACCTTTGCCCCCGTTGCCCGTCTTGAATCCATTCGCATCTTACTTGCTTATGCTGCTTTCAATGGTTTTACATTACATAAAATGGATGTGAAGAGTGCTTTCCTTAACGGTCCTCTACAAGAAGAAGTATATGTATCACAACCACCTGGGTTCGTTGATCCTGATCACAAAGACTATGTGTATAAACTTCATAAGGCATTGTATGGCCTCAAACAAGCACCTCGTGCTTGGTATGATCATCTTAAGAAGTTTTTACTCGATGATGGTTTTGTGAGAGGGGTGATCGATCCCACTCTTTTTACTAAGAGGGACAAGGGTGATTTGATCTTATGCCAAATCTATGTAGATGATATCATTTTTGGTTCTCCTAACATTCATTTGTGCAAGAAGTTTGTGGCTTCCATGACCAAGAATTTTGAAATGTCACTCAATGCGGATTTGAAGTTCTTCCTCGGATTTCAAATTCAACAATTTCAAGAAGGAATATTCTTGTCTCAAGCAAAATACCTCAAGGATATCCTAGAGAAGTTTGGCATGTCCGATGCTAGTCCATGTAAGACACCCATGCCAACCAAAATTGTACTCACTGAAGACACAAATGGTATTCCTTTCGGCCCATCTATTTACCGCTCTATGATTGGTTTATTGCTTTATCTTGGTGCAGCTAGACCAGACATCATGTTTAGTGCATGCATGTGTGCTAGATTTCAAGCTTCCCCTAGGTAAAGTCATCATAAGGCAGTTAAGCATATACTTAGATACCTTGTTCACACCCAAAAGTTGGGTCTATGGTACCCCAAGGATGCTAAGTTTGATCTCATTGGGTACACGGATGTGGATTGGGCTGGAGACAAAGTGGATCATAAGTCCACCTCCGGCGCATGTCAGTTTCTTGGACGCTCCTTGGTAAGTTGATCCTCAAAGAAACAAAATTGCGTTGCCCTCTCTACCGCAGAAGCTGGATACATTGCAACCGCCAGTTGTGCAACTCAATTACTATGGATGAGGCAAACTTTGAAGGATTACGGTATCACCTATAGACAAGTGCATCTTCTATGTGATAACGAAAGTGCCATCAATATTGCTGAGAACCCCAAAGATCATACCTGCACCAAGCACATTGATATTAGGTATCACTTCTTGAGAGATCATGTGGAGAAGGGTGATATTGACATTGCTCATGTTGGCATAGATATGCAACTTGCAGATATTTTCACCAAGCCATTAGATGAAGCAAGGTTTTGTCAACTTAGGCGTGAACTTGGTATCTTGGAGCTTGAAAATATTATGTGAAATCTAGTACCCATACATGCATGAACTTAATGTCGTGTCTTGATGTAGGCATATATTTAGGGGGAGACATTCAATTCGTGAGTGTTCTCACCCTACATAATGCATAAATAGAACAAACACTCTCAAAGTTATCATTGTTCTCGAACTATGGTGCTTTAACATGATGGGGTCGTGACTATGTACCCAAAGTCTACATCTTTGCGGCACTATGTTCCATATGCTCAAACATGGTGACCTCGGTCACCGCTTGTGAATTGCTTGTATGGACCTTTCTTTACTTCATATTGTTGGGTCGTTAGTACATCTTAGTATGGCCTTAGAATACTCAGGTTTTCACCCCTATAAATCTCTAAAAACTCCTTGGTAGAGTCTATATCAAATTATATTTGTTGGCCCCTTACAAATCTTTCCCCTGCACTATTTTTCTGTCCAGTGGCCGAACATCCGGCTCCTCAGCCGGACATCCAGGCCCTGGGGAAAATTCTTCTGCTGCTCAAACTGTCATCCAGCACTCCGGGCCCTGAACCTTTTGCTCCCTGACCTCCTCACGCCAGATATCCGGGCTTGTCCCCGGATGTCCGGCCCATTCGCCCTGATTCTTCTGCTCTCTGACCTCCGCTCGCCGGATATCCGGGCCAGGCCCCGGATGTCCGGCCCGTCGCCCGCAGCCACATATAACAGGGGAGGGGCTTGGGATTTAGGGGCAGTTCCTCCCGTTCCTATCCCCATCTCGCCACACAGTCGCCGCCGCCGGGCCGTGCTCCGGCGCTGCCCCGGCCCTCTCCTCTGACCTCTGGCCCCGATCTCCTGCCCATGGATTCTCCTCCTCCTGATTTACGGTTCTATCCAATCCATTTCTTGGGTTGTGGTGTGAATCTCTCGGGAGGGACCGGTGTATTGTGGGATTCACCGCCAGAGTTCTTCATGGCACATACCAAGAACTGCGGCCCCGAGCGCCCCAAGCCTTCTTCTCAGGGTATGGATGCTATCTCTCTTGCATCTTTCTCTTGTTATGACCAAATCATCTTAGGGTTTCATTATCTCTCATGTATATCTTGGCATATATATATATATATATATATATATATATATATATATATATATATATAGTGTTTTGGTATCTCTTACCTAAGCCTAAACATCTCTCTATGTACTCGGCTAATCAACTTAATCATGGGAATGTCAAATTTTTGATCTACCACTTGGACTTGTCCTATGGTCATGATCAAAAATGTTCATCCCACTGTTTAATTTGCTTTATCCTTGTTCATACTCTTTGGCTCCTTCTCATCAGGACCTATTATTATCCATTTCAGTCGCTCGCCGGCAAGGCTCAACTAACTCCGATGAACATGTCTGGCCTAAGAAGAAGAAGACCACCACCAAGAAGAAGAAGCGGGCACCATCCACAAGTCTGCCGTCCTCATATCCGGATGATGAGGACTATGTTGGGGAGGAAGAGGATGACTTTGATCCAAGACACTCTATTGGCCAGTCCAAGCCTGGCACTAGGAGGGCACTGGTGCCTCAAGTCTGTGGTTCTGCAATGCCCGTTGTCCATGGTCGTCGCATCTCCATGGAGCTTCCTGACAGCGGGTATCGCCCCACTCACGACTTCACAACTGTGGGGGCGGGTCAATATCTTGTGTTCCGTCGGGATGTTAATCAATATGAGATGGTGGTTGATGCCGAGGATCCTCAGTTCCGGACTCGTATGCAGCAGGATCTCTATTCCAGTTCCGTCCATGGGCGAGGACTTGCTCCTGACAAATACTTGGATCTCAAATTCCTACGTGATCATCCTGCCATGTTCCCTAACAACCCGGTCAAGATCATTGATGATATGACTCTAGGTCCTGCAATGACCTTCAGGTGTGATTGGAATGAAGATGCCATTCTTCAGTTCTATGCCACATGTTTCTTTGGTCCGGACAACACTCTCACATGGATGACCGATGACACTACACTGAGTATCACCTATGATCGATTAGTTCAGATTTTGGGCCTCTCTGGAGTTGGACATTGCATTCATAGTATGGATCCTTGCCTCTTGTGAAGCCTACCTCTCAGCTCACTGAAGAGGAACGTGGATATCCACTCAATGAGGTATCCATCTTCCGTGCTCCTTACTACATCCTCTATCAGTGTGTGCTTCGCACCCTCTATCCTAAGAAGGGAGATCTCTCAAGGGCTCGCAACTACTGTATTGACTTGATGGTTCGTATGCATGACGAACCCACTCTGCCTCTGCACACAGCCCATTTCATTTGGCATGAGATCCGTCTTTGCAGCTTCATTTAGTCGCGCCAGTTCCCTCATGCTCCATTTATTCAGGCTCTGATTAATCACACTGCTCCCTTGAGGTGGTTAAGACTGTTGTGCACTCCATTTGGACGCCTCCTCCTCATATGCGCGTGCTAGATATGCTCAGCATGCTGCTCCTACTCAGCCTAGGAGGTCTGCTAGTGGGACTCAGCCCACTGGTTCCTCTGCTCCATCTTCCTCGACTGCTCCTTGTGGCCGTTTTGCCTCGTTCTTGGGCAAGGCTCAGTCTGCAATCATGAAGGCAATTACTTTTAGCTGTCAGCAGAATCATGATGTTCAGAAGCGCCTCATCATCTCCAAGAATCAGCTCAAACAACGCCTTCATGATCGTGGGAGTCCTAAGTGATGACGATCTGATTCCCGCAGCTCCGTCCTCTTCCACTTTCGGATTCCCTTCTCGTGTCGAGTACCCCGAGTTCTTTGATGATGCTGATGACATCCGCCGGGAGTGACAGAGTCCGTTTAGTTATTCGCCCCTTTTTACTTGTTGCTGTCAAAGGGGGAGAAGTAGTATCTTAGTATGGTCATGCTATGATGTGTTAGCTATATTCAAAACATGTTATTGTGAGACTATGATATTATGTTGCTACCTATGGTACTTATGTTATTATCTTGTGGCTATGAAATGTCTGTAGTCTATGCGTTATGGTAGTTTCATATGTGCATGTCTCTCACATTTATATCTCTTGTTGTACATCCTAACATATTCATCTCATGCACACAATGAGGGGGAGCTAAAAGTAAATAGAAACATAAACATATTTTGTACTTTTGCTCTCATTGTTGTCAATGCTAAAATTGTTTATTGCATCTATGATACTACATGTATGATTGTCATCAACGAACAAAAAGGGGGAGATTGAAAGTACAATCATGCCTTTACATCATGTTTTGTTGTTGATGACAATATACATGTAGGGGACTAACAATGGATGTCAAGTAAATCTCAGGTGTTGGTCCCCGGTTCATCAAAGTGTGTGGATCAAGAGCATACGAAGTGGTTTCACTCAAGGATGAAGTATTAAAATGATTACATATTTCGTTTCCTTGAGTATAGGATACCACACTTTTAAGAGGGGATCGATAGGGTTAGTAAAAGACTTGCTCTTGCCAAAATATCTCCTTTCCATAACTCATTTGATCTATCACTACTCTCTGGCTTATTCTGCCCCTGGGAGTGCCGGATGTCCGGGCTGCTCCTCGGATATCCGGCTCGTGCCCCGGATGTCCGGCATTAGCCCTCTTCATGTCCAGAAGGTTTCTGGTTCTACGCCAGTTGTCCGGGCCTTCCTGATACGCCGGATGTCTGGGCCCTATCCCGGATGTCCGGCCTCTACTACCTGTGGAACAGCTGCGGTTCTGTAACCTTTTAGTGATCGCGCTGGATGTCTGGCCATCTGCCGGATGTCCGGGCCTTCCTGATGCGCTGGATGTCCGGGCTTGGCCCCCGGATGTCCGGCCCCTCTATTTTCTGTTCTGCTTCTGCTTTGTTCCTCGTACCTTGCCAGGCCGGATGTCTGCCCCTAGCCTGGATGTCCGGCCTGCCCATTCACTTACACTACAACAGCCATATTTGTGTTCGCACTATATATAGCCCTTCTTCCCCACGGGAGAGGGTTGACCATTCACTTTGAAAAAACCCTAGAACACATTTCACTATCTCTCTCTCTCTCGCTCGCTCCTCCACACCAAATCTTAGATCCCCAATGGATTTGAGAGCATTTGAGAGAAGTTGTCCGATCAAGTGATAGATCCACTCCTTCCCCTTCTTTGCACCAAAGGAATTCGTGATTTGAGCAAGTCTTGAGCTTTTCCCCATCGTTCTTGTTACTCTTGGAGGTTGGAGACTCCTAGGCGGTAGGAGTCTTTCGGAGAGGAAACGACCATTGTGATTACCCCCGGAAAAGTTTATGAGGGTTTGGAGACCACCCCAAGGTCTACCACTAGTGGTTGAGAAACGCCTCTGTGGTGTTGTCTCAAAGGGAGAATAGGGTGAGCCTTCGTGGCGTTGGTGTGCCTCCGTGGTAACATCCACCTCTCTAATGGTGACGTAGCTTCTCTCCAAGGAAGTGAACATCGGCATACATCCTCGTCTCCCAGAGTTGCGGTTATTCCTAACCCTAACTCTCTACTTGTGGTTACTTGTCTCTTAGCACTTACTTATATCATATTGTGCTTGCTTACTTACATACTTGTGTTACTCGCTTATCTTGCTTAGCACTTAGTACTACACTTGCAATTGTTAGGCTCGCCCTCATATTCCGCATTATTGCCTAAAATTGCTAAGTAATACTTAAAATTTGTAATTGTACCTATTCACCCCCCCCCCCTCTAGGTCCATCTCGATCCTTTCACTAGGGGTAATACCGGAAGGTAAATCGGAGTAGAGGTTGGACGGGGGAAATGATTTGCAGAGCATAAGTATTTTCACTTATCCAGGAAATGGAATCAAGGAGGAAATATGGTTGGAACCACGATTGAAAAGGATCAATTCACAGATACAAGATGAACTTATACCAAGGAAACAATTGATTTTAAGAGAAGCTTCCATGATAAGACCTACATCATGTCTATGGGCATGAACACAAAGTTGAAGGTCAACTCCCACTTCTTCTATGCATATCATTTCATTTACTTCCCGCTTTCGATGAAGTTGTAGTGTTGAAATGTTATCTGGAAAAACACCAGAAGAGTATGACTCGTGAAAAATCTTGGGTTCACATGGATTAAGGAAGGCATAGGTTCAACCCATAGGGGCATCTTGGGAACATATACCACAAACTCCACGAGTAAAAAAACACAAGCTCGAAGGCAGAGCATGGTTGAGAAGGCAAAGGATACAATTTACCAAAGGCATTAAGTATCCATGGAAAGGCTCAAAAGGTTATTGAATATGAAGGACATTGTTAGATAAAATCCAACAAAGGATTTGGCGGTCCACATAGGATCTGATGTGAGTGTCGGTACTCAACCAGAAGAAGAAAGAATGCAAAGGCTTCGGATTATAGAAACATCTAAATAATTCAATGCTTAAATGCAAAGAAATCATGATTTCAAAAATAGATGATCAGAAGCAGACGCTCTGATCAAAAGATAAGTAAGTTGAATAGCCTTAGGGATACAATCAACGACAATTTGATTGGTCGAGAACCAGCTCCTGTTCAAAATGATGTCCGAGTCCGAAGGATGAATTCTAGGATTCAACTGATGATTACAAACATTGGCAGTATATTGATTCAAGGGATTCAAAATTGTAGTATCAAGGAATGTCAACGAGGATTACTTGACATATGGAACTATCCATAATGCCATCAGGCATGAATTTCAAGAGCAAAAGGGTGTAGAGAAATTTCGGAAGATCGATTAACAATGGGAATGATGTTGCGAATCACATGATCAACTAGGGATGAACGAATCCCTGATAAGTGTGAGGAATTATCCGCAGTGCAAAAGAAGCTGCAAAGCAGAAGCACAAGGATTATCGGAACAACGAAGAGTATTGGGGTAACTTGTAATCATCAAGAGCAATTGGGAATGATTGTATGAACGACACGCGTAAGTCGTTAACCATATGAATATAACGGTGGTAGGGAATTGCAAAGACGGAGGTCACAAGGGTCTCGGGAAAACATCAGAGAGTATGTGCAGAATCTTTTGGTGCAGCAAGCGATCATCGGTAATGTCGGGCTCTCCGGGAGGAAGTGGGTCCGAGAACCTAAGTGTCGGTGTTAGTAAATCCATTTTAACCTGAATAGAAGAGAGACCGGAGTCCCAAAGTATAGTCGAGGAATAAAATATCCTAATACTACCCAATGGCGACATGGGCCCGTAAGACACACAGCCATGTTAGTAAAAGTTTTTTTTCAGTGACTAGACTCAACTTCGGCCAAGGAGTTGGAAAGGGGGCTACCTACAGGCAGTCAGCTCTGATACCAACTTGTGACGCCCCTGATTCAATCGTACACTAATCATACAAACAAATGTGTACGATCAAGATCAAGGACTCACGGGAAGATATCACAACACAACTCTAGACACAAGTTAAAATGATGCAAGCTTTATATTACAAGCCAGGGGCCTCGAGGGCTCGAATACATAAGCTCGAATATGAACGAGTCAGCGGAAGCAACATTATCTCAGTACAGACATGAGTTAAACAAGTTTGCCTTAAGAAGGCTAGCACAAAAGCAACAACGATCAAAAAGGCAAGGCCTCCTGCCTGGGAGCCTCCTAACTACTCCTGGTCATCGGCGGCCTCCACGTAGTAGTAGGCACCCTCGGTATAGTAGTAATCGTTGGTGGTGACATCTGGCTCCTGGACTCCGTCATCTAGTTGCGTCATCCGAGAAGAACGGAAAAGGGGGAAAAGAGGGAGCAAAGCAACCATGAGTACTCATACAAAGTACTCGCAAGAAAGGATCTACACTACATATGCATCAGTGTCAATGAAATTGGTAGTATCTGTGGACTGAACTGCAGAATGCCAGAAGAGAAGGGGAAAGCCTAGCCTATCGAAGACTAGCAGCTTCAAGCATCTTGTAGCATCAAGAGAGATAAGAGTAGCATAAAGTAAAGTAGTAGTAGTGTCATCAACCTCGCCCAGAGGTCCTTCCTCGACTCCCTGCGAGAAAGTAATCCCAGAGCCATACTATCCCGTTCTCATCTCAAGTGTCAAGTTCTAGTTGTATCGATCGGGATACAACTCCAAGTGTCCGTTACCGTAGGACAGGCTATCGATAGATGTTTTCTTCCCTACAGGGGTGCACCAACTTACCCATCATGCTCGATTAACTCCGTCCGGACACACTTTCCTCGGTCATGCCCGGCCTCGGCCAAAAAATATGTCGCAACCCGACCTAGGCTAAATAGAGAGGTTAGCACGCCGGACTAAACCTATGCCCCCAGGGGTCATGGGCCATCGCCCCGAGAATTCCTGCACGTTGCGAACGCGGCCGGTGAGCAGACCTAGCTACCTCCTTAAAAAAGGCAGGTGCTTACCAGTCGAACCCGGCACGCGCCGCTCAGTCGCATGACATCTATTAAGCTCCGGGTGATGCATACGAGGCAGAACGTCCGTACTATGCCCACGTGATGGCTAGTGCTATCAGTCCAGAGGCCCCTCAAATCAAATATCCAAATCGTAGTGGATTAGGAGCACGCGGTAACGAGCACAGACTCACGATCGATGTGACCCCGTCGCCCCGTCTCGAGGACTTGCAGCAAGGGCTAAGAATGCCCGGCCACGCCTCGTAATTATCTCACAGGCTCCTTCCAGGTCAACCCGACTCCACATCACTCGTAATTAAGCTCGCGTAGGTACCCCTCTGGGCCGTCCCGTCTTTAGTAACATGGTTTAGTGTAAAGTCATAGTAACCATAGTAACTGTGTGTCTAACGCCAAGGGGAACCCTGAGGAACCACCCTCGATGGATTCCACTCGATGTAATCATCAAGGTGAACGTAGGAGGAACCACCCTCGAGGTTCAGACTTGAGGGGTTGCACGACAGAGTCGTATCGGAAGTGGTTAAGACGGAATCACCCTCGATGACCATGACCAAATAGCTACACTACAGGGTTAACATCAGAAGTGCTGATGAGGTCTCACCCTCGGCACTCGATAGTAACCCAATAGTGTCGAGCAACTAAGGGGAAAGTGATGTGTGGTGCCGGGGCCTGGTCTTCGATCCCGTTGATCGGGTCTTCGATGATGAAGCAGGGGCAACAAGGACAAGGTGGGGGTCACTGATGGATCACTAACTGCTACCTCTTGAGCACTGCGTTGGTTTTCCCTTGAAGAGGAAAGGGTGATGCGGCAAAGTAGCGTAAGTATTTCCCTCAGTTTTTGAGAACCAAGGTATCAATCCAGTAGGAGACTACAAGCAAGTCGCCTCGTACATACACAAACAAATAAGAACCTTGCAACCAACGCGATAAAGGGGTTGTCAATCCCTTCACGCCACTTGCAAAAGTGAGATCTGATAGAGATAATAAGATAAATATTTTTGGTATTTTTATGATATAGATTGAAAGTAAAGATTGCAAAGTAAAATAGATTGGAAACTTATATGATGGAAACTAGACCCGGGGGCCATAGGTTTCACTAGTGGCTTCTCTCAAGATAGCATAATTTACGGTGGGTGAACGAATTACTGTCGAGCAATTGATAGAAAAGTGCAAAGTTATGAGAATATCTAGGCATGATCATGTACATAGGCATCACGTCCGTGACAAGTAGACCGAAACGATTCTGCATCTAGTACTATTACTCCACACATCGACCGCTATCCAGCATGCATCTAGAGTATTAAGTTCATAAGAACAGAGTAACGCATTAGGCAAGATGACATAATGTAGAGGGATAAACTCAAGCAATATGATATAAACCCCATGTTTTTATCCTCGATGGCAACAATACAATGTGTGCCTTGCTGCCCCTGTTGTCACTGGGAAAGGACACCGCAAGATTGAACCCAAAGCTAAGCACTTCTCCCATTGCAAGAAAGAGCAATCTAGTAGGCCAAACCAAACTGATAATTCAAAGAGATTAGCAAAG
Organism: Aegilops umbellulata; assembly: GCA_032464435.1. Classification (NCBI taxonomy): domain Eukaryota; kingdom Viridiplantae; phylum Streptophyta; class Magnoliopsida; order Poales; family Poaceae; genus Aegilops; species Aegilops umbellulata. The sequence goes on along the minus strand of CP136054.1, from coordinate 335,008,471 downwards.
ATATCAAATCATACATAAAAGAATTCATAGGAGATTCAAATATTGTTCATAGATAATCTTGATCATAAACCCACAATTCATCGGATCTCGACAAACACACCGCAAAAAGAATTACATCGAATAGATCTCCAAGAAGATCGAGGAGAACTTTGTATTGAGATCCAAAGAGAGAGAAGAAGCCATCTAGCTAATAACTATGGACCCGAAGGTCTGTGGTAAACTACTCGCACATCATCGGAGAGGCTATGGTGTTGATGTAGAATCCCTCCATGATCGATTCTCCCTCCGGCGGAGCACCTGAAAAGGCCCCAAGATGGGATCTCACGGGTACAGAAGGTTGCAGCGGTGGAAATAGGGTTTCGTGGTGCCCCTGGATGTTTTCGGGGTATATGAGTATATATAGGCGAAAGAAGTCGGTCAGGGGAGCCACGAGGGGCCCACGAGGGTGGGGCGCGCCTACCCCCCTAGGCGTGCCTCCCTGCCTCGTGGCCGCCTCGTTGCTTCCTTGACGTCCACTCCAAGTCTCCTGGATCACGTTTGTTCCAAAAATCACTCTCCCGTAGGTTTCATTCCGTTTGGATTCCGTTTGATATTCCTTTTCTGCGAAACACTGAAATTGGCAAAAAAAACATCAATTTGCACTGGGCCTTTGGTTAGTAGGTTAGTCCCAAATATAAAAATGTATAATAAAGCCCATTAAACATCCAAAACAGATAATATAATAGCATTGAACAATAAAAAATTATAGATACGTTGGAGACGTATCAAGCATCCCCAAGCTTAATTCCTGCTCGTCCTCGAGTAGGTTAATGATAAAAATAGAATTTTTGATGTGGAATGCTACCTAACATAATTTTCTAAGTAATTCTCTTTATTGTGGCATGAATGTTCAGATCCGAAAGATTCAAGATAAAAGTTTAATATTGACATAAAAATAATAATACTTCAAGCATACTAACTAAGCAATTATGTCTTCTCAAAATAACATGGCTAAAGAAAGCTTATCCCTACAAAATCATATAGTTTGGTCATGCTCCATTTTCGTCACACAAGAATTCTCTCACCATGCACAACCCCGATGACAAGCCAAGCAATTGTTTCATACTTTAGTAATCTCAAACTTTTTCAACTTTCACGCAATACATGAGCGTGAGCCATGGATATAGCATTATGGGTGGAATAGAATATAATGATGGGGGTTATGTGGAGAAGACAAAAAAGGAGAAAGTCTCGCATTGACACGGCTAATCAGTGAGCTAGGGAGATGCCCATCAATTGATGTCAATGCAAGGAGTAGGGATTGCCATGCAACGGATGCACTAGAGCTATAAATGTATGAAAGCTCAACAAAAGAAACTAAGTGGGTGTGCATCCAACTTGCTTGATCACGAAGACCTAGGGAATTTGAGGAAGCCCATTGTTAGAATATACAAGCCAGGTTCTATCATAAAAAATTCCCACTAGTATATGAAAGTGACAAAACAAGAGACTCTCTATCATAAAGATCATGGTGCTACTTTGAAGCACAAGTGTGGAAAAAGGGATAGTAGCATTGTCCCTTTCTATTTCTTTTCTCTTTTTTTTGGGCCTTTCCTTTTTTTATTTGGCATTTCTCTTCTTTTTTTGGACAATGCTCTATTAATGATGATCATCACACTTCTATTTATTTACAACTCAATGATTACAACTCGATACTAGAACAAAGTATGACTCTATATGAATGCCTCCGGTGGTGTACCAGGGAGGGCAATGAATCAAGAGTGACATGTATGATAAATTATGCATAGTGGCTTTGCCACATATACGATGTCCACTACATGATCATGCAAGGCAATATGACAATGATGAAGCGTGTCATAGTAAATGAAACGGTGGAAAGTTGCATGGCAACATATCTCGTAATGGCTATGGAAATGCCATAATAGGTAGGTATGGTGGATGTTTTGAGGAAGATATAAGGAGGTTTATGTGTGATAGAGCGTATCATATCACGGGGTTTGGATGCACCGGCGAAGTTTGCACCAACTCTCAAGGTGAGAAAGGGCAATGCACGGTACCGAAGAGGCTAGCAATGATGGAAGGGTGAGAGTGCGTATAATCCATGGACTCAACATTAGTCATAACGAACTCACATACTTATTGCAAAAATGTACAAGTCATCAAAAACCAAGCACTACATGCATGCTCCTAGGGGGATAGATTGGTAGGAAAAGACCATCGCTCGTCCCCGACCGCCACTCATAAGGATGACAATCAAAGAACCCCTCATGTTTCAAATTTGTCACACAACGGTAACCATACGTGCATGCTACGGGACTTGCAAACTTCCACAAAAGTATTTCTCAAATTCACAACTACTCAACTAGAACGACTCTAATATTACCATATTCATATCTCAAAACAATCATCAAGTATCAAACTTCTCATAGTATTCAATGCACTTTTTATGAAAGTTTTTATTATACCAATCTTGGATGCCTATCATATTAGGAACAATTTTATAGCCAAAGCAAATTACCATGCTGTTCTAAAGGACTCTCAAAATAATATAAGTGAATCATGAGAGATCAATAATTTCTATAAAATAAAACCACCACCGTGCTCTAAAAGATATAAGTGAAGCACTAGAGCAAAATTATCTAGCTCAAAAGATATAAGTGAAGCACAAAGAGTATTCTAATAAATTCTGATTCATGCGTGTCTCTCCAAAAGGTGTGTACAGCAATGATGATTGTGGTAAACTAAAAAGCAAAGACTCAAATCATACAAGATGCTCCAAGCAAAACACATATCACGTGGTGAATAAAAATATAGCATCAAGTAAAGTTACTGATGGACGAGGACGAAAGAGGGGATGCCTTCCGGGGCATCCCCAAGCTTAGTCTTTTGGTTGTCCTTTAATTTTACCTTGGGGTGCCTTGGGCATCCCCAAGCATAGGCTCTTGCCACTCCTTATTCCATAATCCATCAAATCTTTACCCAAAACTTGAAAACTTCACAACACAAAACTCAACAAAAAATCTCATGAGCTCTGTTAGCGAAATAAAACAAACCACCACTTTAAGGTACTGTAATGAACTCATTGTTTATTTATATTTGTGTTAAACCTACTTTATTCCAACTTCTCTATGGTTCATAGCCCCCCGATACTAGCCATAGATTCATCAAAATAAGCAAACAACAACGAAAAACAGAATCTGTCAAAAACAGAATAGTCTGTAGTAATTTGTATCAAACGTATACTTATGAAATCCAAAACTTCTACCAAAATAGGACGACCTAAATAATTTGTTTATTGATCTACTACAATTGGAATCATTATTTTATCACGTTCTGGTGATTTTTAACAATTGTTTTCGTGAGCAGAAAGTTTCTGACTTTTTCAGCAAGATCAAATAATTGTTATCCAAGAAGATCCTATAGGTTTAACTTGGCACAAACACTAATTAAAACATAAAACCAAATCTAACCAGTGGCTAGATGAATTATTTATTACTAAACAGGAACAAAAAGCAAGGAATAAAAATAAAATTGGGTTGCCTCCCAACAAGCGCTATCGTTTAACGCCCTAAGCTAGGCATAATTTTTATTGATGCTCACTAGGATGATAATAATTGAAACACAAAGAGAGCATCATAAAACATGTGACAAACACATCTAAGTCTAACATACATCTTATAGGCAAACAAATTATCAAGGCAAGCAAAAACTAGCATATGCAAGGAAGAAGAAAGAGAAGATAGCAATCTCAACATGAAGAGAGGTAATTTACTAACATGAATATTTCTACAACCATATTTTCCTCTCTCATAGTAATTACATGTAGGATCATAAGCAAATTCAACAATATAGATATCACATAACCAGTGGCGGAGCCAGAAATTATATGGAGCCTGGGCAAGTTGAGCCTAAATGTATATCCTAGAAAGAGTAAAATACACCAAAGGTCTTAAAAGTATTCCAAATGTGTCAAGTAGGTCCTAAAAGTTTGAAATCATTCACCACGGGTCCTATATGTATATTTTGCCCGCGCCTTTTAGGGCCTACTTGACACACTTGGAATACTTCTAGGGCCTCCAATGTATTTTACTCATCAAGAAATCAAAAATCGGGTATTCCAATATATACAACATATAATATAGCACCAAACTTTCAAACTTCAAATCCAACAAAATGTAATTTTAAAGTAAAGCTATCCATACCACATGTCATTGTTCAATTTCTTCCATCACGGTCAAAAGGATCTCTCACTTAATCATGTTTGGCAAAAGAAAGACGTATAACCAACCTTGCATAGAAGCAAACTCATTACGTTGCCAAAGTCCTCGAAGGCACTACAAGATAAAAAATGAATTTGTAATTAAAATAAATTTATCTGTGAAATGTACATATACTCAAAATAGAAAGTGTGTAAGAATAGAGATGGTCAAATGGAACATACTGACAATGTGCTGAAAATCATGAGGCAATGGAGACTTCATTATAGTAAATGTTCCAATAATATGTGGTACCACAAGTTCACAATACAAAGCTACTTGCAGCAGCTGCATATATGTATCATCAAATATTAACTCTACAGTAAGGTAAAGTAAAATCAGTTATATATTTCTTTCCCTTCTACCAGCAGAAAAACAACAAACTACACATCAAGAAATTTGCATCCTATGACGTAATCAGAAGGTAGAAATATTGCAGGTTGCGGCTTCTTACATAGTTGCCCTTTCTATAATTTCCAACGGCAAAATATATAGTTTTTCTCTATACTGTGCAAGACCACGACATGAACAACACTGCCTTTGGGAGCACGTACAAGCTGCTGAAGCATAGAAATCGGCACGTATGCCTACAGGTTACAGCCACCACAACAAGTTCATCTATTCATATCAATCCCAATGGAAATCCCATAAATTATCGAAGGCATGTGTTCAGTTATTTATTATAAAATCTCACCATCTTGGCATATCAACCCTCAGCAGCCCAGATCAGATATTTAGTAATCAATCGTTTACCGAAGGAATTGTCGAAGGAGAGGAAGGAGAGGACGAGTAGATTGCACCACTTGCACGTCGTCGATCGCTCACCTTCGGCCAGCCGGCGGCATCCGGTCGCCCAGATCCTTTGCTCGCCGTCTCCCCTGCAACTCCCTGCGCCGCTCAGATGCGAGAAACGAAGAGACGGGAGGGATCGATCTGTTTCCTCTCAGAATCAGTAGTCTCGTTATTTTTTTTATTTTTTTAGGGGTAGTTGTCTCTGTAGACGTGTGCTGATTAAAGAAGTCTTTTTTGTTTGAGTTGTGCAGATTAAAGAAGTTGTTCGGTTGGATATTAACTGGGCTGGATTATCAGCAGAAGAAGGCCCAACGCACTCTTGCCCGGGTAATCCCGCATTAGTGAGCAGGTTTAGCCCGTCGTAACATTGCCCATCCTTGCTATCGGACACGGAGCGAGCCCGGGAAAGTGCCCAGGGTCACCGGGCGCTGTCTCCGCCACTGCACATAACATATTCTCAACACGATCCACATGCATGCGAAGTTGACACTCTTCCAAAATAGTTGGATTATCATTAACTAAAGTCATGACCTCTCCAAACCCACTTTTATCAAAAATACCATAAGATTGAACATTCTCCAAATATGTGGGATCTAAAGTTGACACTCTTCCAAACCCACTTTCAATATTATTGCAAACACTATTATCAATATCAGATTCATCATGGGGCTTAAATAAATTTTCAAGATTGTAAGAAGAATTACCCCAATCATGATCATTGCAACAAGTAGTGGACCTAGCAAAACTAGCATCACCAAGCTTAGGGTTTTGCATATTATTAGCACAATTGACATTAATAGAATTTATAATAACATCATTGCAATCATGCTTTCTATCGAAGGAACTATCAAGTATCAAGTATGGGCGATCTCATGTTTAACATAAGGAACTATAGCAAATTCGTCTTCAAAAATATTGGCATCATGGCCACAAGAATAGTAAGTATCATGTTCATCAAGGGAAATTTCAATCAAATCATCGGAATCATCATTATCTATAGATTCATGCATATCATTATTTTCTTCCAAAGCAACGGTCATTCTCTCAATAAATTCTTTGACATAGACACTATGAGCATAGTTTTCATAGCAATATTTAAGTATGTCAAAATTTTCAGATTCGTAGAGAGTAATATCATACTTTTGAATCAAAGAAGCAACTTCATAAGCACCCTTAAAAGCAACAATTTGTTCGATATCATAGTAACTATAAACACCCTTTGCATAGGAAGATAAGATTTCATTATCATTAAATTCACATAGATAGGGAAGGTGTTTCTTAGGGTTCTTAGAGCAACAAGTAAAATCATAAATTTCACAAAGATTCCAAGCATAACACAGCAATCTGTTTATTTGATCCCATAGGAGTCTCCCTTTTTCAGACAAACGGTGACGCACAAAATGAGCATGCTCATCTAAAGATTTCCCATCAACTAGGCTAGTTGGGGTTTCAGCACGAGCGCGTAAGTATGAAGATGATCCAAGTAGAACAATTTAAGTGGATCCATATCAATAGATTTTAGCAAGCAAAGATGCAAGCAAATAGAAGGCACATGGAAACACAAACAAAGATACATACGGGAAGAAGGCGAAGAAAAGGCAAAGGTGAAGTGGGGGAGAGGAAAACAAGAGGCAAATGGCAAATAATGTAATGCGAGGGATAAGAGTTTGTGATGGGTACTTGGTATGTCTTGACTTGTGTGTAAATCTCCTCGGCAACGGCGCCAGAAATCCTTCTTGCTACCTCTTGAGCACTGCGTTGGTTTTCCCTTGAAGAGGAAAGGGTGATGCGGCAAAGTAGCGTAAGTATTTCCCTTAGTTTTTGAGAACCAAGGTATCAATCCAGTAGGAGACTACACGCAAGTCGCCTCACAAACAAATAAGAACCTTGCAACCAATGCGATAAAGGTGTTGTCAATCCCTTCACGGCCACTTGCAAAAGTGAGATCTGATAGAGATAATAAGATAAATATTTTTGGTATTTTTATGATATAGATTGAAATTAAAGATTGCAAAGTAAAATAGATTGGAAACTTATATGATGGAAAATAGACCCGGGGGCCATAGGTTTCACTAGTGGCTTCTCTCAAGATAGCATAATTTACGGTGGGTGAACGAATTACTGTCGAGCAATTGATAGAAAAGTGCATAGTTATGAGAATATCTAGGCATGATCATGTATATAGGCATCACGTCCGTGACAAGTAGACCGAAACGATTCTGCATCTATTATTATTACTCCACACATCGACCGCTATCCAGCATGCATCTAGAGTATTAAGTTCATAAGAATAGAGTAACGCATTAGGCAAGATGACATAATGTAGAGGGATAAACTCAAGCAATATAATATAAACCCCATGTTTTTATCCTCGATGGCAACAATACAATGCGTGCCTTGCTGCCCCTGCTGTCACTGGGAAAGGACACCACAAGATTGAACCCAAAGCTAAGCACTTCTCCCATTGCAAGAAAGATCAATCTAGTAGGACAAACCAAACTAATAATTCGAAGAGACTTGCAAAGATATCAAACCATACATAAAAGAATTCAGAGGAGGTTCAAATATTGTTCATAGATAATCTTGATCATAAACCCACAATTCATCAGATCTCGACAAACACACCACAAAAAGAATTACATCGAATAGATCTCCAAGAAGATCGAGGAGAACTTTGTATTGAGATCCAAAGAGAGAGAAGAAGCCATCTATCTAATAACTATGGACCCGAAGGTTTGTGGTAAACTACTCACACATCATCAGAGAGGCTATGGTGTTGATGTAGAAGCCCTCCATGATCGATTCCCCCTCCGGCGGAGCGCCGGAAAAGGCCCCAAGATGGGATTTCATGGGTACAGAAGGTTGCGGCGGTGGAAATAGGGTTTCGTGGTGCCCCTGGATGTTTTCGGGGTATATGAGTATATATAGGCGAAAGAAGTCGGTCAGGGGAGCCACGAGGGGCCCATGAGGGTGGGGGACGCACCTACCCCCTGGGCGCGCCTCCCTGCCTCGTGGCTGTCTCGTTGCTTCCATGACGTCCACTCCAAGTCTCCTGCATCACGTTTGTTCTAAAAATCACTCTCCCAAAGGTTTCATTCCGTTTGATATTCCTTTTCTGCGAAACACTGAAATAGGCAAAAAACAGCAATTTGCACTGGGCCTTTGGTTAGTAGGTTAGTCCCAAAAATAATATAAAATTGTATAAGAAAGCCCATTAAACATCGAAAACAGATAATATAATAACATGGAACAATAAAAAATTATAGATACGTTGGAGGCGTATCACTAACCAACCTATACTAAGCAGTTTAGGATAAGCAGGTAAGGTACAGCAGCAGATACAAAAGCAGACTATGCATCAGAATAGGAGCAAACAATTACAGTAGCAAAATCTAATGCAAGCATGAGAGAATGGAATGGGCGATATCGGGATGATCAAAGGGGAGGCTTGCCTGGAAGCTTTTCTGAAAAGGAAGAAGTGTCGTCGTCAACGTAGTCGATCACAGGGGCAGCATCAGTCTCGGGGTCTACTGTAGAGAAGAGGGGGAAGAAACAGTAAATACAGAGCAAACAAGGCATCACAAAGCATAACATGGCAATGCACAGCGCTAGGAGTGTTCTAACGTAGTGCTGCATGATACAGGTGAAGGGGGAATTCAACCGGGAAGGTATTCCCGGTTTCGGACCTGTGTCAGACAAATAAGCGGAGGGGAATGTTCCATGTTCAGATAGTTAGAGGCATCGGATAGGTAAATGGACCGTGTATTCGGATGCGTCTCGTCGTTCTGAGCAACTTTCATGTACAAAAGATTTTCATCCGAGCTACGATTATTTTTCTATTATTTCAAAGATTTTAGCATTCCTAGAAATTATTTAAATTAACAGAAATGGAAAAATGACGTCAGCATGACATCATCAGGTCTACACACCCGCTGGCTGGTCAAACTGATCAGTGGGTCCCACCTGTCATAGACAATGGACTAACAGAAGTTTAAACTAACTAAAAAGAGGTTAATTAACAGCTGGGCCTCACATGTCATTGACAGATTAGATTATTAATTACTTTTAATTATAAAAATCATTTTAATTAGCTTAATTATGCGGTGTGGCCTGCATGTCAGTGGTACTGGGCTGCCAGTCAGTAGTTGACTGGGTCAACCCGGTCAACTAGGGCCCATGGGGCCCGCTGGCAGCGACCCTGGGGTTGGCCCCAGGTCGGCCACGTCGGCGGGCGGTTGTGCGCCGGCGGCGACCAAACTAGCGGCGGCGACATGCCGGAACCGGCCGGAAAATGGCCTCAGGGGCCCGTTTCGGCCGCGGTTTGAACCTACGGCACGCGGGGCTCGCGCGCATCCGGCTGCGGTGGTGGCTTGGCCGGAGCGCACCTGCAGCGACGGCAGCGAGCGGCGAGGGCGGTGGTTGGATCACGGGTTCAGCGGGAACGGCGACAGGAGCACGAGCGAAGGCACAGGCGGTCGCGTTGGACTCCTGGGAGACCCAGGAGCACGTCGTTGTGCTCGGACGCGAGCCTGAGCAGCGGTGGCCGCGACGGTGATGCGAACGGCGGTGGCGAGCTACTGCTACAGCGGGGGAGAGGCTAGGGGGCACGGGGATCGAATCCAAAGGGACGAGGGGGAGCGGGAGCTCACTGTAGTCCGGTAGGGGAGGGCAGCGGGCTCGAGGAGGCTTGCTGGTGCTAGATTTGTCGTCGAACATCGGCAGGGATTCAAGGAGGAAGACGACGCTAGCACCGACGCTGGGGCTCCTCAGCTCGAACGGCTCGGCATAGTCGACGTGGGCGACCGTAGCGGAGCTCTCGGACACGGCTGTGAGGCTCGGGGTCAACGGTCGCCGTGGTGGTGCGAGAAGAATGGCGACGACATGCATCCGTAGAAGGGGAAGGAAGAGGGGAGATGCGATGGAGAGCGAGGGAGAGTGGGTCAGGCGCATATGAGGCGACCATGAGGCCGAGGGCTGTAGTGGCATCCTTATCCTACCCCGCGGCGCGGCCGACGACGTGGTCCAGCGGGGACGGTGCCCTGTTGCAGTCCGACCCGACACGTGGAGGAGGGACAAAGAAAAGCAGGGGGAGTGGGCTGGGATAGCTCGGGCAACGCACTGTGCACTTGGCCCAGTGCACAATGGCATGTGCTCTTTCTCTTTTCCTTTTTTTATAAAACCTTTTGTTTAAGTAACAGAGATAGAAAAAGATTATATAAGGTAACTAAAAGAGCTGAGAAAAATGTGGGACCTAGCCTATTAAATAGTTTGCATTTTTTGGCAGTGCCACAAAAAGTTTGGAGGCCAGAGGAATCCATTTGCATTTTTCACATTAAAATGACATTCAAAAATGCTGAAGTTGAAATGAAATAATTGCTACTGTCCATCTTAGCTCAATAGTGATGTTGTTTTCCTTAACAATTAAATGTTATGGAATTTTGGCTAAATGATGAACATTTTTCTAGCAAGTTTTGTGCAACTTCAAATTTCACTTTGAATTTGAATAGAATTCAGAGAAGGGACTTGAGTTGAGATATTATCCCAACATGATTAAGCTTGGTAAATCAAGATGACTTGGCACTGAGCATAAGGGATTACTGTAGTGTGATGCTGGGGATGTTACAGTCACCATCAAGTCCTAACCACCGTGCGTACGGTGCCTAGGATGCTAAAGGGAGGATATGTATCCATGGGGGAAACCATGGTCGAAGGGAAAAGGGCACATAGGAACAAACCCTAGCCATTGCATAGAGGGGAAATAGTATGATTTTGACGGTTTGAATTGTGGCAAACCAATTCTCATGCATTTTACTGTTGGGTCAAATTGTCCGGAATATTTTCGCCGGACACGTTAACCAGATAGTGCCACTTCACTTTAACACTTGGCATCAACCGGGCAGTAGGGACTGTCACACAATTAATATTATTTTCTATCATTGTCCTCTGTGGTTTAACATGATTCGACATGGGGGAAAACATCCCACAATTGGTTGAATTTTAGGGATGTAGCAATGCGATTTTTTGCTGGTGAAGGTCGTCGCAAAATACCATGGTTGCGAGAAAAGGTGATATTACTTCTCCTTCCGCTCTCTATCGTTGGACACCACATTTTGTTTGATGGAACCGTGTGGAGAAGGGTTCGAGGCCGGAAACACAGCGTTATGTATATTGTCTTGTTATTTTTGGAAAGTGGGAGAGTATTGTGGTATAATGACTTTACAGAAAACATAGAAAAGGCCCCCCATAGTTCCCGGCCACCGCGGCCTCCGAAGCTTCCCTCTGCCCCCACCACGCCGCAGCCCCCCCCCCCAACCGCGCCGAAGTACACATCCCCGAGGCTCTTGGCGCCTTTGGCCCGAGTCGCCGCCTCGAGTGTTGGCGAGGCCGGGAATAGGGCTGCAACACTCCTCACCTCCACCACCACCACCACCATCGCGTCTGTTGGGGATCTTGCCCCGGCAACGCACACAAGGTGTTCGACAAAAGGTTTAACAACTTTCTTTCCAGTTTTAAATTGGGTTGTTTAAAGCAAAAGCCGGTGTGGATTAAAAAAATTGCAATTCTGTAATCGGACCTTCCCCTTATGCTTTTTGCAACTTTAGATTTCGATCAAAGAGAAAAGCTTTTTCATTGCATTCGTCCGATCACACCAATCTACGATTCCATATCATATTTTGGCCGTATGATGGTTGGAGCCTTGCAAAAAAGAAATAGAAATTAAGATTGGGAGATGGGCTAGTTGGGAGCCTCTTAATGCCCAGGAATTTTTTATAGGGAGGCTCCCGAATCCAAAGGGACGAGGGGGAGCGGGAGCTCACTGTAGTCCGGTAGGGGAGGGCAGCGGGCTCGAGGAGGCTTGCTGGCGCCAGATTTGTCGTCGAACATCGGCGGGGATTCGAGGAGGAAGACGACGCTAGCACCAACGCTGGGGCTCCTCAGCTCGAACGGCTCGGCATAGTCGACGTGGGCGACCGTAGCGGAGCTCTCGGACACGGCGGTGAGGCTCGGGGTCAACGGTCGCCATGGTGGTGCGAGAAGAATGGCGACGACATGCGTCCGCAGAAGGGGAAGGAAGAGGGGAGATGCGATGGAGAGCGAGGGGGAGTGGGTGAGGCGCATCTGAGGCGACCATGAGGCCGAGGGCTGTAGTGGCATCCTTATCCTACCCCGCGGCGCGGCCGGCGACGTGGTCCGGCGGGGACGGTGCCCTGTTGCAGTCCGACCCGACACGTGGAGGAGGGAGAAAGAAAAGCAGGGGGAGTGGGCTGGGCTAGCTCGGGCCACGCACTATGCACTTGGCCCAGTGCACAATGGCCTGTGCTCTTTCTCTTTTCCTTTTTTTATAAAACCTTTTGTTTAAATAACAGAGATAGAAAAAGATTATATAAGGTAACTAAAAGAGCTGAGAAAAATGTGGGACCTAGCCTATTAAATAGTTTGCATTTTTAGGCAGTGCCACAAAAAGTTTGGAGGCCAGAGGAATCCATTTGCATTTTTCACATTAAAATGACATTCAAAAATGCTGAAGTTGAAATGAAATAATTGCTACTGTCCATCTTAGCTCAATGGTGATGTTGTTTTCCTTAACAATTAAATGTTATGGAATTTTGGCTAAATGATGAACATTTTTCTAGCAAGTTTTGTGCAACTTCAAATTTCACTTTGAATTTGAATAGAATTCAGAGAAGGGACTTGAGTTGAGATATTATCCCAACATGATTAAGCTTTGTAAATCAAGATGACTTGGCACTGAGCATAAGGGATTACTGTAGTGTGATGCTGGGGATGTTACAGTCGCCATCAAGTCCTAACCACCGTGCGTACGGTGCCTAGGATGCTAAAGGGAGGATATGTATCCATGGGGGAAACCATGGTCGAAGGGAAGAGGGCACATAGGAACAAACCCTAGCCATTGCGTAGAGGGGAAACAGTATGATTTTGACGGTTTGAATTGTGGCAAACCAATTCTCATGCATTTTACTGTTGGGTCAAATTGTCCGGAATATTTTCGCCGGACACGTTAACCAGATAGTGCCACTTCACTTTAACACTTGGCATCAACCGGGCGGTAGGGACTGTCACACAATTAATATTATTTTCTATCATTGTCCTCTGTGGTTTAACATGATTCGACATGGGGGAAAACATCCCACAATTGGTTGAATTTTAGGGATGTAGCAATGCGATTTTTTGCTGGCGAAGGTCGTCGCAAAATACCATGGTTGTGAGAAAAGGTGATATTACTTCTCCTTCCGCTCTCTATCGTTGGACACCACATTTTGTTTGATGGAACCGTGTGGAGAAGGGTTCGAGGCCGGAAACACAGCGTTATGTATATTGTCTTGTTATTTTTGGAAAGTGGAAGAGTATTGTGGTATAATGACTTTACAGAAAAAATAGAAAAGGCCCCCCATAGTTCCCGGCCACCGCGGCCTCCGAAGCTTCCCTCCCCCCCCCACCACGCCGCAGCACCCCCCCCCCCCCCAACCACGCCGAAGTACACATCCCCGAGGCTCTTGGCGCCTTTGGCCCGAGTCGCCGCCTCGAGTGTTGGCGAGGCCGGGAATAGGGTTGCAACACTCCTCACCTCCACCACCACCACCATCGCGTTTGTTGGGGATCTCGCCCCGGCAACGCACACAAGGTGTTCGACAAAAGGTTTAACAACTTTCTTTCCAATTTTAAATTGGGTTGTTTAAAGCAAAAGCCGGTGTGGATTAAAAAAATTGCAATTCTGTAATGGGACCTTCCCCTAATGCTTTTTGCAACTTTAGATTTCAATCAAAGAGAAAAGCTTTTTCATTGCATTCGTCCGATCACACCAATCTACGATGCCATAACATATTTTGGCCGTATGATGATTGGGGCCTTGCAAAAAAGAAATAGAAATTAAGATTGGGAGATGGGCTAGTTGGGAGCCTCTTAATGCCCAGGAATTTTTTATAGGGAGGCTCCCGAATCCAAAGGGACGAGGGGGAGCGGGAGCTCACTGTAGTCCGGTAGGGGAGGGCAGCGGGCTCGAGGAGGCTTGCTGGCGCCAGATTTGTCGTCGAACATCGGCGGGGATTCGAGGAGGAAGACGACGCTAGCACCGACGTTGGGGCTCCTCAGCTCGAACGGCTCAGCATAGTCGACGTGGGCGACCGTAGCGGAGCTCTCGGACACGGCGGTGAGGCTCGGGGTCAACGGTCGCCGTGGTGGTGCGAGAAGAATGGCGGCGACATGCGTCCGCAGAAGGGGAAGGAAGAGGGGAGATGCGATGGAGAGCGAGGGGGAGTGGGTGAGGCGCATCTGGGGCGACCATGAGGCCGAGGGCTGTAGTGGCATCCTTATCCTACCCCGCGGCGCGGCCGGCGACGTGGTCCGGCAGGGACGGTGCCCTGTTGCGGTCCGACCCGACACGTGGAGGAGGGAGAAAGAAAAGCAGGGGGAGTGGGCTGGGCTAGCTCGGGCCACGCACTGTGCACTTGGCCCAATGCACAATGGCATGTGCTCTTTCTCTTTTCCTTTTTTTATAAAACCTTTTGTTTAAATAACAGAGATAGAAAAAGATTATATAAGGTAACTAAAAGAGCTGAGAAAAATGTGGGACCTAGCCTATTAAATAGTTTGCATTTTTAGGCAGTGCCACAAAATGTTTGGAGGCTAGAGGAATCCATTTGCATTTTTCACATTAAAATGACATTCAAAAATGCTGAAGTTGAAATGAAATAATTGCTACTGTCCATCTTAGCTCAATGGTGATGTTGTTTTCCTTAACAATTAAATGTTATGGAATTTTGGCTAAATGATGAACATTTTTCTAGCAAGTTTTGTGCAACTTCAAATTTCACTTTGAATTTGAATAGAATTCAGAGAAGGGACTTGAGTTGAGATATTATCCCAACATGATTAAGCTTGGTAAATCAAGATGACTTGGCACTGAGCATAAGGGATTACTGTAGTGTGATGCTGGGGATGTTACAGTCACCATCAAGTCCTAACCACCGTGCGTACGGTGCCTAGGATGCTAACGGGAGGTTATGTATCCATGGGGGAAACCATGGTCGAAGGGAAGAGGGCACATAGGAACAAACCCTAGCCATTGCGTAGAGGGGGAACTGTATGATTTTGACGGTTTGAATTGTGGCAAACCAATTCTCATGCATTTTACTGTTGGGTCAAATTGTCCGGAATATTTTCGCCGGACACGTTAACCAGATAGTGCCACTTCACTTTAACACTTGGCATCAACCGGGCGGTAGGGACTGTCACACAATTAATATTATTTTCTATCATTGTCCTCTGTGGTTTAACATGATTCGACATGGGGGAAAACATCCCACAATTGGTTGAATTTTGGGATGTACCAATGCGATTTTTTGCTGGTGAAGGTCGTCGCAAAATACCATGGTTGCGAGAAAAGGTGATATTACTTCTCCTTCCGCTCTCTATCGTTGGACACCACATTTTGTTTGATGGAACCGTGTGGAGAAGGGTTCGAGGCCGGAAACACAGCGTTATGTATATTGTCTTGTTATTTTTGGAAACTGGGAGAGTATTGTGGTATAATGACTTTACAGAAAAAATAGAAAAGGCCCCCCATAGTTCCCGGCCACCGCGGCCTCCGAAGCTTCCCTCCCCCCCCCCCCCCACCACGCCGCAGCCCCCCCCCCCCCCAACCGCGCCGAAGTACACATCCCCGAGGCTCTTGGCGCCTTTGGCCCGAGTCGCCGCCTCGAGTGTTGGCGAGGCCGGGAATAGGGCTGCAACACTCCTCACCTCCACCACCACCACCATTGCGTCTGTTGGGGATCTCGCCCCGGCAACGCACACAAGGTGTTCGACAAAAGGTTTGACAACTTTCTTTCCAGTTTTGAATTGGGTTGTTTAAAGCAAAAGCCGGTGTGGATTAAAAAATTGCAATTCTGTAATGGGACCTTCCCCTTATTCTTTTTGCAACTTTAGATTTCGATCAAAGAGAAAAGCTTTTTCATGGCATTCGTCCAATCACACCAATCTACGATGCCATACCATATCATATTTTGGCCCTATGATGGTTGGAGCCTTGCAAAAAAGAAATAGAAATTAAGATTGGGAGATGGGCTAGTTGGGAGCCTCTTAATGCCCAGGAATTTTTTATAGGGAGGCTCCCGATAAATTGCTTTTGGAGTTAAGTTTAGGAGATGGGATAGAGATGCTCTTAGAGCAGGAGCTGATGCAAGATACATATTTGGTTGGGCTATTCTTTAAAACTAGAAAGGTTGGGCGCGCTTTGCTGCGCCGTTGGTGTTGTTAAGATTTTAAAAAAATAATTATTTCGTTTTAAAATATAATGTGTATTACTTTTTTGAAAAGTCCAACCTCTTTAAGTTTGATCAAATTTATGAAGAAATATATCAAAATTCATAATATCAAATTGGTGTTATTAGATTCATCATGAAATGAATTTCCATAATATTTTGGCTTAATATTGTGGTTGTTGATATTTTTGGCTCTAAACTTGGTCAAAGTTAAATAAATTTGACTTTCCAAAGAACTAATATCCCTTGTATTTTGGACCTGATGGAATATTTAGCTTTTTTTTTAGACAAGATGGAATATTTAGCTTGGCGGATGGGGGAGACGATGGAGCGTGTTTTATGTTTATTTATATTGTGTTTATTTGGTGGGCCTTTCATGGTGTGATGATGTGTTATGCGCTAATCAATTCATATTTTTGTGAGTAAATTTCTGTGTGGTGGCTACATGTATTATATTGATGCTATAGTATCTTCACATGGTGGTGCTTATTTTTTCTAGGTGGTAAGAGGGTGCACGGGATTGATATGTTTTTCTAGCGGTTGGTGTTGATTGATTTGAAAATTCGTTGGCCCGATCAAAATCGTAAACCAAATTCAAAATTGAATATCTCAATCGAATAAAAGAGCTTCAAAATTAGGGAATATGGTGAATTAAAATAATTAAATGGGAGAGCTCCTTGAGAAATTATTGATCCGGTCAAAATCGGATGATCAAGTTTTAAACTGAAGACCTCAATAAATTGTGAGGACTTAAAAATTAAGAAGCATAGTGTATAGTATACAAGAATTGAATGAGAGCTTTAAGAAATTGTTGACTTGGTCAAAATTGGGTGACCCAATTTCAATTGGACACCTCAATTGATTGTGAGGCATTTTACCCCTGGGGAGCTTAGTGATATAGTATATTAGGAAAACCATCCGATAGACATAAACAGAAACAAACAGGATCATGTAAAGCATACCAAAGAGGGTAAACCAAAATTGGAAGAAGAGAAAAATTAAACACATTGTCGGTGTCGTTTCATAATCATCTACTACCTTCATTTGGGTTTATTGGTTCCTTTCATATTATGTGCCAAATTTTGCCTGTAGATGTGACTAACAAAATATTAGTTGTATGTCATGGAAGTTATATTATTGGATTCATATTTGTAAGAGGTTTTCAATGATCCTATTTTTGTGGTATATAACTTATTTTTTGGATAGTTAAATTAAAGGTCAAAGTTTGACCCAAATATAATGGGACTAATAACCAGAACGGAGGTGGTGGCAATTAGCAGTTGGCTATCGATACGCTATAGTGATTACTCATCAAACAACAGGCAGATTCTTCTTTACACCAAATGTAATATTGATGTGCTTCTCTCCACTTCTCTTTGTAGCTTTTCACCTATACTGTCTCTTCATGTGCAGGAATCGTCTGTCACTTCATCTCCTTTCCATTCTCTGTGAACAAAGGAATCGTTGGTTTAAATATAGGACAAGCCAACAAAAACGATAGGAGGAAGAGAGATATTATTACAATGCAGTAAAGTAAAAAAATGACGTCCATCACGCATTAGGTATTTCTCACCACAAGCAGCTACTCCAGTATTTGTAAGCTAAGGCATTGGGTCTCTCATCTGCAGTCTGCCCCCCTCTTGGAGACAAGCAAGAACCTCTGCAAACTGAAAGAAAGAAGGGATGATGAAGAAGGGGAAGTGGTCCAGGGAAGAGGATGACTTGCTGAAAAAACACATTGAGAAGTATGGCATTGGCCGTAGTTGGCAGGCATTGGCTGAAACCCTAGGTTAGTTTTTTTGCTTTTGCCCATCGTCTTCATTCAACTGTTCATATTGGTACTAAGTTTACTTCCATTAACTCCGATATATGCCTTCATTCAGAATGAAAAGAAAGCTACTAAATGTGACGCGGTTGTTTGTTTGGCTTGCATATGATCTGTCTAAAAAGTTGTGCTTGTTAATTTAGAAGAAAGATTGGCCCAACTTATAAGGTCTAGTCGATTTTTCATAGTCGCAGAACATGCTTACTTTGGTTTCTTTTCTAATTTTCTCAGTTTTTTTTTTTTTTGACATCAGAATTTTCTCAGTTATCTTAGAACTACTTTGGCACGTCTCTTATCGATTTTGTACTTGTGTTTCTGTGGAGAGTTCAGACAGATATCCTAGTGTTGTTCTTTGGCCCCTTTCCATCAGAAACAACTACCATGTTCATCCATACTCTGATTGTCACTCACCACTGTGGCTAAAGCATGATTTCTGAGGATGTTGCTCATGGATTCGCAGGGCTTCAGCGTTGCGGCCGGGGTTGCCGAGCGCGGTGGCTGAACTACCTCCGGCCGGGACTGAAGCACGGCAACTTCACGCAGGCAGAGGAGAGCATCATCTGTGAGATGTACAGCAAGAGGGGAAGCTGGTAAGTCCCGAAAAAATAAGCATGTCCTGCTGCCATTGCCTGCACGCATCTCAGCTTC
Source organism: Aegilops umbellulata (assembly GCA_032464435.1). NCBI lineage: Eukaryota > Viridiplantae > Streptophyta > Magnoliopsida > Poales > Poaceae > Aegilops > Aegilops umbellulata. The sequence goes on along the minus strand of CP136054.1, from coordinate 334,989,668 downwards.
TGCTGCCTCTGCCCAACCAACGGTCACACCAATGTCCATCACTGTTTTCCATAAGTTCAAATTAGCTGAACATTGCTTGCGTGATGCTTCTTGGCTTCTTGCTTTGTGCTTCTTTAACCAATCTGACATTGCTTTGCTTGTCATTGGATCGAACAGCTGGTCCGTCATCGCCGCCCAGCTCCCCGGGAGAACGGACCTCGCCGTCAAGAACTATTGGAACGGCACCATCTCGAAGAGGTTCCACTGGGCGAGCAGCGCGGCCGCCGCGCGCCGCAGGCGCACTGTCCACCGCCCCTCCTCCAGCACGACGTCGGACGCCACCAAGCCGGAGGAGCTCGCGCTGGTCGTCCACGGCGAGGGGAGCTCCACGACAGGATCGTCATGCTATGCCGGCGGCTTCGTGGACGCCCGCGTCCTGGCCGGCTCACTGCCGCTCGTGCAAGCGCAGCCACCGCTGGCGGCCGGCGGCTGGAACTCGGCGAAAGAAGAGGTCGGTGAGACGGTGCCGGTTGAGAGGAAGCCGGCCGTGGCGCCTGCGCCTCTGCCAGAGAATGCACCGGCGCCGCCTGGTGATGAGGCCGGTGCGACGGACATGGTCTGCGCCCCCATGACTGTGATCCCCCTGGCGTCCATGGAACCGGACGACATGCCTTGGATTGACCGTTTCGACGAGATCGACAGCTTCCTGCCCTGGTTCGACGACTAGTAATCAAGTGGCGACGTAGGTAGAATGGTTATCGTCAATGGCCGGCTCCTTGGTTCAGGAGCAGCCGCAAGATTGTCATGTACTGTGAAACATTTACTGTGTTGTTTTCCGAAAAAGATTTACCATGTTGTTAGGGTTGGATGGGATATGAGCGGAAAGGTAATTCCCAATTGAATCATAACTGGGTGTAGCCATTCTGTTGATGTGAATCCTAGACATTGCACAAGTTTCTTCAGTGATGATCATCTTTTCTGACAGAGCATTCTGGAAGCTCAAGGCTTAATCTGTGCCCCTAGGAACCAGACCATATACTCAGTTCAGCCAGTGATTGCATAAAAGAACTGAAACTGCGCATGAATCCATCTGGCAACCGTGTCAGGCATGATCGAAACTCGTAGATCATGGGGCATAGCTCACATCAGATTCAAGTACTAGAGTATAGAGTATACCTTGAACTTCGGAGCATCAACGTGCATCCACTGGGACCTAAAATCCGGAGAGTAGATGGGGTTAGCTAACAGGATCATGATGCTTTTCTTCTTGGGATCAGCGAATGCGTCAGCCCTGTACTGCTGACCTTGCCATCAGAGGTTCAGAAGACCCCGGTTTCTTCTTGGAGTCCATATCTTAGCAGGACTTGCCAAGGCTTGGTTAGCACTTAACAAGGTGAGGAGTAGGGCAGAAATGAAATGACACATTCGCACAAGAACACGATACACTCAGAATCATTTGTTCATCATAGTCTTTTAGTAACAAGACATGATATAGGAAGTGAGCACTTCAGTCATGAACTAGGAAAACAAGGAAACTTCAAGTAGAAGAGATGAGGTTCTGTGAATAGGGTATACCTTTGCTACTTTCTAGTTTCCTTTTAACAAAGCGAATAAATGAACTGTATGATGTTCGAATATTTAGCATAACTGCTAGATAATTTCATCGACTCAAACTGTACTATAGAGATGCATGAAACGACATATGGGCAGCGAAACGACGGCTGAACCGTCGGCTACATGCTACATAGGCCAACTGATATCTTCAGGCACAGATGGATTACCTTTACAAAGATTGACCATCTAGTTAGTTAGTTTCAGAATGTAGCTAACAGGAATATACAACAAGGAACGAGCGCATCTTAATGAAGAAGAGAGAATATGCCCAGGCTAACCATCATAGTAGAGATCTCACACACCACGAACTTTATGTAGAAGAGAATTTGCCAAAACTGAAAGATAATGAACCATTAGCTACTCGGCAGTTCCTCTGAAACAAATTTGCAGTTCGCAAATTGAAACCGAAAATGCCAATTAATAAACAGACCAGATCAGAGGAGGTGTGTATAGATCATACAAGTTCTTACAGATTGTACGTTTTAACAGCGAATTTCAAGCAGTTCCAGGAAGTATGGAAGACCAAAGATTACACAAAGGAAACAACTATTGTGTTTCTTCATGGGCAGGAAGAGCGATATATTTCCTTTTTCTAGGAGAAAATAAGAATAATGTGATCATCCTTTTTCTCGTGATAATTAATGTAACCTACTTTCCAAAATAGTTACTGCATTCTGCGAACGTGTAAACTCATGCTATGCAGTCAGCATGCAGTACAGTCATAGGATTATAGCTTCAAAATCATTCCAAATATTCCAATGTTAGAAGCCTCAACTACTGGTGATAAGTAGAAGAGAAGACGCTGTAGTATAATTTACAGTCATCTTAGCATCAGCATAGGATTATAACTTCAAAATCATTCCAATGTTAGAAGTACCTCAACTACTGGTGGTAAGCACAAGAAAAGACGGTGTAGTACAATTTACAGTCATCTTAACATCAGCCTGACATTTACAGATACATCTCAGGTTTACCACGTTGGATAACTATGTGATTATAACTTTTGATTTGAGTGCTGAAAGCATCAACATAACATCACATGACTTATGAAGCATCCATGCACAAGTTACTGACCAATAATAAAACCTCCAACTGCCCAAAAAAGGAAGTTAAATATGTCTTAGTATTGCTCAATCTGTTTTCCCCTACATGTCAGAATCACCATCTTAGTTATTACCCGAGAAAAAGTATACAATACATCATCTCCGTTTACCATTCAGCCAAAAACTGTGTGGTTCTAAGATGTCCCTATATTACACTCTAAGGTTGAGCAATCTGATGGCGATTTCTGGCACGTAACCAAAATGCCGAAGCAATCAAAAGAACCTTCCTATCTCACAACACATTCTAATTACCCATGTACTGTAACGAACCAAAAGAAGAGGGGTTGGGAGCACACCTGCTTCAAGAACCCCTACGACTAGTCAGATCCTTTGTTGCGACTCAATCACTAATGCATTGAGCATGATATGCATGACAGCGTCATAGACCACGCCGTTGTAATGCATCCCGTCAGCTGTGCATTGCCGCTCACATCCACGGGAGAGCTTTCCCACATCGAGCAGCCGGAATGGGCCACCATCACGGCGCAAGATACACCTCTCATCAACCTCACGGTCATAGGCTTGCAGCATTGTGTTGTTCATATGCTCTTTCTTGGCATCAGTGTTGAGCATAGGGTTGACAAGCCACGGCAGGCCGAGCCAGAACATGTGCGGCGGTGGCACAGGGAGTGGCGAGCGGAGGGAGTTGGCCGCATCAGCAATGGACGCCAATGCTTCGCCGTATTGTGGGGCATCCGTGACATGGAGCATGTGCCAGAGGCCGGATCCGAGCACGAGCACGTCGGGGGTGCGCGGCGCCAGGCGGAGATCCTCGCGGAGCAGACGCGTGAGGTTGCTCTCGAAGGGCGCCCATATGAAATCCACGGAGATGCCCCGCGCCGGCACGGCCGCGTGGTAGTCGCTGTGGCGGCGGAACAGCTCCGGCTCCGCGGCCGCTACGGCGGCCGGGTCGAGCAGGAGGCGCAGCAGCGCGAGCACGAGCAGGCGCGCCTGCGAGTCGCCGGCCACCATGACCCAGGAGCCGTTGAGCAGGGTCGAGGCGTCGTCCCGCGTCAGCCGCGCGAAGCCGCAGGTGGCGGCGAGCGAGGGCGGCCACGACCAGGCGCGGCCCCCGCCGTGGGGCTCGGCGTCCGCCCACGACACGCGGTGCAGGACGGAGATGCAGGAGGCGGAGGAGGAGGAGGACGGGGCCGCGGGGCGGAGGGGGTGGAAGGAGGAGACGAGGAGGTGGGGCAGCGAGGGGAGGTACGGGGAGAGGTGGACCCCGACGGCCAGGGAGACGAAGAGCGCGCCGGAGAAGAAGAGCACCTTGTTGCGGCTGAGGTGCCAGCCGGCGAGCCCCATGGGGACGAAGAGCACCACGCACGCCGCCAGCACGCCCACCTGCGCCGCGGCGGAAACCATGGACCGGCCTGGCCGGCCCTCCCCGCAGGACCGAGTGCACGAGCGAGGCCGACGCCGAGGTCCACCAGATCTGGGCCGAGGGGCGGGGCGGCAGGAGGTTGGGCGAGCGAGCGAGCGATCGGCGCGAGAAGTAGGGTCGCCGCGTGGTGTGGGTTGGTGGCGCGGTGGTGGGGTTGGGGTTGGGTGCGAGGTGGGAAGGAGGAAGGGGAGGGGGGAGGTCGGCGGGATGGGAACAGCGGAGCGGCAGGCGGGTGGCTCCGGCGCTTTCTGAGGCGGTGAGGTGCGTCGCGCCGGCGTGGATCCGGTCCAGAAGAAGAGAAAGCGCTGCCCGGCTCGGGCTTTCTTTTTTTTCTTTTCTTTTTCTGTGTGTCGGTTATGAAAAAAATAAAGAATGTTATTTTCCAGTGTGCTTCGTGTCGTTAATCACTGACGCAAACGGCAAGTCAAATATACTCCCTCCGTAAGAAAATACTATACTCCACTATATAAGAGCATTTGGTGGTACTCTTCGATGTATGTTAACCCGGAGCATCACATGTTTTCGATGCTAATCTTCTCCGGGTGGTACTCCAGTCTTGTGGTTCCACTCTCTTCGTTTACAAGCAGATCGTACCCCGATCCACCTATCATTTTCGCCCACGCTTGATTAGGAGTGATACCAGAAGCCCACGACCGCGATGTCAACCTCAAGTGGCGAAGCTAAGCAACGCAACGAATTAATGTCTCGCCAGATGTTATATCGTGTCGTAACCATCATGGAGGTTAAGAGCATCTACAGCCATACTTCAGCAAATTTGACCCTCGAACCCTGCCGACGTGCAAGGTCATGTTTTAAATACATATTATATTATTAAGACAAGAGTCAAACAAGACATTATGTTTTTCTTTTGAGGGAAGGCCATCATGGCTAGCTTTATTGAATTAAACAGGGATTACATCGTCCAGCAGTTTTGAGACTAAGAAGTCAGAAGGCTCGTTCGTCCAGCTACTAGTAATCTTATTACAATAAGAATAGTTAGCTAGCACATGCGCCGCTTCGTTACATTCACGATAACAATGTTTAAAGACGACCTTCCCAATAGAAGAGGAAATATCCACACATTCCGCGAATATTGCCGAATTTGCATCCCACCATGTTGTGTGTCCCACACACGCATCAACGACAATCGTAGAGTCCGATTCCGCTTCCACCCGCGGCATACCTAAGGAATTAGCAAGCGCCAGTCCGTCTCGCATTGCCATTGCCTCCACATTAACCACATCTGCTGCATATGAAATGAATTTGCATTGTGCAGCTAGAAAATTTCCTTTAGCATCCCGAATCACCGCCGTTGTTGCCCCTTCTCCAACATCAGGATGGAATGAGGCATCAACGTTGAGCTTGACATACTTTGGGTCCGGTTTTTTCCATCGTTGTACTACGACCGCACTCTTACAATTAGCAACATGATAATTATTAGCAATTGCCAGAACAGACATTGGCCACCTCACGGGACTAGGAGGAGTCCCATCATGTGTGTGTTGTCTTCGGATCCACCAAAGATACCAACCACCCACTGCTATGATTTGTTTAACATCCAGATTCGGTTTAATGAGAGCTGGATTATCTGGTGCAAGAAGGATATGTTCCAAAATGACCGATCCAGACCGGTCTACTCTCCTTGCCTCGTCCACTCTGTCCAGAACACCCAGCCGACTCCGTAAATCCCTTGCATGAGTGCACTCAAACAGCAGATGCCGCACATCCTCTGCACCCTGATGACAAATTGGGCATGCTCCCATCGAACCCACGTGCCGCTTACAGAGTATGGATTTTAGAGGCATAATTCCATGTAACGCGCGCCAGCAGAAAATTTATATTTTCCGTGGGATGTTCAGCTTCCACAATGCACTCCACACCGCCAGAGAAGTGGACCCACTCGGCCTCTCCATCACATTTGCATTTCCCTGAAAAGTTTGAGTCCATTGCACCCAGTATTATGCTGATCTGACTGAGAATATACCCTTCCAGTCAGGATGCCAAGCGATAAAATCATCAAAAGTGTCATAGCTCAATGGAATCTGAAGTATTCTCCTTGTATCAACAGGGTTAAAGATGGATCTAATCAAATCTTCATCCCATGTGTTTGTATTAGGATCGATGAGTTCATCAACTGTAGATAGGATTGTGTGTCCCCTTGCTGTAATGACCTTCCTATCTGGACTTGCTGGAATCCAGGGATCTCTCCATATATGAACATTTTCTCCTGTACCAATCCTCCATATGTACCCCAACTTGAAGGTTTCTAGTCCCTTCATAATACTTTGCCATGTAAAGGAAGCACTATTTTTAAGGGTTGCCTGTAAAAGGCTGCTATTATGGAAGTACTTCGCTTTTAGAATTCTAGCGCATAATGAGTCGGGGTTTGTAATAATCCTCCAACATTGCTTTGATAACAATGCTAAGTTGAAGGAATATAAATCTCTGAAGCCCATTCCTCCCTCGGCTTTAGGATAGCACAGTTTTCACCAAGAGTACCAATGCATCCTCTTATGTTTTCCTCATCATCACCCCACCAGAACTGGGAAATTAAGTCAGTTATTTCCTTGCAAATTCCTTTAGGGATACTGAATACAGACATGGCAAACACAGGGATCGCTTGTGCCACTGATTTTAGTAAAATCTCCTTACCAGCAGTAGACAGTTGTTTCTCCATCCATCCCATTAATATTTTCTTTAATCCTCTCAATAAAGTGCCAATTGCCTTGAACTTTGACAAAACAAGACATCATGTTAATCCACACAGATTAAATTATCTAGACCATTACTTTTTTTGATATAAACGATTACGTTACATACAAAAACTATGTATATATTGTTTCGCACATGAGAAATATGTCACGTCTAGGATGGAATAGTGTAATCACGGTTATGTGGAGGAGAAGGAAAAGTACTGGCTTAATCTGATTCATAAAAAAAACATGTACTGAGTTTCGGTTAGAATTTTAAATAGAAAATAAAACAGAAGCCACCCACGTTACGTTCAGTCTTTCCTCCTTCCCCACGCTAAAGAAACAGATGGTCTTCTACCTGCGTATGTTACCAAAAAAAAGAGGAGCAGCCTAGGGTTTTTTATCCCAAGGCCGTGTTATTCCTTCTGCGCGGCTGCCTTCCTTTGCCTCCAACACGAACGCAAAAAACAACCTATATCCTCATATGTTCTTCCTGAAAGCCATGCCTACTGTGATGCGTCCGTCTCGCTCCATGTTCGTTTCCTCGGTCAACCCGCCATTCATCATGGCGTAGCACAATGCTGCAAGGGCAAACGACATCAGTATGCATGTGTCGGCAGCAACCTGACTTACTGAAAAAGGGTTTTCCCCCGCTTTGTATTCTAGAGCACAAACACCGATTACAGAGCACATGCTGGAGCGAGCAGCACAACAAGCCAAAGAAAAAGAAAAAGAAACAATGCCAACACCGGCAGCTCGATAGACGCGAATGACCTACAACCGCTGCGCCCTCCGAAATCTACCCACCACGATCCTAGGCTCCGATCCTCCGTGTACCAAGCAGCACCTCCAGGAAGTAAAAGACGCCGACGACGCTGCTGCACGGACATATCCTAGGGTTTCCCCCGGCACACGGAGGGTAGAGGGGAATGAAGACCACCGACACCTTCCAGGGAGGAATGGTGGCACCCGCAGGCGTCACCGCACCGGAGCCGGAATATCCGGCAAGGATTTCTCCCAACTCCAAACCCCACCGCCCAACCGGATCGAAGCCAACCAACCAGCTCGCCGCCCACCAGCATGCGCCACCGCGGCCGCAACGCCACCCACGCCGCCTCACTGAGATCGCCACCACGAGGCCAAGAGAACGAGGAGGAGGCGTTGGACGATGGGAGCAGCAGCGCCGTAGCCGCGCGGGAGGGAACCACCTCCTCCGCCATCGTGTAGGAGGCTCGAGCCTCCGGCACCGTCGCGGTCGCCGTCCGGACGCAGCAGCAGGGCATACCAGGCCACCCTTGGCCCGGCCAGGCCCGAATCGGGCCCGCTAAGCCCCGCCGGCCACGCTGCAGTAGGGCAGCGCCAGCACCCCAACGCCCATCGCCGCTCCCCCGCCTCCTGGGAGCCACGCCGTCGACCCGCCCCGCCGTCGGCCCGCCCAGACCCAGATGGGGCCCGAAGGGTCCAGATCTGGGCCGAGCGGGCGCCGCCTGGCCGCGCCGCCGCGCCACCCTGCCCCCAACGGCGACGCCGCCGTCCAGTCGATCTCCCGCGCCGCGCCAGGAAGCCCCGCCGCCACGCCGGACCGACGCCGCCTAGGGAACACCCCCGGCGCCCTCTGCCCCGCGCCAGAGAGCAACCGAGAGGGGAATGGCCGGGGGCCGCCGCCACCAGCGTCGCCCGGGCCAGGCCCGGCGGCGGGGAGGGGGGAATGAGGGGGAGCTGGGGGAGGAGGAGCTCAATCATAATATCAAAATAGTTAACTAGAATCATATTGTCATTTTACTCTTTATGCAAACAACTTATTAAGGACAGTATAACCGAGCCTAAAGTGAGTTTTCTTAGCGATTTGCGTTTTTAACCGTCCATTTTCATGATCTGAATATTTTTGGCCGTCAGATTTCGCGTGTACAGCCATCTTTCCCGCACTGGCCCAGCTGTCCTGTGGGCTGCTGCTCCAGAGGCTGAAACGAAGCTTTCTGGTTGACTGGGCCGTCGGCCAGCCCACAGGACAGCAGCGCTTCGGTCAAAGAAGGTCCATCCACGAGGGATACTTGACTAAAAAAGCAATTTGCATTTTTAACCGTCCATTTTCGTGATCTGAATACTTCTGGCTGTCAGATTTCGCGTGTACGGTCATGCCTTCCGCACTGGCCCAGCTGTCCTGTGGGCTGCTGCTCCAGAGGCTGAAACAAAGCTTTGTGGTTGACTGGACCGTCGGCCAGCCCACAGGACAGCTGCGCTTCGGTCAAAGAAGGTCCATCCACCAGGGATACTTGCCTAAAAAAATCGACGAGGGATACAGGTAAGCCCGTGCCCCGATCACCTCCGCCTCCCGGATCCGAGCCGCGCCCCGGTCTCCTCCGCCTCCTGTCTCTGAGCTCCGATTTGATCCACCGCGTGTACGAGAGGCGGCTCGGAATGTGGGTCGGAGGGCGAGGCGGCGCCTCTTGAAGCAGTGGCGAGCGACCGACCTGGCGCGGGCCTCACCGGCCAATGCGGAGAGTTCATCCGTCGTGTTTTTAAGGCGAGGAGTCGAGCAGTTTTCCGTTTCGTTTAGGAATTAATGGCAGTCGAGGGAGCACCGTGGCGGCGGATGGTAGAGGTCCGGTACAGTAAGCGATCTCCGTCGCTCCATATCTTCTCCCCTTCTTCCTCCGGCAATACAAGATCCATCAGCCATTCTTCTCCCCTAGGTTGCTGCTATCTGCATATTTCCCCTCCCCTGCTACCTTCTCCCTCTGATTAGTTCGACTCATCCTAAATCTGTTTCTTCTTCTCCTTTTTGCTGCAGGTTGTGGTATTTTGGTTTGGGGACTATTGGAAGCTGGTTCTGGAATTTTTCAGGAAGAGGAATTCATGAGCCGGCTATTTGCAATGGTACCAATCAGGCTATTAGGCGTGAGCTCCATCTCAATCCTATAAATATGTTTTCTTTTCTTTGGTAGGATCTTTTTTACATTAGCCAAGGAGAAGCCCAGGCTGCGCGGCGCGAGCACTAGCCCCACATTCGGCCCTGCCTCTGGGCGCAGTCAATGAGCTCGCCCTTTGCTGCAACTCTTGTGCTTAGCATATATATCCTCAGTATCAAAATTCTGTCCAAAAGGTACATACGATCCTGTATCGTATTTTCTCTAATTTAATTCATTTAATTTGAAGAATTTTGAAGGTCTCGCAGATGGAAAGGATATCCCACTTCATATTGAATCAATAATCATTAATATTTATATTAAATGATTTATGCTATTGCAGTTACATTTTTGCAGCTTTTAAATTTCCATACACACGCTCCTTTATGTAACTCCAACTAGGCTGCAGACCATTTTTACTAAATTAATATGGGAAAACTTTGTTTTTGCCACTCTAGTTTTTGCCAACTTTGCTTATGCCACTCTCGAATTTGACATTTCACTTTTGCCACTCTTAGCTTTTGACAATATATCACTTTCGCCATTCCGTGACAAAAGCAAAAAATTTAGAGTGACAATTGTGATACATGTCAAAAGCTAAGAGTGGCAAAAGTGAAATGAAAAATTATCGTTTTTGCCACGGAATGGCATTTGTGATGTATTGTCAAAAGCTAAGAGTGGCAAAAGTGAGATGTCAAATTCTAGAATGGCATAAGCAAAGTTGGCAAAAACTAGAGTGGCAAAAACAAAGTTTTCCCAATTAATATATGAATTACTTTATTTCCATATTTTGTAATTTTAGAGTTGGAAGTAGTTCGGTCGTTCCTAAAAAGCAAACTAATTCACATATGTTTCATTTATGTTTGCGACACCAAATAAGATAACAAGGGATCATTATTTTGCTGGTCAAGAAAATCCTTAGGAGGTAACGTCATGGGAGAAAAACCATAACTTGAATATTTATGTTACCTTCTTGGAGGTTTTCTCAAACCATTCAATACTCATGAAATTAATCTCAACTATTCATTTTTCATGCTTTAATCAGATGAATCATTATTATATCTTTGTTTTTATCATGCCATTTGTGATGCTTGAAGCTCTAATATTTTACGCATGTCCTAACTTTGTCCAAGCACTGGCTCGGCTCAGATTCCTACTTGGTTTTCTTAGTGACCCCCATGATCTGGTGAATTTATCTAGCTTATCAAAAATATTTTGACGATGAAGTGGTTTTGAGACATGAGCTCTCACGATGTTTCTATCATTCTTTATTCAAGTGTCTTCATGTTGTTGGCATATGTAGTCTTGGTGTTGCACCCGGCGATTTCTACAACCAATATCAAGATCCAATATGGTTTTGCTGCTACTATTTATTGACCCAACACAAAATACCCCTCGAGCTATGGGTTCATGCAAATTAAACTTTCATGTTTTATGTCTTCATATATTTACATATTCTGTCATTATATCGTAGAAATGGACGGGCGCAGCAATGCGCGTCATCCATGATCTAGTTGTTTTTCTTGTTACTCGGAATGTCCGGCCGATCTGGTCATGCGGTTAGGTTCGTATGGAAAGATGTACCTCGGCTCGCTATCTTTAGCTGTTGTAACCTTATTCCCATCAATTTGTCCAGGTAGAAAAAGGGTATCCAATTGCAAATTAGAATTACCAGATTATGAATTACACCTTGAGTGCATATTTTTTGCCCAACGGTCGGGATGGGTGGTATAGTGAAATGGAAATTTGATAGGCCCTTGCTTCAATATATAATGAAAATTCCTATTTATATATACACACAATGAGATTGTGAATATATCTTGAACCAGTGCCTTCATCATATAAGAGTTACTTTCAGTTCTTTTAATTTTCTTCTATTGTCCTCATCACAACCATATGATTCCAGCATGGGTATGTGCTTCGCCTATGTAGTTCCTTTCAAGTGGTGTAAAATGATTCTAAATTATTATTTTCAGCAATGTTGTCTCTATTAGCTTCACATCGTTTGCAAACAAAATCTGAAACGATTTTGTATCCAGGCATAACAAAATGTGCATAATCAACTTTAGCATGCTCTATGGCTTTGCTATATATCTTTCATACAAAATGTATTTTGTATTGTTGATTATGACATTGTACTAATAAACACACACAAGCGCAATATGACTGGTAGTGAGGCAATGAGGTGGATAATGGAGAAGATAACACCGTATCACTGCAAGTCATCAATTTTTAGATTTTCTTGACAAAAAATCCTAAAGGCATATTGGTGTGAAGATTGATGAAATGAAGAAAGGTGACATAGTGAAAGCTAGAGATTTGTACCAAATCCTATGGTTAGGCATGGCGAGACACATGCCATGGTTCTTTTGATCTTCCGTTGTCACGCAACCAAATCTTTGTGAACATTTTTACAAAATTACAGAAATGTAACAAGGCTAAAGTATGTTTTCTGCAGACTGCATTGTAGACATGCTTTTATATAAATATTGATTAGTAACAGATCAAGTGAACTGAGATAGGTAGAGAAAACTACCCCCCAAGAAAATATAGGTAGTCTAGCCGCGCAAATGCGCGGGTCACCCCGCTAGTTTGATTCTATAACCGGATATTTTAAATTATAAACCTCAAATCCATATAAAAATATGGTATGTCATTGACGTACTCTTGAAAAAACATGCAACATAAACCGATTTTTAAGCGGAGCTTGTCCGGCTTTGCCGTATCCATGTCTAGCGGCCGGCCGCACTCCCTAGAGTGTCGGTCCGGTCGCCGGCAATGTAGAGTAGGGCATGGACACGAGCCAGCTCATGGAACATAGGGAGCCGCCGTCTCCCATGCCCTACTCTTTCCCGTCGGAGCCTGGATCCCGGACGGTGCCGGTAGACGTCGGGTCTATGATGGATCCGCCATGTGATGAGCCGGCGACATCCACCACGACGTTGTTGCGATGCCCGGACTGGCGCATCATACGGGGCGCTGGAGAATGCGACTCCACCTTGCCGACGTCCACTGCCACGAGGGATGTTGCCACCTCCCGCGCCCGCTGCCTCGCACGGTGGGCACGTCGTGCCATGTTTGCGGGGACGACATCCATGGTGCATTCATGGCCTCGCGCACCAACAAAGGGGTTGCGCGTCCGCCATCGCGTTCGAACACCAAACGAGCTGCACCGCCTCGGGGAAGGCGGCGATGGCGCGCCTAGCGCCGGATCCATGCGTCATTTGGACGGATGCAATGGATTCCTAACGAAAGGAGTCTGAGCGCTGCCTCGCACGAGCCCCCTCCCGGGAGCGACGGAGCGCAAGCCGCGTGGGACGAGCTCGGGGTCGACAGATATGAAGGGGTAGGACTCGGATCCGCTGTTCGCCATACTGGAGAAGGCCGAAGATCGCCGGACGGGAGCTTAGGTGGCGGAGGGGGTTGGAGGAAGTGGAGTGAAGTGAAGTGGGTAGGGTTTGGTCCGACGAGCGGATGGGAAGGAATATATGTGGGCTCGGGGACGACATGGCGGACGCGCCCGAGCGCTCCATATCCGTCCCAAATTTGGGCTGGATATGAGGGGTGTCGGTCAACCCAGCGTTTGAGGCGTACGTCTAGATCATATATTTATTTGTGACCGGGTCAGCCGCCCGGACGTTTGACAGGTTTAGGGCTCTCGGCTGTAGATGCTCTAAGGACCTCTTTTCATTCATAGGATGAGAAGGAAATAGGTAAACCTATCTGTGGTTAGGAGGACATTAGTATCTCCGCCGAATTTCAAGTCTTATATTTAGACATTAGTGCTCGTATTTTTTAAAATTTATTTCAGGGTTTATGTCGGCTCAATTTTTCAAAGGTGTTCATAGGGATAAAGTGTGTGCGGGCATCATACAGATGAGTGTATATGCGTATGCCTTAGCATCAGCATGTGTACTATGGCAAAAAAGACAAAATTAAAATGTTACTAGTAGAATGCTCGTGCGTTGTCACGGGCTTTTGAAATATTTTGCTAAAATTATATAAACATAGTGCATGTTAAATTTCACATGTGGCGAAAAAATAGCACGGGCACAATCGGATAATGATTAAAATTCACTTCACTTGCAATATAAATTGAGAACAAAAAGGCTATCTGATGATGTATACATATAGAGCGATTATCCAACTAAAAATATGTTACAAATTATGGTCTAGTTGATGCGCTTAAAAATTTCTCGCACAATATCAGGAATGTTGTTTATATCTGCATTCACATGATATTTGATCAAGTACAATAAAAACTTGGTCCTCAACTCTTGCTCATCCTGCACAAGCAATATACTCCCTTCGTTCCTAAATATTTGTCTTTCTAAAGGTTTCAAATGATGACTACATACGGAGCAAAATGAGTGAATCTACACTCTAAAATATGTCTATATACATCCGTATGTGGTGACCATTTGAAATCTCTAGAAAGACAAATATTTAGGAACGGAGGGAGTATTTAATTAGCACGAATACTTCACGTTCTAGGTATTAAAATGTGTAACACCGTGCAAACTGGATGAACCAATTCTTTACCGTTCGACCAGAGCATAATATGAAAAACAAAATAGCTAGGCACATCCCTACATTTTCCTAAATTAATATTATCTTGATATAGTGATAAAAAATAAATATTTGTATTGTGAAAATGTCATGATAATGAAAAATATAAATTTACCCATCTATGCTCGTTGGAATAGCAGGCGGAAATAAACTTTGTCATCTAGATATATTGGAATTCCAACCGGTTTTCTTTATTTTGAGTGCCATTGAATTCCCTCGCAAATATTTGTAATTTAATTAAAACTCTGGCGTCAGTGATGTATGGATAGGGTCCAGATATATACACGGCATGCATGTTTGTCGATGACGTACAAGATGTATCGGCCGATGAATGCATATGAAAGATAATTTTACAATTGCTAGATATTACAAACAACAAACCATGACAACAATGTACAAAAGACCTTACTTACCATGTTGCACCATGAGATATAGTCGTCTACTACATGCAGCTATCAAACGGTGTTGTCAATATGTCAATAGTTCCCTTCACGCAAAACTTTTGATATCGTGTTAAATCTAACATCGTGGATTGGGTAACAAAAATATTTAAAACATGTTGATAGTAATGGTACTGAATGAAGAAATGTGATTATGATAACTTACACAATACTGTAGACCCATTAAATGTATTGTATTAGATAACATATATAATATACTAAACAAAAGTAAGACTAACACATCTGTTTTTATTTGCAAAGAAAACTGGGTACCCCTAATTACATATGAATATATAAACATACATAAATGATATTTTATATTAATAAACATGAGACAAACCAAATTTTTTTCTAGCTACCCAGTTTTTTTGAGCATACCTACCCAGCCTTGTCCTGACTTCAGGCTCTCTCTCACCATGTCCACCCATTTCACTCTCTCATCCCATGCACCCTTCACTCTCTCAACCCTCTCATTCATTCTCTCCGCCACGGCGCCACCGATTTTGCCATCCCAGGTCGATTTCTGGTGTCAAGGGTGTCGTACTCCCCCTCTAGGCTTCACGGAAACAGGGCTATTCTGCCGTCCACTGACTGCTCCGAGCAGTAGTTGCGGACACCGAAAGAGAGTCCGGCTAGCCTCCACTCCTGCATGCAGGTTCACACAAATATCTATCTTGCAATAGGTTAAACATTTACTTGTGTTTTTCAAGCTACTGCAATCTGCTAATTTTTTCCGTACAAACAATTAATTTCTAAGAATAGGCATTTGATTTCATCAGACAATGGGTGAGTTGAATAAACAAGCGAACCATGTACGAGCTTTGTCTTCCTCAAACAAAGAAAAATATACAGAATAACTGACTTTTCAAGAACTGAATTTTGCCCAAGAACTAAATTCATGTCAAAGGAACTATCAGATAATCAAAGTGTACCTATAGGTTTTATACTAAAAAATACAGTTGATCCAACATTGCCACCATCACCAGCAGCAGCAGCAGCAACACAACTGATCCAATATTGCTAAATAATCTTCTCAAAAGATATGGATTTAAGTGGTACCTTAGAACTACATGAAAATAAACATTAACTCTGATGAATATAGAAAGAGAGAATAGTGCAGTATTATTTGTATAGAACAACATACAATGCTTTCGCATAAAATAAGATTGATAGAAGAGGTATATTGATTACAAACTGAAATGAAAAATGTTTCTGCCCTTCACCCATGCTTCAGGGAAAGTATGTAGTTTCTTGACATACCAACTTGTGCTTTGCTGGTTTGGGAGCTATCTAATCTCGCATACTTTATTTCCAGCAGAAAGCATATGTAAAACTTAGCTGAAATGAAAAGAAACAAGGCGAGGAAAAGACAACAATTGGTTGTGGGAAGATACGTAGGAATGTAGCATGAATCGGAACCAAATTTTTTATCGAACACCACCAAGTCAGCACGCTAGATAGGCCCCTTGTTGATCCCTCCATAATAATGCCAATGTGCATAGACTATTTTTTTGTCTTTATCGTCATCTGCAATCACAAAATGATAAAAACCAAAAAAGGATAACAAAACCATATAACGCCAAAAGACAATGTATCCAATAAAGAAACACCAACGATGCAAGGGAATACAATACAGACAGAGAACAATGTTATTGCACCCTCAACGGATAGAGTGATAACCATATTTGGTACACACAAAGTCCAAACTAATTAAGAAGAAATGATAAGAATACTGAGTGATAAGAAAATGATTAGCCCAAACTCCAAGTAATCTGCTAGTGTGGAGGCGAAAAGAAATACAAAGCATCATAAAAAGAGACACACCTGTCCAAGAGGCAACTCAACAAGAACAGTTGAACATATCTAGTTGACGGTGTCCACTTTGGTCCCCGAAATATCAGCTCTGAAGCAGGGCAATGTCCTCACTACGTGAGAAAAATCTGAATTTTGAGAATGAACGTATTGGCACTGAACTTATTCTGCTACTCTAAAAGCTATGACATCTAAATATAAATGATTAAATTCTAAAAATCTACATAACAGAAAGCTGATGACGTGCATAAAATAGATCATATTTTTCTTCTAAATAGCTACAATTTGCTAACATAACGCTTTGCCGACGTGTGTGAACAACAGAGAGCTAACAAAATCAATGCCCAGTCGAACAAAAATAATTAGAATGACACTTTTGGGCAAGATTTATAGATTACGACAGACGCAAAGGTCAGGCCTGTGAGGCAAGTAAACAATCAACTTACACATCTGTCAATAATCCATCTTTAGACGAACAAAATCAAAGAGTCATGTAGGGAGTTGGGTGATGTGGAGATGCAGTTTATGCCCGTCCTTCGACCTCCATCAGCGTCTGATTCAACACAACCAGATGAGCCTACGACCACGGCGCCGTGGATGCTCCACCTCAGACTCAACTGTGCCATCGCCATGATGGATGTACACCGAGCACCCGAGCAAATCGTGACACTGTTGCCCACCTGACGGCAACGCCAATTAGCGCTTGCCGGCGTTCGTGGAAGCGTTGGCGTGGCGCTTGCGCAGGACGTGGCCTGGCAGAGCGTTGCTTCTTACTCCCGTGACATCCATCCTAACCAAGTTCCCCGTTGTGCTTGCAATTCTTTGGCCTCTATATGTTCCTCTGCATCATCGGCGGCGCCGCCGGAGAAACCCTAGCGGGTAGAGAGAAGGAGAGTGCAAGGGGTCTGCAGAGGCGGAGGTAAATCGGGAGACAAGACGGAAGACACTAGGTTTTTCCTTACTTTGACGGTGGCTCGAGGGGATCGTGCGAGGGGGATGAAACAACGTACGTTCGGTGGGAGGGGGCATCGATGGGGTACCAACGACGTACATAGGAAAGGCAAGAATAGACGCATTAGGAAAGTTACGATTTTTGAAGTAATTTCCATGAAAATGGGGTTTTATCTATATCTATATCTATATCTATACCTCTATACCTACTATTAAAGCAAGGTGATATTCTTGGTTTCGTCCCGCGATTAGTTTTTTTCTGTTAATTTTTGCTGGACCGTACGTTCTATTTTGCTCACGTACGAGGTGGTACTAAACGCTCCTTGATCTAAATTTTTTGTCCGTCGATAGGTTCATGGACCGGTTTTTTCCTATTTCTGGGACACGCCCATCTACTGTGGCCAGTGGCCCAATAAATCACGTCCACCTTTCCTGATGAGCCAAGCGGAGGCAAAGAAAAAGGGAGCGGCTATGGAGAATCGAACTCGTGACCACCTGGTCAATACATGACAAAGCTGCCAATTGACCTAGGCAACGTTATGTTCAAAGATGAAGGTCAACACTCTTAAATAGTCCCACATTGCCCCCTTGCATATAATTCATCCAATTTATATACTTCTTTGAGTTTTCCACGTATCAAGAAGCTGTCCCGGAAAAAAAGGAAATAGAGGGTAATTGATCCCTTAAAATAAGCGAGGAAAAAAAGAGTCTATTAAGCAGAGACACCGAGCCAGTCGGGCTACGACGGCAGCGTCGCCGTAGATAGTGAGGCAGGTGGCCATGTCCATGAGGATGCCGCTTGAGGCGAGGTAGTAGCGGCCGCTCCAGCGGAAGTTGACCATGAACTGGCCAATCCCTAAGCTGCTAAGCACACATGATCGAGGATACGATTTGTACGAGAGCCTCCCATTGTCGAGGAGCAATAGGAGTGTCCCATGGCTGATGAGCCCATTGATTTTTTTTAACACAGTACAGACGCAAGTGCTCATACATATATGTTTGCAACTGTTAGTTTTTTAGCATGAATAAAAAAATAAATAGCACAAATATTTTATGAGCAGTTCAATGCATTGTGAAGGACGAATTTCACCGTTTAATCTACACTAACCAAAGCCTACAACATTCTTGATGAGACATTTTTCCAATTACTCGCATCCATCTACTCATCTAGATTCCGCCAACCACCTAGACATCGCCCATCATTATATTATTGTTGTTGACCGCACGCACCATGATCCGTGCAGTTCACGGACACGAAACGGATGCCAGCCGATCCTAGGGATGTATTACTGCCACACATTATAATTCTCCATCGAGAGTGTTCGTGAAGGATAAATATTATGATTTGGAATAATAAATGCTCTTGTTTATAGACATTGTGTTTGCTATTAATCATGTGTTTAATTCATTACATTATCGCCTCGTTCATAGCAATCATGTTTCCTCCGTAGCGAAGCACGGGCATATGTGCTAGTTATTTGTAATGTGATGTCAGTACCTGCTCGTTTGTGACGTGCCTGGTTAGGAAAGTTTGCAAATGTTTAGAAAGTTTTTATTTGGAGGGTGAAAAAAACGACATGAGATATGATGATAGAAGGTGAGACAAAACTAAATCAGACAAAAATAAACCTGGACACAATCCTATCAACTGCTCCATTAGAAGTAGAGATTACAAATAATGAAGCATGCACTTAGTGCAATGTCAATGTTTGTGTTTTTCGACGGCGACAATGATAACATTTCTCTAACCATAAAAAGTAATGGAAAACAAATACTACCCCCGTTCAAAACTACAAGGCAAGACAATGTTGCATCTGGTACACGATTAGAAAATAAAACCACAACTACCGAATCGAATATAAAAATCGATCCATTATGTTCCTACAAGCCGAGAATGAACATGGAAGAAGAATAGTCCTTCTCAAAATGTAACACTGATTAAAGATTGCATGTGTTCGTACTACTATGATCAATGCATGCGCACTAAGCACTGTAACATAAATGCATAGTATCATCAGCTAACAAGCTTCAAGTTGTTTGGTGCTGCAGACCTGTCTGCTGCAATGATCCACTTATCAAATAAAATTTAGGTAAAGGATTAGTGTAAAAGGCAGAGCTATCACGCTGCACTCGCCATCCTCAACAAGTCGCCAAATTTGCCCATAGAATTAAAGGGTGAGAGCAATCTAGCAATAATTGATAGCTGATATGAACTGATATCTTTTGCATTTACCACCAAGACACATAAAATTTCTAAACTAAATGCATAGGACATATCAAAAATTGAAATGAAAGTAAATTCTCAGCTCTTTAGCTAAAATAATTCACACAATAGTAGAACAAATAACCTGAAATCATGACCCCCATTCCGATATGCAATGCGCTTCATCAATAGCGAATAAGCAGATTTTGGATGCCTTCAAGTTACTCCATAACCTGGAGAGAAGATTGAAAATACTAAATCAACAGATCGGCCGCTATATTACTAAATTCTACAAGGGACGAAGGAAGACGTATAGGAGTAGTAATTTGCAGTTCAATATATGTGTGCCCTCCGGTTCGAGCCATATAATGGAAAACTATAGTTTCATAAGTAATGCAAATAAAAGTCCATAATGACCTTCATTTGCGTTTATATCACATGTTTTTCACCTTCAAAGAAATGGGTCAACTTTCTTAGGAATCATGTACAGAACATCATACATGCATTTTTCAGCCTCACTGCTACCAGAGATTTTCATTTGGTGCTGCCAAGATAATCATATTTCCCATCATGTTGTTTTAAACTCATGACCTGTTTTAAGTAAATGAAACCCACAATAAAAAGCTTTCCTGTCAAAGCAATTTTCACAATGAAAAAAGCACTAAAATGTTATGATGTATCTAGCGATAATACCTGGTCTTTGGATCAATGACAGAACAGAGCTGACAACAACAGTAGTCTTTTTTCCAAGAAATGGAGAGATTTGATAGCTGCCATGAAAAGAACTATCGTGAGAGTTTCCAATATACAAGAGGAAGTAATAACATAAAAAATTTAGACAGGAGCATATTTCTTTTACGTCTAAGGTGCTGCAGATGTTTTACCGTCTTGGCATGGAAGCCTAGCAATTTGCCAAACACATTGCCGATGAGTCCCAACATGTACACGATGCTGAAGCGGGACGACCTTGGACTCATCAACAATGACAATAAAGCAGCAAAAGGGAATGCTGTCTCATTCATGGCTCGTCCCATGGCTTTTAGATAATGATCTTACCATGCCCATTTTCCTGGAAAATGGATCTGAAAAAAATGTAGTTAGAACAGTACAATTCATATTTTAGCTTTGTGAACCGCTTCAAAAAGAATTTAGGGTGGATATGTCAATTCAGGAAAACTATATGTCTACAGAAACCAGAATATTTTGTTGAGAAACATAGACCATACTTACAGAAGGCCAACACCTTTGAGATGTCGACGCCAAACTATTTGTGTACAGAAATGACAAATGTAACTCATGGCATGTAACTTAGTAATCAATGATGCTCATTTTCAC
Organism: Aegilops umbellulata; assembly: GCA_032464435.1. Lineage (NCBI taxonomy): Eukaryota > Viridiplantae > Streptophyta > Magnoliopsida > Poales > Poaceae > Aegilops > Aegilops umbellulata. Next base: position 334,968,679 of record CP136054.1, on the reverse strand, counting down.
CTACTTATAGAATTGCAGTTCAACTCAAACTGGGATCTCTTGATGAGACCGCTTTGTTTAAAAGTCAAGTAGAACAGTCAGACGCCCCAACCAAATCACAAAGTGTTGCTGCTCCATGCCAGGCAGCCCCTGATCCTTCATGGTTCCCTGCTACATGGCTCTTCATCGATGACTAGGAGAACCGTCTGACGTTGTGACCGAGTTGATGCTTGTAATACCCGTAGGCTGAAACAACATTCTTTGGAGATCACGCAGGGGTAGCAAGAAAGTGATGCAGTTGGCCAGTTCCTCGGAGGAGTTTGGTGGTTGCCGATATGGTCAGGGGAGGTTCGAACTTGGTGGGCTCCGATCTAGGCTGCGAGTACTGGGAAGAGGTCGCCAGCACGCGGAGCACGAAGACGCCGGAGACCATGACCTCTGTGAGCCTGGTACCACAGTCGTGCTCCATGATGGCGGAAGAGGAGCACGCGTCGGTAGGACGCAGGCCCGGCAGACCTTGAGATCCTGGTGGACATCATGCGTCGTCGACACCAACACCGCACAAGCCGACGCTCATGAGGTTCCACCGTTCTAAAGAGAATATGAGAGGGACACGATCGCCGCCCCAGGCCGAGGCCCCCTAAGGTTCCATCGTTTCAGAGAGAGGATGAGATGGGCAGGATCAGCGAGAGATGGCTCTCAACCCATCGTCCCCTGCAGCGATCGGCTTTGGTGCAGCGCTTAGTCGCCGCCTTACCGGTGTTGCATGAAAGAGAAAGGGGGCGAGAGAAAAAAGGGGAGGGATATGAGGAAAGATTTTATGTTCATTGATTTCTAAATTATGTGATTGGTGATGATGAAGAAATAGGGGAAGGAAGACAACGTAAGGAAAGAGGTAGCAAATCTTTGTGTGATGAGAGCGGAAATGTTTTTTTAACCTTGTGTTGGTTTTTAGGGAGGTGATCGGAAGTTATAATGCAAGTATTTAATTCGTAATTCGGTAAATATTTTATACTACTATTAAAAGAGCAAACATAACTTTCCCTAAAACCACACAATAAACTGTACACGGGATAACCAGGGCCCTTTGATCAAATTAAGTTAGACACATCCTACTGTCCGAATTATGCTAATGGTCTGCAACCTAAATCAATCGCTCGGATTAATTGTTCTGCCGGCAGACGCCGTGGTCTGCCCATCGTACTAGCGCTCCGCGTCCCCAGTCCTCACGGCCCCGCCCCCGTTACCTCAGCCCTCTCCCCGATCCAATCTTTCTCCCGAAAAATCGCCATCGCCAGCCCGGCCCTCACCACTCCTCCTCTGCTGCCCCATGGGCGCTAGCGAAGGGGAGAGGAAAGGGAAGATGGCAGCGGCGGTGACGACGGGGGAGGAGACGTTGCGGGCGGCGGGCATCTTGATCAAGCACGATGGGTCCCGGCGCAAGGCGTCCTGGAAGAACCCCGAGGGTCAGGTCATCTCCGTCACCACGGCCACCGCGCCGCGCGCCTCGGCGAGCTCCGCGACTAGATCCTCGCCGGTCGCGCCTCCTTGTCCGACCTCGCCGCGCAGCATTCCGCCCTTCGTAGATCGTGCTGCACCATCTCCTTTCGCATCGAGCGTCGCCGCCCCGTATCCTACCTCCTTGACATGGGCCCATGCCACATCTCCTCTCCTTTCTCTCTCCCCGATCAGACCCGTGCCGGTGTGCGCGCATCTCCCGGCAGCGCAGTGGCGTCATGCCGTCATGGTGGCAGATGAGGAAGGGGTCCCGGTGCAAAGAATGGCCACAGTTGCACTGTCCCACGTTGGTGGCCGTCGCCTGCGGAGTATGGCAGAGGAGCGTGTGGATCAGGGAAGCGGGTAGAGCTCCGGCAGTACTGCAGCCGTCGTTCTCTGCGTCACCGGCCCAGCATGCCGGAGAAGCGGGATGCGTGGCCACCAGCACAGTAGCGGAGGTGAAGATCCTCAGGATCTGAAGGAGCTGAACTGCAGACTCCCCTCCCCTGTCGTGAGCAGCTGCCCTTCGTCCGTGTCTTACTGCAGAAATGGTGATCATTTAGAAATCTAAAATATGTTTTCTCGATTTATATCTATATGCCTTATGGGATTGGCTAAATTGTTTCGTGATTCTATCGTAGACACTTTACTTCTACTCCTGTCAGGAACTTGGACTGTGGAGAAAGCCCAGAAAATCTCTGTAATTGAATAGAAACCTGCACGAAATTATAACTATAATGCTTGTACTCCCTCCGTTCCTAAATAATTGTCTTTCTGGAGATTTCAACAAGTGACTACATACGCAGCAAAATGAGTGAATCTACACTCTAAAACATGTCTACATACATCTGTATGTTGTACTCCATTTGAGATGGCTAGAAAGACAATTATTTGGGAACGGAGGGAGTAAAATGGAGAGGTTGCATGATTAGGGGCAGGCCTGTGTTTCACTCAGTAGTGAGATGATGTATAGGTGCTTCTCAGTTGCTTTATTTGTTCCTTATTATGTTTAAGTCTGAAAACATCAACACTCATTGGTTGTTATAATTTCCTGGAGGGCTTTTTTTTTGTTTCAGTTGTATGATTTGCGAAAGTGGCTATGCTGGATTGCCCTGAAGATGGTACAGATAGCACATTCAGGTAATACATATGACAAATGAAGATGCATTTTCAATTATTTGGTAAGCTAGACGCGTCAAAAGTGACCTCCTTAAAATGTGTTTGGATGATTCATGGCACACAATTAAGCTATCACCCGTGTCAAAAATAGTTAGCTATCTTTACTTCCATAAACATTGCCCTGGATTTTCTCTTTAACTATACCATATTGTTGAAATTTTGTAGTTGTCCTTTGTGATGAATTCGTTACATGTGTGCAAAGCTAACCAAATAAGAATGAGGTGAATTACATGTCTGCAAAACTAACCAAATATGAATGGGATGAATTTCCTCTTTGCAGAATCCACATACTACGTATTACATGCAAAAAAGTATGTTTATACAGGACATTTTTTCCTCAGGGTTATACCTGTGTTGCACGTCCACTCCCATGTCCTCAACGGGTAAGAAAATCAGCGCAAGGATCAGATCCCCGACCAATTTTTCTTTCTTCCGTTCTTTGTCCTGAACTGAATCCCGTCTTGTTCGCTGCTACAACAAGATCCAGCTACCGGTGGGGATATAGACGACGCCAACATGGACAACACATTGGCATCGAGTTTGCCGAGCTCGCCAGGACAGACCACGACCTGGTGACCTCCGCTGTCGAGAGCACCACCTATCTCTGGAGCCCCGTTGATGTCACCCTCGCCGCCTCCACCGCCACCGCCACAGGTGAGCGAACATGTACGCCGTACCCTCCCTGCTTATGTCTGTATACATATGAGGTTGATTGTTTGTTACTGGTTCCAGAGTGTGAGATTGCTAAATGGCGGCTACTCTTACAGGAGCGATGTCACCCTTCGAGCAGAGCTAAAAAGAGTGATACTATTATTTTGTCGGGTTATGTTACGGAACATTATTTTTAGGAAAACAATTATGGAACTCAATGTCTTTTTTTTTTCAAATTTGCGGCTGCTGCTAAGTTTCTGAAGCTTGATCGACATCTTTTTAAGCAATCATGGTAATCACGAGTGGCTTGATACCGAGATCCACCTCACAGCCTGCTATTGTGCTCTATCTGATTTCACTCAAATTGAGCAGTTTGACAGTGGGTGTTGGTAGTAGTTTTGATCATTTCAGGTTAATTAATACTAGGATTATTATGCATGTCTACTTGTTTAGGAAGCTCAGGACATGATGGTTCCGTTTTGGATGAAAAAGAAAAATAGTACCAATGTGTTTACCTAATGCTTAGCTGATTAACTGCAGATCAAAATTTCTTTATCCCTGTTTGCGCAGTATGTAAGTACACATGGTTATTGGCCAGTGACCTTTTGGGCTTATATAAATTTTCTGCGTTCTGAATTTTTAGCCCTTATATTCTTGTAGGTTGTGCTTTATTTAGGCATATAACTTACTTGTACTTTCATTGCTCTATGTTTTTCTTTTTCGTCACATATTTGACACTTTGTAGAATCTGTGTGTATCTCTAAATCTCCAAAGTTGCAGAGGAGTGCTACATTATTTCATTAGTCGATTAGTCCATTTTAGAGCATGTCAAATGGAGCAGCTTATTTAGTTGTAAAGTCTTCCCTCCAAAGTCTGCTACTGCTCACTCTCTTTCCACAGTCGATACATATTTTCTCTTGGGGTAATTTGCTTCGCCTAAGCTTTAGTACCACTTTCTATCATGTATTGTGATTCACCTTCAATTTTAGTCTTTTGTGCATGGACCCTTGAGCTCATATCTTCTATTGCCGTCTGCAAACTATCATTTTTGGTCAGCTGATATCACTCTATCCATGCTATCAATTTTTCTTGCTCACTAAATGGTAGTCTGACCTTGACCTGTTTGTGTCATCAGAGAAGGGAATTTTCCTTCTTTTTTCTACTTTTCTTCTGTATTTGTAAAATATATTATTTTTAGTTGTACTAGTACAAATGCCCGTGCGTTGCACCGGGCAAAAAATGAAATATAACATGCTCCAGTGCCATTATGTAATATATTTTTAATCCAATTTTGCAAACGTCAGAAATAAGGTTACATTGAGTATTTTTTAAAATTAAATGTATTATTTCTTAATTTATACATGACCTGATGGCTTGTTGTCTTTGCTATCAGCGCTGACGCTGACGGAGGAGGTGTCAGCGGCGATGCCGGCGAAGCGACGTGCAAAGCTGATTTGCTAAGTAGCTTATTTGATCAAAAGACTTGGTACGTTTTAAGGGTGTTGTATATGTATATATTTATATAAGTACAAATGCCCGCGGGAAAAGTGACTTGAATGGAACTGTAGTACAATACTTGAACAACAACATCAAAAGTGTTTTGCATCATCGCAAGTGTACTACTATTATCATACATACACACCGCATGTGGTAATATTCAGAAAATTCATTCATAGATGAATGCTTTATAAATGAGCACTGGAACATCACCATGGGTGTACATATATTCAAAAACTCAGATAACAAATAGTCGTATCATATCAGTGATTCCCTACACACACAGAAGGGTATCACTGAACATACTGGATCACATCTTCACCAAGTGATAGCTCAGACTGCCTTGTACAAAGTTTGCAGCCAGTAATCGGAAATCCTATAAAAGTAAAATGTCCAAGGAATTGCATACCAGCACACCAATCCAATAGCATTGGGCTCTGCTTTGTATGCTGAAGCTTATTGCTTGTGAGTGACTGAAAGTATTACCATCAGCACTGGAGTGTATCCAGATTCAGGCATGTGTATCTATTACACTTCAAATATAAAATTAGCTTCCATGCAAAAGAAAAACTTAGATATAAAATTAGCTTCCATGCAAAAGAAAAACTTAGCTTAAAGAAACTGTACTCTACAATGCCTGATATTGTACTATTTTGAAGATCTCTGGAGACGATCTTTCCTTCCTTGTCCGTTTGTCTAAGTGTACAGATTAATTAGGTCATTCTTTGTTTTTGACCCCTATTAGAAGCCCGCCTCAGCTTGTCGATGCATCAGCAGAGACTGTGTTGCTCGCCAGTGCTTCCGATGACGCCTCCATCTTTTTGGCCAATAGAAATCTTCGTCTCCGCTTCCTCCAAAAAGCGCACCGCCTATCAGCTAAGCTTCTGCGATGATGGTTATTGTGCTGCATAAAGGAAAAGTAAAATAGTTTGATAAACTTTTGGGTGCCAACAGAAGCAGATTCAACTAAATATCTTATAGATGTGATATGAAAAACAAAGTAAATATTCATATTCTATGAAAGATAAGTGCAATACGACTAATGTAGTAAAGTAATTTGGAATGTCGGCTTCACTAACTCTTTACCATCAACTAAATTGTGAAGAACCCATTTGTTTCATCATAAATAGAAACCAAAAAACTTTCAATCTATTAGATAAAGTAAACTGATTAGGCGGCCTAATCAAAGATGTACGTCTATATCTGTTTAGGATTCATCAAAGAGCACACTTGATGCGGTAAGAAATGCTATGCAAAATAAGTTAGCAAACGGCCCTAAAAGAGATGGATAATTTGATATATTATTCAGCAGAATATAATATAAGTGGATGTAGTATTCAACTTTTACCAGGTGTAACTGATAAGGTTTACCGTGAGACAAACTTGAATCCTTACAGCCGCAATTAAATTTTGCACAGCTGAATTATAATACTGGTATTACGACTATACCAACATAAGTATTCGACCTAAAAGGTTTCAATGGAGAGAACCTATACACTCAAGGATTCCTGGGAGCAAGATGCAAGGAAAAGGACTAAAATACTGCGGGGTAATGATCGTTCCTACAGAATCCAAGGTCTAAATCTTTTCCATTATTAGATGAACATACAAAAACTTGCCCTCAGGCAAGAACTGCTTCAGTGAACAGATAACTTCAAATAATCAGCCATGAAAACAACAGAGAAAGGAAAGTAAGAAAATATAGAATTTTTTTCTCGGGTAATTAAATTAAAAGGAAAATGATTCCACCAAAAGACAGAAGCGTTGTCGTCCCACATACTTTAACAAAATAACTGTTGCCACAAGTAGCAACACAGCCAGCAATCGCACAGCAGCAGCCCAACACACATATCAGGCAGGACATGCGCCAACATCAAACAAAAAAGTAGGTTTGATGTTCATGTAAACGAAAAGGGCATTTCTTGAGATTTATTACCGCACAAGGGAGAGTGTGGCTGGCGAAGAAGAGGGGCGGGGTCGTCATCTTCTCCGCACATATGCACATGAAGCAGAGTGAAGCGATGGAGAACCGATAGGATAGGTCATGCTGGATCTGACAGGAGCAGGCGACGACGACCAGCAGTGCAGCCACTGGCGGTGGAAACCTCCACACGCCCCTCCTCCTCGAGCTCTTAAATTGTGACTTCCTTGGTCGGCTCCAAACCTGCATTGAGCAGAACATCTCAGCAAAATGCAATATTGTACTCCATTAACTCAAGCAATGAGAGAAAAAGAATATGTTCCATCAATGTTATTCTAATTTGATATTAATAAGAAATAATGTTAGAAGTACATCGGTCCTTGATTTTGTTTTCTTAGCTAGGGTCTCTTGTAGGCTGTAGTAGATGTATTAAGGAACTAAAACAAATCAAGTCTGCATGTTTGTGCCGGCTGGAGACCTACTGCTTTTGTACCTTGTTGTATACAATTCAAATGACGCAGAAATTATGAACTATCTCTTGTGACAGGGCCACTAACAGCAATGGGAGAGTAATGCAACAGAAGTTCTATGCAAGGAGATTATTATAAATTAATAGAATTATAAAAAGCAAGGCAGCAGACCTCCTTAGAGAAGGCTAATGTTTATTCTTAACTGAGGTACTAAAACCACACAAAAACTTATAAATACTAATTCTGAAGAGTGAACAATATGAGATCAGTCCCCTCGAATTAGTACATACTACACAATGCATCGACAGTATATGGCAAACAAAGACATGTGCATAATCCAGAAGACAACCATGCTACCATATTCATGAGGGAGGGAAGACAGCATATGAAATCTGAACTTGCATCATTGTACTGTTTAGGCCGTCTTTTGTTCAACATGTTCCTCTGCATTTTCACTTGTACAACTTTCTGTTGAACCAAAAGACAATACCACCAATGCCAATTACCAAGATGACAATAAGAAAAAAATTGTTAGCAACCTGCGAGAGTTTAGCCAACATATTATGTAGCTGATGGTCCATCTTTGCAAGTAAAATTCAGAATAGAGGTGTGTCTTTGTCAGCGGCTCGTCTAACCTGCAGAATCGTGCATCATTCTATCATTCCCTTGCTTATAGAAGCACTGCTCACTGGACCACTCAACAATCACACAATTAAACTGCCCATGTAAGATTTGCCACACAATTTAATTAGCAAGACGAGTGTCCTCAACTGAAAGGGCATATATTGGTTCAAAAGGGAAGTGTGATAACTGAATTAATCAAGTAGATATTGAGGTTAATGTACATGTGTATTCCTACCTGAGCCTCTTGTAGGATTTGGGGAAGCTTTTTGGTGAGCCACTCGTCAAAGTCCTCCTGCAATGACGGTGGCTTGGTGGAGAGGATCTGGAGGATCTTGGCTAGCATGGGGCAGCTGTTGTACTCCTCGATGAGGCGTCGTACGGCAGGAGGCTCGGTTGGATTCGGGCGGATCTGACCGGGGTGGATCCATTTTCGGCGGATTTGGTGTGGAGGCGGCCGGATCCGGTGAGATTGAGGGCCGGCGGCGCCATGGCCCTCGTGGAGGTCCCTGTTCAGCGAGAAAGAGGGAGAGATGTGAGAGGAGATCGAGAGGAAGAAGGAGAAGGCAGAGGGGCGAGGCGTTGGAGTGGCCGGAGGTTCGGCGGCGGGGCGTGGCGGAGGTGTGGATCGCCGGCGACGCGACTTGCGGGTGCGAGGGGAGCGATGGCAGGAGGGAGTTGCGGGTGGCGGTGCGGTTCGGGCCCGGGCAGGGTTATTTTTGTAAAAGTGAAACGTTTTTTTCAAAGTACCACTAAAACAGGAAGCGCGGGTTGATTTCACGTAAACTGAGGGGCGTTTTTGCAAAACTTCCACGATGACGGACGACCAGAAGCAGTAGCTGCTTTATTAGTAGGTAAAGATATTATAGAAGGATTGGGCATGGAGGTTTCAGATCCACATGTGAGCATTTATGTAGATATATTGTACTCCCTCCTTTCCTAAATATAAGTCTTTCTAGGGATTTCACTATGAACTACATACGGATGTACATAGACATAGTTTAGATTGTAGATTCACTCATTTTGCTCCGTATGTAGTCTCTTATTAAAATCTCTAAAAAGACTTATATTTACGAACGGAGGGAGTACCTCTGTATATCTTTCCATATTCCATCTTTTGGCATTACCATATTTCAAAAAGAACGGTTGTTTTGTGAGTCATTTGTTTACTAATGTTGTGTTTTCACTGACCATGAGTCAATTATTATATAACACTTCGTTGGACAAAAGTATTCTTGCGGTTTGTGGCTAAGTTGGGCACCAAGTATAAGCTGATAACATTGCCACTCATTTTCACTTCGAAGGCCAACAAGAAAGGATTTGTTCCCGTACCGTAACAAAGAACCCAATGGGTGGATGCCAGACCCGAATGCCTTTTTGATCAAATCCAAAAATATTATATTCATGAGAAAATCAAAGATATTATATTTACCAAGAGCGGCATGATCACACATTTTTGACTAAGAGGCATGCTTAGAAGGTTTAGCATGCCTTCTTTACTGGTAAAGAAAACATAAGATATAGGGTTAGCATCCTTCTTTACTGGTAAAGAGAACATAAGATATATCTGAATTTTAGTTCAGTAAATGAGTATGATTACAAATAAATTCAAACATGAAATAGAAGTTTTGTTGTCTCATTGTTTAATTAGAAGATTGTCCAATTAATCATGGAAAACCAAGCGAAAACGAAAACAAAAGGGCTATGCCCACCCTCAACATCATGCTGGATGCCATGACAAATGCCAACCACACAAACACACACTAGCTAGGGGACTTGCTCCGCCGAACAAGCCGTTCTTGCATCATTGCCGGAAAGAAGTCATGAGGCATTCTCCTGTGGCAATGAAGAGAAGGGCATTCCACATGCCTGCAAGAGTTGTAGCCCACATGACACAAGCTCCATGTCGTCGAAGTTGCGAAGCTCTCGGGGCCGCCTCCCCGACGTCCACTGCTCCAACACGCCTTGCGCATTTACCGCTTCTGGGGTCGTTGCCTCGACATGTCATTCCAGAGACGTGCGTTGCACGTGCACGCTTACTATTATGAATATAAAAACCAAATGGGAAACCAATTCGTTTTTTGGTGGGAAGGTGATCTCATGTACGAAGGTAAGCAAATCATGATGTGATTTTTGAATCCTTAATTACCCAAAAACTAAATGAGCACCTACCAAAGAAAGCGCAAAAATTATTACCTGATATAAACCGATAAAGTGGGAGGAGAGGATGAAAAAAAATCTACGAAAAAAACCAGCAAAGATGGGACGAAAAAAATCATGGTAGGTGATACGAAAATTAAACGACGAAAACTACCAACTGAGACAGGAGTAGACACTTGTCTCAATTATACATCATTTTCATAGAAAAAGAAGATATATACATCATTTTGGGTGTTTGATTGCATCATAGAAAAACAAAGTATTTTTTCAGAAATTTTAGGTGTTTGATTGCATCATAGAAAAACAAAGTAATTTTTCATAAAGATTTGAGTGGATGCTTCGAGATCCTATGAGAGAAAGTTAAAGAAAGTCTTTGGGAAAAATTTCTATAGGACTCAATCCTATGAATCAAACAATCAACGTATGCCAAAATTTCATATGAATCAAACAATCAGCGTAGGAAAGATTTCTGATGATTCTAATCCTTCAAAAATCCCTATGATGACTCAAAGGAGCCTTAAGGTTTGATACAGTCGTGTAGATACATGCCAACTGAACTAGTCTCCTACCCTGCAGAAAACTGAATTATTCTTGCCAACAATCATCCCTGTTCTACTGAGTTCGGCAAATTTGACTATTTTGACCTGTGGACGAAATCAATTCACAAAATGAACTGCTCGTGAAACAATTTCACAGCCGTAACCTTTTTGTGTGGCGCCCGCCGCGACGGCGCCACACCCTACGGTGCAGCGCCCAGCTCTGGGGCGTTGCACTTGAGTCCACCGTGGCAGCCCCTGGGCCCGCACCCAGCAGTGCAGCGCCTCCGAGCTAGGCGCCACATATGTAATGTGCAGCGCCTCCGAAGTAGGCGCTGCACTGGGCTGTATCTATCCAGAGAGCAACAGAAGTTGGAGTAGATACAGCCCAGTGCAGAGCTGGGCGTTGCACTATGGAGTGTGGCGCCTCCATGCTAGGCGCTGCACTGGGCTGTATCTATCCAGAGAGCAACAGAAGTTGGAGTAGATACAACCCTGGAGTAGATACAGCCCTGGAGTAGATACAGCCCAGTGCAGCGCCTAGCGTGGAGGCGCCACACTCCATAGTGCAGCGCCTGGCCGTCGGGCGTTGCACTATGGAGTGTGGCGCCTCCATGCTAGGCGCTGCACTAGGCTATATCTATCCAGAGAGCAACAGAAATTGGAGTAGATACAACCCGGTGCAACGCCTAGCATGGAGGCGCCACACTCCATAGTGCAGCGCCTGGCAGCTGGTGTTGGGGAACGTAGTAATTTCAAAAAAATTCCTACGCACACGCAAAATCATGGTGATGCATAGCAACGAGAGGGGAGAGTGTTGTCTACGTACCCTCGTAGACCGAAGCGTAAGCGTTGACGCAACATAGAGGAAGTAGTCGTACGTCTTCCCGATCCGACCGATCCAAGCACCGTTACTCCGGCACCTCCGAGTTCTTAGCACACGTTCAGCTTGATGACGCTCCCCGGGCTCCGATCCAGCAAAGCTTCGGGGATGAGTTCCGTCAGCACGACGGCGTGATGACGATGATGATGTTCTACCGACGCAGGGCTTCGCCTAAGCACCGCAACGATATGACCGAGGTGGAATATGGTGGAAGAGGGGCACCGCACACGGCTAAGAAACGATCACGAAGATCAACTTGTGTGTCCATGGGGTGCCCCCTGCCCCCGTATATAAAGGAGCAAGGGAGGAGGGGGCCGCCGGCCTAGGAGGGGCGCACCAAGGGGAGTCCTACTCCCACCGGGAGTAGGACTCCTTCTTTCCTAGTCCAACTAGGAGAAGGGGGGAAAGGAGGGAAGTGGAGAAGGAAGGGAGAGGGGGGCCGCGCCCCAAACCCCTTGTCCAATTCGGACTGGGCTTGGGAGGGGCGCGCGCCACCTCCTGGCTCCTTCCCACTAAAGCCCATTAAGGCCCAATACTCTTCCCCGTATTCCCGTAACTCTCTGGTACTCCGAAAAATACCCGAATCACTCAGAACCTTTCCGGTGTCCGAATATAGTCGTCCAATATATCGATCTTTACGTCTCGACCATTTCGAGACTCCTCGTCATGTCCCCGATCTCATCCGGGACTCCGAACTCCTTCGGCACATCAAAACTCATAAACTCATAAGATAACTGTCATCCAAACCTTAAGCGTGCGGACCCTATGGTTCGAGAACAATGTAGAAATGACCGAGACACGTCTCCGGTCAATAACCAATAGCAGGACCTGGATGCCCATATTGGCTCCTACATATTCTACGAAGATCTTTATCGGTCAGACCGCATAACAACATACGTTGTTCCCTTTGTCATCGGTATGTTACTTGCCCGAGATTCGATCGTCGGTATCCAATACCTAGTTCAATCTCGTTACCGGCAAGTCTCTTTACTCGTTCCGTAATACATCATCTCGCAACTAACTCATTAGTTGCAATGCTTGCAAGGCTTAAGTGATGTGCATTACCGAGAGGGCCCAGAGATACCTCTCCGACAATCGGAGTGACAAATCCTAATCTCGAAATACGCCAACCCAACATCTACCTTTGGAGACACCTGTAGAGCTCCTTTATAATCACCCAGTTACGCTGTGACGTTTGGTAGCACAAAGTGTTCCTCCGGCAAACGGGAGTTGCATAATCTCATAGTCATAGGAACATGTATAAGTCATGAAGAAAGCAATAGCAACATACTAAACGATCGGGTGCTAAGCTAATGGAATGGGTCATGTCAATCACATCATTCTCCTAATGATGTGATCCCATTAATCAAATGACAACTCATGTCTATGGCTAGGAAACATAACCATCTTTGATCAACGAGCTAGTCAAGTAGTAGCATACTAGTGACACTCTGTTTGTCTATGTATTCACACATGTATCATGTTTCCGGTCAATTCAATTCTAGCATGAATAATAAACATTTATCATGAAATAAGGAAATAAATAATAACTTTATTATTGCCTCTAGGGCATATTTCCTTCAGTCTCCCACTTGCACTAGAGTCAATAATCTAGTTTACATCAGCATGTGATTTAACAGCAATAGTTCACATCACCATGTGATTAATACCCATAGTTCACATCATCATGTGACCAACACCCAAAGGGTTTACTAGAGTCAATAATCTAGTTCACATCGCTATGTGATTAACACCCAAAGAGTACTAAGGTGTGATCATGTTTTGCTTGTGAGAGAATCTTAGTCAACAGGTCTGCCACATTCAGATCCGTATGTATTTTGCAAATTTCTATGTCAACAATACTCTGCTCGGAGCTACTCTAGCTCATTGCTCCCACTTTCAATATGTATCTAGATTGAGACTTAGAGTCATCTAGATTGGTGTCAAAACTTGCATCGACATAACCTTTTACGACGAACCTTTTTGTCACGTCCATAATCGAGAAACATATCCTTATTTCACTAAGGATAATTTTGACCGCTGTCCAGTGATCTACATCTAGATCACTATTGTACTCCCTTGCTAAACACAGTGTAGGATATACAATAGATCTGGTACACAGCATGGCATACTTTATAAAATCTATGACTGAGGCATAGGGAATGACTTTCATTCTCTTTCTATCATTTTGCCGTGGTCGTGCTTTGAGTCTTACTCAATTTCACACCTTGTAACACAGACAAGAACTCTTTCTTTGACTGTTCCATTTTTAACTACTTCAAAATCTTTGTCAAGGTATGTACTCATTGAAAAAACTTATCAAGCGTTTTGATCTATCTCTATAGATCTTGATGCTCAATATGTAAGCAGCTTCACCGAGGTCCTTCTTCGAAAAACTCCTTTCAAATACTCCTTTATGCTTTGCAGAATAATTCTACATTATTTCCGATCAACAATATGTCATTTACATATACTCATCAGAAATGTTGTAGTGCTCCCACTCACTTTCTTGTAAATACAGGCTTCACCACAAGTCTGTATAAAACTATATGCTTTGATCATCTTATCAAAGCGTATATTCCAACTCCGAGATGCTTGCACCAGTCCATAGACGGATCATTGGAGCTTGCATATTTTGTTAACACCTTTAGGATCTACAAAACCTTCTAGTTGCATCGTATACAACTCTTCTTTAACAAATCCATTAAGGAATGCAGTTTTGTTTATCCATTTGCCAGCTTTCATAAAATGCGGCAATTGCTAACATGATTCGGACAGACTTAAGCATAGATACGAGTGAGAAACTCTCATCGTAGTCAACACTTTGAACTTGTCGAAAACCTTTTGCGACAATTCTAGCTTTGTAGATAGTAACACTACTATCAGCGTCCGTCTTCCTCTTGAAGATCCATTTATTTTCTATGGCTTGCCGATCATCGGGCAAATCCATCAAAGTCCATGCTTTGTTCTCATACAAGGATCATATCTCAGATTTCATGGCCTCAAACCATTTCGCGGAATCTGGGCTCATCATTGCTTCCTCATAGTTCGTAGGTTCGTCATGGTCAAGTAACATGACCTCCAGAATAGGATTACCATACCACTCTGGTGTGGATCTCACTCTGGTTGACCTACGAGGTTCGGTAGTAACTTGATCCGAAGTTACATGATCATCATCATTATCTTCCTCACTAATTGGTGTAGTAGTCACGGGAACAGATTTATGTGATGAACTACTTTCCAATAAGGGAGAAGGTACAATTACATTATCAAGTTTTCTACTTTCCTCCCACTCACTTCTTTCGAGAGAAACTCCTTCTCTAGAAAGGATCCATTCTTAGCAACGAATGTCTTGCCTTTGGATCTGTGATAGAAGGTGTACCCAACAGTCTCCTTTGGGTATCCTATGAAGACATATTTCTCCGATTTTGGTTTGAGCTTATCAGGATGAAACTTTTTCATATAAGCATCACAACCCCAAACTTTAAGAAACGACAACTTTGGTTTCTTGCTAAACCACAGTTCATATAGTGTCGTCTCAACGGATTTAGATGGTGCCCTATTTAACGTGAATGCAGCTGTCTCTAATGCATAACCCCAAAACAATAGTGGTAAATCGGTAAGAAACATCATAGATTGCACTATATCCAATAAAGTACGTTTATGACGTTCGGACACACCATTATGCTGTGGTGTTCCAGGTGGCATGAGTTTGTGAAACTATTCCACATTGTTTTAATTGAAGGCCAAACTCGTAACTCAAATATTTTACATCTGCGATCATATCGTAGAAACTTTTATTTTTGTTACGATGATTCTCCACTTCACTCTGAAATTCTTTGAACTTTTCAAATGTTTCAGACTAATGTTTCATTAAGTAGATATACTCATATCTTCTCAAATCATCTGTGAAGATCAGAAAATAACGATACTTGCCGCGAGCTTTAACACTCATCGGACTGCATACATCAGTATGTATTATTTCCAATAAGTTAGTTGCTCGCTCCATTGTTCCGGAGAACGGCGTTTTAGTCATCTTGCCCATGAGGCATGGTTCGCAAGCATCAAGTGATTCATAATCAAGTGATTCCAAAAGCCCATCAGCATGGAGTTTCTTCATGCGCTTTACACCAATATGACCTAAACGGCAGTGCCACAAATAAGTTGCACTATCATTATTAACTTTGCATCTTTTGGCTTCAATATTATGAATATGTGTATCACTACGATCGAGATCCAACAAACCATTTTCGTTGGTGTGTATGACCATAGAAGGTTTTATTCATGTAAACAGAACAACAATTGTTCTCTAACTTAAATGAATAACCGTATTGCAATAAACATGATCAAATCATATTCATGCTCAACACCAAATAACACTTATTTAGGTTCCACACTAATCCCGAAAGTATAGGGAGTGTGCGATGATGATCATATCAATCTTGGAACTACTTCCAACTCTCATCATCACTTCACCCTTAACTAGTCTATGTTCATTCTGCAACTCCCGTTTCGAGTTACTAATCTTAGCAACTGAACCAGTATCAAATACCGAGGGGTTGCTATGAACACTAGTAAAATACACATCAATAATCTGTATATCAAATATACATTTGTTCACTTTGCCATCCTTCTTATCCGCCAAATACTTGGGGCAGTTCCGCTTCCAGTGACCAGTCCCTTTGCAGTAAACGCACTCAGTCTCAGGCTTAGGTCCAGACTTGGGCTTCTTCACTTGAGCAGCAACTTGCTTGCCGTTCTTCTTGAAGTTCCCCTTCTTCCCTTTGCCCTTTTCTTGAAACTAGTGGTCTTGTTAACCATCAACACTTGATGTTTTTCTTGATTTCTACCTTCGTCGATTTCAGCATCACGAAGAGCTTGGGAATTGTTCCGTTATCCCTTGCATATTATAGTTCATCACGAAGTTCTACTAACTTGGTGATGGTGACTAGAGAATTCTGTCAATCACTATCTTATCTGGAAGATTAACTCCCACTTGATTCAAGCGATTGTAGTACCCAGACAATCTGAGCACATGCTCACTAGTTGAGCGATTCTCCTCCATCTTTTAGCTATAGAACTTGTTGGAGCCTTCATATCTCTCAACTCGGGTATTTGCTTGAAATATTAACTTCAACTCCTGGAACATCTCATATGCTCCATGACGTTCAAAACGTCTTTGAAGTCCCGATTCTAATCTGTTAAGCATGGTGCACTAAACTATCAAGTAGTCATCATATTGAGCTAGTCAAACGTTCATAACGTCTGCATCTGCTCCTGCAGTAGGCCTGTTACCTAGCGGTGCATCAAGGACATAATTCTTCTGTGCAGCAATGAGGATAAACCTCAGATCGCGGATCCAATCCGCATCATTGCTACTAACATCTTTCAACACAATTTTCTCTAGGAACATATCAAAATTAACATATGAAAGCAACAACGCGAGCTATTGATCTACAACATAGATATGCTAATACTACCAGGACTAAGTTCATGATAAATTAAAGTTCAATTGATCATATTACTTAAGAACTCCCACTTAGATAGACATCCCTCTAATCCTCTAAGTGATCACGTGATCCAAATCAACTAAACCATAACCGATCATCACATGAAATGGATTAGTCTTCAATGGTGAACATCACTATGTTGATCATATCTACTATATGATTCACGCTCGACCTTTCGGTCTCCGTGTTCCGAGGCCATATCTGCATATGCTAGGCTCGTCAAGTATAACCTGAGTATTCTGCGTGTGCAAAACTGGCTTGCACCCGTTGTAGATGGACGTAGAGCTTATCACACCCGATCATCACGTGGTGTCTGGGCACGACGAACTTTGGCAACGGTGCATACTCAGGGAGAACACTTCTTGATAATTTAGTGAGAGTTCATCTTATAATGCTACCGTCAATCAAAGCAAGATAAGATGCATAAAAAGATAAACATCACATGCAATCAATATAAGTGATATGATATGGCCATCATCATCTTGTGCTTGTGATCTCCATCTCCGAAGCACCGTCATGATCACCATCGTCACCGGCGCGACACCTTGATCTCCATCGTAGCATCGTTGTCGTCTCGCCAATCTTATGCTTCTACGACTATCGCTACCGCTTAGTGATAAAGTAAAGCATTACAGGGCGATTGCATTGCATACAATAAAGCGACAACCATATGGCTCCTGCCAGTTGCCGATAACTCAGTTACAAAACATGATCATCTCATACAATAAAATTTAGCATCATGCCTTGACCATATCACATCACAACATGCCCTGCAAAAACAAGTTAGACGTCCTCTACTTTGTTTGTTGCAAGTTTTACGTGGCTGCTACGGGCTTAAGCAAGAACCAATCTTACCTACGCATCAAAACCACAACGATAGTTTGTCAAGTTGATGCCGTTTTAACCTTCGCAAGGATCGGGCGTAGCCACACTCGGTTCAACTAAAGTTGGAGAAACTGACACCCGCCAGCCACCTGTGTGCAAAGCACGGCGGTAGAACCAGTCTCGCGTAAGCGTACGCGTAATGTCGGTCCGGGCCGCTTCATCCAACAATACCGCCGAACCAAAGTATGACATGCTCGTAGGCAGTATGGCTTATATCGCCCACAACTCACTTGTGTTCTACTCGTGCATATAACATCAAACCATAAAAACCTAGGCTCTGATACCACTGTTGGGGAACGTAGTAATTTCAAAAAAATTCCTACGCACACGCAAGATCATGGTGATGCATAGCAACGAGAGGGGAGAGTGTTGTCTACGCACCCTCGTAGACCGAAGCGGAAGCGTTGACGCAACATAGAGGAAGTAGTCGTACGTCTTCCCGATCCGACCGATCCAAGCACCGTTACTCCGGCACCTCCGAGTTCTTAGCACACGTTCAGCTCGATGACGCTCCCCGGGCTCCGATCCATCAAAGCATCGGGGATGAGTTCCGTCAGCACGACGGCGTGATGACGATGATGATGTTCTACCGACGCAGGGCTTCGCCTAAGCACCGCAACGATATGACCGAGGTGGAATATGGTGGAGGGGGGGCACCGCACACAGCTCAGGAACGATCACGAAGATCAACTTGTGTGTCCATGGGGTGCCCCCTGCCCCCGTATATAAAGGAGCAAGGGAGGATGGGGCGGCCGGCCTAGGAGGGGCGCGCCAAGGGGAGTCCTACTCCCACCGGGAGTAGGACTCCTTCTTTCCTAGTCCAACTAGGAGAAGGGGGGAAAGGAGGGAAGTGGAGAAGGAAGGGAGAGGGGGGCCGCGCCCCAAACCCCTTGTCCAATTCGGACTGGGCTTGGGAGGGGCGTGCGCCACCTCCTGGCTCCTTCCCACTAAAGCCCATTAAGGCCCAATACTCTTCCCCGTATTCCCGTAACTCCCTGGTACTCCGAAAAATACCCGAATCACTCAGAACCTTTCCGATGTCCGAATATAGTCGTCCAATATATCGATCTTTACGTCTCGACCATTTCGAGACTCCTCGTCATGTCCCCGATCTCATCCGGGACTCCGAACTCCTTCGGTACATCAAAACTCATAAACTCATAAGATAACTGTCATCCAAACCTTAAGCATGCGGACCCTACGGTTCGAGAACAATGTAGACATGACCGAGACACGTCTCCGGTCCATAACCAATAGCGGGACCTGGATGCCCATATTGGCTCCTACATATTCTACGAAGATCTTTATCGGTCAGACCGCATAACAACATACGTTGTTCCCTTTGTCATCGGTATGTTACTTGCCCGAGATTCGATCGTCGGTATCCAATACCTAGTTCAATCTCGTTACCGGCAAGTCTCTTTACTCGTTCCGTAATACATCATCTCGCAACTAACTCATTAGTTGCAATGCTTGCAAGGCTTAAGTGATGTGCATTACCGAGAGGGCCCAAAGATACCTCTTCGACAATCGGAGTGACAAATCCTAATCTCGAAATACGCCAACCCAACATCTACCTTTGGAGACACCTGTAGAGCTCCTTTATAATCACCCAGTTACGTTGTGACGTTTGGTAGCACACAAAGTGTTCCTCCGGCAAACGGGAGTTGCATAATCTCATAGTCATAGGAACATGTATAAGTCATGAAGAAAGCAATAGCAACATACTAAACGATCGAGTGCTAAGCTAATGGAATGGGTCATGTCAATCACATCATTCTCCTAATGATGTGATCCCATTAATCAAATGACAACTCATGTCTATGGCTAGGAAACATAACCATCTTTGATCAACGAGCTAGTCAAGTAGAGGCATACTAGTGACACTCTGTTTGTCTATGTATTCACACATGTATCATGTTTCCGGTCAATACAATTCTAGCATGAATAATAAACATTTATCATGAAATATGGAAATAAATAATAACTTTATTATTGCCTCTAGGGCATATTTCCTTCAGCTGGGCGTTGCACTATGGAGTGTGGCGTCTCCATGCTAGGCGCTACACAAACACTTAGTGTTTTTTTGCCATTCAGACTGTCATTTTCAGCCACAATTCAACACTGCGTATAGTAAACAGTAAGGTTCAAATAGTGTTGAACAAAGACATCATTTCTTAGAAAGGACCATCACAATAAGTTCAAGTTTAATATAGAGCTACCATAACTTAGAGCTACCATAACATAGAGCTACAATAAGTTCAAGTCCATCACTTGAACGACATAACAAATTCCACATTACTAAGAGCTACAACCACTCTGGGTTGAACATTATTAAGGATGACTAGTGCTTTCCGCGCTTGCTGCCTCCTCCCCCCTCTTCACAGATATCTTCTTCACCTTCCTAGGACGAGGAACCCGCTCCGGCTCCGGCTCCGGTACCTCCACGTCGTCCATTTCGTCCTCCAAATAGTCATCCAAAGCGTGCATCCGCGAGGTGCCGGCCGTCCTTTTGCCTCTTTAAGTGAAGTCCTCAGGTGTGTATTTGTTGATTCCCTTTCTAGGCTTTAGCTCGTATGCAGACCGAACCTTGTAGGTCCCCAAGACCATATCATCAGGAACCTACGCATGCACAAAAGATATGGAAAGACCGTGTGTGAGGATATAGTTAGCAATGCATCAACAATTGGATATATCCTCATGCCATACCTCTTGGGTGACCACACCCACATCCTCATCCTCCAAAGGATCAGCGTTGCCAGAAGTTGGATCTGATGGTGTCGCCGACCTAGAACGTTCTGGTGATACATACTCGGGGTCACGACAACCGAAAAGATTTGATAGCTGCCTTAACTTTTGGCCCTGGCGCTACAACATGAACAAGTGAATGAGACATCGAACGTAGCAGCACATGTTAAGTGCTAGTTTGAAGGAGATGTGAACCTTAATGAAAGCTCGAAGTGCACCTTCGCCATCGCTTTTGCCAGCCGGGGTTGTTTCCAGAATAGTGTCGGTCTCACTGAGTTCATCATTGGAGCTGAAGGGATCACTGAGTTGCCTTTCTTGATCAATGAGTTGTACTGGTGCTGGGCAACCTCATAAAAAACGGTGGGTTCTTTCAAAATCTCCTCGGCATACGCCGGCTTGCATACCTCCACACGGGTGCTTGAAAAAACCATGTGAGATAGTTGCTGAACGCGATCGGGCAGTGCTGACGAAGCTGGGCTCGTTTTCCAGCCCGAGCTTGCTCCACAGCGTACTTGAACTGTATGATATACTTGCTGTGATGCTTGGACCAATCCTTGATCTTCCGCTGCTTTTTCTTATCCAACCTGCAAGTTAGAAACAGAATACTAGCATCATCGAAACCGCCGAGAAGCCGCTAAGTGCTCAAGGTTGATTATATCTTACGCGTGTAGCACTATGTCCGTGTCCTCCCACTCTGGCGGGTGTGGCTGGAACAAACCAAACTGGCGGAACACCCGATGTGGCCGGTGAATCTCAACCGCCCAGTTGCATATGAGTGGACACCGCATATGCTAGAGATCCCTATCTCTAAGGCACATCAAATTCATCTTGAACTCTAGAGGGTTCCCAAAGCTATCTCCTTTTCCATACGGTTCCCATTCAACCTACAAAATGGGATAGAATGCAAAATTGATATTGAGTTACGATAGAAGCATCAAAATCACTTATGGAATGTCGATTCACCTGCTCAGGCGTGATCGCGTCCATCTCGCTCCTGTACAGCTTGTACATGACCGAGGGATCATCCGTTATCTCATTTAACACATCCCACTTGTAAGCCCAAGTGGGGAGCCGTAGTGGGTCGCCTTTGTCGTCCCAATCCTCGAACTTCACGATCTTCGGTCGTCCAACCGGCAAACGCTCCCAGCTCCATATGGAGAGTGCGAGCAAACAACCACCAATACCTCCAGATAGCCTACAAGAGGCTTCATCCAACTGCACATACAAAAGAACTTGGTTGAATTAACAGCAAGATTGGATTCATAATGTACCAATGAATTGAAACAGAAACAACTTCATACCTGTCTATACAAGTAAGCCAGTGTCGCCGAACCCCAACTCCATTTGCTATCGAAGACGGTCAACGCCTTGAGCCACATCCATGGAGCATTCTTGCATGTGCCATCAGCAAACATAGTCCTGGATATCACGTACCACATGTAGACACGAGCATATGTCTTCACCGTGTCCTCATCAGCATCCTCAGGGCAAATACTGAAGTTCGATACAATCCACGTGAAAGTAGCACCAGTTTGACTCTAACCTTCTTCTTGCCTTCTTCTTCTGGTTCGCGAGGCAATGGAGGAACATTACCAATAAGGGCAAACATCTGCTCGCGCCACCCACCAGAATCGGTGCTCATACATAGAGGATTCCCATCAATAGGAAGACCGGTGATCATAGCTACATCCTGGAGCGTCACGGTCATCTTCCCGGTCCGAAGATGGAAAGTGTGTGTCTCCGGCCTCCAATGATCAATAAGCGCGGTGAGTGCTGGAGCATTGTTGGGTGGCGTCGACCGGCTGACCAACTGAATGAAAGGGAGAAGTCCTGTCTCCCTAACATACGGTGTGTACCGCTCGTCATAGCGCATCCACCCAAGATTGACCCCGTGAGCCCGAAGCTTCAGAGGTGCAAGCTCCTACAAACAAACAAACAAATCATTACATATGGGGGGTATGTGTTTGAAAAAAACACGAAATTCATAACACCGGCAACTTTCATTATTACCCGCTGCTCCACCGACATAGCGTGCGACCGGTGTTGTTGGTCCCAGTGATCATTGATAAGCCAAACCATCCTAACAATTTGAAAGAAAGCTTTCTTGTTAACACGATTATCTTTTGAATAAAAAAAAGTAAAGTACGGCTACTAGATGCAAAATACAAAGCATATGTATCCAAACAATTCTTGTCAATACAAATGTAATTTCAATAAACTAAACTAAGCCTACCTCATGCAAGATTCAATACAAATATCTTTTCCATATAAATAAAATGTCAACCTATGTATCCTAACTATATAAATAATATGTCAACCTATATATCCAAACCACATTCTAGTCTAACAAGGGTTCCCCAAATCTAAGACATGCAAGATTCAAACAAAAATTCCCCAAATCTAATACACACAAGATTCAAACAAGGGTTCCTCGAATCTCCGAAATAGCATACATTCTATGGATAGAAAGAAGTGGATCGGAGAAAGTACCTTCTAGGATGGATTGGTGAAGGAATCCACAGGCCAAATCGTCAGATCTGAAGATTTTTGAAGAGGGGATTGAGAGGGGGAGAGGAGGAAGGCGCCAGCCGCCTGTTCTCTGTTCTGTAACTCCTCTGGATCGAATGGATGGGGTGGGGGGAGGGGCAGCGGGCGGCAGGCATCTAAGTCACAGTGCAGCGCCTACGGACCGGGCGCTGCACATTACATGTGTGGCGCCTAGCTCGGAGGCGCTGCACTGCTGGATGCGGGCCCAGGGGCTGTCATGGTGGACTCAAGTGCAATGCCCCAAAGCTGGGCGCTGCACCGTAGGGTGTGGCGCCGTCACGGCAGGCGCCACACAAAAAGGTTAGGGCTGTGAAAGTTTGTCACGAGCAGTTTATTTTGTGAATTGATCTCATCCACAGGTCAAAATAGTCAAATTTGCCAGTGAGTCCAGCATTCAGCTCGCGACAGTGATTCATCGACAGTTTTGAACTCTGGATTCGTCAAACAAACCGCCGTAGGAGGGCTCTAATCTAACGAACAGTCGTTCATCAACAGTTATAAACTCCGCATTCAACATAGTAGACAATACAAACAAACGGCCTAATGTTAGAAGCGTGCAGGGACAGACATCGCCGGTGGTCAGAGCAGAACACACGATTCAATCCAATGCGAGATGAACACCCATATTAGAATCTGGAACTCATTACAAGCACAAGCACGCAGCTGCACACGCACACACAGGACAAGCACACCACAGAACGACGACCCGCCTAACCACATCTAAATCCCACGCGAGCCACGACCCGGGCTCAGCCGCCGAAGCCGTAGAGGGTGCGGCCCTGGCGCTTGAGCGCGTAGACGACGTCCATGGCGGTGACGGTCTTGCGGCGGGCGTGCTCCGTGTAGGTGACGGCGTCGCGGATGACGTTCTCGAGGAAGATCTTGAGCACGCCGCGGGTCTCCTCGTAGATCAGCCCGGAGATGCGCTTCACGCCGCCCCGCCGCGCCAGCCGCCGGATCGCCGGCTTCGTGATCCCCTGGATGTTGTCGCGGAGCACCTTCCTGTGCCGCTTCGCGCCGCCCTTTCCAGGCCCTTGCCTCCCTTGCCGCGGCCCGACATGGCTGGCGACGCTTGCTGGCTGCTGCTCCGAAGGTGGGATTGGAGGGGATTGGGGATTGGGGATTTGATGTCTGATGCGGTGGAGGTTGAACGGTGGTGGTTCTTTATACCGGAGAGGCGCTTGGGGACGGATCCGTGGGATGCTGGGTTCCGAGCGTCTGATTCGTGGTCTCGTGGAGAGAGCTAGGCGAGGATCGGTGACGTGGCTGGAAGAAACACAGGGAGGAGATCGATCCGTGGGATGGTGGTTGCGAAAGCGTTGGATTAGGAACGGAGGGCGGATGTTTTCTGAGATGAGAGTTGCGGATCGGTGACGTGGCGGGCGATAGTTGCGGACTTGGAGTCACTTGGGCCGTACCCTTTCTCAGCTAGCGATGGACCTTGACGCATGAAGAGCCAGCGACAAGAACCACTGATCGGCTAGCAGGTATGGGCCGGCACATAAACGCTCGTCCTATTTTTTTTCTGTACAATGGTTGCACTGGTCCGATTTTATTATTCTTTTTTAGTTTTACTTTTTGTATTTACTTCGGTTCCTTTTTTTCAACGGCTTTCCTTTTTTTTGTTCGCAAAAAAAACGGCTTTCCTTTTTTGTTTTTGTAAAT
Organism: Aegilops umbellulata; assembly: GCA_032464435.1. Lineage (NCBI taxonomy): Eukaryota > Viridiplantae > Streptophyta > Magnoliopsida > Poales > Poaceae > Aegilops > Aegilops umbellulata. Next base: position 334,943,930 of record CP136054.1, on the reverse strand, counting down.
TTGGTTTTCTTTTGTTTTTCACTAGTTTTATTATTTTTTCTTCCTTTGTTATACTTTGGTTTTCTTTGCCTTTTCTTTTTGTTTCTTTGTTTTTTTGTCAATTTTCATCAGTTTTCTTTTTTTTCAACACATGTAAACTTTTTTTGGGTGCCCATCAACATTTTTCATATACATCAGAAAAAATGTACACATAAAACATTCTTTAAATTAATGGTCAATATTTTCTGAAACTTATATTTTTTATGTCTACTTTTTCCGTACTCACTGTATGTTTTTTGTGTATATATATAATATATTTTCTAACATTTTTCTAACACAAGATAAAAATAATAATACATGGTCAACATTTTCTCCATGCACATTTTTAACACTTTTAAAATGCTATATCAAACGATTCAAATAAAATATTGAAAAAATTAATACATGGTCAACATTTTTTACATACACATTTAGCATTTTCAAATTCTTGAATAATATATTTTAAACACAAGATTATTTTTTTGAATACATAGTCAACATTTTCTCTATACACATTTTGCATTTTTCAAATGGTTGATTGCATTTTTAACAAATACATGGTCAACATTTTTTCTATACACAGTATTAACATTTTTTTCAAATGCTTGATTATCATTTTTTAAATACATGGTCAGCTTTTTTCTTGAACATTGCTTTTTTTGGTATAAATTTCCTGTATACATGAAAAAAATCTTTACGCACATTTATCATTTTTTAAATGCTTGGTTAATAATATTTTTTAAAATTATGTAAAGTGTATCTGTATTATATTTATTTAGAATATGTGAAATTATAAACAAAAGTTAAAAAAACAAAACAAAACACAAAAACAAAAACAAAACAAACAAAGTTGTGGCCTCCCGCGCGCCTAGGCCGGTCCATCTCGCGCCTCCGTTCAGGCAAGGCTTCCCTCAGTCTCGCTAAAAGTGAGATAGCAGTGCCCTAGTTTTTACCACGAGGGCTATATATTGCTCGTAACGATTTTCAATAGGGCCCTGCGCTCTAGCATTTGATTTGAGCGCAACTAATCAGCGGACGGCTCCGCACATGGGAACAATTTTTTTAGGACAAAGCTAAGCTTTATTGATGATAATCCACATGATGTGGGATACAAATCGGATCATGGGGGTTGGCCAACCAGACGTGACGCCCCGGACCGAGATTAAGAGAGTGCTTACGCGCCTCACCATTAGTTGCTCGACTTTCAAAAATAAAATTACAAGTAAAACTAGATGCTCGGAGTTTCATTTCCGTAATCACAGAACCATAGGGCCCCTGACAACCCTTATGTATGTCGCTCACCACTTGCTTGCAGTCTGAAGAGACAATGAAACTTTGGAGGAGAAGGTCTGCAGCCAATGCAAGCGATTCCCTACATGCGATTGCCTCCAGTGTGACGGGATCAGTTTGGCCCTCAATAACCAGTGCTGAACTTCCCATATAATTGCCTGCGTCGTCTCGGCATACAGCAGCCGCCGATCCACCTCGCCCCCTAAGCACGGCGTTGTCGACGTGAATCTTAGCAAAAACCATTAGCGGAGCTAAGGGTCTTGCATGTGTTGGTCCCGCTGCTGACGGGGCTCTTTGTGAAATCGCCTAGGGTTTTGCTTGCATGTATCAGTTGGAGCTCTGAGATGAACCTTTCCACAAAATAGTGTGTTGCTTGCGGGCTTTGTGGAGTTCCCTCGTGAATAAATTTGCGTCACGCCGTCCAAATTTCCCACAAGGTAACCGCCATGCAATAAATTTATCATGTGGTAAGCTAGCCATGAGGGTGAAGATCCAATGTTTCGCATTTGGTTCCGTCGTGGCTATCATTTGATCAAAAATCTCCTCTTCCTCCAATGCCCACACACACCTCGACATAGAACACTCAAGAAGTGAATGTCTCCACGAATCCTGAGAACCACATAAACCGCAAGAGCTAGTGTTGGATATGTTTCGATGTGCACTCACATCTTCGGTGGAAGCGAGTGTCTAGCCAAGCGTCACATGAACATGCAAATTTTTGCTGGTACCTGAATGCTCCATAGCCGTTTCCATGATTTTTCATCAGTGCGAGTACTGGAAGGACCCGCGCTACCCTCAAGCCAAGCTTCTCTTCGATGCCTCGTTGCCACAAGCATTCTATAGGCAGACCGTACCGAAAAATTTCCGTTCCTTTCGAAATGCCAGGCCCGATAGTCATCAAAGTTACGTGTACTGAGAGGGATCACCATGATAGCGGGTATATCCATGGGCAAGAAAATTTGCTCAAGCTTCTGCTTATCCCATGTGGCCATTGTATGGTTAATTTAGTCTGATGCCAGCCTTGGTGGATTCACCACTTTGCTACCATAAGCGCGCAACATTTCATCTCTAGGAATCCAATTGTCCAGCCACACATCAGTCGAATTTCCATTCCCAATGCGTTTAATAAGTCCCAGCTTTAACACTTCAACTCCATCCATAATTGATCTCCAGATTTGACTAGGATGAGATCCTAGTTGTGCTTGCAGTACCGTTGAAGTTGGAAAATAAACACTCTTGAGGATCTTGGCACTCAAGGAGTCTGGTTGTTGTAATAAGCGCCAGCCCTGCTTTGCAAGCATCGCGAGATTGAACAATTCAAGGTCCTTAAAACCCAAACCACCCATAGCTTTGGGTTGTGTCATATCCTTCCAAGAAACCCAGTTTGGTTTCCGGCGGCCATCCTTGCTGCCCCACCAAACTTCCTTATGAGTATGTTGATATGTTCACAGAGACCCCTAGGGAGCTTGAAGCAGGACATAGAAAAAACCGGTACTGCTTGCACCACTGATTTGACCAGTACTTCATTGCCTGCAGTTGACAAGGTTTTCTCAATCCATCCTTGAATCCTTCTCCACAGACGGTCTTTCAGGAATTTAAAAGCACCGTTCTTTGAAGTTCCCACATCTGAAGGCATGCCCAAGTATTCCTCACTCAGGGTCACGTTTGGTACTTGAAGCAAACCTTTCATTTCAGCTCTAACTGTGTCGGGAACTCCTTCACTGAAGAAAATAGATGATTTACCATGGTTAATTCGTTGTCCTATTGCTTGATAATATATGTCCAACACTTGGTTGACCTCACCAGCTCCCACACTGTTGGCCCTGAAAAACAGCAGGCTATCATCTACAAATAAAAAATGGTTCACATGTGGCGCCGAAGGTGCCACCTGTATCCCACGAAGATTTGATGACTCATCTTTGGATTTTAACAGGCACGAAAGGCCCTCTGCTGCTAACAAGAACAAGTATGGGGAGATAGGATCTCCCTGTCGGATGCCTTTTGAAGGTGTAAATTGTTGTAACTTTTAACCATTGAACATTACCGAAAATTTCACCGATGTGACCATGCCCATGACCATGTCCACCCATCTTCGGGTAGAACCCAACTTAAGCATTATGGCTTGAAGATATGACCACTCCACCCTGTCATAAGCCTTCATCATATCCAACTTGAGAGCGCGGGACTAGTTTTTCTTCGCTTTGTTCCTCTTCATAAAATGCAAACATTCATAAGCTACAATTATATTATCAATGATCAACCTTCCGGGTACAAAGGCGGATTGTTCCGGAGATATAATATCGGGCAATACTAACTTCAAACGGTTTGAAACCACTTTGGATGCAATTTTATATAAGACATTGCATATACTAATTGGACGGAATTGAGTCAGCTGATTTGGATCTTTTACCTTCGGAATCAGTACTAATATGGGTTCATTTATGCTCTCTGTCGACTCGGTTCCTTCAACAATGCGCAGCACCATATTTGTTACCTCTTCCCCACACACACCCCAGTGGCGTTGAAAAAAGTGTGTGGGGAAACCGTCAGGGCCAGGTGAACTGATGGGGAACATCTGAAACAAAGCATCCTTCACCTCCTGTCGTGTATAAGCAGCATTCAGCTGGGCATTCATATCACTGGATACTTTGCGAGGAACTGCATCGATAACCCTCTCCATATTTTGGACTCCCTCGGAGGTATACAAATTCATGTAAAAGGCATTGACCATGTTCTCCATCTCATGAGTGTCTTCTGTGAGGCTGTCATCCGGACGCATTAGCGCCTTAATCTTATTCTTCCTTCTCCTCCGGCTGGCACGGAGATGAAAGAAATAAGTGTTCTTATCCCCATGGGATAACCAGTCGAGTTGAGCTCTTTGACGCCATAGAATCTCCTCCCGGTGGTATAATTCAACCAATCTGTCCATAATTTTTGTTTCCACGTGAGTAGGGCCAGTCCTACCCGTTTGTGCGCGCAAAGTGTCAAGCTCAGACTTTAGTTTTTTAATCTCCCCAAGTACCGAGCCGAACTCTGTTCGATCCCATGCAGCCAGTCCTCTTGAGAGTCCCTTTAGCTTCCCATGCAGCTCGTGTATTATGGTTGCTACTAAATCATTCCAACTTCCCGAGACTAATTCTAGAAAGCTAGGGTGCCGCTCCCACATTAGCTCATATTTAAAAGATCGTGGCCCCAACCTGAGAGCTTGGTCATCAGCTAGTGTTAACAGGATTGCTGCATGCAGTGGCGGAGCTTCATGGAGTGCAACCTGGGCCACCGCCCCCCAGCCCATGAAGAAATCCCTAACAACCCCTAGGTATTTGGGCTATAAGTGCAGGCAAATAAGACCAGACCTCATAATTTAGCCCCCCCTCAGCCCATTGCCCCTCCAGAATCTTGGCCCAAGCTCCGCCACTGGCTGCATGGTCCAATGTCGCTGTGTTCTTATGTTCAAGCTTCGCTGATGGGAAGGCAAGTGACCACTCCGGAGACGCCACAGAATGGTCCAGTCTCACGCGCGTAAAGGTTCCTCCAGCAACCTTTTTTTCAAACGTTCAAGGGTTCCCTTGGTATCCGATGTCCGCTAGCCCACAAGTATCAAGTGCGTCGCGAAACGCATCCATCTGTGCCTAACTCCTGTTACCAACACCGACGTGTTCAGTAGCATGCAATACTTCATTAAACTCGCCAATAACTGCCCATGGGAGAGAGCTCGAGCTGGTAATGCCTCTCAACATGTTCCACGTCTTATATCTCTCGCTCACTTGAGCTTCTGCGTAGACAAATGTAAATCTTGCCTTCGAGCCAAGTAAAGAATCAACATGAGCATCCACATGGTACTCAGAGTAACCGATAATTTCAAGCTTTATTGAATCATTCCAAAAAATCCTATACCGCCACTTCTACTGGAACTACTAACTGCAAAAAATTTATTGTAACCAAGAGTATCAACCAAATTCTCCACACGACTACCCTCTAACTGAGTTTCAACAATGCATACAATAGAGGGGGCAAACTGCTTCCCCATATCGCGAAGCTCACGAACTGTCACGGGTTTGCATGCACCATGACAGTTCCAAGTTAGTATGCTCATTGGGCCCGGCGGTGCCCCTCATTGGAGCCCGCCATGGTTGGTTTTGCTATAGAGCCAGTTCCGTCATTGCCATCACTTGCCTTTGCCCGCATGTTCTTGAAAAACCAGTACTGACTGTAGGGTTTGTTGATGTGCACCCGCGCAACTGTAGTCCATCTTGTCGCATTAGGCGATGCCTCTTTCTCGTCATAGATGATGTTGTCCAAATCTTCCTCACAAAGCCCTAGCTCCGCCAGCATCTTCCCAATCTCATCATCGGGATCTCCTCCGGGCGCTGATGCTGAAGTCGAGCCATCTGATGCCATAGCTTGAACCCTAACCCGATGAAAAACCAATCACGTGTTGCAGGAACCCTATCTCCCTTCTCGCGTCCGATGGATCAGCCAAGGCCGGGCGGTGATCCAGGATCACCCCTTATTCAGCCCGAGTTGATTCACGGAGGCGATCGGGGAAGGGAAGGAGAGATCTCAACGAGGGCGATAAAATCGCCTCAAGAGGAAGAGGAACCCTAACCAGAGGGAAAAGATGTTGACATAGCTCCACGTGGCAGCACCTGCGTGGCAGCGATGGTTGCAGACTTGGCTTCACTTGGGTTGTAGCCTTTCTCAGCTAGCGATAGACCTTGACCCATGAAGGGCCAGCGATTAGAACCACTGGACGGCTAGCAGGTATGGGCCGACACATTAACACTCGTTCTATGGGTTACCGTGAGGGCTATATATCGCTCGTAACAATTTTAACTAGGGCCCAACACTGTAGCATTTTATTTGAGAGCAACTAATTAGGGGGCAGCCAAAAAAAGCTAATCACCGGGTGCCCTCCACAAGGGGAAGCTCCTGCGGGGCAGAAGCACTCCTAGTGCTCCATGTGGTGTGCCCTAGTGTCGCCACTTGTTGCACTGGGTGCATCTCGTGGGAGCATGTTTTTTCATTTTCTACATGTGATTTTTGTTTTTTCAGCTTTTCCAATTTTCTTTGGCATTTTACCTAGGTTTTGGTGGAAAAATTAATTATGCAAAGCACAATTCTGCTTCTCAAAACAAAAGCAAAAGCACAACATGTGCTTCCACGAGAAGCACAACTGTCCTTCTCGAAAAGGGAAAAACGTAGTTGTGCTTCCTCGAAAAAGGTAGAAGCACAATCCCCGAAAAAAGGGGAAAAGCACAAACCATGCTTCCAAAAAAAAGAATGAAACAACCGTGCTTCCGAGCCCTGGGTTTTATCTTTCTTTGTTTGGTTGTTCTATTTAGGTTTTTCTAGTTACCGTTTTTTCTTGGTTTTTCCATAAAAAAGTTTGTCACCTACTAACATGATATTTAGTTTTAAAGATGCTAACATGAGAAATCAAATGGTGAAAACGGTTGAGTATTTGGACACACGGTTCAAGAGATAAAATGTTTTAAATAAATAGATCTATGTAAAAAAGGAAACTCCCAGATTACGACAAGAGGCGCATATGTAGTGCGCCACTTGTTAGCACTGGAGAAGGCAGCAGTGACCTTTGCCAGGAATAACCCTTAACTAGTGATTTCACTATTTTCCACTATTTTTGCATTGGTTTCTTCAGGGTTTTTCTTGCTTTTCTCTTTTCCTTTTTTCCTTTCTTGGTTTTAATCTGGTTTTTTTCATTGTTTGCATAGGTTTTCTTCTGTTTTCTTGGTTTTTTTGTTTCCTTTCTTATTCTTTGGTTTTCTTTGTTTTCTTCTTCTTATTTTCTTCCTTATTTTTAAACACATGTATAATTTTTCATACAAATTGTACATTTTTGGTATACATCAAGAATATTTTTTATACATATTTAACATTGTTAAATTACGTGATTAAAATTTGTTATTAAATATTTGTTTTGATATCTATTTTTTTTACATATGTGTGGTGCAATTTTCGTATGAACATAAAACAATTTTTATATGCGTTTAGCATTTCAAAATATATCATTAATATTTTTCAAATACTTTTTAACATTTTTTGAGTACCTGTTAAACATTTTTCAAACATGCGTTAAAATGTTTTTTTGTATGATACAAAACATTCTTTCTAAACTATGCAAACACTTTTTCCATTAGATAAACATCTTTTTTATATGTCACAAACATTTTGTTTGAGACACGTGAACATTTTTCTAGATGTAACGTACATTTTATAATTAGACAAACATTTTCTTGAAGTTGTTTACATTTTAGAAAAATATCGTGCACATTTTTGTAAACGTGTGAACATTTTTGTAATGTCACACGCGTTTATTTTTAAATGGTACAAACATTTCTAAAAGTTGAGGAATATATTATACTTCATTTTACACTTTTAGATGTGTGATGAACATTTTTGAAAAAGTTAACAAAATTATTTTTTTCATGATATAATATCTCTGTGTGTGTATTTAGTATTTTTGAATAAAAAAGTAAATAAAACGTTTTTTGTGTGAAGTCAGCATGACATGACGACCTGGTTAGTGGCTCGGCCTTTTGTGTGAAAACTTTATACATGCACATAAAACTTTATACCTTTTTCAGATTGTTTTAGTATTTAGAAATGTGTTTTTAAAAGTGGGTTCATATGTACCCTGGTTCATTGATGCACTTCCCCATAGACGTGACGAGTTTTTACCTTCAAATCCTCGTTGATGAATTCAAACCTCTTGAACTTTAATACAATATAATTTATACTCCAAACCTCACAAAACTTGTTTAATCGCACCCTTGAAAGGTTTTGCTCATTTGATACACTATTGTGACGGCTAGTTGTCATCGGCTAGTTGCTCATTTAATTCGCCCTACGATCAACGAGGAACACTATGAAGATGCAACAACGGTTTAGATCAAATCGTTACCAACTCCGAGCTGCAGCGGAAGAAGACGAGTCGATGTACGTCATACTTGAAGTCCCCCGAACCGTAGATGAACAATCCCTCGAACCACTCATGAACAGTCCATTGAACGGAAGACTGAAAGCATGGTCTCTCCACAGATTGCAAGCATACGGTCTTTATGATCCGGCAGCGCTTCGCTATCCAGAGCTAATCATCGCCGGAGAATTAGAGGGAGGAGATTAGAACTACAGTAGACTTCTAATTATGAGGATTAGAGGATCCAGAACCAGCTCTAATTGGACCAACTAGAACTATAGCTAGAGAACTAGAGGAGGCTCCATAACTCGTGTCTTCAAAACTGTCAAATCCTTTAGTATATATAGGTTGGAGGAGAGGGAGGGGCGCCACACAAGGGGGGATAGTCCCCCCCTTGTCCGGCCATGAGGGGGAACCCCCTCCAATTCGGCCTTCCCCTTCCTTTCCCAGAGGGGAAGGGGGCGCCACCTCCTATTGGGCTCAAGTGGCCTAATATGCTTTTCACCACTTGGCCTTTTAAGGCCTGTTGATATTATATTAAATATAAAAGCCTCCTAACTATTATGAGAGCTTTTAATATTAATTTAACATCACCGGAAACATTTTCCACCTATATACTGGTACTACCCAATAAACCCCGAAACGCTTTCCATGACCCTGAAACGCTTTCCGTTCCTCTCGAAACTATTTCGATTATTAGTGAAACTATTTCACAAATATTTCCTCATTACTCCTATCCTACTAACACTGAGCAGATCATGATTTCCTTAAGCTTGTGACCCTATAGGTTCGGTAAAACATAGACATGAACAAAACCCCTTTCGTTCAGTGACCTATAGCGGAACCGTGGACGTCCATATCGATCCCTATGAGTACAGGAATGCCATTTGAGTGAACCTTTGGTTATCATGTGTTATTCCCTTTTCTTCGCGATACTTTACAAAACCCGAGGTGAGATATATTAGTATCCTCTTGAGTCATACAATCTACAAATGCCCGCATGGTCCCTACATTGGATCATCCCATGACTAACACTAGCTCTTTGAAGGTGTTATATTCGACACCATCAAGGTAGGGAAACGTTGGAGAGACCCTATTCTAATCTAAAACCGTCGCCACCACTTCGTCGATGTCGCAAGGCAATCAAAACCTAGAGAAAACTAGGACTTACTGGACTTAGATCTATGATGAGGATGTGTTTGATAACCCACAAGTATAGGGGATCAATTTTAGCCTTTTTTGATAAGTAAGAGTGTCGAACCCAACGGGGAGCTAAAGGTCCCTTCAAGCAACCACCGATACAACTCTACGCACACTTAACATTCTCTTTACCTAGAACAAGAATAAAACTACTTTGTAGGTGTAAGGATAAGTTTGCAAGAATAAAATTAGAAGTACTTATCGGGATAATAAAAGTTAGTTTGTTTTAGTAGAGAGCTTTTTGTAACACAAAGAGAAAGATTATCCATAGGTAATTGAATATAACACGATAGATACTTATCATATGCAATGAGGGAGAGGCATACGCGAACACACTTTCCATACTCGGATCATATGCGCTTATGATTGGAACTCTAGCAAGCATCCACAACTACTAAAGATCATTAAGGTAAAACCCAACCATAGCATTAAGTAACAAGTCCTCTTTACTCCCATATGCAACAACCCCCTTACTCGGGTTTAAGCTTCTGTCACTCTCGCAACCCACTATAAGTTAATTATGAACATATTGCAACACCCTACAAGGGTAATCTTACACGCTTGTGCGATAGAGAGGGCACCATAGGACAACACCATATTAACATACAACTCGATCAATCACACCATACCACAATTAACCCGTAGGACAAAAAGAATATACTCAAATATCATAGGATGGCCATACATCATTGGGTAATAATATATAGAATTAAGCACCATGTTAAAGTAGAGAATTATAGCGGGAATAGAGAGGTTACACCGTTGCATAGGGGGGGGAGAGTTGGTGATGACAGTGGCGAAGTTGTTCATGTAGATTGTCATCACGATGATTCCCTCGGCGGCACTCCGGCGCCACCGGAAGAGAGGGAGAGAGAGCCCCCTCCTTCTTCTTCTTGCTTGGTCTCCCCCCTAGATGGGAGGAGGGTTTCCCCTCTAGTCCTTAGCCACCATGGATCCCGGAGGGCAGGAGCCGCTCCAAGACTGGATCTCTCTCTCTCTGTTTCTCTTCTGTTTCGCTGATACATCTCCGTCGTATCTATTTTTCCAAATACTTTTGCTCTTGTTTTGGACTCTAATTTGCATGATTTGAATGGAACTAACCCAGACTGGCGTTATTTTTAGCAGAACTACCATGGTGTTGTTTTTTGTGTAGAAATAGAAGTTCTCGGAATTGGACGAAACTTTTTAGAGGTCTTTTATGGAATATATGAAAAATACTGGAGCAAAGATCCACTTGAGGGGGGCCAATAGTTGCCCACAAGGCAACAGGGCGTGGCCAGCCCAGGGCGTGCCATGTTACCTTGTGGGGCCCACGTGGCTCCGCTAACCCTAATTCCAGTGCCATAAATTCCGTCTTCCCAAGAACAAAAAATAAGACAAGAAGTTTTGTCACAATTTACTATACGGAGCCGCCGCCACCTCTTGTTCTTCATCGAGAGGGCTGATCTGGAGTCCGTTCTGGGCTCCGGAGAGGGGGAATCATCGTCATCATCATCACCAACCCTTCTTCATCACCAATTTCATGATGCTCACCACCGAGAGTGAGTAATTCCTTTGTAGGCTTGTTGGACGGTGATAGAGTTGGATGAGATTTGTCATGTAATCAAGTCAATTTTTTAGGGCTTGATCCCTAGTGTCCACTATATTCTGAGATTGATGTTGTTATGACTTTGCTATGCTTAATGCTTGTCACTAGGGCCCAAGTGCCATGATTTCAGATCTGAACCCTCTATGTTTTCATGGATATATTTGAGTCCTTGATTGATGACCCACAAGTATAGGGGATCAATCATAGTCCTTTCGATAAGTAAGAGTGTCGAACCCAACGAGGAGCAGAAGGAAATGACAAGTAGTTTTCAGCAAGGTATTCCCTGCAAGCACTGAAATTATAAGTAATGAGTAGTTTTATAGCAAGATAATTTGTAACGAGCAAGTAACGGTAACAGTAACAAAAGTGTAGAAAGATAGCCCAATCCTTTTGAGGCAAAGGACAAGCCAAAACAGTCTCTTATGATAAGCAAAACGTTCTTGAGGGTACACGGGAATTTCATCTAGTCACTTTCATCATGTTGGTTTGGTTCGTGTTCGCTACTTTGATAATTTGATATGTGGGTGGACCGGTGATTAGGTGATGTTCTTACTTGAATAAACCTCCTACTTATGATTAACCCCCTCGCAAGCATCCACAAACTATGAGAAAAGTATTAAAATAAATCTAACCATAACATTTAACTTTTGGATCCAAATCAATCCCTTACGAAGTAGCGCATAAACTAGGGTTTAAGCTTCTGTCACTCTCGCAACCCATCCTCTAATAACTACTCCACAATGCATTCCCTTAGGCCCTAATAAGTAGAAGTGCCCGACGTTCACATGACACCACTAAGGGAATCACAACATACATACCTGTCGGAGTAATGGGCCACGGGTAGGCTAACCCGGGACCCAGAACCTTTCAAGACATCGGGGCAGGCTACGCCCCTCAAAGAATCCCAAGACGATCAGCCGACTCTGGGAGTCGGCCGCGGCATCGCCGATACCCACTCACGGCCGAGTCCCAGAGACGGCTGTGACTCCCGATCGGCGACTCCAGGGAGGCCGACTATGGGGAGTCGGCCCGCGACTTCACCACTCTCTGCCTTCGGGAAGAAGGACGAGACCGAGGATGGCCGGAGTACGGCCCTCCCCTACGTTGATTACCAGGGGCAGGTATGGCTACAGTACGCCGTACCGAAGGAGAGCTCCGTCCGGCGCGACACTGTCGCCATGCTGGCCCTGACGTCCGCCCTGACGACGGGGCACTGTTCCCACGTTGGCCCGCATGTACGGCCTGGAGACGGCGGGCCCCGCTAGTCAGCGGGAGGGACGAAGACGGCGAGAGCACCCGAAGACGGACCCCGTGGGAGTCGGCCTCCGAGAGTCGGCCCGTTCCTCCCACGGGCCCCACACGCCATTAACCAGACAAGACGGGGAGTGGCGACAGTGATCGCCCGCCAGGCGGCGGCACTGTTGCCACGCCCCCACGACCCAGCCAACGTCATCAGAGGCGCGGCTACAGTGGCCAGGTCAGTCGGCGGGGCCCACCAGAGGCGGCCCCCAGAGGTCGGCGGAGAAGACGGCGGCCTAAGAGACAGACGGCTGGGACCCGCGCCCAGTCAGATTACCATTGTACCCCCGGGGGTAGGCCTATATAAACCCCCCGGAGCACCCATGCAGGGTTCGATCCTTTTTCCACCAGACCAGCAGCATAGAAGGGAGAGAGCTAGCCTTGCCCTCTCCTACCTCCAGAATACAGCTCGAGGAGCAACTTTGTACACATATCACCATAGTGATCATGCGGAGACCCCGCAGAGCAGCAGTAGGGGTATTATCTCCTCGGAGAGCCCCGAAGCTGGGTAAGATTCGTCGGCGTGCATGTCTACGCCTCATCCCGCTTCCAGGCACCGGCGACGTTCTACTCGCCCCCACCATGATAAGCCATCCTTTGGCATATGTCGCATCCAACCCCCGACATTTGGCGCCCACCGTGGGGCGAGGTGCACCGTCGTCCGGAGATCTGTTCTGGACGGGAACCCTTTTCCTCCCTGGCGAGCGTAGCCAGCCCGGCACGCCAGAGGGAGTTCACGCCGACGTGCTGCACGACGCTGAGACCGCCTGCGTGGCCAGCTGCCTCGCCGATCTTGTCGGCGAGGTTAGCCTCTCCGACGAGCCTGCATCCGACGCAGGCACCGGCGGCCCCGAGAGCCTTCTCGCGGGCCTCCTCGACGACCTCCACGTTGCTGGCGAGCCTGCCGCTGACCTGGAGTCCGTAGGCTCCACCGACCCGATGCTGGTCGATTCCGACACCGCGTCGCTCGACGCCTTCCCCACCAACGTGGTGGTCTACGACGAGCCGCTCCCTCGCGCGGAGGGCAGCGGGAGCACCGTCATAGAAGTGCGCGTCATCGGTCATGGCGAGCGCTCCGACGGAGGAGCTCGCGACCCGCTTGATGCGACACTGCAAGACCTGGATGCGCCCATTCCAGAGGACGCCGACACCAAGACGCTGGAGGCACGCCGCCTCCAGCTCGTCGAAGGCGCAAAGAAGCTGGCAAGCATGAGACGCTTGTCAGAGGCCTACCAGCGTGAGATGGATCGCGCTGTGGGCGGCTCGCCGGCTCCGACGGGGCCGAGCCACCTAGGCGCGGTCCGGCAACGCGGCGCGGACATCGCCAGCATGTTCGGGGCCAATCGCTCCGTATACGCCACGCCCGCCGAGATCATTCGAGCTGCCCAGGCGGCGGCAGACGAGTTAGATGGACTCGAAGGCGAAGAGCGCCGACTGATGACAGAGCGAGTCCAGCAACTCCTCGACGCGGCTGGCGCGCAGAACGCGGCTGGCGCGCAGAACGCGGCTGGCTGCCGAACCGAGGGGCCGCAGCAGCAGAACGACGACCTGCCACCCCGCCGAGACCAAGGCGCGACGTCTCGGACGCCGACTGGCGGGGTTCGCGGAAGAAAAGACAAGGAGCCGGCTGCGAGCCGCAGGCGGACTCACCTCACCATCGAGCGCGACCAAGACGGCCGCCCGAGAGCAGTAGAGCGGCGGGACGACTATGTGCCTCCTCCACCCCGCAGAGAAAGGCGAGTCTCCCCGCCGCCTGTCGAGCATCCGACTCTCGGAGGCCGCCTCGGCCGCCGAGAGGGATTCGGAGAGAATGATGCCCGCCACCGGATCGACCGACTCCACCGATCCCTGGCGCTCGAAAAAGAAGACGAGCTGGGACCGCCGTGTTTCGGCTCCCGCATCCGAGATGAGCCCTTCCCCAAAGGGTTCACTCTCCCTAGAGACACTCCCAAGTACACCGGCTTCGTGAAGCCAGAGGACTGGCTGGTTGACTACTCCACAGCCGTCAGCATAGCGAACGGCAACAAGCGTGTTGCCGTGAAGTATGTTCCACTCATGCTCCAGGGCACAGCCCGGACATGGCTGAACAGCCTGAAACCCCACAGCATCAACGGCTGGTCCGACTTCACCGAGGCTTTCATCCGCAACTTTACGAGCACATACAAGCGACCTCCCAAGCCTCGCCAGCTCTCCTTGTGTGTACAAGGCCCCAATGAATCGACTCGCGACTACCTCACGCGTTGGGCCGAGCTCCGAAACTCCTGCGAGGGCGTGCACGAGGTGCAGGCCATCGAGTACTTCACCGCCGGGTGCAGAGAAGGCACCCTCCTCAAGCATAAGCTCCTCTGCGACGAGCCGGAGACCCTAGATGAGCTGCTGATCATAGCAGACAAGTACGCCACAGCCGACTCTTCTATGAAGACGGAGATCCAAGTCAGCGCGACCGGCAAAATGGCCCCTCAGGCTCCCAGAACTCCGGCTGGAGACACCAGTCGGCGGCAACAGCAGAACGATCACAAGCGCAAGGCCCCGCAGCCGGCTTCCAGTAGCCGGCAGGTCGCAGTAGTCGAAGACCAACAGCCGGAGGAGCAGCCACCACCCAAGCGGCAGAAGGGCGGCAAGCCCAATTGGTTGCCGGCTTTCTCCTACGAGCAGACTCTGAATGGTCCTTGCAAGTTCCACAGCGGCGCGAAGCCGTCGAACCACACCACCAGAAAGTGCCACTGGCTTACCCGGATTGCCAAAGGAGACGGCCTGGCGCCTCCCCCACCGGCTGGGCAGCCGCCTCCGCCTCCGCCCCAGCAGCCGGCTGCCAGGCCAGTCGGCGCAGTACAAGACGAGTACCCGGAAGAGCATGGAGCCTATGTGGTGTTCGCCAATATGGCAGATGACAGACGCAGCAGGCGGCTGCAGCAACAAGAAGTCAACGCAGTGGCATCAGACACTCCAGAGTTCATGCACTGGTCCGAGAAGCCTATCAGCTGGAGCAGAGCTGATCACCCAGAGGTGATGCCGAATCCAGGGTCCTATGCCCTGGTCCTGGAGGCCACCTTTACCACTGATAGGCGGGCAGCTCGCTTCTCGCGAGTTATGATAGATGGAGGTAGCAGTATCAACATCCTGTATAAGGATACAATAGAGAAGCTGGGAATCAAGCAAAGACAGCTCCAGAGCAGCCGGACCGTGTTCCATGGTATTGTCCCTGGCCTTTCCTGCTCCCCAATCGGCAAGATTCTGATAGACGTCCTCTTCGGGGATAAGGAACATTTCCGCCGAGAGCTAGTCTGGTTTGAAGTGGTGGACCTCAGAAGCCCGTACCATGCGCTGCTTGGCCGACCAGCTTTGGCCAAGTTCATGGCGGTCCCCCACTACGCCTACCTCAAGATGAAGATGCCGAGTTCCAAGGGAATTCTGACTGTGACCGGCGACTACAGGAAGTCGTCCACTTGCGTGGCCGAGAGCAGTCGGCTGGCCGAGTCCCTGGTTATTACAGCAGAGAAGCGGCTTCTTGATCGGGTTGTGGCGATGGCCGGCAAGCAGCCTGAGATGTCGCCCAACCCCAAGGAGTCGGAAGCTGAGGGCTCGTTCAAGCCAGCGAAGGAAACGAAGAAGATAACCTTGGACCCAGAGCACCCGGAGAGGTACGCAGTCATAGGTGCAAACCTTGACAGCAAATAGGAAGGCGAGCTCGTCGATTTCCTCCGTGAGAATCGGGACATCTTCGCATGGTCCCCCAAAGACATGCCAGGTGTGCCGACGGAATTCGCCGAGCACAAGTTACATGTCCGGTCCGATGCGAAGCCCGTCAGGCAGCCCTTGCGCCGCCTGTCAGAAGAGAAGAGAAGAGTTGTTGGTGAAGAGATAGCCCGGCTCCTTGCAGCCGGCTTTATAATGGAAGTATTTTTCCCAGAGTGGCTAGCAAACCCAGTCTTAGTACTGAAGAAGAACAAGCAGTGGCGAATGTGTATTGACTACACAAGCCTCAACAAAGCCTGCCCCAAGGACCCGTTTGCTTTGCCGAGAATCGATCAGGTGATAGACTCCACAGCCGGATGCGAGCTGTTGAGCTTCTTAGATGCCTATTCAGGATATCACCAGATCAAGCTGAACCCGGCAGACAGATTAAAGACCGCCTTCATCACGCCGTTTGGAGCCTTCTGCTACCTGACCATGACGTTTGGCTTGAGGAACGCCGGCGCCACCTTTCAGCGTTGCATGAAGAAGTGCCTCCTCAAGCAACTCGTCCGAAATGCCCATGTTTACGTGGATGATGTGGTGGTGAAGACAGAAAAGCGCAGAACTTTGCTGGAAGACCTCAAAGAAACCTTTGAGAACCTGCGCCGATTCCGGATCAAGCTGAACCCCGAGAAGTGCGTTTTCGGAGTACCAGCCGGCCAGCTACTCGGCTTCCTGGTCTCCGAACGCGGCATAGAGTGCAACCCTGTGAAGATCAAGGCCATCGAGAGGATGGAGGTACCCAGCCGACTGTTGGATGTGCAGAAGTTCACTGGCTTCCTGGCATCCATCAGCCGTTTCATCAATCGGCTGGGCGAGAAAGCTCTTCCGTTGTACCAGCTCATGAAGAAGACCAATTTTTTCGAGTGGAACCACAAGGCGGATGAGGCCTTTCTGCAGCTGAAGAAGATGTTGGTTACTCCCCCTGTGTTGGTGGCTCCGACTCCCAAGGAGCCCATGCTCCTGTACATCGCCGCCACCAGCCGAGTAGTCAGCACAGTCATTGTAGTAGAGCGCAAGGAGGAAGGCAAGGCACTGCTAGTCCAGAGACCGGTATACTACCTGAGTGAAGTACTGTAGACCTCCAAGCAGAACTACCCCCACTACCAGAAGATGTGTTACGGCGTGCACTTCGTCGCCAAGAAGCTGAAGCCTTACTTCCAAGAACATCCAATCACAGTGGTCTGCACAGCCCCATTGGCCGAGATCATTGGAAGCCGAGATGCGTCTGGCCGAGTGGCCAAATGGGCCATAGAGTTGGCGCCTTACACGATCTACTATCAACCTCGCACCGCCATCAAGTCGCAAGCACTGGCCGATTTCCTCGTCGACTGGGCCGAGACCCAGTACCTGCCGCCAGCGCCCGACTCCACTCATTGGCGGATGCATTTTGACGGCTCCAAGATGCGCACCGGCTTGGGAGCAGGCGTTGTTCTCACCTCTCCCAAAGGCGACAAGCTCCAGTATGCACTGCAGATCCATTTCGCCGCCTCCAACAACGTCGCTGAGTACGAGGCGCTCATTCACGGGCTCCGGCTTGCCAAAGAACTCGGCATTCGCCGGATCCTGTGTTATGGCGACTCCGACTTGGTGGTCCAGCAATCATCTGGCGACTGGGATGCCAAGGACGCAAACATGGCAAGCTACCGCTTCCTCGTGCAGCAACTCAGCGGATATTTCGAGGGGTGCGAGTTCCTCCACGTGCCAAGAAACGACAACAACCTAGCATATACTTTGGCACGAATCGACTCTACTCGCCAAGCAATACCATTTGGCGTCGCTCTTCAGCGCCTCCTCAAGCCATCCATCAAGCCTTCACCAGAGTCAGACTCCATTTTTGTGCCGGCTCCTCCAGAAGAAGTCGGATCCGACTCCAAAGCCCAAGCAGACGGCACAAAAACCCTCGCAGATGACTCCAAGAACGCCGCAGTCAAAGCCGACCCAGGGACTTCAGAACTCGGCCCGGGGACTGCGGCGACCAGAGAAAAGACTCCAGAACTCGGCCCGGGGACTGCACCACTCGGCCCGGGGACTTCACTGATCCAGCAAGCGGCCGCGGACTCCAGCCCGCCGCCTCCCAGCCCAGCCGCCGTCGTCTAAGTTGCAGTTCTGGCGGTTGAAGAGATAACAGCACCCTCATGGGCCCAGCCCATCCTCAAATTCTTGGTGAACAAGGAGCTACCAACTGATGAAACTTTGGCTCGGCAAATACAACGCCGAGCGGCGGCATACACCATAATCAATAGAGAGCTGGTCAGACGCAACGTCACAGGCGTCTACCAGCGCTGCGTCGAGCCAGAGCAAGGCCAAGCAATTCTCAGAGACATCCATCAAGGCGAGTGCGGCCACCATGCGGCCTCAAGAGCGCTCGTTGCCAAAGCCTTCCGACACGGCTTCTTCTGGCCGACCGCCCTCGAAGAGGCCAAAGAGTTGGTCCAGAAATGCAAGGGGTGCCAGAAGTTCCGATCCAAGCCGCATCAGCCGGGTTCAGCACTCAAGACTATCCCCATCGCCTGGCCCTTTGCAGTTTGGGGCCTGGATATGGTGGGACCCTTCAAGACGGCACGAGGCGGCCTAACTCATCTACTTGTCGCAGTGGACAAGTTCACCAAGTGGATAGAAGTGAAGCCCATCAAGAAGTTGAATGGTCCGACTGCTGTAACTTTCATATCAGACATCACGATTTGGTATGGCATACCGCACAGCATCATCACCGACAACGGGACCAACTTTTTCAAAGGCGCTTTGGCCCGTTTCTGCGCGACGCAGGGCATCCGACTGGACTTAGCGTCCGTTGCCCATCCGCAGTCGAACGGGCAGGTGGAGCGGGTGAATGGCCTCATCCTGTCCGGCATCAAGCCTCGGTTGGTCGAACCACTGGAGCGTTCGGCCGGCTGTTGGCTTGACGAGTTGCCAGCCGTCCTATGGAGTCTGCGCACGACTCCAAACAAGTCGACCGGCTTCACACCCTTCTTCTTCGTCTATGGTGCTGAAGCCGTCATCCCAACGGATATAGAGTTTGACTCCCCGCGAGTCACGATGTACACTGCGAAGGAAGCAGAAGAAGCACGACAAGATGGCGTCGATCTGCTGGAAGAGGGCCGGCTGTTGGCACTCAGCCGGTCCAGCATCTACCAGCAGAGCCTACGTCGCTACTACAACAGGAAGGTCAGGCCGAGATCCTTCCAAGAAGGCGACCTTGTGCTCCGGCTGATCCAGCGAACAGCCGGCCAGCACAAGTTGTCTGCACCTTGGGAAGGCCCCTTCATCATCAACAAGGTGCTAGGCAACGACTCCCACTACCTGATCGACGCTCAGAAGCCCCGAGCACGAAAGAGGGACGACTCCGGGAAAGAGACGGAGCGACCATGGAACGCGAATCTTCTTCGAAGATTTTACAGCTGATGCAGTATGTACCACGCTACCCTTTTGTATTGAAGTACCAAGACTCTGGGCCCCCCGAGACGGACTCGGGGACTGCCCCTTTTGACATCTGTATAATAAGTATTATGCTTCCGAGTATGCTACTCTTTGTTATGCCGCTCGCGCTATGAAAACGCTTCCTGCAGTCGGACAAGTAGTGTGTGGTGCTTAAGCCGTCTCCTGTTAGAAGCCGCAGCTCGCAGAGCGGCTGCCCTGCGGGCAGGAGTAGGGAAGAATGGGCGCCCACACGAAAAATGGCTAAGGACTCAAAGCACAATGAAACGCCCTCGATGCGGCTATAGCTCCCACGTGTCGAGGCACGCCTTAGAGGCATAACCGCATTGAAAGCAATGTCGCAAGTGAGGTAATCTTCACACAACCCATGTAATTCATAAAGGGAAAGAGTTACATAGTTGGCTTACAGTCGCCACTTCACACAATACATAAATAAACATCCATCATTCAAATTACACTCAAGGTCCGACTACGGTACCAAAAAGAAAGAAGACTACCCCAAATGCTACTTAGATCCCCGGATCACCCCAACTGGGCTCCACTACTGATCATCTGGAAAAGAAACATAGTAACGGCCACGTTCCTCGTCGAACTCCCAAGTGAGCTCGGTCGCGTCATCTGCACTGGCATCGTTGGTACCTGCAACTGTTGTGGTAGAATCTGTGAGTCACGGGGACTCAGCAATCTCACACCCGCGAGATCAAGACTATTTAAGCTTATAGGTAGGGAAGGATTTTGAGGTGGAGCTGCAGCAAGCGACTAGCAAATATGGTGGCTACAACGCAAAAGAGAGCGAGAAGAGAAGGCAAAGCACGGTCGTGAAGCTAGAAGTGATCAAGAAGTAATCCTAGAACAACCTACGTCATACATAACTCCAACACCGTGTTCACTCCCCGGACCCCGCCGAGAAGAGACCATCACGGTTACACACGCGGTTGATGCGTTTTAGTTAAGGTTAACTTCGGGTTTTCTACAACCGGACATTAACAAATTCCCATCTGCCTCATAACCGCGGGCACGACTTTCGAAAGATAATACCCTGCAGGGGTGTCCCAACTTAGCCCATTATAAGCTCTCACGGTCAAAGGATATTCCTTCTACCGGGAAGACCCGATCAGTCTCGGAATCCCGGACTACAAGACATCTCGACAGTAATAAAACAAGTCCAGCAAAGCCGCCTGATTGTGCCGACAAATCCTGATAGGAGCTGCACATATCTCGGTCTCAGGGCACATCCGGATGAGACTAGCTATGAGTAAAACCAGGCCTCGAGTTTCCATGAGGGGGCCCCGCAGGCAGCTCAGTTCGGGCCAGCACTTAGAGAAGCACTGGTCCGGGGGGGGGGGGCTAAAATAAAGATGACCCTCGGGCTCGCAAAAACCCAAGGGAAAAGTGGTAGGTGGTAGGCAAATGGTAAAACCAAAGTTGGGCCTTGCTGGAAAAGTCTTATTCAAAGCGAACTGTCAAGGGGGTCCCATAAATCACCCAACCGTGTAAGGAACGCAAAATCCGGGAACATAACACCGGTATGACGGAAACTAGGGTGGCAAGAGTGGAACAAAACACCAGGCATAAGGCCGAGCCTTCCACCCTTTACCAAGTATATAGATGCATTAATTAAATAAGAGGTATTGTGATATCCCAACAAGTAAACATGTTCCAACAAGGAACAACAAGTCCATGTTCCAACAAGGAACAAAACTTCATCTTCACCTGCAACTAGCAACGCTATAAGAGGGGCTGAGCAAAGCGGTAACATAGCCAATCAACGGTTTGCTAGGACATGGATGGTTAGAGGCTGACATGGCAATATGGGTGGCATGATATAGCAGGTGATAGGTATCGCAGCATAGGCATAGCAAAAGAGCGAGCCTCTAGCAAGCAAAGATAGAAGTGATTTCGAGGGTATGGTCATCTTGCCTGCAAGGTTCTCAGAGTTGTCGAAAGCTTGGTCCTCGAAAGCGTTCTCAACAGGTTCCTCGTTCACGTACTCGTCTCCCATCTCTACCCACAATAAGAACACAAGCAAAGGGGACAAACATCAATCACGATGCAATGCGCAAGCAACATGATGCAAAACATGGCATGATATGCGAGATGGGATATGCAATGCATATGCGTGCTCCGGAAGGACAAAGATGAACAAGGCATAATCTTGGCAAACCAAGTATGCCACTGGATAGGTGAGGTGATTTCGGTTGAAATCGATATAAAGATCACCGGAATCGGATACACGGTTTGCAAATGACAAGTAAAACAAGAATGACAAGAATCTGCCATTAACAGCATGATGCTACTTAGCAAGCAACAAGAAATTAGGCTACTGCACCCAACCATATCAACAAAGCATATGACAGTAATCTACTCAAGATGCTTGACAAAAGATGAACACTGAGATACGGCTAAAACACACCATAACAGGTTCAAACAAGCATGGCAAAAGTGCAAAAGATAACAGGTTCACAGACTTAGTGAAAATATCAACATGCCAGAAATTAACATCAGGATGACATGTTTAGAGCAAGCAAACAGCATGCTAGAGGAACAGGAAATATCAAAACAAGGCATGGCATGAATCTACCCAAAGCACTTGACAAAAGTCCCTTACTGACTATGATCCAAAAAGGATCAGAAAATATGATAACAACCATGTCAATTAAGCAAGTTTCGTTGCAGGTTTCAGACTTAGCAGAAAACTGGACATGTCAAAAACAGATAACAAGTAGGCAAAAGTAGAGCTCGATTGACTCGAGCTATGGCACTCCATAAATACAAACAAAGGCATGGATGGATAGAGAAAATCCATATGCTCAAAACACTCTTACTGATCATGCTCAAAAGAGGCATATATCTCTCTGAAACAACATGAACACATGGCATAAAAATAACAGCAGGCAGGGACTTGGTGAAATTACTAAGTCTCTGAAATCAGCAACATTAAGTACCCTAGTTTGCATGCTTGTGCTAGTCACCACAGAGGTCACAAAAATACATGGAATAATTCTATTGAAAGATGGCATGGCATATTACAAAACACATGTAGGACTCAACTTCATAGGATGTAGACATCAATCATGGCAAAAATGACAAAAGTGAATGTTCTGATAAAAATCAGAAACTAACATCACATAGCCCTCTTCTAACAGCATTTCGGGCATCAATATGACCTCAAATGAAAATGATGCAATGGAACGAAATGATATACTCTTCGAGGCGAACAATTTGACATATTACACGCACGAAACGGAGCAATGAGTGCGAAGTTATGATGCGATGAACATGCGACAATACTGCAAGAATTTCGGGACTTAGACAAATTGAAAGAGGGGAAAAGTCAACCGAGCGGCGCGGACTCCGAGGATGGACGGGATCTCGCCGGAGCAGCGCGGGGTGACGGCGGCGAGGTGGATCCGGGCCGGATCCGGCCGGATCCGGCGCCGGCGACGGCGGGGCGAGGCGGAGGAAGCTCCGGGGCGGCGCGGAGGCGCTCCGGCCGCGGCGCGAGGGCAGCGGGGTCGGCGCCGGAGATGGCGGGCGACGGCGGAGGAACGCCGGCGCGGGAGGCGGCGTGCGTGGGCGGGCGGCGTGGCGCGTGGCGAAGGCCGGCGACGAGGGCAGCGGCGGCGGCGCTAGGCGGCGCGGGCGGCGGGGACGAGGCGGGGGGCGGCGGCGCGCGGTCGGGTTGCGGGGGCCCTCGTCGGGCTCGGCGGGCCGCGGGCGGGCGCGCGGTGGCAGGCGGGCTCGGGTGCTGACGTGGCAGCCCCTGGTTGGTCGGGGGCGCGGTGGCGAACGCGTCCGGCGCGGCCCGGACACGTCCGGCGGCGCGGGGGAGAAAATTTTAGGGTTAGGGTGGTTTTTGACCCGGGATTGGAAATGGGGGGGGGGGTCTATATATAGGCATAGAGGGGGCTAGGAAGCTTCAAATGGAGTGCAGTTTTCGGCCACGCGATTGTGATCGAACGGCGGTGGACATGGGAGTGTCTTAGATGGGTTATTGGGCTGTTTTGGAGGGGTTTTGGGCTGCAACACACACGAGGCCTTCACGGTTACCCGGTTAACCGTTGGAGTACCAAACGACCTCCGATTGACCCGAAACTTGACAGGCGGTCTACCGGTGCTATACCAAGGCCGCTTGACAAACCTCGGTCCATTCCGAGAATGTTTAATACCCGCTCACGAAGAAATGTAAAAGGGGACGCCGGGGGACATAGGAGCGCCGGATTGCAAAACGGACAACGGGGAAAAAGCTCGGATTCATGAGACGAACACGTATGCGAATGCGATGCACATGATGACATGATATGAAACGCATGACATGACCAAAATGCAAAACGACGGGAAACCCAACCACGGAGGAAATATCATATCACATAGCCGAAAATGGCAAGAGTTGGATTACAAATATGGCAAGTTACATCCGGGGCGTTACAACACTCCACCACTACGAGAGGATCTCGTCCCGAGATCTAGGACTGAAAGAACTCTGGATACTCGGAACGTAGGTGGTCCTCACGCTCCCAGGTGGCTTCTCGGTCTGAATGGTGTGACCATTTCACTTTCAGGAATTTGATTGACTTGTTGCGAGTCTTGCGCTCATTTTCTTCAAGAATAGCAACGGGATGCTCATGATAGGACAAATCTTCTTGAAGATCAATCTCTTCGAAGTTGATGGTGCACTCAGGCGTCTTGAAGCACTTGCGAAGCTGTGACACGTGGAAGACATCGTGCACATTTGCAAAGTTGGAGGGAAGCTCAAGTTGATAGGCGAGATCGCCTCGTTTACCGATGATCTTGAAAGGGCCCACATATC
Organism: Aegilops umbellulata; assembly: GCA_032464435.1. Taxonomy (NCBI): domain Eukaryota; kingdom Viridiplantae; phylum Streptophyta; class Magnoliopsida; order Poales; family Poaceae; genus Aegilops; species Aegilops umbellulata. Next base: position 334,919,615 of record CP136054.1, on the reverse strand, counting down.
TAGGGGCAAGTTTCCCCTTGATACCGAAGCGACGAGTCCCTTTCATTGGAGAGACGCGGAGCTAGACATGGTCTCCGATCTCGAATGCCACATCATGATGTTTGCTGTCGTAATAGCTCTTCTGGCGCGATTGCGCGGCTTTGAGGTTCTCACGAATCACCTTGCACATTGCCTCAGCCTCTGAGATCAAATCGTTGCCAAGAAGTTGGTGTTCGCCCGTCTCAGACCAATTGAGAGGAGTACAACACTTTCTGCCATAGAGAATCTCGAATGGGGCTTTGCCCGAGCTGGCTTGAAAGCTGTTGTTGTAAGAGAACTCAGCATAAGGAAGACAATCCTCCCACTTCATGCCGAAAGAGATAACACAAGCTCTGAGCATATCCTCAAGAATTTGGTTGACACGCTCGACTTGTCCACTAGTTTGAGGGTGGAAAGCTGTGCTGAAGCGAATGTTGGTGCCCATGGCCTTCTGAAAAGAATCCCAAAACTTGGAGGTAAAGATGCTGCCACGGTCTGAAGAGATCAATTGTGGAATGCCGTGCAAGGAGACAATTCTGAAGGTGTAGAGCTCTGCCAGCTGCGCTGCTGTGATGGACTCTTTGATAGGAAGAAAGTGATCCACTTTAGTGAGCTTGTCGATGACGAAGAAGATAGCATCATTTCCATGCTTGGACTTGGGAAATCCAGTCACGAAGTCCATTTCGATATGATCAAATTTCCATTCTGGAATAGCAAAAGGTTGGAGAAGACCAGCTGGTCGTTGGTGTTCTGCTTTCACCCTTCGACAGACATCACATTCATTCACGAATTGAGCAATCTCTCGCTTCATTCGAGTCCACCAATACGACTGCTTGAGGTCATGGTGCATCTTCGTACTTCCAGGATGAATTGACAGAAGAGAGTTGTGCGCTTCGTTCATAATGACTTTACGAAGATCACCCTTTGGAACCACGATCCGATCCTCAAAGAAAAGAGTATCTCTGTCATCAACTCGATAGCACTTGTATTTGAAAATGCCCTTGTCAATACCACGTTTCACCTTCTTCACCATGGTATCCAACAGTTGTGCCTCACGAATTTGATCTTCCAAAGTAGGAGAGACAATGAGGTTGGCAAGGAAACCTTGAGGGACAACTTGGAGATTCAACTTGCGGAAAGCCTCACAGAGATCCGGTTGAAAGGGCTTGAGGATTAAGCTGTTGCAGTAAGCCTTCCTGCTCAAAGCGTCTGCAATCACATTAGCCTTGCCTGGAGTATATTCAATACTCGGATTATACTCTTGAATCATCTCGACCCATCGAGTTTGCCTGAGGTTGAGGTGGGGCTGAGTGAAGATGTACTTGAGACTCTTGTGATCGGTGAAAATGTCCACTTTCCTTCCCAACAGGAGATGTCTCCATGTTATTAGAGCGTGGACAACTGCCGCCAGCTCAAGATCGTGAGTGGGGTAGTTCCTTTCGTTGGGCCTCAACTGACGAGAGGTATAGGCAACAACCTTCTTCTCTTGCATTAAGACGGCACCGAGGCCCTGAAGAGAAGCATCACAGAATGAAGGAAATATGCCCTAGAGGCAATAATAAAGTTATTATTTATTTCCTTATATATCATGATAAATGTTTATTATTCATGCTAGAATTGTATTAACTGGAAACATAATACATGTGTGAATACATAGGCAAACATAGTGTCACTAGTATGCCTCTACTTGACTAGCTCATTAATCAAAGATGGTTATGTTTCCTAACCATGAACAAAGAGTTGTTATTTGATTAACGAGATCACATCATTAGTTGAATGATCTGATTGACATGACCCATTCCATTAGCATAGCACCCGATCGTTTAGTATGTTGCTATTGCTTTTATCCATGACTTATACATGTTCCTTTAACTATGAGATTATGCAATTGAGAATAAATGGATTTTTAAGAAGAAGACTGACGCTGATGGTAATGTTACTGTCTATAAAGCTCGACTTGTTGCAAAAGGTTTTCGACAAGTTCAAGGGATTGACTACGATGAGACTTTCTCACCCGTAGCGATGCTTAAGTCTGTCCGAATCATGTTAGCAGTTGCCGCATTTTATGATTATGAAATTTGGCAAATGGATGTCAAAACTGCATTCCTGAATGGATTTCTGGAAGAAGAGTTGTATATGATGCAACCAGAAGGTTTTGTCGATCCAAAGGGAGCTAACAAAGTGTGCAAGCTCCAGCGATCCATTTATGGACTGGTGCAAGCCTCTCGGAGTTGGAATAAACGCTTTGATAGTGTGATCAAAGCATTTGGTTTTATACAGACTTTTGGAGAAGCCTGTATTTACAAGAAAGTGAGTGGGAGCTCTGTAGCATTTCTGATATTATATGTGGATGACATATTACTGATCGGAAATAATATAGAATTTCTGGATAGCATAAAGGGATACTTGAATAAGAGTTTTTCAATGAAAGACCTCGGTGAAGCTGCTTACATATTGGGCATTAAGATCTATAGAGATAGATCAAGACGCTTAATAGGACTTTCACAAAGCACATACCTTGACAAAGTTTTGAAGAAGTTCAAAATGGATCAGGCAAAGAAAGGGTTCTTGCCTGTGTTACAAGGTGTGAAGTTGAGTAAGACTCAATGCCCGACCACCGCAGAAGATAGAGAGAAAATGAAAAATATTCCCTATGCTTCAGCCATAGGCTCTATCATGTATGCAATGCTGTGTACCAGACCTGTTGTGTGCCTTGCTGTAAGTTTAGCAGGCAGGTACCAAAGTAATCCAGGAGTGAACAGCGGTCAAGAACATCCTTAAGTACTTGAGAAGGACTAAGGATATGTTTCTCATTTATGAAGGTGACAAAGAGCTCGTCATAAACGGTTACGTCGATGCAAGCTTTGACACTGATCCGGACGATTCTAAATCGCAAACCGGATACGTATTTACATTAAACGGTGGAGCTGTCAGTTGGTGCAGTTCTAAACAAAGCGTCGTGGCGGGATCTACATGTGAAGCTGAGTACATAGCCGCTTCGGAAGCAGCTAATGAAGGAGTCTGGATGAAGGAGTTCATATCCGATCTAGGTGTTGTACCTAGCGTATCAGGTCCAATGAAAATCTTTTGTGACAATACTGGTGCAATTGCCTTGGCAAAGGAATCCAGATTTCACAAAAGAACCAAACACATCAAAAGACGCTTCAACTCCATCCGGGATTTGGTCCAGGTGGGAGACATAGAGATATGCAAGATACATACGGATCTGAATGTTGCAGACCCGTTGACTAAGCCTCTTCCACGAGCAAAACATGATCAGCACCAAGACTCCATGGGTGTTAGAATCATTACTTTGTAATCTAGATTATTGACTCTAGTGCAAGTGGGAGACTGAAGGAAATATGCCCTAGAGGCAATAATAAAGTTATTATTTATTTCCTTATATATCATGATAAATGTTTATTATTCATGCTAGAATTGTATTAACTGGAAACATAATACATGTGTGAATACATAGGCAAACAGAGTGTCACTAGTATGCCTCTACTTGACTAGCTCATTAATCAAAGATGGTTATGTTTCCTAACCATGAACAAAGAGTTGTTATTTGATTAACGAGATCACATCATTAGTTGAATGATCTGATTGACATGACCCATTCCATTAGCATAGCACCCGATCGTTTAGTATGTTGCTATTGCTTTTATCCATGACTTATACATGTTCCTTTAACTATGAGATTATGCAACTCCCGTTTACCGTAGGAACACTTTGTGTGCTACCAAACGTCACAACGTAACTGAGTGATTATAAAGGTGCTCTACAGGTGTCTCCGAAAGTATTTGTTGGGTTGGCGTATTTCGAGATTAGGATTTGTCACTCCGAATGTCAGAGAGGTATCTCATGGCCTTCTCGGTAATGCACATCACATAAAGCCTTGCAAGCATTGCAACCAATGAGTTAGTTGCGAGATGATGTATTACGGAACGAGTAAAGAGACTTGCCAGTAACGAGATTGAACTAGGTATTGGATACCGACGATCGAATCTCGGGCAAGTAACATACCGATGACAAAGGGAACAAACGTATGTTGTTATGCGGTCTGACCGATAAAGATCTTCGTAGAATATGTAGGAGCCAATATGGGCATCCAGGTCCCGCTATTGGTTATTGACCGGAGACGTGTCTCGGTCATGTCTACATTGTTCTCGAACCGTAGGGTCCGCACGCTTAACGTTACGATGACAGTTATTATGAGTTTATGCATTTTGATGTACCGAAGGAGTTCGGAGTCCCGGATGTGATCACGGACATGACGAGGAGTCTCAAAATGGTCGAGACGTAAAGAATGATATATTGGAAGCCTATGTTTGGACATCGGATGTGTTCCAGGTGAAATCAGGATTTTACCGGAATACCGGGAGGGTTACCGGAACCCCCCGGGAGCATAATGGGCCAACATGGGCCTTGGTGGAGAGGTGGAGGGCTGCCCTCATGGGCTGCGCGCCTCCCCCCTTCCCCTAGTCCTATTAGGACTAGGAGAGGTGGCCGGCCCCCCTCTCTCTCTCCCCCTTGGAGAATCCTAGTCCAACTAGGATTGGGGGGGGGGGGGGAATCCTACTCCCAGAGGGAGTAGGACTCTCCTGGCGCGCCAGGCTTGGCCGGCCAGCCCCTCCCCCTTGGCTCCTTTATATACGGGGGCAGGGGGCACCCCATAGACACACAATTGATCATTGAGATCTTTCCTTAGCCGTGTGCGGTGCCCCCTTCCACTAAATTCCACCTCGGTCATATCGTTGCAGTGCTTAGGCGAAGCCCTGCGCCGGTAACACATCAAGATCGTCATCACGCCGTCGTGCTGACGGAACTCTTCCCCGACGCTTTGCTGGATCGGAGCCCGGGGATCGTCATCGAGCTGAACGTGTGCCAAGAACTCGGAGGTGCCGGAGTAACGGTGCTGTGATCGGTTGGATCGCGAGGAGAACGTACGACTACTTCCTCTATGTTGCGTCAATGCTTCCGCTTCAGTCTACGAGGGTACGTAGACAACACTCTCCCCTCTCATTGCTATGCATCACCATGATCTTGCATGTGCGTAGGAAAATTTTGAAATTACTACGTTCCCCAACACAGAATACTTCATAAGGCTTGGATTCGTCAGGAGGAGTCAGAACTGGAGCAGTGACGAGTTTCTCTTTGAGAGTGTTGAAAGCAACGTCACACTCAGGAGACCAGACATACTTCACATGCTTCTGGAGGAGGTTGGAAAGAGGCTTTGCAATCTTTGAGAAATTCTCAACAAATCTTCGGCAATAGCTTGCAAGTCCAAGAAAATTGCGAAGCTGCTTGACATTCTGAGGAGGTTCCCAATTCAAAACTGCAGACACCCTCTCTGGATTAATAGCAATGCCCTTGGCAAAGATGATATGACCAAGATAAAGAACTTCATCAAGCCAGAGTTCACATTTGGAGAACTTCGCATATAATTGATACTCTCTGAGCTTGTCGAGCACCAATCGCAAATGTTTGGCATGATCCTTCTTATTCTTGGAGAAGACCAAAATATCATCGAGATAGACCAAGACAAATTCGTTGATGTAGGGGTTGAAGATGAAATTCATCAAGCGAGAGAATGTTGGAGGAGCATTGACAAGGCCGAAAGACATGACAATATATTCATAAGAACCAAAGCTTGTTCTGAATGCTGTCTTGGGAATATCCTCTTCACGAATGCGAATCTGGTGATAACCCATACGAAGGTCAAGCTTGGAGAACACTTTGGCACCTTTGAGTTGCTCGAATAGCTCATTGATGTTGGGAAGTGGGTACTTGTTCTTGATAGTCTTCTTGTTCAATGGACGGTAATCGACGCAAAGTCGGTCCGTGCCATCCTTCTTCTGGACAAAAAGAACACCACAACCCCAAGGAGAAGAACTCGGTCTGATCAGACCTAGACGCTCTTGTTCATCGAGTTGTTTCTTCAATTCCTTCAACTCATCTGGTCCAAGCTTGTAAGGACGCTTGCAAACGGGTTCCGTGCCAGGCTCAAGATCAATAACGAATTCCACTGGCCGGTGAGGAGGCATACCCGGAAGCTCTTCTGGAAAAACATCTTGGTACTCGCAAACGACTGGAATCTGAGAGATAGCCTCCATTTCACCATTCTCATTGAGAGAAAACAACCGAATGGTATCATCACGAGAGGCATAGATGATCACATCGTTAGAAGAGTGAGTCAATTGAATTTCCATGGCAGCACAATCAAGCTGAGCCTTGTGCTTAGAAAGCCAGTCCATCCCGAGAATAAGATCAATATCAGAGTCACAAAGCACCATTGGTTTAGCCAGAAATCTATGGTCACCCATCTTGGTACCGACATTCGGAACGCACATGGTTGAACTCAAACGTTTAGCCGGGAAACAACTTGCAAAGCTTTAGGTAAAACCTCTGTGTCAAAATTGTGCTTCGATGCAAAAGGATATGACATGAAAGAATGCGATGCACCGGTATCGAATAAGACTTTTGCATGAATATCATTAACAGGAAGATTACCCATGATCACTTCAGAAGAATCCTCCGCTTGAGCTGCATTCATCGTGTTCACCTTTGCAGACTTAGGATTATGCTTGACCACTGCATTGTTGGAAGATTTCACAGGAGGAGGAGGCGGAAGGCGCCTTTGGTTGAAGCACTTGTCCGCATAGTGACCCTTTTGCTGACATTTCCTGCAAGTCACCTCTGAGAGCGGACGATGGTAAGGAGCACTTGACCTTGGCGCTTGATTCTGAGACTTGTTCTGATAGCCAGGGTTGGGTGGGTGGGAAGATCCACGACCACCTGAGTTCTTCTGCTGATAAGGCTGACGGAACGGAGGAGGAGGAGGAGGCAACCAGAACTTCTGTTGCTTAGCTGCCACAAGTGAGGGAAGAAGAAGACTGAACTGCGTCTCTGACTCTCTTCTTAGATGCCTCACACTTGAGCTGAGCAGCTTCTTGTTTCAGCGCCATGTTGTAGAATTCATCATACTTTAATGTCTCGAAAAGCACGAGAGCAAGTTGCAGATCTTCTCTGAGACCGCGCCTAAATTGGTAGATCATACTCTTCTCATCAGGGATGTCTTGCCTCGCAAAACAAGAGAGCTTCTGGAACTGAGTGTTGTATTGATAGACAGACATGTTGCCTTGCTTGAGATTGCGGAACTCCTCACGCTTACTCTCAACAACACTTTCTGGAATGTGGTGAGCTTTGAAGTCACGGCGGAAATCATCCCAGGTAATCACACGACCTCCTCTGGAATCTTTGTATTGCTGGAACCACTCAGCAGCTTGATCTTTGAGTTGAAAAGAGGCAAACTTGACAAAGTCCTCAGGTCTGACATTGCTGCACTCGAAATGCTTGCTGATGTCCACGAGCCAATCATCGGCGTCTGTGGCCTCGACACAGTAGCTGAAGGTCTTTGGCTGATTAGCAAGGAACTGGTTGAGTGAAGCGAAGTACGGCTGATTGTTGCCTTGGCCTTGATTCCCTTGATTACCTTGCCCTTGGTTGCGATCTTGCAAGAGCTGAATCAGAATCTGAGCGTTGGCATTTGTGGCAATCATCAGGGCTTGCCATGCCTCCGGAGGCGGAGGTGGTGGCGGAGGGTTAGCCTGACTTCCTTCATTGCATTCCGGATTCTGACGCGTTGGCGGAGCCATCCTGAAGAGGGTGACATCCATTAGCATCTTGAGAAAGATATATTCAAGCTGAATCAAAGGATCGAAATTGCAACATATAGTCTTCACAATAAACATCCGAACGAGAATGAATGAATGAATTCCAAAGTAAAGAATCACACTTCCATAAGTTGAGAAGCCATTTAGATAAGAGGTATGAAATAAAATCAACAAGGTACGGATGTGAACAAATACTTGGTAAGGATTACCCAATCACAAACCAATTATCTGCGGAAGAAGTACTAGAGCTACATGAATTCCCACTTATAAACTCCCGAAACTTTCCGGTTATGCAATCAGGTGTTGGGGATACAGGGGACACAAAGTATATCACCCAAACTAACAATACCTAGATCCAGCTGTATCCATCCTTCAACACATAACCAAGAAATTCTCGGAAATCATCTACCTCAACCTTCGAAAAGCATCCGTTATACAAGTCATGGCAATACTCCCGCACTCGCCTCAGTACTGGGGTATCAGGGTTATCTCACCAACAACTGTACAAAAGAGATTTTTGATGTCGGCGTACTAAACTCAGGTATTCCAAAACTGCAACGATAAAATTATGACGACAACACCTTGGAGCTCAACTCCCCGGGACACCTCCTCTAAAACCCCTGCTGACGGGAGGCAACCAAGACAATGTTGTCATCATAAAACCATCGGAACGATTCTAAGATACCCGCGTGATCCTAAATTTTTTTTAGTGAAATTTGAGAAGAGAAGAGTCAAAACTCTACGTCAGGATGCCTTACCAGAGCGATGAGGAGACTGGGAAGTAAAAAGAATTCCTAAGCTCTCCGATATATAACTCCTAAATGACTCAAAACATTTTTCTAGACACAACTCGGCCACTAAAAACGATCAATCAGTGGGGGCTCCTAAGGTCGGGGGAAGGCTCTGATTACCAACTTGAAACGCCCTCGATGCGGCTATAGCTCCCACGTGTTGAGGCACGACTTAGAGGCCTAACCGCATTGAAAGCAATGTCGCAAGTGAGGTAATCTTCACACAACCCATGTAATACATAAAGGGAAAGAGTTACATAGTTGGCTTACAGTCGCCACTTCACACAATACATAAATAAACATCCATCATTCAAATTACACTCAAGGTCCGACTACGGTACCAAAAAGAAAGAAGACTACCCCAAATGCTACTTAGATCCCCGGATCACCCCAACTGGGCTCCACTACTGATCATCTGGAAAAGAAACATAGTAACGGCCACGTTCCTCGTCGAACTCCCAAGTGAGCTCGGTCGCGTCATCTGCACTGGCATCGTTGGTACCTGCAACTGTTGTGGTAGAATCTGTGAGTCACGGGGACTCAGCGATCTCACACCCGCGAGATCAAGACTATTTAAGCTTATAGGTAGGGAAGGATTTTGAGGTGGAGCTGCAGCAAGCGACTAGCAAATATGGTGGCTACAACGCAAAAGAGAGCGAGAAGAGAAGGCAAAGCACGGTCGTGAAGCTAGAAGTGATCAAGAAGTGATCCTAGAACAACCTACGTCATACATAACTCCAACACCGTGTTCACTCCCCGGACCCCGCCGAGAAGAGACCATCAAGGTTACACACGCGGTTAGAGCGTTTTAGTTAAGGTCAACTTCGGGTTTTCTACAACCGGACATTAACAAATTCCCATCTGCCTCATAACCGCGGGCACGGCTTCCGAAAGATAATACCCTGCAGGGGTGTCCCAACTTAGCCCATTATAAGCTCTCACGGTCAACGAAGGATATTCCTTCTACCGGGAAGACCCGATCAGTCTCGGAATCCCGGACTACAAGACATCTCGACAGTAATAAAACAAGTCCAGCAAAGCCGCCCGATTGTGCCGACAAATCCTGATAGGAGCTGCACATATCTCGGTCTCAGGGCACATCCGGATGAGACTAGCTACGAGTAAAACCAGGCCTCGAGTTGCCACGAGGGGGCCCCACAGGCAGCTCAGTTCGGGCCAGCACTTAGAGAAGCACTGGTCCGGGGGGGGGGGGGCTAAAATAAAGATGACCCTCGGGCTCGCGAAAACCCAAGGGAAAAGTGGTAGGTGGTAGGCAAATGGTAAAACCAAAGTTGGGCCTTGCTGGAAAAGTCTTATTCAAAGCGAACTATCAAGGGGTCCCATAAATCACCCAACCGTGTAAGGAACGCAAAATCCGGGAACATAACACCGGTATGACGGAAACTAGGGTGGCAAGAGTGGAACAAAACACCAGGCATAAGGCCGAGCCTTCCACCCTTTACCAAGTATATAGATGCATTAATTAAATAATAGGTATTGTGATATCCCAACAAGTAAACATGTTCCAACAAGGAACAACAAGTCCATGTTCCAACAAGGAACAAAACTTCATCTTCACCTGCAACTAGCAACGCTATAAGAGGGGCTGAGCAAAGCGGTAACATAGCCAATCAACGGTTTGCTAGGACATGGATGGTTAGAGGCTAACATGGCAATATGGGTGGCATGATATAGCAGGTGGTAGGTATCACAGCATAGGCATATCAAAAGAGCGAGCATCTAGCAAGCAAAGATAGAAGTGATTTCGAGGGTATGGTCATCTTGCCTGCAAGGTTCTCAGAGTTGTCGAAAGCATGGTCCTCGAAAGCATTCTCAACAGGTTCCTTGTTCACGTACTCATGTCCCGGCTCTACCCACAACAAGAACACAAGCAAAGGGGACAAACATCAATCACGATGCAATGCGCAAGCAACATGATGCAAAACATGGCATGATATGCGAGATGGGATATGCAATGCATATGCGTGCTCCGGAAGGACAAAGATGAACAAGGCATAATCTTGGCAAACCAAGTATTCTACTAGATAGGTGAGGTGATTTCGGTTGAAATCGATATAAAGATCACCGGAATCGGATACACGGTTTGCAAATGACAAGTAAAACAAGAATGACAAGAATCTGCCATTAACAGCATGATGCTACTTAGCAAGCAACAAGAAATTAGGCTACTGCACCCAACCATATCAACAAAGCATATGACAGTAATCTACTCAAGATGCTTGACAAAAGATGAACACTGAGATACGGCTAAAACACACCATAACAGGTTCAAACAAGCATGGCAAAAGTGCAAAAGATAACAGGTTCACAGACTTAGTGAAAATATCAACATGCCAGAAATTAACATCAGGATGACATGTTTAGAGCAAGCAAACAGCATGCTAGAGGAACAGGAAATATCAAAACAAGGCATGGCATGAATCTACCCAAAGCACTTGACAAAAGTCCCTTACTGACTATGATCCAAAAAGGATCAGAAGATATGATAACAACCATGTCAATTAAGCAAGTTTCGTTGCAGGTTTCAGACTTAGCAGAAAACTGGACATGTCAAAAACAGATAACAAGTAGGCAAAAGTAGAGCTCGATTGACTCGAGCTATGGCACTCCATAAATACAAACAAAGGCATGGATGGATAGAGAAAATCCATATGCTCAAAACACTCTTACTGATCATGCTCAAAAGAGGCATATATCTCTCTGAAACAACATGAACACATGGCATAAAAATAACAGCAGGCAGGGACTTGGTGAAATTACTAAGTCTCTGAAATCAGCAACATTAAGTACCCTAGTTTGCATGCTTGTGCTAGTCACCACAGAGGTCACAAAAATACATGGAATAATTCTATTGAAAGATGGCATGGCATATTACAAAACACATGTAGGACTCAACTTCATAGGATGTAGACATCAATCATGGCAAAAATGACAAAAGTGAATGTTCTGATAAAAATCAGAAACTAACATCACATAGCCCTCTTCTAACAGCATTTCGGGCATCAATATGACCTCAAATGAAAATGATGCAATGGAACGAAATGATATACTCTTCGAGGCGAACAATTTGACATATTACACGCACGAAACGGAGCAATGAGTGCGAAGTTATGATGCGATGAACATGCGACAATACTGCAAGAATTTCGGGACTTAGACAAATTGAAAGAGGGGAAAAGTCAACCGAGCGGCGCGGACTCCGAGGATGGACGGGATCTCGCCGGAGCAGCGCGGGGTGACGGCGGCGAGGTGGATCCGGGCCGGATCCGGCCGGATCCGGCGCCGGCGACGGCGGGGCGAGGCGGAGGAAGCTCCGGGGCGGCGCGGAGGCGCTCCGGCCGCGGCGCGAGGGCAGCGGGGTCGGCGCCGGAGATGGCGGGCGACGGCGGAGGAACGCCGGCGCGGGAGGCGGCGTGCGTGGGCGGGCGGCGTGGCGCGTGGCGAAGGCCGGCGACGAGGGCAGCGGCGGCGGCGCTAGGCGGCGCGGGCGGCGGGGACGAGGCGGGGGGCGGCGGCGCGCGGTCGGGTTGCGGGGGCCCTTGTCGGGCTCGGCGGGCCGCGGGCGGGCGCGCGGTGGCCGGCGGGCTCGGGAGCTGACGTGGCAGCCCCTGGTTGGTCGGGGGCGCGGTGGCGAACGCGTCCGGCGCGGCCCGGACACGTCCGGCGGCGCGGGGGAGAAAATTTTAGGGTTAGGGTGGTTTTTGACCCGGGATTGGAAATGGGGGGGGGGGGTCTATATATAGGCATAGAGGGGGCTAGGAAGCTTCAAATGGAGTGCCGCTTGACAAACCTCGGTCCATTCCGAGAATGTTTAATACCCGCTCACGAAGAAATGTAAAAGGGGACGCCGGGGGATATAGGAGCGCTGGATTGCAAAACGGACAACGGGGAAAAAGCTCGGATTCATGAGACGAACACGTATGCGAATGCGATGCACATGATGACATGATATGAAATGCATGACATGACCAAAATGCAAAACGACGGGAAACCCAACCACGGAGGAAATATCATATCACATAGCCGAAAATGGCAAGAGTTGGATTACAAATAGTGCAAGTGGGCGTTACACACAAACATAGCTCGAGCCGGCTTTCCAGCAGTTCCTCACAAATCCGACTCCGAATAGTCGGCTTACTGTTTTCTATCCGACTTGCTAACAAAACTCTAGAATGGCTGAGTACTTGCCTTCCCCAAAGTAGCCAAGTATTTGATCCAACGGCAGTCCGCGAAATGGCTGCCCGACTGGCAAAGACGGCATCTAGGGGAAGGCGGCAAAAGGAAAAAGCCAAAAGAGCAATAAGCAAGAAATGATAGAACCCAGATAAATATTTACATCACAGAGGCCATTGGCCGAATCATTGAACAGAAGTTCAAAATACACCCAGCGGGTGGAGTTGTGCGAATTAACAAAGTTCTTCGAGCAACTACTAAGCAGATAAGTAAAGCAAGGCAGCGGCCTATGAAGCCGCAGACGGGTTCGGGGGCTCGGAGGAGATGGCGGTGTCGGACGTTGGGGCAGCCGGCTGGGCAGACTCGGCTTGATCACCTCCAGCAGCAGTCGGCACAGTTGGGCGCGGCTCGTTGTTGGAGGCACGGTCGAGCTGAGGATGGTCGCCCGCTCCGGCTTCTGGCACCTCCATCTCGTCTCCTACCTCCACCTCGCCTCCCTCCTCGACACTGGAGCCGATCACCTCCGCCGAGTCCTCGCCGTAGTTCGGGTTCATCCCGAACCACTCCGGCGGCGCCTCCTCGCCGTTGTCAGCTAGCTTAGGAACAAAGACATTGGGGTCGACGTACTCGGCGAGTGCCGCGGCGCGCTTGACAAAGTCATCCTTCATGGCTGCCAGCTCCGGCTGGGCCTCAGCCCGGAGCGTGGCCAGCTGGTCCAGGCTCAGGTCCGGATACCACGCCTTGACGAACTCCAAGGCGCAACGCGCTCCGGCGCGTGCCGAGGAGCCTTTCCAGGCCTCCAAGCGGCCCACTGCGACCTCCAGCCAGTCGGCTGTCCGGCTGGGGGTGCGCAGAATCGGCATCTCCGGCCACAAGGCAGCAATCGCCTGGGCGCCGGCGCATTGAAGCCGGCGCAGCATCCGGCGAGCCGGCCGCAGGCGAGCCTCGATGCTCAAAAGTTGTTCATCAAGAGTCCGGGGGGCGTTGGCAGCAACCTCCTCGCCGTCCGCCCTCCGCGCCTCGCGATCGGCCTCGATGGCTTGAACGGCGGCTTGCGCATGGCCTGGGAAGAAATCTACCAAGACAAAAAAAAAGAAGCAAGTCAGAAAGGGCAAGAGTCGGCCCACAGTCAGCTGCCCAAAGGAAGCGAGTAAAGAAAACTTACCATCAACGATATCTTCAATTTCGTGGAAGCCGGAGGTCAGCATCGCCTCCTTATCGGTCCAGGAGGAGCGTTCGGCTTCGAACTCAGCTTGGAGTCCAGTCTCCCTCTCCTTCGCTTCCTCCTGCGCCTTCTTGAGCAGCTCCTTCTGCTCCGCCAGCTGCGCGGCCAGCAGGTCGCGCTCCGTGACGAGCTTGCCACACTCCACCTCCTTGGCGCGCAAGGCGGTGTTGGCTTCGCCCAGTTATTGCTGAAGAACGGCGTTGGCCTCTGAAGAAAGAAGAAAAAGGACACAAGTCATCAAAAAAGGTCGCCAAGAAGATCCGGCCCGACTGCGCAGCACTCGGCCTGAATCTCGGGGACTACAGCCCGCGGGTGCGCCAGCGCGCCCCCGCAAAGAAGGAAACTCACTCCGGTTCTTCGACAAGTCGGTAGTCCGCTTGCCCAGCTCTTCAACATTGTGGTTGAAGACGGTGACTCGGAGGTTGTGGTAGTCCTATGATAAGCATTTTCAAAAAGAATAAGCGTCTGGAACTCGCCAGTAGAGTTCCAACCCGCCTGCTCAGCAGCCGGCTCGGAACTCGGGGACTACACCCAGTGGGTGCGCTGGCGCGCCCCCACAAAGAAGAGCAAGAAAAACAAAGACAGAAGAAACATACCCGGACGGCCGCACGTGATGCCAGATGCGCCTTGGTGCAGTTTTGGAGGGCGTCGCTCTCGGCTCGCAGCTTCGCCTGGACGTCCAGGAGCGCCTGGTTCAGCGGGCCGGTGCCGCCTTCTCGCACCCACCCGACGGGTGCAGCGCTCATCACCTCGACGTCTGGGGCGGCCGAGCTGGCCGCTCCAGTCTCCAGAGGTCGCGGTGCTGAAGTCGCCTTCTCCAGACGGCGGCGTGTCGGTGAGGCGACTTGGAGAAGCAAGTTCGCCTCGGCTTCGTCCGTGGTCGGCGGCACCGGCGGGTCCGCCTGTCGTTCATCCCTCGCGCTTCCCGATGGCGGCGGGGGCGGTGGTGGCGGCAACACCGTGTCCAGACCGGGGGCATCGCCGCCCTCCCTCTACACGACGGGATGTTCCCCGCCGGCCTCCCCAGACTGCTCCATAGGATCCGGAGGCGGCGCCGAGCGCAATGGGACAACGAGCAGCGCCGACTGGCGGCGCGCGGCTTCTTCGGCCCGCTCTTTGGCCGCGGCGGTGGCTTCTGCTCCCTCCAGCCCCTCCTGGGTGGAGGCGGCCGCCTTCTTGGCCTCCGCCTTCTCCCGGCGGGCGGCTTCGTCCTCGTCGCGCTTCTCCTGCGCGTTCCGTTCCGTCGCTTCCCGGAGGTCGGCAGCGGGGTCGATACGCCGAGTCGTGGCGGACGACTCCACCGACCCCCTGATGGAGGCGGCGGCGACTCTCCCAAGAGTGAGGGGAGCGCCGGAACAGGGAAGACACGTAAGGACTCAGACAAAATCCACCAAGAGATAAAACAAGACAAAGAAGAGAAACACGTACCCAGAAGACAGTGGCGGCTTCTTCACTTCCTTACGGAAGCGATGGGCCCTCGCGACCTCCTCTTCCCGTTTGGTCGCGGCGGCCGCCCCCTTAAACTTCTTTTCCCGGCCTCCGAGGGAACTCGGCCCGGCCCGACGCTTCCTCGCGCCGTCTTGCCTCGATTGATGGCGCGGGGCGACTCCCCCATCTTCGCCGGCGGGCCAGTCGGCGAAGGTGGCCGAGGGTCTGAGGCCGCCTTCCTCTCCTTCGCCGCCCCCTTCGGCGTCGGCCTCCATCGCTGCCGTCCCCAGGTCGGGGTCGTCGATGTCGCTCTCCGCTCGATCGGGGGCGAACTGGCGGGGCGGCCCCGCGGCGCCGGCCGCGGGCTGGAGGAGAGGGTTCTGGTTCAAGAGATAAGAATAAAGAGATCAGGAGTCGGATTCGGCTGAAGAAGAAGAAGAAGAAGAAGAAGAAGAAGAAGAAGAATCACTTACCACCGGCGGGGGGTTGGCGCGCGAGTACGGCTCCAAGCCGAACTGCCAATCCTCCGAGAGGCCGCAGTTCGCGATATAGTTCACCGTGTCGGCTACCTCCACGTGAGGCATGTCCTTGGTGCACGTCCGACTGGGGTCCCGGTGGCCGCTCATCTGACAGATCAGATGAGGACGGCCTTGGAGCGGGCGGACTCGGCGAGCCACGAAGGCGGCCAGCAAGTCGGCCCCAGTCAAGCCGGCCGACTGCGTCAGCACTCGAAGTCGCGATACGGCAGCGGCTCCAGCCGGAGTCAGCGTCTTGGCACGGTAGGACCAGCTGGGCTGCCTCCCAGTGGGCGCGCCGGCTGCATAAGCCAGCAGGTTAACCCAGTCGCCGTCTGGGGCGACGTTCTTCACATAGAAGTAGGAGCGCTGCCACATCTTCACCGATTTGATCAGCTGGATGGCGGGGAACGGGTTGTCGGCCGTCGACCTCCGCAGCGCGATGAAGGCACCAGACTAAGCTGGCACGCCGGCGACATGCGTGCCGAGCTTGGAATGAAAGAACTCTCCCCACAGCTCGATGGTGGGGAGAACGCCGAGGAAGCCCTCGCACAACGCAGTGAAGGCCGCCAGCAGCACCACCGTGTTTGGAGTGAGGTGGTGCGGCTGGAGACCATGAAAGTCCAGGAACGAGCGGAAGAACCCGCTCGCCGGCAGCCCCAGGCCGCGCATGAGGTGGGAGCGAAACACGAGCCGCTCGCCCTCCTCCGGCGCCGGCGTCACCTCCGTCGGCGGCAGAGCGCGGGCCTGCACGAGGTGCACGCCGGGGATGCGGCGCGTCTTGCGGAGGAAGTCAATCATGTTGTCGTCGATCTCAGAACCATCCCATACGCAGGAGCGCACGGCGGCGGGCGCGGCGGCGGAGATAGAGCTCATCGTTGCGTGCAAGGCACGGTCCGGTGCGGCAGCGGTGGGAGAAAGAAGGAGGAGAAAAGAAGCAAAGGAAGCAGAGGGGAGCGGGCGCGCGTGCTTCGCCGCCCCGTTCCCTTCGCCTACTTATAGGCCTGCGGGCTGAAGAACCGAGGGGGCGTCGTGGGATTAACTGCGCCCACGCCCCCACGACCCCCACGATTTACCACGGAAGTTACCACGCGCATTTACTGCGCTGAGAAGCTCAACCGCCCGTGCGGCCGCAATGGATCCGTTCGAGGGCTGAGGCGCGGTAATGGCGGGCCCCACCCATGGGCCTGTCCCGTCGCGCGCGTGGGCTGGCAGACTGGCTCGGCCACGTGGTGTCCCTCGGCGGGTCCCTGACGGGCGGCGGCCGTGTGGCTTATCACGCACGCTCCCCGAGTCCTGCCACGACTTTCAAACTCTTTGAAGAGCAAGAGGACCTTCGACGAGTCCGGCTTCCCATAGTCGGCTTGTCGGAGGTGGCCTCGATAAAGATCGCCTCCCCCACGATCCACTCGGAGGAAGAAACTGTTGAGGCTCCTCGATAGGTCTCCCTCGGCGCCTCACCAGCTTCGGGGACTACTGTCGGTGTAATGGGCCACGGGTAGGCTAACCCGGGACCCAGAACCTTTCAAGACATCGGGGCAGGCTACGCCCCTCAAAGAATCCCAAGACGATCAGCCGACTCTGGGAGTCGGCCGCGGCGTCGCCGATACCCACTCACGGCCGAGTCCCAGAGACGGCTGTGACTCCCGATCGGCGACTCCAGGGAGGCCGACTATGGGGAGCCGGCCCGTGACTTCACCACTCTCTGCCTTCGGGAAGAAGGACGAGACCGAGGATGGCCGGAGTACGGCCCTCCCCTATGTTGATTACCAGGGGCAGGTATGGCTATAGTACGCCGTACCGGAGGAGAGCTCCGTCCGGCGCGGCACTGTCGCCATGCTGGCCCTGACGTCCGCCCTGACGACGGGGCACTGTTCCCACGTTGGCCCGCATGTACGGCCTGGAGACGGCGGGCCCCGCTAGTCAGCGGGAGGGACGAAGACGGCGAGAGCACCCAAAGACGGACCCCGTGGGAGTCGGCCTCCGAGAGTCGGCCCGTTCCTCCCACGGGCCCCACACGCCATTAACCAGACAAGACGGGGAGTGGCGACAGTGATCGCCCGCCAGGCGGCGGCACTGTTGCCACACCCCCACGACCCAGCCAACGTCATCAGAGGCGCGGCTACAGTGGCCAGGTCAGTCGGCGGGTCCCACTAGAGGCGGCCCCCAGAGGTCGGCGGAGAAGACGGCGACCTAAGTGACAGACGGCTGGGACCCGCGCCCAGCCAGATTACCATTGTACCCCCGGGGGGTAGGCCTATATAAACCCCCCGGAGCACCCATGCAAAGGGTTCGATCCTTTTTCCACCAGACCAGTAGCATAGAAGGGAGAGAGCTAGCCTTGCCCTCTCCTACCTCCAGAACACAACTTGAGGAGCAACTTTGTACACATATCACCATAGTGATCATGCGGAGACCCCGCAGAGCAGCAGTAGGGGTATTATCTCCTCGGAGAGCCCCGGAGCTGGGTAAGATTCGTCGGCGTGCATGTCTACGCCTCATCCCGCTTCCAGGCACCGGCGATGTTCTACTCGCCCCCACCATGATAAGCCATCCTTTGGCATATGTCGCATCCAACCCCCGACAATACCATCAAAATATCGAACACATATCAAGTTCACATGATTACTTGCAACTAGATTTCTCCCATGACCTCAAGAACAAAAGTAACTAATCACAAATGATAATCATGCTCAAGATCAGAGGGTTATTAAATAGCATAATGGATCTGAGCATATAATCTTCCACCAAATAAACCATATAGTAATCAACTGCAAGATGTAATCAACACTACTAGTCACCCCAAGCACCAATCTAAGGTTCTCGTACAAAGATTGAACACAAGAGATGAACTAGGGTTTGAGAGGAGATGATGATGTTGAAGATGTTGATGGAGATTGCCCTCCCCAATTTGGGAGAGTTATTGGTGATGATGATGACAATGGTTTCCCCCTCCGGGAGGGAAGTTCCCCCGGTGGAATCGCTCTGCCGGAGGGCAAAAGTGCTCCTGCCTAAGTTCCACCTCGAGATGGCGGCGCTTCGTCCCTAAAGTCCTCTCCTTATTTTTTCTAGGTCAAAATGACCTATATACTAGAAGATGGGCATCGGAGGTGGGCCGAGAAGGGCACAATCCACCAGGCCGTGCCTTGGGTGTGACGCCCGGATAATCAAGCTATAGTAACCTCTGCTAATAATGCCACGTCACCTCGATTAGTGTTCCTAATCTCGCGTTAGTTCAAAACCGATTCAAATTCAAAATTTAATTAAAGGCAAACAACAAAAGTTTTCAAACATTAAAACTAAAATGTTCGAGTTGTGCCAAATAATGCGAAGGTAATTGTGGTGAAGAAACCCCACTTTTTAAAAAAAGTTTAAAAGCTCAGAAATAATTAAAACAGTAGGTAAAACAATTAAGTAAATACCTTTTATAGTTAATATAATATTAAACTAATTTAATTGGGCACTAAAAACTTTCTATGGCACTGGTCTAACTTGATATGCTAATATATGTGCTGAGGATGTGTTTTACAAAACTAAAATAATTAGATCCTAAAATATAAACGGAAAAAGAAAAGTAAAACAAAAACAAAGCAAAAATAAAAGGAACGAAGGAAGAACCCCCCCTCCCCTGGGCCGTTCGGCACAACAGGGCTACCAGGCCCCACTGGCCGGCCCACCCCGCCTCCCTTATTCCCCACTCCCTCTCATGACCTAGCGCACACCCCCGCACAACCCCCACTCCTCCCCCGATCCCTCTCGTCTCCCCCACTCCGCCCCCGGGTGGATCTATATCGTGGGGCAACTGATGCCGCGCGCCACCCCACCGCACCTCGCCGGCGCCCTGGTGCACGCGGCCGTTGTCGGACCTCCCGCGCCTCTCCCTTGCGGGATTGACCCCGCCGCTCGCCCCCCGCGACCCATTGATGGACGCCATCGCCGCCGTCATCTCCGTCACCGGCGCTCCCTGTCCCCGTCGTCAGTGCTGCCTCGCCGGACCTCCCCGAGCCCGCTGCCAGTCCCCTACGGCCCCGCCGTGAGCACCTCCCTCTCCTTGCACTCCCCTCCCCCCGTGTCAGACGTCACCGTGCACGCCATCTCGCACCTGCGCTCGCCTGCGACCTCGATGGCCCCCGCTACTGCTCTCTGCTCCGCACGCGCTCGGCGGCACTCCCTTCCCTTCGGGCGCACGCCCGCTCCCCACCTCGCTGCACTGGTCGCGCCCCCGACGCGCCTCGACCCCGTTCTCACGCAACTCTCCCCGGCCCTGGCCTCTCTCCTCTCTCGAGCCCGCCAGGCCTCTTCGTCATGCCCATCATCGCTGGGCAGTCCGCATGTGCCCGCGCCCCTTTGGCCTGCGACTGTCGCTGGTTCCTCCGCCGCAGCAACCATGCTCGCCCCCCGCCTTCACTGGCCTCTGCTGCCCGTCGCCGCCTCCCTGCCGCTAGCCCCGCACCGCTCACCGTTCGGGCGAAACTCGCACGCTTGTGACCCAGCGCCCAACGCGCGTAACCCGCTATGGCCCCTGTGCCACTGACACTAGGGGCCCACCCACTGGAATGGTTAAAAAAAGGATTTATATAAAAAAAGAATTAATAATAATAAAAATAAATTTATTTATTTAAATAATTAACTAACAAACTAAATTAATTAAGTTAATTAATCCTATTTAATTAATCTAATTATTAACCTGTTAGTTTAAATAAATAGTAATTAGTTTAACCTAAACCCTCATTAACCTAACAGTGTATGACAGGTGGGTCCCACTGGGCCCACACGTCAGTTTGACCAGTCAACACCTCTGTTGACTGCTGTCGTCATACTGACGTTATGATGACGTCAGCAAACACTGTTCTGGATAATGTTGAATTAAAATAATTAAATTAATCCTAAAAATGATATAAATCCTTTAAAATTAATATAAAATAAACCGTAGCTCAGATGAAAAAACTTTGTACATGAAAGTTGCTCAGAACGACGAGACGAATCCGGATACGCAGCCCGTTCGCCCGCCACACATTCCTAGCATAGCAAACATGGAACTTTCCTCCTCCGGTTCATTTGTCCAAAAACGCAAAACACCGGGAATACTTTCCCGGATGTTTCCCCCCTTCGCCGGTATCACCTACTACCGCGATTGGGCACACCTAGCATCATGCTTTGTCATGTCATGCATTTGTTTGCATTGTATTTATTGTTTCTTTCCCCTCTTCTCTCGCTAGACACCGAGACCGACGCTGCTGCTACCCAGTACGACTACGGTGTTGATGACCCCTCCTTCTCGGCTGAGCTTCCAGGCAAGCCCCCCCCTTGATCACCAGATGTCGCCTATTCTTCTCTATACTGCTTGCATTAGTGTAGTGTAGCATGTTACTGCTTTTCCTTAATCGTATTCTGCTGCATAACCTGTCATTGTTGCTACAGTTGTTACCTTTACCTGCTATCCTAATGCTTAGTATAGGATGCTAGTGTTCCATCAGTGGCCCTACACTCTTGTCCCTCTGCCATGCTATACTACTGGGCCGTGATCACTTCGGGAGGTGATCACGGGCATATGCTATATACTTTACACTGTTACATTACCTGTGATACTGTTCGGAGATGGGGGTTGAAGGGGTAGGTGGTTCCACCCAGGTAGTGGTGGGCCTGGGTTCCCGACGGCCCCCGACTGTTACTTTGTGGTGGAGCGACAGGGCAGGTTGAGACCACCTAGGAGAGAGGTGGGCCTGGCCCTTGTCGGCGTTCGCGGATACTTAACATGCTTAACGAGATCTTGGTATTTGATCTAAGTCTGGCCTTTGGCCTATACGCACTAACCAACTACGCGGGAACAGTTATGGGTACTCGACATCGTGGTATCAGCCGAAGCCTTCGTGACGTCAGCGACTGAGCGGCGCACGCCGGATTGGACTGGAACGCCTGCTAGGCTAGGTCTGCTTTCGTCTGCGTTTGCAACGTGCAGGTGTGTTAAGGGCGATGGGTCCAGACCCCTGTGTGCTTAGGTTTAGACCGGCGTGCTGACCTCTCTGTTGGCCTAGGTGGGGCTGTGACGTGTTGATCTTTCGAGGCCGGGCATGACCCAGGAAAGTGTGTCCTGCCAAATGGGATCGAGCGTGTTGGGAAATGTGGTGCACCCCTGCAGGGAAATTTATCTATTCGAATAGCTGTGATCTTCGGTAACAGGACAACTTGGAGTTGTACCTTGACCTTATGACAACTAGAACCAGATACTTAATAAAACACACCCTTCCAAGTGCCAGATACAACCCGGCGATCGCTCTCTAATAGGGCGACGAGGAGGGGATTGCCGGGTAGGATTATGCTATGTGATGCTACTTGGAGGACTTCAATCTACTCTCTTCTACATGCTGCAAGACGGAGGCTGCCAGAAGCGTAGTCTTTGGCAGGATTAGTTATCCCCCTCTTATTCTTGCATTCTGCAGTTCAGTCCACTGATATGGCCCTTTACACATATACCCATGCATATGTAGTGTAGCTCCTTGCTTGCGAGTACTTTGGATTAGTACTCACGGTTACTTTCTCTCCCCTTTTCCCCCTTTCCTTTCTTTCTGGTTGTCGCAACCAGATGCTGGAGCCCAGGATCCAGACGCCACCATTGACGATGACTCCTACTACACCGGAGGTGCCTACTACTACGTGCAGCCCGCTAACGATGACCAGGAGTAGTTAGGAGGATCCCAGGCAGGAGGCCTGCGCCTCTTTCGATCTGTATCCCAGCTTGTGTTAGCATTCTTAAGGCAAACTTGTTTAACTTATGTCTGTACTCAGATATTGTTGCTTCCGCCGACTCGTCTATGATCGAGCACTTGTATTCGAGCCCTCAAGGCTCCTGGCTTGTATTATGATGCTTGTATGACTTATTTATGTTTTTAGAGTTGTGTTGTTATATCTTTCCATGAGTCCCTGATCTTGATCGTACACGTTTGCGTGCATGATTAGTGTACGATTGAATCGGGAGTGTCACAAGTTGGTATCAGAGCCGACTGCCTGTAGGAATCCCCCTTCCACACTCCTTGGCCGTAGTTGAGTCTAGTCGATGAAAATTGTTTTACTAACTTGGCTGCGCGGCCCCTGAGCCCACGTCGCCATCGGGTGTTATTAGGATCTTTTATTCCTCGATCTATACTCTGGGACTCTGATCTCTCTTCTATTCAGGTTAAATGATTTTACTAAATCTGACTCTAGGTTCTCGTAACAAGTTTCTCCCGGAGAGCCCCTTGTTATAGATGATCGTCTGCTGCACCAGAAGGATCCGAAGATACTCTCCGATGTTATCTCGAGACTTTATGGTCACTTATGCAATGCCCTTCCATCGATAAACCCCTATGGATAAGCACGTATACTCGCCATTCATACAATGTTTCCCAGTTGATCTTGTTATTACAAGATACCTCGAAATTCTCTCTGTTGTTCCGAGAATCCTTTGAGCTTACTGCCTTTCTTTGTCACCTGAATACCCCTACGGATAATTCTCGCACTTATCGAGTATCCGCTCATTCCCCGTTGTTCATGTGTTTCGCCAAAGACTTCAAAATATCATTCAATCTTCCGAAAATCCCGAGCAGCCTATTGCTCTTGAAATTCTCGCTTGCTTGCATTATGGTTAATCCCATAAGTTTCGTAATCTTATTGGCCTCCCTTGTCTTTATCATTTTAAGTCGTTTGATTCAATATGTTGAGGATGCTCGCATTCCTCAGTCGAATCCTAGGATTCATCCTTCCGACTCAGACGTCATTTGGATATGAGCTGGTTCTTGACCAATCAATGCCTTGATCATTTGTGCTTCTAAGTCTATTGAACTTATTCATTTTTGATCAGTATGATTGCTTCTGATCCCTTGATTTGGAAATCATAAAATTTCTTTGCATTAAGCTTTGAATTAGTCAGTTGTTTCTGTAATCTGATGCCTTGGCATTCCTTCTTCCTTTGATTGAGTACCGATACTCACATCAGCCCCGTTGTGGACCGCCATACCCATTGTCGGGTTATCATTCGACAATGTCCTTCACAACCAAAATTCTTGTGAGTTCTTTACCTGATACATAATGCCCTTGGTAAATTGTATCATCTGCTTGGCCAACCATGCTCTGCTTTCGAGCTGGTGGTATTTACTATTGAAGCTTGTGGTATAGATTTCCATGATACCCTGACGGTTTGAACCTATGCCTTCCTTTATAGGTGTGAACTCGGAAGTTTTCACGAGTCATACTCATCTGGTATTTCACCAGGTAAAACTTTCAACACTAATGCCTTTATCAAAGCGAGAAGTGAATGGAAGGTTATACATTGAAGAAGTGGGGATCGACCTTGAACCTTGCGTTCATGCCCATGGACACGATGTATAACTTATCATGGAAGCTGCTTGTAAAAATAATTACCCCCTTGTTATAAGTTCATCTTGTATCCGTGGTTCGGTCCTTTATGATCGTGGATTCCGACCATGTTCTCCTTTAAATACCATTTCTCGTGCAAGTTTAAGCACTTGTCTTCTGCAGAGCATTACCCTAGTCCAACCTCTACTTTGATCTATCGTCGAGTATTACCCCCCTGGTATCTCAAGATTATCATGGAACTGCATAACTTCTTATGAGTTCTCCATCAAGTGCTACATTCTCACTGATTCCAATTTTTCACGGGCCCTGAGTTATTAAACACTCAAGGACATCGGTAACTAAATTGAGTCCGCATTGTGATTAAACAACTATTAGTAATCTTCTTTACATACGAGTTTGTACTCGATCACGTCATTTCTAGCCTGATCGGCTATATCAGTATCGTGCTAATTTTAACTGTGCTACCTGGTCCTTATTTCTGGAGCACCACTTTCGGCGATGAGCTAAGCTTACGTCGATCTTCCTTGTCTTATCGTTTCACCTCGAACAGCAAGCTTGATTCCGAGTTGGTGTCGTATCCGTGTTCCAATAATCTTTCTCTGCATTATTCCTGTTGCTTGATGTAGCCGTTGTTCAATGGCTTCTTCGTGGAGCCTCTCAACAAAATTTGTCATGGTCACCATCAACATTCTGAGCTCTTCCAGGATATCAATCGAATTCAGGATGAGGAATACATCCTTGCCCTCAATGAGTTGTGTTATCATCGGCCACTTTATTGTCTTCCCTCCAACACAAACTTGTTCATGTTTTGTGTTATACCTTGAGTTCCCTGCCATCCAGCAAATGTTCTTCTTTACTCGGAACATTACCATCTCTTATGTCATCAATGTTGTGAGAATTACACCACCTCTTAAGAATTTGTGATACAGTGATGCTTCTCACCATCACCATCCTTTTCTTGGTCCCCGTGTTGAGTGAACTCTGTTGTGCAAATTTAATATCTCTAGCAACCCTATTGCTTCAAAGTTAATGGACAATAATTCCAATTTGGTGTGCTGGTTGCTAAATCGCCATTCTGATGTTGGTCGTGCAACCCAGCCCATATTTCGGGTGCACTTTTCAACCCATATTTAATTGTGTATGTTTTCCTCGAACATACATCATTATATTGTACTGTTCGATCTGACAAATGTTATCTCCTTGTTCACATAGTTGTGGAAATCCATCTTTTGTTAATCTCGATGAATTGTTGCTGATTCCATCAGCCACCTCCTCATCCTCTCGTTGGTTTACTAATGAACTCTTGTTTCGGAACTTGCTTCCATAGTCCATTTCCCGAGAATCTTACAATGTCATCTCGTCAGTTTGTGTTGCACCTTTTCTTTCCAGGAATCCCGTGTCTGAGTTATCTTGACACCAATCAGATGTGAATCTCGGTCAGATATGATGGTTGGAACATACTTTCAAGAGTTATAACATTGATCCTCATATGACCCGGTAAGGTGATGTCATGCACACCTGACCGGAGGACCTAGTGTTATAGTTTCCTTTTTAACAAGGTTAATCATTTTTCCATGGGGAAATTGAATGCCTTGTTTAATAAGTTTATCCTGATGGATCCTTTGTGTATCCAAGTCTGATCTTTGCTTGAAGACCATGTCAATGCTATCCCGAAGCATGTCTGTGGTACTCCGATTTTTAACAAGAGCATTTGAAGCAAAATGCTAAATTCTCTTTATCAATTATCCAAACACTGTTGTATGGGTAGTGTCATGTAATTTCTTCCCCCCTTTCCTAAGGGGTTTTCTACGTTATATCCTGTCATGGATTCATGCTCTTCTTGTCCTTGGGAAGGATATACCCTTGAAATATGTGTGTTTAAACACATTTTCCTTTCCATTGTTTTGTTTAATATGATGATCACCTTTTCGTTTCCATTGTTTTGTTTAACCTTTCTGGTGATCTATATGATCTAAGCTGTAATATTCTTCTGCTTATGAAAACACCTTGGTGTACAACCGTGTCAGTAAGACCCTGTTGCTTTTGTTGATGGCATTCCGGTAACCACCGATGGATGAGAACTTTCCCTATAGGTCTGCCTCGTTTCAATGAGCAGGAAAATGGTTCTCTTCGTCCCTCGCCCTTGGTACCAAAGTTGTTGCCGACATATCTGACAGTCTCTTCTCTGACGTGCCTTGCTATCATGACCATGCAAGCTGTCAACACCTTTCAACTTTTAACCCACATGGTGGGCCCATAACCCACAGTTCCACAGGATCAAAACCTGACTCTTCTGTATATCCCTGTCTCCCAAAGTTATTTCTCAAGCCTGTATACGTATGTAATTCACGGGCCACCTTCCTAGTGATCTATTTTGGTATCAGACGCAATACTTACTCTCGTTGCCCTGAAACCCTCTCACCTTCGGATTAGGCATCGAACGATTGCCTATCCATTTGAAACTTCTCATGGCACCTTCTTACTTTGCTCTTGATATCTTCTTAAGTTTCAATTTTAGAGATACTTATGCTTTCCCCCCGAGTTAACCGTCTGATGCTCGATCTTGTTGGAATCCATTCTTATAGAGTTTTCCCTTCTTACCCTTTGTAAGTACGATGGAGTTCCCGAGGAAAGGATGCCGACTTCATCAAGATGACCTGGAGCAGAGAAATGAAGACATCAACGTAATGGATCGACCTCTTCGAGAAGAGCAATCAAGACCGAGAAGATCCGTTAGATTTTTCGTAGCCCAATCCCTTCCCCCTTACTCCCCTCCTAAATCTCAGGACGAGATTTTTTGTAGTGGAGGAGAATTGTGACGCCCGGATAATCAAGCTACAGTAACCTATGCTAATAATACCACGTCACCTCGATTAGTGTTGCTAATCTCGCGTTAGTTCAAAACCGATTCAAATTCAAAATTTAATTAAAGGCAAACAACAAAAGTTTTCAAACATTAAAACTAAAATGTTCGGGTTGTGCCAAATAATGCAAAGGTAATTGTGGTGAAGAAACCCCACTTTTAAAAAAAGTTTAAAGGCTCTGAAATAATTAAAACATTAGGTAAAACAATTAAGTAAATACCTTTTATAGTTAATATAATATTAAACTAATTTAATTGGGCACTAAAAACTTTCTATGGCACTGGTCTAACTTGATATGGTAATCTAGGTGCTGAGGATGTGTTTTACAAAACTAAAATAGTTAGATCCTAAAATATAACAGAAAAAGAAAAGTAAAACAAAAACAAAGCAAAAATAAAAGGAACGAAGGAAGAACCCCCCTCCCCTGGGCCGTTCGGCCCAACAGGGCTGCCAGGCCCCCCTGGCCGGCCCACCCCGCCTCCCTTATTACCCACTCCCTCTCGTGACCTAGCGCACACCCCCGCACAACCCCCACTCCTCCCCCGATCCCTCTCGTCTCCCCCACTCCGCCCCCGGGTGGATCTGGATCGTGGGGCAACCGATGCCGCGCGCCATCCCGCCGCACCTCGCCGGCGCCCCGGTGCACGCGGCCGTTGTCGGACCTCCCGCGCCTCTCCC
This sequence comes from Aegilops umbellulata, assembly GCA_032464435.1. NCBI lineage: Eukaryota > Viridiplantae > Streptophyta > Magnoliopsida > Poales > Poaceae > Aegilops > Aegilops umbellulata. The sequence continues at coordinate 334,891,874 of CP136054.1, read as the reverse complement.
TCGCGGGATTGACCCTTCCGCTCGTCCCCCGCAACCCATCGACGGACGCCATCGCCGCCGTCCTCTCCGTCGCCGGCGCTCCGCGTCCCCGTCGTCGGTGCCGCCTCGCCGGACCTCACCGAGCCCGCTGCTAGTCCCCTACGGCCCCGCCGTGAGCACCTCCCTCTCCTTGCACTCCCCTCCCCCCGTGTCGGACGTCACCCTCCACGCCGTCTCGCACCCGCGCTCTCTTGCGACCTCGACGGCCCCCGCTACTGCTCTCTGCTCCCTACTGCCTCTGCTCCGCACGCGCTCGGCGATGCTCCCTTCCCTTCGGGCGCGCGCCCGCTCCCCGCCTCGCCGCACTGGTCGCGCCCCCGGCGCGCCTCGACCACGTCCTCACACAGCTCTCCCCGGCCCCGACCTGTCTCCTCTCTCGAGCCCGCCACGCCTCGTCGTCACGCCCATCGTCGCCGGGCAGTCCGCATGCGCCCGCGCCCCTTAACCTGCGGCTGTCGCTGGTTCCTCCGCCACAGCAACCACGCTCGCCCCGCGCCTTCACTGGCCTCTGCTGCCCGTCGCCACCTCCCTGCCGCTAGCCCAGCACCGCTCTCCGTTCGGGAGAAACCCGCACGCCTGTGACCCAGCGCCCAGCGCCCGTAACCCGCTATGGCCCATGTGCCACTGACACTAGGGGCCCACCCCTGGAACGGTTAAAAAAAGGATTTATATAAAAAAGAATTAATAAAAATAAATTTAAATTTAGTTAATTAATTAATTAACTAAATTAATTAAGTTAATTAATCCTATTTAATTAATCTAATCATTAACCTGTTAGTTTAAATAAACATTAATTAGTTTAACCTAAACCCTAATTAACCTAATAGTGTATGACAGGTGGGTCCCACTGGGCCCACACGTCAGTTTGACCAGTCAACACCTCTGTTGACTGCTGACGTCATGATGACGTCAGCAAACACTGTTCTGGATAATGTTGAATTAAAATAATTAAATTAATCCTAAATATTATTTAAATCTTTTAAAATTAATATAACATAAACCGTAGCTTAGATAAAAAAACTTTGTACATGAAAGTTGCTCAGAACGACGCGACGAATCTGGATGCATAGCCCGTTCGCCCGCCACACATCCCTAGCATAGCAAACACGAAACTTTCCTCCTCCGGTTCATCTGTCTGAAAACGCGAAACACTGGGAATACTTTCCTGCATGTTTCCCCCCTTCGCCGGTATCACCTACTACCGCGATTGGGCACACCTAGCATCACGCTTTGTCATGTCATGCATCGTCATGCATTTGTTTGCATTGTATTTATTGTTTTCTTCCCCTCTTCTCTCGCTAGACACCGAGACCGACGCCGCTGCTACCCAGTACGACTACGGTGTTGATGACCCCTCCTTCTCGGCTGAGCTTCCAGGCAAGCCCCCCTTGATCACCAGATATCGCCTATTCTTCTATATACTGCTTGGATTAGTGTAGTGTATCATGTTACTGCTTTCCGTTAATCCTTTTCCGCTGCATAGCCTGTCATTGTTGCTAGAGTTGTTACCTTTACCTGCTATCCTAATGCTTAGTATAGGATGCTAGTGTTCCATCAGTGGCCCTACACTCTTGTCCGTCTGCCATGCTATACTACTGGGCCGTGATCACTTCGGGAGGTGATCACGGGCATATGCTATATACTTTACACCGTTACATTACTTGTGATACTGTTCGGAGATGGGGGCTGAAGGGGCAGGTGGTTCCACCCAGGTAGTGGTGGGCCTGGGTTCCCGACGGCCCCCGACTGTTACTTTGTGGTGGAGCGACAGGGCAGGTTGAGACCACCTAGGAGAGAGGTGGGCCTGGCCCTGGTCGGCGTTCGTGGATACTTAACACGCTTTACGAGATCTTGGTATTTGATCTGAGTCTGGCCACTGGCCTATACGCACTAACCAACTACGCGGGAACAGTTATGGGCACTCGACGTCGTGGTATCAGCCGAAGCCTTCGTGACGTCATCGACTGAGCGGCGCGCGCCGGATTGGACTGGAACGCCTGCTAGGCTAGGTCTGCTTCCAGCCATGTTCGCAACGTGCGGGTGTGCTAAGGGCGATGGGCCCAGACCCCTGTGCGCTTAGGTTTAGACCGGCGTGCCGACCTCTCTGTTGGCCTAGGTGGGGCTGCGACGTGTTGATCTTCCGAGGCCGGGCATGACCTAGGAAAGTGTGTCCGGCCAAATGGGATCGAGCGTGTTGAGAAATGTGGTGCACCCCTGCAGATTCGAATAACCGTGATCTTCGGTAACAGGACGACTTGGAGTTGTACCTTGACCTTATGACAACTAGAACCGGATACTTAATAAAACACACCCTTCCAAGTGCCAGATACAACCCGACGATCGCTCTCTAACCGGGCGACAAGGAGGGGATTGCCGGGTAGGATTATGCTATGAGATGCTACTTGGAGGACTTCAGTCTACTCTCTTCTACATGCTGCAAGACGGAGGCTGCCAGAAGCATAGTCTTCGGCAGGATTTGTTATCCCCCTCTTATTCTGGCATTCTACAGTTCAGTCCACTGATATGGCCCTTTACACATATACCCATGCATATGTAGTGTAGCTCCTTGCTTGCGAGTACTTTGGATTAGTACTCATGGTTACTTTCTCTCCCCTTTTCCCCCTTTCCTTTCTTTCTTGTCGTCGCAACCAGATGCTGGAGCCCAGGATCCAGACGCCACCGTTGACGACGACTCCTACTACACCGGAGGTGCCTACTACTACGTGCAGCCCGCTGACGACGACCAGGAGTAGTTAGGAGGATCCCAGAAAGGAGGCTTGCGCCTCTTTCGATCTGTATCCCAGTTTGTGCTAGCCTTCTTAAGGCAAACTTGTTTAACTTATGCCTGTACTCAGATATTGTTGCTTCCGCTGACTCGTCTATGATCGAGCACTTGTATTCGAGCCGTTGAGGCCCCTGGCTTATATTATGATGCTTGTATGACTTATTTATGTTTTTAAAGTTGCGTTGTGATATCTTCCCGTGAGTCCTTGATCTTGTCGTACATGTTTGCGTGCATGATTAGTGTACGATTGAATCGGGGGCGTCACATTGGGGCCCTAGCACGCCCAGGTGGGTTGTGCCCGCCTAATGGGCCCCTATGGTAGTTATTTTCTCCAATAGTTCTTATATATTCCATAAAAAATCTCCGTGAAGTTTCAACTCATTTGGAGTTGTGCAGAATAGGTGGCGTGGCGTAGCTTTTTCAGGTCCAGAATTCCAGCTGCCGGTTTCTCCCTCTTTGTGTGAACCTTGCATATTATGAGAGAAAAGGCCTTAGAATTTCTCCAAAAGGCATTATTATGCATAAAAACATTGTAAATAAAAGTAGGTAATCATGATGCAAAACGGACGTGTCATTGATCCTATCTGCTAGTTGTATGCACTCGTTTTGTTCTGATTCATAGACCGCAAAGTGACAATAGTTGGGATACTCTCTGGGGATGACTGTAATTCGAGGAGTTCATGTATTCACCATGTGTTAATGCTTTGTTCTGGTTCTTTATTAAAAGAGCCTTAATATCCCCTAGTTTCCTTGTGGACCCTGCTGCCTGATAACCCACAAGTATAGGGGATCAATTGTAGCCTTTCTTGATAAGTAAGAGTGTTGAACCCAACGAGGGGCTAAAGGTAGAATTAATATTCCCTTCATTCTATCGACCACCGATACAACTCTGCGACACTTAACGTTCGCTTTACCTAGAACAAGAATAAAACTACTTCGTAGGTGTAAGGATAAGTTTGCAAGAATAAAACTAGAAGTACTTAGCTAGAATAAAACTACTAATAATTTGCAAGATAATAAAAGTTTGTTGGTTAGTAGAAAGCTTTTTTTAACACAAGAGAAAGATTTGTCCCTAGGCAATTACTAACAAGACCGGTAATCATGATTGCAATTTTATATGAGGGGGAGGCATGAGCTAACATACTTTCCGTACTTGGACCATATGCACTTATGATTGGAACTCTAGCAAGCATCCGCAACTACTAAAGATCATTATGGTAAAACCCAACCATAGCATTAAGTAACAATTCCTCTTTACTCCCATAGGTAACAACCCCCTTACTGGGTTTGTGTTTCCGTCACTCACGCAACCCACTATAAGCGAGCTATGAACGTATTGCAACACCCTACATCGGTAATCCAACATGCTTGCACAACTCAGAGGGCACCATAGGACAACACCAAAATAAAACATACTACTCAAACCAATCATGATCATCAATCGACCCATAGGACAAAATGAATCTAGTCAAACATCATAGGATGGCCATACATCATTGGGTAATAATATATAGCATGAAGCACCATGTTTAAGTAGAGATTACAACGGGTAGAAGAGGTGTTACCGCTGCATAGAGGGGGAGAGAGTAGGTGTTGACAGTGGAGAAGTTGTAGGTGTAGATCGCCATCATGATGGCTTCCTCGGTGGCGCTCCGGCGCCACCGAAAGAGAGGGGGAGAGAGCCCCCCTCCTTGATCTTCTTGCTTGGCCTACCCCCTAGATGGGAGGAGAGTTTCCCCTATGGTCCATGGCCGCCATGGCTCCCAGAGGGTAGGAGCCCCTCTGAGATTGGATATATCTCTCTGTTCTCTTCTATTTCGCGTTCCTGTTTTTTGGCCGAAAACTGTTTCTTAAATTCCCGAAGATCTATAACTCCGATTGGGCTGAAATTTTGAGGAGATTTTTATCTGCAAATTATCTTTCTTGCGGCGAAAGAAGGGCCCCAACTGCCTTACAGAGGCACCACAAGCCTGCTGGGCGTGCCCAGGGTAGGGGGTCACGCCCTCTGAGCTTGTGGCCCCCTCGGGCATCTCTCACATTGATTCTTCTTCATAAAAACCACATATATACCAAAAAAAATCTCAATAAATTTTATCGCATTTGGACCTCGTTTGATATGGATTTTCTATGAAACAAAAAACATGCAACAAACAGAAACTAGCACTGAGCACTGGATCAGAATATTAGTCCAAGAAAATCATATAAATTGTTGCAAAAGTATGTGAAAATTGTAAAATAATGGCATGAAATAATAAAAAATTATAGATACGACGGAGACATATCAACATCCCCAAGCTTAATTCCTGCTCGTCCTCGAGTAGGTAAATGATAAAAGGATAATATTTGATGTGGAATGCTACCCAGCATAATCTTGATCATCTAATCTAGTCGTGGCATGAATATTAAGATACGAGTGATTTGAGGCAATAGTCTATAATTTGATATGAAGACATCAATACTCAGGGATACCAACAAACAATCATGCCTTCCAAAATAAAATTTCTAAATAACGCTATCTCTACAAAATCATATAATCTTGTCATGCTCCATCTTCTTAACAAAAAGTATTTATCATGCACAACCCTGATGACAAGCCGAGCAATTGGTTCATACTTTTTAACGCGCTTCAGCTTTTTCAGCCCCCACACAATACATGAGCGTAAGCCATGGACATAGCACTATGGGTGGAATAGAATGTGGTGATATAGATTAATAAGGTGAAGTCAAAAAGGAAGATAGTCTCACATCGATGCGGCTAATCAGCATGCTATGGAGATGCCCATCAATTGATGTCAATGCGAGGAGTAGGGATTGCCATGCAACATATGCACTAAGAGCTATAAGTGTATGAAATCTCAACATGAAAATTGAGTGGGTGTGCATCCAACTTGCTTGCTCATGAAGACCTCGAGCATTTCAGGAAGCCCATCATCGGAATATACAAGCCAAGTTCTATAATGAAAAATTCCCACTAGTATAAGGAAGTGACTATATAGGAAACTCTCTATATGAAAAACATGGTGCTACTTTGAAGCACAAGTGTGGAAAAGGATAGTAGCATTGCCCCTTCTCTTTTTTTCTCTTTTTTTGGTGGGCTCTTTTTTGGCCCTTTTTTGTGGGCTCTTTTTGGCCTTTTTTATTTTCTCACTACGACAATGCTATAATAATGATGATCATTACACTTCTGTTTACATACAACTCGATAAAACTGAAACATACTACCCTATATGAATGCCTCTGGCAGTGTACCAGGATGTGCAATGATTGTTGGGAAATGTAGTAGAAAACAAAATTTTCGGCCTACGATCACCCAGAAACAATATGAAGATGCATAACGGGTTGTCATCAACGATCATTACCGACTATGGGAGTACAACGGAAGTAGACGAGTCGGTGTAGATCGTACTGGGAGTCCCTCGAATGTCAATGACGATCCCGAGAACCGCACACAAATGATCCCTCGAACGGAAGACCGAAAGCATGGCCTCTCTACTTGATTGCAAGTGTACGGTCTTCATGATCCGGCAGTGCTTCGCTGTCCAGAGCTAATCATCGCCGGAGAATTAGAGAGAGGAAATTAGAACCACATGGGGCTTCTAATTATGAGGATTAGAGGTGGCTAGGGCTCGCTCTAATTAGTTAACTAGAACCAACTAGAACATGCACTAGATCAACTAGAGGAGGCTCCAAAACTTGTGTTTTATAATTGGGCACCAAACCTCCACTATGTATAGTTTAGAGGGGAGAGGGAGGGCTGCCACCAAGGAGGGAAACCCTCCTTGGGGCGTCCAACCAAGGGGAGGAGGAGTAGGACTCCTACCCTTGTCCAATTTGCCCCCCCCCCCCCCCAAGGAAAGGGGGGCCCTTGTGGCCCAAGTTTCCTTCCACCTCTTGGCCTTATTAGGCCCATTGATATTAAATTAAATATATATTGTTTCTAAAAAATTCAGAGCATTATATATGTAATTAACATCACCGAAAACATTTTCCACCTACATATATTAATTGATAATACCCGGTATTACCCGATATCCAACGAAACCCTTCCGGTGACCCCGAGACGCTTCCGGAACCTCTCGGAACTATTCCAAATATTAATGAAACAATTCCACAAATATATTCTCATCACTCCCGTCCCACTAACACTCAGCAGATCGTGATTACCTTAAGCTTGTGACCCCATAGGTTTGGTATATCATAGACATGAACGAAACCCCGTCGTTCAATGACTGATACCGGAACCGTGGACATCCATATCGGTCCCCATGATTACACAAATGATATTCGAGTGAACCTTTGGTTATCATGTGATGTTCCCTTTACTTCACAATACTTTACAAAATCCGGTGTGCATTGGTATCCTCTAGAGTCATCACCATGCTCACTATATCGTTTCTCCAATTACCGGTTTTGTTCTTCTTTCTCATTGATGTGTTCCGGCATCCCCGTGACGTAGTCACCTGTGTATGGCCAGATGATGATGGATGCCATCACACCGAGAGGGCCCTAAGAATATCTCTCCATCTTTGGAGGAGCAAATCCCACTCTCGAGCTATCTGGTTACTTATCAAACTTTTCGGTGAGCCTGAAAATTGTCGTTATGATCACCTTGTTACAGATGACGTTTGAGCAACCCCAAAGCCCACCATCTGGTAGGAACTGACCGAGACACTCACATGGTCTGAGGAACTAAAACACATGCTAACACTCCGTGTTATAACAGATGATTTCAGACGATATGATCAGATAGTATAACAAACAAGTATTGGGTTGATTAAATATGATCGTTCTTCTAACGTCATACCCTCAATGTTGTTTTAGGACTATCGTTACACTTAATGATATACTAAGATCCGGAAAATGTGACCACCAACAACACTTGAGCTGGTCTTAGAGGCTAGACCAGGAACCTATTGTTTATTGTTTATCATTTCACACGTTCATATGAGTTTTCCACGGAATAACATGAAATATAAACTCTTAACTATGAATAACGGAAATATAATAATACAATATTATTGCCTCTAGGGAATATTTCCAACAGTCTCCCACTTGCACTAGAGTCAATAATCTACTCAGCACTTTTAACTTTTACAGCAATGGCAATCCGGTGTTAGTCCATGCTTTGCTTGTGGTATAGACTTCATCCCATCGAATTTGAAAACTTTAGATCCACGTGTATCATTTGCATTTCTATGCATCTATAATGCTTTCACAAAAATCATAATTTGTGTGAAACTGGCTTTGTATATATATTGAATCACTGGTAGAACCTTTGATTCCTTAGACTGAGTTATGGAACCACTATTAAGAATAGTGTTCCAATGATACAATCATCTAGAAACTATACCAAGCTCATGAGTGAACTTTCGATTCATCACCCTTCATTTTTGCTTCTAAAGCAATAATATACTTAGCCTTCTGTTATAGAATTCACCACAGTAACTTTTTGGACCAATTCCAACTTACCGTGCCACCATAAATCACTTCTAATTTGAAATAAAAAAACACTTGGAGCATAGATGAAGATTTTATCGATGTACTACTTACAACGAGCCTTCATTGATGTAAGTACCTACAACAATCTCTTCATTTTCTCCGTATGTGAGAAACATGTCGTTAATCTTAACGACAATTTTCATTGTTGTCCTATGGTCAACAATTTGACCATACTAGTAACTTTTACTCATAACTAACTTGGAGTATTGGAAATATCTAGTTGTTTACATACCATGGAACACAAGTGTGGTTGAAATCATATTTCGCTCATCAGTATTTCAGGATACTGACTCCTTCCATGTGACATTGACAAGAAACTCTTCTTGACATTTTACATACTAAAGTGCTTTCGTATTCTGTCAATATGCATTTTGGCTAAGTCTGATTAGACAATATTATCTCCATTGATCTTAAGTCTAATACCAAGACTATTCATTGCCTAAGTATTTTACTGAAAAACTAGTTTCAATAAAGTCTTAATCTATGTCAAGAAATTTACATAACTTCCAAGCAACAATATGTCAAAGTTTAGAAATATTATCACGGTCCCACTTACTTTCTTGTAAATACAAGCTTCTTCGCTTTACTCGATGAAATCAATTTATTTGACCATTTTATCAGTACGAAGATTCAAACTCCACTATGCTTGCTTCATATTATAGGATCTCTTGAAGTTTGCATACTTACTAGCATCCTTTGGATCGACAAAATTACCTTGGATCGTATCAAATATACAACCTTGGTTCTATTTCCAGCTCATGGGAATAATTTTGACATCCATCTGTTGTATCTCATAATTGAAATATTCAGTAATTGCTAGTTTAACCCAAACTGACTTTATGTATTGCTATGATGAGACAATCTCGTCATAGTCAATTCTTTGATCTTGTCATAAAGTATTTGTAACAAATCAAACATTATAAAACATTTTTATCTTTGTCAGTTTATAGATCCATTACTATTCTTTAGACTCTAAGTATTTCAAAGGGTTCATCAAGCTATGAGCTTGAATTATGTGAATGGATACTATCTTGGATTTATGTTGGCATATAGCCAATTTCCGGAGTCAGGGCCCATCAATGCTTCTCTGTGAATTATAGGTTCATTGTTTGCCCAACAATATTTCTTCTGCATACCACAATGGTCTGCATGAATTTTCCCAACCTATATAGTTCAGTTGCAAGTTCGACCATAGTCTCTATATCTCATGTAGAGGCTTTTTGTATCAGGCGTAGTAAGAAATTATAGAATTACTACCACTGTTTCTTTTCTTTGAGCTGATTACGAAGATTCCGCAATCTTATCAAGTTGCAATGTCCTCCCACTCACTCTTTTGTAGAAAACATTTTCTTCAAAACTTCCGCACTCTATGACAACACTTTGCCTCGGCGTAGTGATAGAGGAATACCAAACTATTGGGGATAATCTACAAAGTAGTACTTATTTCAATAAATTTGATGGCACTCCTTTTCAGTGTGAAAGCCATAGTCTCTAAAGCATCACTTTGAAAGTATACTGGCGAAATAATTAATGTCATCTTTGATCTCACCATGTCATACATAGTTTGATTGCATCTACTTAAAACAATCTACTCTCAGTCGTGTTTCTAGGAGGTGCAAGCTATAAAACTCTTCTATAGCTCATGAGACATTCTCTAAATTTGTAACTCAAATATTCTTTTCTGCAATCTAATTGTAGAAACATAATTTTCTACTTCATTCTGAACACCTTTTGAAACACTTCAAATGATACAGATTTATGTCTCAATTAGTAAATATAAATATCTACTTGAGTCATCCTTGAAGATAGATAAATCCACTGCTTGCAACAACACTTATTGGACTACACACATCGATATGCATATTGCCAACTTTTTTTTGCTCGTTCGCTATGGCCCGTGAACGGCCTTTTAGTTTACTTCACTAATTGGACAAAACTTCCAAGTGTTAGATGATTCTCAATCAGATGACTTCAAAATTCATCACTATGAAATTTCTCCATGCTATTTTTTCCAATGTGACTAAATGTAGTGCCACACACATGTGGTATTTTTAGTCTTGCGACATTTAGCGTCAGTGTTATGGATGTTCAATTTTATTATCAATATTCATAGCATACATCTTATTCACAATAAGAGTGTGCCCTTTTCTTCATAACATTGAACAACTATTGTTCTGTCATGGACAACCTCCTTCATAACATCAAACAACTATTGTTCTATCATGAAGAACCTCCTTGCAACTTCTATGCAATGGGCTAGAGTGTATAAAAACTCTAAAATGAATTATGATAATAAATACAGAGGAAATACATTGATTGAAATACTATAACCATTTACAATCCATCAAAATATTTTAACCTCATTAATTGTTGGTCATTTAGGCCGTTCAAAGTTTCTCGCAATGATTTGCAATAATATGCAACCGAGTCGATATCCTTGTGATTAACCTTTTAACCACAATACCGAAGAATCAGTGATCAACAAAATGATCAATTTTTCCCAAGAACTACAATGTACTTGACCAACCACCTCTGCATCTCATAACTTGTATGACATTCATACCTGAGCTGGACATTCCAGTCTTGTTTTCTTTCTCCTTTTACTTCTTATAGTTTTACTTCAATATTTCTCTTACTCTCAGAAGAAACAACAACTTTAAGAGTGGCGTCAGCCCCGAACTTCCCTAGGCGTGTAAGTTTCATTACATCCTTTGGTTTTGTTCTTTCTCTACAAGTTTTCACCATCACACATGACTGGCTTTCTTCCGGATCTTACGCATTTCAATCTTAAACATAGTTAAACACTTCACTATAATTTGCAAACAAAACACTTCTTTAGAAATCTCATATCTTTTAGCCTTTGTTTGTTTCTGAAAAAAAAATTCAGTTCCAAGAATATCACATAACTATCCCAAAGATTTTGAAGTTCGGGTTTTCTTGCAAGCAAGCAGACCGTAATGCAATTCTAGCTTTTGAATCGAAGGGCGTGAGTCTCGTCATCCATAGCATCAACAAGAGAATATTGTAAACATGCAATAAGACAAAATCCTTCTTGGCACTTTTAGAGGACAATGCTCCCAAACATAAAGTTTCAACCAGATAAATAACAGTCAATCAATTTCAACAACAAAGGTGGAACTGTGAGCCATAATTCTACAACTATAATGCAAACTACACATAGACATTGTTCATAATTAATTTGCTCTAGTTATTAAACTTAATTAATACTCCCTCCGTCCCAAAATATCTCAACCTTGTACTAACTTTAGTACAAAGTTGTACTAAGCTTGAGACACTTATTTTGGGACGGAGGGAGTACATAACTGTGATCCCACTCAAATCAATATCTCTCATAATTTTGGGACGGAGGCCGTCAATGAACTGAACAGAAGCAACGCTGGAGGGAAGCATAGCAAGAACATCACCCTCAAATCTAGATCACAATCTACATCTACTCATATAATCGCTCGTGATGCCACTGTTGGGAAACGTAGTAGAAAACAAAAATTTCGGCCTACGATCACCCAGGAACAATATGAAGATGCATAACGGGTTGTGATCAACGATCTTTGCCGACTCTGGGAGTGCAGCGGAAGTAGACGAGTCGGTGTAGATCATACTTGGAGTCCCTCGAATGACGATGACGACCCCGCGAACCACACATGAATGATCCCTCTAACGGAAGACCGAAAGCACGACATCTCTACTTGTTGGGGAACGTAGTAATTTCAAAAAAATTCCTACGCACACACAAGATCATGGTGATGCATAGCAACGAGAGGGGAGAGTGTTGTCTACGTACCCTCGTAGACCGAAGAGGAAGCGTTGACGCAACGTAGAGGAAGTAGTCGTACGTCTTCCCGGTCCAACCGATCCAAGCATCGTTACTCCGGCACCTCCGAGTTCTTGGCACACGTTCAGCTCGATGACGCTCCCCGGGCTCCGATCCAGCAAAGCTACGGGGAGGAGTTCCGTCAGCACGACGGCGTGGTAACGATCTTGATGTTCAACTGTCGCAGGGCTTCGCCTAAGCACCGCTACAATATGACCGAGGTGTAATATCGTGGAGGGGGGCACCGCACACGGCTAAGGAACGATCACAAAGATCAACTTGTGTGTCTATGGGGTGCCCCCTGCCCCCGTATATAAAGGAGTGGAGGAGGGGAGGGCCGGCCCTCTCTATGGCGCGCCCTAAGGGAGTCCTACTCCCACCGGGAGTAGGATTCCCCCTTTCCTAGTCCAACTAGGAGTCCTTCCATGTATTAGGAGTAGGAGACAAGGAAGGGGAAGAGGGAAGAGAAGGAAGGAGGGGGCGCCGCCCCTCCCCCTAGTCCAATTCGGACTAGCAATGGGGGGCGCGCGGCCTGCCTCTCCCTCTCCCCTAAAGCCCAATAAGGCCCATATACTTCTTCCCCCGTATTCCCGTAACTCCCCGGTACTCCCGAAAATACCCGAATCACTCAGAACCTTTCCGATGTCCGAATATAGTTGTCCAATATATCGATCTTTATGTCTCGACCACTTCGAGACTCCTCGTCATATCCCCGATCTCATCCGGGACTCCGAACCCCTTTGGTACATCAAAACTCATAAACTCATAATATAACTGTCATCGAAACCTTAAGCGTGCGGACCCTACGGTTCGAGAACAATGTAGACATGACCGAGACACGTCTCCGGTCAATAACCAATAGCGGGACCTGGATGCCCATATTGGCTCCTACATATTCTACGAAGATCTTTATCGGTCAGACCGCATAACAACATACGTTGTTCCCTTTGTCATCGGTATGTTACTTGCCCGAGATTCGATCGTCGGTATCCAATACCTAGTTCAATCTCATTATCGGCAAGTCTCTTTACTCGTTCCGTAATACATCATCTCGCAACTAACTCATTAGTTGCAATGCTTGCAAGGCTTATGTGATGTGCATTACCGAGAGGGCCCAGAGATACCTCTCCGACAATCGGAGTGACAAATCCTAATCTCGAAATACGCCAACCCAACATCTACCTTTGGAGACACCTGTAGAGCTCCTTTATAATCACCCAGTTACGTTGTGACGTTTGGTAGCACACAAAGTGTTCCTCCGGCAAACGGGAGTTGCATAATCTCATAGTCATAGGAACATGTATAAGTCATGAAGAAAGCAATAGCAACATACTAAACGATCGGGTGCTAAGCTAACGAATGGGTCATGTCAATCACATCATTCTCCTAATGATGTGATCCCGTTAATCAAATGACAACTCATATCTATGGCTAGGAAACTTAACCATCTTTGATCAACGAGCTAGTCAAGTAGAGGCATACTAGTGACACTCTGTTTGTCTATGTATTCACACATGTATTATGTTTCCGGTTAATACAATTCTAGCATGAATAATAAACATTTATCATGAAATAAGGAAATAAATAATAACTTTATTATTGCCTCTAGGGCATATTTCCTTCAGTCTCCCACTTGCACTAGAGTCAATAATCTAGTTCACATCGTCATGTGATTTAACAGCAATGGTTCACATCACCATGTGATCAACACCCATAGTTCACATCGATATGTGACCAACAGCAAAAGGGTTTACTAGAGTCAGTAATCTAGTTCACATCGCTATGTGATTAACACCCAAAGAGTACTAAGGTGTGATCATGTTTTGCTTGTGAGAGAAGCTTAGTCAATGGGTCTGCCAAGATTCAGATCCGTATGTATTTTGCAAATTTCTATGTCTACAATGCTCTGCACGGAGCTACTTTAGCTAATTGCTCCCACTTTCAATATGTATCTAGATTGAGACTTAGAGTCATCTAGTTAGTGTCAAAACTTGCATCGACGTAACCTTTTACGACGAACCTTTTTGTCACGTCCATAATCGAGAAACATATCCTTATTCCACTAAGGATAATTTTGACCGCTGTCCAGTGATCTACTCCTAGATCATTATTGTACTCCCTTGCCAAAATCAGTGTAGGGTATACAATAGATCTGGTACATAGCATGGCATACTTTATAGGACCTATGTCCAAGGCATAGGGAATGACTTTCATTCTCTTTCTATCTTCTGCCGTGGTCGGGTTTTGAGTCTTACTCAATTTCACACCTTGTAACACAGGCAAGAACTCTTTCTTTGACCGTTCCATTTTGAACTACTTCAAAATCTTGTCAAGGTATGTACTCATTGAAAACTTATCAAGCGTCTTGATCTATATCTATAGATCTTGATGCTTAATATGTAAGCAGCTTCACCGAGGTCCTTCTTCGAAAAACTCCTTTCAAATACTCCTTTATGCTTTGCAGAATAATTCTACATTATTTCCGATCAACAATATGTCATTTACATATATTTATCAGAAATGCTGTAGTGCTCCCACTCACTTTCTTGTAAATACAGGCTTCACCGCAAGTCTGTATAAAACCATATGCTTTGATCTATTTATCAAAGCGTATATTCCAACTCCGAGATGCTTGCACCAGTCCATAGATGGATCGCTGGAGCTTGCATATTTTGTTAACACCTTCAGGATCGACAAAACCTTCTAGTTGCATCGTATACAACTCTTCTTTAATAAATCCATTAAGGAATGCAGTTTTGTTTGTCCATTTGCCGGATTTCATAAAATGCGGCAATTGCTAACATGATTCGGACAGACTTAAGCATAGCTACGAGTGGGAAACCCTCATCGTAGTCAACACCTTGACCTTGTCGAAAACCTTTTGCGACAATTCTAGCTTTGTAGATAGTAACACTACTATCAGCATCCGTCTTCCTCTTTAAGATCCATTTATTTTCTATGGCTTGCCGATCATCGGGCAAATCCATCAAAGTACATACTTTGTTCTCATACATGGATCATATCTCAGATTTCATGGCCTCAAACCATTTCGCGGAATCTGGGCTCATCATCGCCTCCTCATAGTTCGCAAGTTCGTCATGGTCTAGTAACATGACTTCCAGAATAGGATTACCGTACCACTCTGGTGCGGATCTCACTCTGGTTTACCAACGAGATTCGGTAGTAACTTGATCTGAAGTTACATGATCATCATCATTAGCTTCCTCACTAATTGATGTAGTAGTCACAGGAACAGATTTCTGTGATGAACTACTTTCCAATAAGGGAGAAGGTACAATTACCTTATCAAGTTCTACTTTCCTCCCACTCACTTCTTTCGAGAGAAATTCCTTCTCTAGAAAGGATCCATTCTCAGCAACAAATATCATGCCTTCGGATCTTGTGATAGAAGGTGTACCCAATATTTCCTTTTGGGTATCCTATGAAGACGCAGTTCTCCAATTTGGGTTTGAGCTTATCAGGATGAAACTTTTTCATATAAGCATCACAACCCCAAACTTTAAGAAACGACAACTTTGGTTTCTTGCTAAACCACAGTTCATATAGTGTCGTCTCAACAGATTTAGATGGTGCCCTTATTTAACGTGAATGCAGCTGTCTCTAATGCATAATCCCCAAAACGATAGTGGTAAATCGGTAAGAAACATCATAGATTGCACTATATCAAATAAAGTACGGTTATGATGTTCGGACACACCATTATGCTGTGGTGTTCCAGGTGGCATGAGTTTGTGAAACTATTCCACATTGTTTTAATTGAAGACGAAACTCGTAACTCAAATATTTTACCTCTGCGATCATATCGTAGAAACTTTTATTTTTGTTACGATGATTCTCCACTTCACTCTGAAATTCTTTGAACTTTTCAAATGTTTCAGACTAGTGTTTCATCAAGTAGATATACCCATATCTGCTCAAATCATCTGTTAAGGTCAGAAAATAATGATACCCTCCGCGAGCCTTAACCCTCATCGGATCGCATACATCAGTATGTATTATTTCCAACAAGTCAGTTTCTCGCTCCATTGTTCCGGAGAACGGAGTTTTAGTCATCTCGCCCATAAGGCATGGTACGCAAGCATCAAGTGATTCATAATCAAGTGATTCCAAAGTCCCATCAGCATGGAGTTTCTTCATGCGCTTTACACCAATATGACCTAAACGGCAGTGCCACAAATAAGTTGTAATATCATTATTAACTTTGCATCTTTTGGCTTCAATATTATGAATATGTGTATCACTACGATCGAGATCCAACGAACTATTTTCATTGGGTGTATGACCATCAAAGGTTCTATTCATGTAAGCAGAACAACAATTGTTCTCTAACTTAAATGAATGACCGTATTGCAATAAACATGATCAAATCATATTTATGCTCAATGCAAACACCAAATAACACTTATTTAGGTTCAACACTAATCCCAAAAGTATAGTGAGTGTGCGATGATGATCATATCAATCTTGGAACTACTTCCAACACACATCGTCACTTCACCCTTAACTAGTCTCTGTTTATTCTGCAACTCCCGTTTCAAGTTACTAATCATATCAACTGAACTAGTATCAAATACTTAGGGGTTGTTATAAACACTAGTAAAGTACACATCAATAACATGTATATCAAATATACTTATGTTCACTTTGCCATCCTTCTTATCCGCCAAATATTTGGGGTAGTTCCGCTTCCAGTGACTAGTTCCTTTGTAGTAGAAGCACTTAGTCTCAGGCTTAGGACCAGACTTGGGCTTCTTCACTTGAGCAGCAACTTGCTTGCCGTTTCTTCTTGAAGTTCCCCTTCTTCCCTTTGCCCTTTTCTTGAAACTAGTGGTCTTGTTAACCATCAACACTTGATGTTTTTCTTGATTTCTACCTTCGTCGATTTCAGCATCACGAAGAGCTTGGGAATTGTTTCCGTTATCCCTTGCATATTATAGTTCATCACGAAATTCTACTAACTTGGTGATGGTGACTAGAGAATTCTGTCAATCACTATCTTATCTGGAAGATTAACTCCCACTTGATTCAAGCGATTGTAGTACCCAGACAATCTGAGTACATGCTCACTAGTTGAGCGATTCTCCTCCATCTTTTAGCTATAGAACTTGTTCGAGACTTCATATCTCTCAACTCGGGTATTTGCTTGAAATATTAACTTCAACTCCTGGAACATCTCATATGGTCCATGACATTCAAAACGTCTTTGAAGTCCCGATTCTAAGCCGTTAAGCATGGTGCACTAAACTATCAAGTAGTCATCATATTGAGTTAGCCAAACGTTCATAACGTCTGCATCTGCTCCTGCAATAGGTCTGTCACCTAGCGGTGCATCAAGGACATAATTCTTCTATGCAGCAATGAGGATAAACCTCAGATCACAGATCCAATCCGCATCATTGCTACTAACATTTTTCAACATAGTTTTTCTCTAGGAACATATCAAAATAAACATAGGGAAGCAACAATGCGAGCTATTGATCTACAACATAGATATGCTAATACTACCAGGACTAAGTTCATGATAAATTTAAGTTCAATTAATCATATTACTTAAGAACTCCCACTTAGATAGACATCCCTCTAATCCTCTAAGTGATCACGTGATCCATATCAACTAAACCATGTCCGATCATCACGTGAGATGGAGTAGTTTCAACGGTGAACATCAATATGTTGATCATATCTACTATATGATTCACGCTCGACCTTTCGGTCTCTGTGTTTCGAGGCCATATCTGTATATGCTTGGCTCGTCAAGTATAACCTGAGTATTCCGCGTGTGCAACTGTTTTGCACCCGTTGTATTTGAACGTAGAGTCTATCACACCCGATCATCACGTGGTGTCTCAGCACGAAGAACTTTCGCAACGGTGCATACTCAGGGAGAACACTTTTTGATAATTAGTGAGAGATCATCTTAAAATGCTACCGTCAAACTAAGCAAAATAAGATGTATAAAAGATAAACATCACATGCAATCAATATATGTGACATGATATGGCCATGATCATCTTGCGCCTTTGATCTCCATCTCCAAAGTACCGTCATGATCTCTATCGTCACCGGCACAACACCATGATCTCCATCATCTTGATCTATATCAATGTGTCGTCACGTGGTCGTCTCGCCAACTATTGCTCTTGCAACTATTGCTATCGCATAGCGATAAAGTAAAGCAATTATTTGGCACTTGCATCTTATGCAATAATGAGACAACCGTAAGGCTTCTGCCAGTTGCCGATAACTTCAACAAAACATGATCATCTCATACAACAACTTATATCTCATCACATCTTGACCATATCACATCACAACATGCCCTGCAAAAACAAGTTAGACGTCCTCTACTTTGTTGTTGCAAGTTTTGCGTGGCTGCTACGGGCTTAGCAAGAACCGTTCTTACCCTACGCATCAAAAACCACAATGATTGTTTGTCAAGTTGGTGTTGTTTTAACCTTCGCAAGGACCGGGCGTAGCCACACTCAGTTCAACTAAAGTAGGAGAAACTGACACCCGCCAGCCACCTGTGTGCAAAGCACGGCGGTAGAACCAGTCTCGCGTAAGCGTACGCGTAATGTCGGTCCGGGCTGCTTCATCCAACAATACCACCGAACCAAAGTATGACATGCTGGTAAGCAGTATGACTTATATCGCCCACAAATCACTTGTGTTCTACTCGTGCATATAACATCAAACCATAAAACCTGGCTCGGATGCCACTGTTGGGGAACGTAGTAATTTCAAAAAAATTCCTACGCACACACAAGATCATGGTGATGCATAGCAACGAGAGGGGAGAGTGTTGTCTACGTACCCTCGTAGACCGAAGCGGAAGCGTTGACGCAACGTAGAGGAAGTAGTCGTACGTCTTCCCGGTCCAACCGATCCAAGCACTGTTACTCCGGCACCTCCGAGTTCTTGGCACACGTTCAGCTCGATGACGCTCCCCGGGCTCCGATCCAGCAAAGCTACGGGGAGGAGTTCCGTCAGCACGACGGCGTGGTGACGATCTTGATGTTCAACTGTCGCAGGGCTTCGCCTAAGCACCGCTACAATATGACCGAGGTGTAATATCGTGGAGGGGGGCACCGCACATGGCTAAAGAACGATCACGAAGATCAACTTGTGTGTCTATGGGGTGCCCCCTGCCCCCGTATATAAAGGAGTGGAGGAGGGGAGGGCCGGCCCTCTCTATGGCGCGCCCTAAGGGAGTCCTACTCCCACCGGGAGTAGGATTCCCCCTTTCCTAGTCCAACTAGGAGTCCTTCCATGTATTAGGAGTAGGAGACAAGGAAGGGGAAGAGGGAAGAGAAGGAAGGAGGGGGCGCCGCCCCTCCCCCTAGTCCAATTCGGACTAGCAATGGGGGGCGCGCGGCCTGCCTCTCCCTCTCCCCTAAAGCCCAATAAGGCCCATATACTTCTTCCCCCGTATTCCCGTAACTCCCCGGTACTCCCGAAAATACCCGAATCACTCAGAACCTTTCCGATGTCCGAATATAGTTGTCCAATATATCGATCTTTATGTCTCGACCACTTCGAGACTCCTCGTCATATCCCCGATCTCATCCGGGACTCCGAACCCCTTTGGTACATCAAAACTCATAAACTCATAATATAACTGTCATCGAAACCTTAAGCGTGCGGACCCTACGGTTCGAGAACAATGTAGACATGACCGAGACACGTCTCCGGTCAATAACCAATAGCGGGACCTGGATGCCCATATTGGCTCCTACATATTCTACGAAGATCTTTATCGGTCAGACCGCATAACAACATACGTTGTTCCCTTTGTCATCGGTATGTTACTTGCCCGAGATTCGATCGTCGGTATCCAATACCTAGTTCAATCTCATTATCGGCAAGTCTCTTTACTCGTTCCGTAATACATCATCTCGCAACTAACTCATTAGTTGCAATGCTTGCAAGGCTTATGTGATGTGCATTACCGAGAGGGCCCAGAGATACCTCTCCGACAATCGGAGTGACAAATCCTAATCTCGAAATACGCCAACCCAACATCTACCTTTGGAGACACCTGTAGAGCTCCTTTATAATCACCCAGTTACGTTGTGACGTTTGGTAGCACACAAAGTGTTCCTCCGGCAAACGGGAGTTGCATAATCTCATAGTCATAGGAACATGTATAAGTCATGAAGAAAGCAATAGCAACATACTAAACGATCGGGTGCTAAGCTAACGAATGGGTCATGTCAATCACATCATTCTCCTAATGATGTGATCCCGTTAATCAAATGACAACTCATATCTATGGCTAGGAAACTTAACCATCTTTGATCAACGAGCTAGTCAAGTAGAGGCATACTAGTGACACTCTGTTTGTCTATGTATTCACACATGTATTATGTTTCCGGTTAATACAATTCTAGCATGAATAATAAACATTTATCATGAAATAAGGAAATAAATAATAACTTTATTATTGCCTCTAGGGCATATTTCCTTCACTACTTGGTTGCAATCGTACGGTCTTCATGATCCGGTAGTGCTTCACCGTCTAGATCTAATCATTGTTGGCGGATTAGAGAGAGGATATTAGAACCACATGGGGCTTCTAACTATGAGGATTAGAGGTGGCTAGGGCTTGCTCTGATTAGTCAACTAGGACCAACTAGAACATGCACTAGATCAACTAGAGGAGGCTCCAAAACTTGTGTTTTATAATTAGGCACCAAACTTCCACTATATATAGGTTAGAGGGGCGAGGGAGAGGTGCCACCAAGGAGGGAAACCCTCCTTGGGGCGTCGAACAATCCCCCCCCCCAACAAGGAAAGGGGGGGGGGTGCCTTCCCACTTGGGCCCTTGTGGCCCAAGTTTCCTTCGACCTCTTGGCCTTATCAGGCCCATTGATTTAAATTAAATATATATTTGTTCCAAAACACTTCAGAGCATTATATATATAATTTTACATCCTTGGAAACATTTTTCACCTATATATATTAATTGGTAATACCCGGTATTACCCGATATTCACCGAAACTCATCCGGTGACCCCGAAAAGATTCCAGAACCTCTCAGAATTATTCCGGATATTAATGAAGGAATTCCACAAATATATTCTCATCACTCTCGTCCCACTAACACTCAGAAGATCATGATTTCCTTAAGCTTGTGACCCCGTAGGTTCGGTAAATCATAGACATGAACGAAACCCCTTCGTTCAATGACTGATAGCGGAACCGTGGACATCCATATCGGTCCCATTGATTACACGGATGATATTCGAGTGAACCTTTGGTTATCATGTGATGTCCCCTTTGCTTCACGATACTTTACAAAACCTGTTGTGCATCGGTATCCTCCAGAGTCATCACCATGCTCACTATACCGTTGCTCCCATTACCAGTTTTGTTCCTCTTTTTCATTGATGTGTTCCGGCATCCCCGTGATGTAGTCACCTGTGTCTAGCCAGATGATGATGGATGCCGTCACACCAAGAGGGCCCTAAGAATATCTCTCCATCTTTGGAGGAGTAAATCCCACTCTCGAGCTATCTGGTTACTTGTTAAACTTTCCGGTGAGCCTGAAAGTTGTCGTTATGATCACCTTGTTACAGATGATGTTTGAGAAACCCCAAAGCCCACTGTCTGGTAGGAAGTGACCGAGACACTCTCATGGTCTGAGGAACTAAAACGCAGGCTAACACTCCGTGTTATAACAAATGATTTCAGACAATATGATCAGATAGTATAACAGACAAGTATTGGGTCGATTAAATATGATCGTTCTTCTAACATCATAACCTCAATGTTGTTTTAGGACTATTGTTACACTTAACGATATCCTAAGATCCGGAAAACGTGATCACCAACAACACTTGAGCCGGTCTTAGAGGCTAGACCAGGAAGCTATTGTTTATCGTTTATCATTTCACACGTGCATATGAGTTTTCCATTGAATCACATATTCTAGGATCATAGTAGTTATAGCTTGAAATATAAACTCTTAACTATGAATAATAGAAATATAATAATACAATATTATTGCCTCTAGGGCATATTTCCAACAATGATCTAGCGTGTATAAAAAATGATGAACGGTGGCTAAGCCACAAATACTATGTCAACTATATGATCATGCAAAGCAATATGACAGTGAAAAGGTATGTCATAAAACGGAACGATGGAAGTTGCATGGCAATATATCCCGGAATGGCTATGGAATGACATAATAGGTAGGTATGCTGGCTGTTTTGAGGAGGATATAATGAGGCTTATGTGTGATAGAGTGTATCATATAACGGGATTTGGGTGCATCAGTGAAGTTTGTACCGACTCTCGAGGTGAGAAAGGGCAATGCACAGTACTGAAGAGGCTAGCAAATTGCGGAAGGGTAGGAGTGCGTACAATCCATGGGCTCACATTAGTCACAAAGAACTCACATGCTTATTGCAAAATTTTATTAGCCCTCGAAGCAAAGTACTACAACGCATGCCCCTAGGGGGATAAATTGGTAGGAAAAGACCATCACACGTCCCCGACCGCCACTCATCAGGAAGACACTCAATAATAAATCATGCTCCAACTTCTTAGCATAACTAGAGACCATATGTGCATGCTTCGGGAATCACAAACCTTAACACCAATATTCTTACTAAACCACAATCATTCACTAGTACCTCCCACATATCACCATCTTAATATCGCGAAACTTATGCAAGGAATTAAACATATCATATTCAGTGGTCTACAAGTTTTATGTAGGATTTTATGACTAACCGTGTGAATGACCAATTCCCGTTGACTCTCTAAATAGATATAAGTGAAGTATGAGAGTTTAATTCTTTCTACGAAAGACCACACTCTAATAAATATAAGTGAAGCAAAAAGAGCATTCTACAAATAATGGTTTTCCTATGTGTAGAGAAATAGGCATCCAAAGTTCAAATTATATAAGTGAAGCACATGAAGCATTCTATAAAGCCATACTCAAAAGATATAAGTGAAGTGCAAAGAGCATTCTATAAATAAACAAAGGACTATCTCATACCATCATGGTGCATTGCTAATAAATAAATAAAAAGCACACGACGCTCAAACAATTTACGCATATCATGTGAACAAAACAAAAACCGAGACATATCGATAATTGTCGAAGAAGAAAGATGGGATGCCTTCTGCGGCATCCCCAAGCTTAGGCGCTTAAGTCTCCTTGAATATTTACTTGGGATGCCTTGCGCATCCCCAAGCTTGAAATCTTGCCTCTCCTTATTCTCCTCATATCGATACCTCTTCGATCTTTGAACACTTCATCCACACAAAACTTAACCGAACTTTTTGTTAGTGGGGTTAGTACATATGACATCAAATCCCGTCATGTCCCACTTCAAACTTATTGTGTAATTATAATCAAACATTACCCCATTGTATGCTATCACAATTCTATGGCTCCCAAGTCAACGGGGCTCAAGAAGATTTCAAACATAAGCAAATAAAGAAACTATAACAATGATATGTGAAAACAGGACATTCTGTAAAGATGCAAATGGTACATATACTTCTGTAAATCAAAAAGACTGAAAAATTAAGAAAAAAATAAACAATTTGCATGGCAGTACTGTGTAAAATTTCAGAAACTTTTGACATTCCAGTAAAATATGAAAATGAAATATCTTTGTTATTGATAAGGATTATGAATTCTCTGTTGATCCTAAGTTAATTACTTTGGTTGAATATGATCCTTTTCATGGTTATGAAAATGAAACTATTGTGGCACACCTTACTAAATTGAATGATATAGCCACCCCATTTGCTCATGAGGAAAAAGTTCACTACTACTATATTCTTAAGTTGTTTCCTTTCTCATTAAAGGGTGATGCTGAGAAATGGTTTAATACTCTTACTCTTGGTTCTGTGCATAGTCCCGAGGATATGATATATTACCTCTTTGTAAAATATTTTCCTGCTCATAAGAAACAAGCTGTCCTACAGGAAATATTTAACTTCGTGCAAATTAAAGAAGAGAATATCCCTCAAGCTTGGGGGAGGCTTCTCCAATCACTTAATGCTTTGCTTGATCATCCTCCTAAGAAAAATGAAATACTTGATATCTGATGTCGCTTGAGACTGCGTTGGTATTTCCCTAAACAGGAAGGGATGATGTAGTATAGCTACGGTAGGTATTTCCCTCAGTTATGAAACCAAGGTTATCAGTCCAGTAGGAGAACCAAGCAACACTATGTAAATGGTACCTACACACAAGGAACAAATACTTGCAACCTGACGCTTATGAGGGGTTCTCAATCCCTCTACGGGTAACGACACCAGAAATTGTCAAGTTGACGGGATAAATTTGTGATAGATTGGATAAATAGATCTTGATAAAACGCGGAATAAAAGAAGTGATAAAAAAGTGCAGCAAGGTATTTTTGGGTTTTTGGAACAATATATCTGAAAACAAAAGCAAATAAAAATAGATATCAAAGAAAATATGATAAAGAATTGACCCGGGGGCCGTGGATTTCACTAGTGGCTTCTCTCGAGAAATAGCACACGGTGGGTTAACAAATTACTATTGGGCAATTGATAGAAAATCAAATAGTTATGACGATATCCAAGGCAATGATCAATATATAGGCATCACGTCCAAGATTAGTAGACCGACTCCTTCCGGCATCTACTACTATTACTCCACACATCAACCGCTATCCAGCATGCAACTAGTGTATTAATTTCATGGAGAAATGGAGTAATGCAATAAGAACGATGACATGATGTAGACAAGATCTATTCATGTAGGAATAGCCCCCATCTTGTTATCCTTAATAGCAACGATACATGCATGCCTTGCTGCCCCTTCTGTCACTGGGAAAGAACACCGCATGATCAAACCCATCACAAAGCACCTCTTCCCATGGCAAGAAAAATCGATCTAGTCAGCCTAACTAAACCAAATATTCGAAGAGGAAATATGAGGTTATAAATAATCATGCATATAAGAGATCAAAGAAGACTCAAATAATATTCATGGATATAGATCTGATCATAAACTAAAAGTTCATCGGATCCCAACAAACACACCGCAAAAAGAGTTACATCAAATTGATCTCCAAGAGACCATTGTATTGAGAATCAGAGAGAGAGGAAGACATCTAGCTACTGAATACGGACCCGTAGGTCTATGGTGAACTACTCAAGTGTCATCGGAGAGGCACCAATGAGGATGATGAACCCCTCCGTGATGGTGTCTAGATTGGATCTCGTGGTTTTGGAACTTGCGGCGGATGGAATTTTGTTTTGTCGACTCCCCTAGGGTTTCTTGAATATTTGGATATTTATAGGGAGAGGAGGCGGTATGGGAGGCCGCTGAGGTGGGCACAACCCACCTGTGCGCGCCTGGGCCCCCAGGCATGCCTTGGTGGGTTGTGGTCCCCAGCTTAGAGGCCCCCTCTAGTAATTCTTTGGTCCATCTGGTGTCTTCTGGTCAAGAAAAATTCTCCAAAAGGTTTCACTGCATTTGGACTCTGTTTGGTATTGATTTTTTGCGATGTAAAAAACAAGCAAAATACAGCAACTGTCACTGGGCACTATGTCAATAGGTTGGTCCCAAAAAATGATATAAATTTGCTATAAAATGATTGTAAAACATCCAAGAATGATAATATAACAACATGGAACAATAAAAAATTATAGATATGTCGGAGACGTATCAATATCTTTTATAATGGACTAACCGATGCTTCTAGGGACTACCTATAGTTGTGCTGGTCGAGTTTTCAGGGAACGAGCTATTGAGAAGGCTGAAGAATTATTGAATAATATATTGAGAAATGCTAATGATTGAACACTTCCTGAACTACCGCCTAAAACAACTCCAAAGAAGAGAGGTATTCTATTCCTCAGTCTAGAAGATATGCAAGAGGCAAAGAAATCTATGAAAGAAAAGGGTATTAAATCTGAAGATGTTAAGAATTTACCACCTATTGAACAAATACATGGACTCGATATCCTAACATAGGTAGTAGAGGTAAATTCTCTTATTAGATTTAATGAAGGTGATATTATTTATAATAAATCTGCTAGTCAATGCCTAATGAATTTGATAATTACATTGTTAAGCAAGAACACTTCAATATGTATGTTAATAATCAATTGAAATGGAATGCTATCATGATTGATCACTTGAGTGACATGATGTTTAGAATTTCCAATGATGTTAAAGGTCTAGGTAAACATGCATCATGGTTCATACCTAGTTAGAACAGGTTGCTAAGTCACAAAATGATTTGCTTAATGATATGAATAATAAACTGAATAATCATGTTGTTAGATTCATGACTAGAGGAGGTAGAATGACTCAGGAGCCACTTTATCCTAAAGGTCATCCTAAAAGAATTGAGCAAGATCTCAGAGAATTAATAATGATGCACCTAGTTCATCTAAGAAGAAAAAGAAAAAAAAGTGACCGAACTTTGCATGCTTCTAGTGAACCTATGGTAGAAAAACCTTCTGAGAATAGTAATGATGTTTCTATTTCTGATGTTGAGACACAATCTGGTAATGAACATCCACCTAGTGATAATGATAATGATGATGTTCATGTTGATGCTCAACCAGATAATGATAAAGAACCGGATAATGATGTAGAAATAGAACCTGCTATTGATCTTGATAACCCACCTCCTAAGAATAAAAGATATGATAAAAGAGATTTCAGTGCTAGAAAACATGGTAAGGAAAGAGAACCATTGGTTCAGAAACCCATGCCTTTTCCGATTAAACCACCAAAAAATTGGGATGAGGAAGACGTTGAGCGCTTTGTTGAAATTCTTAGACCGTCTTTTCGCGCACTTGCTTGACTGATATTTTGAAAATGCCTCCATATGCTAAATACATGAAAGATATTGTCACGAATAAAAGAAAGATACCTGAAGCTGAAACTTCCACCATGCTTGCAAATTATTCTTTTAAGGGTGGAGTACCTAAGAAGTTAGGAGATCCAGGAATACACACTATACCACGCTCCATTAAAAGAAGTTATGTCAAAACCGCTTTGTGTGATTTGGTAGCTAGTGTTAGTGTTATGTCTTTCTATTTATATAGAAGACTTGATTTGAATAAACTCACACCCACTGAAATATCTTTGCAAATGGCCGATAAGTCAATTGCCATACCTATCGGTATTTGTGAGGATGTGCCTGTTGTAGTTGCAAATGTTACTATCTTAACAGACTTTGTTATTCTTGATATGCCCGAGGACAACAACATGTCGATTATCCTTGGTAGACCCTTTTTGAATACTGCAGGGGCAGTTATTGATTGCAACAAAAGCAAGGTCACTTTTCATGTCAATGGTAATGAGCATACGATTTATTTTCCTAAGAAACAAAGTTCGGTGAATGGTATCAGCTCTATTGAAAAAGTTTCGGCAATCACTACTGGAGGTTTCAAGTTCCCTCTTCCTACTGTCAAAAAGAAATATGGAACTCTTATTGTTGGGGAGATGCATATCCCCGTTGAGGTAACTTAGTGTTATATAAAAATTCTTCAGTTTCATGTTACTCAGAAATGGTTTGGTAATAAGACTTGATCAACCTTATTAATGGATTATTTTTTAGGGGCATGTGGTCGATGAATCTAGTAAGCACAACTATTGTAGTCTTATTTTGCTCTCTGTTTTTTATAGTTTAATATAAAAAATACGACGACTATCCAGTTTTTTGAATTATCCGTGCAATAAAAAATGGACAAAAAATAAAAGTGCTTAGAATCTCGTAAAATTCTAACATGATTTTTTCTGGAATATTTAAGAATTTTTGGCACTGAATACATCCTGGGGGTGCCCTTGTTGCTCACAAGGCAATAGGGCATGACCACCACCTGATCGCGCCAAGATACCTTGGGGGGTCCACGGGACCCCACTCACTTACCCATTCAACCCACTTCATGTCCTACCTCCAGAAAAAATGTTTGTAGCTCTCTCCCTCGTGTTCTTGCTCCCAAACCTGAGATTTTCGATCTCTTTGCTCGGAGCTCCGTTTCTGAAACTGTTCCGGGGGATTGCTCCTTGGTATGTGACTCCTCTACCGCTCTAATTAGATTTTGTTTTTGTGGTTTATATTTTTCATATTTTACTGCTCTTGGTGCTACTGAAAATGACCTTGCATGTTGAATTCTTTGAGTTCCAAGTAATTTGAATGCTTGATATAGCCTCTAGACATTCATATGAGTAGTTTCTATCAATCTTGTGAAGTTTTGTTAATGTATTTTTGTGGTCCAAAAATTTCAGAAATTTATTCTTAGGGAAATGAACTTCTTCCGGAGGGGTTCTTCGAGCCAGAGTCCCAAGGGGGTCATTGGGGATGCCCTGGACCATGACCTTAACATTTCGCGTAGGACGGGGGTCCGTCTGTGCAAATGGCCACACAATGCCTTCATGAACGAAGCCAGATTTCACCAAGAGTTCACGCAGTTCATTACAAATGCTGGGTTGACTGACTTCCTCGTAGATGAGTGTGACCAATACCACATCCTTACAAACACCTTTGTGCAAAATTTTCATTTCTTGCATAGGCTTGATATTCCCATGGTACGCTTTGATTTATATGCTGAACATCATGAGATACCACTTACGGAATTTTGTGAGATATGTATGATCCCATCTGATGGGGAATTAAGGGAGCCTCACAGAGGAGTTCGAGGGCTTCCTCCGTACTTTAACCGTGGGAAAATATAGGGGCGTGTCGAGAGCCCGAGCCACTAGTTTGCATTTTCCTGGTGTGCATTACTCTGCTTTATTCATAGGGAAATGTTTAATTGCTAGGGAGGAAGATGGGATGCTTAGTGCCCCTGACCTCGCCATTTTACACTGTGCACTTTTCAGTGACAACACTTATAGCCTTGGAGCTATCATTGCACGCCGCCTGCACACTAATAGGACTATGGGTAAGATTCATGGTGGTATTTATGCTCCTCGCTTAGCGAGACGTTTTCATGTTGATATACGCCACAATGATTATTTGCTACCTAGGATTTACTTAGACCACCAGTCTATGATATATCACCATTTTATTGATAACCTTGAGCCTCCTCACCACATTCTTTGTAACTTGGTATTTAGTGAGGATACTCGTGATATTATCCCATTGCCTGTATTGTCTTTGTTTGATTCTCATGCCAGGCATGGTTACGTCATCATGCCATCGAACATCACTGCTTACAAGAACGAGTTGGCTGCAGCAGAGAATGAGGCCCAACCTTGGGACACT
The DNA here is from genome assembly GCA_032464435.1 of Aegilops umbellulata. Taxonomy (NCBI): domain Eukaryota; kingdom Viridiplantae; phylum Streptophyta; class Magnoliopsida; order Poales; family Poaceae; genus Aegilops; species Aegilops umbellulata. Next base: position 334,862,470 of record CP136054.1, on the reverse strand, counting down.
CGAGTGCCTCCACCTCGCCACTTTCCCACCAGACCCGATGGCAACTACGGGTGGTGATTACCAAGCTAGGCCAAAAGCCTAAACTTGGGGGAGTAAGTTTTCTCACCGACATTACATGCATGTTCACACATTCATTCTAGTTGTCGGTGTTTGTCCTCTTTCATTGTATAATCCATGTTAGCTTTATTCTCGCTTTCTTTTGTGTGTTTGAAAAACTTCGAAAATCCAAAATTATTTCTCGCTTCTTTGCAGTTTTTCTTTCTCGTTTAATTAGTTCGTTGTATTAAAAGAAAACCCAAAAAGATATCTCATTTCTTCTTTTGCTTGTTGGAGCTTTCCCATGTAAATAATTTTTATCATTTTCATTTACCTTTAATGATTTGCTTTCTTCAGAAAAACTAAAAACTCAAAATATTTTCAGTGTCTTTCTCTGAATTTCTTTTCTTTTCATTGAGTCGTTATAGGGAGAAGACCACAATGAAATTGTTGACTGGCTCACATACACTTTATTGTTGATCTAACGAAGAGCCAACATTACCATGTCTTCTCCTTTGAATGAAATGTTTGCAGATTCCAGCTTAGTCCACGACACTCTTGCACTATTATTATTTTCATATCATTCGGTCATTCAAGTGAAAGGCAATAATGATGATAATTTGATGAAGTGAATATGGCAAAGAAAAGCTAGTGTGAACTCTTCTTGTTTTTGTTTTCGTAAATATGTTTAACTCAGCATCATGATTCAGCATATTATGAGTAATCATGTTTGTGATGACAATTAGATATTATAGTTGCTCATGCCATGCTTAAGTAGCTAGGAGGGGATAATGGTTTATCTTGAATGTCAACATGCATTAAGATGGTTATGTTGTAGTGTGTTAGAATGGTATCCTCCTCTGAATGTCTCTAGTGGCTTGGCTTGGCACATGTTCACACATGTAGTTGATTCAAAACCAATAAAGCCCCCACAATATTTTATGTTCATGGTGTTTATATCCTACTCATGCTAGTATTCAATGTTAGTTATTCGCAATGCATGATTATGATTGTTGTCGCTCTCTAGTTGGTTGATTCTCAATCTATTTGCTAGCCTTCGTGTGTACTAAGCAGGAATGCTGCTTGTGCACCAAATACTTAAAACCAAAGTTGTTCCAGATGAGTTTACCATATCTACTTATATTCGGTATTACTCTTCCATTCCAATTAAATTTGCACGTGCCACCTCTAATCATTCAAATAATCATCTGTTTTGTGTGCCCGTACCACTTATGGAGCGAAAGGGGGTGGTCGGTATCTTCCATGCTAAGCGGGTTATTTCTCACGATGGGTGTTTATTCACTTGTCATTGCACGATAGAGGCTAGTAATAGGGATGCCTAGTCCCGTAATCAAAATAAAGAAAAATATAATAAAACAAACTACCCCGCGAAATTGATTGTATGGAGGGCACCCATGAATTCAGATAGCCATGGCTTGTGTTTGAATGGTTGAGGGGGAGTAAACTTTACCTTTCCGCTTGGGAACCACCGATAATGTGTTTAGCATGGAAGATATTGAAAATCCTCGGTCGTGGCATTGACAGGACATCTCAAAATTGTATTGATCTCTGATTTAAGCTATAGGAATGAAGTATGTCTACTAGAGGGTGTCGGCGTTCTGGGAACGGGGGTCCCCAGACTTGCCTGCCTGCGGCCTGCGGCGTGGCTCAAATGGGGGCCCAGCGTGGCCCATCTTCATCAACACAAGGCTCAAGACCCTCGCGAGGGGCCAAGCCTCGCGAGGCGGATGACGCGGTACTTCCTCAAGCACGACCTCCTTAGGCTGGCTCGTGAGGAGGCGGAGAGATCAAGGCGGGTACCTCACGAGGTGCCCATGACGCAAGCCATGACGACCAAGGGTGCCAGGCGGGCGCCAACCCGCGCAGTGTCTCCCTTTCCTCTTTGGTGCAAAGGGGGCAAGCGCAGGCGAGAGGATCAAGCAAATGCACCCATTTTGGTGCAACGAGACCAAGACCAGTCCAACGGTGGGAAGGAGGTCACCATGGAGCCCAGGACGGCGTCACCACAGGGCCTTTGGCAGGCGAAGACCAACTTTAGTCAGGATAAGTGTACCAAATGTTCCCCTTCAAATTGGCCAATTGTTGGCGCCCTTCCCGCTCAATATTTGGGAAGAGGCCCAGGGCCTTTGCCTATAAATAGGACTAGCCACCCCCAGGGTAGAGACACCTGATTCAGTATCTAGAGGCATCTAATCCGGCATCTCATAGAGAGAGAGAAGGGCGACCGAACTCCCCCTAGTAGTTCATCCCCTAGCCAAGAACAAACCCTCACGAGGCTGTTCTTCCTTGTACTATTCTTCATCATCAGCCCAAGAGGCAATCCACCCACCACAAACTAGAGTAGGGTATTACACCACAATGGTGGCCCGAACTAGTATAAACCCTGTGTCAGTTGTGTTGTTCTGGCAGTAGTTAGATCCTTTCGAGACGGAGAGGTAGAGGGCACGATCTCCGCGCGCACCCCAGAGTTCGAACCTCAAGGGTCTGCCGGAACCCGTGATCCGACATTTGGCGCGCCAGGTAGGGGTGCGCCGGAATCTGCCTTCCACCGCTCCGTCCTCCCCCGGCTGCCGCATCCATGTACGGCGCACGTCGAGCTCACGTCACGCCAGTGGCCCTCATTGGCGGACGTCCTTGCCGTTCCCCGTCGCCCGCCGTCAACACCGCCACCGGCCCAGCGGGAGGCGAGCAGCAAGCACCACCCCGGCGTCTGCCTATGCGATAGGGCGGCTGCACCACGACGTCGACGCTCCCGGTCGTTGCGGCCCTCCTGGGCGGCTCGCAGGCGCCACCCACGAGCCGCCACGTCAAGCCGTTTGCCCGCCAGATCGACGCCGTTTCCGCGCGGCAGGGGGCTCCCCGGACCGAGCGGCGCGCAAGGTTGGTCTGACCTTCAGCTCGGAGGACCACCCCGCTAACTTGGCCGGCTCGGGCGCGCTCCCCCTGTTATGCACCCCCACCATCTGCCAGGTGGCTGTCACCAGAACCCTCGTTGATGGCGGCGCGGGCCTCAGCGTGCTTTCGGTCGAGACCTTCAACCTCCTCTGCATACCCCGGGAGCGGCTGCAACCCAGCCGATCCTTCTCGGGCGTCGGGGGCGGGTCGTCCGACTCCTTGGGACAAATCCGGCTCCCGGTAACCTTCGGCACCTACGACAACTTCCGCATGGAGATGGTCGACTTCGACATCACCCCCATCGGCCTCCCTTACAACGCCATCCTCGGCTACCCGGCACTGGCTCAGTTCATGGCCGCCACGCACCCAGCGTACAACCTCATGAAGATGCCCGGGAGCAACGGTACCCTCACCGTGCACGGAGACACCGGGGACGCCCTGCGAGTACTCAAGCTCGCCTTCAAGACGGCGGCATCGGCACAGCCCGCCAACGCGGGGACCCCTGAGCCCAAGGGGGCTGCGCCCACCAAGAAGAAGCAGTTGTTCACCCAGGACAAGGCAGAAACCAAGCAGATACCCATCGATGAGGACGGGTCCTCCAGCGCCACTTTCACCATTGGCACCAACCTGGGGCCTGAGCAAGAGGAGGCCCTGGTCAAGTTCCTGCGTGCAAACAAGAAAGTGTTTGCTTGGGAGCCCGATCAGTTGGCAGGGATCCCCAGGGACGTCATCGAGCACCACCTCAACGTGTGCCCAAATGTGCGCCCCGTGAAGCAGAAGGCCAGGCGGCAGTCCGCAGAGAAGCAGGCCTTCATCGTCCAAGAGACCCGCAAGTTAGAAGCCGTTGGAGTCATTCGCGAGGTCCGGTACCCAGATTGGTTGGCCAACCCTGTCGTTGTGCCCAAGAAAGGGGGGAAGGAACGCATGTGTGTCGACTTCACCAACCTCAACAAGGCATGCCCGCAAGATCCGTTCCCGCTCCCTCGCATCGACCAAATCGTCGATTCCACCGCCGAGTGCGACCTGCTGTGCTTTTTGGATGCCTTCTCCGGATATAACCAGATCAAGATGGCGATAGAAGACGTTGAGAAGACCGCCTTCTTGACCCCGTGACGGGTATACTGCTATACATGCATGCCATTTGGACTGCGCAACGCAGGGGCAACTTTTCAGCGGCTGATGCACATCACCTTGGGCCCGCAGCTCGGGAAGAATGTTGAAGCATACGTTGATGACATTGTGGTGAAATCTCGAGAGGCCAGGACCCTGATACAAGACCTGGAGGAGACCTTCGTGAGCCTCGACGCAGTGAACCTGCGGCTCAACCCGGAGAAATGTGTGTTTGGCGTTCCCTCGGGCAAGCTTTTGGGATTCCTCGTATCTCACCGTGGCATCGAGGCCAACCCCGAGAAGGTCAAGGCGGTCGAGGACATGAGTCCGCCAAAGACCCTCAGAGAAATGCAGAAGCTCACTAGGCGTGTGACCGCACTAGGGCGCTTCATCTCCAAATTGGGGGAACGAGCGCTGCCTTTCTTTCAGCTGATGAAGAAAAAGGGGCCCTTTGAATGGACTGAAGAGGCAGATAAGGCATTCCGGGATCTCAAGAGGTACCTAACCAGTCCCCCAGTCATGGTGGCTCCGCGTCCTCAAGAGCCCCTGCTGCTCTACCTCGCTGCCACCCCCTACTCCGCCAGCGCGGTCTTGGTGGCGGTTAGGAAGGAGCGCCAGGTCCAGACCGCAGTGGCAGCCCGAGGCAAGGCGAAAAGGGAACAAGGAAAGCCCGAGGAAGCCAAAACCACAGATGAGGAGGATCAACCGCCGAAGAACGCACCAGAGACAGGAGAGGCCGCACGCCCGGATGGTCCACCTCCCGAGGTCACGTTGTCCTTGAAGGAAATATGCCCTAGAGGCAATAATAAAGTTATTATTTATTTCCTCAATTCATGATAAATGTTTATTATTCATGCTAGAATTGTATTAACAGGAAACATAATACATGTGTGAATACATAGACAAACAGAGTGTTACTAGTATGCCTCTACTTGACTAGCTCATTAATCAAAGATGGTTATGTTTCCTAACCATGAACAAAGAGTTGTTATTTGATTAACGAGATCACATCATTAGTTGAATGATCTGATTGACATGACCCATTCCATTAGCATAGCACCCGATCGTTTAGTATGTTGCTATTGCTTTTATCCATGACTTATACATGTTCCTTTAACTATGAGATTATGCAACTCCCGTTTACCGTAGGAACACTTTGTGTGCTACCAAACGTCACAACGTAACTGGGTGATTATAAAGGTGCTCTACAGGTGTCTCCGAAGGTACATGTTGGGTTGGCGTATTTCGAGATTAGGATTTGTCACTCCGATTGTCGGAGAGGTATCTCTGGGCCCTCTCGGTAATGCACATCACATAAGCCTTGCAAGCATTGCAACTACTGTGTTAGTTGTGAGATGATGTATTACGGAACGAGTAAAGAGACTTGCCGGTAACGAGATTGCACTAGGTATTGGATACCGACGATCGAATCTCGGGCAAGTAACATACCGATGACAAAGGGAACGACGTATGTTGTTATGCGGTCTGACCGATAAAGATCTTCGTAGAATATGTAGGAGCCAATATGGGCATCCAGGTCCCGCTATTGGTTATTGATCGGAGACGTGTCTCGGTCATGTCTACATTGTTCTCGAACCGTAGGGTCCGCACGCTTAAGGTTTCGATGACAGTTATATTATGAGTTTATGAGTTTTGATGTACCGAAGGAGTTCGGAGTCCCGGATGAGATCGGGGACATGACGAGGAGTCTCGAAATGGTCGAGACGTAAAGATCGATATATTGGACGACTATATTCGGACATCGGAAAGGTTCTAAGTGATTCGGGTATTTTCGGAAGTATCGGGGAGTTACGGGATTACGGGAGAAGTAATGGGCCTTGATGGGCTTTAGTGGGAAGAGGAAAAGGCTGCTGCGCCCCCCTCCCCTCTAGTTCGAATTGGACTAGGGAAAAGGGGGCCGGCCACCTCTCCTTCTCCTCCTATTCCTTCTCCCTTCCTCCCCTCTTGGTGGACTCCTACTAGGACTTGGAGACCTAGTAGGACTCCACACCCTGGCGCGCCAAACCCTAGGCCGGCCACCCCCTCCCTTGCTCCTTTATATACGGGGGCAGGGGGCACCCCATGACACACAATTGATCACTGAGATCTTTCCTTAGCCGTGTGCGGTGCCCCCTTCCACTAAATTCCACCTCGGTCATATCGTTGTAGTGCTTAGGCGAAGCCCTGTGCCGGTAACACATCAAGATCGTCATCACGCCGTCGTGCTGACGGAACTCTTCCCCGGCGCTTTGCTGGATCGGAGCCCGGGGATCGTCATCGAGCTGAACGTGTGCCAAGAACTCGGAGGTGCCGGAGTAACGGTGCTGTGATCGGTTGGATCGCGAGGAGAACGTACGACTACTTCCTCTATGTTGCGTCAACGCTTCCGCTTCGGTCTACGAGGGTACGTAGACAACACTCTCCCCTCTCGTTGCTATGCATCACCATGATCTTGCGTGTGCGTAGGAAAATTTTGAAATTACTACGTTCACCTACAGTGGTATCAGAGCCTAGGTTTTATGGTTTGATGTCATTTGCACGAGTAGAACACAAGTGAGTTGTGGGCGATATAAGTCATACTGCCTACCAGCATGTCATACTTTGGTTCGGCGGTATTGTTGGACGAGACGATCCGGACCAACCTTACGCGAGACCGGTTCCCTCGACGTGCTTTGCACATAGATGGCTTGCGGAAGACTGTCTCTCCAACTTTAGTTGAACCGAGTGTGGCTACGCCCGGTCCTTGAGAAGGTTAAAACGGGGTCTATTTGACAAACTATCGTTGTGGTTTTGATGCGTAGGTAAGATGAGTTCTTGCTTAAGCCCGTAGCAGCCACGTAAAACTTGCAACAACAAAGTAGAGGACGTCTAACTTGTTTTTGCAGGGCATGTTGTGATGTGATATGGTCAAGACATGATGCTAAATTTTATTGTATGAGATGATCATGTTTTGTAACCGAGTTATCGGCAACTGGCAGGAGCCATATGGTTGTCGCTTTATTGTATGCAATGCAATCGCGATGTAATGCTTTACTTTATTACTAAGCGGTAGTGATAGTCGTGGAAGCATAAGATTGGCGAGACGACAACGATGCTACGATGGAGATCAAGGTGTCGCGCCGGTGACGATGGTGATCATGACGGTGCTGCGGAGATGGAGATCACAAGCACAAGATGATGATGGCCATATCATATCACTTATATTGATTGCATGTGATGTTTATCTTTTATGCATCTTATCTTGCTTTGATTGACGGTAGCATTATAAGATGATCTCTCACTAAATTATCAAGAAGTGTTCTCCCTGAGTATGCACCGTTGCAAAAGTTCTTCGTGCTGAGACACCACGTGATGATCGGGTGTGATAGGATCTACGTTCAAATACAACGGGTGCAAAACAGTTGCACACGCGGAATACTCAGGTTATACTTGACTAGCTATGCATATAAGATATGACCTCGGAACACGGAGACCGAAAGGTCGAGCGTGAATCATATAGTAGATATGATCAACATAATGATGTTCACCATTGAAACTACTCAATCTCACGTGATGATCGGACATGGTTTAGTTGATTTGGATCACGTGATCACTTAGAGGATTAGAGAGATGTCTATCTAAGTGGGAGTTCTTAAGTAATATGATTAATTGAACTTAAATTTATCATGAACTTAGTCCTGGTAGTATTAGCATATCTATGTTGTAGATCAATAGCTCGCATTGTTGCTTCCCTGTGTTTATTTTGATATGTTCCTAGAGAAAATTGTGTTGAAAAATGTTAGTAGCAATGATGCGGATTGGATCCGTGATCTAAGGTTTATCCTCATTGCTGCACAGAAGAATTATGTCCTTGATGCACCGCTAGGTGACGGACCTATTGCAGGAGCAGATGCAGACGTTATGAACGTTTTGCTAGCTCAATATGATGACTACTTAATAGTTTAGTGCACCATGCTTAACGTCTTAGAATCGGGACTTCAAAGACGTTTTGAACGTCATGGACCATATGAGATGTTCCAGGAGTTGAAGTTAATATTTCAAGCAAATACCCGAGTTGAGAGATATGAAGTCTCCCACAAGTTCTATAGCTAAAAGATGGAGGAGAATCGCTCAACTAGTGAGCATGTGCTCAGATTGTCTGGGTACTACAATCGCTTGAATCAAGTGGGAGTTAATCTTCCAGATAAGATAGTGATTGACAGAATTCTCTAGTCACCATCACCAAGTTAGTAGAACTTCGTGATGAACTATAGTATGCAAGGGATGACAAAAACGACTCCCGAGGTTTTCATGATGATGAAATTGATGAAGGTAGAAATCAAAGAAAAAACATCAAGTGTTGATGGTTGACAAGATCACTAGTTTCAAGAAAAGGGCAAAAGGAAAGAAGGGGAACTTCAAGAAGAACGGCAAGCAAGTTGCTGCTCAAGTGAAAAAGCCCAAGTCTGGTCCTAAGCCTGAGACTAAGTGCTTCTACTGCAAAGGGACTGGTCACTGGAAGCGGAACTACCCCAAGTGAGTGGCGGATAAGAAGGATGGCAAAGTGAACGTAAGTATATTTGATATACATGTTATTGATGTGTACTTTACTAGTGTTCATAGCAACCCCTCAGTATTTGGTACTAGTTCAGTTGCTAAAATTAGTAACTCGAAACGGGAGTTGCAAAATGAACAAAGACTAGTTAAAGGGCAAGGTGACGATGTGTGTTGGAAGTGGTTCCAAGATTGATATGATCATCATCGCACACTCACTATACTTTCGGGATTAGTGTTGAACCTAAATAAGTGTTATTTGGTATTTGCGTTGAGCATAAATATGATTTGATCATGTTTATTGCAATACGGCTATTCATTTAAGTAAGAGAATAAATTGTTGTTCTGTTTACATGAATAAAACCTTCTATGGTTATACACACCAACGAAATGGTTTGTTGGATCTCAATCATAGTGATACACATATTCATAATATTGAAGCCAAAAGATGCAAAGTTAATAATGATAGTGCAACTTATTTGTGGCACTGCCGTTTAGGTCATATTGGTGTAAAGCGCATGAAGAAACTCCATGCTGATGGATTTTTGGAATCACTTGATTATGAATCACTTGATGCTTGCGAACCGTGCCTCATGGGCAAGATGACTAAAACGCCGTTCTCCGGAACAATGAAGCAAGCAACAGATTTGTTGGAAATCATACATACTGATGTATGTGGTCCAATGAATATTAAGGCTTGCAGCAGGTATCATTATTTTCTGACCTTCACAGATGATTTGAGCAGATATGGGTATATCTACTTAATGAAATAAGAAGTCTGAAACATTTGAAAAGTTCATATAATTTCAGAGTGAAGTGGAAAATCATCGTAACAAGAAAATAAAGTTTCTATGATCTGATCGTGGAGAAGAGTATTTGAGTTACGAGTTTGGTCTTTAGTTAAAGCAATGTGGAATAGTTTCACAAACTCATGCCACCTGGAACACCACAACATAATGGTGTGTCCGAACGTCATAACCGTACTTTATTGGATATAGTACAATCTATGATGTTTCTTACCGATTTACCAATATCGTTTTGGGATCATGCATTAGAGACAGCTGCATTCACGTTAAAAAAGGGCACCATCTAAGTCCGTTGAGACGACACAATCAGAACTATGGTTTGGCAAGAAACAAAAAATTGTCGTTTCTTAAAGTTTGGGGTTGCGATGCTTATGTGAAAAAGTTTCAACATGATAAGCTCAAACCCAAATTGGAGAAATGTGTCTTCATAGGATACCCAAAGGAGACAGTTGGATACACCTTCTATCACAGATCCGAAGGCAAGACATTCGTTGCTAAGAATGGATCCTTTCTAGAGAAGGAGTTTCTCTCGAAAGAAGTGAGTGGGAGGAAAGTAGAAAACTTGATAAGGTAATTGTACCTTCTTCCTTATTGGAAAGTAGTTCATCACAGAAATCTGTTCTTGTGACTACTACACCAATTAGTAAGGAAGCTAATGATGATGATCATGTAACTTCAAGATCAAGTTACTACCGAATCTCGTAAGTAAACCAGAGTGAGATCCGCACCAGAGTGGTACGGTAATCCTGTTCTGGAAGTCATGTTACTAGTCCATGACGAACTTGCGAACTATGAGGAAGCGATGATGAGCCCAGATTCCGCGAAATGGTTAGAGGCCATGAAATCTGAGATATGATCCATGTATGAGAACAAAGTATGGACTTTGAGGGATTTTCCCAATGATCGGCAAGCCAAAGAAAATAACTGGATCTTGAAGAGGAAGACGGACACTGATAGTAGTGTTACTATCTACAAAGCTAGAATTGTCGCAAAAGGTTTTCGACAAGTTCAAAGTGTTGACTACGATGAGAGTTTCTCACTCGTATCTATGCTTAAGTCTGTTCGAATCATGTTAGCAATTGCCGCATTTTATGAAATCTGGCAAATGGAAAAACAAAACTACATTCCTTAATGGATTTATTAAAGAAGAGTTGCATATGATGCAACCAGAAGGTTTTGTCAATCCTAAAGGTGTTAACAAAATATGCAAGCTCCAGCGATCCATCTATGGACTGGTGCAAGCATCTCGGAGTTGGAATATACGCTTTGATAAGTTGATCAAAGCATATAGTTTTATACAGACTTGCGGTGAAGCCTGTATTTACAAGAAAGTGAGTGGGAGCACTACAGCATTTCTGATAAGTATATGTGTATGACATATTGTTGATCGGAAATAATGTAGAATTATTCTGCAAAGCATAAAGGAGTGTTTGAAAGGAGTTTTTCAAAGAAAGACCTCGGTGAAGCTGCTTACTTATTGAGCATCAAGATCTATAGAGATAGATCAAGACGCTTGATAAGTTTTTCAATAAGTACATACCTTGAAAAGATTTTGAAGTAGTTCAAAATGGAACAGTCAAAGAAAAAGTTCTTGCCTGTATTACAAGGTGTGAAATTGAGTAAGACTCAAAGCCCGACCACGGCAGATGATAGAAAGAGAATGAAAGTCATTTCCTATGCCTCAGCCATAGATTCTATGAAGTATGCCATGCTGTGTACCAGACCTATTGTATACCCTACCCTGAGATTGGCACGGGAGTACAATAGTGATCTAGGAAGTAGATCACTGGACATCGGTCAAAATTATCCTTAGTAAAATAAGGATATGTTTCTCGATTATGGATGTGACAAAAAGGTTCGTCGTAAAAGGTTACGTCGATGCAAGTTTTGACACTAATCTAGATGACTCTAAGTCTCAATCTAGATACATATTGAAAGTGGGAGCAATTAGCTAAAGTAGCTCTGTGCAGAGCATTGTAGACATAGAAAATTGCAAAATACATAACGGATCTGAATGTGGCAGACCCGTTGACTAAACTTCTCTCACAAGCAAAACATGATCACACCGTAGTACTCTTTGGGTGTTAATCACATAGCGATGTGAACTAGATTACTGAATCTAGTAAACCCTTTGGGTGTTGGTCACATATCGATGTGAACTATGGGTGATAAATCACATGGCGATGTGAACTAGATTATTGACTCTAGTGCAAGTGGGAGACTGAAGGAAATATGCCCTAGAGGCAATAATAAAGTTATTATTTATTTCCTTAATTCATGATAAATGTTTATTATTCATGCTAGAATTGTATTAACAGGAAACATAATACATGTGTGAATACATAGACAAACAGAGTGTCACTAGTATGCCTCTACTTGACTAGCTCATTAATTAAAGATGGTTATGTTTCCTAACCATGAACAAAGAGTTGTTATTTGATTAACGAGATCACATCATTAGTTGAATGATCTGATTGACATGACCCATTCCATTAGCATAGCACCCGATCGTTTAGTATGTTGCTATTGCTTTTATCCATGACTTATACATGTTCCTTTAACTATGAGATTATGCAACTCCCGTTTACCGTAGGAACACTTTATGTGCTACCAAACGTCACAACGTAACTGGGTGATTATAAAGGTGCTCTACAGGTGTCTCCGAAGGTACATGTTGGGTTGGCGTATTTCGAGATTAGGATTTGTCACTCCGATTGTCGGAGAGGTATCTCTGGGCCCTCTCGGTAATGCACATCACATAAGCCTTGCAAGCATTGCAACTAATGTGTTAGTTGTGAGATGATGTATTACGGAACGAGTAAAGAGACTTGCCGGTAACGAGATTGCACTAGGTATTGGATACCGACGATCGAATCTCGGGCAAGTAACATACCGATGACAAAGGGAACGACGTATGTTGTTATGCGGTCTGACCGATAAAGATCTTCGTAGAATATGTAGGAGCCAATATGGGCATCCAGGTCCCGCTATTGCTTATTGACCGGAGACGTGTCTCGGTCATGTCTACATTGTTCTCGAACCGTAGGGTCCGCACGCTTAAGGTTTCGATGACAGTTATATTATGAGTTTATGAGTTTTGATGTACCGAAGGAGTTCGGAGTCCCGGATGAGATCGGGGACATGACGAGGAGTCTCGAAATGGTCGAGACGTAAAGATCGATATATTGGACGACTATATTCGGACATCGGAAAAGTTCTGAGTGATTCGGGTATTTTCGGGAGTATCGGGGAGTTACGGGAGTACGGGAGAAGTAATGGGCCTTGATGGGCTTTAGTGGGAAGAGGAAAAGGCTGCTGCGCCCCCCCTCCCCTCTAGTCCGAATTGGACTAGGGAAAAGGGGGCCGGCCACCTCTCCTTCTCCTCCTATTCCTTCTCCCTTCCTCCCCTCTTGGTGGACTCCTACTAGGACTTGGAGACCTAGTAGGACTCCACACCCTGGCGCGCCAAACCCTAGGCCGGCCACCCCCTTCCTTGCTCCTTTATATACGGGGGCAGGGGGCACCCCATGACACACAATTGATTATTGAGATCTTTCCTTAGCCGTGTGCGGTGCCCCCTTCCACTAAATTCCACCTCGGTCATATCATTGCAGTGCTTAGGCGAAGCCCTGCGCCGGTAACACATCAAGATCGTCATCACGCCGTCGTGCTGACGGAACTCTTCCCCGACGCTTTGCTGGATCGGAGCCCGGGGATCGTCATCGAGCTGAATGTGTGCCAAGAACTCGGAGGTGCCGGAGTAACGGTGCTGTGATCGGTTGGATCGCGAGGAGAACGTACGACTACTTCCTCTATGTTGCGTCAACGCTTCCGCTTCGATCTACGAGGGTACGTAGACAACACTCTCCCCTCTCGTTGCTATGCATCACCATGATCTTGCGTGTGCGTAGGAAAATTTTGAAATTACTACGTTCACCAACAGTCCTGTGAGGTGCCCTCACCTCCCGAGGGCGCCGCGACGCAAGATGCTCTCAGCCTTGTTGAGCACCCGGTCTACTTCGTTAGCACGGTGCTACGGGACACGAGGGCACGATACCCGATGCCTCAGAAGCTCCTCCTCGTGCTGCTAGTGGCCTCGCGCAAGCTGCGTCACTACTTCCAAGCTCACCCTATCAAGGTCGTCTCATCGTACCCCTTGGAGAGGGTGCTCGGGAGCCCTAACTCGACCGGAAGGGTCGTTGAATGGAACATAGAGTTGCAGGCATTTCAGCTCGAGTTCAGCACAACTAGGGTCATCAAAGGAGCCGCATTGGCGGATTTCATGGCGGAATGGACAGAGGCGCCAGGCCTCAAGGACAACGAGGATTGTTCCCTCTCCCCAGGGAGCGAGGCGCCAGAAGGCTGTGTCATGTACTTCGACGGGGCATTCTCCAGGCACGGCACGGGGGCTGGTGCGGTGCTGATATCACCCACTCAGGATAAGCTTTACTATGCAGTACAGCTCTGTTTCCAGCAAGGAGAAAAGGTCTCCAACAACATAGCAGAATATGAGGGACTGATAGCCGGGTTGAAGGCCGCAGCGGCCCTGGGAGTGAAGCGCCTCACCGTCAAAGGTGACTTGCAGCTCCTAGTCAACTTCTCCAATAAGGTGTACGAGCCGAAGGACGAGCATATGGAGGCCTACCTGGCGGAGGTTCGCAGGATTGAAAAGCAGTTCTGGGGGCTGGAGCTGAAGCATGTGCCCCGCGACACCAACCAGGAAGCTGACGACATAGCCGGACGGGCGTCCAGGCGGCTGCCGCAGGAGCCCGGCGTCTTCGAAGAGCGTCTCTTCAAACCTTCAGCGCAGCCAATGCTATCAAGCACGGCTCAGCCTCGAGAGGAGCTCCCCCAGCCGCCAGCCTCAGGAGCCCCGGCCTGCGGACCGCCCTCAGGAGCACGCTTGCTCCTGACGATGGAACCTCAGGAAGGATGCTGGATCATAGAGCTCCGGAATCACCTGACACATGGGGCCCTGCCAGAGAAGGAGGAGGAGGAAGCAGAACGTGTGGCGCGGCAGGCCACGACATACTGCATCAGGGATGGAGAACTTTACCGGAAGCGACCCAACGACGTATCTCTGCGCTGCATCTCCAGGGAGAAAGGAAAGGAACTACTGGGGGACATACACGGCGGAGACCGCGGGCACCACACATCGTCACAGACCCTTGTCGGGAAAGCGTTCCGTAGTGGGTTCTATTGGCCCACTGCGTTCAGCGACGCGATCGAATTGGTAAAGTCTTGTGAGGCCTGCCAGTTCCATTCCAAGCAGATCCATCAACCAGCGGGGGGGCTGCAAACTATACCCCTCTCGTGGCCATTCGCAGTTTGGGGGTTGGATATTCTGGGCCCGTTCCCTCGGGCGCCAGGGGGCTACCGTTACCTCTACGTCGCCATCGACAAGTTCACCAAGTGGGCAGAGGTGGAGGCTGTTCGTACCATCCCCGCGGGCTCCGCGGTCAAGTTCATCAGGGGTATCGTGAGCCGGTTCGGGGTGCCGAACTGCATCATCACAGACAACAGTTCGCAGTTCAACAGTAATCTCTTCAGAACATACTGTGCTAACCTTGGAACGCAGATATGCTACGCTTCGGTGGCACACCCGCGAAGCAATGGGCAAGCCGAACGAGCCAACGCTGAGGTCCTAAGAGGCCTCAAGACCAGAACGTTCAAGAAGAAGCTGGAGGCCTGCGGCAGGGGTTGGTACGACGAGCTCCAATCCGTGCTGTGATCCATCCGCACAACCGCGGCCAAATCAACCGGGGAAACCCTGTTCTTCCTGGTCTACGGAGCCGAAGCAGTCCTTCCTCACGAGCTCAGGCGTCGCTCCGCACGGGTCCTGGCGTTCGGCGAGGCGCAACAGGACGCCATGCGGGGGATGGACCTCGTGCTGGGGGAGGAACGCCGCCGGGAAGCCGCGCTGCGAGCGGCAAGATACCAACAGGCGCTACGACGATATCACTGCCGCAACATCCGCCCCAGGACCCTCGAGGTAGGAGACCTCGTACTCAGGCGGGTCCTCTCCAGGGAAGGGCTGCACAAGCTCTCTCCCATGTGGGAGGGCCCGTTCAAGGTTGTTCATGTTTCCAGGCCTGGCTCCGTGCGCTTGGAAACTCAAGAGGGGGAGCCGATCCAGAACGCGTGGAACATCCAGCACCTCCGGAGGTTCTACCCCTAGAAGGCCCTGAGCCTGTGAAGAAGGCGAACGCCTGTGAAGGTCATCTCTTTTTGGAAAAGGCCCTGAGCCTGTGAAGAAGGCGAATGCCTGTGAAGATCGTCTCTTTTTGGAAAAGGCCCTGAGCCTGTGAAGATCATCTCTTTTTCGAAAAGGCCCTGAGCCTGTGAAGAAGGCGAACGCCTGTGAAGATCGTCTCTTCTTGGAAAAGGCCCTGAGCCCAGTGGCAGCACTTAGCTCCGCGCTGGTGAGAAGACGTCGAAGACTAGACTAGGTGCCGGACGCGGCTTTTTCATTTGCTTTCCGCATTCGACGTGTTTTACTTGCATCTGAAGTCTTATCGAAACTATCGCCGTTGTTGATTTGTGGTTTGTCGATTTTCGCTCCTCGTTTTGATTTTCTCTCATGAAAGGCCTCGCGAGGGATGGGACTCGAACGCCCTCACGAGCGTTTCTGCTCTAGCCGCTTAAAGGTTTCACGGCCCGGGCTCTCTACAGGAGCACCCCTCTGGTCCGTGCCCCTCGGGCACCGCGACATGCACACAGGGCCTGGGTCGGTCGCCCCCCGGCTGGGGCCGCAAACTACCTACGCGAGGGCAAATAGTTGAAAAGCGCAACAACAAAATCAAGGTAATGGCTACAACGGCAATGATTCTCAACACGCCCCCACGGGGCTCCATGCAGCTGTCTTATCCTACACAGGGAGCAAAAGGAAAAGGAAAGGGCGAGCCCGGTGCGGGCCGCCTCACATCGGCCTGCAGAGGCGACACCGGATGCCTCCGGAGCTCAGGCGGACTCCCTCTCGCACTTCACCGGGGCGCGGCGACGGGCAGATGAACAGCCACCCCCCAAGCATGCGTGGCGGCGAGGGGGCTGGCTGCGGCCACCGCTGGAGGAGCCGCCCGAAGAAGAGTTGGTGGAGCTTGGGGAGCATCGGGCGCCACCATCAGAGTGGGCGCTGTCTCCTCCATCGTCATTGGAGCGAGGCCCCTGGCCACGGTCGTCGTTCTCGGGGCAGCATCCTGCGCGGCGACCATCTTCCCCAAACACCCTCACATAGAGGGTGCCATCGCCGTCGAACTTGAAGTGCAGGGTGCACGGCTGGCCCAGGCCGCGCACGCGGGCAAACGTTTTCCAGCCGCGGGTCAGGGCCCCATTCCCAGAAGGGGAAACCTCGAGGCAAAACCCAGGAGGCCCTACTGCAGCAACCGTCAGCCTGAAGCCAGAAGCCACACTGGGCGCTGGCCGGCAGCTCGCTGATGAAGAAGCGAGGGAGCTGGAGCCAGGTGTTGGTCGGGTCCGCCGACCACACGACGAACTCCGGCAGCACCTTCGCCGAGCGAAAGCGCGGCCTGGGGGGCCGCGCAGCCACAGCCTGCCTCCCCTTGGCAGCCGAGCGCTCACCACCACGCGGAGAACCACCCCTGTGCCCACGGGGAGCCACAGTGGGGACCGCGGGATGCTTGCGGGGACGACCCCGGTCGCGCTTGGCCGGAGGGGAGTCGGGCCCCGCCCGACTAGCCTTCCCCTTCTCCGCGGCTGAGAACCTCTTCGGAGCCATGCGAGCGGCGGCGGCGAAGGAGAGGAAGAAGAAGAGAAGCGGGAAGGGGTGGACTGGCGGAGCTTGTGCGGCCTCGCACTTATAGCCGGAAGAGGCCAACCGTCGAGCACCACGATCGCAGGTAATAATGACCCGTATCTACGCATGTAGGGACTAGTCAAGTCACACAGTTGCCAAGGCGTCGCGGGGAAGCGGAGACGCCCACGTCCTGTCAAGCCGCCACGCGGCGCTCAAGGCCGCAGGCTGTTAAGGCCCGCGGCGCTTCGCCCTTGCCCTTTCACCTCTCGGCACGGCCAAGTCCATGTGCGCCTTGGGCCCGGGGGCTACTGTCGGCGTTCTTGGAACGGGGGTCCCCAGACTTGCCTGCCTGCGGCCTGCGGCATGGCCCAAATGGGGGCCCAGTGTGGCCCATCTTCATCAACACAAGGCTCAAGACCCTCGCGAGGGGCAAGCCTCGCGAGGCAGACGAAGCGGCGCTTCCTCAAGCACGGCCTCCTTAGGCTGGCTCGCGAGGAGGCGGAGAGATCAAGGCGGGTACCTCATGAGGTGCCCATGACGCAAGCCATGACGACCAAGGGTGCCAGGCGGGCGCCAGCCCGCGCAACGTCTCCCTTTCCTCTTTGGTGCAAAGGGGGCAAGCGCATGCGAGAGGATCAAGCAAAGGCACCCATTTCGGTGCAACGAGGCCAAGACCAGTCCAACGGTGGGAAGGAGGTCACCATGGAGCCCAGGACGGCGTCACCACAGGGCCTTTGGCAGGCGAAGACCAACTTTAGTCAGGATAAGTGTACCAGATGTTCCCCTTCAAATTGGCCAATTGTTGGCGCCCTTCTCGCTCAATATTTGGGAAGAGGCCCAGGGCCTTTGCCTATAAATAGGACTAGCCACCCCCAGGGTAGAGACACCTGATTCACTATCTAGAGGCATCTAATCCGGCATCTCATAGAGAGAGAGAAGGGCGATCGAACTCCCCCTAGCAGTTCATCCCCTAGCCAAGAACAGACCCTCACGAGGCTGTTCTTCCTTGTACTATTCTTTATCATCAGCCCAAGAGGCAATCCACCCACCACAAACTAGAGTAGGGTATTACACCACAATGGTGGCCCGAACTAGTATAAACCCTATGTCTCTTGTGTTGTTCTGGCAGTAGTTAGATCCTTTCGCGACTAAGAGGTAGAGGGCACGATCTCCACGCGCACCCCAGAGTTCGAACCTCAAGGGTCTGCCGGAACCCGTGATCCGACAGAGGGGGCGGGGTGAATTGGAGTTTTCAATTTTCTTTAGGAAACTCAAAACTCTCAGAACCCAGCAGCGGAATGAATGAAAAACAAGCTAAACAGAGTACTGAATGAAAACTGAGTAGTGCATTGATACAAATCACAAAAATGAAAATGCATCGAAGGTAAACATGGGTGACAGGGAGAACCGATGGTGCTCGATGGCGACAAGGTATTTGTTCGACCAGGTCATCCTTCTGCACAAGGACTATGTCTGGTTGGAGGGTTGTGACTTAACATGGAAGATAAACTCTTTTCACCCTATTCTCCTCAACAATCGATTCGTCAATCGATGCAGATTACTCGTGGTAGATACTTGAAGGTGATCTCCAAACCTTTACAGACTTGTTCGAGAACCACAATCACTCTTGGTCCATGAAGAAATTGACACCTAACCGTCTAGAGAGTTTGCAGCTCTTAAGAGTAATAGGTAGAGCGTACTAAACTTAGATTCGAGTGATGCTAACCACTATCTAATTATTAGGCTCTAGGGTTTTCTCTCGGTGGATTTTAAACTCAAATCGATCAGAGAGTGGGTTGCTCAACAATCTTCTCAGAATCAAACAGAGCAGCCACCATACAAAGCCAGTGCGAGGTGGCTATTTATAGCCACAACCTTCCTAGATAGGAAATGACCATTTTGGACACGAGGTCCAGCCAATGGCCAACCGACACGTTCACAATGGTCGGATTTTGGAGCAACGGTAACATTACTTAAGGAACAAATAATGCTAACTCCTCTGTCCGAGACAAATCTCTCGCAGCGAAGAAGATCACAGTCTCTTGCTGGCAACTATTTGCACGAAACACAAAGAGATTTCTCTCACAACTTTCATAGGATTTGGTTAGCATCAGAGAATCAAAGTTTCAAACGCCACACCCCTCTTAATAGTACGATGGTCCTATGACTCAATGAAAGAAGAAGAATAATGAAACAAATGCTACGTCTTCACTTCGTCTTCATTCTCCTCGGATGCAGTCATTATCTTTGAACAGACACCGGACCAATTTCTTGAACTTCAACATTTTTAGGGGTCACTCTTGTTAGCATTATCTTCGATGATAACCTTCGCTGAAACGCAAGGAGATTATTTTCGTCATTTCCATCAAACTCCTCGATCTCTCAGCGACCTATTACTATGCGTGCACTAGCAAACACATAAGTCCCATACTGTTTATGTCAACAGACTGCAAAACATAAGGGGCCTATCATTGCACCAACAATCTCCCCCTTTTGGACGGTTGTTGACAAAACAGATAATCATCAAAGTGAAGATAGCTAAGTGAAATGTAAATCGAACAAGAGTGAATTTTGTGTTACTTGACTCGATGATGAAATACACTCCCCCTAGATGTATGAAGGGTAAAAAATATGAGATAAAATGCTCTGCAATTTTAGTGAAGTATGTGGAGGATTTTTCAATCAATCAAGGTAATGATTCACACTGATGATATATAATCCATCAAGAATGTAGTGCAACCATTCATAACTTCTGATAAGACTTCCACCTGCAAAACAAAAGCTTCGAGAGAAATAGTGAAGAAGGCGGGGTTATAATATTACAACACAGATAAGAAGTTTTATATCAGAGTGCAGATAGTGTTTAAGGCATATAGCACAAGGGTCTCATAAAACCAGACCAAATAAACACAGAGAGCAATTCTATCAGAGCAAATCTATCGAAACTCGATGTAATTCTCCCCCTTTTGTCAACTAGTGTCAAAAAGGGGACGAAGAACATGAGTGCAAAAGAGGTGAACTTGATTCACTCTGAGGCATCTCCAGAAGAACTAGCCGAAGAGGTTTCTAATTCAAAAGTAGCTGGAATATCTTCATCGTCAGCAGCAGCAGATGTTCCTTTAAGACTGGCTTGAGGCTGAGAGGATGAAGGCACATTCGAATCAACTTGTTGATTCCTGCGAGAAAACATATTTGCTTCAGCTGGTTTCTCACTTGGGGAGGTAGCTTCTGATTCACCGAGCAACTTGCGCAGCTTTAACCGAAGTAAATCAGTTGTTGATTCACGAGCTGGCAGAGGTGGAGTGATACGATCTTGAAAGTCTTCGGTAGAGAAACCTTGATCAATATACTCATAGAGTTCTTCCAGATCTGAGTTACTGAGCTATTTCTTGGACAAGAACTTTTGAAGCAATTTACATATGCGCTTCTTATTTTTAGCCGTGATCATGTGCACAATCTTTGTTCGGTTGTTGATGGCATTCAGTTCGGCAACCATATGTTCTTTCTCTCGGCGATCCTCGGCCATATGCTTCAACAAAACAGCTATTGAGTATGCAAACTCACTTCAAGGTGTGAAGGAGGTTGGTTATTTGGTTGGCGATCATGCTGAGGTAGTCATGGCCCATCGAATGTATTGTGATAATCTGGAGGGCTTGACACTGCTGCTTTGCCTGAAGAAAAATCTTCCATGACTTGCAACGTATCACATACCTAAGGAATGAAGCTTTTGTGAACGACTTTCGCTAAATATTCGGTTTTCATAACATAATCAATCACTTTCTGAATCCAACGCCCAAAGACTTTGATGGTTTTAGGATGCTAAGCAGGGTCCGCCAGTATGCGCAGAAACATGTCTTCAACATCGAATATATATCCTTGGGAGATGGCATGAATGGTTTTTCGAAGAACATCAAATATTGCATTTTTAGCGTTCATCCCGGCTAGAGGACAGATGGTATAAGTAAGTATGTGATATAGAGTTTGATTGTCAAATGCTCGGGCAGGGGAGGACCATTGTAGTCATGAATTTTCTCTTGGTCCATGGTGCAACGGAAATCTTCATTGGAGATGGCATCAATATTGTGAACTCGAATTTCAATCTTGCTATGCTCGAATCGAGGGAAATGAAAATGCGAGACAAAGTCCATTGCAGAGCATTTTATGCGTTTCCCTTCGATCATCCATTCCAAGATCCAGTTGGTACTGTCAGATTCATCACCAGAGATGTACATAGTGGCATAGAATTGAATTATAATCTCTCTGTTGCACGGATGCTGAAATGCAAAGGCATGCGTGAGGCCAAAATCTTTGATATATTGCAACACTTGATTAAACCAGCCAATGTTCTTCATAGCAGCGATATCTGGGAACTCATGAGGGAATATCTTGCGGCTCTCATATAGGATCCGAGAATAATATATACCCTGTTCCTGAGTCTAGAACCGAGGAGATTCAGAAGTACGAGGCTTGCTATATGGACTCTCTTGAAAGAAAAGAGGATGAGTGTCCCGATTGAAAAGTGGCCCTTCGACAGAAACGACTATAGATAATAACGGAAGTTGCTCGTGAGGATATGGATATTTGAGCTCATCTTCAACGGAAATCACTTCATTGCCATAAATTACAGAATCTAAATGATGAGCAGAAACTGACTTTACTAAAGAAGGACCAACATCTGAAGTTATCTTCATAATGTTGAGGGAAATTCTTAGTGGAGAGGGAGTAGACACTTTATAAGGCACTGAAGCTTTATCAGACACTGTGGTCTGGTAAGGATGTTCTTCGGCAGACGGTTGAGGTGTAGAGGGAGGAACCGATTCATTTCGTTCGACACGAGCAGGAGAAGCTTGGTGCTCAGATTGAGGAAGTTCACCTTCTTCTAATATATTTTCCTGAGATGGATTTGCTTCATGAACTGGAGAGGCCATAGGCACTGGTTCAGTTGGCCTTGTTGAAATAGGAGTATTTGCAGTTGGTTCATGAACTTGCGAGGGAATTTCCGGCTTCGAAGAGTTTTCCTTCTATGGCACAACATCGGGAGACTTTTCTTCCGTAGGAGGAGGAGAAGCATTCTTTGTTGCAATTTTCTTCTTCTTTTGCTTCGGCTGATCAATATTCCCTTTGACAAGATCATTGTAGCAAGTGACTTGGGCTTGATGATCAAGGCAGACCTTGTGAACAATTTGATCTAGGTCAGAATGAAATCATAGTCTTCTGTTCCGAAGGATAGTCAAAGCTCGATTGACATCCACATATGATTCTTAAAGTTGCTTGATTACAAACTTGGATTATGTAGCCTTCATGCGTTTGTCAAGCTAACTGAGGTCATTGATCTCAACAGAATCATCTCTCATGTCTCGAACCAGATCAGTGGCTTGAGCAATTACTTCAGAGGGAATGGGCAAAGATGCCACCTCTCCATCAAACAGGTTCTCCACAATTCTGTCAAGCTGCTCCATGATGAACACTTGATTGTAGTAATAAGGTGCATTAGATTGATCTTTAGACTGAGTAACAGGAGCAGTTGTCACTGGATTTTTCTTGGCTGGAGGCATAGAAGCCAATGGTTGTGTCATCTTCGAAGCAAATTGAGCAGCCTTTTCTTTCAAAATATCAACTCGTGTAGCACTTTGCTCAGGGGAAGGAGCTATGATTTGCTTCACCTTTTACTTTGGATTTTTCTCTCCTGGCTTAGCTGCGCTTACTGGAGGTTCAACAACTAAGTCTTGCATATCAGTCGCCTTAGGATGAGGGGTTGTATTCACATGATCTACCATAGTGACAGTAGTACGAGGCGTTTTTCTCTTCCAAGAAATCTTCTTCGAAGGTGCTATTGGGACTGCACTCACATGCAGTATGGGGTAAGTACTGATGCTCACTTGCTCGAAAAGTAGTTGCATCAACTTCCTCTCTTGTGAGTGGATGATCATCTTGATCGAAGGATTCACTTTCATCATTTCTAGCAACTAGTGCAGCCAGCCTTTTCTTTGGCGCGCTCTTTTTCTTCAAAGTAGCAGAGCTAGGACCATGTTTACGCTTGGAGCGCCATTCAGATTTTCCTTCAACCTTTTTCTTTTTGATGTTAGATTTGATAAGACGACGATTTTCTTCTTCTCAAACTTATTATTTCTCAACCTTCTTGGCTCTCTTTTCATCATTCTTTCGGGGTTTGGCCAACTCATCAGGATATGATTCGAGAGTGCGAAGAGATGATTTGTCAGCATCAGCAGGTGGCGGTGGTCTCTCCTGAGGATCACCTGAACAAATGAGTCCAATCTCACCGCAGTCTCCCCATCGAGGATGGAAACCAAAGTTCTTAGCAAACCGAGGATGAACCATTTTATACTAGAACCACTTGTGCACCTAGTGGCGTCGAATATTTTGCAGACGCTTATTTCTTTCTCTTTTTATCTTGCGTGGAATAGTTTTGTAGTCATCAAGAGAGATATACTCAGCTGAATTGGCATAAGGTTGCCTGCCTCCTTTCTTTTTCTTTGGTGCATCTACTTCTTACTCGTTTTCATTTGGTTCGGAAATCTTTCTTTTGCTGGTTGATGGGCCTACCGTTGGGCCCTTGACATTTGGGGCCTTTGATTCCTCAGCTGTGCCCATGATTACCTCATATTCATCTGCCATGCTCATTGGACGAGCAGAATCTTCAACAAAATGCATACACCTGTGAATAAGAATAGATATGAGGGAATATGGGGACAAGGTTACAAATGCTCACAGGGAATATTTTTCTAAACAAAACATTTTGAAGGGGAATTGGATGGTGACTTTGAGAAATGTTTCGAATGAAGCAGACTGATACGTCCATTTTGGATTATGCTTTTATATCAATATTTATTGCATTATGGGCTGTTATTTCACATTATGTCACAATACTTATGGCTATTCTCTCTTATTTTACAAGGTTTACATAAGGAGGAAGAATGCCGGCAGCAGGAATTCTGGCCTGGAAAAGGAGCAAATGTTAGAGACCTATTCTGCGCAACTCCAAAAGTCCTGAAACTCCACGGAAGTGATTTTCAGAATACAAAATATCCAGCGGAAGAAGTTCACCAGAGGGGGGCCCACCTATCCACGAGGGTGGGGGGCGCGCCCTACCCCCTGGGCGCGCCCCCTACCTCGCGGGCCCCCTGTTGGCTCTCCGATGCCCATCTTCTGCTATATGAGGTCTTTCGATGAGGAAAAAATCATAAGCAACCTTTTGGGACGAGACTCCGCCGCCACGAGGCGAAACCTTGGCGGAACCAATCTAGGGTTCCGGCAGAGCTATTTTGCCGGGGAAACTTCCCTCCTGGAGGGGGAAATCATCGCCATCGTCCTCACCAACGCTCCTCTCATCGGGAGAGGGCAATCTCCATCAACATATTCACCAGCAGCATCTCATATCAAAACCCTAGTTCATCTCTTGTATCCAATTCTTGTCTCCGAGTCTGGGATTGGTACTAGTAGGTTGCTAGTAGTGTTGATTACTCTTGTAGTTGATGCTAGTTGGTTTATTTGGTGGAAGATGATATGTTCAGATCCTTTATGCATATTATTACCCCTCTGATTATGAACATGAATATGCTTTGTGAGTAGTTACGTTTGTTCCTAAGGACATGGGAGAAGTCTTGCTATTAGTAGTCATGTGAATTTGGTATTCATTCGATATTTTGATGAGATGTATGTTGTCTAGCCTCTAGTGGTGTTATGTACACGTCGACTACATAACACTTCACCATTATTTGGGCCTAGAGGAAGGCATTGGGAAGTAATAAGTAGATGATGGGTTGCTAGAGTGACAGAAGCTTAAACCCTAGTTTATGCATTGCTTCGTAAGGGGCTGATTTGGATCCATATGTTTCATGCTATGGTTAGGTTTACCTTAATACTTTTGTTTTGTTCAAGTAAGAACAGCACCCAAGCACCGGTCCACCCACATATCAAAGTATCAAAGTACCGAACGCGAATCATATGAACGTGATGAAAACTAGCTTGACGATATTCCCATGTGTCCTCGGGAGCGCTTTTCCTTATATAAGAGCTTGTCCTGGCTTGTCCTTTGCTACAAAAAGGATTGGGCCACCTTGCTGCACTTTATTTACTTTTGTTACTTGTTGCTCGTTACAAATTACCCTATCACAAAACTATCTGTTACCACTTATTTCAGTACTTGCAGAGAATACCTTGCTGAAAACCGCTTATCATTTCCTTCTGCTCTCGTTGGGTTCGACACTCTTACTTATCGAAAGGACTAGATAGTTCCCCTATACTTGTGGGTCATTAAGACTCTTTTTTGGCGCCATTGTCGGGGAGTGAAGCACCTTTGGTAGGTGGAATTTGGTAAGGAAAAATTTATATAGTGTGCTGAAATTTACTGTCACTTGTTACTATGGAAACTAATCCTTTGAGGGGCTTGTTCGGGGTATCTTCACCCCAACCAGTAGAGCAAAGAGTTGCTCCTCAACCTACTGAACCTATTGAATATGAAAATGTTCCCTTTGAATTTCCTTCGGGTATGATAGAAAAACTGCTAGCTAGTCCTTTTTCAGGGGATGGAAGAAAGCATCCTGATGAGCACCTAATATATGTGGATGAAGTTTGTGGATTATTTAAGCTTGCAGGTATACCCGATGATGTTGCTAAGAAGAAGGTCTTCCCTTTATCTTTGAAGGGAGATGCGTTGACATGGTATAGGCTATGTGATGATATGAGATCATGGAACTATAGAAGATTGAAATTGGAATTTCATCAAAAGTATTATCCTATGCATCTTGTTCATCGATATCGCTATTATATATATAATTTTTTGCCTCGTGAAGGAGAAAGCATCGCTCAAGCTTGGGGGAGGCTTAAATCAATGTTATATTCATGCCCCAATCATGATCTCCCAAGAGAAACAATTATTCAAAACTTTTATGCTCGGCTTTATGAAAACAATCGCACCATGCTCGATATTTCTTGTGCTGGCTCTTTTATGATGAAGACCATTGAATTTAAATGGGATCTATTGGATAGAATTAAACGCAACTTTGAAGATTGGGATCTCGATGAAGGTAAGGAGTCAGGTATGACACCTAAGTTTGATTGTGTTAAATCTTGTATGGATACCGAGATTTTCTGTAAGTTTAGCACTAAATATGGACTTGACTCTGAGATAGCAGCTTCTTTCTGTGAATCTTTTGCTACTTATGTTGATCTCCCTAAGGATAAGTGGTTTAAATATCATCCTCCCATAGAAGTAAAAGTAGCTGCACCAATTAAAGTTGAAGAAAAGACTGTCACTTATAATGATCCTATTGTTCGTACTTCTTATGCTGAGAAACCACCTTTCCCTGTTAGAATAAAGGATCATGCTAAAGCTTCATCTATGGTTCATAAGAGCAATATTAGAACTTATACACCTCCTGAGCAAGTTCAAGTTGAACCTAATGTTGCTATTGTTAAAGATCTCTTGGCTGATAATATTGATGTGCATGTTATTCAGTTCTGCGGTGAAACTGCTAGGATTGCTAAACCTTGTGCTAAAGATAAACATCGACCTGTGATAGGCGTGCCTGTTATTTCTGTTAAAATAGGAGATCATTGTTATCATGGCTTATGTGATATGGGTGATAGTGCTAGTGTTATACCTTATGACTTGTATAAAGAAATTAAGCATGAAATTGCACCTGCTGAGTTAGAAGATATTGATGTCACAATTAAACTTACCAATAGAGATACTATATCAACAATGGCATTAGTCCCACTCTATGTCAACATAAAATAAATTTGGAAGTAGATGCCAAACCAGTTCGTGATCCTCAATGACGTCTGATTCCTAAAATGAAAGAAGTGGTAAGAAAAAAATACTAAAGCTTTTGGAGGCAGGTATAATTTATCCCGTTGCTGATAGTCAGTGGGTAAGTCCTGTTCATTGTGTCCCTAAGAAGGGAGGTATTACAGTTGTTCCTAATGATAAAGATGAATTGATCCCACAAAGAATTATTACAGGTTATAGGATGGTAATTGATTTCCGTGAATTAAATAAGGCTACTAAGAAAGATCATTACCCCTTACCTTTTATCGATCAAATGCTAGAAAGATTATGCAAACATACACACTATTGCTTTCTAGATGGTTACTCTGGTTTCTCTCAAATACCGGTGTCAGCTAAAGATCAATCAAAGACCACTTTTACTTGCCCTTTTGGTACTTTTGCTTATAGACGTATGCCTTTTGGTTTATGCAATGCACCTGCTACCTTTCAAAGATGCATGATGGCTATATTCTCTGACTTTTGTGAAAAGATTTGTGAGGTTTTCATGGAATACTTTTCCGTCTATGGATCCTCTTTTGATGATTGCTTGAGCAATCTTGATCGAGTTTTGCAGAGATGTGAAGAAACTAATCTTGTCTTGAATTGGGAAAAGTGCCACTTTATGGTTAATGAAGGTATTGTCTTGGGGCATAAAGTTTCTGAAAGAGGTATTGAAGTCGATAAAGCCAATGTTGATGCTATTGAAAAGATGCCATGTCCCAAGGACATCAAAGGTATAAGAAGTTTCCTTGGTCACGCCGGATTTTATAGGAGGTTCATTAAGGACTTCTCAAAAATTTCCCGGCCTTTGACTAATTTATTACAAAAAGATATACCATTTGTCTTTGATGATGATTGTGTAGAAGCATTTGAAATACTTAAGAAAGCATTGATCTCTGCACCTATTGTTCAGCCACCTGATTGGAATTTACCCTTTGAAATTATGTGTGATGCTAGTGATTATGCTGTAGGTGCTGTTCTAGGGCAAAGGGTTGATAAGAAATTAAATGTTATTCATTATGCTAGTAAGACTCTAGACAATGCCCAAAGAAATTATGCCACTACTGAAAAAGAACTCTTAGCAGTTGTATTTGCTTGTGATAAGTTCATACCTTATATTGTTGATTCTAAAGTAACTATTCACACTGATCATGATGCTATTAAATACCTGATGGAAAAGAAAGATGCTAAACCTAGACTTATTAGATGGGTTCTCCTGCTACAAGAATTTGATTTGCATATTGTTGATAGAAAAGGATCTGAGAACCCTGTTGCAGACAACTTGTCTAGGTTAGAAAATGTTCTTGATGACCCACTACCTATTGATGATAGCTTTCCTGATGAACAATTAAATGTTATAAGTACTTCTCGTAGTACTCCATGGTATGCTGATTATGCTAATTACATTGTTGCTAAATTCATACCACCTAGTTTCACATACCAACAAAAGAAAAAGTTCTTCTATGATTTGAGGCATTACTTTTGGGATGACCCACATCTTTATAAAGAGGGAGTAGATGGTGTTATTAGACGTTGTGTACCTGAGCATGAACAGGAACAGATCCTACGCAAGTGTCATTCCGAAGCTTATGGAGGACACCACGCGGGAGATAGAACTACACATAAGGTATTGCAATCCGGTTTCTATTGGCCTACTCTCTTCAAGGATGCCCGTAAGTTTGTCTTGTCATGTGATGAATGTCAAAGAATTGGTAATATTAGTAGACGTCAAGAAATGCCTACGAATTATTCACTTGTTATTGAACCGTTTGATGTTTGGGGCTTTGATTATATGGGACCTTTTCCTGCCTCCAATGGATATACACATATTCTAGTTGTTGTTGATTACGTTACTAAGTGGGTAGAAGCTATTCCAACTAGTAGTGCTGATCATAACACTTCTATTAAAATGCTTAAAGAAGTTATTTTTCCGAGGTTTGGAGTCCCTAGATATTTAATGACTGATGGTGGTTCACATTTTATTCATGGTGCTTTCTGTAAAATGCTTGCTAAGTATGACGTTAATCATAGAATTGCATCACCTTATCATCCACAGTCTAGTGGTCAAGTAGAATTGAGTAATTGAGAGCTCAAATTAATTTTGCAAAAGACTGTCAATAGGTCTAGGAAGAATTGGTCTAAGAAACTTGATGATGCATTATGGGCCTATAGAACTGCATATAAAAATCCAATGGGCATGGCTCCGTATAAAATGGTTTATGGAAAAGCATGTCACCTACCTCTCGAACTAGAACATAAGGCATACTGGGCTATTAAAGAGCTCAACTATGATTTCAAACTTGCCGGTGAGAAGAGGTTATTTGATATTAGCTCACTTGATGAATGGAGAACCCAACTTATGAAAATGCCAAGTTATTTAAAGAAAAAGTTAAAAGATGGCCTGACAAAAGAATACAAAAGCGTGAGTTTAACATAGGTGATTATGTATTGCTATACAACTCTCGTTTAAGATTTTTTGCAGGAAAACTTCTCTCTAAATGGGAAGGTCCTTACGTTATCGAGGAGGTCTATCGTTCCGGTGCCATAAAGATCAGCACCTTCGAAGGTACAAATCCGAAGGTGGTGAATGGTCAAAGAATCAAACATTATATCTCAGGTAATCCCATAAATGTTGAAACCAATGTTATTGAAACCGTAACCCCGGAGGAATACATAAGGGACACTTTCCAGAACATTTCAGACTCCGAAAAGGAATAAGTATGTGGTACGGTAAGTAAACCGACTCCAAAACAGTTTTTAAGGCAATATTTCTCCGTTTTGGAATATTAAGAAAATAGAAAAATAAGTAGCAGTCCGGGAAGGACACGAGGGCCCCACAAGGGTGGAGGACGCGCCCCCTACCTCATGAGCGCCTCGTGTGCCTTCCGGACTCTGTTTTCTTGCACGATACATATTTTGGTCGGTAAAAATTCATTATATATTCACCGAAGGTTTTGACTCCCGTATCACGCAAATATCCTCTATTCTTGTTTCGAGCTGTTCTCTGTCAGGGTTGTCAAGGCCAGGCATCATGTCGTCCCCCTCCTCCAACAATGGTGACAAAGATGCTTGACTAATGAAGATAGAGTTGAAGAGGGAAGAACCCATGGAGATCAACAAGGATGAAGGGATCAAGAAGGCCACGGAGAGCCAAGCTCCGGCAGCAGAAGGCATCCTTCAACTTGATCACAATATTCTTACCCCAACTGAGATCGAAGCTTTCAAGATGATTGAGTTAACTCGTATTCAAAACAAGTATCTCACAAGTGAAAATATTTTGTTGAAGGAGCATATTGTTGCACTCAAGGGCATTATCCGCAAGCTGGAGGACCTCTTACGCTCGATGTGCGACTATCCGTCACCTCCACCTTCTTCACCAACCAAGGAGACATAATCACATGGGTATGGGCACTCCCCTTGGCAACTGCCAAGCTTGGAGGAGGTGCCCCGATATCGTATCACAATCACAACTCCTATCTTTACCGTTTTTCTTAGTTCGATCCTATTAGTAGTATCTTGATCTAGTAGAATAAAGTTTATGGCATGATCTAGTTTTGAGTTTTTGCTTTATGATCTCTCTATGTAATCGAGTCCGTGAGCTATATATAATAAAGATTAGTGTTGAGTCAAGGGCTTGATTATTTTGCCATGATCTTGAGTGAATAAAAGAAAAGAAGAAAAAGACTAAAAAGAAACAAGAGTTCACATTGATCTTATTGAAAGTAATGACTTCACATAGAAGAGTATGATGATTAAAAGTTGTTGGGAGTTGGCAGACATAGCTTTGGTCATCGTTGCAATTAATAGGAAGTAATAAGGAAAGAGAGGTCTCACATATAAATATATTATCATTGACATCTTTTATGATTGGGAGCACCCATTAAAATATGACATGCTAAAGAGTTGATGTTGGACAAGGAACAGAACATAATAGGTTATGTTTTCTTGCATCCGAGATAAAGTATGTTGTCATGGATCATCCAACATGTTGAGCTTGTCTTTTCCCCTCATGCTAGCCAAATTCTCAGCACTAAGTAGAGATACTACTTGTGCTTCCAAATACCCTTAAACCAGTTTTGCCATGAGAGTCCACCATATCTACCTATGGATTGAGTAAGATCCTTCAAGTAAGTTGTCATCGGTGCAAAGCAATAAAAATTTCTCTAAATATGTATGATTGATTGGTGTGGGAGAAATAAGATTTATACGATCTTGTGATGTGGAAGTAGTAAAAGCGATAGACTGCATAATAAAGGTTCATATCACAAGGGGCAATATAAAGTGACGTTCTTTTGCATTGAGATTTTGTGCCTCCAACCATAAAAGCGCATGGCAACCTCTGCTTCCCTCTGCGAAGGGCCTATCTGTTACTACTATCTTTTACCTTATGCAAGAGTCATGGTGATCTTCACCTTTCCTTTTTCATTTTATCCTTTGGCAAGCATAGTATGTTGGAAAGATCCTGATATATGTACCTAATTGGATGTAGGGGAGCATGAGTTATTATTGTTTTCATTACCCTTGAGGTAAAAGGTTGTGGGGCGAAACTATAAGCCCCTATCTTTCTCTGTGTCCGATTAAAACTCCGTAACCACAAGTATTGCGTGAGTGTTAGCAATTTTGAAGGACTAGATGATAGTTGAGTATGTGGACTTGCTTTTAAGCTCTGACATAGACTCTTTCTGATGTTATGATAAATTGCAATTGCTTCAATGACTGAGATTATAGTTTGTTGGTTCTCAATAAAGTTTCTGATTCATAATTTTGCATTGTGAATAGATCATCACTTGAACAAAAGCAATCATATGACAATATCTATATATGTTGCTGTTATGAGAATAATCATGATGCCTTCATGTCCGTATTTTATTTTTATCGACACCTCTACCTCTAAACATGGGGACATATTTATCCTTATCGGCTTTCGCTTGAGGACAATCGAGGTCTAAGCTTGGGGGAGTTGATACGTCCATTTTGCATCATGCTTTTATATTGATATTTATTGCATTATGGGTTGTTATTTCACATTATGTCACAATACTTATGGCTATTCTCTCTTATTTTACAAGGTTTACATAAGGAGGGATAATGCCGAC
Source organism: Aegilops umbellulata (assembly GCA_032464435.1). Lineage (NCBI taxonomy): Eukaryota > Viridiplantae > Streptophyta > Magnoliopsida > Poales > Poaceae > Aegilops > Aegilops umbellulata. The sequence continues at coordinate 334,830,430 of CP136054.1, read as the reverse complement.
AGCTGGAATTCTGGGCTGGAAAAGGAGCAAATGTTAGAGACTTATTCTGCGCAACTCCAAAAGTCCTGAAACTCCACGGAAGTGATTTTCAGAATATATAAATAATATCCAGCGGAAGAAGTTCACTAGAGGGGGGCCCACCTGTCCACGAGGGTGGGGGGCGCACCCTACCCCCCTGTGCGCGCCCCTACCTCGTGGGCCCCCTGTTGGCTCTCCGATGCCCATCTTGTGCTATATGAGGTCTTTCGATGAGGAAAAAATCATAAGCAACCTTTCGGGACGAGACTCCGCCGCCACGAGGTGGAACCTTGGCGAAACCAATCTCGGGGAAACTTACCTCCTGGAGGGGAAATCATCGCCATCGTCATCACCAACGCTCCTCTCATCGGGAGATGGAAATCTCCATCAACATCTTCACCAGCACCATCTCATCTCAAAACCCTAGTTCATCTCTTGTATCCAATTCTTGTCTCCAAGTCCGGGATTGGTACTACTAGGTTGGTAGTAGTGTTGATTACTCCTTGTAGTTGATGCTAGTTGGTTTATTTGGTGGAAGATCATATGTTCAGATCCTTTATGCATATTATTACCCCTCTGATTATGAACATGAATATGATTTGTGAGTAGTTACGTTTGTTCCTGAGGACATGGGAGAAGTCTTGCTATTAGTAGTCATGTGAATTTGGTATTCGTTCGATATTTTGATGAGATGTATGTTGTCTAGCCTCTAGTGGTGTTATGTACACGTCGACTAAATAACACTTCACCATTATTTGGTCCTAGAGGAAGGCATGGGAAGTAATAAGTAGATGATGGGTTGCTAGAGTGACAGAAGCTTAAACCCTAGTTTATGTGTTGCTTCGTAAGGGGCTGATTTGGATCCATATGTTTCATGCTATGGTTAGGTTAACCTTAATACTTTTGTTGTAGTTGCGGATGCTTGCAATAGAGGTTAATCATAAGTGGGATGCTTGTTCAAGTAAGAACAGCACCCAAGCACCGGTCCACCCACATATCAAATTATCAAAGTACCGAACGCGAATCATATGAACGTTATGAAAACTAGCTTGACGATATTCCCATGTGTCCTCGGGAGCACTTTTCCTTATATAAGAGTTTGTCCAGGCTTGTCCTTTGCTACAAAAAGGATTGGGCCACCTTGCTGCACTTTATTTACTTTTGTTACTTGTTGCTCGTTACAAATTATCCTATCACAAAACTATCTGTTACCACTTATTTCAGTACTTGCAGAGAATACCTTGCTGAAAACCGCTTATCATTTCCTTCTGCTCCTCGTTGGGTTCGACACTCTTACTTATCGAAAGGACTAGGATAGATCCCCTATACTTGTGGATCATCACAGACATATAGAATGATCTATGGGGTCTGAAGAATATACTAGACAACATGCTAGGCATTCCATTCGAGCGAAACATAACACAAACACTAGATCTGAAGTGATTCGGATGCGAGGGACAACTACAAACCACATCCACACTAGTAAAGGTAAAAACCTAGATCTAAGATATGCGGTAAAATCGGAGGAAAATAACCGTGAGCGAACTCGAATCATGAAGGACGGAGGTCCGAGTTCGAACCACACGTACCCTAGCTCGGTGACATGCAACAGCTACGGTGGTGCAGGGAAGAAGATGTCCCGTGGCAGCGTGGAAAGACTCCGGTAAACACTTTCTGACAGTGAATTGGCGAAGAGGTCGTTGGCGTTGAGCTCAAGGTGGAGCACCGCGGCGAGGGTTTCGACGGAGTGTAGGCGAGGAGAAAGGGAAGTGAACTTAAAGGAAGGGGAGCAGTCCGGTTTTTATATGCGAATGGAAATAACCACATGCAGTTTATTTTGATCGAACGGCCGCTATTCAGAGACTATTGCGATTCAATGGTCAAGATGAAGTGGCAGTTGATGTCTTGCACGTGGCAATCGTCATAAAAGATCAGGGTCCTGACTTGGGCGGGAAATGCCAAATTTTGGACAGCTTTCACCAAAACAGATTAATGTTCAGACCAAATCTTAATCGCGGTCAAGGAAACCAGATAAAGTTTCGTACCAGATAAAATTGAGCATTTGTAACAGAACAACATAGACGGGAAGAGATAGAGCAGAGGGAAAATAGGGTCCTAGGCATTTCACTCAGACGGATAAACACAAACACCCAGGCAAATATCTATGAGAGAAATGCATTTAGACAAAAACAAAATCTTTCGATCGAAAAGAAAGCCACCGAAAGAAAAATGTGGTGGCATGACTCACCGCATAAGAACTGTATGACCCCGAGCGTCGCACAATTATCGTGGCACCTGGTTAATCTAGTTCTTCGTTCATGTATTCACTCTCAGAAAGAAAGTTTCACTTTGTCGAAATTTTCAAACTCTTTGAGTGTTATGCACCCATTCCTTCTAAGATGTTGAAGTGTTAGCACGGGTGCCGAGTCCAACTTACTGCATGCTTGCTAAGTCTAGCATATTTAGCTCACACCGTAACACACATAATCTTTTCTCATCGAGAGCTTGGTGAAAATATCAGCGAGATTGTCTTCGGTCTTGACATGATTGATGACAATATCCTCTCGAGCAACATGATCGCAAATGAAATGGTGTTTGATGGCAATATGCTTCATGTGAGAATGTTGCACATGATTATGTGCAATTTTGATAGCACTCTCATTGTCACAATATAGAGGAATATGCTTGACCTTGATGACATAATCCTTCAGTGTCTCCTTCATCCACAATAAGTGAGTGCAACAAGCGCCAGCAACAATATATTCGGCCTCAACCATGGAGAGAGATACACAATTCTTTTTCCTTGATGACCAACAGACCAATGATCTACTAAGGAAATGACATGTCCTTGAAGTAGATTTTCTGTCAACCAAGTCACCAGCCCAATCTGAGTCTGAATATCCAATGAGATCAAATTGTGCTCCCTTAGGATACCATAAACCTAAGGTGGGGGTGTGAGCCAAATATCTCAGAATGTGCTTGACTACTTAGTGATGCGATTCTTTCGGTGCAGCTTGATAGCGGGCACACATCCAAACACTCAACATAATGTCATGTCTGGATGCACACAGGTAAAGAAGAGAACCAATCATCAAACTTTAAGCTTTCTAATCGTAATCCTTACCATACACATCTACATCCAGTTTACCATTCAAGGGCATAGGGGTTTTATAGCCCTTCATTTTGGAATCTTGTATTTTGAACTTCTTCAGGCATTCCCTCAGATATTTCTCCTGAGAAATGAAAATGCCATTTGCCTGTTGACGAATTTGCCGTCCGAGAAAGAACTTGAGTTCACCCATCATAGACATTTGATATTTATCGGATATCATTTTCCCGAACTCTAAGCTGCAAGCATTGTTAGTACAACCGAAGATGATATCATCCACATAGATTTGACATACGAATAGATCATTATCAATAGAATGAGTGAAAAGTGTGGGATAAGTGGATTCTGGCTTGAACCCTTTGGCGAGCAAAAACTTCTTCAAAGTGCCATACCAAGCTCGAGGGGCTTGCTTTAGCACATATAAAGCTTTCTTCAACCTGAAAACTTTGTTAGGAAACTCAGGATGTTCAAAGCCAGGTGGCTGTCTAACATAAACTTCCTCATCAATTTCACCATTGAGGAAAGCACTTTTCACATCCATTTGATAAAGTAAGATATCATTATGATTTGCATAAGCGAGAAGAATGCAAATTGCCTCAAGGCGTGCAACAGGAGCATATGTTTCACTGAAATCAATACCTTCTACATGGCCATTTTCATATTGCTTATTGCGGAAAATACATTTTGTGCCGATGATATTGTGCTTCTTGGGATTTGGTTTGTCAATCAGTTCCCATACCTCATTCAGTTTGAATTGCACCAACTCCTCTTACATGGCATTCATCCAATCTAGATCATTCATGGATTCTTCATACTTGGTAGGTTCTGCCAATGAAACAAAGGAGAAACTGCCATAGTAGTCAGCCAAATGAGTGCGTGAACGAGTTGTTGGTCGATAACCTAGATTCTCAATTTCATCGAGAATTAATGAAGGATCAACTTGATTTGCCACTCGAGGATGAGCATTTTCTTCATGATGATCATTAGCATTTGTATCATCATTCCCTTCAGGATTGCCATTTTGGTCGGCATTTGGATTTTGATTGCCATTTCCATTCATAGGAGCATTTGCTTCGGCGGTGGCTTGACAAGTTCTGCTTCGATTTATGGGAGCATCATCATCAGAGGACTCAGGTGCATTTCCTTCAACAGGCTTGATGCCCCAATAGCCATTTGTCGAATAACATCCGATATTAGTGGTTCATCTATCACATTTGGCAGGTGCTCCTTTTGGGAGCCATAAGATTCATCAAACCGCACATTTACCATTTCCATAACTTTCATGTGGTGAGAGTTATAAACACAATACATATGCGAGTTTGAGCCATAATCGAGAAGAAAACCTTCATGTGCCTTAGGTGCAAACTTGGAAGAATGATTCATATCAAGAATGCAACAAGGTGCACCAAAAACATGTAGATAAGAAACATTCAGTTTCTTGCCAGTGATGAGCTCATATGAATTTCTTAAGAAACTTGTGAAGATAAACATGATTGATAACATGACAAGCAGTGTTAATAGCATTAGCCCAAGAGCGAATGGTAAGTTGAAGTAGTACTTCCTTGGTCATCCCGTCACTGTGGTCAATTTTTCTCCTCTAGGAGATATTATTCAAAACAGAGAAGCTACAGGCTGGGTGGCTAAGTGGGTCATTGGGCTTGGACCCCATGGTTTGAAGTATATGCCTCGAACAACCATCAAGTCTCAAGCACTTGTGGATTTCATCAATGACTGGACAGAGTTGAAGATGCCTAAGGAGAAGCCTGATAATACATATTGGACTATTCATTTTGATGGGTCCAGGCAATTGGAAGGCTCGGGGGCTGGAGTCATTTTGACTTCACCATGAGGTGATGAGTTCTGCTATGTCTTAACACTGATGTTTCCTTGTACTAACAATGCATCTGAGTATGAGGCCTTGCTTCATGGTCTTCGGATGGCTAAAGAGATGAACTTAAGCCGGGTGAGGTGTTTCAGCGATTCATATCTGGTGGCTCAGCAAGTCTCAGGAACCTCGGATTCTAAAGACCCACTCATGGTGGCTTATCGCCGGGCGGTTGATGCTATTGCTGGCCATTTCAAGGGTTATCAAGTGGAACATGTTGATCACACGAAAAATGAGACGGCTGATGCTTTAAGCCGGTTGGGATCTCAGCGTTAGCCGGTACCACCTAATGTCTTTCTTGATATTCTGAATAATCCTTCGATTAAATTACCTGCAGAGGAGGATCTTGCTATCACTGACTCGGAGGCATGGTTGGTGGCGGCTCTTCATGCTATTCCTGACTGGATAGTTCCGTATTTGGCTTATATGACCCGGGGAAAGTTACTTGAGGATGAAATTTTGGCCAGGCAAATAACCCGGTGGTCTAAGTTGATGACCATCCTCAACGACGAGTTACACCGATGCAGTGTTACAGAGGATCTGGTTAGCAAGTGCGACGGTTGTCAGAAATTTTCCAGACAAGCTCGTGTGCCAGCTCAAGAGTTGAGGATGATTCCAATCACTTGGCCGTTTGCGGTTTGGGGGCTGCATATGGTTGGACCTTTCAATAGATCCAAGGATAAAAGACCCACCTTTTGGTGGCGGTTGACAATTTTACAAAATGGGTTGAGGTAGAGCTGGTCAGCAAGTGTGACGCGACAACGGCGGTTCAATTCATTAAAAATGTGATTTTTTGTTTTGGCTACCCTCATAGCATCATAACTGATAATGGTACTAATCTGTGCAAGGGAGCTTTGAAAGAATTCTGCCAACGAGAGCATATTCATCTTGACGTCTCATCATTGGCTCACCCCCAGTCCAATGGTCAAGCCAAAAGGGCCAATAAAGAAATCTTGAGAGGCATAAAGCCCCAGCTTATGGTCCCTTTGCAGAGGACACCGGGTTGTTGGGTTGAGGAGTTGCCCTTAGTACATTGGAGTATCAATACTACCCCCAACAGATCCACGGGTTATATGCCTTTCTTCATGGTTTACGGAGCAGAGGCGGTTCTTCCCAGTGACATCCGTCATGACTCTCCCCGTGTGGCGGCTTATGTTGAAGATGATAACGAAAAAGCACGCCAGGATGATCTCAACCTCTTGGATGAGGAGCGTGACCTGGTGGCGGCTCGTTCGAAGATTTACCAGCAAGATTTGCATCATTATCATAGCCGTCGGGTTAAAACCCGGATCTTTCAAGAAGGTGACTTGGTGCTCCGGCTCATCCAGGATCAAACAGATATGCACAAATTATCCCCACCTTTGGAAGGGCCTTTTGTGGTCAGCAAAAACTTGAACAACGGCTCATACTACCTCACTGATATTCGATATCGCAAAGACTCACGCACATCGGAGGAGGAGACCCACCGGCCTTGGAACATTGCTCATCTTCGGCCTTATTACACTTGAGCCACCGGCTCTTGTGTTGTACATATTTTCATCCATGTATATATTATGATCAAGTATAATAATGCCGGCATCCCTGATAATTCAGGGCCTCTGTCGTTTCATTTCTGAGTATCTGACTCTTTATTGTCAATTCATAACATTACTTGGGGGCTTCTTGCTCATTGAGCATAGCTATGACTACCCTATTGATCTGGCTTATACGCCTTGTTGCAAATCACTTGTGGGTTTATTGCCCAAGTTAAAGGTTACCAAAGAGAACTTGCTGCAGTGCGTAGTTCAAACATAGGTATCCTGCCTTGAGGGCTCATTATATGTCACTTGGGGGCTCCCTACTCAATGAACATAGCTTTATTTACCCTTTTGATCGGCTTGTATGCCAGGTGTAAACACCAAATTATGGTTTATCCTGCCTTGTATGTCCGCCACTCCGCCCAGGTAATCTTGGAACGACCCACCGTACTCTTGACAGTCAATCTTGTTATAAAGACCGTGAACTTGTCAAAGTTAAAACGGCGGTTGGTCATGTGAGGCCCGACTTACAGGTTTGAATGAAGGATTAACTCAGTGGCTGTGCAGCCCATTGATACGTCTCCAACGTATCTATAATTTTTGATTGCTCCATGCTATATTATCTACTATTTTGGACAATATTGGGCTTTATTATCCACTTTTATATTATTTTTGGGACTAACCTATTAACCGGAGGCCCAGCCCAGAATTGCTGTTTTTTTGCCTACTTTAGTGTTTCAAAGAAAAGGAATATCAAACGGAGTCCAATTGACCTGAAACTCCATGAAACTTATTTTTGGACCAGAAGAAGCCCACAGAGTACCGGATTTGCACCAGGGGAGTCCCGGGCTGCCCACGGGGGTGGGGGCACGCCCCCTGCCTCGTGGATAGCCCGGAGGTCCACCGACATACTTTTTCCGCCTATATATATCCATATACCCTAAAAACTTCGGGGAACATAATAGATCGGGAGTTCCGTCGCCGCAAGCCTCTGTAGCCAGCAAAAACCTCTCGGGACCCTGTTCCGGCACCCTGCCGGAGGGGGGAATGCTCATCGGTGGCCATCTTCATCATCCCGGCGCTCTCCATGACGAGGAGGGAGTAGTTCACCCTCGGGGCTGAGGGTATGTACCAGTAGCTATGTGTTTGATCTCTCTCTCTCTCTCTCTCTCTCTCTCTCTCTCTCTCTCTCGTGTTCTTGATTTGGCACAATCTTGATGTATCGCGAGCTTTGCTATTATAGTTGGATCTTATGTTTCTTCTCCCCCTCTACTCTCTTGTAATGGATTGAGTTTTCCCTTTGAAGTAATCTTATTGGATTGAGTCTTTAATGACTTGAGAACACTTGATGTATGTCTTGCCGTGCGTATCTATGGTGACAATGGGATATCACGTGATTCACTTGATGTATGTTTTGGTGACCAACTTTCGGGTTCCGCCCATGAACCTATGCATAGGGGTTGGCACACGTTTTCGTCGTGATTCTCCGGTAGAAACTTTGGGGCACTCTTTGAGGTTCTATGTGTTGGTTTGAATAGATGAATTGAGATTGTGTGATGCATATCGTATAATCATGCCCACGGATACTTGAGTTGACATTGGAGTATCTAGGTGACATTAGGGTTTTGGTTGATTTGTGTCTTAAGGTGTTATTCTAGTACGAACTCTAGGGCTGTTTGTGACACTTATAGGAATAGCCCAATGGATTGATTGGAAATAATAACTTTGAGGTGGTTTCGTACCCTACCATAATCTCTTCGTTTGTTCTCTGCTATTAGTATCTTTGGAGTGACTCTCTGTTGCATGCTGAGGGATGGTTATATGATCCAATTATGTTATTATTGTTGAGAGAACTTGCACTAGTGAAAGTATGAACCCTATGCCTTGTCTCCTATCATTGCAATACCGTTTACGCTCACTTTTATCATTAGTTACCTTGCTGTTTTTATATTTTCAGATTACAAAAACCTATATCTATCATCCATATTGCACTTGTATCACCATCTCTTCGCCGAACTAGTGCACCTATACAATTTACCATTGTAGTGGGTGTGTTGGGGACACAAGAGACTCTTTGTTATTTGGTTGCAGGGCTGTTTGAGAGAGACCATCTTCATCCTACGCCTCCCACGGATTGATAAACCTTAGGTCATCCACTTGAGGGAAATTTGCTACTGTCCTACAAACCTCTACACTTGGAGGCCCAACAACGTCTACAAGAAGAAGGTTGCGTAGTAGACATCACCCATGAACAACACTTGAGATTGAGGCTTGGCGGCCTATGAAAGCCTTGTTTTTTCTGATTTGTTATTTTCTATGAACATTTCTTTAGTTCATATCTTTGTGCCATATTGACATATGGTTTAAAACGATTTAGGCCATGTAGCCTTAATCCTTATGACTCTATTTGAGCATGTCTGGGGTTTTGATAACCCGGTCTGGCTTTGGACGTTAAGTCGCCAATATACTTTGATTATGCACTTGGAGTTATGCGCTTTAAGTCTTTGGGCTGTCTTCCTTATTGGATATGGCGATGTAAGACTATAGTATGAAATAATATCACATGTATGTTTTTACTTGTTACATGTATAGGCGCGGCTTAATGACCCACTCTGGTTATAGACTTTAAAAGTCACGAGACAACATTTTGTTGGGCATTTTGACCCGCCCTGGTGTGAACTGCCAGGGCATATGCTGTTTATTCTGTGTGCAGGAACATTGCAAAATAGTAGAATATTCCTTGCAAGCTTATTGAAGGCACATAGAAAAAGCATCAGCAATTTGAAGACAAAAACATGCACGATGGCATGGCAGATCATGGTTTTCAAGCTAGCCTATTACAGGGCTATCCAAGGACCAAATTGATTAAACTGTTTTCCAGAAATAAGCCCTATGCTGCAGTTTAAGAGCCACCCCTTGAGTCAATTGTTCTGGGCTTGGCAAGTTGAAGACTCTGAGTCATCTTGCACCGGTTCTTCTTCTTCTTCTTCACCCGTTGGCGGATCCCAGTCAAAGCTCTAAATACAACTTCATCATCTATGAGGGTCGACAGATCAATATCAGGGGTGAAGGTGTGCTTACGTGTTGGCGGGATAAGATCCATGGCCTCGTGAACCGGCGCTGCTATTTTTAAGTTTTGTTTTGAGTAAGGCGCCTGATATTTTGACAAGTCAGTTGCTTCAGCTAGCTTGCTCGCCAAATGGCGCATTTCCTTTACACACTTGGTGAAATCTGCGGCTTTGAAGGGAGACCCGTCTTCTTTCAAACTTGGGCAGCCGGTGGCCAACTTTTCTGGGTCCAGTTCCGCTTGCCATGCTTTTGCCTGGCTCAGCGCAGTGATGGCACCGGCTCTGGCGGCTGATCGCTTCAGCTCTTCAACTCTTTGCGGCAGCACAGATAGTTTCTCCAACACTTCCTTGATGAGCGAAGGTGGTTGCTTTTTATGGTAGACAGTGGAAATAGCCCGTTGAGCGCCGGTGTACAACTACTCCACAAGGGTATATGCAGCTTTAAGCTTTACGCGCATGTCTTGACCCAGCTTGGAACTTTTGGAGCCTGCATCAGCAAAAATATTGATAAGTAGGCCAATGCGGCTAATGATTGTTATACATTGGTGGTGAAAGATTGAAGTACAATATTACTTACCAAAGATGGCGGCTGTCATGCTATTAATGTGATGCTTCAAGCCGGATAACTCGTTAGTCACCGACTTAAGCGCAACCTCAGCATCTTCAACTCTTTTCAGTAGAGCCGCCTTCTCTGTATCCTAGCTAGTCTTCTCAACGTTGAAGTCTTTTTTCAGCTTCTCAATTTCTTCCAAAGCGGTTTTCAGTTCTGACTTGGCCTTGGAAGTTTCAGATTGCTGTGTTTGGATATTCTGCCACAGATCCACTACTTGGGATTCCTTCATATTTAATTCAGCCTGCAATATACAAAGACATGCAACATTATAATCATCATATTTGAAGTCCCAAGCATAATACAAGTATTTTACTTGGCACTTGGGGGCTAATGCACATTGCTCTTTTTTAAGACAAATCTTTAATGACCCGGCTAGTTTTCTCAACGGCATCCGGCTCATGGGGGCTACATATGCGGATTTGTTCACAAGTATGGTGATAAGTCCTAGCTTAGCTATGCAGCTTAAGCCGACCCTTGGGGGCTACATATGCAGATTTTAGCACTACAATTTGAAGTCCCGGCTTAACCTTCTAGTTTAAGCCGGCTCTTGGGGGCTGATCGTTTTGATTCAGAAGAGTTAACAATTGCTATGGAATAGCTACAAGGTCAAAAATGCTGTTTATGTCTACAACATATTCACTCCTTTCATATTCAGTAGACTTGGCGGCTGACAGTTATATATATGAGAAGAGTTTTTCAGTGTTTACCTCAAAGCACTCCTTCATTAGATTGATTAAGCTGGCTTCAAAGTCACAACTAGTATGAAGGTGGTTTAAATAGCTCGCGTGAATCTCCTGAGCATTGAACTGGGCATAACTCTCCAAATCCAGCTTCCATTTGCCTTTATCAGCAGCTAAAAATTCCTCCTTGGCACTATGTTTTGCTAAGACTATGGGATTGCCCGGCTCTGCCTAACAAGTCCCGGTGACGATAACATCTTCAGCCTCTTTTTCAGCAGGCTTGACGGGACTTGGCGGCGTAGCATTGGCCAGGTTAATATCCATGGAGTCCATTGCGACATTGTGCTCTTCTGGCGGCGGTTCATCAATAGCTTCTTCAGAAGTTTGATGCAAAGATTCAGACACAGTCTACTTTTCCGGTTCATGGACTTTGGGGTCTTCGGCCGGCTTATTTGGATTCAATTTGTTGCTTGGCTTTGCTATACCACTAGAAAAAGAAAAAGGATAATGATATAAGTATGTCAGTTTACAGATGTAAAAATGGCAAAGTTAAATGTTATTACCCAGGGGAGACTTTGAAAGTAGGTATCTAGGTCTGTGATGAGTCGCCAGAACAGGAATGAGAAGTTCCCTGATAATTTGAGTCGAACGGAGTAAGTGGTTGGCGAATAAGACCCGCCTTTGGATAAAAAGAGATTGAATTCTGAGGCACCTCTTTCCGGCATTTCCGAGGAGCTGGCTTGTTGGGTAAGCCGGAGGAGAGATTGCCGCTGCCGCTGTTCCCGGTCGTGCGGTGAACTTCATGCTGTTGTTTCTTCAAAATAAAGTTGGGATCCAGGTAAGCTAAAGGGTGAGAAAACCTTACTTTCCGGCTCGCTTGTCGAACTTTTTGTTGTGGCAGAGGTTCTGAGTCAGAGGAAGGATAGTTACCTCTTCACCATCTGCATGGCTGGCCTCCGCGTCATCCTGATAGTAATCACTGTCAATAAGGTGGATAAAAAATGAGCCAAGGGAGTCAAGTTCTACCTCCGACTCATCCAGTGCGAACGGGTTAATCGCATCTGCTTTCTTCTTGGCAGGTTTTTTGGGAGCCTTGGTCTTTGTACTGACCTTCTTGGCCGGCTTGTCCTAGAGTTTTCTGTTCCAGAAGGGAGAATCAGCCTGCAGGAGTCAAGTGATAATGAGAAAAACGGTTTAAGCAAATAAGGAATAAGTTGCAAGTTATTTAAAATACTTACAGCCGGAGGCTTATTCAGGGTGCACAAAGGATTCAAGCCTGTCTTGCTACACTCTTCCAAGCTCTCGTGAAAGCAGTGTCTTGGTCATGTCATTGATGTCATCATCATCTAGTTCTATTTGGCAGTGACGTTGGAGATATTTGATATCACTAGTGTACTCACACATTAAGCCCGCCGGCGGCTTAAGAGCAAACTTCTCCATGCGACCCAACATCAAACTAGGTCGATTCCAGTCAAACCATTTGCCATTAAGGCCCTGGTCTTTGAAAAAATGGGCATATACTTGGCCCATTCTTCGGTGCTGATCCATTCTGGGACAGGGTGTCTTTTGCTAAGCCGGCTTTCACGACAACTCAGCAGAGGATTCTCGCCTTCTGGAGATGTGTCTTGGCAGTAAAACCAAGTCTGGTTCCAGTCCTTAGGATGACTGGGAAGTGCGGCAGCAGGAAAAGTGGCTTCTTTCTGCCTCTGTATTGAAATGCCACCTGATTCTAGGATGGGCCCGTCTGTGAACTCGGTCTGTCGGTTTAAGTAATATAATTCCCTGAACAGTTCTACAGTGGGCTCCTATTGAAGTTACACTTCACAAAACACTTGAAAGTTGCAGATGTTTGAAACAGAATTGGGCTCGATATCTTTAGGATGAAGTTTGAAGAAATGCAGCACATCACGAAAGAATTTTGAGCCGGGTGGGGTAAACCCCTGGAGGATATGATCAGTAAAGACAATGCACTACAAAAAAAGACACATCCGTGACATTTTGCGCCGAATGATTTTTTTTTCTATCATACATATGACACTTCTATGACGATAATTGTGACAAAACCCGGTATCATCATAGATGTGGTGGGCTCCTACTTCTATGACAACAAATCATGATAGAAAATGGGCTTTTTGTCCTGGGCGGGCCGGAGACGCAGCTGCATGACATTCTTTGGGCCGTCCATGACGGAAAAAACCGTGGTAGAAGAGAGGGGGAGGAAAATTTCGGGGAGTTCCCGGTTACAGTGGGAGGTCGGGGGCCGAGCGATGCGCGTTTCTCTCGTACACGTACACGCGTGTGTGCGAGGCGTTGGCTCTAATTGAAACCGAGCGAGGTGTTGGGCTCTAACTGAACCCGAGCGATTGCACTGCAGGCTACGCGTTACTGAACCCGAGCGATCGATCGATGGCTGTTAACTGAACCCGATCGAGCGATTCCTTGGCTACTGCTGCTAACTAAAGCCGATCGATGGGATGAACAGTGAGCGTTGTGTGTGTGTGTGGGGGGGGGGGGGGGTTGGATGAACAGTGAGCAGTGGCGTTGCCTCTGGATGAAAGGGACCCCGTGGTGTGGTGGAGGGCTGGATGAACAGTAGACGGTGGAGGGGTGGATGAATAGGACCCCGTGGTGTGGAGGGTAGGATGAACAGTAGACGGTGAAGGGGTGCCCATGGAGGGGTGGTTGAACAGGAACCCGTGGTGTGGAGGGCAGGATGAACAGTAGACGGTGGAGGGGTGGTTGAACAGTAGCCGGTGGAGTAGCGCGCGGTGGAGGCTGGATGAACAGGAGCCTGTGGAGGCTGGAGGAGGTCGACGGTGGATGAACAGTAGCTCGTGGAGGCTGGAGGGGGTCGACGGTGGAGATGTAAAGTATCTCGTGGAGTCCTGTTTTGCGGTACGCCACACCCCTCCCGATGAACAGGACCCCTGTTTCGACCGTGGCGCTCCAACACAAGTCCGTTTCCTCCGTTTTGCGATACGCCACACCCCTCCCGATCAACATGACCCTTGTTTCGACCGTAGGAGGTCCATTTCCTCCGTTTTGCGGTACGCCAGACCCCTCCCGATGAACATGATCCCGTTTTGAACGTGGCCGGTCGAACACAAGGCCGTTTCCTCCGTTCTGCGGTACGCCAGGCCTCGTTTCCATCGCATGTTCCGTCAAAGCCCTCCCGATGAACACGACCACACATTCCGTTCCGACCCAGCCGCATTGCCTCCCGATGAACACGACGCATTCCGTTGCCTCCCCATGAACACGACGCATTCCTTTGCCTCCCCATGAACACAACGACGACACTGTTTCTCCGTTCTGACCCAGCCATGTACACGAGCCCTCGCCGTACGTATGCGCGAGTAGGCGTTCGAGACCCCGCCCGTGTGTACACATACGTGGCTGCATTTTCTTTCTTGCACCCTGGCCGCCTCTACTACGACACGTGCGCGCCTCTACATCCACCAGTATATATGTACGTACACGTTCGCCACCAGAATGACAACGCTACATACGCTTCGACCAGGTGGGTCCCGACTGTCAGGCACTTCCTTGCCTACGAAGATGTAGCTGGTGGGTCCCAGCAGTCAGGGGGGCGAAATACGGTGGCCCGTCCGGTGGGTCCCCGCTGTCAGGTGGAGGAATAATTATTTTGCACGTAATAAGGAGGCACTTCCTTGCTGCGGCCGTGGACCCAGCTGTCAGCCTCTCCACGTACAGTCCATGTCCGATGGAAGTCATTCCTTGACCACGTTGACCACGCCGCGCCGAGAGCACCAGGGCAGTGGACGACGGCGAGGCCTAGGAAGGGGACGCCGGGGAGTCGGGGAAGACGTGGCAGTGGAGGCCCGCGCGCGCGGAGTGGAGTACGAGGTTCACTGGTTCGGCTGCAGTGTGAGGCTGTCGTCGCTGCAGGGCCTGGCCAGCGATGGGAATAGTAGGGGGAGGTGAGGCCTCCGCGGCAGAACAGCCGGCCACGGGAGGCAGGAGCATGCAACATGACCGGCGCTGCTTTGGGCGGCTGGAGCAAGAAGACCAGAGGTTGAAGAAGCACTACGGCTGTTGGATGGACATCGTACGGTCACTGGAGCTAGAATCGTTCATATTGACTAAAGTTGACAAATGCCCCCGTCCCGGTCAACTTAGTAGGCCCACAAGTCAGCCTCCCACCATGGTGGGTCCCACCTAGCAGGGGGAGTATTCATTTTTTGTGCGTAATAAGGAGGCACTTCCTTGCGTGCGAAGATATAGCTGGTGGATCCGAGCTGTCAGCGGCGGTGACGTTTTTTTCACAAAATACGGTGGCCCGTCCGGTGGGTCCCTGCTGTCAGGTGGAGGAATCTTTATTTTCCGCGTAATAAGGAGGCACTTCCTTGCTGCCGCCGTGGACCCAGCTGTCAGCCTCTCCACGTACAGTCCACGTCCGATGGAAGTCGTTCCTTGACCACGTTGACCATGCCGCGCCGAGAGCACCAGGGCGGTGGACGACGGCGAGGCCTAGGAAGGGGACGATGCCGACCCGGTGAAGACGCGTCAGTGGATGCCCACGCAGAGAGGAGTATGAGGGTTCACTTGTTCGGCTGCGGTGTGAGGCTGTCATCGCCGCAGGGCCTGGCCAGCGGTGGGAATAGTAGGGGGCGGTGAGGCCACCACGGCAGCACAACCGGCCACGGGAGGCAGGAGCATGCGGCACGACCGGCGCTGCTTTGGGCGGCTGGAGCAAGAAGACCAGAGGTTGAAGAAGCACTACGGCCGTTGGATGGACATCGTACGGTCAATGGAGCTAGAATTGTTCATATTGACTAAGTTGACAAAGCCCTTCGTCCCCGTCAACTTAGTAGGCCCACAAGTCAGCCTCCCACCAAGGTGGGTCCCAGCTAGCCGGGGGAGTATTCTTTTTTTGTGCGTAATAAGGAGGCACTTCCGGTGTGTCCGAGCTGATAGCGGGGGGAACATTTTTTCGCGAAATACAGTGGCCCGTCTGGTGGGTCCCTGCTGTCAGGTGGAGGAAACATTATTTTTTGCATAATAAGGAGGCACTTCCTTGCTGCGTCCGTGGACCCAGCTGTCAGCCTCTCCACGTACAGTCCACGTCCGATGGAGCTCGTTCCTTGACCACGTTGACCACGCCACGCCGAGAGCACCAGGGCAGTGGACGACGGCGAGGCCTAGGAAGGGGACGACGCGGAGCCGGGGAAGACGCAGCAGTGGAAGCCCGCGCGGAGAGGAGTACGAGGGTTCACTGGTTCGGCTGCGGTGTGAGGCTGCCGTCGCCGTAGAATAACAGGGGGTGTGGGTGAGTAGAGGGATGGCCTGGCCAGCGGTGGGAGTAGTACGGGGCGGTGAGGCCTCCGTGGCATCACAGCCGGCCACGGGAGGCAGGAGCACGCGACACGACCGACGCTGCTTTGGGCGGCTAGAGCAAGAAGACCAGAGGTTGAAGAAGCACTACGGCCGTTGGATGGACATCGTACGATCACTGCAGCTAGAATCGTTTATATTGACTAAGTTGACAAAGCCCTTGGTACGCGTCAACTTAGTAGGCCCATAGCTCGGATTTGGCAGAGAACATATTGCCCATTTTCGATTTGTAAGAATATACAACCCATTTTTTAATTGTAATGGAATTTACTACAGCTCATTTATAGTTTGCTAAAAGTACAGCCGAACTTTTAGCTAGGACAACGATTAATAATTTCAAACAACCGCTCAAAACAAAATTCAAAAAAAGTTCCCACATTTTGATGGGATCCGAAATATTTTTATCCGTAATTTCTAGTCAGGTTAAATATAATTTCAAAATAAAGTTGTATTACATTAAAACCCAACGAAATATTGCGCGCGCAACAAGTAATGAAATTAAAATTTTCAAATTCCAAAAATAATATATTTTTCAAACTAATTACGTGTTTGGTGCATAGTAATTGTCCAGTTATTATAATTACATCCCATTTATTATTTCTTAAAGTCCATTTTCTTGTTAAGCCTAATGCATACCTCCTAGGAAATTTTGCAGCCCAGCGGGGCGGAGAATAACAAGTTGACCCGGATATTGTGCACAACTGTCGGCCCAGTTGCATTGCAGATGTTGAAAAAAAGCTATTTTTTATACACACATTTAAAAAAAATTGTATAGATAAGGAACATTTTTTATACACACATTTAACAATTTTTAAATACATGATTAACACTTTTTAAAACATATTTTTTAGTCAACAGTGGGCCCACAACGAGCGGAGGAGGTCACAATACACATATTTTTTAAATACATGATTAACACTTTTTAAAACATATTTTTTAGTCAACAGTGGGCCCACAACGAGCGGAGGAGATCACAATACACATATTTTTTAAATACATGGTTAACACTTTTGCAAAAACAATTAGCCCACAGCGAGCCAATTAGCTCTAGTCGGCCCACAGTGGGCCGACAGGACCCAATCAGCCCATAGTGGGCCGACAGGGGCCAGTCGGCCAGCCGTAGGCCGACTGGAATCCAATCGGCCGGTTGTGGGCCAACTAGGCCCAGTCGGCCTGCAGCGGGCCGACGGTGTATTAGTTTTGAAAAAATTTTACCCAGCGTAATATTTATGAAAATTAATAAAAAATGTATTATTTAAAAAAATAGCGAAAAAAGGCGTGTGTAGTACAGTACAACCTAACATGGTTACTCAGCCCACATTCAGCGACGCCGGAAAGGCCCAAACAAGGCTTCTGTACAACTTTTTGAAGTCATTGAGCTCAATTAATAACTTAAGAAAAAAATTAGATTACAATGGAACCTAATTAAAAGCTGTCACAAGAAAATATATAATTCAACGGGTCCCTCTTGTGCGTGTGCGTGTGTGTGTGTGTGTGTGTGAGAGAGAGAGATAGAGAGAGAGAGACCCATCGGCCGATGCTCGTAAATACATCTTTCAGCCATATGCATTGCTGATGCTCAGTAAAAACTTATATAGTTGACACAATCATATAGAACATCATAGCACACTGAACTTGCATACAAAAAATTCACGTAGGCGGCACAATCAGGATGGAAGCAGTGGTTCGCTACGGGAAGGGCTATGTTGAAACCAACGAAGTCGTACATAACGGTTCATCGTCTTTATCAGTGACGGAGAAATATCTTGAATGTTGTGCAAAGAAAACAGACAGACAACACAATAAGTTCTGCTAGCACATTAAGTTGACGTATAGCCCTTTCTAAAAAAATCAGGTACAAAATTAGAACAGGTCACAATCAAATGTACTGGCATATCAGTGCTTCACACCCATAGCCCGGATTTAACTAGTATCTGACAAGATTCAGTTGTTACCTCAAATTAGAGCACATCCAGGCAGCCAGCCCTGCCTCTTCTCCCAAAGAAGCAGTGGCCTCCGCCGCGCGATGGAGTAGGCCTTGTGCCATCCATCGTTCCGAGCAACATGGGGAAAGTCTGACGTTGACTCTTGTAATGGACGTCGTCGACGGACCCTGGCACCAGCGGCGGCGGCAGGACTTCGATTGATGGATTGACCACTTCTTCAACATGCACGAACACTCGATACAGGTACATCTCTAACGTGGTCCGCGGCGGCCTTGGTGGCGGCGAATAGTACAACCCTAGTTCCTGCACCGGTATCTCAACACCAATCACCTTCGGTATGGTGGACGGCTTCTTCATCCATGCCATAACCGTCAGAGCCCAGCTGTCTGGAGGAACAAACATACTTACGAGCTCGCCTCCAAGGTCGTTGATAAGCTCGTTCATGGACTCGCTGTTCCAAGCACGTCGAGGCATGCGGTGGAAGGTAAGCTTTGTTAAAAACTCAAGCTCAGAGGGCACCAAGCCCCATCCTGGGTGCCACCGATCAAAGATCACCAGCGCGCCATGGCAGAACAAATGCCGGGAAGATTCGAACACACAACTGCAGTCGAAAGTTGTCCGGAACCTGACGAAGAAATCAGCCGGTGGCGGACAGACTTCGACGAGCAAGTCACTTATTTGGATGCCGTGCGCAATGCCTAGAGCTTTGACAAGGTCATCCGGCGAGACGGGAGGCCGGTTGCCGTTGATGGTTACCATCAGCACTTTGCCGGCAAACTGGTCGTCAAGCGCCGCCATGCCACTATTGAGCAACAACACGCAGCGACCGAAGGCAGGACGGACCTCAGGATCTCCGGCTCGGAGATCCGCGTTGACCGGCGACATGATAGTGCGCTTGAGTACAGGGAGTACAGGAGGGGGATTTGGGGGAACTGGAGTAGGAATCGAGATTCCAGAGGTGGGGGAGGGGTGGGAGACTGGGGATGAAAAGGTAGCATGAATTTCAAGCACGCGCCAATATGGTCTCGGCGCACAAGCGCACGAAAACAACGGTGGTGCCCACATGTCGGCCTAAGAGTCCTTATTCTTTCTTTTTTGGAGAGCCCGACCTTTTTTTTCCAGGATCTTTTGAGAGCCCGGCCTTAGAGTCACAATTGACCTGTTTGGCATTGCGTTACTACTCGGCCATATTCAACGACACCTCATTGGCCCTAACAAGTGTACATCATTGAAAAGACACTGAGCTCAAATTATATAACTTGAAAAAAGGAGATATACTCTGAACACTGGAGAATGGTGATGCCCTTATTTAGCCCACCAGTAGTTCGAGACAATAAACAGTTCGAAACAATGATATATACAACATTCAAACACTGACTAGTGACTACTGCTGACATAAACAACAAGACATGATAGTTCATAATAAGTCTTGCTACACCACCAAAACGCACCCATCTGCAGTGCTCAGACTCTCGTGATCTAGACGAGAATGACATTCTAAACAGAAGCAACTATTACATAGTAAGAGTGACATAGACGAGGATGACCAAATGACAAGGAATATGCATAACAAAAGAAAGAACTACCCATCCAGAACCAACAGCAAAGACAACAAAGTCATTTGAAGAGATGATCCAACACCATCATAATTTGCAGCCCCGCTTCAGCGACTAGTGATCCGGAGACACCAGTACTCCACCCTTTTGATGCAACAGCCCAATTACCTATCAACCTGAAGGCTCGAACCACATCACTGCCTGTCGTAATTGAGACATCCAAGGATCAAAGTTAATCTGGATGCCTTTGTCATTCTCACCTTCTTTTGGCTGCAGGCTGTATCGTTGACAATCAGGAGAGTTTGCTCCCGAACTCCTAGGGTTTGCCGTGTAGACACAGTTTTCCATAGCAAACAGAGGCTCTCTGCCATCAAGGTCCTTGCCCACGGTGATCTCCTGGTTAATCGGATAATTGAGTCCGAGAAACAGAGAGTGTGAACCAAGGCTGTTTACCCGCCTCTAACAAAAAAATCCTAAAGGCCCCAACAAGCTGGTATCCTGCTCATAGACGTAAAAGCCATTGTCCGGATACTCACATATTACACGGTGCTTGTATACAGTGGGGTTTTTGCAATATAACTTTTCTGGCTCATGTGTCCGAATGATCATCATCTTTTGCCGTCGTCTGATCGAGCGAGGAACCAGTTGTGCTTCCCTGTTTTTGGCAAAGGTGGTGTGATTACAAAGGGCAGTAACTGTAGGGACACTGCATCATATCAAAAAGGATAGACATTGTTAATGTAAGATTAGCATTGTTCAGAGTATGAGTAGGATAATGCAAGAAACAACATTGATATGTCCCTGTTGGAACTAGGAGGAAAATACAGGGAAATGTATACTGGGTTCAAAAATATAGAAGTGCCATGCATGGTTATACTCATGTTATCTCGCAATCGATTCTTCACAGGAAACTACCATGTCATGCATGTTATGTAATCATGTTCTGTCCTCACAAACAAATTCTTCAAGGTAACTAACAGACCATGCATTGTTATATACTCGTGTTCTGTGGGCAAAATTTTTGTGAGGATATTATTCTAGCCATTGATTGTTGAAGGGCGAATATAGGTATGTACACATGGTAAGCATTGCAGGATTTCACTACTTCCAAATATAGAGTTCTCCATATGCACAATTACTTCCCTAATGTATGGTTAGATGAAACCAACAGTGTGGTGCATGTTTCTAAGTCATGAAAATGAGGAAACTAACATGAGAGGAAACAACTTACACGCGCCGTCCCAGCAATACATGGTGCCATTGTGCACAATAGCATCACAGAATTGTGTATCAGCTTTGACGACGATCCACTACAAGCCGAGTTGTCTCCAGCTAAAGAAGGCATCGGCGTAAAGATAGGCGAGTCCGCGGTCGAACAAGGCAACTAGCTTGAAGTCTGCGTAATTCGCATGTCGTGTGGGCACTTGGCAGATTACAATCTTCTGCAAAACAAGGTCCGTCCAACTGACATAGTAATCTAGATGACTTGGACCGCGATGGTAATACTCTATATAATCCAACGGAGGAAGGATAATCTCATGGGAGGTCTGGAAGTTCACGAGCACCAACTTTTTACCGTCTTCTCTGAAGGCAGCCATCCAGTGGGAGTTCATGCCGACCCAGTACATACCTGCCAAGAAGTTTCGGGCGATGGTGATCGGATCGATGTCGAGGGAAATGATGTACGACGACCCACTACATACCTGCAAAGAAGTTTCGGCTAATGGAGATCAAATTGAAGTCGAGGGGAATCATGCACGCCTCCCTATCATGGTGAGCGAATCTCGCAAGACCAGATAGTAGCAAGCATCGTGTCTTGAAAAGATTAGGCCTCACTTCGACGATGGCCGTGCGCATGTCCCTCGAGCATGCAGCCAGCTGCAGGGCGCTCAACATATCCATACACGAACAACAAAGGTCGAGGATGTCACTGGGGAGATTGCTCCAATCGCGGCTCATATAGATGCTGCACGGTTCGCGTTCGGCCATGGTGGAGTTTGGAAGGGGGCTTGATTTACGGAGGAGAAGGATGTCGGTGCTGGAGCGGCTAGCGAGGGAATAGTGGTACTGGGGAGGAGAAGAAGAAGAAGAAGAAGAAGAAGAAGAAGAAGAAGAAGAAGAAGAAGAAGAAGAAGAAGAAGAAGAAGAAGAAGAAGAAGAAGAACAAGAAGAAGAAGAAGAAGAAGAAGAAGAAGAAGAAGAAGAAGAAGAAGAAGAAGAAGAAGAAGAAGAAGAAGAAGAAGAAGAAGAAGAAGAAGAAGAGAAGAAGAAGAAGAAGGAGAAGAAGAAGAAGGAGAAGAAGAAGAAGGAGAAGAAGAAGAAGAAGAAGAAGAAGAAGAAGAAGAAGAAGAAGAAGAAGAAGAAGAAGAAGAAGAAGAAGAAGAAGAAGAAGAAGAAGAAGAAGAAGAAGAAGAAGAAGAAGAAGAAGAAGAAGAAGAAGAAGAAGAAGAAGAAGAAGAAGAAGAAGAAGAAGAAGAAGAAGAAGAAGAAGAAGAAGAAGAAGAAGAAGAAGAAAGAAGAAGAAGAAGAAGAAGAAGAAGAAGAAGAAGAAGAAGAAGAAGAAGAAGAAGAAGAAGAAAGAAGAAAGAAGAAAGAAGAAGAAGAAGAAGAAGAAGAAGAAGAAGAAGAAGAAGAAGAAGAAGAAGAAGAAGAAGAAGAAGAAGAAGAAGAAGAAGAAGAAGAAGAAGAAGAAGAAGAAGAAGAAGAAGAAGAAGAAGAAGAAGAAGAAGAAGAAGAAGAAGAAGAAGAAGAAGAAGAAGAAGAAGAAGAAGAAGAAGAAGAAGAAGAAGAAGAAGAAGAAAAGGCTGCACCAGCAGGAGGGCATTATGGATGGATGAACTATTTCCTCTCTTGTAAAAAAATTATTCCCTCTCGATGTATAATGTGTTGGAAATATGCCCTAGAGGCAATAATAAAAGGATTATTATATTTCCTTGTTCATGATGATTGTCTATTGTTCATGCTATAATTGTATTGTCCGGAAATCATAATACAAGTGTGAATACATAGACCGCAATGTGTCCCTAGTAAGCCTCTAGTTGACTAGCTCATTGATATATAGATAGTCATGGTTTCCTGACTATGGACATGGGGATGTCATTGATAACGGGATCACATCATTAGGAGAATGATGTGATGGACAAGACCCAAACCTAAGCATAGCACAAAGATCATATAGTTCGTTTGCTAGAGCTTTTCTGAATGTCAAGTATCATTCCTTAGACCATGAGATTATGCAACTCCCGGATGCCGTAGGAGTGCGTTGGGTGTATCAAACGTCACAACATAACTGGGTGACTATAAAGGTGCACTACAGGTATCTCTGAAAGTGTTTGTTGGGTTGGCATGAATCGAGACTGGGATTTGTCACTCCGCATGACGGAGTGGTATCTCTGGGCCCACTCGGTAAGACATCATCATAATGAGCTCAATGTGATCAAGGTGTTGTTCACAGGATGATATGTTACGGAAACGAGTAAAGAGACTTGCCGGTAACGAGATTGAACAAGGTATCGGTATACCGACGATCGAATCTCGGGCAAGTATCGTACCGATAGACGAAGGGAATTGAGTACGGGATTGATGAAGTCCTCGACATCGTGGTTCATCCGATGAGATCATCGAGGAGCATGTGGGAGCTAACATGGGTATCCAGATCCCGCTGTTGGTTATTGACCGGAGATCGTCTCGGTCATGTCTGCATGTCTCCCGAACCCGTAGGGTCTACACACTTAAGGTTCGGTGACGCTAGGGTTGTAAAGATATTAGTATGCAGCAAACCGAAGGTTGTTCGGAGTCCCGGATGAGATCCCCGACGTCATGAGGAGTTCCAGAATGGTCCAGAGGTGAAGAATTATATATAGGAAGTGCAGTTTCGGCCATCGGGAGTGATTCGGGGGTCACCGGTATTGTACCGGGACCACCAGATGGGTTCCGGGGGTCCACCGGGTGGGGCCACCCATCCCGGAGGGCCCCATGGGCTGAAGTGGGAGGGGGAACCAGTCCTTAGTGGGTTGGTGCGCCCCCCAAGGCCCACCCCCTGCGCCTAGGGTTGGAACCCTAGGGTGGGAGGGGCGCCCCACTTGCCTTGGGGGGTACTCCACCCCCTGGCCGCCGCCCCCCTGGGAGATTGGATCTCCAGGGGCCGGCCCCCCAGGGGGCCTATATAAAGGGGGGGAGGGAGGGCAGCCGCACCCTGCAGCCTTGGCGCCTCCCTCTCCCCTGTTACACCTCTCCCTCTCTTCGTAGACGCTTGGCGAAGCCCTGCTGGAATTCTGCTGCATCCACCACCACGCCGTCGTGCTGCTGGATCTTCATCAACCTCTCCTTCCCCCTTGCTGGATCAAGAAGGAGGAGACATCATCCCGACCGTACGTGTGTTGAACGCGGAGGTGCCGTCCGTTCGGCGCTGGTCATCGGTGATTTGGATCACAGCGAGTATGACTCCATCATCCACGTTCTTCTTGAACGCTTCCGTTGCGATCTACAAGTGGTATGTAGATGCTCTCCTATCCCCTCGTTGCTAGAATACTCCATGGATAGATCTTGGTGATGCGTAGGAAATTTTTAATTTCTGCTACGATCCCCTACAATGGCATCTTGAGCTAGGTCTATGCGTAGTTTCTATGCACGAGTAGAACACAAAGTAGTTGTGGGCGTCGAATTGTCAATTCTTCTTGCCGTTACTAGTCCTATCTTGATTCAGCGGTATTGTGGGATGAAGCGGCCCGGACCAACCTTACACGTACGCTTACGTGAGACCGGTTCCACCGACTGACATGCACTAGTTGCATAAGGTGGCTGGCGGGTGTCTGTCTCTCCCACTTTAGTTGGATCGAATTCGATGAACAGGGTCCTTATGAAGGGTAAATAGAGATTGACAATTCACGTTGTGGTTTTAACGTAGGTAAGAAACGTTCTTGCTAGCAACCTATAACAGCCACGTAAAAACTTGCAACAACAATTAGAGGACGTCTAACTTGTTTTTGCAGCAAGTGCTTTGTGATGTGATATGGCCAGAAGTTGTGATGAATCATGTATGTGATGTATGAGATGATCTTGTTATTGTAATATGAATCACGACCTGCATATCGATGAGTATGACAACCGCCAGGAGCCATAGGAGTTGTCTTTATTTATTTATGACCTGCGTGTCAACTTAAATCGTCATGTAATTACTTTACTTTATTGCTAAAGCGTTAGCCATAGTAGTAGAAGTAATATTTGACGTGACAACTTCACGAAGACACGATGATGGAGATCATGGTGTCATGCCGGTGACGACGATGAACATGGCGCCCCGAAGATGGAGATCAAAGGAGCGAAATGATGTTGGCCATATCATGTCACTATTTGATTGCATGTGATGTTTATCATGTTTTTACATCTTATTTGCTTAGAACGACGGTAGCATAAATAAGATGATCCCTCATTAAAATATCAAAAAAAGTGTTCTCCCTAACTGTGCACCGTTGCTAAGGTTCGTCGTTCCAAAGCACCACGTGATGATCGGGTGTGATAGGTTCTTACGTTCGCATACAACGGGTGTAAGCCAGATTTACACACGCAATACACTTAGGTTGGATTGACGAGCCTAGCATGTACAGACATGGCCTCGGAACACGGAGGACCGAAAGGTCGAACATGAGTCGTATAGAAGATACGATCAACATAGAGATGTTCACCGATGATAACTAGTCCGTCTCACGTGATGATCGGACACAGCCTAGTTGACTCGGATCATGTATCACTTAGATGACTAGAGGGATGTCAAATCTGAGTGGGAGTTCATTCATTAATTTGATTAGATGAACTTAATTATCATGAACTTAGTCTAAATCTTTACAATATGTCTTGTAGATCAAATGGCCCACGCTAATGTCACCCTCAACTTCAACGCGTTCCTAGAGAAAACCAAGCTGAAAGATGATGGCAGCAACTATGCGGACTGGGTCCGGAACCTGAGGATCATCCTCATAGCTGCCAAGAAAGATAATGTCCTAGAAGCACCGCTAGGTGAAGCACCATTCCCAGAAAACCAGGACGTTATGAACGCCCATCAGTCACGTGCTGATGATTACTCCCTCGTTCAGTGCGGCATGCTTTATAGCTTTAGAACCGGGGCTCCAAAAGCGTTTTGAGCAACACAGAGCATATGAGATGTTCGAGGAGCTGAAATTGATTTTCCAAGCTCATGCCCGGGTCGAGAGATATGATGTCTCCGACAAGTTCTTTAGCTGCAAGATGGAGGAAAATAGCTCTGTCAGTGAACACATACTCAAGATGTCTGGCTTGCACAACTGCTTGACTCAGCTGGAAGTTAATCTCCCGGATGAGGCGGTCATTAACAGAATCCTTCAGTCGCTCCCACCTAGCTACAAGAGCTTCGTGATGAACTACAATATGTAGGGGATGGAAAAGACCATTCCCGAGTTGTATTCAATGCTGAAATCTGTGGAGGTGGAGATCAAAAAGGAACATCAAGTGTTGATGGTGAATAAAACCACTAAGCTCAAGAAAGGCAAGGGTAAGAAGAACTTCAAGAAGGACGGAAAGGAAGTTGCCGCGCCTGGTAAATCAGTTGCCAGGAAGAAGTCAAAGAACGGACCCAAACCTGAAACTGAGTGCTTTTACTGCAAGGGAAATGGTCACTGGAAGCGGAATTGCCCCAAGTACTTAGCGGATAAGAAGGCCGGCAACACCAAAGGTATATGTGATATACATGTTATTGATGTGTACCTTACCAGCACTCGTAGTAGCTCCTGGGTATTTGATACCGGTGCGGTTGCTCATATTTGTAACTCAAAGCAGGAGGTGCGGAATAAACGGAGACTGGCGAAGGACGAGGTGACGATGCGCGTCGGGAATGGTTCCAGGGTCGATGTGATCGCCGTCGGCACGCTACCTCTATATTTACCTACGGGATTAGTTTTGAACCTCAATAATTGTTATTTAGTGCCAAGTTTGAGCATGAACATTGTATCTGGATCTCGATTAATTCGAGATGGCTACTCATTTAAATCTGAGAATAATGGTTGTTCTATTTATATGAGTGATATGTTTTATGGTCATGCTCCGATGGTTAATGGTTTATTCTTAATGAATCTCGTACGTGATGATACACATATTCATAGTGTGAATACCAAAAGATGTAAAGTTAATAACGATAGTCCCACATACTTGTGGCACTGCCGCCTTGGTCACATTGGTGTCAAGCGCATGAAGAAGCTCCATGCTGATGGACTTTTAGAGTCTCTCGATTATGAATCATTTGACACATGCGAACCATGCCTCATGGGAAAAATGACCAAGACTCCATTCTCAGGGACAATGGAGCGAGCAACCAACTTGTTGGAAATCATACATACAGATGTGTGTGGTCCAATGAGCGTTGAGGCTCGCGGAGGCTATCGTTATGTTCTCACTCTCAGTGATGATTTAAGTCGATATGGGTATGTCTACTTAATGAAACACAAGTCTGAGACCTTTGAAAAGTTCAAGGAGTTTCAGAGTGAGGTCGAGAATCAACGTGACAGAAAAATAAAGTTCTTACGATCAGATCGTGGGGGAGAATATTTAAGTCATGAATTTGGCACACACTTAAGAAAATGTGGAATCGTTTCACAACTCACGCCGCCTGGAACACCTCAGCGTAACGGTGTGTCCGAACGTCATAATCGCACTCTATTGGATATGGTGCGATCTATGATGTCTCTTACCGATCTACCGCTCTCATTTTGGGGCTATGCTTTAGAGACTGCCGTATTCACTTTAAATAGGGCTCCATCAAAATCCGTTGAGACGACACCGTATGAATTATGGTTTGGAAAAGAAACCTAAGCTGTCGTTTCTGAAAGTTTGGGGTTGCGATGCTTATGTCAAGAAACTTCAACCTTAAAAGCTCGAACCCAAAGCGGAAAAATGCGTCTTCATAGGATATCCCAAAGAAACAGTTGGGTATACCTTCTACCTCAGATCCGAAGGCAAGATCTTTGTTGCCAAGAACGGGTCCTTTCTAGAGAAAGAGTTTCTCACGAAAGAAGTAAGTGGGAGGAAAGTAGAGCTTGATGAAGTACTACCTCTTGAAAATCAGAGTAGCGCAGCTCAGGAAAATGTTCATGTGGTGCCTGCACCGATTAGAGAGGAGGTTAATGATGATGATCAAGATACTTCTGATCAAGCTCATACTGAACTTCGTAGGTCCACAAGGACACGTTCCGCACCAGAGTGGTACGGCAACCCTGTCCTGGAAATCATGTTGTTGGACAACGGTGAACCTTTGAACTATGAAGAAGCAATGGCGGGCCCAGATTCCGACAAATGGCTAGAAGCCATGAAATCCGAGATAGAATCCATGTATGAAAACAAAGTATGGACTTTGAATGACTTGCCCGATGATCGGCGAGCCATAGAAAATAAATGGATCTTTAAGAAGAAGACAAACGCGGATGGTAATGTGACCATCTATAAGGCTCGACTTGTCGCTAAGGGTTATCGACAAGTTCAAGGGGTTGACTACGATGAGACTTTCTCACCCGTAGCGAAGCTGAAGTCCGTACGAATCATGTTAGCAATTGCCGCATTCTATGATTACGAGATATGGCAAATGGACGTCAAAACGGCATTCCTTAACGGCTTTCTTAAGGAAGAATTGTATATGATGCAGCCGGAAGGTTTTGTCGATCCTAAGAATGCTGACAAAGTATGCAAGCTCCAGCGCTCTATCTATGGGCTGGTGCAAGCATCTCGGAGTTGGAACATTCGCTTTGATGAGATGATCAAAGCGTTTGGGTTTATGCAGACTTATGGAGAAGCCTGCGTTTACAAGAAAGTGAGTGGGAGCTCCGTAGCATTTCTCATATTAT
The DNA here is from genome assembly GCA_032464435.1 of Aegilops umbellulata. Lineage (NCBI taxonomy): Eukaryota > Viridiplantae > Streptophyta > Magnoliopsida > Poales > Poaceae > Aegilops > Aegilops umbellulata. Next base: position 334,801,819 of record CP136054.1, on the reverse strand, counting down.
ATGTGGATGACATACTATTGATGGGAAATGATATAGAATTCTTGGAAAGCATAAAGGCCTATTTGAACAAGTGTTTTTCAATGAAGGACCTTGGAGAAGCTGCTTATATATTAGGCATCAAGATCTATAGAGATAGATTGAGACGCCTCATCGGTCTTTCACAAAGTACGTACCTTGACAAGATTTTGAAGAAGTTCAAAATGGATCAGTCCAAGAAGGGGTTCTTGCCTGTATTGCAAGGTGTGCGATGGAGCACGGCTCAATGCCCGACCACGGCAAAAGATATAGAAGAGATGAGTGTCATCCCCTATGCCTCAGCCATAGGGTCTATTATGTACGCCATGCTGTGTACCAGACCCGATGTAAACCTTGCCGTAAGTTTGGTAGGTAGGTACCAAAGTAATCCCGGCAAGGAACACTGGACAGCGGTCAAAAACATCCTGAAGTACCTGAAAAGGACTAAGGATATGTTTCTCATTTATGGAGGTGCCGAAGAAATCGTCGTAAAGGGTTACGTCGACGCCAGCTTCGACACAGATCTGGATGACTCCAAGTCACAAACTGGATACATGTATATTTTGAATGGAGGGGCAGTAAGCTGGTGTAGTTGCAAGCAAAGCGTCATGGCGGGATCTACATGTGAAGCAGAGTATGTGGCAGCCTCGGAAGCAGCACAAGAAGCAGTCTGGGTGAAGGAGTTCATTACCGACCTAGGAGTCACACCCAATGCGTCAGACCCGATGACTCTCTTCTGTAACAACACTGGAGCAATTGCCCTTGCGAAGGAGCCCAGGTTTCACAGGAAGACCAGGCATATCAAACGTCGCTTCAATTCCATTCGTGAAAGTGTTCAAAATGGAGACATAGAGATTTGTAAAGTACATACGGACCTGAATGTGGCAGATCCATTGACTAAACCTCTCCCTAGAGCAAAACATGATCAACACCAAAATACCATGGGTGTGCGATTCATCACAATGTAACTAGACTATTGTCTCTAGTGCAAGTGGGAGACTGTTGTAAATATGCCCTAGAGGCAATAATAAAAGGATTATTATATTTCCTTGTTCATGATGACTGTCTATTGTTCATGCTATAATTGTATTGTCCGGAAATCATAATACATGTGTGAATACATAGACCACAATGTGTCCCTAGTAAGCCTCTAGTTGACTAGCTCGTTGATCAATAGATAGTCATGGTTTCCTGACTATGGACATGGGGATGTCATTGATAACGGGATCACATCATTAAGAGAATGATGTGATGGACAGGACCCAAACCTAAGCATAGCACAAAGATCGTATAGTTCGTTTGCTAGAGCTTTTCTGAATGTCAAGTATCATTCCTTAGACCATGAGATTATGCAACTCCCGGATGCTGTAGGAGTGCTTTGGGTGTATCAAACATCACAACGTAACTGGGTGACTATAAAGGTGCACTACAGGTATCTCTGAAAGTGTTTGTTGGGTTGGCATGAATCGAGACTGGGATTTGTCACTCCGCATGACGGAAAGGTATCTCTGGGCCCACTCGGTAAGACATCATCATAATGAGCTCAATGTGATCAAGGTGTTGTTCACGGGATGATGTGTTACGGGAACGAGTAAAGAGACTTGCCGGTAACGAGATTGAACAAGGTATTGGTATACCGACGATCAAATCTCGGGCAAGTATCATACCGATAGACGAAGGGAATTGAGTACGGGATTGATGAAGTCCTCGACATCGTGGTTCATCCGATGATATCATCGAGGAGCATGTGGGAGCTAACATGGGTATCCAGATCCCGCTGTTGGTTATTGACCGGAGATCGTCTCGGTCATGTCTGCATGTCTCCCGAACCCGTAGGGTCTACACACTTAAGGTTCGGTGACGCTAGGGTTGTAAAGATATTAGTATGCAGCAAACTGAAGGTTGTTCGGAGTCCCGGATGACATCCCGGACGTCACGAGGAGTTCCAGAATGGTCCGGAGGTGAAGAATTATATATAGGAAGTGCAGTTTCGGCGATCGGGAGTGATCCCAGGGTCACCGGTATTGTACCGGGACCACCAGATGGGTCCCGGGGGTCCACCGGGTGGGGCCACCCATCCCGGAGGGCCCCATGGGCTGAAGTGGGAGGGGGGACCAGCCCTTAGTGGGCTGGTGCGCCCCCCAAGTCCTACCCCCTGCGCCTAGGGTTGGAACCCTAGGGTGGGGGGGGGGGGCGCCCCACTTGCCTTGGGGGGTACTCCACCCCCCTGGCCGCCGCCCCCCTGGGAGATTGGATCTCCAGGGGCCGGCGCCCCCCAGGGGGCCTATATAAGGGGGGGAGGGAGGGCAGCCGCATCCTGCAGCCTTGGCGCCTCCCTCTCCCCTGTTACACCTCTCCCTCTCTCCGTAGACGCTTGGCGAAGCCCTACTGGAATTCTGCTGCATCCACCACCACGCCGTCGTGCTGCTGGATCTTCATCAACCTCTCCTTCCCCCTTGCTGGATCAAGAAGGAGGAGACGTCATCCCGACCGTACGTGTGTTGAACGTGGAGGTGCCGTCCGTTCGGCGCTGGTCATCGCTGATTTGGATCACGGGGAGTACGACTCCATCATCCACGTTCTTCTTGAACGCTTCCGTTGCGATCTACAAGTGGTATGTAGATGCTCTCCTATCCCCTCGTTGCTAGAATACTCCATGGATAGATCTTGGTGATGCGTAGGAAATTTTTAATTTCTGCTACGATCCCCTACATAATGATATAGATGGACTATTTCGATGGTGTGCATGTCTTTGGAACAGAGTAGTAGCATGGGTCCGCTTGACTATAAGGAACTATTTATCCGCATATATAGCTTTCTCTGCTACTCCTTCCAGTGATCGGTATGCAGCGCATGTGTTCGTAGACATGACAGCTTGTCCATGGAAGTTCAACTACAACGACCATCACGTTTCATCTCACGATTCCCACGACGCCTCTCCAACCCACGGCACCACGCCCCCGACGTGCGCCGCACCCCTCTCGGCCGCACCGCCCCTCTGCCTTTGTGTGCATGACATGTGGGCCACCTAAAATGCGGCGAGCATCAAGTTTCTACCACAGCCACCCGCGATTCCCACGACGCCGCTCGTACCCATGAAACCACACGTCCCCCGACCTGCGGCTCACCCCTCTTGGCCCCACTACCCCTCTGCCTATGGGAGCATTACATGTGGACCAGTCACCTATCGGGTCCACATGTTATTGACTCAAAGGTAGGTGTAGTAAGGCGCTGAAGCTCAGTCCCGATGGCCCTGAGAGGGAAAATTAACTCCTGCGCCAGGGCTTGTGGTGCTCCCGCAGCATGAACTCATGCCAAACTCGAGATTTGTTTCATTACTATACATGCACGCAACGATTTAATGGACATTGTAATCTCAACATGTGATGGGGATCTCTAAATTTGAATTTGAAACGTACAAAACGAAAAGATTCAAAACAAATAAACCGGGAGAGAGGGAGTATATCGTAGGATGTGTCCCATACAATATAAGTCCCCTGGTTTGTCACCGCGAAGATGCGGTTAGAAAGGAGGACAACGTCTTCCTACTCGTACGGCAACAAATCGGCCGCAGACAGCATGGTCCGCCTTTGACCGCCATGTGCAAGGTTCGTGCTTTCTTATTCAATCTCACCGTGGTTCCATCGTACTAATTCATGCGGTGGCCCGTTGCATGGCTGATCCCAATGTTGGACAATGGTTCTACGGGAACGGTGTCACCATTGTAAATGTTGTGCAAATTGATATTGGTACCCTCCCGTACATATGCAAGCCAATCTCCACTCGCACTGAGCCTAACCTGTGAAACACTGGGCAGGGGGAGAATTAGGAAATGGACACGGAAGTAGTCTTTAGAATGCATTTACTACGTGATCAAACTCATCTTACCTGCTCATCGGAGGAAATCCGAGTGCCCCTCAACGTCGGCATCTCAAGGGATGTCAACTTGCAACTATGGCCACGCCGCGCTGGAGAGACCCCCAAGGAAACATCCTCGTGCGTTCCACGGAACATCAAGATGCATTTGTATGAGTAGTTTATCTTGTGAGAGAAAAGGATGAACGAGGGAAGGCCTCTAGAGATAGAGATGGACACTACTACTACCAATGTGCTAGCCCGTGCGTTGCAATGGATCCAAAGTAGTAGAATAATACTTGTTCACGTGCTTGAAATATAAACACTCTAGTTTTGATATCATGTCTCAGCAGACATGACAGCTTGTCCATGGAAGTTGAACCACGGCGACCATCACGTTTCTTGTTTCTACCACTGCCACACCCACACGCGATTCCCACGACGCCGCTCTAACCCACGGCATGACGTCCCCCTACGTGGACATGGATCCTCTGGCGTGGCTATCACTGCCTTGCCCTGCCTTTCCTTCGCTGACAGGTGGGACCCACGCTTATGGGTCCCACATGTCAGTGACAGAATGGTAGGATTGTTCGCGTCAGGGGTCCTCATCCCCCCGACGTGCCCCTCATCCCTCTCGGCCCCACCCCTCCTCTGCCTTTGTGTGCATGATATACTGCTAATATATTACTCCCTCCGTACCTAAATATTTGTCTTTTTTGAGATTTCAAATGGACTATCACATACGGATTATATAGACATATTCTAGTGTTTCTAGCAAGATGCCCGCGCGTTGCACGAAGTTGATGGAAAAGGTAAGCACAATTTATAAATTGACGGATCGAGTACTAGTTAAAGTGATGCATATAATTAAGCAAAGGGATCGCACATGTCGGTATTGACTGGAACGAGAATGCAACAACACAATAAGAATTAAGGCCATGATGATGCGATCGCAGTGGTGGTTACAGAAGGCAAGAAGAAAGATGGATCCACAAACGTATGACCTCCTCCTCCTCAACTTAGTGCGCCGGGCACCGACCGGCGGCTAAGGAGCGGCGACTTTTGTGGCGAGGTCGAGGTGCTTCTCAGCAAAGGCATCCAAGGCTTCTAGCCGGTTGAGGAAGGCCAACCTCGCAGCGTCCTCACTGGCATTGTAGATACCTATGTACACGATTTGCTCATACACATGGATGTGTAGGTCGACGAATTCTTGCAGGGCGAGGCACCTCGCGGAGAGCGCGACCTCCAGGTGGACATTCTTCGTGGCATCAGCGGGCAGTCGCAGGGCCACCAGTGCTTGAAAGAGGTTCCGGCCATGGAGGCCGATTAGGGTGGCAGGCAATGAGGATCCCGGGCGCGCGGGTTGGAGGAGTACGGCGATATCGTCCGTGAGCTTCTTGATAACGGTGAACCTGTTGCCGGTGTCAACGATCATCTTGTCCAACTGAGAGTCGTAGTTGGTGTCGACGGCGGCCATCCACCAGCCGGTCTCCAACACCGTTTGGAGACGATCCTCGACGCCATGCCGCAGGCCGGCGTCGTGGACCATCTGGCGCAGCCGCTGGCCGCTCACGCGCATCGCCGCCATGGGTCTAGAGTGAGTTCTTTTGCGCTTAGTGTAGGTGCTTAGGCAAATGCTTAGGTGCGTACGATGTGGTAGATGCATTGGAATGGAGGGGCGCCTTTATATGAGGGCAATGAGGGCAAACTGCGTTGCATTCACATTGTGCAACCTCTTTTCCCGGACCTCCTCCCATTACTTCCCTCATGCATTAATTGAGGAGGATGCATTGGCCATTCAACATATCGGGAACCGCTACTCCCTCCCTCGTCTGCATTAAAGCCGTATCAGGAACTGCGCTGCCCGCTTTCAAATCGAATACTCCCTCCGTCTAGGTGAGTATTAAGTCGTCTTACGAAAACCAAATAGTAAACACATAGGCGTGGTGCATTAACTCTCACGTTGTTTCTTAGGCTAGCCATAGTGGGAGTAACTTAGGTAGTAACTTAACACATCCCAAGACAATTTTGCTTATGTGGCAACTATTTAATGAGGAAAGAGGTGCTTGTGGTAACATAATATGTTACTATAACATAGCGCTTTAGTCGCTTCGACAGAGACGCGAGAAGACGAGGGAGTAGGCTGCTGCAAATGTAGGGCTGTGTGATTTGACAACGAATTACTGCTGGACAGGTGGGGACCTATGATTTGACTTGCCATTTTCATTTTAGCTGCGGCGCTACGACCATCGTGAGTCTCCCAGATTCCTGACCACCTCCATACAGGTGCCTCTCCCAATGCTCCACCATGTAGTAGAGGCTGGCTCTTGCATGAGAGCCCACTTCTCCACTTTTTCCTTGCCTCTATTTCCTCCACATATGCAAAAATGCCATGTAAAGCGCACTATTGTACTTACTTTTACTTGCTCCTACAGGTGCTTAAGCTTGCCACATAGGCATAAAGTCTGATGTGGTGACCCAAGGAAGAAACGGTGCTGAGCGCGTGTACCTAGGTGAAAAGACAATTTTGAATCTATAGCTAATTAAATGAAGCAAACTTAGCAACACCATTTCATTGGAAGAGGTCACTCCTTGGCAAATGCAATAAATACTAGTGTCAAAAACGTTCTTATATTATGGGACGGAGGGAGTACGAAGAAAGAGATAGAGAGGAGTAAAAAAATACACTTATAGCCAACCTTATTGTAGTATGAGTGACTAAGTGATGACTATGTATAACATGCCAAACATCAGATAGCCTAACACACCGTGTTAAATCTCCAAGGGCGCGACCGCACGAGCGACGCGACGGGCATGGTAGACGCGACCACGATACGGGCTGCTGGCAGCCCTTGGGTCTGAGATCAAACGGTTGCATGCTAAGTTGCTGAAAATTTGTAGAATAAGCCTCCAGGATAGGATATTCACCCTTAGGTATAGAATCACGCCATGCAACCGTTCGATCTCAGATCCAAGGGCTCTCGGAAGCCCGTATCATGGGAGAATGGAAAGCCACTACCCTGCCGTTCGCATGCTGGCAGTTCGCTCCTACTCGTCCCCGCACGTCCTACAATACTACGACGGTTCGCTCCTAGTCGTCCGGTCCATTCACATTACGGCAGTTCCACTAATCCTAACCCTCCTCCCAAATCCATGGCGTCCCAAATCTCCAGGATCAGCGGTGAGTACAAGGTTAGAACCATCACCGGTGATGAGTTCGACGTCATCTACACCCGTTCTTCCGCGATGGTGAAAGGATGCCTTTCTCGCTTTAGACGCATGTTCGAAAACTCAGATGATGAGTGGGTCGCTGGGATAGATGTTGAGTACACCACAGTCGTGGGACGAGAGAAGGATCTAAAGGACGAAGAGAGGAAGAAGCCCGCCGTGATCTAGTTTTGCGTGCATGACTTATGCTTGGTCTACCACATATGCCATGCCGACGTTGAGTGCCAGGATTTTAAGGACTTCCTCGGGAGCAACCTAGTCAAATTCGTTACTGTAGACTTTGGTAACGACAAAGAAATCCTGGGTCGGATAGGCCTCGTTGTAGGCAACCCCTTCGACCTCTAGAAGAATCAGCAGGTGCCCTCTCGTCAGCCTTCAATGCTGACCCTGGCAGGAGCCATGGTTCATCCTTCGTACGGTAAACTGGTGAAACCTCCATATACGTTTCATCGTCATGCATGGTAGCAGAATGTACTAGATATAGACCACATCCAGTACGCTGCAATGGATGGCTACCTTTGCTTCAATATCTACAAGGGTTGGATGAAGAGCAACAACCAAGTGTGCGGTTCAAGCAAAGAAGTATCGGCCAAGTGGAAGAGGGACAAGGACAAAGTCGAGGACGTGGACGAGGACTCCGAGTAAGGTGGCAGTGTTGTTGCTCATGGTGGTTCTAATGCAGTGTCTACCGGAATAGTTGCAAAGTTTAATTTCAGGTGTGCTTAATTTAATTTGAGGGGTGTGTTGTGCTGAGCCCCCAGCAGAACTATGTTATGTTTCTTCTTGTTACTTTAACTCTTCAGTACGTACATACAAGTATTTCTTACATTTCATCTTTTAGTTGGTACAGTACTACCACTCGTTTCTTCACATTATATACGTACAATATATATGGCCAACATCATATAGCCAGCATTTTAGTTGTCAGAGAATTTCAGGGTGCTTAGTTTTGTCAAAGAATTCCAGGGTGCTTAGTTTTATTTGAGGGGTGGGTTGTGCACTTGTGCTGGACACCATTATTGTGACAAGACTTTTTAATAGTACTATATGCATAATTTGGCGACGAGCACTCTCTATATGTACCACCTTTTTTTATTTCAAGTTTTGCTCCATGGCGCAATCCATCGATACTACTACTGTACAAAAGTGGAGTATATACATTTTTAAAAGGGTAGAGGGCGGGGCAGTCTAGCTCGGTCGGTTTCATGAGAGGCGAGGGCCTTTGTGATTTGACGGCTCATTACTGCTGTCAAATCAAATAGTACTACGCCGTCCGCTGCATGCCCGGCGCCTCCATTAAACCCTTCCGTTAAACCCGCATGCAAACCGAGAATCCTACTCCGGCCACATGTCTGTTCATGAGCGGGCCGGAATTAAACGCAACACCGGCCGAGCTCCTCCCGTCCGCCCTCAGTTTAAATGAGGCCAGACGCTGGCCAAGCTTCTACCGTCCGCCCTCTATTTACACGAGGCCAGACAGACAGCGGGAAAGAATCGCACCCCTCCGCCGCTCCCCCATCTCCTCCTTCACCATTTTCTCCACTCCTCCGATGGCTTCTGATGAGCTGTTCTCCGGCATATTACCCGGCTGGGTGGCCCGCCGAGCCCTCCGGATACGGGCGAGGCCGCTCCGTGCTTCACCAACCTCGTTTGGCCCAACGGAGCCAGTTGCCGCCCCAAGCAAGCGCGTGGTTCAGCAACTCGCCGCTCCAGTTCAGCTCGATGAGGAGTGGCGAGTTGCTCCATGCCGGCACGGCAGCGAGCACGTCGGTACGGGCGTCGTCGCTGCCGCGTCGTACCGCGCCACCAGTGTATGCGGTGGCCGCGCCTCCCGTGCCTGCGGCAGCGCCATGCAGGCAGGGACAGAAGCTGGGTGCATGGAGAGCGACGAGTCGGTGGCCAGCTTCTCCGTGTCCGCCGGCATCATCGAGGAGAAGTAGAACACGGGAGGCCGCCGCCACTTGGGACCCATGAAGTCCACCGCCGAGGCGACGACCGTGGATTCAGGTGGTTTCTTTGCTGCTTTGTCTCTTCCGAGGACCTTTGTTGACCCCGCAAGTGTCTGACGGACATGAGGAAGACAAAGGGATCCGCGGGCGGCCATTTAGATTATGTACTCCCTCTCCAGCTGGCGGGGAATTTTTGTTCTAAGAATGGATAAATTGTATGTATCTATAACTAAAGTAAGTCTAGATACATCCATTTCTAGGACAAGTATTTCCGGACGGAGGGAGTATTAATTATACAAGAGAGCCGGATTGGCACCTCTTAGTTCATGTAAATGTAATGAAATCCATGATGTTTATATGAAGATTTGCCTTTTTTATATGAAATCCTTCATGCTTATATGAAATTAGTCCGTGTTTGCACGAATTTCATCTGGTTGGTTAGAGTTGTAAAAATGTATGCCGCTGGCGTTTGATGTCGTCCTCCCCTTAAGGAAGCGGGAGGAAATTTGTCGGCTGCCATTGGAGATGCTCTTTATGCTGGAAATAATAGAGTGACATCCAATCCATTTGAGCTAATTGCCTGTATGATTGTCCCTCTATAAAAAGTTAATTGCATGAACAGTGTACACGTGACTTGCAGGGTGGCTACAGCTTCGTACAGAAAGTTAAAAAGAAACAAGTCCATCCTTAATCTTGTATTCTAAGTACTCTGTGGGTTCCACTGTCAGTACAGTGGCGAAAGAAGTATATATCAAATAAGTAGAGTAATATATAATATCAAAATATAAAGTTAAAAGACAGAATATGAACTCATGTCATCGCGTTGCGAGTATCCGGCACTAACCAGCCCAGCACATTTTTGTTGTAGACCATGCTGGAGATATATCTCCATGTCTACTCTTATATATACTCCATTCGTTCCTAAATATTTGTCTTTTTCAGATTTCAAATGGACTACCACATATGGATGTGTATGTAGACATATTTTAGAGTGTGGATTCACTCATTTTGCTCCGTATGTCTTTTCAGGAAGGGGTCAAGTTTGTCCTTGATTTATTTATGAGGTATCCAGATGGCACTGCACCACCAAGAAAAGAGGGTAACATCAAAATTATGGACTACTTTTTTGAGTATGTTGGTAAGGTCCGGTCATAGTCACTTGTTGAAATCTCTAAAAAGACAAATACTCCCTCCGTCCGGAAATACTTGTCATCAAAATGGATAAAAGGAAATGTATCTAGATGTATTTTAGTTTTAGATACATCTCTTTTTATCCATTTTGATGACTAGTATTTTCGGACGGAGGGAGTAGAAAAAGAGTTGGTGAAAATGGTGTGCGTGCCATCCTGCAATATAGGCCGTCGGATTTATATCTAACGAATAGGAAAGAAACTATGGCAATTTTTCAAAAATATACCCACACGTCTCTCCACATTCGCAAATAAGGCCTTCCCTCGTTCAACCTTTTCTCTCACAAGATAAACTACTCATACAAATGCATCTTGATGTTCCGTGCAACGCACGGGCAGCTAGCTAATTTCTTTTAAAATAGTTGCTGCGATAATTGGGTTGAAGTGATATATTTTATGTCTGCCCCGAATGATTTCAGATTCACTAGTAGTAACAAAGAAAAGGTTGCCTTGTTAATTAACACAAAACATGGTGAAAACTATCACATGAGGCCGGTAAAAACAAGGCACATTGGGTTCAGCGTCATCATCACTGCAACTGTGTGCGCGCGAGAAGTCTACATATCGAGGGGGCTACCGATCGAGGCACCGAGACACAATGTTTGAGAGAGAAACCAATTGACAGATTATGATTAGATCGAGTTGTCACCCTTCTGCTGTCATTGTTGGGGGGGGGAGAGAAAGACGTATTGAGAGTGTGTGCGGTAGACACAGAGGCACAACTAGCGAGTGTGTGTGTGTGTGTGTGTGTGTGTGTGTGTTTGAAAGAGGAGTAAATAGATTATTATCAAGATCAATGTGCCACCCTACTCCTTCGGTGTCGGGTAGTGTGTGTGTGTATGTTTGAGAGAGAAGCCAGTCGATAGATTAGTATCAAGATCGAGGTGTCACCCTACTCCTTCGGTGTTGGGAAGTGTGGGTGTGTGTGGGGGGGGGGCAGTGACACTCACATATCTCTACTCTTATAAAAACAGAGTTGGTGATGATGGTGTTCCTGCCATCCTTCAATATAGGCCATCCGATTTATATCCGACGGACAGGAAGGAAACTATGGCAATTTTTCGAAAAGTACCCACACCCCTCTCCGCATTTGCAAATAAGGCATTCCCTCGTTCATCCTTTTCCCCCACAAGATAAACTTCTCATACAAATGCATCTTGATGTTCCGTGCAACGCATGGGCATCTTGCTAGTAGGGAGAAGGAGTTTGTGTGACACATATCTAGCTATATTAAGGGATAGGTAGACAACATATGTGTGAGAGACATTAGTGGCTGTGGGTGGGCGGAATTAAAGGGGTGGGCGTGTTACACATAGAGAGCGTGTGTGTTTCTGTATGAGAGACTTGTAGGACGGGGTAGAAAGACGAATTTAACCCTGACGGATGGATAGAAATACACGAAGTGCATGTGTGTGATTCCGATGCCCACAGTGAAATGAGATATGTATGCGTGTGAGAGAGATTCAACAATTCATTGACATATCACTATCTAGTGATCATGGACGTGCATCGCTTGAACATAAGTCAATATCTACTTCGTATCGTGGCCAAAGGTACAATATCGATTCAACGCTATAAAGATTGGACACTCACATATCACATTTTTTTCTATTTAAATAAGCCTTTTTAGTTGTGCATGCAAAAGTTAGAGTGATGTTTCTTCAAACAAACAATGTAGCTATCATGAACATGCACCATTATTACTCTTGCATTCAAATTCATTAGTCTTGGATGATTTAAGTTTCTATTTTGAAGTAATATATGTAATATTCATATATGAATTCAACGGGTACACAATTTATGAAATGGAGGCTATGTAATCATATGAGGTAACACTTTTAAGTAGCTGACTACAATATCCATTTCTTTTTGTGTGCCTCTACACTAACACGCCAATGCATTATGTTTAAAGTAAATAACCAATGGCACTAAATTATCTATTTACACGAGAAATACATAGGTTGATCGTTTGATCCCTTTTTTTGTGAACGCGCCACTACACCCGTACGATTGGCCGCGCCGTGTGAACGTCCAAGTTATCTGCGCATCATCCCGAGTTATTGTCTTTTTTCTGGGGTGGACTTCACACCAGTTATTAACTGCTAACGCGTGCCCCGTGTACACAGTCTAGCATGACCTTCCCGCTAGCACGATCCAAAATTAGTTGAAACTGGATATGAACGATCCCGCGGGCGGCAAAATCTCCCGCCTCCTTCTAAAATTTCCGCCACCTTAGTCTTTAGCATGCGAAATCCCCCTTTTGTCCTTGGTGCACGGAGACCAACAGTTACAATACCGCCCTCATCTACATGATAGGTCGGGGCTGCTTTGGTAACTTCCGGTCCCCCACTACACGGCACCCCCATTTCCTCTTCCCCTCCCGGAAAAACGACTAACTACACGGCACGCCGTCCGTACTTCATCCCCTTTCTCCCCTCCCCTCTCGAAACCCTAGACTGCTCATCCACCGGCGTACCATAGCCCATTCACTGCCAGTGGCGTCCACCTCGCCGGATCTGCTTCTGCAGCCGCATCTACCCCTCCCGCCTCCCCTATAAACAAGTAGACTGCTCATCCACCACTGTACCACAGCCCATTCAGTGCCGGCCTTGTCCACGGCGCCGGATCTGCTTCGCCGGTACTCTCGTCAACCGCCGCGCATCTGCATCGGCTCATTCGTACTCTCCACCGGAGATGCTTCGTCCACACCCCCCGGAGCCGCCCCACCGACGCCCCCGTCGACGGCCTCTGATCCTCTTCGCCGACACCTTCCTCAACCCTACCGGAACCGCTTCGCCGACACCTTCCTCAACCCTACCGGAGTAGCTTCGCCTATACCATTCTCAACCCTACCGGGGCCGCTTTGCCAACTCACAAGTCAACGGCCTCAGATCCACTTCCTCGCACCCTCATCCAACCTACCGGAGCAGCTTGTGACGCCCCATCCACGACCGCAGATCCGCATCGTCGACACCACCCTTAACCCAACCACCAGAGCAGCTTCTGACGCCCCATCCACGGCCGCAGATCCGCATCGTCGACACCATCCTTAACCCAACCACCGGAGCAGCTTCACCTACGCCCTCGTCCACGGCCATAGATTCGCTTCGGCCACACCGTAGTCCACCCTACCGGAGCCACTCCACAAACACCCTACTCGACGGTTCTAAATCTCCTTACCGAACCCCGACATCCAGCGCAGTGTCATCGCCCTCAACATTTCTAACCTGATTCCCACAGTCTGGAGAGATGCCAAGCACCCGCCACGGCCTAGGTACTTGTCACCTTTAAACCCGTCCAGTATCACCTGCCCAATGTACTTCAAATATACTAACCGGTCGCTGTTACCTGTTATGCAGCTGGCAAAAACTACAAGGACGATGTTTCTTCTGTATCTAACAGCTTGGGCAACCAAGATCCTGGACTGAGGCATTGCTATGATCTTGTAAGCGCGTCTCTCTCTCTTGTATTGTTCTGTGCCTGCCAGCGTGCTTTGCTAGGATTTTCGACCAGTAATCCCTTTGTGAAGACAATGATTTCTACAACTGGCTGCTAAATTAGATATGTAGATGTCATACATGATACTACCTCGTACCTCCGTTCCTAAATATAAGTCTTTCTAGAGATTCCACTATAGGCTACATACGGAGCAAAATGAGTGAATCTACACTAAAAAATGCATCTATACACATCTGTATGTGGTCCATACCGGAATCTCTACAAAGACATGTATTTAGGAACAGGGGCAGTACATTACACAAAATCATAGGTGGCATGTAGGAATTCCAGTGCACTACATTAGGCTCCCTTAGAGTGCCTGCTAGTCCAGCATACGGAGTCATGGCTAGTTTATGGTACGCACACAATCTTTAATTGGTGGTTTAAATATGCGCAAGGGATATGCAATGTAGTATCATGTAGAGATGTCTGAAATTAGCCTTGTCAACTTGCAGATAGGGTTACACAATGAAAAAGTACAAGATGTATGTGGCAATTTCATGGAACATCGCAAAAAAAGGAGAGGCAACGGTGAGCCTATACAGTGTGCTATGGTACGTCACTCCTCCATTGCAATCATCGTGACATATTATTTGTATGCCAGTTGTATTAGCCAAGTTTCTTAGGGACAGTTATTATGAGTTATCCTAAGAAAATAAGCACCTGTGAATATAAGTTCCATGTAATAAGCCAACCAGTTCTTTTCATTGCGTTTTCAGCTTATCTTTGGTATGATCAGTGGAAAGTCTAGATTGCATTATATTTTTTTCATTTTGCTGCCCATATGGAAATTAATTTGACTTGCAAACATAAAAAATTGAACCCAGTGCAGTAATTAATATGATAGGAAAACATACCATCACTATTTGCTCAAAATGCAAATACAAAGATACCATCTACTTTGGTCAATGTTTTTCATAGAGATCCAATTGCCTAATTTAATCGAAGAACGCATGACCCACATTTAAATGAAGAACAATTATTTATTGAAATTCGATGGTCCAAGTGGCTGGTTATTATCGTATAGCAGCACCACCTGAAAGCATCATATAGCAGCAGCAGCAGCTCATAGCAACTCATCATACAACAGCTGTCTGCAATTCATCATATACCAGCAGCAGCTCATAGCAATTCATCATATAGCAGCAGCAGGAGCAGCTCATAGCAATTCATCATATAGCAGCAGCAGGAGCAACTCATAGCAATTCATCATATAGCAGCAGCAGGAGCAGCTTGTAGCAACTCATCATATAGCAGCAGCAGGAGCAGCTTGTTGCAACTCATCATATAGCAGCAGCAGTAGCTCATAGCAATTCATCATATAGCAGCAGCAGCAGCAGCTCATAGCAACTCATCATACAGCAGCAGCAGCTCATAGCAATTCACCATATAGCAGTAGCAGGAGCAGCTCATAGCAATGCATCATATAGCAGCAGCAGAAGCAACTCATAGCAATTCATCGTATAATGGATCAGAATGAAAATTTGGCAAAAAATCAGAGGAGATCCTCACCTTGTTGGATGAGCTCATCCTTCAACAGCACCTCAAGGCCATGGCCTGGGAGGAGGGGAGGGGGAATAAGGTGCCTTCTGCCACAGTGTGGCATCAGTCGTAGTTGTGCAGCGCCCGCTGGAGTAGTGCGTTGGACGAACCACAGTGGAGCAGCTGCTGGAGACCATGAGAATGAGGGGCGGCGCCAGAGGGAGGAGAAGCCAGGGAGATTTGCCCCTACCCGCCGGCCATGTAGCCTAGCTGGACATAGCATTGTCGAGGACAAGGCTAGATGGGACCAGTGGCGACGGCTCGCTGGAGGAACCCTAGTGCTGCAGGCAGGGGATCGAGGTAGAGGGAAAGGGGAGAGGATATGCAAGCGGGCAGGGCAATGAATGCTTGCGTGTTTGTTTTTACTTGAGGGTCAGGTGTGACACGGGCGTCAGCAGTTGCATTTTGAGTGTAATATAGGCAGACAATAGAGTCATTTCACTATTCCCCTTCCCTTCAATTTTTAGTGAGGTTCTACCCGAAACACCCCCCCTCCAAAGCGAAATTAGTTAATCCCAAGCCCATAACTAAAAATGACTTCTTTACATCTTTTATGGCTTATTTTGACAATATGCCCTGAAAAGGCAGAATCGAACTCGCCCTTAACCTGCAATTCAATTGTGTGTGCAATGATGAATCACTCCTGCCTGCTATCTGTACATTTAGGCATCATCATACATGGCATAACCTAATACATGTGCATTCCATTGTAGAATCTGGAATATGCAATGTTTATGTTAGTTCATACGTTGCACATGATGTTTAAATGCCCCTTAAATCTGGTCAGTCAAGTGATGGTCTTTAAGCCTCCTTCTTTGCTTCTTTTGTTGGTATGTAAGATTTGCTCACACTTCTGTCCAATTTCTTCTTTGCATCAGCCAGCCATACTAGGAATGTTTGCTTTGATTACTTGTTGTTCTTGACCTAACACTCTAACAGAGCTTGTCAATGATTTAAACACTAAGAGCTGCTGTAGTGGGGCCTTGTCTAACTCATAGGTGACATAAAGGTTTGGCTGTACACTACATTAGGCTCTCCAAGAGTACCTGGAGATCCAGTTCGAATGTATGCCTAGCTTTTACATAGTGCAGACCTAGTAAATGCTCATTTCATTGCGTGCAAGTGCAAGAGATGCGGCATGTTTCATTATGTGGTGTTGTTTTGTTATAATCTCATCCTTTTGTGTTCATAGACTGGAAAGTATGCATATTTATCTTCCAAGGAGACGAGTAACTAGTTTGTGTCACCTTGTAGAGGGGGTGCAATGAAGATAAGATTGAGGATTTCCAAGTACAAGATGTTAGGAAGGAGCCTTGCAAGAGAAGTAGGAGCTGCACTAAGCCTCTTCAACCTGCTAAGGTAAGTCACTGTATGCAACTCAACAGTTCAATTCCTTGTTTGTTTCAGGCATAGTTAATTTTCTCTTTTCAATTGCTTTATTTGTCCTCAGTTAATGAGATGCCCAAATAATCATGCCTGATGTTCGATACTTGTATCACTATTAGTTGACATAATTAAAGGCCTTACCATTTAATTACTCTGCCGAAGTGTGCCTGAAGCTTTGAAGTCTATTAACCAACTATTATAGCATGAGGCTCACAATCTAGTATATACTACGCTAATGATTGCATAGTTTTGCCTGCTGTAGTATGTTTGTATGAAACCCTCTATTGTTCATTATGCTCCCTAAGACTTTAATTGAGGCACAGAATGGCCAACTGCTTGCTTACTTATACGCAACGTGTTGTCTAAATTTGTAACTTGTCTGTGTTTTCGATTGGGCCCCAACATCATGCTCCTCTAGTGAGCTAAGATGGATTTCTGTATGCAGGCTGCATAGACTATATTTTTTATAATTTTTAAAATATCACCTGCCTAAGCTTTATGATGTGTTAACATTTTTTTAAAGTGACATGTAACATTATTGTTAGTCCTGTTTTGCCATGTAGTACAAAATAATGTCTTGTTCGCTTCACTGTTGTAACTATATTTTTGCCCTAGTCATGTGTACTTATAGAAACATTTCAGGATGAAGTGACATCAACACAAAGATCTGCGAGCAGTGCGGCATGGCCATTACCGAATGAAACTTGAAATCGGGACTGACCAAACCCTAGCACCCAAATTAAATGCAATTAGGATCAAAATAAAAATATTTTCAAAGAACCCAAAATGTCATGGAAAATGTTCATGATTTCTGATAAAGGAGAAAACCTCTGCCAAAAATGATGAACATATTTCTTGGCCAATATGGAGTTTTTTAAGTTAAATCATATTGTATTTGAATTGGAGCATTTAATGCCTATAAATATTTTAGATGCTTCAATACTTCTGAAAACAATTGGGGGCTGTTGGAAATAATTCAAATAGTGCCCAAAATTTTTGTCAGGATTTTCCAAAATGAGTTAGTATTTTTACTAATTCAAAATAGATAAGAAGAAATAGAAAACTAAAACAGAATAAAAGAGAGAGAGAGAAGTACCTGGCGCCCACCTCGCAGCCCACCTGGCCCAACTCCAGCGGCCCAGTCCACCGCAGCCGCCACCGTCTTCAACCTCCTGCCAGTAGGCAGGAGGGCGTGTGGCCACCGCGTGCCGGCACGCGCCGAGCCACCTCCTGCTTCCGCCGCTTCAGGAGCCAGCCCCGAGTGCCACACACTACCCCTCGCCCCCCTGCGCCTCTCCTCTCTCCCCCTGGACCTCATTCCCTCCTCTGCCCCGCTCTCGCGCGCACCATCGAGCGGAGCTCGTCGTCATCGTCGCCGTACTCGTGGCCACCGGCCACCCCTCGCCCTGCCGCTGCGCCCAAAAGCTCCGCCACTTCGTCCTCGACCCCCTCACCGAGCCACGCACCCGCGGGATGCCTGAAACGATGCCATTGTCTTCGTTTCCATCGCCGGCCGCCGGAAATCCCCATCGATGCTCCGCTCGCTCTGGTGCCTCCCCGAGCTCGCCGAGGCCACCGCTTCACCCGCTGTGAGCTCCTGTGCCGTTTCCCCCTCTCCCCTGGCTCGTTTTCTTCCTCTCACACCGATGCCCGTCGGAACCAAGAGCTCTTTGCCATCGGCCATGTCGCCGCCGTGGCCACCTTTGCCTAGAGTTGCAACCGAGCACACAGTCGTGCTCGGTGCACCCCCAGGAGGTCGTAGCACCCCTCTTTGCCTCCTGCAGTGCTCCCTAACCCCGAAACCCAGTTCACCCGAATGCCGGCGCTGCCTCGAGCTCGTTTCCGGCGATCTCTAGCCGTCCCCGCTGCTGCCGCATGCCGCCCTGGATGTGGGCGAGCCCCGGCTCCCCGCGCCCTCCGCGGCTGGATTGGGCGCCGGAGGAGCAATCCCGAGTCCTCCGCCGCGTTCGGCCTCGCCGGCGGCTAAACGCCGGCAGGTTGACCACTTTGACCGTCGGTGGTTTAGCCTCGGTTGACCAGGGGATTTGACCTTCCATAGGCCTATAAAATGCGGGCCCGCCCCCGGCTAATTAATCTAGTTTAACTTTAAACTTAATTAGAATGACCCAGGTTAGTACTAACTAAACTAGATTAGTTTAACTAACCACTAACACACGGGCCCCACAGGTCAGATTTGACCTGGACCGGCTCCGTTGACCTGCTGACGTCACACTGACGTCGGGCTGACGCAGTAAATCATTTTCTGGATTAAAAACAATTCAGAAATTCCAGAAATTTGTATAAACTTCAAAAATTCATAGTAATTCAACCGTAACTCCAAATGAAGTAAATTATATATGAAAAATGATCAGAAAAATCCAATCTTTCCATCTGTACTAGCTTCATGCATGTGAGAACACTTTAATATTGCTGTCTTGGTGAAACAAGCTAATGCACTTATATCACTTATTATTTTGGGTGATCATTTGAATCCTTGGTTCAAATGGACTCAAACCTTTCTGTCCCAAGTTGCATTAGGCCTATCACACATCATATTGCCATGTCATAGCATGCATCATATTGTCACATTACATTGATTGTGTCCTTCTGTGTTTGCCGGTAACCGTCCCCTCTCAGTAGACGATGTTCCGACGATGAGTTTGATGACACCCATGAAGAACTATACTATCTTCAGAAGTGCCAGGCAAGCAAAACCCCTTTGTTCATTTCGATACAATCCCACCCTCTCGCTCCTGCTCTCTTTTACTGCATTAGGACAACAACGATTCATGTGTTACTTGCTGTGGTAGTTGAACCCCTTATCCTCTGCATGACCTGTCATTGCCACAGTAAATAGATGAAACCCACTAGCATGAGTAGGAGTTGTTTGAGCCCTGATGTGCCTACTCATTCATGCTTGTTTGTCGTGCTTGCTACTGCTTAGAGTTGAGTCGGGTCTGATTCATCGAGGATGAATTGGAGGTGTGTAAACATGTCCTACTGTGTGTGAGCTAAGTGTGTGAACACGATTTGGTAAAGGTAGCGGTGAGAGGCCATGTAGGAGTACATGGTGGGTTGTCTCATTGAAACCGTCCTCAGGAACTGAGTTCTGTGTTTGTGATCCATGAAACAGCTACTACCACACGTTGGGCCTCGAAATATGACCCCGCTCGACTTACTAACCCCTCTCGTCCTCTGTCCAGGAGTTGCAAGTAGTTTCTGGTGTTTGTAGCATGCTGGGGGCCGCACGCAATCCTGACCATAGGGGTGGGCTGTGTTGCGGTAGGCACGTGGCACGGTGTACCGGGCGCCCGTTTGGTGTCCCGGGAACCTTGCACACATCGTTTGGGGTTGTGAGCGAAACTCCGGCCGGATCTCCTCGCGGATGGAACCCGAATAGGCGATAAACCTGGACTAGATACTTGTGGTTAGTTGTTGGGGAACGTAGTAATTTCAAAAAATTTCCTACGCAAACGCAAGATCATGGTGATGCATAGCAACGAGAGGGGAGAGTGTTGTCTACGTACCCTCGTAGACCAAAGCGGAAGCGTTGACGCAACGTAGAGGAAGTAGTCGTACGTCTTCCCGATCCGACCGATCCAAGCACCGTTACTCCGGCACCTCCGAGTTCTTGGCACACGTTCAGCTCGATGACGCACCCCTAGCTCCGATCCAGCAAAGCTTCGGGGAGGAGTTCCATCAGCACGACGGCGTGGTGACAATCTTGATGTTCTACCGGCACAGGGCTTCGCCTAAGCACTGCAACGATATATTCGAGGTGGAATATGGTGGAGGGGGGCACCGCACACGGCTAAGGAACGATCACGAAGATCAACTTGTGTGTCCATGGGGTGCCCCCTGCCTCATTATATAAAGGATGGAGGAGGAGGAGGCCGGCCAAGGCTATTGGTGCGGCCAGGATGGGAGTCCTACTAGGACTCCAAGTCCTAGTAGGAGTCCATCAAGAGGGGAGGAAGGGAGAAGGAAGTGGAGGAGTATGAAAGGTGGTCGGCCCCCCTTTCCCTAGTCCAATTCGGACTAGAGGGGAGGGGGGCGCAGCATCCTTTTTCTTCTTCCCACTAAAGCCCATCAAGGCCCATTACTTCTCCCGTAATCCCGTAACTCCCCGATACTCCCGAAAATACCCGAATCACTCAGAATCTTTCCGATGTCCGAATATAGTCGTCCAATATATCGATCTTTACGTCTCAACCATTTCGAGACTCCTCGTCATGTCCCCGATCTCATCCGGGACTCCGAACTCCTTCGGTACATCAAAACTCATAAACTCATAATATAACTGTCATCGAAAACTTTAAGCGTGCGGACCCTACGGTTCGAGAACAATGTAGACATGACCGAGACACGTCTCCGGTCAATAACCAATAGCGGGACCTGGATGCCCATATTGGCTCCTACATATTCTACGAAGATCTTTATCGGTCAGACCGCATAACAACATACGTTGTTCCCTTTGTCCATCGGTATGTTACTTGCCCGAGATTCGATCGTTGGTATCCAATACCTAGTTCAATCTCGTTACCGGCAAGTCTCTTTACTCGTTCTGTAATACATCATCTTGCAACTAACTCATTAGTTGCAATGCTTGCAAGGCTTATGTGATGTGCATTACCGAGAGGGCCCAGAGATACCTCTCCGACAATCGGAGTGACAAATCCTAATCTTGAAATACGCCAACCCAACATATACCTTTGGAGACACCTGTAGTACTCCTTTATAATCACCCAGTTACGTTGTGATGTTTGGTAGCACCCAAAGTGTTCCTCCGGCAAACGGGAGTTGCATAATCTCATAGTCAAAGGAACATGTATAAGTCATGAAGAAAGCAATAGCAACATACTAAACGATCGGGTGCTAAGCTAATGAAATGGGTCATGTCAATCAGATCATTCAACTAATGATGTGACCCCATTAATCAAATAACAACTCTTTGTTCATGGTTAGGAAACATAACCATCTTTGATTAACGAGCTAGTCAAGTAGAGGCATACTAGTGACACTCTGTTTGTCTATGTATTCACACATGTATTATGTTTCCAGTTAATACAATTCTAGCATGAATAATAAACATTTATCATGATATAAGGAAATAAATAATAACTTTATTATTGCCTCTAGGGCATATTTCCTTCAGTCTCCCACTTGCACTAGAGTCAATAATCTAGTTCACATCGCCATGTGATTTAATAGCAATAGTTCACATCACCAGGTGATTAACACCCATAGTTCACATCGATATGTGATCAACACCCAAATGGTTTGCTAGATTCAGTAATCTAGTTCACATCGCTATGTGATTAACACCCAAAGAGTACTACGGTGTGATCATGTTTTGCTTGTGAGAGAAGTTTAGTCAACGGGTCTGCCACATTCAGATCCGTTATGTATTTTGCAATTTTCTATGTCTACAATGCTCTGCACTGAGCTACTCTAGCTAATTGCTCCCACTTTCAATATGTATCTAGATCGAGACTTAGAGTCATCCAGATCGGTGTCAAAACTTGCATCGACGTAACCCTTTACGACGAACCTTTTGTCACTTCCATAATCGAGAAACATATCCTTATTCCACTAAGGATAATTTTGACCGCTGTCCAGTGATCTACTCCTAGATCACTATTGTACTCCCTTGCCAAACTCAGTGTAGGGTATACAATAGATCTGGTACACAGCATGGCATACTTTATAGAACCTATGGCCAAGGCATAGGGAATGATTTTCATTCTCTTTCTATCTTCTGCCGTGGTCGAGTTTTGAGTCTTTACTCAACTTCATACCTTGTAACACAGGAAAGAACTCTTTCTTTGACTGTTCCATTTTTAACTACTTCAAAATCTTGTCAAGGTATGCACTCATTGAAAACTTATCAAGCGTCTTGATCTATCTCTATAGATCTTGATGCTCAATATGTAAGCAGCTTTACCGAGGTCCTTCTTCGAAAAACTTCTTTCAAACACTCCTTTATGCTTTGCAGAATAATTCTACATTATTTCCGATCAACAATATGTCATTTACATATACTTATCAGAAATGCTGTAGTGCTCCCACTCACTTTCTTGTAAATACAGGCTTCACCGCAAGTCTGTATAAAACTATATGCTTTGATCAACTCATCAAAGCATATATTCCAACTCCGAGATGCTTGCACCAGTCCATAGATGGATCGCTGGAGCTTGCACATTTTGTTAGCACCTTTAGGATTGACAAAACCTTCTGGTTGCATCATATACAACTCTTCTTTAATAAATCCATTAAGGAATGCAGTTTTGTTTTATCCGTTTGCCAGATTTCATAAAATGCGGCAATTGCTAACATGATTCGGACAGACTTAAGCATGGGTACGAGTGAGAAACTCTCATCGTAGTCAACACCTTGAACTTGTCGAAAACCTTTTGCGACAATTCTAGCTTTGTAGATAGTAACACTACTATCAGCTTCTGTCTTCCTCTTGAAGATCCATTTATTTTCTATGGCTTGCCGATCATCGGGCAAATCCATCAAAGTCCATACTTTGTTCTCATACATGGATCCCATCTCAGATTTCATGGCTTTAAGCCATTTTGCGGAATCTGGGCTCACCATCGCTTCTTCATAGTTCGTAGGTTCATCATGATCTAGTAGCATGACTTCCAGAACAGGATTGCCGTACCACTCTGGTGCGGATCTTACTCTGGTTGATCTACGAGGTTCTGTAGTAACTTGTTCTGTAGTTCTATGATCATCATCATCAACCTCCTCACTAGTTGGTTTTGACGTCACAGAAACTGGTTCCTGTGATGTACTGGTTTCCAACAAGGGAATAGGTACAGTTACCTCATCAAGTTCTACTTTCCTCCCACTCACTTCTTTCGAGAGAAACTCCTTCTCTAGAAAGGATCCATTCTTAGCAACGAATGTCTTGCCTTCGGATCTGTGATAGAAGGTGTACCCAACTGTCTCCTTTGGGTATCCTATGAAGACATATTTCTCCGATTTGGGTTTGAGCTTATCAGGATGAAACTTTTTTCACATAAGCATCACAACCCCAAACTTTAAGAAACGACAACTTTGGTTTCTTGCTAAACCACAGTTCATACTGTGTCGTCTCAACGGATTTAGATGGTGCCCTATTTAACGTGAATGCAGCTGTCTCTAATGCATAACCCCAAAACGATAGTGGTAAATCGGTAAGAAACATCATAGATTGCACTATATCAATAAAGTACGGTTATGACGTTCGGACACACCATTATGCTGTGGTGTTCCAGGTGGCGTGAGTAGTGAAACTATTTCACATTGTTTAACTGAAGGCCAAACTCGTAACTCAAATGTTTTACCTCTGGGATCATATCGTAGTAACTTTTATTTTCTTGTTACGATGATTCTCTACTTCACTCTGAAATTCTTTGAACTTTTCAAACGTTTCAGACTTATGTTTCATCAAGTAGATATACCCATATCTGCTCAAATCATCTGTGAAGGTTTGAAAATAATGATACTTGTCGCGAGCCTTAATATTCATCGGACCACATACATCAGTATGTATGATTTCCAACAAATCTGTTGCTTGCTCCATTGTTCCGGAGAACGGCGTTTTAGTCATCTTGCCCAAGAGGCATGGTTCTCAAGCATCAAGTGATTCATAATCAAGTGATTCCAAAATCCCATCAGCATGGAGTTTCTTCATGCGCTTTACACCAATATGACCTAAACGGCAGTGCCACAAATAGGTTGCACTATCATTATTAACTTCGCATCTTTTGGTTTCAATATTATGAATATGTGTATCACTACGATCGAGATCCAATGAACTATTTTCATTGGGTGTGTATGTCCATAAAAGGTTCTATTCATGTAAACAGAACAACAATTGTTCTCTAACTTAAATGAATAATCGTATTGCAATAAACATGATCAAATCATATTTATGCTCAACGCAAACACCAAATAACACTTATTTAGGTTCATCACTAATCCCGAAAGTATAGGGAGTGTGCGATGATGATCATATCAATCTTGGAACTACTTCCAACTTTCATCGTCACTTCACCCTTAACTAGTCTTTGTTCATTCTGCAACTCCCGTTTCGAGTTTCTACTCTTAGCAACTGAACCAGTATCAAATACCGAGGGGTTGCTATGAACACTAGTAAAATACATATCAATAATCTGTATATCAAATATACCTTTGTTCACTTTGCCATCCTTCTTATCCGCCAAATACTTGGGGCAGTTCCGCTTCCAGTGACCAGTCCCTTTGCAGTAAACGCACTCAGTCTCAGGCTTAGGTCCAGACTTGGGCTTCTTCACTTGAGCAGCAACTTGCTTGCCGTTCTTCTTGAAGTTCCCCTTCT
This sequence comes from Aegilops umbellulata, assembly GCA_032464435.1. Taxonomy (NCBI): domain Eukaryota; kingdom Viridiplantae; phylum Streptophyta; class Magnoliopsida; order Poales; family Poaceae; genus Aegilops; species Aegilops umbellulata. The sequence continues at coordinate 334,776,803 of CP136054.1, read as the reverse complement.
TCTCTTTGCCCTTTACTTGAAACTAGTGATCTTGTCAACCATCAACGCTTGATGCTCTTTCTTGATTTCTACCTCCATCGATTTCATCATTATGAAAAAGTTCGGGAGTCGTTTTCGTCATCCCTTGCATACTATAGTTCATCACGAAGTTCTACTAACTTGGTGATGGTGACTAGAGAATTCTGTTAATCACTATCTTATCTGGAAGATTAACTCCCACTTGATTCAAGCGATTGTAGTACCCAGACAATCTGAGCACATGCTCACTAGTTTGAGCGATTCTCCTCCATCTTTTAGCTATAGAACTTGTTGGAGACTTCATATCCCTCAACTCGGGTAGTTGCTTGAAATATTAACTTCAACTACTGGAACATCTCATATGGTCCATGACGTTCAAAACGTCTTTGAAGTCCCGATTCTAAGCCATTAAGCATGGTGCACTAAACTATCAAGTAGTCATCATATTGAGCTAGCCAAACGTTCATAACGTCTGCATCTGCTCCTGCAATAGGTCTGTCACCTAGCGGTGCATTAAGGACATAATTCTTCTGTGCAGCAATGAGGATAAACCTCAGATCACGGATCCAATCCGCATCATTGCTACTAATATTTTTCAACACAATTTTCTCTAGGAACATATCGAAATAAACATAGGGAAGCAACAACGCGAGCTATTGATCTACAACATAGATATGCTAATACTACTAGGACTAAGTTCATGATAAATTAAAGTTCAATTAATCATATTACTTAAGAACTCCCACTTAGATAGATATCCCTCTAATCCTCTAAGTGATCACGTGATCCAAATCAAACTAAACCATAACCGATCATCACGTGAAATGGATTAGTTTTCAATGGTGAACATTATCATGTTGATCATATCTACTATATGATTCACGCTCGACCTTTCGGTCTCCGTGTTCCGAGGTCATATCTTATATGCATAGCTCGTCAAGTATAACCTGAGTATTCCGCGTGTGCAACTGTTTTGCACCCGTTGTATTTGAACGTAGAGCCTATCACACCCGATCATCACGTCGTGTCTCAGCACGAAGAACTTTCGCAACGGTGCATACTCAGGGAGAACACTTCTTGATAATTAGTGAGAGATCATCTTATAATGCTACCGTCAATCAAAGAAAGATAAGATGCATAAAAGATAAACATCACATGCAATCAATATAAGTGATATGATATGGCCATCATCATCTTGTGCTTGTGATCTCCATCTCCGCAGCACTGTCATGATCACCATCGTCACCGACGCGACACCTTGATCTCCATCGTAGCATCGTTGTCGTCTCGCCAATCTTATGCTTCTACGACTATCGCTACCGCTTAGTGATAAAGTAAAGTATTACAGGGCGATTGCATTGCATACAATAAAGCGACAACCATACGGCTCCTGCCGGTTGCCGATAGCTCGGTTACAAAACATGATCATCTCATACAATAAAATTTAGCATCATGTCTTGACCATATCACATCACAACATGCCCTGCAAAAACAAGTTAGACGTCCTCTACTTTGTTTGTTGCAAATTTTACGTGGCTGCTACGGGCTGAAGCAAGAACCAATCTCACCTACGCATCAAAACCACAACGATACTTCGTCAAATAGACTCCGTTTTAACCTTCTCAAGGACCGGGCGTAGCCATACTCGGTTCAACTAAAGTTGGTGAGACAGTCTCCCGCAAGCCATCTGTGTGCAAAGCACGTCGAGGGAACCGGTCTCGCGTAAGCGTACGCGTAAGGTTGGTCCGGGTCGTCTCATCCAACAATACCGCTGACCCAAAGTATGACATGCTGGTAGGCAGTATGACTTGTATCGTCCACAACTCACTTGTGTTCTACTCGTGCAAATAACATCAAACCATAAAAACCTAGGCTCGGATGCCACTGTTGGGGAACGTAGTAATTTCAAAAAATTTCCTACGCACACGCAAGATCATGGTGATGCATAGCAACGAGAGGGAAGAGTGTTGTCTACGTACCCTCGTAGACCGAAGCGGAAGCGTTGACGCAACGTAGAGGAAGTAGTCGTACGTCTTCCCGATCCGACCGATCCAAGCACCGTTACTCCGGCACCTCCGAGTTCTTGGCACACGTTCAGCTCGATGACGCACCCCTAGCTCCGATCCAGCAAAGCTTCGGGGAGGAGTTCCATCAGCACGACGGCGTGGTGACAATCTTGATGTTCTACCGGCGCAGGGCTTCGCCTAAGCACTGCAACGATATATTCGAGGTGGAATATGGTGGAGGGGGGCACCGCACACGGCTAAGGAATGATCACGAAGATTAACTTGTGTGTCCATGGGGTGCCCCCTGCCTCATTATATAAAGGATGGAGGAGGAGGAGGCCGGCCAAGGCTATTGGTGCGGCCAGGATGGGAGTCCTACTAGGACTCCAAGTCCTAGTAGGAGTCCATCAAGAGGGGAGGAAGGGAGAAGGAAGTGGAGGAGTAGGAAAGGTGGCCGGCCCCCCTTTCCCTAGTCCAATTCGGACTAGAGGGGAGGGGGGCGCAGCAGCCTTTTTCTTCTTCCCACTAAAGCCCATCAAGGCCCATTACTTCTCCCGTAATCCCGTAACTCCCCGATACTCCCGAAAATACCCGAATCACTCAGAACCTTTCCGATGTCCGAATATAGTTGTCCAATATATCGATCTTTACGTCTCGACCATTTCGAGACTCCTCGTCATGTCCCCGATCTCATCCGGGACTCCGAACTCCTTCGGTACATCAAAACTCATAAACTCATAATATAACTGTCATCGAAAACTTTAAGCGTGCGGACCCTACGGTTCGAGAACAATGTAGACATGACCGAGACACGTCTCCAGTCAATAACCAATAGCGGGACCTGGATGCCCATATTGGCTCCTACATATTCTACGAAGATCTTTATCGGTCAGACCGCATAACAACATACGTTGTTCCCTTTGTCCATCGGTATGTTACTTGCCCGAGATTCGATCGTCGGTATCCAATACCTAGTTCAATCTTGTTACCGGCAAGTCTCTTTACTCATTCTGTAATACATCATCTTGCAACTAACTCATTAGTTGCAATGCTTGCAAGGCTTATGTGATGTGCATTACCGAGAGGGCCCAGAGATACCTCTCCGACAATCGGAGTGACAAATCCTAATCTTGAAATACGCCAACCCAACATATACCTTTGGAGACACCTGTAGTACTCCTTTATAATCACCCAGTTACGTTGTGACGTTTGGTAGCACCCAAAGTGTTCCTCCGGCAAACGGGAGTTGCATAATCTCATAGTCAAAGGAACATGTATAAGTCATGAAGAAAGCAATAGCAACATACTAAACGATCGGGTGCTAAGCTAATGAAATGGGTCATGTCAATCAGATCATTCAACTAATGATGTGACCCCATTAATCAAATAACAACTCTTTGTTCATGGTTAGGAAACATAACCATCTTTGATTAACGAGCTAGTCAAGTAGAGGCATACTAGTGACACTCTGTTTGTCTATGTATTCACACATGTATTATGTTTCCGGTTAATACAATTCTAGCATGAATAATAAACATTTATCATGATATAAGGAAATAAATAATAACTTTATTATTGCCTCTAGGGCATATTTCCTTCATTAGTTAGGTCGTGGTCTACACCCACATTGGCTTTCGCTTGAAGTCTGCCGAGCACATGTCGTGTGCAGACGCTAAGTGGTGGAAACATGTGTGAAGAAGTACACCCCTGCAGGGTTATAAACAATCTATTCGAATAGCCGCGTCCGCGGTAAAAGACTTCTGGGTTGCCTATAACAGTTCATAGACAAGTGAAAGTGGATACTCTAAAATGTGCAAGATAAGCGTGAGTGCTATGGATGGCCTTCTCGTAGGGAGACGGAAGTGGATCCATAGTGGTGTATTGATATGGTGAATATGTGGACTCATGTGCGCCACCTCAAAAGAGTTACTTGCAGTCATAGTTCAGGATAGCCACCAAGTCAAAGCTGGCTTGCTGCAGTCAAACTCCACCATCCCCTTTGTTGATACTGATGCATATGTAGCTAGTTCTGATGTAAGTCTTGCTGGGTACATTTGTACTCACGTTTGCCTATTTTATGTTTTGTAGAGAGACGTCGGTCTCGCTAGTAGTTCTGTGTGGACTTCGACGTTTAGCTTGATACCTCAGCTACGATCTTGTGCCCTCGACAGGATCTGGTAGATAGTCAGGCTTCTCAGCCTTTTTCATTTGTAGATGTCTGTACTCAGATATATTAAGCTTCCGCATGTGTTTTGACTTGTATGCTCTGAATGTTGGGTCATGAGACCCATGTTGGTAATATCTCGCTCCTCGGAGCCTAATGAATAAATACTTGAGTCGTAGTGTTATGTTGTGATGCCATGTTGTATTTACACATATCGAGCATATTGTGTGTATGATTGAAATGCTTGGAATGTGTGGGATCCGACAATCTAGTTGTTTATCCTTGGCAGCCTCTCTTATGGGGAAATGTAGTCTAGTGCTTCCTTGAGCCATAGTAGTCCGCTACATCCCGGTTCACTGGAGTCCTGCTAGCCCAGCACTACTGCTCAGGACACTTGACTAGCCGGCATGTGTTTCACTTCGTTCCTGTGTCTGTCCCTTCGGGGAAATGTCACGCGGTGACATCCGGAGTCCTGCCTAGCCTGCTACAGCCCGGGTTACCGGAGTCCTGTTAGCCCAGTGCTACAGCCCGGATTCACACGCTGCTGACCGACATGCTCGAAGTTGATTCATGTATGCCTGTCCCCATGGGTTAGTGCCGCTTGGGGTTCACGACTAGCCATGTCGGCCCGGGTTCTCTGTCATATGGATGCTAGCGGCACTATCATATACGTGAGCCAAAAGGCGCAAATGGTCCAGGGCCAGGTAAGGTGGCACCTGTGGGAATACCGTGCGTGAGGCTGCAAAGTGATATGATGTGTTACATGCTACATCGATGTGGCTTAGGATCGGGGTCCTGACAGCGTTGGTATCAGAGCCTGACTGCCTGTAGGATTAGCAAGCCAAACTGGTCGAAGTTGATTCTAGAAATGCTTTAGTTATATATGAGAATTGATTGTGGAAGGGAACGTAAGGCTCTTTTTACTCCTTATACCTCATGCCCTCTGATCTGAGTCATCCTTTTCCTTTCTACGGGGATTAAGAACTAGGCCTTCTCATCTATCTATCAGGATGACGTGTTACTAATCCTTAGACTCATAGGATTGTTGGTTTCAAGCCCCAGTTCAGTTCCCACTACTCCTGTGTGTTGTTAGTTGATCTCCGAACCTTGATATGGTGATGTTGAGTGGTTATGCCAATTTTGCAGGATGTCTCAAATAATTTTGAGCATTTATAGCCGTTATGATGTCCGAGTCATCCCAGGTTTCTAAATAGTCTGATGCACTTGCAATCATTCCTCCATGTTCCTGATGTCCATTTGGGCCAGATTAATCACACTAATCGGTTAGTTGAGGTACTCTATTACCTCGACATATATGTTGGAGCTATTATTATGACCCCAGGTGTCTTAGGGAGTCACCTAGTAATCTAGCAATGCTTTGTGTTCCCGGTGTGATGATTCTGGCCACCATTCTCGAAAGCATCCCGTGATGCCATTTAGTAGTAGGTATTCTACTATTGGGTTCTTGACCCAAGATTCACTCTACTTACCTCGTGTCGATAGTGTTGCTTGTACCTTTAGGATATTAGTAACCTTTTTGATAGTCCTCGAGGTCCGTGGTATTTCCTTCTTCCAAATACCATGAACTACTTATGGCAGAAGTTTGTTGAACCAAAAGATCACAATAAGAGTGCTCTTGACGAGTTCTCCATTCAAATTGTGAATCTGCTAGTCCTTCTTCTTCTGCATGGGTTATCCGGAAGAAATATGTTGAATTTATTCGGCATACTAATCCATGCATCCACAACTCAGAAAAACATATGTTCCTTGAGTTGTCTCTCTTTAGTTGTATTCTGATCCCCGTCTATCATTTGATACTCAAGAGTATGTGTGCATTCGTTCGTTGATGCCTATCATTCGTGTGGTCCGTCAAGCCATTCTATTTCAGAATGACTAGGAGAAACAAACTCCAGTACCTCATCCATATCTAGGATTGGGTAAAAGTAGTTGTATTCCGCAGATCAAAATGCCAATCCAGCTTTTGCTCTGTTCTACCGTGGGGTGTCACCCTCTTTCTTATCAAGAATGTTAAGAGAATTGCACCACCTCTTATGAATTCTTGATTTAGTGATACTCCTTGCCATCATTGTTCATTCCTCGGTTCGGTGTTGTTGTAACCGGTATACCGACAAATGAATTGTGATGTGTGAAATCAATACTCCTAGCAACTCGTTGCTTGGTAGTAAATGGACAATAATATCATTCTTAGCGTGCTGGTTATTGAATCGACATTCTAAGATAGATTGTGGTATCTAGTCCTTATTTCTGGTGCACCCTTCGATCAATAAGTTAGGATTATTCAATCCTTTGCTTATTCGACCATATCGTCTTGCCCTGAAAAGCAAGATTGTTCTCGAGCTTAGTAACATATCGATGGTTCGTGATTTTCCGAATATCTTCTCGGAAGTATTACCAGGTTGTCGCCTGACTGTTATGTTGAGCTCGTGATCAAGTTGGTTTTCCTCTAGACCAGCCATTCTCCAAGAATCTGTGTTGGTTATCCCTGAGCTAGTTGGTTAAGCTAAACAACAACTTGGAGAGTTGGAAGATAAAAGCTTGTCTGACTTAGTTCATGTTAAGGGATATCTTTTTATTGTGTGTGTGTTGAAGAAAGATGATATCTCCATCGATTGGTCCTCGTGATCAGTTGTTGGATCTATTACCTTGTCAAAACTTAGACTTGAGTATGGGCTATCGTCAAGTCAAATCAGAACCAACGATGTTCGTAATGTTGTCTTACTCGTGGTTGATCCCTCGAGCATACACCATTATATCTTTTGGTCTGACCAATGCTATCACCGTGTTCACATGATGGTGGAAGTCCAGTGATATGGAAATTCCGATGAGGTGTTGTTGAGCCCATCAGCAGCATTTTGTCCCCCCCATGATTCATGTTGAACATCAACCTAGTGTTGAGAACTTTGTAAGCAATGCCTTCGTGTTCTGTTCATGAAGCTTATGCTTGGATGGGAGAAGTGACTTCCTCAAATTCATGTGCATTAGGTGTAAGTTGCCGCCATGAATTTGAGAAAGGTTTGTTTTGTTTCCCTTGGAATCATTCCAAGTCAGTCATGCATACATGCGAAGTATTCTATGGTTTGGTAGATTAATTACCTCCACTCCATATGTGACCCTAGCACACCAAGCCACTGATTGATTTGTTCAAAGAAAAGAAGTTCATGCGCTAATCCTGAAGGGCCCGGACGGATATGCGCAAGACTTGTTATCACAATGATGGTTCCCAATCAGAACTCGGTAGTGTTTTATTGCAAGACTACCATGTAATCATGCTTGTCTGGGACAGCGTGTTCACATGTGTGTAGCAGAACCCGCTCATGTTTTGGAGCATACTATCGTAATTCATCTCCCGAGAATCTCGCAACGTTATCTTGTCGAATTGTGTTGCAACTCTTCTTTTCAGACTTGTGAGTCTGAAGTATCCTGTTTCTAACCAGATCTGAATCTCAGGCAGATATGATGGTTGGAACACTCCCAACATTTGCATTTTGTTTCCAGCTTGCACCCCATCGTGCCAATTTTCCATGGGATGGCCTTCTCAGCAGTTGCTGTCTAGGATCATCTTCAAGAGTGGTCCTGTCATGGGTCCCATCCATTTCCGGTGATAAGCAAAAGTCATCCATTGTGTTGTCTTTAACAAGGTAGTCCACATCATCCATCCAGTTCGAGTATGCCATTCTTTCGAATCCGTTCAAACGATCGTTTGTGATTGCCTTAGGCTGGTATATAGAGTTTCAATGATCTCTGTATCAAAAGTAATTCTTTTTGCCACTTAAGGGAATAGTTCTACGAGTCACCTTTCCCAAGGTGCCCCGTTATGGAATCATGGCAATTATTTCCTCGCCACCTCGACACCATCCACCATCTCTCTAAGCATTGAATTGTTGCCCACCAAATCAAACCTTGTTGTTTGTTCTTCCATCCCTCTCGATGTGTTTTGTGTCTCAACTCGAGATGTTCCAACATCTCATTCCACGAGTTGATCTTGAATGCTCGATCTTCGAGGAGATCATTTCCTATAGAGTTTCTTTCTGTCGCCATCGTGTTGGATGAAGATCTCAAAAGCGAGGAAGTCGAGATCAATATGATGCATGAAGCTACTTCTTCGAGAAGGGTAGTTGGATTGAGAAGATTGTGATAGCTTGCGACCCTCTGTCTTCTTGCCTCATGACTTGAATCTCGGGACGAGATTCTTGTTTAGCGGGGGTGAGTTGTCACAGCCCTAGAGTTTGCTTGTAACTAGTGGAATTGCATCTATGCATCATGTTTAATTTTCATGAAACTTGAAATGGGGACTGACCAAACCCTAGCACCCAAATGAAATGAAATTAGGATCAAAATAAAAATATTTTCAAAGAACCCAAAATGTCATGGAAAATGTTCATGATTTCTGATAAAGGTGAAAACCTCTGCCAAAAATGATGAGCATATTTCTTGGCCATTATGGATTTTTTTAAGTTAAATCATTTTTTTGACTATAAACAGTAGGGTAAACACCCCACTGCAACTTTTATTAATAGAAAAAAAACAAGGAACAAAAGTCGTGTGGGCTTGAGGTAAGCCCAAACAAAGGAAAAAGAAGAAAAGAAGAGAAACTAAAAGAAGAGACTAACCTACAGCTAAAAAGAAGATAAAACTAAGAAACAGAAACAGAGAGAACTAAACATAAAAAACTACATCCAAGCATCCAACCAAGCAGAGAATTGAGCTTCATATTTCTTCTTGATCCTATATTTGAGAAGCTTTAAAAAGAGACTAACCAAGCATCCAAGTTAAATCATATTGTATTCGAATTGGAGCATTTAATGCCTATAAATATTTTAGATGCTTCAATACTTCTAAAAACAATTGGGGGCTGTTGGAAATAATTCAAATAGTGCCCACAATTTTTGTCAGGATTTTACAAAATGAGTTAGTATTTTTACTAATTCAGAACATATCAGAAGAAATAGAAAACTAAAACAGAATAAAAGAGAGAGAGAGAGAGAGAGAGAGAGAGAGAGAGAGAGAGAAGTACCTGGCGCTCACCTCGCAGCCCACCTGGCCCAACTCCAGCGGCCCAGTCCACCGCAGCCGCCACCGTCTTCAACGGCCACCGCGCGCTGGCACACGCCGAGCCACCTCCTGCTTCCACCGCTTCTGGAGCCAACCCCGAGTGCCATGCACTCCCTCTCGCCCCCCTGCGCCTCTCCTCTCTCCCCCTGGACCTCATTCCCTCCTCTGCTCCCCTCTCATGTGCACCACCGAGCGGAGCTCGTCGTCATCGTCGCCGTACTCGTGGCCACCGGCCACCCCTCGCCCTGCCGCTGCGCCCAAAAGCTCCGCCACTTCGTCCCCGACCCCCTCACCGAGCCACGCACCCGCGGGACGCCTGAAACGATGCCAACGTCTTCGTTTCCATCGCCGGCCGCCGGAGATCCCCCTCGATGCTCCGCTCTCTCCGGTGCCTCCCCGAGCTCGCCGAGGCCACCGCTGCACCCGCTGTGAGCTCCTGTGTCATTTCCCCCTCTCCCCTGGCTCGTTTTCTTCCTCTAACACCGATGCCCGTCGGAACCGAGAGCTCTTCGCCATCGGCCATGTCGCCGTCGTGGCCACCGTTGCCTAGAGTTGCAACCGAGCACACAGTCGTGCTCAGTGCACCCCCAGGAGGTCGTAGCACCCCTCTCTGCCTCCTGCGGTGCTCCCTAACCCCGAAACCCAGTTCACCCGAACGACGGCGCCGCCTCGAGCTCGTTTCCGGCGATCTCTGGCCGTCCCCGCTGCTGCCGCATGCCGCCCTGGATGCGGGCGAGCCCCAGCTCCCCGCAGGTGCCCTCCGCTGCTCAATTGGGCGCCGGAGGAGCAATCCTGAGTCCCCTGCCGCGTTCGGCCTCGCCGGCGGCTAAACGCTGGTGGGTTGACCACTTTGACCACCGGTGGTTTAGCCCCGGTTGACCAGGGGATTTGACCTCCCCTGGGCCTATGACATGCGGGCCCGCCCCCGGCTAATTAATCTATTTTATCTTTAAACTTAATTAGAATGACCCAGGTTAGTACTAACTAAACTAGATTAGTTTAACTAACCAGTGACACACATGCCCCACAGGTCAGATTTGACCCGGACCGACTCCGTTGACCTGCTGACGTCACACTGACGTCGGGCTGACGCAGTAAATCATTTTCTGGATTAAAAACAATTCAGAAATTCCAGAAATTTGTATAAACTTCAAAAATTCATAGTAATTCAACCGTAACTCCAAATGAAGTAAATTATATATGAAAAATGATCAGAAAAATCCAATCTTTCCATCTGTACTAGTTTCATGCATGTCAGAACACTTTAATCTTGCTGTCTAGGTGAAACAAGCTAATGCACTTATATCACTTATTATTTTGGGTGATCATTTGAATCCTTGGTTCAAATGGACTCAAACCTTTCTGTCCCAAGTTGCGTTAGACCTATCACACATCATATTTCCATATCAGAGCATGCATCATATTGTCACATTACATTGATTGTGTCCTTCTGTGTTTGCCGGTAACCGTCCCCTCTCAGTAGACGATGTTCCGGCGATGAGTTCGATGACACCCATGAAGAACTATACTATCTTTAGAAGTGCTAGGCAAGCAAAACCCCTTTGTTCATTCCGATACAATCCCACCCTCTCGCTCCTGCTCTCTTTTACTGCATTAGGACAACAACGATTCATGTGTTACTTGCTGCGGTAGTTGAACCCCTTATCCTCTGCATGACCTGTCATTGCCACAGTAAATAGATGAAACCCACTAGCATGAGTAGGAGTTGTTTGAGCCCTGATGTGCCTACTCATTCATGCTTGTTTGTCGTGCCTGCTACTGCTTAGAGTTGAGTCGGGTCTGATTCATCGAGGATGAATTGGAGGTGTGTAAACATGTCCTACTGTGTGTGAGCTAAGTGTGTGAACACGATTTGGTAAAGGTAGCGGTGAGAGGCCATGTAGGAGTACATGGTGGGTTGTCTCATTGAAACCGTCCTCAGGAACTGAGTTCTGTGTTTGTGATCCATGAAACAGCTACTACCACACGTTGGGCCTCGAAATATGACCCCGCTCGACTTACTGACCCCTCTCGTCCTCTGTCCAGGAGTTGCAAGTAGTTTCTGGTGTTTGTAGCATGCTGGGGGCCGCACGCAGTGCTGACCATAGGGGTGGGCTGTGTTGCGGTAGGCACGTGGCATGGTGTACCGGGCGCCCGTTTGGTGTCCCGGGAACCCTGCACACATCGTTTGGGGCTGTGAGCAAAACGCCGACCGGATCTCCTCACGGATAGAACCCGAATAGGCGATAAACCTGGACTAGAGACTTGTGTGGTTAGTTAGGTCGTGGTCTACACCCACATCGGCTTTCGCTTGAAGTCTGCCGAGCACATGTCGTGTGCAGACGCTAAGTGGTGGAAACATGTGTGAAGAAGTACACACCTGCAGGGTTATAAACAATCTATTCGAATAGCCGCGTCCACGGTAAAGGACTTCTGGGTTGCCTTTAACAGTTCGTAGACAAGTGAAAGTGGATACTCTAAAATGCGCAAGATAAGCGTGAGTGCTATGGATGGCCTTCTCGTAGGGAGACAGAAGTGGATCCATAGTGGTGTATTGATATGGTGAATATGTGGACTCGTGTGCACCACCTCAAAAGAGTTACTTGCAGTCGTAGTTCAGGATAGCCATCGAGTCAAAGCTGGTTTGCTGCAGTGAAACTCCACCATCCCCTTTGTTGATACTGATGCATATGTAGCTAGTTCTGATGTAAGTCTTGCTGGGTACATTTGTACTCACGTTTGCCTATTTTATATTTTGCAGAGAGACGTCAGTCTCGCTAGTAGTTCCGTGTGGACTTCGACGTTTAGCTTGATACCTCAGCTACGATCTTGTGCCCTCGACAGGATCTGGTAGATAGTCAGGCTTCTCAGCCTTTTTCTTTCGTAGATGTCTGTACTCAGACATATTAAGCTTCCGCATGTGTTTTGACTTGTATGCTCTGAATGTTGGGTCATGAGACCCATGTTTGTAATATCTCGCTCCTCGGAGCCTAATGAATAAATACTTGAGTCGTAGAGTTATGTTGTGATGCCATGTTGTATTTACACATATCGGGCATATTGTGTGTATGATTGAAATGCTTGGTATGTGTGGGATCCGACAGTCTAGTTGTTTATCCTTGGCAGCCTCTCTTATGGGGAAATCTAGTCCAGTGCTTCCTTGAGCCATAGTAGTCCGCTATAGCCCGGTTCACCGGAGTCCTGCTAGCCCAGCACTACTGCTTAGGATACTTGACTGGCCGGCATGTGTTTCACTTTGTTCCTGTGTCTGTCCCTTCGGGGTAATGTCACGCGGTGACATCCGGAGTCCTGCCTAGCCTGCTACAGCCCAGGTTACCGGAGTCCTGTTAGCCCAGTGCTACAGCCCGGATTCACACGCTGCTGACCGACATGCTCGAAGTTGATTCATGTATGCCTGTCCCCATGAGTTAGTGCCGCTTTGGGTTCACGACTAGCCATGTCGGCCTGGGTTCTCTGTCATATGGATGCTAGCGACACTATCATATACGTGAGCCAAAAGGCGCAAACGGTCCCGGGCCAGGTAAGGTGGCACGCGTGGGAATACCGTGCATGAGGCCGCAAAGTGATATGATGTGTTACATGCTAGATCGATGTGGCTTAGGATCGGGGTCCTGACAATGGCCCAACAGACTAACGGTCCACAAACGGGCTGATTGTAACAACGGGCTGAATTTGGCCCACAAGCAGAAAATGACAGTAACGGGCCGTAAGTAACCGAATGCTGCAAATGAGCCCAAGAATAAATGGGCCCTCAGAAGGCCAAAAGTTAACTTGGGCTGGAAACGGCCCAACGGAATAACGAGCCGTTAATGGTTATAAAGTGATACACTGTTCATTACGGGCCAGTTTCACCACGGGCCGTTATTGGGTGTAAAGTAATACACTGTTCATTACGGGCCAGTTTCAGCACGGGGCGCTAATGGGCCAAGAGTTACAAAGGGCCTCATATGGGCCGAAAGACGTCATGGGCTATACATGGGACATAAGTGAAAATGGGCTGGAATCATATTGGACGGCCCAGATGACGCTACTGGGCCTAATTCGGATAGGGCGTAACGTGCCTTGGGTTCTGTCATAAATTTGTCATGGATGTACATGCATGAAAAAAGCAACCTACTGTGACAAACACGTATCATCATGGAAGTGTATTTTTTTATAGTGATGAATTCACCTTCTTTGGGATCAGGAGTGGTGTCTGTTCCTGGGGTTCTCCAATGGATGATGTCTTTTGCAGCTAAGACGTCCACTTGGACATGCTCGTTCTGTGTTTGCTCTGTAACCTGGGAGGCAACCCGGTTGCATGAAGTAACAGATTTGGTCATTTTGTTGAAAAGCCTAGAAAGGGAGATAATGCCGGGTTAAGGTTATGTTGTTAAGCCGTCCAGTGATCCAAAGGGTGAGTGCATTATGCAAAGTCAATTCATATGCAGAATACGTGCTATACAATTGGCATGGTTAAGCCGGAAGAAAATGTCGGGTTATACAGATTCTGAACATACAGTGGCGGCTTAAAAAGGGACTAATGGTATATGGCGCGTTATGCCCTATTGTATAAGCCGCTCGCACGGCTGCAATGCTATAGATCTATAAGTGAAATTTTGCTAAGTGATGGACAAACAGGTTCCACAGATCAGTTCTACGATTTTGGATCTACAACCGTTCGAAAAATAAAATAAATCCTAAACCTAAATTGCGGCAATGGAAGAACTCATATGCTCCGATTGGATCTTTTGCAGAAAGGATACCTTTGGTGATTGGAAAGGGATGCTGAAAACTACTACCGCACAACTTCAGTATTGTGTTCAGATCAAACTACGCATGCAAAAGAGAAAAATGAAGAACGGTGAAGAACACCAATGAACGATGAAACCCTAATGCAGATCTCATATGAGGGGAGGCGATTACTTACTGACGCTGATGAGCAGCATAGGTGCGCCGCGTTTCTCTGGTCCATTCAGGTGGATGCAGCGGCCAGAGTTGATGACGTTGGAGGAAGACGGCGGTGGTGGAGCTCGGGCTTGCAGAGGCGTCGCAAGGAGGACAAACATGCAGGGTAAGGGTAAATAGTGAAAGGAAGGACCCCTGTCCCTATTTATAAGGAAGCGACTAAACAACATGCATGGGAATCAAGGAGGCTAAAAAATGATTATGCGGCTATATGGACGCCTCGATTTTTGGGAGATCTATAAAGATAAAGATATGGTGAGATGTCCTGGGTTTTGTGCGAAATTAATACACATGATGTGATGGTGGTTTACCATGGTTTTGTGATGTGATGTCATGGCGGGTTATAATGAATTGGTGATGGAAGATTCTGCTAAGTCAAGTGGTGAAGATTGATGTGAACAAGTTTAAATCAACCTGGGGCCTAATGTTGGGGGTATTACTATTAGGTATGACCCGCCCAGGAGGGGCCCGGTCATGCCATTGGCGATTTAAAGATGAAGAAGTCCAATAAGGTCCAAGAAGATCTGAAGATGGCGGTTCATGGAGCAAGCCTATTGACGGCCCAGGACTTGGAGGCGACTCAAGGCCCAGAGGTGTGAACTGCCAGCTGATGTCTTGTTCTGTAAGGCAAGCTTAGTTAGAAACCGAGCGGGTCACGTTTGTGTGAGCCGGTCGGGACTCTCTAAAGCCGCCGTACATCAACCTGTATATAAAGGGGTGACCTGGCGGCGGGTTAACTCAAGAAACAACTGATCGAGAACTAGGTCAAGCGTATTCGCTCCCTAGTAATTGAAACCCAGGCAATACAACCTAAGCAGGAGTAGGCTTTTACCTCGTTGAGAGGGGTCAAACCTGGGTAAACTCTCTGTGTCCTTTTGTCCCGTTCAACCCCTTCAAGCTAACCTAGTTGTGATGGCTCCATACCTAAGTCCTTTTGCTAGGGTGTTTGCCGTGTTAAGTCCATGACAAACGGTAACATTACTTGAGGAACAAGTAATGCTAACTCCTCGGTCCGAGACAAATCTCTTGCAGCGAAAAAGATCGCAGTCTCTTGTTTCAAGTATTTGCTTGGAACACAAAGAGATTCTCTCACCACTTTCATAGGATATGGGTTTAGCATAAGAGAATCAAAGTTTCAAACGCTACACCACTCTTAATACTATGATGGTCCTATGGCTCAATGAAAGAAGAAGAATAATGAAACAAATGCTATGTCTTTGCTTCATCTTCATTCTCCTCGGACATAGTCATTATCTTCGAACAGACACCGAACCAATTGCTTGAAATTCAACAATTTTTAGGGGTCACTCTTGTTAGCATTATCTTCGGTGATAACCTTCACTGCAACGCAGGGGGATTATCTTTGTCGTTTGCATCAAACTCCTTGATCTCTCAGGGACCTGTTACTCTGTGTGCACTAGCAAATACTTAAGTCCCATACTTGTTATGTCAACAAACTCCAAACATAAGGGGCCTATCATTGCACCAACAATCTCCCCCTTTTTGGATGGTTGTTGACAAAAAATATAATCATCGATGTGAAGATAGATAAGTGAAATGTAGGTCAAACAAGAGTGAATTTGCGTTACTTGACTCGATGATGAAATATACTCCCCCTAGATGTATGCAGGGTCAGAAATATGAGATAAAATTCTCTGCAATTTTAGTGAAGTATGTGGAGGATTTTTCAATCAATCGAGGTAATGATTCACACTGATGATATATAATCCATCGAGAATGTAGTGCAACCATTCGTAACTTCTGATAAGAATTCCACCTGAAAAACAAAAGCTTCGCGAGAAATAGTGCAATGGGGTTATTAATATTACATCATAGATCAGAAGTTTTACATCAGAGCTCTGATAGTCTTTAAGGCATATAGCACAAGAGTCTCATAAAACCAGACCAAATAAACACATAGAGCAATTCTATCAGAGAAAATCTATTGAAACTCGGTGTAATTCTCCCCCCCTTTTTGTGAACTAGTGTCAAAAAGGTGACGAAGAACAAGAGTGCAAAAGAGGTGAACTTGATTCACTCTAAGGCATCTCCAGAAGAACTAGTCGAAGAGGTTTCTAATTCAGAAGTAGCTGGAATATCTTCATCGTCAGTAGCAGCAGATGTTCCTTCAAGACTGGCTGGAGGTTGAGAGGATGAAGGCACATTTGAATCAGCTTGTTGATTCCTGCGAGAAAACATATTTGCTTCAGCTGGTTTCTCAGTTGGGGAGGTAGCTTCTGATTCACGGAGCAACCTGCGCAGCTTTAACCGAAGTAAATCAGTTGTTGGTTCACGAGCTGGTAGAGGTGGAGTGATACGATCTTGAAAGTCTTCGGTAGATAAACCTTGATCAATATACTCATAGAGTTCTTCAATATCTGAGTTACTGAGCTGTTTCTTGGAGAAGAAGTTTCGAAGCAATTTCCATAGGCGCTTCTTATTTTCAGCTGTGATCATGTGCTCAACTTTTGTTCGGTTGTTGATGGCATTCAGTTCAGCAACCATATGTTCTTTCTCTCGGTGATCCTCAGCCATATGCTTCAACAACAGCTGTTGAGTATGCAAACTCACTTCAAGGTGTTAAGGAGGTTGGTTATTTGGTTGGCGATCACGCTGAGGTAGTCGTGGCCCATCGAATGTATTGTGATAATCTGGAGGGCTTGACACTGGTGCTTTGCCTGAAGAAAAATCTTCCATGACTTGCAACGTATCACGTACCGGAGGAATGAAGCTTTTGTGACTGACTTTTGCTAAATATTCGGTTCTCATCGCATAGTCAACCACTCTATGAATCCAAGGCCCAAAGACTTTGATGGATTTAGGATGCTGAGCAGAGTCCATCAGTATGCGCAGAAATATGTCTTCGACATCGAATATATATCCTTGGGAGATGGCATGAATGGTGTTTCAAAGAACATCAGATATTGCATTTTTAGCGTTCATCCCGACTAGAGGACAGATGGTATAGTAAGTATGTGATATATAGTTTGATTGTCAAAGGTCAAATGCTCGGGCATGGGAGGACCATTGTAGTCACGAATTTTCTCTTGGTCCATGGTGCAAAGGAAATCTTCATTGGAGATGGTATCAATATTGTGAACTCGAATTTCAGTATTGCCATGCTCGAATCGAGGGAAATGAAAATGAGATACAAAGTCCATTGCAGAGCATTTTATAAGTTTCCCTTCGGTCATCCATTCCAAGATCCATTTGGTACTGTCAGATTCATCACCATAGATGTACAGAGTGGCATAGAATTGAATTAAAATCCCTCTGTTCCATGGATGCTGAAATGCATATACATGCGTGAGGCCAAAATCTTTGATATCTTGTAGCACTTGATTAAAGTAACCAATGTTCTTCATAGCAGCGATATCTGGGAACTCATGAGGAAATATCTTGCGGCTGTCATATAGGATCCAAGAATAATATATAGCATGTTCATGAGTCCAGAATTGAGGAGATTCAAAAGTATGAGGCTTGCTATATGGACTCTCTTGAAAGAAAAGAGGATGAGTGTTCTGATTGAAAAGTGGCCCTTTGACGCCAACGCCTGTATAAAATAACGGAAGTTGCTCACCAAGATATGGATATTTGAGCTCATCTTCAATGGAAATCACTTCATCGCCCTAAATTATGGAATCTGAATGATGAGCAAAAACCGACTTTACTGCAGAAGGACCAACATCTGAAGTTCTCTTTGTAGTGTTGTGGGAAATTCGTAGTAGAGAGGGATTGGACACTTTATTAGGCACTATGTTCTGGTGAGGATGTTCTTTGGCAGATGGTTGAGGTGCAGAGGGAGGAATCGATTAATTTGGTTCGACATGAGCTGGAGAAGCTTAGTGCTCAGACTGAGGAAGTTCACCTTCTTCTGATACATTTTGCTGAGAAGGATTTGCTTCATGAACTGGAGAGGCCATAGGCACTGGTTCAGTTGGGCTTGACGAAATGGGAGTATTTGCTGTTGGTTCATGAACTTGCGAGGGAATTGCCAGCTCCGGAGAGTTTTCCTTCTGCGGCACAACATTGGGATACTTTTCTTTTGTAGGAGGAGGAGAAGTATTCTTTGTTGCAATTCTCTTCTTCTTTTGCTTTGGCTGACCAATGTGCCCTTTGACAAGAGCATTGTAGCCAGTGACTTGGGCTTGATGATCGAGGCAGACCTTGCGAACAATTTGACTTAGGTCAGAATGAAATCTTAGTCTTCTGTTCCGAAGGATAGTCAAAGCTCGATTGACATCCACATATGATTCTTCAAGTTGCTTCATTACAAACTTGGATTTTGTAGCCTTCATGTGTTCGTCAAGCTCATTAAGTTGGGCAGTGAGGTCATTGATCTCAACAGAACCATCTCTCATGTCTCAAACCAGATCGGTGGCTTGAGCAATTACTTCAGAGGGAATGGGAAAAGATGCCACCTCTCCATCAAACAATTTCTCCACAATTCTGTCAAGCTGCTCCATGATGAACACTTGACTATAGTAATGAGGTGCATTGGATTGATCTTCAGTCTGAGTAATAGAAGTAGTTTTCACTGGATTTTGCTTGGCTGGAGGCATAGAAGCCAATGGTTGTGTCATCTTCGAAGCAAATTGAGCAACCTTTTCTTTCAAAATATCAGCTCATGGAGCACTTTGCTCAGCGGAAGGAGCATTGATTTGCTTCACCTTCTGCTTTGAGATTTTCTCTCCCGGCATAGCTGTGCTTACTGGAGCTTCAACAACTAAGTCTTGCATTTCAATCGCCTCAGGATGAGGGGTTGTATTCACATGATCTACCATAGTGATAGTAGTACGAGGCGTTTTTCTCTTTACAAAAATCTTCTTCGGAGTTGCTATTGGGACTGCACTTGCTCGAAGATCAGGCCGTATGGGGGAAGTAGTGATGTTCACTTGCTCGGAAATAGTTGTATCAACTTCCTTTCTTGTGGGTGGAGGATCATCTTGATCGAAGGATTCACTTCCATCATTTCTAGCAACTGGTGCAGCAGACCTTTTCTTTGGCACGCTCTTTTTCTTCAAAGTAGTAGAGCTAGGATCATGTTTATGCTTGGAGCGCCATTTAGATTTTCCTTTAGCCTTTTTCTTTTCGACGTCAAATTTGATAAGACGACGATTTTCTTCATCTCGAACTTGTTCTTTCTCATCCTTCTTGGCTCTCTTTTCAGCATTCGTTTGTTCCTTGGCCAACTCATCAGGATATGATTCGGGAGTGCGAAGAGATGATTTATCAGCATCAGCAGGTGGCGGTGGTCTCTTCCGAGGATCACCTGGACGAATGAGTCCAATCTCACGGCAGTCTCCCCATGGATGATGGAAACCGAAGTTCTTAGCAAACCGAGGATGAACCATTTTATACTGGAACCACTTGTGCACCCAGTGGCGTCGAATATTTTGCGGATGCTTATCTCTTTCTCTTTTTGTCTCGCGTGGAACAGTTTTGTAGTTATCATGAGAGATATACTCAGCTGAATTGGCATAAGGTTGCCTGCCTCCTTTCTTTTTCTTCGGTGCATCTGCTTCTTGCTCGTTTTCATTTGGTTTGGATCTCTTTCTTTCGCTGGTTGATGGGCCTATTGTTGGGCCTTTGGCATTTGGAGCCTTTGATTCATTAGTTGTTCCCATGATTACCTCATCTTTGTCTGCCATGCTCATTGGTCGAGCAGAATCTTCAAAAAAATGCATACACCTGTGAATGACAATATGTTGGAGATATGCCCTAGAGGCAATCATGTGATGATGATATTTCCATATGTATTCATGAGTCCTTTGTATTGTCCTTGAACATCGTCAATGACATGTATCAATAAGTATGTGACTTGTTTGTAGAACTATGTATTGCATGATGATTGTTTTAATGGTCCCTAGTTGATAAGGTTATGCGGACACATATCCTTGACTAGTATACGACTCGGTTGATGACTATGTTGCACAAGTCATGTGCAGGGAGATGCTAAACCGATAGTATGGGCTCGGGGATGGAGATCATCGAGCCGGACAGACCCACTTTGAGACGCAGCGAGATATAGTCATCTGTTAGTCTCAAGTGCAATGTCTATGCCATGTCCTAGACCTGAGGTCCTCGCATGTTCTCAGGATGAGGATCGAATCACTTAGGGTCTATCAAACGCTACTCCGTAACTGGGTAGTAATAAAGGTAGCTTTCGGGTGAGTCACGAGAGATGCCGCGAGACATGGTTGACCAAGATGGAATTTGCCCCTCCTATTTGGAGAGATATTCTCTGGGCCCTCTCGAGTGATCAGATTGGAAAAGCATGGCCATGCGACTTGGGTTAAGTGTTAACCCAATTCAGGAATCTGTATCATGGTTTCGAGAAGAGAGGTCGAGCTAACACAAGGGTGACATGTACTCGCCTTGAGCTCGACAACAAATATCGTGAGGCAAAAGGAAAGTGCATATGCCACATTGTTGAGGTTTGTCAAACGACTTTACTCCCACATGGGAGTTGGCACGTTCTGCTAGGAGCCGCTACCAACTATCGAATCTGGTCGTGTCCATGTGTACGTGAACCTATAGGGTCGCACACTTAAGGGGCTGCAGCCCATTAGGATTGGATCTGAGTGGAAAATGGATGTGGACTCCTAGTGGTCTCAAGTGTTGAGCCCACCTCGGAGGTCTATATAAAGGGGAGTGGGCACACCACTTAGGGTTGATCGAATTGAACCCTGGTTAGCCACCGCCACTCCCCATGCCCATGCCGCACGACCGGACCTAGCAGTCCGCCGCTCGACGCTGCTTCCCGTATGTGTGGATACCTTGGAGGCACCGCATCGGCGGTGCTTGGATGAACCGTTCGAGGGAACCGCGAGGTGCCGTTCGCAGGATCACCGTTCATGGGTCTTCGCTGTTCGCGGGAGATCGACAACGCGAGGAGGAGAGGGCCCAGGAGATCGGCTACACACATCACCAACTCTACTTCCGCTGCGGTGACTACGCGTCTAGTGTTAAACCCGATCCCGTGATCTATTTCCAGCAGCATGATCTTGGGTGCGCGGTAGAAAATTTTATTTGGCGCTAGCGTAGTGATATCAGAGCCTCCGCTGTGTGGTAATAGATTCGATGATATGCATATGAGATATGTAGATCGGTTCAGGTGCGGGTCGATGAGATCGGTCGCACATGTCAGTGTTGACGGTTGGTTTCGTGATCTTGTTTCCTTGATCATGATGCAGAGGTCGTGACACGACTAACCCCTACCGGTCGGTTGTCCGCCATCGGGGTAGACAGTGGAACGTAAATCCGGATGTAGCACGCGAATATCAATGAGATTGATCGAATCAGAACGTAGATCTACACCTTGGAAATGTGATTTCCGCGGTGATGAAATCTGTTGGAGCGGTCTCGGTAAAATGGCTGTAACTTTTGCATACGAACTCCGATTTTGCTCCACGACCTGTCAAACTGAAGCTAACGAAAGGTTGGATTAGCGGTGAAATCAGCGCTTCTGGATAGGCCAAAATCCGCTTGGAAGATAGAGTTTCAGGAGGTTCTATCTTCATCGGTAGAACGTTTGACTCGTTTTTGCAAGGATGACCGTGATTTGGTATAGTCCATGTTTGTTGCTTATATATTATTGTTTCATGACCTGCATGTCATGAGTGAGGCAACCGGTAGGAGCCATATGGTTGTCCCATTATTGTATTAATGACCTGCGTGTCAACATGAGAAGCCATGTAATGTAATTTACTTTCAGTAGCTATTAGTTTTTAATAGCATAGTATCTTATGTAACACTTGGCGGTTGACACCATGGCGTGGAGATGGAGATCACCACGAGGACAATCATGCATGGGCAGACCGCGCACGTGGAGATGGAGATCACCACGCGCTGTGAAAAGGGGCTATACCATATCACACATACATAAACTGCCTGTGAAAGTTTAGCCCCTTTATGCACCCTTCCTTTTGTATGGTAGATGTTTTAAGTAGGGTAATCCCTCAAAGAATGTCAAGTACAAATGCCTCCCCAATTGCTGCACCTTCACATGTCTAGTATATTTAGTGGCGGGCCTATGAAATTAGGGTGCCACTAGATCTCCTTGAAGTGATGGGTTTGTGTCGGACACTTACACGCGAAGCATTGGTTGACTTGTCGTGGCTATCAAAACAGTTTTGGGCTACGAGGCATAGGATTTGGCGAGGCATGAGATGTCCCCATCAACAAGAGTCGTATGGAGATACGATTAGCAAGAGTTGCTTACCAAGTGATCTTGTCCTCTAGCGGTGATGCAAAAGCTCACTAGTTGACATGTTGATCTTGGATCTTGAATCACTAAGTGTCGGTGTCAAAACCGGCGGATCTCGGGTAGGGGGTCCCGAACTATGCGTCTAGGCGGATGGTAATAGGAGACAAGGGACACAATGTTTTTACCCAGGTTTGGGCCCTCTCGATGGAGGTAAAACCCTACTCCTGCTTGATTAATATTGATGATATGGGTAGTACAAGAGTGGATCTACCACGAGATCAGAGAGGCTAAACCCTAGAAACTAGCCTATGGTATGATTGTTGTTTGTCCTATGGACTAAAACCCTCCGGTTTATATAGACACCAGAGAGGGCTAGGGTTACACGGAGTCGGTTACAATGGAGGGAGATCTACATATCCGTATTGCCAAGCTTGCCTTCCACGCCAAGGAAAGTCCCATCCGGACACGGGACGAAGTCTTCAATCTTGTATCTTCATAGTCCAACAGTCCAGCCAAAGGTTATAGTCCGACTATCCGGACACCCCCTAATCCAGGACTCCCTCAGTAGCCCCTGAACCAGGCTTCAATGACGACGAGTCCGACGCGCAGATTGTCTTCGACATTGCAAGGCGGGTTCCTCCTCCGAATACTTCATAGAAGATTTTGAACACAAGCATAGTGTTCGGCTCTGCAAAATAAGTTCCACGTACCACCGTAGAGAGAATAATATTTACCCAAATCTAATCTGGTGACGTATTCTGTAGCATGACATCACACCACAGCCAAGCCTTTATTCGAATCGTTTTTACTGTCCCACCTCAGCGCGTTTTGCGAGGCAGTTTCCTTGGCACGTCTTTGTCGAAGCAGATATCATGTCGCCTTTATTTACGGGATTCTCATCATTATGGACGTGGGTAACCCAGTCGTGCCCGTTGGCATATCCCCTCGATCAAAGGTAAGTTGCAAACGGACACGGGGAGGGCTCTTGGTATTCAACCTCTTATAAAGAGACCAAGGCCTCACTCCTTTCTTTCGATCTTAATTGAATCCGCCTCTCGCCTCGAGTTCCAACACCCAAGGCCCCAGATTTTAGGCGCTTTGGACCTTCGACGATGTCCGGCTCCGACCTTCGAGGCCGATGGATGCCTTCCTCCGTCACGGAGGAAGACGTGCTAAAGCTGAGAGAGGCTAGGTTTTTGATAGGAGAAATCTCGCATAGGCTGCCTGCTCAAGGGCAGGTTATTCCCACTCCCAAGCCTGGTGAGAGTGTGGTGTTCGTGTCTCACTTCCTCCGAGGGCTAGGCTTCGCGATGGATCCCTTCGTGAGGGGGCTCATGTTTTATTATGGGCTGGAATTTCACGACTTATCTCCGGAGTCCATCCTCCATATCTCATCGTTCATCGTCGTGTGCAAAGCCTTCCTCCGTATTACTCCTCACTTCGAACTATGGCTTAAGACCTTTAAAGTAGAGCCGAAGATGATCGAGGGACAGCACGCGGAGTGCGGAGGCACTGTTATAAGCAAGAACGCTGACGCTCCATGGCCCGAGGGCTCTTTTCAAGAGGAGTTCAGCTTATGGCAACAAGAGTGGCTTTATATCCTAGCTCCCAGGGGTACCAAGTGGGTGGCGCTGCCTGCTTTCCGGTCGGGTCCCCCGCCACGACTAGCATCATGGGTCAATAAGGGGCTGGACTGGGGGCCAGCAAAGGACGTGCCCCTGTTGCAGGGCTGCATCCGAGATCTCCTAGAAAGAGACACCAGTCTGGTCGTGGTGACTTAGGTTATGTTAATTCACCAAGTTCTTCCCTGCAAACATCGCCCCCTCCGCCTGTGGGAGTTCAATCCGGAGGGACCGCGAGCTGTCCAACATTTTCTTGGCATGACGCCTGTGGAGATGTACAAATTATTCATCGGACCACAAGTAGTGTGTCCGGATTCTACGAAGGACGCAGGTCTGAGCTGCAATCGTCCGGGTACTCAAGTAAGTAGCCTTGTGCCCGGACACACCATCCGTTCATTTATCACAACATCACCCTTAAATGAGTTGTCCTTGAAAGAGGAGTGGCTAGCGAAGGCGAAGTTAATCAGGTGTCCGGCCCCCCTTCCTGAGACCTCGCCGGATCCCGTATTAACCAGGATGCTGGAGATCGTGCCTTCGGAAGAAAGCAAAGGGGGGGGGGCAAGGAAGCTACTGCCTCCCCGAAGGAGGCTGTCTGGAAAGGAGGAATCGAAAATTCCTCTACTCAGGGGAAGAATAGGACCGCCTTTGAAGACCCGGAGACCATGTTCTCAAAGCGGGGGAAGAAATCTTCGCTAGAGGGTCCTGTGCCGGGGGATACGTTGGCCGTATTGTGCCCTCAAGGGGATCAGCCCTCCACCGAGCCGTAAGTAGAGAGGGGAGGTTTAAAATGAGAGGAATCCTTATTTGATTCCTGAGGAAAATAACCGACATTTTACCTTGTAGTTCGGATCTCAGCCCTTATCAGCACAGCTCATCTTCGGGGGATATTCTTC
Organism: Aegilops umbellulata; assembly: GCA_032464435.1. Taxonomy (NCBI): domain Eukaryota; kingdom Viridiplantae; phylum Streptophyta; class Magnoliopsida; order Poales; family Poaceae; genus Aegilops; species Aegilops umbellulata. The sequence continues at coordinate 334,751,850 of CP136054.1, read as the reverse complement.
CAGAGATGATGGAGAGCGGAATGCCTCCCCCTGCCGTTCCGCCTTACAAGGCAGGCGACCCTGAGGTATCATCGCGGAGGGTTTCTCCTAATCCGGCAGGCCGGAAGGCAGTCATATGGCCCCCAAAGCTCTCCGTGTCCGGCCTTTGAGAAAAGCCATCGAACGAATCCGACACCGCCTGGTGCACGGTCGGAGGAGCTGAAGGATCTGCTAGGGCGAGCGTCTATCTCAGAGGAGCACCGTACGTTGATGGGTACGTGAAAGCACAAGTGCTCCCTGGGTGGTTTTGGTAGTTAATGACAACATATTCCTTATTGGACTAACACCTTTACCTAGTATGTTTCAGATAAGTTCAACAATGGAGTGGCATGGACTAGAGGATGTGGAACCCCTTCAAGATGCTAAGGACAAAGGATTGGCTCAAGCTTCAAGATCAAGACTCTACATTTTCTATTTTAGTGATCCAAGATCACATTGAGTCTATAGGAAAAGCCAATACTATCAAGAGGGGATGAGGTGTTGCTTAAGGGCTTGCTTGCTCAAAGTGCTTAGTGATATGCTCCAAAACCCTCAACTACCTTCCCACATCCACATTTGTCCTAAACCAAAAGTCAAACTCGGCCCCACCGATTCTTTCTATCTGGCTCCACTGAGTTTCAGATGTCAAAGCCACTGCCACAAACCCTAGCAAATCGGTTTCACCGATAGGGATCTCGGTCTCACCAAGATGGGATTGTAATCTCTCTGTGTATGTCCATTACCAAAATCGGTCTCACCGAGTTTGAGCAATCGGTACTACCGAGATTACAATGCAAACCCTCTGGGTAGCTTATTACCAAAATCGGTCCTACCGAGTTTGTGTAATCGGTCTCACCGAGTTTGCCTGACCAACTCTCTGGTTAGCTTATTACCAAAATCTGTCCCACCGAGTTTGTGTAATCGGTCACACTGAGATTGCGTTATGCCCTAACCCTAACCAGACCGGTCCTACCGAGTTGCATCTCAGTCCCACCGAAAATCCTAACGGTCACTAGGTTTGCTGAATCGGTCCGACCGAGTTTAACCATTCGGTCCCACCGAGTTTGGCAAATTGTGTGTAACGGTTAGATTTTGTGTGGAGGCTATATATACCCCTCCACCCACTCTTCATTCGTGGTGAGAGCCATCAGAACATATCTACACTTCCAATACACATTTTCTGAGAGAGAACTACCTACTCATGTGTTGAGGTCAAGATATTCCATTCCAACCATATGAATCTTGATCTCTAGCCTTCCCTAAGTTGCTTTCCACTCAAATCTTCTTTCCACCAAATCCAAATCCTGTGAGAGAGAGTTGAGTGTTGGGGATACTATCATTTGAAGCACAAGAGCAAGGAGTTCATCATCAACACACCATTTGTTACTTCTTGGAGAGTGGTGTCTCCTAGATTGGCTAGGTGTCACTTGGGAGCCTCTGACAAGATTGTGGAGTTGAACCAAGGAGTTTGTAAGGGCAAGGAGATTGCCTACTTCGTGATGATCTACCGCTAGTGAGGCAAGTCCTTCATGGGCGACGGCCATGATGGGATAGACAAAGTTGCTTCTTCATGGACCCTTCGTGGGTGGAGCCCTCCGTGGACTCGCGCAACCGTTACCCTTCATGGGTTGAAGTCTCCATCAACGTGGATGTACGATAGCACCACCTATCGGAACCATGACAAAAACATCCGTGTCTCCAATTGCGTTTGAATACTCCAAACCCTTCTCTTTACATTCTTGCAAGTTGCATGCTTTACTTTCCGCTGCTCATATACTCATTGCATGCTTGCTTGATATGTATTGTGTTTGTTAAACTTGTGCTTAAACTCCACTTAAACTTAAGAATATTAAAAACTGCAACTTTTGGCACTTAGTGTCTAATCACCCCCCTCTAGACACCTCTTCTCGATCCTTTGAATTGGTATCAGAGCCAGGTTTCCATTGCCTTGGTTTAAACACCATTGGAGGAAGATGGATGTGTTTACTTTGGGGAGTCTTAGACATAGAGTGCCTATTCTTGATGGAGAGTATTTTCATGAGTGGAAAAATGAAATGCTTGATATTTTCAATGAATATCACTTGAACAAGTACATTGCTAGTCCTTGTGCACCTCATATTGATCCCTTACATCCCACACCCGAAGAAGATCTTGACATGATTCGCAATCTTAGAACCATCAATCTTATCATAAGAGGATTACCCAAAAATTTGATTGCTAGTTTGCCTACTCTTGATTGTGCCTATACTATATGGAAATTTCTTGAGGAACGATTTCTAGATTATTCCTTGAAAAATTTAGACGAAATTCTCCATAAGTCTATTGCCTTGAGTAAGATGAACTCTAGTGATCCTAGCTTTGGTGATTGTCTATTTGAGCTTACCAATTTCATGCGTGCTAAGGGAAATGTTGGAATCATTAGCGATATCATATCCAAAGCTATTCGAATTCATAAAGGTAACCGTTGTGATGATCATTTATCTAATGAATTACCCTCTCTAGGAATTGATCAATCACAAGATGATGTTGAACATGGATACTATGATGAAGATGATGATAGTGACTATGATCTTGATGATGCAATGAGGCATTTTGGTCTTATGGCAAATCTTCGCAGCTACATGGCCGGAGGAAAGGAATGGGTCCTTGATAGTGGATGTACTGATCATATGACCGGAGATGAAGATATGTTCCATGAGCTTGCTGAAAACGACGACCCTCGAAAATATGTCACTTTTGGTGATAATTCAAAGGGTAAGGTGGTTGGCCTCGGTAAGGTGGCCATCTCACATGATAGCTCCATACAAAATGTCATGCTCGTTGAATCCCTTGGATACAATTTACTTTCAGTTTCTAGACTTGCTGATTTCGGTTTCAATGTCCTATTCACTGAAGTAGATTTCCAAGTGTTTCATAGAGACAATCATAAAATGGTCTTTACTGGTATACGTAGAGGACATCTTTACATTGTTGATTTCACTAAAAAGGCTCAACCTAAAACTTGCTTAATTGCTAAATCTTCTAAAGTCTGGTTGTGGCATAGAAGACTAGGTCATGTTGGTATGCGAAATCTTGATAAGCTTATTAAAGGTGATCATATCCTTGGAATAAAAGATGTCATATTTGACAAGGATAGACTTTGTAGTGCTTGTCAAGCAAGAAAACAAGTTGGAGGAAGTCACCGCGTGAAGAACATCATGACCACAAGAAGACCACTCGAGCTACTTCACATGGATCTCTTTGGTCCAAATGCCTACAAGAGTCTCGGTGGTAACTCATTTGGTCTAGTCATAGTTGATGATTTTTCAAGATTTATTTATGTGGGTGTTCTTTCTTGATGACAAATCGCAGGTCCAAATGATCTTCAAAAACTTCGCTAGGAAGGCCCAACATCAGTTTGACGTGAAGATCAGGAAGGTTCGGAGCGACAACGGAACAGAGTTCAAGAACGCAAATGTGAACTCCTTTCTTGACGAAGAAGGGATTTCACACGAGTTCTCGGCTACACACACACCTCAACAAAATGGAGTTGTTGAAAGGAAGAACCAGACTCTTATAGAGATGGCAAGAACGATGCTTGATGAGTACAAAACACCAAAGCACTTTTGGGCGGAAGCGGTTGAGATAGCTTGTCATGCAACAAATCGCTTGTATCTTCACAAGCTACTCGGCAAGACGGCATACGAGCTCCTCATCGGTAACAAACCCCAAGTTGAATACTTTTGAGTATTCGGCTCAAAATTCTACATTCTTGATAAGCATCGTCGTTCTAAATTTGCTCCTAAATCTCATGAAGGTTTCCTACTTGGTTATGGCTCAAACTCTCACACTTACCGTGTCTACAACAATTTCACCCGAAAGGTTGAAGAGACGGTAGATGTGAAGTTAGATGAATCTGACAGCTCGCAAGTAGAGCAATTGCCAACTAATGTAGGAGACAAAGACCCTTCAGAAGCAATTCAAGACTTGTCCATTGGCAAGATTCGTCCAACGGACGTGAAGGAGAGTACCTCGTCCATGAAAGTGGAAGCTTCTACCTCACGACAAGGTGAACTAAGAGTTGATATGGAAGCATCCACAAGTGGGACACGCCAAGATGAAGAAAACGAGGAAGTACACCAAGATGAACATCAACAGCCTCCTTCTCCACCATGACAAGAGAACGACAACGTCAACAATGAAGAAGGCCAATAAGAAGAACAAGATGAAGAGGATGTTCCACCCCGACCCAAGCAAAAGCTTTCACGAGTTTGAGCAAGAATTGCCAAAGATCATGCCGTCGAGCAAATCTACAATGATATCCAAACCGGGAGAATCACTCGCTCTAAAACTCGTTTAGCTAACTTTTGTGAACATTACTCATTCATCTCTAGCATTGAACCTATGAAGGTTGAAGAAGCATTGGAGGATCCGGACTGGATAAACGCTATGCATGAAGAGCTACACAACTTTGAGAGAAATCAAGTGTGGACATTGGTCGAGAAGCCCGACAACAACCACAACATCATTGGTACCAAATGGGTGTTTCGCAACAAGCAAGATGAAGATGGACAAGTGGTTCGCAACAAAGCACGTCTCGTCGCCCAAGGCTACACACAAGTTGAAGGTATGGACTATGGTGAGACATATGCTCCCGTTGCTAGACTTGAGTCCATTCGCATCTTACTTGCTTATGCTAATCACCATGATACCACCTTGTACCAAATGGACATTAAAAGTGCTTTTCTAAATGGCGAAATTGAGGAGGAAGTTTATGTTAAGCAACCTCCTGGCTTCGTCAATCCTAAGAAACCTAATCATGTTTACAAACTTCACAAAGCCCTTTATGGTCTTAAACAAGCTCCTAGAGCATGGTATAAATGCTTGACCAAGTTCCTTATTGAAAAAGTCTTTGAAATTGGTAAAATTGATTCTACTCCTTTTACTAAAAGGGTTAATGGAGAACTATTTGTGTGCCAAATTTATGTTGATGATATCATATTTGGTTCAACTAACCCTCATTTTAGTGAAAGTTTGGAAAGCTAATGCCGGAGAAGTTTGAGTTGTCTATGATGAGTGAACTCAAATTCTTTCTCGGTTTGCAAATCAAGCAAACTAAGGAAGGTACCTTTGTCTCTCAAACGAAGTACACTAAGGACTTATTCAAGAAGTTCAATATGCAAGAATGCAAAGGTATGACTACACCCATGCCTACTAGTGGACATCTTGATTTGACCAAAGATGGTGAACCGGTTGATCAAAAGGTTTATCGATCTATGATTGGTTCATTGTTATATGTATGTGCTTCACGTCTCGATATTATGCTAAGTGTGTGCATGTGTGCACGATATCAAGCTGCTCCTAAAGAATGTCATCTTAAGGCTGTGAAAAGGATAGTGAGATACCTAATCCATACACCAAATTTTGGCATTTGGTATCCTAAGAGGTCCTCTTTTGATCTTGTTGGCTACTCCGATTCGGACTATGCCGGAGACAAGGTTGATAGAAAGTCCACTTCGGGTACTTGTCAATTCCTTGGTAGATCTCTTGTGTCTTGATCTTCCAAGAAACAAAACTCGGTATCCTTATCCACCGCTGAAGCGGAATACATTGCTGCTGGTTCATGTTGTGCTCAATTACTTTGGATGACCCAAACTCTTAAAGATTATGGGATATATGTGAAACATGTTCCATTGCTATGTGACAATGAAAGTGCTATTAAGATTGCTCACAATCCCGTGCAACACTCTCGAACTAAGCATATTGAAGTTCGTCATCATTTCATTCGAGATCATGTTGCAAAAGGGGACATTAACCTTAAGCATGTTCGCACCGACAAGCAATTAGCGGATATATTCACTAAACCACTTGATGATAAAGTGTTTTGCAGGTTGAGAGGTGAATTGAACATCATTGATGCTTCAAACTTGGAGTAGGAACTCCATTTGATACATGCGGGGCATGAGCCTATGACTAATCCTTGATATTTCTCTTATGATGCCATTCATATGCCTTGGATATATTTGTACCTTGCATGTTATCTAACCCGTGTAGGTACTTGGTTGAATCTAAATATATGAGATTGCAACTGACTCACATCTTGAGCAATCTCTACATCACCAAGTCTCTACACAATGGTGGTTGAAGACAAGGAAGCACGAAACCATTCAAACATATCCTTTGGCAAATTCTATGTTGAGTCTCATGATTGTCATTTTGGATACACAAGTGCTCTTCCTTGCAAAGCTAACCCATGTAGGTAGATGAACTCAAACTCCAAGTGGTGCTCCCAACTCTTGATGAACTACATCAACCTTGAGCAACCCACACAAGTTCAACTACATGAGCAAGATCAACACCACCACCCAAGGTATGTTATTCCATCTTAGAGAAGCTTTACTCCAAGTCATGAGTCAAAGCAACTCGACAAGATGTGAATACATCAAAAGGCTTAAACGAAAAATGGTAACCCCATTTTGAGCTTAAACAATGAGTATGACCTATGATCAAGTGATCTGACTTGACTCCTAAGTCAATATACTCTAACATAGGTGACTTTGTCGCCGCCCAACTCTAGATGAAGTTCTCTTGTGTTCTTTTCTGTGTTATTGCATTTATTTCTTGCATATTTGTTTCCCTTTCAAAAATAACTTCATCTAGAAGTTTTAGTTTCTTTTCTTTCCTTTTTGTTCTGCATTTTCTGCATCCAATTCATTGCAAATCTTTCAGTTAATTCCTTGCATATCCTTGTGAGATTTTACTTGTCTAGTGAGCTAAGGTGACAAGTGGTTTCACTCTGATGAACTCGGTCACACCGGTTTGTTTTCTTCGGCTCAACCGAAACCTCTCGGTGCAACCTAAGCACACAACTCGGAGTCACCGATTCCACCACAGGAAAACCAACTTGCCACTTATTCCTGATTTAAGTTTACTCCAGCTCCACTCAATGATTCTTGTCCTCTACCAACATCATATTAGACATGCTGCTTTGCTCTGTGACTCCAGGACCAACCCATTTGTATCACATGTCCAGAAGAGCCCTTCTTGGAAATTGATGTCAAAGGGGGAGAGAGAGATCACATCAAAGCTTAATCTTTCCTATAGGGGGAGAAAGAGAGAATACTGAGGGGGAGAGTTTCTCAACAAGGAGAAAGTAATATCATCAAAGACCCCATATGCTTGGTGTTCAAGAGGAGAGATGTCATATGTCTTTAAGAGGGGAAAGACATGTTTGGTTGCTTGCTTTAGCTCAAGCTCTGTTGTTTCTTTTTTGTTGCTCTGATTTTCTGTTCCCTATCTTCTCCCAATATCCCATGCAGATTCAGGGGGAGCAAGACATCTAAGGGAAGGAAATCTCTGATTTTATTGCATATCTTTACCTTTGGGGACATGTCTATATCCAATGTGGTACTTAGTACTCACTCTACATGTCATCCCAGTCATGGTTCTCTTGTGGTTTCTCTTATTTGCTTTGGTCAGTAGGTGTATCTGTGTTATTTAACCTTGTTTGCGCAGGTTCATCCCATCCTAAGCCAACTGAAGACCACAAGGTAAGTATATTCATCACAGTCATGTGAATGAGAAGTTCTTGCTGATATACATACTGTTTGCAAGAAGGACTCATGTAACACCCCGGATGTAACTTGCCATATTTGTACTCCAACTCTTGCCATTTTTGGCAATGTGATATGATATTCCCTCCGCGGTTGGGTTTTCCCTTCATTTTGAATTTTGTTCATGTCATGCATTACATATCATGTCATCATGTGCATCGCATTTGCATACGTGTTCGTCTCATGAATCCGAGCATTTTCCCCGTTGTCCGTTTTGCAATCCGGCGCTCCTATGTTCCCCGGCGTCCCCTTTTACCTTTTTCTGTGAGCGGGTATTAAACTTTCTCGGAATGGACTGAGGCTTGTCAAGCGGCCTTCGTATAGCACCGGTAGACCGCCTGTCAAGTTTCGGGTCATTCGGAGGTCGTTTGATACTCCAACGGTTAACCGGGTAACCATGAAGGCCTCGTGTGTGTTGCAGCCCAAAACCCCTCCAAAACAGCCCAATAACCCATCTAAGTCACTCCCATGTCCATCGCCGTTCGATCACGATCGCGTGGCCGAAAACCGCTCTCCATTTGGAGCTCCCTAGCTCCCTCTACCTATAAATATGTGCTCCCCGTCCAAATCTCGCAGTCCAACCCTAGCCCCGCTCCTCCGCGCCGCCGGACGTGTCCGCCCGCGCCGGACATGTCCGCCCGCGCCGGACGCGTCCGCCCACCGAGTCCCCCCGACGAATCAGGGCGCGCCACGTCGCCCCGCCGCCGCCGCTAGCCATCCCGCGGCAGCCACGTCGCCCGCAGCTCGCCCCACTTCGCCGGGGCCCGAGGGGGACCAGATCCGGCCCTCCCCGGGTCCGAGTTGGGCCGCCGCCCCGCCCGTCGCTGTCCCGCGGCGCGCCGCCTGCCGTCCGCCGCCCGCTCGCCGGAGCATCGCCGTTCGCCGCCCGCTCGCCGGAGCATCGCCGCCCGACCCCGCCGCCTGCCTCCCGCGCCCGCTCGCCGGAGCTCGCCCTCGTCTTCCTCTGCCTCGCCGGGGCCCCGCGGGCTCGCCGGAGTGCCTCCCCGCGCCGCCTCAGCCTCGTCTCCGGCGGGAGCCGCCGCCCGCCTCGATCCGCGCGCCGGATCTCAGATCCAAAACGAGGGTTGACTTCTCCTTCCCCCGAAATTCGGCTAAGTATTTTATTCCACAGATTATTTGTTGCATGTCCATCGCATCATATCTCTGCACCCGTGGCTCCGATTCGTGCGTGTAGCATATCAAATTGTTCGCCTCGATGAGTACATCATTTCCTCTCATTGCATAATGTTCATTTGAGCTCATCTTGGTGCCCGAAATGCTATTGGAAGAGGGCTATGTGATGTTAATTGCAGGTCTGTTTCAGAACATGCACTTTTGTCATTTTTGCCATGATTGATGTGTGCATCCTATGAAGTTGAGTCCTACATGTATTTTGTAACATGCCATGCTATCTTTCCAGGGGTGTATGCCATGTATTTTTGTGATTTTTGTGGTGACTAGCACAAGCATGCAAACTAGGGTACATAATGTTGCTGATTTCTGAGACTTAGTAATTTCACTAAGTCCGTGCCAGCTGTTATTTTTATGCCATGTGTTCATGTTGTTTCAGAGAGATCTATGCCTCTTTTGAGCATGATTAGTACGAGTGTTTTGAGTATATGGATTTGCTCTATCCATACATACCTTTGTTTGTAATTATGGAGTGCCATCGCTTCAGTCAATCGAGCTCTACTTTTGCTATAAAATATTACTGGCAGATTGTTTACATGTTATTCGATGTTGCCAAGCTTGTTGTAGTTGATCCTTGCTCGATATGATGTTGTTCTTGCCATTTCTAGCTTCTATGCCATGTCTTCTTGATGTATGTATGCTTATTTTATCATGCAATACTCTGTAGTGAGTGCATCGAGCTCGTAAACATGCCTACTTGTTATCTGTTTTTGACATGTCCAGTTTTCTGCGAAGTCTGAAAACTGTAACGAAACTTGCTTAATTAACATGGGTGTTATTATATTTTCTGCTCCTTTTTGGCTTATGGTCAGTAAGGGACTTTTGTTAAGTGCTTTGCGTAGATTCATGCCATGTCTTATTTTGTTATGTACTGTTCCTGTAGCATGTTGTTTGCTTGCTCTAAACATGTCATCCTGATGTTAATTTCTGGCATGTTATTTTCACCAAGTCTGTGAACCTGTTATCTTTTGCACTTTTGCCATGCTTGTGTGAACCTGTTGTGTTGTGATTTAGCCATAGCTCAGTGTTCATATTTTGTCAAGCATCTTGAGTAGGTCACTGTCATATGCTTTGCTGGTACGTTTGGGTGCAGTAGCTTAATTTCTTGTTGCTTGCTAAGTAGCATCATGCTGTTAATGGCAGATTATTGTCATTCTTGTTTTGCTTGTCATTTGCAAACCGTGCATCCGATTCCGGTGATCTTTATATCGATTTCAACCGAAATCACCTCACCTTTCCAGTGGAATAATTAGTTTGCCAAGATTATGCCTTGTTCATCTTTTTCCTTCCGAAGCACGCATATGCATTGCATACCACATCTCGCATATCATGCCATGTTTTGCATCATGTTGCTTGCGCATTGCATCGTGGTTGATAGTTGTTCCTTTGCTTGTGTTCTTGTCTTGGGTAGAGCCGGGAGACGAGTACGTGAACGAGGAACCTGTTGAGAACGCTTACGAAGATCAAGCTTTCGACAACTCTGAGAACCTTGCAGGCAAGATGACCATACCCTCGAAATCACTTCTATCTTTGCTTGCTAGATGCTCGCTCTTTTGCTATGCCTATGCTGCGATACCTACCACTTGCTATATCATGCCACCCATATTGCCATGTCAGCCTCTAACCATCCATGTCCTAGCAAACCGTTGATTGGCTATGTTACCGCTTTGCTCAGCCCCTCTTATAGCGTTGCTAGTTGCAGGTGAAGATGAAGTTTGTTCCTTGTCGGAACCTGGAGATGTTGTTCCTTGTTGGAAGATGTTTACTTGTTGGGATATCACAATATCTCTTATTAAATTAATGCATATATATACTTGGTAAAGGGTGGAAGGCTCGGCCTTATGCCTGGTGTTTTCTTCCACTCTTGCCACCCTAGTTTCCGTCATACCGGTGTTATGTTCCTTGATTTTCCGTTCCTTACACGGTTGGGTGATTTATGGGACCCCCTTGACAGTTCGCTTTGAATAAGACTTCCCCAGCAAGGCCCAACTTTGATTTTTAGCATTTGCCACCTAAGCCTTTTTCCCCTGGGTTTTCGCGAGCCCGAGGGTCATCTTTATTTTTAACCCCCGGGCCAGTTCTCCTTCGATTGCTGGTCCAAACCGAGCGATGTCCGGCGCCCCTTGGGTAACCAGGGTCTATGCCAACCCGACGTCTGGCTCATCCGGTGTGCCCTGAGAACGAGATATGTGCAGCTCCTATCGGGATTTGTTGGCACATCCGGGCGGCTTTGCTGGTCTTGTTTTATTACTGCCGAAATGTCTTGTAGTCCGGGATTCCGAGACTGATCGGGTCTTCCCGATAGAAGGAATATCATTCCTTGACCGTGAGAGCTTATAATGGGCTAAGTTGGGACACCCCTGCAGGGTATTATCTTTCGAAAGCCCTGCCCGCGGTTATGAGGCAGATGGGAATTTGTTAATGTCCGGTTGTAGAAAACCCGAAGTTGACCTTAATTAAAACACATCAACCGCGTGTGTAACCATGATGGTCTCTTCTCGGTGGGGTCCGGGAAGTGAACACGGTGTTGGAGTCATGTCTGACGTAGGTTGTTCTAGGATCACTTCTTGATCACTTCTAGCTTCACAACCGTGCTTTGCTTCTCTTCTCGCTCTCTTTTGCGTTGTTAGCCACCATATATGCTAGTCGCTTGCTGCAGCTCCACCTCACAACCCTATCCTACCTTTAAGCTTAAATAGTCTTGATCTCGTGGGTGTGAGATTGCTGAGTCCCCGTGACTCACAGATTCTACCAAAACAGTTGCAGGTGCCGACGATGCCAGTGCAGATGATTCAACCGAGCTCAAGTGGGAGTTCGACGAGGAACGTGGTCGTTACTATGTGTCTTTTCCTGATGATCAGTAGTGGTGCCCAGTTGGGGTGATTCGGGGATCTGTGTAGCATTTGGGGTAGTATTCTTTCATTTTGGTTCCGTAGTCAGACCTTGAGTGTATTCTGGATGATGTATGTTTATTTATGTATTGTGTGAAGTGGCGACTGTAAGCCAACTATGTATCTTTCCCTTATGTATTAAATGGGCTGTGTGAAGATTACCTCACTTGCGACATTGCTTTCAATGCGGTTATGCCTCTAAGTCGTGCCTCGACACGTGGGAGATATAGCCGCATCGAGGGCGTTACAACTCATGAGCATGAAGGTACATTTCTCATATTCACATCATTTGCTCTGATGCATATAGCCAAGATACATGTAACACATTGCTTACTCTGTCATGCTTATGCATTCACATGCTCCTATATTCCATATTCACATGTTTGCATACATGTAAGGGGAGCCTATGCTTGTTACATGTCTTTCCAAAGCTTTACTTGCTATTCTCTATATCTTTATCTAAAGCTTTGATGTATGTTGTCATCAATTACCAAAAAGGGGGAGATTGAAAGCACAAGTGCTCCCTGGGTGGTTTTGGTAATTAATGTCAACATATCCCTTGTTGGACTAACACCTTTACCTAGTATGTTTTAGATAAGTTCAACAATGGAGTGGCATGAACTAGAGGATGTGGAACCCCTTCAAGATGCTGAGGACAAAGGATTGGGTCAAGCTTCAAGATCAAGACTCTACATTTTCTATTTTAGAGATCCAAGATCACATTGAGTCTATAGGAAAAGCCAATACTATCAAGAGGGGATGAGGTGTTGCTTAATGGATTGCTTGCTCAAAGTGCTTAGTGATATGCTCCAAAACCGTCAACTACCTTCCCACATCCACATTTGACCTAAACCAAAAGTCAAACTCGGCCCCACCGATTCTTTCTATCCGGCTGTCGGTGTACTAAAGTAGGGGTACTCTAGTATCCCGAACTTGTGCACGGGCAGTCGCAGCACCCCGCGGCAAGGCCCGCCAGGTGATCACCAAGGCTCTCTATGGTTCCTTCGGAGCCATCCAAGAGCAAAGTATTTAAGTCAAGGAGACAAGGCCCCGGCAAGAGGAGCTTGCCGGGAAGGCCATTCAAGGTACAAGACCCCGGCAAGAGGAGCTTGCCAGGAAGCCCAACAAGGGCATCTCAAAGAACCTGCCGCAGTACGCCACGCGTCCCGGCAGGACCCGGCGAGCGACAAGTTCCCAGGCGCGACAAGACAACGGCCGCGGCAAGGCACTTTCCGCGACAGGCAGCCACTCTGTACCCGCGCTCCAGCTCACCCACCTACGTGTCGCTCCGGGACCCTTCCCAGCGTACGTGGCGGGAGGTTGTGCAGCAAGGGGTACGCTATGGCATGCATCGCTGACAGGATCGCCATCGTGGCGAGCGGTGGCGCCCCTGACGGTCCCTTTTCTGCACCGTCTGGGCGATGTAGACGGGCATTTAATGCCTTTGTCCCCTGCTGTCAGGGTTAGGTATGATACACTGTGTAGGTAGCTATACCTACTGCAGTATATTTACACTTTTGCCCTTACCTACGTTGCCATCTGTTGGAGACCCCTTGAACATATAAAAGGAGGCCCATGCACAACGTATGGGGGGATCGATCCTCAGAGAAGCGCTCGGTCTCGTTAGCCGCTCGAGTGTACTGTAGCACTCGGCGCTCCCGAGCAAGAACTCAATACAACCCACAAAGCAGCAGTAGGAGTGTTATCTCTCTGGAGAGCTCCGAAGCTGGGTAAAAAACCTTCCCCCGCGTGCCTCGCCTCGATCCGCTCTTCGCGCGACCTCCGCCCCCCGCCGAACCGAGAAGGGGCTCCGTCCCCATAGGTGCTCGGGGAGCCCAGGAAAACCCCGACATCTCTGGCGCGCCAGGTAGGGGGGCGTCGAGGTTGTGTGAACCTGATCCGGCGTTCACGCGAGCTGAATCTTCATCGACTTTATCGACGTGCCGCCGAAGAAGAAGGCCTCGGAGGCGGCTGCGTCGTCCGCGTCGAATCCACCGCCGCCGCAGCAAACGGCCGGCGGGGAGAACGCCGGTGGTGGAACGGGCGCCGACGAGGGAGCCCACGGTGCCAACAAGTCCAAGGACAAGACCGGGCGTCCATAGACGCACCGTGCCCATCTCAAGAGGCGCAGGACCGGCAGCGTCGTGGTACTCACGGTACCATACGCTCGCTGGACCCAAATCGAGCTAGCGGATCCCGGGACGCTCAAGGACAACATGCACGCCGACGTGCTGGCGCGAGCGAGGCACGGTCGCCTGGACGGAATACTGCTCCTTCCAACATCGTTGGGAGCCCGAGCATATCCCGCTCCTCGCACCGTTCGCCACCGCTACCCGCCACCCCAGCAGAAGCTCTAGCGCGAGCTCAACTGCTCCTAGACTTCCCTCCAGCACCAGACAAGATCGACGACTGGAGGGCCACTATTCAGAGTCTTGTCGACTTCGCCAACGGCGACACTCCGCGGCCAGCGACCACATCGCAGCCGCGGCAGGCCAGCCAAGTGCGAGCCGATGGCGACAAAACCGGTGGGGGTGCAACCACCGTGCACTCTCCGCCCCAAAGGCCAAGATCGCCGACTCGCCGGGTCCGCCACGACAGCGACTCTACTGCTTCCTCAGATCCGCGAACTCGTCGCGATCAGCGCCACGTTCTTCACGAACGGCAGCAAGAAGACGCCCGCACCCGCATCGAGCGCCGGAGAGAAACGCGGCGTCAATCAGACCGACGCGCTGGCCCCACTGTCGACATGCAAGCGCCAGGGGAACCAGGCGACCTACCGTACGCGGTGGGTTGCCCTGCGTTTACCCGTGAGCTGCTGCAAGTCCAGTGGCCCAGCACGAAGAATTTCAAGCCAGACGTACCGGAGAAGTACGACGGCAGGCTGCATCCGTCGGAGTTCCTCAGCATCAACACCATTGTGGTGCGGGCTGCCGGGGGGCGGGACGACAAGATCCTCGTCAATTACTTCCCTCTGGTGCTCAAGCCCAACGTCAGGTCCTGGCTCATGCACTTGCCGGAAAACTCCATATCTTCCTGGGCGGACCTATGCCATCAGTTTGTCGGCGCCTTCACCGGCGGCCACAAACCCCATGGCCAGGAGAGTGATCTTCACCTGCTTGCCCAGAAGGAGGGGGAGCCTCTACGTAAGTACATCCAGAGATTCAGCCAAGTGCAACGCAACATCCCAGACGTCCACCCTGTCGCGGTCATCAGTGCGTTCCATCAGAACGTGCGCAACCGCAGGATGCGGGAGGAGATGGCGATGTGCAAGATCAGAGACATCAGCGAGCTGTATGCCCTGGCCGACAGATGTGCACGTGCTGAGGAAGGAAGGAAACTCCCCGGAGAGAACGCAGGAACCGCAGGATCTGAGAGCGACGATGCCGCCCCAGCAAGCAAAAATAGACGGCGGAACAACAGGAAGAGGAAAGGCAAAAATGTGCTAGTTGTCGAGCAATCCGGCAATGAAGGTGGCGCCAAGACAGCCAAGACTGATGGCTCTGGCAAGGAGGTTGCCGCGTGCGCCAACTACCAGGCTGTGGCGGCCGCCAACAAGCAGGATAGCACCAACAAGCAGTACTGCAAGATTCACCGCACCAAAGGCCATGACGTCCAGAGCTGCAAGAAGGTCGAACAGCTCGTCGAGCTGCAAAAGGCCGAGTACGAGCGACGCGACAAGGAGAAGGCCCAAGGAGGTGCTGGAGGATCTGGTACGAAGCGCACTGGCCGGGGGGGGGGGACGCCGTGGCAACACCAAGCAGCGGCAAGGCGACAGACCTCCCCGCGGCCGCGACAAGGATGAAGATGACGACGACGACGAAGACATGGATGACGCTGAGACCAGCGAGCAGGAGTTCCAAAAAGCCACAGAAGTTTTATGCGTTGACGGCGGTGCTTCTCTGCATTCTTCACACCGCCAACTCAAGTAGTGGGTGCGGGAAGTTAATGCAGCAGAACCACCCGTCGAGTCACGCAAGCTTCTGAAATGGTCCAGCATGCCTATCATCTTTGATATTGAGGACCACCCCGATCGCACAACTGCTGTCGGGTGTTTGCCGATGTTTGTCTCACCAACTATCCGCAACCTCAAGATCACTAAGATGCTGTTGACGGCGGGGCCGGCTTGAACCTGATCTCCTCCGCTGTACTTCGGAGGCTCCAATTCCCTGACAGCGAGCTCGAAGAGACCGACATGTTTCAAGGAATCAACCCGGGAAGGAGCAAGCCGAAGGGGAAGATCACGCTGCCGGTAACATTTGGCAGTGAGTTGAACTTCAGGACTAAGAGGATCACTTTCGACGTTGCCGATTTTCCATTGCCTTACAATGGAACTCTCGTCCGTCCAGCGCTCGCCAAGTTCATGGCGGCCTCTCACTACGCGTACAACATGCTGAAGATGCCAGGCCCGATAAGTGTCATCTCTGTACATGGCGACAAGAAAGACGCTCTCATCTATGCCGACAAGATCTACCGGGAAGCAGCAGCCGCCGCGGATCGCGAGACACTTGCCGCTGAAGCTCCCAGGGGGAGGAAGAAGACCAAGTCCGGCAAGAGCTCTGATGCCCACTCCGGCAAGCGCACCTCTTCGGAGTGCTGCGCTACCGTCGAGGACGCACCATCGAGCTCCGCTGGCAAGTGTAAGAAGACAATGGCAGCTCCGCCAGCAACCAAGAAGGTGTCCGCCAAGGAGGACGGCACTGGTGGTACCTTCACCATCAGTGCCACTCTCGACCCTAAATAGGAAAGCGCGCTCGTTGCTTTCCTGCGGGCGAATGTCGACGTGTTTGCATGGCAACCGTCTGACATCCCCGGCGTTCCCAGGAAAGTAATCGAGCACCACCTCGCCGTCTATCCTCACGCCCGACCCGTCAAGCAGAGAGTCAGGAAACAAGCTGTGGAGCGCCAAGAGTTCATCGCCGAAGAGATCAAGAAGTTGGAAGCAGCAGACCTCGACAGAGGAGTGCTCCATCCTACGTGGTTGGCCAATCCTGTAGTCGTGCGCAAAGCGAACGGGAAATGGAGACTTTGCATCGACTTCACCGATGTCAACAAAGCTTGTCCCAAAGACCCATTTCCCTTGCCGCGCATTGACCAGATTGTCAACTCCACAGCCGGATGCGACTTGCTTTCGTTTCTTGACGCATACTCAGGATACCATCAAATCTTCATGGCAGAAGAGGATGAGGAGAAAACCGCGTTCATCACTCCATGTGGCATGTACTGTTTTGTACGAATGCCTTTCGGTTTGAAGAATGCTGGTTCAACATTTGCAAGGGTCGTCCATACTGCTTTTGAGCCGCAAATACACAGAAATGTGGAAGCCTACATGGATGATATAGTGGTCAAAAGCAGGGACAAGTTAACTCTGATTCAAGACCTAGAAGAAACTTTTGCAAATCTGCGTAAGATCAGCCTCGAGCTCAACCCCGAGAAGTGCGTGTTTGGAGTCCCTTCCGGCAAGCTTCTCGGGTTCTTTGTGTCCCAGCGGGGGATTGAAGCCAATCCCGACAAGATCAAGGCGATTGAGCAGATCGAAGCACCGAAGCGCGTCAAGGATGTACGAAAACTTGCCGGTTGCGTGGCGGCTCTCAGCAGGTTTATCTCTAAGTCTGCTGAACGCGCCCTGCCGTTCTTCAAAATCTTGAAAAAGGCAGGTCCAATGAAATGGACTCCGGAAGCGGAGGCTGCGCTACAGGACTTGAAGAGATACCTGTCCTCCACTCCAATACTTCTCGCACCTAAACCACAAGAGAAGTTGCTGCTATATCTGGCGGCAACCAATCAAGTGGTTAGTGCTGCGTTAGTAGCGGAGAGAGAGGCAGATGATGAGCCAGCAACCGCGGCAAGCGCGTCCAGCGACGAGCAAGGAGCTTCCCCGACGAGCTCTGGTCCCGATGAAGATGGATCTACGCAGATGTGCGAAGGGATACAGAAGAAAATGGTGCAGCGCCCAGTCTACTTTGTAAGTTCCCTTCTGCAGGGGGCTAGGTCGAGGTACTCTGGTGTGCATAAGTTGCTTTTCGGCCTTCTTATGGCCTCGAGAAAGCTGCGCCATTACTTCCAAGCACATGAGATCACAGTTGTCACTCGCTTTCCGCTGAAGAGGATACTGCAGAATCCAGAAGCAACAGGCAGGATTGTTGAGTGGGCATTGGAACTTTCGAGCTTTGGCCTCAAGTTTGAGAGCACTTCAACTATTCAAAGCAGAGCATTGGCAGAATTCATAGCAGAGTGGACGCCAACACCTGACGAAGAAACCCCAGAGACGAGCATCCCCGTCAAGGAAGCAAACAAAGAGTGGTTGATGTACTTTGATGGCGCGTTGTCGCTACAAGGCGCCGGTGCTGGCGTGCTGCTTGTCGCACCCACCGAAGAGCACCTCAAGTACGTGGTCCAGATGCACTTTCCCAAGGAGCAAGCAACAAACAATACTGCAGAGTATGAAGGATTGCTCGCCGGTCTCAGGATCGCGGCAGACCTTGGGATCAAGTAGCTCATTGTCAGGGGTGACTCGCAGCTTGTCGTCCGCCAAGTAAACAAGGATTATCAGAGTCCGTTGATGGAAGCTTACGTTGATGAAGTGAGGAAGCTGGAAGAACGCTTTGTCGGCCTATAGATGAAACATGTTCCTAGAGCTCAGAACGACATCGTTGACGGCCTGTCAAAGTGTGCGGCATTTAAGTTACCTGTGGAACCAGGGATCTTTGTGCTTAAGCTGACTCAGCCATCCGTGACGCCACCAACTGGACAGAGCAGGAAGAGGAAGATGATTTCTGGTGACTATCTTCCGACTGAGCTTCCCGAAGCCGCCGCCAAGAGGGTCCCCAAGATCAACGCCAAGAGTGCCGAGGAGCAGTCTGCTCCGACAAGCCCCAAGGTTTGTTTCGTAGAAGCAGACGCTCCTGACAAGTTTCGCTCCGGCAAACTTGCCGGGGATCATCAAGCTCTGGCTGAACCGCGGGTTCTCGCCGTAGAAGCGGATGTTCCCGCAGCAGCAGATATGCCTTTAGTCCTTGTTGTCGAGCCGCAGGCTCCAGCATGGGCACAGCAGATCGTCCGTTTCCTCCAGTCAGGAGAACTTCCCGAAGAGCCAGAAGAAGCGGAAAGAGTAGCCCGGAAGTCTAGTATGTACCAGTTCGTTGACAACACACTGTACAGAAGAAGGCTCAACGGAGTGAAATTGAAGTGTATTCCCCGGGAAGATGGACAGACGCTGTTGGCAGAGGTGCATGGAGGCATATGTGGTCATCACATTGGCGCCAGAGCACTTGCCGGCAAAGCATTCCGGCAAGGTTTCTTTTGGCCGACAGCCCTCCAGGATGCAACTGCACAAGTAACCAAGTGTGAAGCATGCCAGTTCCATTCCAAGCAGATACACCAACCAGCTCAAGCTCTCCAGACAATCCCTTTATCCTGGCCATTTTCGGTCTGGGGGCTCGACATCCTCGGCCCTTTCCCCCGAGCAGTCGGGGGCTTTGAGTACTTGTACGTCGCAATCGACAAGTTCACAAAGTGGCCAGAAGTGGAACCAGTGAGGAAGGTGACGGCACAGTCAGCAGTCAAGTTCTTCAGGTCGACTGTTTGCCGCTTCGGAATCCCTAACAGGATCATCACCGACAACGGTACACAATTCACCAGCCGCAACTTCGTGCAGTACGTCCAAGACCTTGGCATGGCGCCAAGGTCTGCTTCGCTTCTGTTGCTCACCCCAGGAGCAACAATCAAGCAGAGAGGGCAAACGCTGAAGTGCTGCGTGGACTCAAGACCCGGACTTTCGACAGGCTACACAGGTGCGGAAGAAACTGGATCGAGGAGCTGCCGGTGGTTCTTTGGTCGATCAGGACAACGCCAAATCGAGCCACTGGCCAGACACCTTTCACTCTAGTATATGGAGCAAAGGCAGTTACCCCCACGGAACTCGTATACGGGTCACCTCGAGTGCTCGCTTATGATGAGCTTGAGCAAGAGCAGCTGCGACAAGATGACGCGCTGCTCCTCGAGGAAGACCGTCTTCAGGCTGCTATACGAGCTGCTCGATACCAGCAAGCTTTGCGCCACTACCATAGCGGCAAAGTTAAAGCCAGAAGTCTCGAGGAAGGCGACCTTGTTCTTCGGCGCGTTCATTCCGCCAAGAATTCCAACAAGTTGACGCCGAAGTGGGAAGGCCCTTACCGGGTGAAACGAATCACGAGGCCTGGCGTTGTCCGCCTTGAGACCGAGGGTGGCTTTCCGGTGAGCAACTCCTGGAACATCGAGCATCTTCGTAAGTTTTACCCGTAAGGCGCGGTTGTCGGACCCTGTTCGGCAACCACCATTTTGTACAAGTCTTGCCGCTGTTGCATGTAATCCTTTGTACAAAGCCAGGTGCAGACCCTGAGCGAAGATAAAGCGCTGGCGCCCTAAGTTTTAGCATGCATGCTGAGTCGAGTCTCGTCCTTGGATAGGGTTGATAGTGCTTAGTAGCGGGTAACACCTAACTTAGAGGTCGAGTGTGCGTCCCTTTGCCATTATTTCGTTTCCCTGGTTCGCAGGACTCACTATATCCTTGTCGGACCACTTGAGGACGAAAAGGAGAAGGAGGACGGACCAACATCTGGACCCCGGCAAGCCAGTAATGCCGGGGGCGGCAAGCGCAAGGATTAGCCCACGGCAAACCAGAGTTGCCGGGGGCTGCTATCTCAGATAAGTTTTTCATCCCTTATCATGCGTTCTCTTATGGATTGAGGTATGCGAAACCTCGTTTCTTCCTGAAAGTTACCATGCTCCCTTAACTCTAGGCCCTGGGGCCCGTCCCCGGGGCCAGGTAAGGTCGTAGTCGCGGCAGCTAAGGGACGAAGAGAGGAGCCTGATCCCGCCTCCTCCCTGCCTCCGCCAAGAGCGTGAGAAAGGGTGAGCGACGTGGGAAGAAGGCAGGGCCTGCTGCCGGGAAAGAAAGTGTCTATCTTAAAAGATATAAAGGATTGGCTCCTTGACGTGGGTTCCACCCGCGAGACAAGTGACCCGGCAAGCATCCCCTTTTCATTAAAAAGCATTCCACTCAGGTACAGTTCATAAGAGGATGAAGAACATGAATAATGGGATTGCAAGTTTTAAACGCAACTAAGTCCCGAGGGCTTACAAACTGAAAAGAGATAAGGTGCCCGTAATCCCTCTCTTGCCCCTATCTTCAGGAGACAGGTCAAGGAGGCGAAAAGGGCAAAAGGGGCGCCTAGATAAACTATGGGTGCCAGAAGACACCGACAGGGGCGGCGCGGCAGCATGGAGATGGCGGCGCCGGAGGCAAAAGCTTGAAGACGAGGCGGCAGGACGTCCGCACGCTGTCGAGGGCGTCGTGCCCTCGTACTCCGAGTTGACGGCCTTGCCGCCTGCCCTCTTCCTCTTCCGCAGCCTCCACGAGAAGCTCCAGGAACCAGCGCCACGGATGATGGGGTCGCCGGTGCCCCGCGGAGCGGCGCCCGACACCTAGTCGGACCCGTCATCCCGCCGCCCGCCGCCCTCATCGTCGTTGTCGCTGTCCTCCTCGCCACTTCCGCCCGAGGAGGAGCCTTCGCTATCGGAGGAGCTCTCCACGTAGTACCGTGCCCGAGTCCCGAAGCACCCGAAGACCTTGACGGAGAGGAGACCGCCCTCCATCAGCTTGAAATGGAGGGTGAGGCCCGCCGTCAAGCTGTGGATGCGGGTGAACGTCTTCCACCCTCGACCAAGATACATCACATCACGGGCCGGGAAGTCGATGCGGACTCGCGGACCGCTGATTCCGCAACCCCTCATATGCAACCTCAGTGTCTCGGGCGGATCCAACTCCATCGCACTCGCAAATGGAGTCGGGAGACGAAGGCGACGATGAGGTGGCCGACGCAGCCTGACGAAGAACTCGCAAGGGTCGTCCCCGACATGGTCCGCCACCAGGAGAGGATTTGCTGGCGGAGGCGAGGCCGGCGAGCTGCCTCGTCCGCCTCTTCCCCGACCGCCTCGACCTCGCCCTCGACCTCGCCCGCGGCCTCGTCCCCTCCCACTTCCCCTTGCGGCTGGCTCTGCCGCCACGGGTGCGGAGGGAGGAGGAACGCGTTGCCAAGCAGCAACCCTCGTCGCCACTGTCGAAGGACCAGGGTTCCCTTTCTCCATGGCGGATGGAAGAAAGAGGAGCAGAAGCTGAAGAAAGGAGGAGATGAGAGAATGCAGGCTTCTGTCCCCCCCGTCCTGCTCCTTATAAAGGAGCAGAGTGGGGGCTCGGCCTCCCCGCTCAGCCAATCGAGACGCAGAAGGCGCAGGGAACTGGGCCCGACCTGCTACCTTGACCCGTGGCGACCCGGTTTCACGCCTCCACCGTTCGCCACTCCAAGCGCATGGTGGCCGCGTGGCGGGAGGGCAGAGTTGAGGCGACGGATGAGGCGACCTCTCCCCACCCCGTGATCATGTGTGTGTGTGTGGGGGGGGGGGGTGGACGCCTCGAAGACCACGCCTCCACGCCTCCCTCCACTTATGAGGAAGATACGAACCACCAAGGGGTGGACGTTTCGCCTTTCCGAGTGAAGGAACCACCCACGACCTCCCCCACGACGCCGCAATCGACGCGTGCCGTTCGGGAGGGCGTGGTGGATGCGGAGCAAGGTACAGCGCAACCCGGGCCGTGCGTGCTCGTGCCCTGTTTTGGGCCTGGCCCAACAGCGCTTGGCACCGTGTGTGGCCCAGGCCCGGGGGCTCCCGTCGGTGTACTAAAGTAGGGGTACTCTAGTATCCCGAACTTGTGCATGGGCAGTCGCAGCACCCCGCGGCAAGGCCCGCCAGGTGATCACCAAGGCTCTCTATGGTTCCTTCGGAGCCATCCAAGAGCAAAGTGTTTAAGTCAAGCAGACAAGGCCCCGGCAAGAGGAGCTTGCCGGGAAGGCCATTCAAGGTACAAGACCCTGGCAAGAGGAGCTTGCCGGGAAGCCCAACAAGGGCATCTCAAAGAACCTCCCGCAGCACGCCACGCGTCCCGGCAGGACCCGGCGAGCGACAAGTTCCCGGGCGCGACAAGACAACGGCCGCGGCAAGGCACTTGCCGCGGCAGGCAGCCACTCTGTACCCACGCTCCAGCTCACCCACCTACGTGTCGCTCCGGGACCCTTCCCAGCGTACGTGGCGGGAGGCTGTGCAGCCAGGGGTACACTATGGCATGCATCGCTGACAGGATCGCCATCGTGGCGAGTGGTGGCGCCCCTGATGGTCCCTTTTCTGCATCGTCTGGGCGACGTAGACGGGCATTTAATGCCTTTGTCCCCTGCCGTCAGGGTTAGGTATGATACACTGTGTAGGTAGCTATATCTACCGCAGCATATTTACACTTTTGCCCTTACCTACGTTGCCATCTGTTGGAGACCCCTTGAACATATAAAAGGAGGCCCATGCACAACGTAGGGGGGGATCGATCCTCAGAGAAGCGCTCGGTCTCGTTAGCCGCTCGAGTGTACTGTAGCACTCGGCGCTCCCGAGCAAGAACTCAATACAACCCACAAAGCAGCAGTAGGAGTGTTATCTCTCCGGAGAGCTCCGAAGCTGGGTAAAAAACCTTCCCCCGCGTGCCTCGCCTCGATCCGCTCTTCGCGCGACCTCCACCCCCCGCCGAACCAAGAAGGGGCTCCGTCCCCATAGGTGCTCGGGGAGCCCAGGAAAACCCCGGCACCGGCGCCACCGAGTTTCAGATGTCATAGCCACTGCCACAAACCCTAGCAAATCGGTTTCACCGATAGGGATCTCGATCTCATTGGGATGGGATTGTAATCTCTCTGTGTATGTCCACTACCAAAATCGGTCTCACCGAGTTTGAGCAATCGGTACTACCGAGATTACAATGCAAACCCTCTGGTTAGCTTATTACCAAAATTGGTCCCACCGAGTTTGTGTAATCGGTCTCACCGAGTTTGCCTGACCAACTCTATGGTTAGCTTATTACCAAAATCGGTCCCACCGAGTTTGTGTAATCGGTCACATGGAGATTACGTTATGCCCTAACCCTAACCATATCGGTCCTATTGAGTTGCATCTCAGTCCCACCGAAAATCCTAACGGTCACTAGGTTTGCTGAATCGGTCCGACCGAGTTTAACCATTCGGTCCCACCAAGTGTGGCAAATTGTGTGTAACGGTCAGATTTTGTGTGGAGGCTATATATACCCCTCCACCCACTCTTCATTCGTGGTGAGAGCCATCAGAACATATCTACACTTCCAATACACATTTTCTGAGAGAGAACTACCTACTCATGTGTTGAGGTCAAGATATTCCATTCCAACCATATGAATCTTGATCTCTAGCCTTCCCCAAGTTGCTTTCCACTCAAATCTTCTTTCCACCAAATCCAAATCCTGTGAGAGAGAGTTGAGTGTTGGGGAGACTATCATTTGAAGGACAAGAGCAAGGAGTTCATCATCAACGCACCATTTGTTACTTCTTGGAGAGTGGTGTCTCCTAGATTGGCTAGGTGTCACTTGGGAGCCTCCGACAAGATTGTGGAGTCGAACCAAGGAGTTTGTAAGGGCAAGGAGATCACCTACTTCGTGAAGATCTACCGCTAGTGAGGCAAGTCCTTCGTGGGCGACGGCCATGATGGGATAGACAAGGTTTCTTCTTCGTGGACCCTTCGTGGGTGGAGCCCTCCGTGGACTCACTCAACCGTTACTCCGTGGGTTGAAGTCTCCGTCAACGTGGATGTACGATAGCACCACCTATCGGAACCACGACAAAAACATCTGTGTCTCCATTTGTGTTTGAATACTCCAAACCTTTCTTGTTACATTCTTGCAAGTTCCATACTTTACTTTCCGCTGCTCATATACTCATTGCATGCTTGCTTGATATGTATTGTGTTTGTTAAACTTGTGCTTAAACTCCACTTAAACTTAAGAATATTAAAAACTGCAACTTTTGGCACTTAGTGTCTAATCACCCCCCCTCTAGACACCTCTTCTTGATCCTTTCAGTATGTTAATTGAAAGTATTTCGTCCGCGGAGAGCGGATTGTATGAGGCTGTCAGGAGTTTACTGAAAGGTTTTGAGGTACGCGAAATGATGTACCTTTTGACAATTCCGCATATTTTAAGATGCGCCCTGTGTAGATAGTAGCCCCTGAGACTCTGTGTGCTGTCGAAGGCGACGGCGCGCTGAGGGTCATCGTCCCAGGTATAATTTGTCGCCTTCCTATGTAGGTGGCGAAGTGTCCGGTGGCCAGCCGGACTGATGAATTTGCCGAGCTAAAACGGCAACTCGACGTGGCAGATGCCGACATTGCGCTTGTCAACAAGCGGCTTGACGAGGCACAAGGTATGTAATTTCTCTGGAGACACTTGGTAAGAGGAGCTTGATGCCAGTATCTTACAATGTGTGCACTTAATGCAGATGGGGCTACCGCCATGGAGGACCTTTGGGCAGAGCTTGCCCGAGCCAAAGAGCAAGCCAGAAGAAGCGATGCGGCTGCCCTAAAGGCGATTGAGGAGCTGAAAGCCGAATAGACTGCTCACTGCCGAAGCAAGAAGGAAATGGCCGAGATGGCTGTGTAATTAAAGAACGCTGCTGACCGCTGCAAGCTTCTTGAAAAAGAAGATCGGGCGGAGCGGACAGACCTGGAGAAGGCCACTACAGTGGCCAAGGATGCTCGTTCTGCAATGAGAGCGATGAAGGAGGAGCTACGTCAGGCCGAAGATATCGCGGCTGGAAAGCCCTTTATGCCGTGGATGAAGTTCGGAGATCCTAAATATGATCCGTTGGACCGGATGTGGAGTTCGGCGGACGCATATCTGGATTTAGTGGCGAGTGCCGCTGATGCGGCCGATCATTTCCAAGATCAGAAAGAACGCGAAGTAGAAAAGCTCTTCTGGTCATAGTTCAACAATCCGGAGCGTCCACTTCCATTGACCGATCGTTTGGCCGAATGGGCCAAACTGAATAGGTTGTCCGAACTCGCCATGAAGGATGTCGTGGATCATTTGTGGCCGGAAAGGCCAAGGCCGAACCGTTATTTTAGCTTGGTGCAGCAGTTCCTTGGTGCAGTGCCGCATATCAACGCGATGAAGAGGTTAGCATGCATAGCGGGTGCGCGGATGGCCCTTGCTCGTGTCAAGACATACTGGGCAGAGATGGAGGCCACCGCTGTTGCATCCCATGATTCGGACGGAAGCCGAGTACCTGCCGAGCATTATTTTCAGGAAGTTATGCAAGGCGCTCGTTTGATAGAGACGTAGTGCTCGAAGGATATTATGTTCGAATAACATGTATTATTGTAAAACAATATTTTGATGAATTGTATAAGCTTTTTATACTTGTGCCTGCAAGTATTATAATGCCTCCTGTGCGGCCGTTTACATATATGTGTATATAACCTGAAAGATGGCAGTCGTTGGCTTCAGCCCCCACGCATATAATGCAGGGGTGTTCGCAAAAGGCGCATCATCACACTTGATCCAACGTCTTGGTCAATTAAGGAGGTGGTTGCGCAGCGAACTAGGCAACCAGACTATAATGCTTTATCACTTTCACTTAGCCAGAGGAGTTTGACCGTGGAGCTACTATATAGCCCCTGGTGGCACCGCGCTCGCTCGAATTCAGGGCGCGTGTGTGCCTGGCCGGGAAACGGCCCTTCGTTAATGCGGAGGAATCCCGAAGATTCCGATAGGTCATCGAGTGGTTGACCAGTCTCACGCTATATCATGACAGTCAGTTTTCGGCTTTCTCTACTGAGGTGCTCGCCTGGCAGAACCGAGGCACAATCGCAGTAGTTCTCCTGGTGCCGCCTTAGCCGATAGAGCGGAACGTAAGGCAGCAAAACACAGGAGCCGGGCAAACCCAACATTTGACCAAAGAAATGATTCGGAGCTGATGCATATTAGGCCAAACTCGCGATGCCGAACACTCCCTAAGGTATTCGGTCTTTATGAAAACAGGCTTAACATTGCCCTTGGTAATAAGCCCCTGGTGTCCAGGTACGCGCAAAATTCTGGTGTGGCCACATACCAAGACACCAACCTCCTCCTCGGTTATACTGAGAATCCTGGGGATGTGTATCAACAAGAGACAGTAAAAAAGGTTTACGCAGGGTCTTAATCTAAAAAGAATCCTTGGAATGGGTCCCTGCTGCACGTCTGCGCCTGTGTCTCCGTTGTGCCGTGTCCTGGACGGGTGTAGCACGATGTTCATCTATAAAAGAGAGGAACTTAGTTGAATAAGGTCGTGCAAAATGTACGTTATACTAAATACACAAAGTATAATTCGAGATGGGTAAAATTGAGCCTTATTGTCGCTTGTTTTACATGCGCGGAGCCCCTTGTATAGGGGTATACGGCTATTATGCCTTTATCAATTGTGTGTTTACGCCGGACTCGTCTAGCCGTGTCCGTGGTCTTAACGACCTGTTAGGTGCTTTGGTTGGTGAAGCCGTTTTATTGTGCGGCTGTCAAGGCAGCCGCGCAGTCTTCCGCGCGTGAGGAACACTCAACATTTCCCTTTAGTGACATGATGCCTCGTGGACTGGGCATATTTAGCGTGAGAGACGCATAGTGCGGTATTGCGTTAGCGGACGAAAGCTTCGCATCCCAGTAGTGCTTGATAGCCACTTTGGAATGGGGCGATGTGGAAGGTTAGCTTTTCGCTACGGAAGTTATCGGGGGAGCCGAACATAACTTCTAGTAAGAGGGAGCCCATGCAACGGACTTCTCGGCTTGGCATCACTCCTTTAAAGGAAGTATTGCCATGGCTGATTTTTGTTGGGTCCATCCCCATTTTGCGGACTGTGTCCTGATATAGCAGGTTTAAACCACTGCCATCGTCCATCAGGACTCGTGTGAATTAAGTGGAATCCATCAATTAAAGGATCTAACACCAAGGCAGCCCAGCCTGCATGCCAGATACTTCCGGAGTAGTCCTGATGGTCGAAGGTGATTGGTTTTTACAACCAGTGGCGAGGCTCTTTTGTGATAGGCCGTATGGTGCATATCTCTGTGGGCACTACTTCATTTCTCCCTTTCGTCACGTGTAGTAAGTTTACTGTTTTGACTTCTTGTGGGAAATTCTTTTGTTCCCAAGTGCTCTGTTTGTGGGATTCATCATCATCCTCACTTGGTGTATCAAGCCCCTTGTGTTTGGCGTTGAGTTTGCCGGATTGCTTGAAGACCCAACATTCTCTGTGGGTATGATTTGCGGGCTTCCCGGCGGCGCTGTGGATTTGACATATCTTGTCCAAGATTTTGTTTAGGTTAGATAGCTCATCCCTGTTATCCTTGAGGGGCAGCCTTTCTGGCCTTGCCGAGAGCTTTTGAATCCGGCGTTGACTGCCGTGCTCTTCGGGTTGTTTCCCTTATTCCGGCGTTGGTCCTTGTTGCGTTGCGGTTTCCTGTTTTCGTCCCTGACTTCGGATGTACTTGGGTCGCTGGTGCCGCATCTTGCCAACCAGCTGTCCTCTCCCGCGCAAAAGTGGGTCATGAGGTTTGTTAATGCAGCCATTGTTCTTGGCTTTTCTTGGCCGAGGTGTCTGGCGAGCCATTCGCCTCGAACGCTGTGTTTCAAAGCTGCTAAGGCTTTGGCCTCCGGACAGTTGACTATCTGGTTCTTTTTAGTAAGAAATCTGTTCTAGAGCTTCCGGGCTGACTCTCCGGGTTGTTGAGTTATATGACTTAAGTCGTCTGCATCCGGTGGTTGGACATAGGTCCCTTGAAAATTTTCCCGAAAGGCATCCTCGAGCTCTTCCCAACTTCCAATGGTGTTTTCGGGAAGGCCTTTAAGCCAATGCCGGGCTGGCCCTTTGAGCTTGAGGGGTAAGTATTTTATCGCGTGGAGGTCGTCTCCTCTGGCCATATGGATATGGAGGATATATTCCTCAATCCAGACTCCAGGGTCTGTCGTTCCGTCATAGGCCTCTATGTTTACGGGTTTGAATCCCGCTGGAAATTCATGGTCCAGCACCTCATCGGTGAAACATAGGGGGTGTGCGGCACCCCTGTATTTGGGTGTGCCGTGTTGTTCGGATATTTGTTATGTTGCATTGCTTACTAGAGCTTGCTTTCTTGCCCCGTAGATAGATCTAGCTGGGCCATCCTTTTGATGCAAATCCTTGGGTGGATCGCGTGTTGGCTTGTGTGCGGCGCCGTTTGCCGCTCTATGTTGGCCATGGGGTCGTCTATCCGACCGGGTGGCTTCCTTATTTTTTTGATTTCGGGGGCTCTAAGGCCTCCTCATCAAATTCAGGCAGTAGCTTTCGCTTCGGGTAGCTCTTTGTGTGGCGACTGTCGCCGTATTTGTCTGCGGTGTTGAGTACTTTGCTCCATCTGATTCGGAGTGCGTCTTCCGCAGTTTTTAGCTTCCGCTTCTGCTTTTTCAGGCTACGCGCAGTGGTGACGAGCCTTTTGTGGAGGTTCTTCTGCTCCAGGAACTTGTCCGGCGCGAGGTCGTCCGGACTGTTATATTCGCCGGGGACGGGTTGTGCGATTTGTTTATCCAAGTTGCCTTGTTCGGACGGTTGCTCGATGCCATGTTCATTGCCCGTCGGCTCGCCCTGCTCTGTGGCTGGGTCTGTATGACCGCTGTCTGTGTCGAGGTGGGGCTTGGAGTGGCGCTTATGCCGCCGCTTTGACTGCTTTTCGAAGGAACGATCCTTCATTGCATCCTCCCGTTCTTCGTCATTGTTTCCTTTGGGTGTGTCCTACATGTATACATCGTAGGATGGGGTGGCTGTCCAGTGCCTTGTGGGTGCTGGTTCCTGTTTGTCTCCTACATCGTCGTCCATCGTCGATGTCTTCGGAGTGGAAGTCTAGCATGTCGATTAAATCGTCGACAGTGGCTACGAAGTGGATGGTGGGTGGGTGTCGAATTTCTTCGTCGTCCGCATCCCAATCCTGCCGGTTATAAGCCGTCCAGGACTCTCCTGATAAAGAGAGAGACCTTAGTGAATTCAGAATGTCGTCGAAGGGCGAGTGCTGAAAGATGTCTGCGGCGGTGAATTCCATGATCGGCGCCCAATTGGATTCGATTGGCAGCGGCGCGGAGGGTTCGGAGTCCCGAGAAGAGTCTGACACCTTGGAGTCATGGGCTTCGCAGAGGATAAGGCTGGTGTTCGGCTCGATCGCCATCGAGACTGCCGCCCTCCCGACGTGGTCTATCCACCCGTCCTTGGTTGGCGCAGTTGGCTCCGAGCTAAGGGTCAGAGATGATGCGGGCGCGGCCTCCAGGGCACTGTTCGACGACAGAGTTAAATCCTACCCATCGTGACAGTGCGACGCACTCGGCTGTGGCTCGAATCCGTCGAAGATCAAGTCTCCGCGGATGTCAGCCGTGTAGTTCGAACTTTCAAATCTGACTTGATGGCCAGGGGCGTAGCTTTCAATCTGCTCCAGATGGCCAAGCGAATTAGCCTGCAGTGCAAAGCCGCCGAATATGAAGATCTGTCCGGGGAGAAAAGTCTCACCCTGGACCGCATCGTTGTTGACGATCGGAGGAGCCATCGGGCCTAAAGATGACGACACAGAGGAACTCTCAATGAAAGCACCAATGTCGGTGTCAAAACTGGCGGATCTCGGGTAGGGGCGCCGAATTGTGCGTCTAGGCAGATGGTAACAGGAGACAAGGGACACAATGTTTTTACCCAGGTTCGGGCCCTCTCGATGGAGGTAAAACCCTACTCCTGCTTGATTAATATTGATGATATGGGTAGTACAAGAGCGGATCTACCACGAGATCACAGAGGCTAAACCCTAGAAGCTAGCCTATGGTATGATTGTTGTTCGTCCTATGGACTAAAACCCTCCGGTTTATATAGACACCGGAGAGGGCTAGGGTTACACAGAGTCGGTTACAATGGAAGGAGATATACATATCCGTATTGCCAAGCTTTCCTTCCATGCCAAGGAAAGTCCCATCCAGACACGGGACGAAGTCTTCAATCTTGTATCTTCATAGTCCAACAGTCCGGCCAAAGGTTAGTCCGGCTATCCGGACACCCCTAATCCAGGACTCCCTCACTAAGTATCAACCGATGGATGTTGATTTTAGTCTGAGTAATGATCTTATTCAAATGTTTAATATGAATTACTCTTCATGAATACATGTCTTAGTGTTTTACATATTTCTGTTGTAGATCAATGGCACCACCTGCTCAAGTTACCCCTTTTGCGTTGAAATCAAACCTGGAAAGAGATAAATTGAATGGAACAAACTTTACCACCTAGTATAGAAACCTGAGAATTGTTCTTAGGCATGAGAAAAAGGAACAAGTTCTAGAGAATCGCTTCCAGAGGAACCTGCCGATAATGCTAATGCCACAGCCCGAAATGCCTACCAGAAACTCGTTGATGAATCAAACGAGGTCAGCTGTCTCATGCTGGCTTCTATGGAGCCCGATCTGCAGCAGCAGTTCAAAAATATTGAGGCTTTCGATATGATCGAGAGCCTTAAGAGCATGTTTCAAATGCAGGCTAGGACCGAAAGGTTCAACGTCTGGTGATCCTTGATGATTGTAAGCTGAAAGAGGGTGACCACTGAGCCCGCATGTGATCAAGATGATCGGGTTCATGCAAGCTCTGGATAGGCTGGGCTTCCCACTTGGGGATGAGTTGTCCACAGATACAATTCTCGGTTCTCTTCCGGACAGCTATGGGCCGTTCATCTCGAACTACCATATGCGTGGGATGGAAAAGAATGTCACAACCCTAGCTTAGACCTTGTCTGTCTTTGCATAAGCATCCATGCATCATGTTCAAATTTTATGAAACCTTGAAATGGGGATCGATTAAACCCTAGCACCAGAAAGAATTCAATAGGATGAAATAAAATCTTTTTCAAGAACCCAAAATGCCCTTCACAAAATGTTCATCATTTCTGGATTGGGATAAAACACCTGGCAAAAATGGTGCACCCTTTCTAGGACATTCTGGATTTTTGAATTAAATCATAAGTATTTCAATTTGGACATTTAAATGCTATAAAATATTTTAAATGTCCAAATAATCTTGAAAGCATTTGAGGGTTGTTGGAAATAGTTTCAAAAGTGCCCACAATTATTTTCAGGATTTTACAAAATGAATTAGTATTTTTACTAATTCAAAATAGAGAAATAAAATAGAAAACAGAAACAAATAAATGAAGAGAGAGAGAGGAAGCCCACCTGGGCCACTTACCTGGCCCAACTCCTCCAGCAACCCCAGCCCACCTGGCAGCCCAGCCACCTGGCCAGCCCACCGAGGGCAGGGGCGTCTTCTTCCTCCTGCCAAAAGGCAGAGGAGAAGCTAGCCACGGCGCCGCGGCGTGCCACGCCGGCAGCTGCCTACCTGGCTGTCCCCTCATCGCCCTGGACGTCTTCCGCAATGCCACGCAACCCCCTGACCCTCTCACTCTCCCTGGACCCCTTCCCCCTTCTCTACTCTCTCTCCCGCGCAGCCCGAGCGGAGCTCGTCGCCACCGCTCGCCGTTGCCGCACCTAGAGCCTCCCCCTCGACCCCTCGTCGTGCCCAGTACCTCGGTTACCTCGTCCTTGACCTCCTCGCCAATCCAAGCGACGCCGGACACCGCCGAATGCCTCACCGCCGTCTTCTTCAACCGCGGGCCACCGAGATCATCGACGACCGTGCGCCCGCTCCGACGCTTCCCCGAGCCCGCTGAGGCCACCGAACGAACTGCTGTGAGCTCCTGCGTTGATCCCCTCCTTCCTTTCCTTCGATTTCAAGATGTAGACGTCGCCCCCTTGACGACCGTAGCCGCCGCCGCTTGAGCTCGTCGCCGACGCAGCTCCGGTGACCAAATGGTCACCCGGTGAGTCCAACTTGCTCCTCGCCACGCGTAGTGCCCCGCTAGATCTTCACCTCACTTGTTTGCGCATCGCAACGCCAACCCCACACCACCCGAACTCTGGCCGCCACCAAAGCTTGTCGCCGGCATGATTCCAGCAACCCCTGCGCCCAACTCCGCCTCCTCTTGATGCGGGCGGGCAAGGGCAACCCCCTGGTGCCCTCAGTTGCTGCTACCGTGGCCTCTAGGGTGGAAGCTGCCGCATCTGTGTGCTCGCCGGCGCTGAACTCCGGTCAGATGACGTGGCCCGTCATTAGCAGCTAACAGCCCCGCTAATTAAACCCCACAGTCAATGACAAACGGGCCCCACTGTTTTAATTAACCAGCTAATGAATTAATTTAGAATTAATCTAAGTCCAGTGGCCCCACGCGTCAGCGTTGACCTGGCTGACGTGGGCGTTAACCGGACCCACCTGTCATTGACACTGAACAGCACTGTGTCACTGACCAGTGGACCCCACTGGTCAGTTTTACCTGGGTCGCCCCGTTGACTCGCTTATGTCAAGCTGATGCAGTGCTGATGCAGTAATTCATTTTCTAGAATTAGTTTAATTCTAGATAATTAGAAAATCCAGAAAATTGCCTAAACTTCTAAAAATCATAGTAATTCAACCGTAACTCCAAATGAAATAATTTATATATGAAAATTTATCAGAAAAATGCAATCTATCCATCTGTACCATTTTCATGCATGACAAACTAAGTTATACCTGCTGTATAACTGAAAACATGTTAGTGGCATTTAAATAACCACATGTGGAGTTTGAATTTGAACCTTGGGTTCAAACCAACTTCATTTAATCTGGTTTCTAGTTGCATTAGCTCAAACACAAGCATATTGCCATGTCACATTCATGCATCATATTGTTGCATTGCATTGATTGTGTTTTCCTTCTCTGTTTGCCGGTGTTGTTCCCCCTCGGTAGACGTGTTCCGATGTTGTGATCGTTGACACTGATGAAGACTCAATGCTATCTTCAGAAGTGCCAAGCAAGCAAAACCCCCTTGTTCATTCCGATACAATCCCACTCTCTCGCTCCTGCTCTCTTTTACTGCATTAAGACAACAACGATTCATCTGTTACTTGCTGCGGTAGTTGAACCCCTTATCCTTTGCATGACATGTCATTGCCACAGTAAATAGATGAAACCCACTAGCATGAGTAGGAGTTGTTTGAGCCCTGATGTGCCTACTCATTCATGCTTGTTTGTCGTGCCTGCTATTGCTTAGAGTTGTGTCAGGTCCGATTCATCGGGGATGAATTGGAAAGTGGTGAACATGTCCTACTGTGTGTGAGCTAAGTGTGTAAACACGATTTGGTAAAGGTAGCGGTGAGAGGCCATGTATGAGTACATGGTGGGTTGTGTCGTTGAAGCCGTCCTCAGGAACTGAGTTATGTGTTTGTGATCCATGAAACAGTTACTACCACACATTGGGATCCTTAATTGACTCTCTCGACTTATTAATCGCC
This sequence comes from Aegilops umbellulata, assembly GCA_032464435.1. Taxonomy (NCBI): domain Eukaryota; kingdom Viridiplantae; phylum Streptophyta; class Magnoliopsida; order Poales; family Poaceae; genus Aegilops; species Aegilops umbellulata. The sequence continues at coordinate 334,717,883 of CP136054.1, read as the reverse complement.
CTTGTCCTCTGTCTAGGAGTTGCAACTAGTTTCTGGTGTTTGTAGTATGCTGGGGGCTATGCACAGCGCTGACCTGAGGGGTGGGCTGTGTTGCGGTAGGCATGTGGCACGGTGTACCGGGCGCCCTTTTGGTGTCTCGGCAACCCTGCACACATCATTTGGGGCTGTGAGCGAAACTCCGGCCGGATCTCCTCGTGGATGGAACCTGAATAGGCGATAAACCTAGACTAGAGACTTGTGTAGTTAGTCAGGTCGTGGCCGACTCCCTCGCTAGGCTTCCGCGTGAAGGTTGCCGAGGTACACGACGTGTACATGGTGGTAAGTGGCGAGAGCGTGTGTGAAGAAGTACATCCCTGCAGGGTTATAAATGATCTATTCGAATAGCCGTGTCCGCGGTAATGGACTTCTGGGTTGCCTATAACAGTTCATAGACAAGTGAAAGTGGATACTCTAAAATGCGCAAGATAAGCGTGAGTTCTATGGATGGCCTTCTCGTAGGGAGACGGGAGCGGATCCATAGTGGTGTATTGATATGGTGAATATGTGGACTCATGTGCGCCACCTCAAAAGAGTTACTTGCAGTCGTAGTTCGGGATAGCCACTGAGTCAAAGCTGGCTTGCTGCAGTTAAACTCCACCACCCCTTTGTTGATACTGATGCATACGTAGATAGTTCTGATGTAAATCTTGTTGGGTACATTTGTACTCACGTTTGCCTATTTTATGTTTTTGCAGAGAGACGTCAGTCTCGCTAGTAGTTCCGCGTGGACTTCGATATTTAGCTTGTTACCTCAGCTACGATCTTGTGCCCTCGGCAGGATCTGGTAGATAGTCAGGCTTCTCAGCCTTTTTCATTTGTAGATGTGTGTACTCAGAGATGTTAAGCTTCCGCATGTGCTTTGACTTGTATGCTCTGAATGTTGGGTCATGAGACCCATGTTTGTAATATCTTGGCTCCTCGGAGCCTAATGAATAAATACTTGAGTCGTAGAGTTATGTTGTGATGCCATGTTGTATTTGCACATATCGGGCATATTGTGTGTATGATTGGAATGCTTGGTATGTGTGGGATACGACAATCTAGTTGTTTATCCTTGGCAGCCTCTCTTATGGGGAAATGTAGTCTAGTGCTTCCTTGAGCCATAGTAGTCCACTACAGCCCAGTTCACCGGAGTCCTGCTAGCCCAGCACTACTGCTCAGGACACTTGACTGGCCAGCATGTGTTTCACTTCGTTCCTGTGTCTGTCCCTTTGGGGAAATGTCACACGGTGACATCCGGAGTCCTGCCTAGCCTGCTACAGCCCGGGTTACCGGGGTCCTGTTAGCCCAGTGCTACAGCTCGGATTCACACGCTGCTGACTAACAGGATCGAAGTTGATTCATGTATGCATGTCCCCATGGGTTAGTGCCGCTTTGGGTTCACGACTAGCCATGTCGGCCCGGGTTCTCTGTCATATGGATGCTAGCGACACTATCATATACGTGAGCCAAAAGGCGCAAATGGTCCCGGGCCATGGTAAGGCGACACCCGTGGGAATACCGTGCGTGAGGCCGCAAAGTGATATGAGGTGTTACCGGCTAGATCGATGTGACTTGGAATCGGGGTCCTGACAGCGTTGGTATTAGAGCCTGACTGCCTGTAGGATTACCAAGCCAAACTGGTCGAAGTTGTGTCTAGAAATGCTTTAGTTATGTAGGGGAATTGATTGTGGAAGGGAACGTAAGGCTCTTTTTACTCCTTGGCCTTATGGCCTTCTAATCTGAGTCTTCCTCTTCTCTTCTACGGGGATTAAGAACTAGGCCTTCTCATCTATCTATTAGGATGACGAGTTACTATGATAGAGACTTATAGGATTGATGGATTTAAGCCCCAGTTCGATTCTACTACTTTCGTGTGTTCAGAGTTGGTCTCGGAACCTTGATATGATGTTGTTGAGTGGTTATGCCACCATTTTTGCATGATGTCTCAAATCATTTTGCGCATTTACAGTCGTTATGTTGTCCGAGTCATCCCAGGTCTCTACATAGTCTGATGCATTTGCAAATCCTTTCTTTCCGTTCCTGATGTCCTTTTTGGTCAGAATAAGCACACTAATCGGTGAGTTGAGGTACTCTATTGCCTCGACATATATGTTGGAGCTATTATTATGACCCTAGGTGTATTAGGGAGTCACCTAGTAATCTAGCTATGTTTTGTGTTCCTGGTGTGATGATTCTGGCCACCATTCTCGAAAGCATCCCATGATGCCATTTAGTAGTAGGTATTCTACTCCTGGGTTTTGAACCTGAGATTCACCCTACTTCATGTTGTTAGTATGTGCTAGTTCCCTTAAGATATTAGTAACCTTTGTGATAGTCTTCGAGGTCCATGGTATTTCCTTCTCCCAAATACCATGAACTAGTTATGGCAGAAGTTCCTCGTTTAACCAAAAGATCACAACCAGAGTACTCGTGATGAGTTCTCGATTCTATGTTGTGACTCTGCCAGTCCTACCGTTCTGCATGGATTATCTGGAAGAAATATGTTGAACTTGGTTCGACATACTAATCTATGCATCCACAACGCAGAAGGTTATATGTTCCTTGAGTTGTCCCCCTTTAGTTTTCTTCTGACCTCCGTCTATCAGTTGATAGCCAGGAGTAGTTGTGCATCCGTGCTCATCGATGCCTTCTACTCTTGTGGTCCATCAAGCCGTTTTATCTCAGAATTACTAGGAGAAATAAACTCCAGTACCTCATCCATATCTAGGATTGGGTCAAAGCAATTGTATTCCGCGGATCAAAATGCCAATCCAGCTTTTGCTCTGCTATACCTTGGAGTGTTACCATCTTTATGTCAAGTGTGTCATGAGAATTGCACCACCTCTTATGAATTCTTGACGCAGTAATACTTCTCGCCATCATTGTTCATTCCTTGGTTCCCGTGTTATTGTAACCGGAATGCCGACAAGTGAACTGTGATGTGTGAAATCATACTCCTAGCAACTCCGTTGCTTGGTAGTTAATGGACAATACTCTCATTCTTAGCGTGTTGGTTATTGAATTATCATTCTAAGACTGATCGTGCTACCTAGTCCATTTTTCCTGGTGCACTCTTTGATCAATGAGTTAGGATTGTGTCAATCTCTTGCTCTTTCAATCATATCGTCTTGCCTGAAAAGCAAGATTGTTCTCGAGCGTAATAACATATCGGTGGTTCATGATGTTCCGAATATCTTCTCGGATGTATTACCAGGTTGTCACCTGACCGCTATGTTGAGTGCGTGATCATGTTGGTTTTCCTCCAAACCACCCATTCTCCAAGAATCTGTGTTAGATACCCCTGAGCTAGTTGGTTAAGCTAAACAACAACTTGGAGAGTTGGAAGATGAATGCTTGTCCGACTTAGTTCATCACTAAGGGTTACCTTTTGTGTGAGTGTGTGTGTGTTTTGAAGAGAGATGATATCTTCATCGATTGTTCCTCGTGATCAGTTGTTGAATCTATTGTCTTATCCAAACCTTGATTTGAGTGTGGGCTATCATCAAGTCAAGTTAGAACCAACGATACTCGTAATGTTGTCCTACTCGTGGTTGTTTCCTCGAGCATACACCATTATATCTTCTGGGTCTGACCAATGCTATCACCTTGTTCACATAATTGTGGAATTTCCACTTATATGGAAACCTAGATGAATTGTTGTTGAGCCCATTGACATCATTTTGTCTCCTCCATGATTCATGTTGAACATTAAATAATGTTGGAAACTTTTTTAGCATTGCCTTCGTGTTCCATTCATGAGGTATATGTTTGGATGAAAGAAGTGACTTCCTCTAGTTCATGTGCATTTGGAGCAAGTTGCCACCGTGAATTTGAGAAAGTTTGTTTTGCTCCCTCTGGAATCATCTCAAGTCAGTCACGCATGTGCAAAGTATTATGTGGTTTGATAGACTGATCATCTCCATTCCATATGTATTCCCTAGCACACCAAGCCACTGATTGATTTGTCCAAGGAAAATAAGTTCCTTCTTAAGACCCGGGGCTTATACAAGGACTTCAATATCCTCGATGATGGTTCCCCACATGAACTCGGTAGTGTTTAATTATAAGACTACTACATGTCCATGCTTGTCTAGGACAGCGTGTTCACATATTTGTAGCAGAACCAGCTCATGTTTTGGAGCTTACCACCGTAGTCCAATTCCTGAGAATCCTGCAACGTCATCTTGTCGACTTGTGTTGCAAAATTTCATTTTTCTCTCTAGACTTGATGAGTCTAGAATATCCTGACACCAACCAGATTTGAATCTCAGGCAGATATGATGGTTGGAACATTTCTCAAGAACTATAATATTGGTCTCTCTGTAACCCCGTAAAGTGGATGTTGTGGCCAACACACCCAACCGGAAGACTTATTATTGCAATATCTTGATTGAGAAAGTTGGCTACCTCCCCATCAGAATTTCGTAGAATTTATTCCAATAGTTGTTCCTTATGGATTTTTGTGTTCCCGAAGTCCGACCTTTTACTTGATGTTCTAGGTATCAAACCATATCTATGAATGGATTACGCTAGCACATCAAGGAGAACATTAGAAGCGGAGTGCTAAATGTCTCTCAGTCGATCATCCAGATTCCGTTTCCTTAGCCTCGCTAAGGGGAAGTCTGAGAAGGTGTTATCTTCCTTCGTATCCGCATCATCCAGCACTAGTCATCATGGTGGTATGTCGTGTTGCCAGGATCTGTGCCACGGATGTTGGTAAAACCTTGATGACTATGGAAATGCTCAAGTTCTTGAGAGCACGTGCAAGCAAAATTATCCATTGCGTTGCCTTCAACAAGGTAGTTCACATCATCCATTCTAGTCCGGATATGCCATCCCTTCGTATTCCGCCAAAGGATTGTTGTGATTGCCTTAGGCTGGTATAAGGAGCTTCAATGATCTCAGAGTCAAAAGTAATTCTTTTTGCCACTTAAGGTAATAATTCTACGAGTCACCTTCTGCAAGGTGCCCCGTTATGGGATCATGGCAATTATTTCCTCGCCACCTTGACACCATCCACCATCTCTCTAAGCGTGGAATTGTTGCCCACCAAATCAAATCTCGTCGTTTGTTCTGCCATCCCTCGTGATGTGTTTTGTGTCTCAACTCGAGATGTTTCAACATCTCATTCCGTGAGTTGATCTTGTATAGCTCGATCTTCGGGAAGATCAACCCTAGTAGAGTTTCTTTCCGTTGTCATTGCGTGGATGAAGATCTCAAAAGCAAGGATGTCAAGATCAACGTATGCAACGAATCAACAACCTTATGAGGTGCAACCTGGATCGAGAAGATTGTGTTGGTCTTGTGCCCCTCTATCTTCTTACCTCACGTCTTGAATCTCGGGACGAGATTCCTGTTCAGTGGGGGTGAGTTGTCACAGCCCTAGCTTAGACCTTGTCTGTCTTTGCATAAGCATCCATGCATCATGTTCAAATTTTATGAAACCTTGAAATGGGGATCAATTAAACCCTAGCACCAGAAAGAATTCAATAGGATGAAATAAAATCTTTTTCAAGAACCCAAAATGCCCTTCACAAAATGTTCATCATTTCTGGATTGGGCTAAAACCCCTGGCAAAAATGGTGCACCCTTTCTAGGACATTCTGGATTTTTGAATTAAATCATAAGTATTTGAATTTGGACATTTAATTGCTATAAAATATTTTAAATGTCCAAATAATCTTGAATGCATTTGAGGGATGTTGGAAATAGTTTCAAAAGTGCCCACAATTATTTTCAGGATTTTACAAAATGAATTACTATTTTTACTAATTCAAAACAGAGAAATAAAATAGAAAACAGAAACAAATAAACAAAGAGAGAGAGGAAGCCCACCTGGGCCACTTACCTGGCCCAGCTCCTCCAGCTTGTCCAGCCCACCTGGCAGCCCAGCCACCTGGCCGGCCCACCGAGGGCAGGGCATCTTCTTCCTCCTGCTTGAAGGCAGAGGAGAAGCTAGCCATGGCGCCGCGGCGTGCCACGCCGGCAGCTGCCTGCCTGGCTGTCCCCTCGTCGCCCTGGACGTCTTCCGCGATGCCACGCAACCCCCCGACCCTCTCACTCTCCCTGGACCCCTTCCCCCTTTTCTGTTCTCTCTCCCGCGCAGGCCGAGCGGAGCTCGTCGCCACCGCTCGCCGTTGCCGCACCCAGAGCCTCCCCCTCGACCCCTCGTCGTGCCCAGTAGCTCGGCTACCTCGTCCTTGACCTCCTCGCCAATCCAAGCGACGCCGGACGCTGCCGAACGCCTCACCGCCGTCTTCTTCAACCACGGGCGACCGAGATCGCCGGCGACCGTGTGCCCGCTCCGACGCTTCCCCGAGCCATCTAAGGCCACCGAACGTACCACTATGAGCTCCTGCGTGGATCCCCTCCTTCCTTCCCTTCGATTTCAAGCCGTAGACGTCGCCCCCTTGATGACCGTAGCCGCCGCCGCTTGAGCTCGTCGCCGACGCAGCTCCGGTGACCAAATGGTCACCCCGACGAGTCCAACTTGCTCCCCGCAACGCATAGTGCCCCGCTAGATCTTCGCCTCACTTGTTTGCGCATCGTAGCGCCAACCCCACACCACCCGAACTCCGGCCGCCACCAAAGCTCGTCGCCGGCATGATTCCGGCGACCCCTGCGCCCAACTCCGCCTCCTCTTGATGCGGGCGGGCAAGGGCAACCCCCTGGTGCCCTCAGTTGCCGCTGCCGTGGCCTCTAGGGTGGATGCTGCCGCGTCTGTGTGCTTGCCGGCGCTGAACTCCGGTGAGATGACGTGGCCCGTCATTAGCAGCTAACAGCCCCGCTAATTAAACCCCACAGTCAATGACAAACGGGCCCCACCGTTTTAATTAACCAGCTAATGAATTAATTTAGAATTAATCTAAGTCCAGTGGCCCCACGCGTCAGCGTTGACCTGGCTGACGTGGGCGTTGACCGGACCCACCTGTCATTGACACTGAACAGCACTGTGTCACTAACCAGTGGACCCCACTGGTCAGTTTGACCGAGGCCGCCCCGTTGACTCGCTTATGTCATGCTGATGCAGTGCTGACGCAGTAATTCATTTTCTGGAATTAGTTTAATTCTAGATAATTAGAAAATCCAGAAAATTGCCTAAACTTCTAAAAATCATAGTAATTCAACCGTAACTCCAAGTGAAATAATTTATATATGAAAAATTATCAAAAAATGCAATCTATCCATCTGTACCATTTTCATGCATGACAAACTAAGTTATACCTGCTGTATAACTGAAAACATGTTAGTGGCATTTAAATAACCACATGTGGAGTTTGAATTTGAACCTTGGGTTCAAACCAACTTCATTTAATCTGGTTTCTAGTTGCATTAGCTCAAACACAAGCATATTGCCATGTCACATTCATGCATCGTATTGTTGCATTGCATTGATTGTGTTTTCCTTCTCTATTTGCCGGTGTTGTTCCCCCTCGGTAGACATGTTCTGACGTTGTGATCGTTGATACTGATGAAGACTCAATGCTATCTTCAGAAGTGCCAGGCAAGCAAAAACCCCTTGTTCATTCCGATACAATCCCACTCTCTTGCTCCTGCTCTCTTTTACTGCATTAAGACAACAACGATTCATCTGTTACTTGCTGCGGTAGTTGAACCCCTTATCCTTTGCATGACCTGTCATTGCCACAGTAAATAGATGAAACCCACTAGCATGAGTAGGAGTTGTTTGAGCCCTAATGTGCCTACTCATTCATGCTTGTTTGTCGTGCCTGCTATTGCTTAGAGTTGTGTCAGGTCTGATTCATCAGGGATGAATTGGAAAGTGGTGAACATGTCCTACTGGGTGTGAGCTAAGTGTGTATACACGATTTGGTAAAGGTAGCGGTGAGAGGCCATGTAGGAGTATATGGTGGGTTGTCTCGTTGAAGCCGTCCTTAGGAACTGAGTTCTGTGTTTGTGATCCATGAAATAGTTACTACCACACATTGGGATCCTTAATTGACTCTCTCGACTTATTAATCGCCCTTGTCCTCTGTCCAGGAGTTGCAACTAGTTTCTGGTGTTTGTAGTATGCTGGGGGGCATACGCAGCGCTGACCTGAGGGGTGGGCTGTGTTGCGGTAGGCACGTGGCACGGTGTACCGGGCGCCCGTTTGGTGTCTCGGGAACCCTGCACACATCATTTGGGGCTGTGAGCGAAACTCCGGCCGGATCTCCTCGCGGATGGAACCCGAATAGGCGATAAACCTGGACTAGAGACTTGTGTGGTTAGTCAGGTCGTGGCCGACTCCCTCGCCAGGCTTCCGCTTGAAGGTTGCCGAGGTACACGACGTGTACATGGTGGTAAGTGGAGAGAGCGTGTGTGAAGAAGTACACCCCTGCAGGGTTATAAATGATCTATTTGAATAGCCGTGTCCATGGTAATGGACTTCTGGGTTGCCTATAACAGTTCATAGACAAGTGAAAGTGGATACTCTAAAATGCGCAAGATAAGCGTGAGTGCTATGGATGACGTTCTCGTAGGAAGACGGGAGCGGATCCATAGTGGTGTATTGATATGGTGAATATGTGGACTCGTGTGCGCCACCTCAAAAGAGTTAATTGCAGTCGTAATTCAGGATAGCCACCGAGTCAAAGCTAGCTTACTGCAGTTAAACTCCACCACCCCTTTGTTGATACTGATGCATATGTAGATAGTTCTGATGTAAGTCTTGCTGGGTACATTTGTACTCACGTTTGCCTATTTTATGTTTTTGCAGAGAGACGTCAGTCTCGCTAGTAGTTCCGTATGGACTTCGATGTTTAGCTTGTTACCTCAGCTACGATCTTGTGCCCTCGGCAGGATCTGGTAGATAGTCAGGCTTCTCAGCCTTTTTCATTTGTAGATGTCTGTACTCAGACATGTTAAGCTTCCGCATGTGCTTTGACTTGTATGCTCTGAATGTTGGGTCATGAGACCCATGTTTGTAATATCTTGGCTCCTCGGAGCCTAATGAATAAATACTTGAGTCATAGAGTTATGTTGTGATGCCATGTTGTATTTGCACATATCGGGCATATTGTGTGTATGATTGAAATGCTTGGTATGGTTGGGATCCGACAATCTAGTAGTTTATCCTTGGCAGCCTCTCTTATGGGGAAATGTAGTCTAGTGCTTCCTTGAGCCATAGTAGTCCACTACAACCCAGTTCACCGGAGTCCTGCTAGCCCAGCACTACTGCTCAGGACACCTGACTGGCCAGCATGTGTTTCACTTCGTTCCTGTGTCTGTCCCTTTGGGGAAATGTCACGCGGTGACATTCGGAGTCCTGCCTAGCCTGCTATAGCCCGGGTTACCGGAGTCTTGTTAGCCCAGTGCTATAGCCCGGATTCACACGCTGCTGACCGACATGCTCGAAGTTGATTCATGTATGCCTGTCCCCATGGGTTAGTGCCGCTTTGGGTTCATGACTAGCCATGTCGGCCCGGGTTCTCTGTCATATGGATGCTAGCGACACTATCATATACGTGAGCCAAAAGGCGCAAACGGTCCCGGGCCATGGTAAGGCGACACCCGTGGGAATACCGTGCGTGAGGCCGCAAAGTGATATGAGGTGTTACCGACTAGATCGATGTGACTTGAAATCGGGGTCCTGATAAAGAAGCTCACTGAATTGCATGGGATGCTCAAAGTGGCAGAGCAGGATATCAAGAAAGGTACACATCACCAAGTGTATATGGTGCAGAACTCGGCTAAGTTCAAGAAGAGCTGGTCCAAGAAAAAGGCTAAGGCAAAGGCAAAGAGAAGGAGGCAACTCCAACTGCAGTCGCTGCGCCTAAGTCAGGGACGGCTTCGGGGAGTATTTGCTTTCATTGAAAGGAACCCGGACACTGGAAAAGGAACTGTAGCAAGTGGCTTGCTGAGAAGGGCAAGAAGACTGGAAGTATGACTTCTTCTTTAGGTACACTTGTTGTATATGTTATAGACATTTATCTTGCTGATGTTTCTAGTAGCTCTTGGGTATATGATATCGGATTGTTTGTTCACATATGCAACTCGATGCAGGGGCTAAGCAGAACTAGGAATGTTGCAAGAGGAGAAGTTGACATTCGCGTCGGGAATAAAGCAAGAGTTGCTGCATTGGCCGTCGACACTATGCAACTTAATTTACCTTCAGGATTTGTAATGGAACTTGATAATTGTTATTATGTTCTTGCTTTGAGTCGAAACATTATTTCTGCCTCATGTTTGATGAGACAAGGTTATGAATTCAGTATTAAGGACAATGGTTGTTCTATTTACTTGAGTAATATGTTTCATGGCTTTGCACCCGTTATTTATCCTAGATCTTGAAGGTGAATCAGTCTATAACATAAATGTCAAGAGGCATAAGCCTAATGAGATAAATCCGACTTAATCTGGCATTGTCGACTAGGACACATTAGTTAAAAGCGCATGAAGAAGCTCCATGATGATGGAATTCTAACTTCGTTTGAGTTTGAATCATTCGAGACATGCGAGTCTTGCCTACTCGGTAAGATGACTAAGACTCCTTTTGCAAAGAGTTGCGAGAGGGCATCCGAGTTGTTGGAACTTATACATAGTGATGTATGTGGACCAATGAGCACGACAGCCAGAGGTGGTTTCCAATACTTCATGACTTTCACCGACGACTTGAGTAGATACGGATATGTCTACTTGATGAGGCACAAGTCAGAAACTTTTGAAAAGTTCAAGGAGTTTCAGAACGAAGTGGAAAATCAACTCGGCAAGAAAATCAAAACTTCTACGATCTGATCATGGCTGTGAATATATTAGCCAGGAGTTTGATGATCATATGAAGAATCGTGGAATAGTTCCACAACTGACTCCTCCGGGTACGCCACAGAGAAATGGTGGTGTGTCGAAATGGAGGAATCAGACCCTGTTGGACATGGTTCGATCGATGATGAGTCAGTCGGATTTACCCTTGTCATTTTGGGGATACGCTCTAGAAACTGTAGCTTTCACACTAAACAGGGTACCATCTAAGTCCGTAGATAAGACACCATATGAGATATGGACTGCGAAGAGTCATAGTTTGTCTTTTCTGAAAATTTGGGGATGTGAAGCATATGTCAAGCGACTCCAGTCGGATAAGCTCACACCCAAATCGGGCAAGTGCATATTTGTGGGATATCCAAGGGAAACCTTGGGATATTACTTCTACAACCGTGAAGAGGGCAAAGTGTTTGTCGCTCGACATGTAGTTTTCCTTGAGAACGATTTTCTCAATCGGAAGGCTAGTGGGAGGATGGTCCGACTAGAAGAAATTAGAGAACCACACGGGGACGTTCCGGTAGGTGATACTGTCACACCGGAGTTAGTCAGGGAACCCGTAGTGGAGTCGACACTGGTTCCACGGAGGTAAGAAAGGTTACGCAATCTGCATGACTGCAATGTGTTGTTCTTGGAGAACAACGAGCCGACTACGTATGCGGAAGCGATGGAGAGCCCTGATTCCGAGTTATGGCTTGAGGCCACGAGATCCAAATTAAAGTCCATGGATGACAATCAAGTTTGGAACTTGCACTACAAAAAAATACACTTTCATGATGATACGTGTTTGTCACAGTAGGTCGCATTTTTTGTCATGCATGTACATCCATGACAAATTTATGACAGAATCAAGATAGTCATACCTGTGCTGTCGTAGAAGTGTTCCATGACATTACCAAAATTATCATTACGGAAGTGTCCACTTCCATGACGATAAATCGCGCGTCATAGAAGTGCTTTCGTCAAGGGTGACCGACACGTGGCATCCACCTTAACGGAACACCGTTAAGCTATCGGGTCGGGTTTTGGATCCGATAACCCGTTAACAGCCCCGACCAATGGGGATTTTCCACGTGTAAAATCATCATTGGATAGAGGAAACACGTGTCGGCTCATCGTTGGGACATATGTCATCCACTCACTGGACAGAAGGCGCCTATGATACGTCGACACGTGGCACGGCCCAACAGTGGCCCATTCCTGTGAAAAGGCCGGCCCATTTGACTTGGTCAAAAGCTGGCGGGCCGGCCCATGGAAAGCCTGTTAACGGCCTGTTCGCATATAGCCCATTTATAGCCCGCTAACCCAAGGCCCATTACGCCCAATCCGAATTAGGCCCAGTAGCATCATCTGGGCCATCCAATATGATTCCAGCCTGTTTTCACTTCTGGCCCATATATAGCCCATGACGTCTTTCGGCCCATATCAGGCCCTCTGTAACTCTTTTCCCATTAGCGGCCCGTGCTGAAACTGGCCCGTAATGAACAGTGTATTACTTTACACCCATTAACGGCCCGTGGTGAAACTGGCCCGCACTACTAGGAAAAGGGCTAAAGATAGGATTGACACTAATGGCGCACCAGAGAAGTGGTGCGCCACTACTGTATACTAACGGCGCACCAAGTGGAGATACGCCATTAGTGCGGAAGACACTAATGGCGCACCAGGCAAAAGGTGCGCCACTAGTAAAACAATTATTTTTTTTCATTTTTTCAAACATACTAATGGCGCATCCGGGCAAAGTGCGCCATTAGTAGTTAGAACTACTAATGGCGCACCGGTGACAGAGTGCGCCAGTAAATTCTTTTTTTACTTTTTGGCAAAACTACTAATGGCGCACCGTTGCACAATGCGCCATTACTAGTTTAAACTAGCAATGGCGCACTGTGCCACGGTGCGCCATTAGTATAAAAATTATTTTTTTACTTTTCTGCAAAACTACTAATGGCGCACCAGCTGCAGGTGCGCCATTAGTAACCAGGGTTACTAATGGCCCATTTGCAGGTGGTGCGCCATTAGTAACCTGGGACCCCAACAAGATATTTTGGACAGCCACACCTACCCACTCACTTTCCCCACTTCATTCCCTCCACCTCCTTCTCCAAGCTTTCGGCTGCCTCCTCCTCCTCACCTCATTTCCACTAGAGATTCATCAAAATTAAGTGGTGAAATTACCTTTTTTTGATAGGTAAGTAAGGGGAAAGCTATCTTCATGATGTAGATCAACTTTTTTTCTCCCTAGCTCGCTCCAACAACGTGCACATGCACTTTTTGTGGCCTAGCTAGATCTATGTATGTTTGTGGTGTTGCATGTGTTTGTAGTGTTGCATATATGTTTGTGTTTGCAGGTACCGGTATTTGAAATGCGATAGTTGCCAATATTTTGCCGGAATGTTGATTCATTTCCGTTTCGGCGAGAATTTTGGCACTATGCATTCTTTTTGGTCCTATTTTTAGGGAAGGTCATGCCAAATTTTCTCTTGGTTCTAAAATATTGTTTTGCTCTACCCCGCAGGCGACCATGGTCCGCACGATGACCGAAGGCATCGTGAATAGGTTTTTGAGCTCCGCGAAGGCCGAGATGCTTCAAAAGAACGAGACGGAGAGAAGATGTCCGTGTCGAAGATGCAAGCTGAAGAGCCTTATTGCGGACCCGGATTCCGGGCAGGTGCGGGACCACCTGCTCTTGCGTGGTTTCATGGATGGCTATCGGTGGCAAGGTGATGAAGATGACTATGAAGTCGTCCATGGGGGTCGGGCAAGAAATGAGGAAGGGCAACAAGACAAGTACCACCACAGTGAGGGCGGGCGAGAAGACGAAGAATCTCCAGGACATGATCACGACGGTGATGCTGTACACAGTCATCATGTAGAAGATGTCGTACATGATGATGAGGAAGATCAAGACGAAGGGCATGATCATGAAGATGAATATGCCGGAGCAGACGACGATGGAGGCTGGGTGCAGGACCCTCATATTCAAGAGCTACTTCTCAAGCAGACGGATAACGCAAGAGCTGCCGCCCGAGAGAAAGCCAAGCTGGATCAACTGGAGATAGACGCGGTTACTCCATTTTATGAAGGATGCAGGCCCGAGGATACCCGCCTGAAAGTAATGCTCATGGCTCTGGAGATGAAGGTAAAACACAAAATGACCGACGCATGCTTCGACGAGAACATGTCATTCTGGCACGAACGTCTTCCCACGGGGAACAAGTGCCCGACCATTTTCGAGGAGGCGAAGAAAATCGTGTGTCCTCTGGATTTACCGCACGTGAAATACCATGTGTGCATGAACAATTGCATCATTTATCGGGACAAGCACGCGGAGTCTACCATATGTCCGGTGTGCGGCGTCACTCCATACAAGAAGAGGAAGAAAGCTCCTCGAAAATCGGTGTGGTACTTTCCGATCACTCCTCGTCTGCAGCGGTATTTCGCGGACCCTAAGGTAGCAAAGCTCCTGCGTTGGCACACGGATAGGGAGGAGAAGAAGCGGGAAGATGCCAGAAATGATCCGGAGATAAATAAAAAAGACAAGATGCTGAGTCACCCTAAGGATGCGAGTCAGTGGCAAGCGTTGAACTTCGAATACCCAGAATTTGGGAAGGATCCAAGGAACATCGTGCTAGGTGCGAGCACCGATGGAGTCAATCCGTTTGGCAGCCATAGAAGCACACATAGCACCTGGCCTGTGTTTGTCTGGATGTACAACCTTCCCCCCTGGTTGTGCATGAAGAGGAAGTACATTCACATGAGTATGCTAATTGAAGGGCCGAAACAACCAGGGAACGACATCAATCTGTATCTGGGGCTGCTGAAAGAGGACCTAGACACGCTGTGGAAAACGCCAGCCAATACGTGGGATGCCGCAGAGAAAGAATATTTCCCTATGAGAACCGCACTGCTCACGACGGTGCACGACTATCTCGGTTACGGATATCTCGCGGGGCAGGTAGTCCACGGATTTTCTGGATGCGTAAGGTGCATGGATGACACAACGTATCGCCAGCTAGATAGAGATCCCGGGTATTCGAAAACCGTGTTCATGGGACATCGAAGGTGGCTTCGCGACGATGACCCGTGGAGGAAACGCAAGGATCTGTTCGATGGTGAAACCGAACCCCGAATACGTGCGCGTATGAGGAGCGGCGAGGAAATAGACGAGCTATTGAAAAATTGGAAAGATTGCCCACTGCCGGGAAAGAAGCAAAAGGCGCCAGAGCCGGGAAAGAAGCGAAAGGCGCCAGAGCCGGGAAAGAAGCGAAAGGCGCCAGAGCCGCTGCTGAAGGTATGGCAAACGAGGTCTGTTTTCTGGGACTTGCCGTACTGGAAGATCCACCGTGTGCCTCACAGCCTTGATGCCATGCATATCACCAAGAACGTGTGCGAGAGTCTGCTTGGTACCCTGCTCAACATGCCAGAGAGGACCAATGATGGGCCGAAAGCAAGGGCAGACTTGAAATCAATGGGCATCAGGCAGGAGCTTCACGCTAATGATGATGATGATGAGGCGAAGCAGGACACAGAAACTCTTCGCAAAGGCAAAAAGGATAAGAAGACCGGAAGTGACTACCCTCCCACGTGCTTCACTCTAAGTCAGGAGGAGATCGAGCAGTTTTTCACCTGCCTCATAGGAGTAAAACTTCCTTACGTTTACGCGGGGAAGATAAGCAGATACCTAGACCCAGCGAAGCAGAAGTTCAGCGGGATGAAGTCTCACGACTGTCACGTGCTGATGACGCAGATACTTCCAGTTGCAATCTGTGGGATCATGGACGCGCACGTCCGTGAAACGCTATTTTGCCTATGCAACTTTTTCGACGTCATCTCTCAGAAGTCGATTGGGGTGAGGCAACTCAGAAGGCTACAGGAAGAGATCATGGTGATACTATGCGAGCTTGAGATGTACTTCCCACCCGCATTCTTCAACGTTATGGTGCATCTGCTGGTCCAGATCGTGGAGGATATCATCCAACGCGGGCCGACGTTCCTGCACAACATGATGCCGTACGAAAGGATGAATGGTGTCATCAAAGGATATGTTCGCAACATGTCACGTCCAGAGGGAAGTATAGCCAGGGGCTTTCTGACCGAAGAGTGCATCTCCTACTGCACGAATTATCTACGCATCGAGAACCCCGTTGGTCTGCCCGTCAACAGGCACCTCGGCAGGCTCGCTGGATGGGGTCACCGTGAGGGTCGCCACGAAATGCATGTCGACTTCGAGGGTCGACTCGCCGACTTTGAAAGAGCAAACCTTGTCGCGCTACAACACATAGACGTGGTCGATCCTTTGGTGGTAGAGCACAAAACCTTTATTGAGAAGACGTACAATGACCGAGGCCAACAGAGGACGGACGGAGATATACTCAAAGAGCACAACTCATGTTTCACGTGTTGGTTCAAGCAGAAGCTTCTGTCGTACCCATTACATGAGGATTCTTCCGCGCAAGAACAACTCATATTCGCCTTGTCACAGGGCGCCGAGCACAACCTGATGACCTATGAGGCGTACGATATCAACGGCTACACATTCTACACCGAGAACAAGGACATGAAGAGCGATGGTTATCAGAACTCTGGGGTAACGATGGAATCCTACACCGGTAACGACAAGGACAGATACTACGGAAGGATCGAGGAGATCTGGGAGCTGAGCTACGCTGGAGAGAAGGTCCCGATGTTCCGTGTCAGATGGGCCAAGAGCGTCCTAAAAGAAGACCGGTATTTCACCACCATGGTTATACCTGAAGCCAAATCCAAGACCGCGGGCGCAAACGTCACCGCGAAAAATGAGACATGGGTACTGGCTTCCCAAGTGGACCAATGCTTCTTCATTACCGACCCGTCAAAGCCCAGTCGTGTTGTCGTGAGGAGAGGCAAAAGGAAGATCATCGGAATGGATGGAGTAGCCAATGAGCAAGACTTCGACAAGTACGGCGACCCGAAGATCGAACATGACGACGACGATGAAGTAGCAGCACACACCACAAGAAGAAGCAGGACCACCCTACCTAAAGGACGTCCGTTCCACAGAAGAACTCCATTTGCGAAAAAGAAGGGCAAGAAGATTGTGAATAGATAGCTAGCTAAGATCGATTGTATTTAAATCATAGTCTTCATTTCTCGATTGTATTTCATGGGCACTTTTTGATATCATGAATATTTTAAATTTCATGGGCACTTTTTGAATTCATGAGGACACTTGATCTCGATCTCCATCTCGATCTCGATTCCCCCTCGATCTCGATCTTGATCCCCCTCCATCTCGATACCACCCTCACCCTCCCCCGCTAGCTCCACCGCCGCCGACGACCCACCGCAACCCTCCCCCGCTCCACCGCCACCGACGAGCACCCGGACCCCCGCACCCTCCCCCGCTCCTCCGCTGCCAATGGGCACCCCCTGCACCCTCCCCCGTTCCACCGCCGCCGCCGATGATAGTTTCAAGTAACAAATTTGAACATATTTTTTAAAAAATTATTACTGTTTTTATAAAAAAATATTACTGTTATGATTTAAACAAGTTTGAGCATATTTAAACAAAATAAATATCAAACAGCATTTAAAATGCATAAAAAATATTTTGGGGAGCCTTGGATCGAACCCAGGACCTCCTGGTGTGTGTGTTGCGTGCTGACCAGTCGGGCTATTGGGGGGCTTCTGTTGTAGATAGGGTTAGGTTGTAGATAGGGCTAGTGGGCTAGATTAAAACAAAATTCTAATGGTGCACCGAGGGGTGGTGCGCCATTAGAATAGTCGTACTTATGGCGCACGAGGGGGTTGTGAGCCATTAGAACCCTCCCCCCACTCCACCTACTACCCTCGCACTGTGTCCTCCCTCCCTCCCTCGCCAGATTCCCCTCGACCGACCACCGCCATCCGCCGCCGCCGCAGCCGCCCACGCGCCCCCGCCATCCGCCGCCTCCGTCCGCCGCAGCCGCCCACGCGCCCCCGCCATCCGCCGCCTCCGTCTGCCGCAGCCGCCCACGCGCCCCTGCCGCCTCCCTCTTCCCTTCCTCCCCTCGAGCACCGCCTCCCCCCGAGCCCCGCCTCCCCCGCGAGCTCCGCCCCCTCCGTCCCCTCCGTCCGCCGCGCCTGCACGCCCTAGGGTTCCGGCTCCAAGGTGGGTGGCAAGGTCGACACGCCGCCTCGTCCTCGACGCGCCGCCTCCTCCTCGACGCGCCTCCTCCTCGACGCGCTGCCTCCTCCTCCTCGACGTGCCGTCTCCTCCTCGACGCGTCGCCGCCTGCCGCCTCCTCGACGCCGGCGCCCTCCTACAGCAGCCTGCCGTTATCCCACAGGTGATTCCTCACCTCTCCCCCATTCCCCTCCTCCCCCCTAGGATGCTATTCATTGCCTGTGGAGAGTCTTGTATTTAGTTCCCTGTGTACTTGTACTTCCTATATAACTTTGTTGGCTTACAAATTACAATGCTAATACATCAGTGGTATCTTCTGGTTATTGCTTTGATACAATGCTTACAATGTACTTGTTTCTTACATAGTGAATGAAGCAGGGTATCACTTACAAGTGTTGTGCTCTTGCCAACTTTATTCGAATGTAGTGTAGCATCACATCCTCGCAACTTTATCAGTATCCAGTTTAGCACCACATCAGCTGTGCTTTGTTTATGTCACTGGTCTTAGTACAACATTAGTCATGTGTTGTCTTCGATGGGTCTCTTGTATGCCTCTTTTTTATAATTTGGCATATTGGCACCCAGTGAACATGTGTTGTTATATGGAAATATTATATAGTGGTGAAAGGCTCAACTCTGTCTGACTAATGCTATGCAATGTTATAAAATGGCATCCATTTTGGGCTGAAAAAAAAAGTTATTTCATGAGTTGACAAACTATCTGCTAATACTTCTTCATTGTGAATAGTTCCACTTTCAGTTTATAAGAAGTATACTATGCTTATAACTAAGCCAAATGTTTACATTATTCTTATTACTGTGCATGCTGTGATGTTCTAGACAGTTAAGTATATGCAACCTGCTGCTAAACTAGATCATGAATATGTCTACATTACTGATCACATTGAGAAAGAGATGCAAAGATGATGATCAAAGATGGGCTGCTGTAGAACTATTCTTCATCTTTACAGTGCTGTTGTATAGAAATATGCTGAATTTTCTGCTCTGATTGTTGCTCAAAGAAATTTAGCAAAAAATGGGGTCCTGGGAGACGCCGCTGCTGCTTGAGGCCCTTGAGAGGCCCTTCGTGTCGTTATGATTTTGCAGGTACCCCGAGAGGCCCATGAGTTTGCTGGAATGTCGATTAACTTCCGTTCTGGCAAATTCGGGTACTCCATATGTCCTATTTTCAGCAAAGGTCATGCTGAAATTTTCCGTGAATTTTAGCATGACTTTGCCAAAAATCGGACATAGGAGGTACTTGCTACTAATGCATGGGCCGGGGTATCTTAGTACTTAATTAAGTAGGATCAACTGCCCCTTTATTCTTGCTGCATTAAACCATAGGTGCCAATAGAGCCAAGTGATTAGGCCCAACTTAGAAATTCTCCTCAGCATCGATGAACCCTAGATGATAAACCCAACATAGGTGGCAATAGAGCCAACTGATTAGTGCCAAGTGATTAGGCCCAACCTAGGGTGCCTCGGCATCGATAAACCCTAAATGATGAAAACTTAGCATTTAGGGTGCCTCAGCGTCAACAAACCCTAAATGATGAAACCTTGGCTTTTAGGGTGCCTCGGTGTCAATGAGAACTTAAATGATGTACGCTTAGGCTTTTAGTGTGCCTCGGCGTCGACAAACCCTAAATGATAAAAGCTTAGCTTTTAGGTTGCCTCGGTGTCGACAAACCCCAAATGATGAGACCATGATCTTGTTCCTTGACAATAACCAACTTTTTGACCAAACTTTTTTCCTATTTAGAGCGATACATGGCCCACAATGATGAGGCCGGCGGTTCGGGCGTCAAGCAATTCTGGGAGTTGTCCCAGGAGTTGGAGGAACAACCTCACCGCTATGAGGACGCCGCGGAAGACACCGATCCTGACTACACAACCCCTAGTGGCGTCGGGGATGACACCACTGATGATGGTGCCGCCGAGGATGCCACCACTGATGGTGCCGCAGAGGATGCCACCACTGATGATGGCGGCGCACACACAGATGGCAGCCAATCGAATAAGCAACGGAAGGACCGGCGCCCGAACGTGATCCGCACCGTCAGGGAGGAATTTACTGAAGTGAACTCCGACGGGCAACCGACGGCGCCCAAACAAGTAGTCAAGGGGTACTCGGTTCAGCTCGGGTGCATTCTCCGGAGCACCGCCTCGATCAACACCGAGAACCTAAGGCATAAGGACCGAGGGAATCTGCGCAGCCTCCTCTTCACGAAGCTGCACGAACGATACAAGTTCCCCGCTGAGTTTGCAAACACACGCCTCGCAGGGAATAAAGTGAACAGTGCCGCCCTCATGAAGATGAGCACGACCCTGTCTACTTGGAGAAGCACGGTGAAGGCAATGATTGATAAAGGTGATAGTTATGACAAGATCAAGGCGAAATATCCTTTGATGAGCGAAGATGACTACAAGGAGTTCAAGATCAAGTGCCAGAGCCCCGCAACCTCCGAATCAAGTCAGTGGGGGAAAGAAATGCGGCAGTTGAACTTAGGGGTCCACCAACTCGGTCTCGGCGGTTACAGAGTGGCGGAGCCTGTATGGGACAAGGAGGACGCGGAGCGTGCCGACCAAGGCCTACCGCCCCGCTTCAAGAAATAGAGTGACAAGCAGACCAGGAACTTTCTCAGGGCCCGGTACAAGGAGGACCCGGTAACAAAGGAGCTTACCACGGATCCGAAGACCAAGGAGCTTGAGCTTGTTCTGGTAAGCAATACACCCCCGCGTAATTAGCTCCATATGGTTGCACTCTAATTAATCCCCAATATTTCTAAATGGTTCACGTTCCTTCCGCAGGACAAAGAAAGCAGTAGCGCGGGGTCGTCTCATAGCTCCCCTTTCAACACCCCTTTGAATAGGGCGCTGAACGTAATGAAAAACAGGGATAAGCTCGATAAGCTGACGTCAACTGGTCGTGTGGCCGGCAAAGGCTTGTCCACAAAATGGTCGTCATACTATACCGCTGGTGAGGAAAGGAGAAAAAGACCAGCTGGGAAATCCAGTCGCGCGAGGTTGAAGCACTCAGGGCACAAGTGGCGCGGATTCCGGAGCTTGTCCAAGAGCAAGTGCAACAACAACTTGGAACGACGCTCAACGCCATGGTGCCTACGTTGATTCATGGGCTGACGACGTGGATTGCGGGCGGCCAACAAGGCCTCCCCCGGTTCCTAGCTTCACGGCCAGCAACTCGCACAGC
This sequence comes from Aegilops umbellulata, assembly GCA_032464435.1. Lineage (NCBI taxonomy): Eukaryota > Viridiplantae > Streptophyta > Magnoliopsida > Poales > Poaceae > Aegilops > Aegilops umbellulata. Next base: position 334,696,746 of record CP136054.1, on the reverse strand, counting down.
GCGCAGGTGGCGCCATTGGTGTCTCCGGTGGAGGCGGTATTCATGTCTCCGGCGCCGGCACGGGCATTGGAGCTTAATGCGCCCGGGTGTACGCCGGCGGGCACCTCGCTAGCAAGCGGCCCCTCCGTCAGTTGCATGCCCGCTGTTGGCGGTGCCTCGACATTAGCCGAGCTCGACGGCATCACGGTAACTAAGCCTCTCGGCCGATGACTTCATTTCCTTGCCTTTGACTGGGCATCCCTGACGCCCTACATGTTTTCGCAAGGCGTCGCCGATGTTCCTTGTACTCTCCTGCACTTCGTGGGCGGCGAGTTAGTCGATGTTGCCAAGGGCAGAATCGTTCAACCAGGCAACCCCGTGTTCCACGGTAATCCGATGCCACCCACAATGTATAGGGTTGAAGTGGTTCGGGTGCTGCCAGGCTGCGACGAGCTGTTACCACCGATTCGACCCGCTGGGGCCGACGAAGAAGATGAGATGACCCTCAGCGCCTGCGTAAGATGGCCCCTGCTTTGGCCGAAGAGCCAGATTCGTTTGGGGGCGGGGGACACCACCCCATAGACAAGACCGCCAGTCGTGCCGGTGCCAAGCCATGGCAAGAACGCCGCAACGCTACCGGACATGCCGGACATCCCTATGGCACAGGATCTGGACATGCATATGGCACAAGATTCGGACGACGACGACAATGGTACATTTACCAACGTCGATAAGTACTTTGCCGAACATGGGTACAATGACGAGTTCTGCGGGCCTCCTTCTAAAGAACCCAACCAAGACGACCGCGATCTAGCTGGTACTTCAGAGAAACCCAGTAGCAACAGGCGTCGTCTGGCGTTCAGTTCTCAGGAGACGCCTCTAGCTGCCGCCTTCACCGAGCCTCATATAATTGAGGTGCGAAATATTATCAGCCCCAACACGCTCAAGAAGGCGGTCTGTGAGCAGAACTCGGTCCCATTACAGGAGATCAAGAAGAAGGGACGGAAACGAAAGACTAACAAGGGCGCCGGTGTGAGCCAGCCGGCACCGAGTTCGATCCGTGCTTAGGACGGGCCACCTTCACCTAAGGATATCTCGAGGAGGGTGCATGTGGTGGGTAGGGCGATGCTACCGCCAAATATGCTCAATGCTGCAACCGGTGCTATGCGGAGTCTGCACGACAGTGTTCTTTCTTTGGAGAAGCGGCGTCTCAGAGAGAAGGATGTGGCATACCCGGTTTTCGTGGCCAAGGTGCCAGAGGGCAAGGGCTTTGTGGATGGCGACATTGGGGGTACGATTGTCCTGCGGTTTGATGACATCTTTGCTATGTTTAACCTTCATCCGCTGCACTACACCTTCGTTCGGCAGTTTTCGCTGAGTATGGAGATGCGGATCATTAGAGACAAGACCCCGGACATCGTGATAGTCGACCCCTTCTACATGCGTGCCAAGCACTTGAGCAGTGCTGGGGACCGCCAAGTTGCGAGTTCACACCTCGAAGGCGTCATTCTGGCAAACGCAGATAAGGATAACTTCCTTGTGCCTTACTTTCCCGAGTAAGTCATCCCTTAACCGCCCCGTAACATATGATTTCTTAGATTTCGATCGTTCTTTTTTTTCTAACATTCCGTGTTCTGTGCAGTGACACACATTGCACACTCATCCTCTTAAGCCCGAAATATTCCATGGCCACGTATTTAGACCCTAACCGTAACTCCAAGATAGACTACACAAATGTCAAGAAAGTTCTTGATGATGTTCTCCCCGGCTACGCCAAATCTGGAGGCACCTTCACCAGGGCAGTTTGTAAGTACGACAAGCACATGTTCTCACACAATATGAAGTTCTGCTGCGTCAAGTAGCCGCCTGGCGGTTAGAAGGATGCCTACTACGCCCTCCATCACATGCGGGCGATCGTAAGGGACCATCATCACCTTCTGCTACCAGATTATCTCAAAGATTGGGCCGCGAGCTTGTCGGCAATCCAGGACGCGGACCTCAGACAAGAATTCTTTCGCATCCAGTCGGAGTTTGCGGACATCATCCATCAAGATGTCCTTCATACCTCGGGGCAGTTCTTCCTTAGATATCAACCGTCCAATAGTGAGATAGACGGAACGCTACAAATGCAGGGTGACAACGCCCGCGATTTCATGACCATCACGACAGACGGCAGCTTCACCCACGCTCCTGTCCGATGAGTCGAGTCGAAAGTAGTGATGTGTAGTTCTGAAACATTGATTGGCTCATGTTGTAATTAAACTTTAATGAATTCGTATGTCTCTTTGGTTTGGACAGTTGTTCAACTTAGATGTAATCGATGCTATTTATTAGTAGGACCATGAATCGTGCTATTAATGTCTTGCTTTTCTCTTCCGATCCTTTTGTTGCGTACTTACATATTGCTTATGTATTGTCTGTTGTTTGGCTTGTGCATAGAGATGCCGTCATATGTCGTGTACAAGGGTAACGTTCCTGGAGTCTACGACTACTGGGTGGAGTGTCGGAGACAGGTTCACCGTTTCAGCGGTAACAGTTACAAAGGGTACACCACTAGGGTGGAGGCCGAATCTAGATATGCCTGCTATCTAGCCGGAGAGAGGAGGGAGCGTTGGAGGAACCGGATGAAGACCAGTTTGATCGCGATGATGCTCATCGTGATGACCGCAGCTCTCTTCTATGTGATGGTAGTTTAGATGATCGATATCGACTTGTAATGTGAAGACAAACTCGATACTCGCGGTCTTGAGACTTGTAATGTTTTATCTTTGTTCGGTCTTTTGAATTCGGAGACTAATATGATGAATTGTATTCGGAGACTAATCTTCTATTGTATTCGATGAATCTGTTGTTGCTGTGTGCTGCTGTCCAATAATATATTTTGTAACCTGTGCAAAAACCAGAAAAGTAAAAAAAAGAAAAACCAAATATTCATACTAATGGCGCATCACCACAAGGTGCGCCATTAATATGCCAAAGGATACTAATGGCGCATCAAGAGAGAGTGCGCCATTAGTATGACAAAGCAGATGGTTACATATGGCCCCCCGGGAGGCATACTAATGGCGCATGGTGTTACATACTAATGGCGCACTTCCTGGTGCGCCATTAGAATACCAGATACTAATGGCGCACCAGTGGTGCGCCATTAGTAAAAAATTCTAGTGGCGTGATACTAATGGCGCACCGGTAGTGCGCCATTAGTAGGCAAAACCAGTGCGCCATTAGTAGGCCTTTTCCTAGTAGTGCCGTAATGAACAGTATATCACTTAAAACCCATTAATGGCCCGTTATTCCGTTGGGCCGTTTCCAGCCCAAGTTAACTTTCGGCCTTCCGAGGGCCCATTTATTCTTGGGCTCAGTTGCAACATTCAGTTACTTACGGCCTGTTATTGTCATTTTCTGCTTGTGGGCCAAATTCAGCCCGTCGTTACAGTCGGCCCATTTGTTGACCGTTAGTCTGTTGGGCCATTTTCATAGCATCACCAAATACGGCCTATTAACGGCCCGTTATGGCCAGCCCATAAAACCTACGATTTCCATTAAAGGCCCGTCTATGGCCCATTAAAGGCCCGTACAAGACCCATAAATGAGTCGGCGGCCCATGGATCCTACGAGAAGTAGAAGGTCCATGGATCCTACGAGACATAGAAGGCCCATGGATCCTACGAGACGTAGAAGGCCCATGGATCCTACGAGACGTAGAAGGCCCATGGATCCGACGGCCCGTGAAGGGCCATGGTCGGGCGAGTTAGCCCCCGTTTGAACGATATAGCATATTCAAAGAATTATCCTACTCAATACTACCACCCCTAAAAAGCATACACTATACAGCAAAGAGATCAAGGCATAGAAAGGTAGAATAATCCTACACTATACAATAAAGAAATTACAGCCGATTATACCCACTGGGCATTATGGTTCGGCACAGGTGATAATAAAGCATACACAAACAGCAAATTGCATACACTGGGCAAATACAACTCATACATCATGGATGCACATCAACTTAACTCCATTTGAACTATAATCTCTTCAGAAAATAGGATTGGCCGGAATCAGATAGCACAAATTTCAGTCTGCAAAATCTCCAATTCCTTCATGGTTACCTTAGTGTCTTGTTTCATTTTTTGACTCCTGCATCTAATAGCTGCATGTTCAGTCTCAACTTGTTGATTATACGTTGACAATCATGTACACGTTGTCTTGCCACCTCTAGTTGATGCTCAAGAACATCAGCACATTCCAATTCCAATCCATGATCATTCGGTAACGGCCATGCCGCGCTGCTCGCAGATCTTTGTGTTGATGTCACTTCATCCTGAAATGTTTCTGTAAGTACACATGACTAGGGCAAAAATATAGTTACAACAGTGAAGCGAACAAGACACCATTTTGTACTACATGGCAAAACAGGACTGACAATAATGTTACACGTCACTTTCAAAAGAAATGTTACACGTCATGAAGCATAAGCAGGTGATATTTTAAAATTATAAAAAAGATAGTCTGTGCAGCCTGCATATAGAAATCCCTCTTAGCTCACCAGAGGAGCATGATGTTGGGGCCCAATCAAAAACACAGACAAGTTACAAATTTAGACATCACGTTGCGTATAAGTAAGCAAGCAGTTGGCCATTCTGTGCCTCAATTAAAGTCTTAGGGAGCATAATGAACAACAGAGGGTTCCATACAAACATACTACAACAGGCAAAACTATGCAATCATTACCATAATATAAACTAGATTGTGAGCCTCATGCAAGAATAGTTGGTTAATAGAGTTCAAAGCTTCAGGCACACTTCGGCAGAGTAATTAAATGGTAAGGCCTTTAATTATGTCAACTAATAGAGATACAAGTACCGAACATCAGGCATGATTATTTGGGCATCTCATTAACTGAGGACAAATAAAGCAATTGAAAAGAGAAAATTAACTATGTCTAAAACAAACAAGGAATTGAACTGTTGAGTTGCATACAGTGACTTAGCTTAGTAGGTTGAAGAGGCTCAGCGCAGCTCCTACTTCTCTTGCAAGGCTCCTTCCTAACATCTTGTACTTGGAAATCCTAAATGTTATCTTCATTGCACCCCCTTTGCAAGGTGACACAAACTAGTTACTCGTCTCCTTGGAAGATAAATATGCATACTTTCTAGTCTGTGAACACAAAAGGATGGGATTATAACAAAACAACACCACATAATGAAACATGTCGCATCTCTTGCACTTGCACACAATGAAATGAGCATTTACTATGTCTGCACTATGTAAAAACTAGGCATACCTTTGAACTGGGTCTCCAGGTACTCTTGGAGAGCCTACTGTAGTGTACAGCCAAACCTTTATGTCACCTATGAGTTAGACAAGGCCCCACTACAACATCCCTTAGTGTTTAAATCGTTGAAAAGCTCTGTTAGAGTGTTAGGTCAAGAACAACAAGTAATCAAAGCAAACAGTCCTATTATGGCTGGCTGATGCAAACAAGCAATTGAACAGATGTGTGAGCAAATCTTACATATCAAGAAAAGAAGCAAAGAAGGAGGCTTAAAGACCATCACTTGACTGACCAGATTTAAGGGGCATTTAAACATCATGTGCAACGTATGAACTAACATAAACATTGCATATTACAGATTCTACAATGGAATGCACATGTATTAGGTTATGCCATGTATGATGATGCCTAAATGTACAGATAGCTGGCAGAAGTGGTTCATCATTGCATGCACAATTGAATTGCAGGTCAAGGGCCAGTTCGGTTCTGCCTTTTTAGGGCATACTGTCAAAATAAGCCATAAAAGATGTAAAGAAGTCATTTTTGAGTTATGTGCTTGGGCTTAACAAATTTCGCTTTGGAGGGGGGTGTTTCGGGTAGAACCTCACTAAAAATTGAAGGGAAGGGGAATAGTGAAATGACTCTGTTGTCTGCCTATATTACACTCAAAATGCAACTGCTGACGCCCATGTCACACCTGACCCTCAAGTAAAAACAAACATGCAAGCATTCATTGCCTGCCCGCTTGCATCTCCTCTCCCCTTTCCCTCTACCTCGATCCCCTGCCTGCAACACTAGGATTCCTCCAGTGAGCCGTCCCCACTGGTCCCATATGGCCTGGTCCTCGACGATGCTATGTCCAGCTAGGCTACATGGCCGGCGGGAAGGGTCAAATCTCCTTGGCTGCTCCTCCCTCTGGCGCCGCCCCTCATTCTCATGGTCTCCAGCAGCTGCTCCACTGTGGTTCGTCCAATGCACTACTCCGGCGGGCGCTGCACAACTACGACTGATGCCACACTACGGCAGAAGGCACCTTATTCCCCCTCCCCTCCTCCCAGGCCATGGCCTTGAGGTGTTGTTGAAGGATGAGCTCATCCAACAAGGTGAGGATCTCCTCTGATTTTTTGCCAAATTTTCATTCTGATCCACTATACGATGAATTGCTATGAGCTGCTTCTGCTGCTGCTATATGATGCATTGCTATGAGCTGCTCTTGCTGCTACTTTATGATGAATTGCTACGAGTTGCTGCCGTTGTATGATGAGTTGCTATGAGCTGCTGCTGCTATATGATGAGTTGCTACAAGCTGCTCCTGTTGCTGCTATATGATGAATTGCTATGAGCTGCTGCTCCTGCTGCTATATGATGAATTGCTATGAGCTGCTCCTGCTGCTGCTATATGAGGAATTGCTATGAGCTGCTGCTGGTATATGATGAATTGCAGACTCCTACTGCTGTATGATGAGTTTCTATGAGCTGCTGCTGCTATATGATGCTTTCAAGTGGTGCTGCTATACGATAATAACCAGCCACTTGGACCATCGAATTTCAATAAATAATTGTTCTTCATTTAAATGTGGGTCATACGTTCTTCATTTAAATTAGGCAATGGTATCTCTATGGAAAACATTGACCAAAGTAGATTGTGCCAAGTAGATGGTATCTTTGTATTTGCATTTTGAGCAAATAGTGATAGTCTGTTTTCCTATCATATTAATTACTACACTGGGTTCAATTTGTGATGTTTGCAAGTCAAATTAATTTCCATATGGGCAGCAACATGAAAAAAATATAATGCAATCTAGACTTTCCACTGATCATACCAAAGATAAGCTGAAAACGCAATGAAAAGAACTGATTGGCTTATTACATGGAGCTTATATTCACAGGTGCTTATTTTCTTAGGGTAACTCGTAATAACTGTCCCTAAGAAACTTGGCCAATAGAACTGGCATACAAATAACATGTCATGATGATTGCAATGGAGGAGTGATGTACCATAGCACACTGTATAGGCTCACCGCTGCCTCTCCTTTTTTTGCGATGTTCCATGAAATTTTCACATACATCTTGTACTTTTTCATTGTGTAACCCTATCTGCAAGTTGACACGGCTAATTTCAGACATCTCTACATGATACTACATTGCAAATCCCTTGCACATATTTAAACCACCAATTAACGATTGTGTGCGTACCATAAACTAGCCATGGCTCTGTATGCTGGACTAGCAGGCACTCTAAGGGAGCCTAATGTAGTGCTCTGGAATTCCTACATGCCACCTACGATTTTGTGTAATGTACTGCCCCTGTTCCTAAATATATGTCTTTGGAGAGATTCCAGTATGGACCACATACAGATGTATATAGATGCATTTTCGAGTGTAGATTCACTCATTTTGCTCCGTATGTAGCCTATAGTGGAATCTCTAGAAAGACTTATATTTAGGAACAGAGGTATGAGGTAGTATCATGTATGACATCTACATATCTAATTTAGCAGTCAGTAGTAGAAATCATTGTCTGCACAAAGGGATTACTGGTCGAAAATCCTAGCAAAGCACGCTGGCAGGCACAGAACAATACAAGAGAGAGAGAGAGAGAGAGAGAGACAGAGAGACGCGCTTACAAGATCATAGCAATTCCTTAGTCCAGGATCGTGGTTGGCCAAGCTATTAGATCCAGAAGAAACATTGTCCATGTAGTTTTTGCCAGATGCATAACAGGTAACACTGACCGGTTAGTATAATTGAAGTACATCGGGCAGGTGATGCTGGACGTGTTTAAAGGTGACAAGTACCTAGGCCGTGGCGGGTGCTTGGCATCTCTGTAGACGGTGGGAATCAGGTTAGAAACGTCGAGGGTGATGACGCTGCGCTGGCTGTCGGGGTCCGGTAAGGAGATATAGAACCGTCGAGTAGGCTGTTTGTGGAGCGGCTCTGGTAGGGTGGACTATGGTGTGGGCGAAGCGGATCTGTGGTCGTGGACGAGGGCGTAGGTGAAGCTGCTCCGGTGGTTGGGTTAAGGATGGTGTCGACAACGCGGATCTGCGGCCGTGGACGGGGCGTCAGAAGCTGCTCAGTTGTTGGGTTAAGGATGGTGTCGATGATGCGGATCTGCGGCCGTGGACGGGGCGTCAGAAGCTGCTCCGATGGTTGGGTTAAGGGTGGTGTCGACGATGCGGATCTGCGGTCGTGGACGGGGCGTCAGAAGCTGCTCCGGTAGGTTGGATGAGGGTGTGAGGAAGCAGATCTGAGGCCGTGGACTTGTGAGTTGGCAAAGCGGCCCCGGTAGGGTTGAGAATGGTATAGGCGAAGCTACTCCGGTAGGGTTGACGATGGTGTCGGCGAAGCGGCTCCGATAGGGTTGAGGAAGGTGTCGGCGAAGCGGCTCCGGTAGGGTTGAGGAAGGTGTCGGCGAAGAGGATCAGAGGCCATCGACGGGGGTGTCGGTGGGGCGGCTCCGGGGGGTGTGGACGAAGCGTTTGTGGTGGGGAGTACGAATGAGCCGCTGCAGATGCACGGCAGTTAACGAGAGTACCGGCGAAGCAGATCCGGCGCCGTGGACAAGGCCGGCACTGAATGGGCTGTGGTACAGTGGTGGATGAGCAGTCTACTTGTTTCTAGGGTGTGACGCCCCCGATTCAATCGTACACTAATCATGCACGCAAATGTGTACGATCAAGATCAGGGACTCACGGGAAGATATCACAACACAACTCTAAAACATAAATAAGTCATAGAAGCATCATAATACAAGCCAGGGGCCTCGAGGGCTCGAATGCAAGTGCTCGATCATAGACAAGTCAGCGGAAGCAACAATATCTGAGTACAGACATAAGTTAAACAAGTTGCCATAAGATGGCTAGCACAACCGGGGATACAGATCGAACGAGGCACAGGCCTCCTGCCTGGGATCCCCCTAACTACTCCTGGTCGTCGTCAGCAGGCTACACGTAGTAGTAGGCACCTCCAGTGTAGTAGGAGTCGTCGTCGAAGGTGGCGTCTGGATCCTGGGCTCCATCGTCTGGTTGCAGCAATCGGGTAGAGAAATGGGAAAAAGGGGGGAACAAGGCAACCATGAGTACTCATCCAAAGTACTCGCATGCAAGGAGCTACACTACATATGCATGGATGTATGTGTAAAGGGACCATATCGGTGGACTGAACTGTAGAATGCCAGAATAAGAGGGGGATAGCTAATCCCGTCGAAGACTACGCTTCTGGCAGCCTCCGTCTTGCAGCATATAGAAGAGAGTAGACTGAAGTCCTCCAAGTAGCATCGCATAGCATATTCCTACCCGGCGATCCCCTCCTCGATGCCCTGTTAGAGAGCGATCACCGGGTTGTATCTGGCACTTGGAATGGTGTGTTTTATTACGTATCTGGTTCTAGTTGTAATAAGGTCAAGGTACAACTCCAAGTCGTCATGTTACCGAAGATCACAGCTATTCGAATAGATTAACTTCCCTGCAGGGGTGCACCACATAACCCAACACGCTTGATCCCATTTGGCCGAACACACTTTCCTGGGTCATGCCCGGCCTCGGAAGATCAACACGTCGCAGCCCTACCTAGGCACAACAGAGAGGTTAGCACGCCGGTCTAAACCTAAGCGCACAGGGGTCTGTGCCCATCGCCCTTAGCACACCTGCATGTTGCATGGGTGGCCAGAAGCATAACTAGCCCCCTTAATACAAGAGCAGGCTTACGTTCCAATCCGGCGCGCGCCGCTCAGTCGCTGACGTCACGAAGGCTTCGACTGATACCACGACGATGAGTGCCCATAACTATTCCCGCGTAATTGGTTAGTGTGTATAGGCCAGTAGCCAGACTCAGATCAAATACGAAGATCTCGTTAAGCGTGTTAAGTATTCGCGAACGCCGAACAGGGCCAGGCCCACCTCTCTCCTAGGTGGTCGCAACCTGCCCTGTCGCTCCGCCTCAAAGATCCACTCGCGGGTACTATCGGATTTCGGGTTCTGGTAGACCCTTGAGGTTCGAACTGTGGGGTCCGCGCGGAGATTACGCCCTCTACCTCTCCGGCTCGCAAAGATCTAAACTACTAAAAGGACAACACAAGAGACACAGAGTTTATACTAGTTCGGGCCACCGATGTGGTGTAATACCCAACTCTAGTGTCGTGTGGTGGATTGCCTCTTGGGCTGATGATGATGAACACTACAAGGAAGAACAGCCTCGCGAGGGTCTGTTCTTGGCCTGGGGGATGAACTGCTAGGAGGAGTTCAGCCGCCCTTCTCTCTCTCTCTCTCTTACTGATTAATTGCTAGATGTCTAGATTGCACGATTGCTCTCCCCTGGGGGTGGCTAGTCCTATTTATAGGTAGAGGCCCTGGGCCTCTTCCCAAATATTGAGCGGGAAGGGCGCCAACAATTGGCCATTTTGAAGGGAAACATCTGGTACACTTATCTTGACTAAAGTTGGGCCTCGCCTGCCAAAGGCTATGGTGATGACGCCGGCTTGGGCTCCACAGTGACTTCCTCCTTGTCGCCGAGCTGGTCTTGGTCTCGTTGCACCAAAATGGATGCCTTTGCTTGATCATCTCGCCTGCGCTTGCTCCCTTTGCACCAAAGAGGAAAGGGAGAACACTGCGCGGCTGGCGCCCGCCTGGCGCCCTTGGTCATCATGGCTTGCGTCATGGGCACCTCGTGAGGTACCCCGCGTTGATCTCTCCGCCTCCTCGTGAGCCAGCCTGACGAGGCGGCGCCTGAGGAAGCTCCGCGTCGTCCGCCCCGCGAGGCTTGGCCCCTCGCGAGGGTATTGGGTCTTGTGTTGATGAAGATGGGCCGTGCTGGGCCCCCTTTGAGCCACGCCGCAGGCCGCAGGCAGGCAAGTCTGGGGACCCCCATTCCCAGAACGACAACAGTAGCCCCCGGGCCCAAGGCGCGCCCGGACTTGGCCGTGCTGGGAGGCGAAAGGGCAAGGGCGAAGCGCCGCGGGCCCTAACAGCCTGCGGCCTTGGGCGCCGGTGCACTCTGCACTTTAGGTTTGACGATGATGCCACCCTCAACGTGAGGGTGTTTGGGGAAGATGGTCTCCGCGCAGGGTGTTGCCCTAAGGACGACGACCGCGGCCGGGGACCCAGCCCCGACGGCGATGGAGGAGACAGCGCCCGTGTGGTTGGTGGCGCTCAAGGCTCCCCAAGCTTCATCGACTCTTCTTCAGGCGACTCTTCCAGCGGTGGCCGGAGTCAGCCCCCTCGCCGTCGCGCCTGCTTGGGAGGCGGCAGTACGTCCGCCCACCGTCGCGCCCCGGTGAAGCGCGAGAGGGAGTCGGCTTGAGCCCTGGAGGCAGCCCGAGTCTCCTCCGTAGGCCGGTGTGAGGCGAGCCGCGCCGGACTTGTCCTTTCTTTTCCTTTTGTTTCCTGCATAAAAGAAAACAGCTGTGTGGAGCCCCGCGGGGGCGTGTTCGGCGTTATTGTTGTTAACCATTGCCTTGGTTTCGTTCTCGTGCCCTTCGGCTGTGTGTCTGCACGTAGATAGTTCACGGCCCTAGCCGTAGGGGGGCGACTGACCCAGGCCCTGTGTGTGTGTCGCGGTGCCCGAGGGGCACGGACTGGAGGGGTGCTCCTGTAACGGGCCCAGGTCGTGAAACCTTCGAACGGCTAGAACAGGAACACTCGCGAGGGCGCTCGGCTATCCTCCCTCGCGAGGCCTTGCATAAGAGAAATCAAAGCGGGGGAGTAAAAATCAACGAACCACAAACCAACGACGGCAATAGTTTCAATAAGACTTCAAATGCGAACAAACAAGCCAACTGCGGAAAGCAAATGAAAAAGCCGCGTCTGGCACCTAATCTAGTCTTCGACGTCTTCTCACCAGCGCGGAGCTAAGTGCCACTGGGCGTGGGAGGGAGCCCCAGGGCCTGAGGCCGGCGCTCCTGAGACTCTGGGGCGTGTACAACCCAACTCATTATTACGTGAGAGTGTCACGGGCGGCGAGCTTCACAGGCGTTGGCCTTCTTCACAGGCTCCAGGCCTTTCTTCTTAGGGGAAACGAGCTTCATGGGCATTTGCCCTCTTCACAGGCTCCGAGCCTTTTCCAAGACGCGACGGCTTCACAGGCTCTGGGCCTTCTCCAAAAAGGATAATCTTCACAGGCGTTCGCCTTCTTCACAGGCTCTAGGCGTTCTCCAAAACGGATAATCTTCACAGGCGTTCGCCTTCTTCACAGGCTCTGGGCCTTCTCCAAAAAGGATAATCTTCACAGGCGTTCGCCTTCTTCACAGGCTCTGGGCCTTCTCCAAAAAGGATAATCTTCATAGGCGTTCGCCTTCTTCACAGGCTCTGGGCCTTCTCCAAAAAGGATAATCTTCACAGGCGTTCGCCTTCTTCACAGGCTCTGGGCCTTCTCCAAAAAGGATAATCTTCACAGGCGTTCGCCTTCTTCACAGGCTCTCGGCCTTTCTTCTTAGGGGTAGAACCTGCGGAGGTGCTGGATGTTCCATGCGTTCTGGATCGGCTCTCCCTCCTGAGTCTCCAAGCGCGCGGAGCCAGGCCTGGAAACATGAACAACCTTGAACGGCCCTCCCACATGGGAGAGAGCTTGTGCAGCCCCTCCCTGGAGAGAACCCGCCTGAGCACGAGGTCTCCTACCTCGAGAGTTCTGGGGCGGATGTTGCGGTAGTGATATCATCGTAGTGCTTGTTGGTACCTCGCCGCTCGTAGCGCGGCTTCTCGACGGCGTTCCTCCCCCAGCACGAGGTCCATCCCCCGCATGGCGTCATGCTACGCCTCGTCGAACGCCAGGACCCGTGCGGAGCGACATCTGACCTCGTGAGGGAGGACTGCTTCGGCTCCATAGACCAGGAAGAACGGGGTCTCTCTAGTCGGCTTGGTCGCGGTTGTGCGGATGGACCACAGCACGGATTGAAGCTCATCGTACCAACCTTTGCCGCAGGCCTCCAGCTTCTTCTTGAACGTCCTGGTCTTGAGGCCCCTTAGGACCTCCGCGTTGGCTCGTTCGGCCTGGCCGTTGCTTCGCGGGTGCGCCACCGAAGCGTAGCATATCTGCGTTCCAAGGTTAGCACAGTATGTTTTGAAGAGGTTACTGGTGAACTGCGAACCGTTTTCTGTAATGATACGGTTCGGCACCCCGAATCGGCTCACGATGCCCCTGATGAACTTGACAGCGGAGCCCGCGGGAATGGTGCGGACGGCCTCTACTTCTGCCCACTTGGTGAACTTGTCCACGGTGACGTAGAGATAGCGGTAGCCCCCTGGCGCCCAAGGAAACGGGCCCAGGATGTCCAGCCCCCAGACTGCGAACGGCCACAAAAGGGGTATAGTCTGTAGGCCTCCCGCTGGCTGATGTATCTGCTTGGCATGAAATTGGCAGGCCTCACAGGCCTTCACCAGTTCGACATCGTCGTTGAGTGCGGTGGGCCAGTAGAACCCACTGCGGAATGCCTTACCAACAAGGGTCCGTGATGACGAATGGTGTCCACAATCTCCGCCATGTATGTCCTCCAGCAGTTCCTTTCCTTGCTCCCTGGAGATGCAGCGCAGGGATACATCGTCCCTGATGCAGTACGCCGTGGCCTGCCGTACCACACGCTCCGCTTCCTCCTCCTTCTCCGGCAGGGTCCCTTGTGTCAGATAACTCCGGAGCTCCGTGATCCAGCACCCCTCCTGTGGTTCCATCGTCAGGAGCAGGCGTGTCCTGATCCTGGGCCGTAGACCGCGGCGCCCGAGGCAGGTGGTTGGGGAAGTTCCGCTCATGGCTGAGCCGTGTTCGACAATGACGGCAGGGCCGAGGGATTGAAGAGCCGCTCCTCGAAGACGCCAGGCTCCTGAGGTATCCGCCTGGACGCCCACCTGGCGATGTTATCAGCCTCCTGGTTGGTGCCACGGGGCACGTGCTTCAACTCCAGCCCCCAGAACTGCTTCTCCATCCTGCGAACCTCTGCTAGGTAGGCCTCCATGTGCTTGTCTTTTGGCTCGTATACCTTGTTGGAGAAATTGACAAGGAGCTGTGAATCGCCCTTGATGGTGAGGCGCTTCACCCCCAGGGCGGCTGCGGCCTTCAAGCCCGCTATCAAACCTTCGTACTCCGCTATGTTGTTGGAGACCTTTTCGCCCTGCTGGAAACAGAGATGGACAGCGTAGTGGAGCTTGTCCTGGGTGGGCGACACCAGCACCGCCCCAGCCCCTGCGCCGTGCCTGGACAATGCCCCATCAAAGTACATGACCCAGCCTTCTGGCGCCTCGCTCCCTGGGTAGAGGGACCGATCCTTGTCGTCCTTGAGGCCTGGTGCCTCCGTCCATTCTGCCACGAAATCTGCCGATGCTGCTCCCTTGATAACCCGGGTTGTGAACTCGAGCTGAAACGCCTGTAGTTCTATGTTCCACTCAGCGACCCTTCCGGCTGAGTTAGGGCTCCTGAGCACTCTCTCCAAGGGATATGACGAGACGACCTTGATGGGTGACCCTGGAAGTAGTGTCGCAGCTTGCGTGAAGCCACCAGTAGCGCGAGGAGGAGATTCTGAGGCATGGGGTACCGGGCCCTCGCGTCCCGTAGCACCGTGCTGACGGAGTATACTGGGTGCTCAACAAGGCTGAGTGCATTAGTGCTCGCGGCGCCCTCTGGAGGCATGGGCGCCTCGCAAGGTGACGAGGCCTCTGGAGGTGGACCATCCAGGTGAGTGGTCTCTCCCGCTTCCGGCGCACTCTTTGGCAGCTGATCTTCCTCAACCGTGGTAGCGGTTTCTGCGGGCCTTCCTTGTTCCTGTTTTGCCTTGTCTCGGGCTGCTGCTGTGGTTCTGATTTGGCGCTCCTCCCTAACTGCCACCAGGGCTGCGCTGGCAGAGTAGGGAGTGGCGGCGAGGTAGAGCACCAGGGGCTCTTGAGGGCGCGGAGCCACCATAACTGGGGGACTAGTTAGGTATCTCTTGAGATCTCGAAACACCTTGTCTGCCTCTTCAGTCCATTCAAAGGGCCCCTTTTTCTTCATTAGCTGGAAGAAAGGCAGCGCCCGCTCCCCCAGTGTGGAGATGAAGCGCCCTAGCATGGTCACGCGTCCAGTGAGCTTCTACATTTCTCTGAGGGTCTTTGGCAGGCTCATGTCCTCGACCGCCTTGACCTTCTCTGGGTTTGCCTCGATGCCTCGATGGGATACGAGGAAACCCAAGAGCTTGCCTGAGGGGAACCCGAACACACACTTCTCTGGGTTGTGCCGCAGGTTCACTGCGTCGAGGCTCGCGAAGGTTTCCTCCAGGTCTTGTATCAGGGTCTTGGCCTCCCGAGACTTCACCACGATGTCATCAACGTAAGCTTCGACATTCTTACCGAGCTGCGGGCCCAAGGTGATGTGCATCAGCCGCTGAAAGGTCGCCCCCGCATTACGCATGTTGGGGAACGTAGTAATTTCAAAAAAATTCCTACGCACACGCAAGATCATGGTGATGCATAGCAACGAGAGGGGAGAGTGTTGTTTATGTACCCTCGTAGACCGAAGCGGAAGCGTTGACGCAACGTAGAGGAAGTAGTCGTACGTTCTCCTCGCGATCCGACCGATCACAGCTCCGTTACTCCGGCACCTCCGAGTTCTTGGCACACGTTCAGCTCGATGACGATCCCCGGGCTCCGATCCAGCAAAGCGTCGGGGAAGAGTTCCGTCAGCACGACGGCGTGGTGACGATCTTGATGTGTTACCGGCGCAGGGCTTCGCCTAAGCACCGCAACAATATGATCAAGGTGGAATTTGGTGGAAGGGGGCACCGCACACGGCTAAGGAATGATCCGTAGATCAACTTGTGTCTCCTAGGGTGCTCCCCTGCCCCCGTATATAATGGAGCCAAGGGGGAGGGGCCGGCCGGCCAAGCCTGGCGCGCCAGGAGAGTCCTACTCCCTCCGGGAGTAGGATTCCCCCCGCCCCAATCCTAGTTGGAATAGGATTCCTCAAGGGGGGAAAGAGAGAGAGGGGGCCGGCCACCTTCTCCTAGTCCTAATAGGACTAGGGAAGGGGGAGGCGCGTGGCCACCTAGGGCAGCCCCTTTCTCCTTTCAACTAAGGCCCACTATGGCCCATTTAGCTCCCGGGGGGTTCCGGTAACCCACCCGGTATTCCGGTAAAATCCTGATTTCACCTGGAACACTTCCGATGTCCAAACATAGGCTTCCAATATATCAATCTTTATGTCTCGACCATTTCGAGACTCCTCGTCATGTCTGTGATCACATCCGGGACTCCGAACAACCTTCGGTACATCAAAATGCATAAACTCATAATAACTGTCATCGTAACGTTAAGCGTGCGGACCCTACGGTTCGAGAACAATGTAGACATGACCGAGACACGTCTCCGGTCAATAACCAATAGCGGGACCTAGATGCCCATATTGGCTCCTACATATTCTATGAAGATCTTTATCGGTCAGACCGCATAACAACATACGTTCTTCCCTTTGTCATCGGTATGTTACTTGTCCGAGATTCGATCGTCAGTATCCAATACTTAGTTCAATCTCGTTACCGGCAAGTCTCTTTACTCGTTCCGTAATACATCATCCCGCAACTAACTCATTAGTTGCAATGCTTGCAAGGCTTAAGTGATGTGCATTACCGAGAGGGCCCAGAGATACCTCTCCGACAATCGGAGTGACAAATCCTAATCTCGAAATACGCCAACCCAACATCTACCATTGGAGACACCTATAGTACTCCTTTATAATCACCCAGTTACGTTGTGACGTTTGGTAGTACCCAAGGTGCTCCTCCGGCAAACGGGAGTTGCATAATCTCATAGTCATAGGAACATGTATAAGTCATGAATAAAGCAATAGCAACATACTAAACAATCGGGTGCTAAGCTAATATAATGGGTCATGTCAATCAGATCATTCAACCAATGATGTGACCTCGTTAATCAAATAACAACTCTTTGTTCATGGTTAGGAAACATAACCATCTTTGATTAACGAGCTAGTCTAGTAGAGGCATACTAGTGACACTCTGTTTGTCTATGTATTCACACATGCATTATGTTTCCTGTTAATACAATTCTAGCATGAATAATAAACCTTTATCATGATATAAGGAAATAAATAATAACGTTATTATTGCCTCTAGGGCATATTTCCTTCAGTCTCCCACTTGCACTAGAGTCAATAATCTAGATTACACTGTAATGATCCTAACACCCATGGAGTCTTGGTGCTGATCATGTTTTGCTCGTGGAAGAGGCTTAGCCAACGGGTCTGCAACATTCAGATCCGAATGTATCTTGCAAATCTCTATGTCTCCCACCTCGACTAGATCCCGGATGGAGTTGAAGCGTCTCTTGATGTGTTTGGTCCTTTTGTGAAATCTGGATTCCTTTGCCAAGGCAATTGCACCAGTATTGTCACAAAAGATTTTCATTGGACCCGATGCACTAGGTATGACACCTAGATCGGATATGAACTCTTTCATCCAGACTCCTTCGTTTGCTGCTTCCGAAGCAGCTATATACTCCGCTTCACATGTAGATCCCGCTACGACGCTTTGTTTAGAACTGCACCAACTGACAGCTCCACCGTTTAATGTAAACACGTATCCGGTTTGCGATTTAGAATCGTCCGGATCAGTGTCAAAGCTTGCATCAACGTAACCTCTTACGGTGAGCTCTTTGTCACCTCCATATATGAGAAACATATCCTTAGTCCTTTTCAGGTATTTCAGGATGTTCTTGACCGCTGTCCAGTGATCCACTCCTGGATTACTTTGGTACCTCCCTGCTAAACTTATAGCAAGGCATACATCAGGTCTGGTACACAGCATTGCATACATGATAGAGCCTATGGCTGAAGCATAGGGAACATCTTTCATTTTCTC
The DNA here is from genome assembly GCA_032464435.1 of Aegilops umbellulata. Classification (NCBI taxonomy): domain Eukaryota; kingdom Viridiplantae; phylum Streptophyta; class Magnoliopsida; order Poales; family Poaceae; genus Aegilops; species Aegilops umbellulata. Next base: position 334,678,663 of record CP136054.1, on the reverse strand, counting down.
TCTATCTTCTGCAGTGGTCGGGCTTTGAGTCTTACTCAATGTCACACCTTGTAACACAGGCAAGAACCCTTTCTTTGCTTGATCCATTTTGAACTTCTTCAAAATCTTGTCAAGGTATGAGCTTTGTGAAAGTCCAATTAAGCGTCTTGATCTATCTCTATAGATCTTTATGCCTAATATGTAAGCAGCTTCTCTGAGGTCTTTCATTGAAAAACTTTTATTCAAGTATCCCTTTATGCTATCCAGAAATTCTATATCATTTCCAATCAGTAATATGTCATCCACATATAATATTAGAAATGCTACAGAGCTCCCACTCACTTTCTTGTAAATACAGGCTTCACCGAAAGTCTGTATAAAACCAAATGCTGGAGCTTGCACACTTTGTTAGCTCCCTTTGGATCGACAAAACCTTCTGGTTGCATCATATACAACTCTTCTTCCAAAAATCCATTCAGGAATGCAGTTTTGACATCCATCTGCCAAATTTCATAATCATAAAATGCGGCAATTGCTAACATGATTCGGACAGACTTAAGCATCGCTACGGGTGAGAAAGTCTCATCGTAGTCAATCCCTTGGAAAACCTTTTGCGACAAGTTGAGCTTTGTAGACAGTAACATTACCATCAGCGTCAGTCTTCTTCTTAAAGATCCATTTGTTCTCAATTGCTTGCCGATCATCGGGCAAGTCAACCAAAGTCCATACTTTGTTCTCATACATAGATCCCATCTCAGATTTCATGGCTTCAAGCCACTTTGCGGAATCTGGGCTCACCATTGCTTCTTCATAGTTCGTAGGTTCATCCTGGTCTAGTAACATGACTTCCAGAATAGGATTACCGTACCACTCTGGTGCGGATCTCACTCTGGTTGATCTACGAGGTTCAGTAGTATCTTGATCTAAAGTTTCATGATCATCATCATTAGCTTCCTCATTTATTGGTGTAGGTGTCGCAGAAACAGTTTTTTGTGATGTACTACTTCTCAATAAAGGAGTAGGTACAGTTACCTCGTCAAGTTCTACTTTCCTCACACTCACTTCTTTCGAAAGAAACTCTTTCTCTAGAAAGTTTCCGAACTTAGCAACAAAAGTCTTGCCTTCGGATCTGTGATAGAAGGTGTATCCAACAGTTTCCTTTGGATATCCTATGAAGACACATTTCTCCGATTTGGGTTCGAGCTTATCAGGTTGAAGCTTTTTCACATAAGCATCGCAGCCCCAAACTTTAAGAAACGACAACTTCGGTTTCTTGCCAAACCATAGTTCATAAGGCGTCGTCTCAACGGATTTAGATGGTGCCCTATTTAATGTGAATGCGGCTGTCTCTAGAGCGTATCCCCAAAACGATAGCGGTAAATTAGTAAGAGACAACATAGATCGTACCATATCTAGTAAAGTACGATTACGACGTTCAGACACACCATTACGCTGTGGTGTTCCGGGTGGCATGAGTTGCGAAACTATTCCACAATTCTTCAAATGTACACCAAACTCGTAACTCAAATATTCTCCTCCACGATCAGATCGTAGAAACTTTATTTTCTTGTTACGATGATTTTCAACTTCACTCTGAAATTCTTTCAACTTTTCAAATGTTTTAGACTTGTGTTTCATTAAGTAGATATACCCATATCTGCTCAAATCATCTGTGAAGGTGAGAAAATAACGATATCCGCCACGAGCTTCAACATTCATCGGACCACATACATCCGTATGTATGATTTCCAACAAATCTGTTGCTCTCTCCATAGTTCCGGAGAACGGTATTTTAGTCATCTTGCCCATGAGGCACGGTTCGCAAGTGCCAAGTGATTCATAATCAAGTGAATCCAAAAGTCCATCAGTATGGAGTTTCTTCATGCGCTTTATACCGATATGACCTAAACGGCAGTGCCACAAATAAGTTGCACTATCATTATCAACTCTACATCTTTTGGCTTCAACATTATGAATATGTGTATCACTACTATCGAGATTCAAAAAATATACCACTCTTCAACGGTGCATGACCATAAAAGATATTACTCATATAAATAGAACAACCATTATTCTCTGATTTAAATGAATAACCGTCTCGCATTAAACAAGATCCAGATATAATGTTCATGCTCAACGCTAGCACCAAATAACAATTATTTAGGTCTAATATTAATCCCGAAGGTAGATGTAGAGGTAGCGTGCCGACCGCGATCACATCGACTTTGGAACCGTTTCCCACGCGCATCGTCACCTCGTCCTTTGCTAGTGTCCGCTTATTCTGTAGTCCCTGTTTCGAGTTGCAAATATTAGCAACAGAACCAGTATCAAATACCCAGGTGCTACTGCGAACATTAGTAAGGTACACATCAATAACATGTATATCACATATACCTTTGTTCACCTTGCCATCCTTCTTATCCGCCATATACTTGGGGCAGTTCCGCTTCCAGTGACCAGTCTGCTTGCAGTAGAAGCACTCACTTTCAGGCTTAGGTCCAGACTTGGGTTTCTTCTCTTGAGCAGCAACTCGCTTGCCGTTCTTCTTGAAGTTCCCCTTTTTCTTCCCTTTGCCCTTTTTCTTGAAACTAGTGGTTTTGTTAACCATCAACACTTGATGCTCCTTCTTGATTTCTACCTCCGCAGCTTTTAGCATTGCGAAGAGCTCGGGAATAGTCTTGGTCATCCCTTGCATATTATAGTTCATCACGAAGCTCTTGTAGCTTGGTGGCAGTGATTTGAGAATTCTGTCAATGACGCAATCATCTGGAAGAGTAACTCCCAATTGAATCAAGTGATTATTATACCCAGACATTTTGAGTATATGCTCACTGACAGAACTGTTCTCCTCCATTTTGCAGCTATAGAACTTATTGGAGACTTCATATCTCTCAATCCGGGCATTTGCTTGAAATATTAACTTCAACTCCTGGAACTTCTCATATGCTCCATGACGTTCAAAACGTCGTTGAAGTCCCGGTTCTAAGCCGTAAAGCATGGCACACTGAACTATCGAGTAGTCATCAGCTTTGCTCTGCCAGACGTTCATAACTTCTGGTGTTGCTCTAGCAGCAGGCCTGGCACCTAGCGGTGCTTCCAGGACGTAATTCTTCTGTGCAGCAATGAGGATAATCCTCAAGTTACGGACCCAGTCCATGTAATTGCTACCATCATCTTTCAACTTTGCTTTCTCAAGGAACGCATTAAAATTTAACGGAACAACAGCACGAGACATCTATCTACAATCAACATAAACAAGCAAGATACTATCAGATACAAAGTTCATGATAAGTTTAAGTTCAGTTAATCAAATTAATTAAGAACTCTCACTTAGATAGACATCCCTCTAATCCTCTAAGTGATCACGTGATCCAAATCAACTAAACCATAACCGATCATCACGTGATATGGAGTAGTTTTCAATGGAGAACATCGTTTATGTTGATCATATCTACTATATGATTCACGCTTGACCTTTCGGTCTCTGTGTTCTGAGGTCATATCTTATATGCATAGCTCGTCAAGTATAACCTGAGTATTCCACGTGTGCAACTGTTTTTCACCCGTTGTATTTGAACGTAGAGCCTATCACACCCGATCATCACGTGGTGTCTCAGCACGAAGAACTTTTGCAGCGGTGCATACTCAGGGAGAACACTTCTTGATAATTTAGTGAGAGATCATCTTATAATGCTACCGTCAATCAAAGCAAGATAACATGCATAAAAAGATAAACATCACATGCAATCAATATAAGTGATATGATATGGTCATCATCATCTTGTGCTTGTGATCTCCATCTCCGAAGCACCGTCATGATCACCATCGTCACCGGCGCGACACCTTGATCTCCATCGTAGCATCGTTGTCGCCTCGCCAATCTTATGCTTCCACGACTATCACTACCGCTTAGTAATAAAGTAAAGCATTACATCGCGATTGCATTGCATACAATAAAGCGACAACCATATGGCTCCTGCCAGTTGCCGATAACTCAGTTACAAAACATGATCATCTCATACAATAAAATTTAGCATCATGTCTTGCCAATATCACATCACAACATGCCCTGCAAAAACAAGTTAGACGTCCTCTACATTGTTTGTTGCAAATTTTACGTGGTTGCTACGGGCTTAAGCAAGAACTCATCTTACCTACGCATCAAAACCACAACGATAGTTTGTCAAATAGACTCCATTTTAACCTTCTCAAGGACCGGGCGTAGCCACACTCGGTTCAACTAAAGTTGGAGAGACAGTCTTCCGCAAGCCATCTATGTGCAAAACACGTCGAGGGAACCGGTCTCGCGTAAGAGTACGCGTAAGGTTGGTCCGGATCGTCTCGTCCAACAATACCGCTGAACCAAAGTATGACATGCTGGTAGGCAGTTTGACTTGTATCGTCGACAACTCACTTGTGTTCTACTCGTGCAAATAACATCAAACCATAAAAACCTAGGCTCGGATGCCACTGTTGGGGAACGTAGTAATTTCAAAAAAATTCCTACGCACACGCAAGATCATGGTGATGCATAGCAACGAGAGGGGAGAGTGTTGTCTAGGTACCCTCGTAGACCGAAGCGGAAGAGTTGTCGCAACATAGAGGAAGTAGTCGTACGTTCTCCTCGCGATCCGACCGATCACAGCACCGTTACTCCGGCACCTCCGAGTTCTTGGCACACGTTCAGCTCGATGACGATCCCCGGGCTCCGATCCAGCAAAGCGTCGGGGAAGAGTTCCGTCAGCACGACGGCATGGTGACGATCTTGATGTGTTACCGGCGCAGGGCTTCGCCTCAGCACCGCAACGATATGATCGAGGTGGAATTTGGTGGAAGGGGGCACCGCACACGGCTAAGGAACGATCCGTAGATCAACTTGTGTCTCCTAGGGTGCTCCCCTGCCCCCGTATATAAAGGAGCCAAGGGGGAGGGGCTGGCTGGCCAAGCCTGGCGCGCCAGGAGAGTCCTAGTCCCTCCGGGAGTAGGATTCCCCCCCCCCCCCCAATCCTAGTTGGAATAGGATTCCTCAAGGGGGGAAAGAGAGAGAGGGGGCCGGCCACCTTCTCCTAGTCCTAATAGGACTAGGGAAGGGGGGAGGCGCGCGGCCACCTAGGGCAGCCCCTTTCTCCTTTCCACTAAGGCCCACTATGGCCCATTTAGCTCCCGGGGGGTTCCGGTAACCCACCCGGTATTCCGGTAAAATCCTGTTTTCACCTGGAACACTTCCGATGTCCAAACATAGGCTTCCAATATATCAATCTTTATGTGTCGACCATTTCGAGACTCCTCGTCATGTCCGTGATCACATCCGGGACTCCGAACAACCTTCGGTACATCAAAATGCATAAACTCATAATAACTGTCATCGTAACGTTAAGCGTGCGGACCCTACGGTTCGAGAACAATGTAGACATGACCGAGAAACGTCTCCGGTCAATAACCAATAGCGAGACCTGGATGCCCATATTGGCTCCTACATATTCTACGAAGATCTTTATCGGTCAGACAGCATAACAACATATGTTGTTCCCTTTGTCATCGGTATGTTACTTGTCCGAGATTCGATCGTCAGTATCCAATACTTAGTTCAATCTCGTTACCGGCAAGTCTCTTTACTCGTTCCGTAATACATCATCCCGCAACTAACTCATTAGTTGCAATGCTTGCAAGGCTTAAGTGATGTGCATTACCGAGAGGGCCCAGAGATACCTCTCCGACAATCGGAGTGACAAATCCTAATCTCGAAATACGCCAACCCAACATCTACCATTGGAGACACCTGTAGTACTCCTTTATAATCACCCAGTTACGTTGTGACATTTGGTAGTACCCAAAGTGCTCCTCCGGCAAACGGGAGTTGCATAATCTCATAGTCGTAGGAACATGTATAAGTCATGAATAAAGCAATAGCAACATACTAAACGATCGGGTGCTAAGCTAATATAATGGGTCATGTCAATCAGATCATTCAACCAATGATGTGACCTCGTTAATCAAAAACAACTCTTTGTTCATGGTTAGGAAACATAACCATCTTTGATTAACGAGCTAGTCTAGTAGAGGCATACTAGTGACACTCTGTTTGTCTATGTATTCACACATGCATTATGTTTCCTGTTAATACAATTCTAGCATGAATAATAAACCTTTATCATGATATAAGGAAATAAATAATAACTTTATTATTGCCTCTAGGTTATATTTCCTTCAACGCAGCCCAAATGGCATGCGCGTGTAGCAGTACACCCCGCACGGGGTTAGGAAAGTTGTCTTCTCGATGTCTTCCACCGCCATCTTGATCTGGTGATACCCGGAGAAGGCATCCACGAAACATCGCAGGTCACACTCTGCGGTGGAATCGACGATCTGGTCGATGCGGGGGAGCGGGAACGGATCTTGCGGACATGCCTTGTTGAGGTTGGTGAAGTCGACACACATGCGCTCCTTCCCTCCCTTCTTGGGCACAACGACAGGGTTGGCCAACCAATCCGGGTATCAGACCTCGCGAATGACCCCAGCGGCTTCCAACTTGCGGGTTTCTTGGACGATGAAGGCCTGCTTTTCTGTGGACTGCCGCCTTGGCTTCTGCTTCACGGGGCGCATGTTTTGGCACACGTTGAGGTGATACTCGATTACGCTCCTGGGGATCCCTGCCAACTGATCAGGCTCCCAAGTGAATACCTTCTTGTTTGCGTGCACGAACCTGATTAGGTCCTCCTCCTGCTCGGGCTCGAGGTTGGCGCCTATGGTGAAAGTGGCACTTGAGGACCCGTCCTCGTCGACAGGTATCTGCTTGGTTTCTGCCTTGTCCTGGGTGAACAACTGCTTCTTCTTGGCGGGCGCAACCCCCGTGGGCTCGGGGGTCCCTGAGTCGGCGGGCTGTGCTGATGCCGCCTTCTTGAAGGCGAGCTTGAGCACTCGCAGCGCGTCCCCGGTGTCCCCGTGCACGGTGAGGACACCACTGCTCCCGGGCATCTTCATCAGGTTGTACGCCGAGTGCGTGGCGGCCATGAACTGGGCCAGCGCTGGGTAGCCGAGGATGGCGTTGTAGGGGAGGCCGATGGGGGCGATGTCGAAGTCGGCCATCTCCGTGCGGAAGTTGTCGTAGGTGCCGAAGGTTACTGGGAGCCGGATCTGTCCCAAGGAGCTGGATGATCTGCCCCAACGCCTGAGAAGGGCCGGCTGGGTTGCAGCCGTTCCAGGGGTATGCGGAGGAGATCGAAGGCCTCAACCGAAAGCACGCTGAGGCCCGCGCCACCATCGATGAGAGTTCTGGTGACGGCCACCTGGCAGATGGTGGGGGTGCACAACATGGCGAGCGCGCCCGAGCTAGCCGAGTTGGAGGGGTGGTCCTCCGAGCTGAAGGTCAGGCCGGCCTTGTGTGCCGCCCGGTCCGGGGAAGCCCCCTGCCATGCGGAAACGACGCTAACCCGGTGAACAAACGGCTTGACGTGGCGACTTGTTGGCCGCGCCTGCGAGCCGCCCAGGAGGGCCACGACGACCGGGGGTGTTGGTGTAGCGGTGCGGCCGTCTTGCCGCACGGACGGATGCTGAGACAACGCTTGCTGCTCGTTCCCCGCCGGGCCGGTGGAAGCGTTGGCGGCGGGTGAGGGGGAACGACGAGGACGTTCACCGACGGGTGCCGTCTGGGCGGCGCGGGAAGCGATGGCGGCCCGGCGCTCGGCGCGGGCTCGACGAGCGTCGGACATGGACGCGACGGTCAGAGGAGAGCGGAGCGGCAGAAGACAAATTCCGCCGCACCCCTACCTGGCGCGCCAAATGTCGGATTTCGGGTTCCGGCGGACCCTTGAGGTTTGAACTCTGGGGTGCGCGTGGAGATTACGCCCTCTACCTCTCCGTCTCGCAAAGATCTAAACTACTAAAATAACAACACAAGAGACACAGAGTTTATACTGGTTCGGGCCACCGATGTGTTGTAATACCCTACTCCAGTGTGGTGTGGTGGATTGCCTCTTGGGCTGATGATGATGAACACTACAAGGAAGAACAGCCTCGCGAGGGTCTGTTCTTGGCCTGGGGGATGAACTGCTAGGAGGAGTTCAGCCGCCCTTCTCTCTCTCTTATCGATTAATTGCTAGATGTCTAGATTGCACGGTTGCTCTCCCCCTACCCTGGGGGTGGCTAGTCCTATTTATAGGAAAAGGCCCTGGGCCTCTTCCCAAATATTGAGCGGGAAGGGCACCAACAATTGGCCATTTTGAAGGGAAACATCTGGTACACTTATCCTGACTAAAGTTGGTCCTCGTCTGCCAAAGGCTCTAGTGATGATGTCGGCTTAGGCTCCACAGTGACTTCCTCCTTGTCGCGGAGCTGGTCTTGGTCTCGTTGCACCAAAATGGATGCCTTTGCTTGATCCTCTTGCCTGCGCTTGCTCCCTTTGCACCAAAGAGGAAAGGGAGGACAATGCGCGGCTGGCGCCCGCCTGGCGCCCTTGGTCGTCATGGCTTGCGTCATGGGCACCTCGTGAGGTACCCCGCCTTGATCTCTCTGCCTCCTCGTGAGCCAGCCTGACGAGGCTGCGCCTGAGGAAGCTCCGCGTCGTCCGCCCCGCGAGGCTTGGCCCCTCGCGAGGGTCTTGGGTCTTGTGTTGATGAAGATGCGCCGTGCTGGGCCCCCTTTGAGCCACGTCGCAGGCCGCAGGCAGGCATGTCTGGGGACCCCGTTCCCAGAACGCCGACAGGTACTCCTACGAGCCGACCCGTCTTTGGTCACCACATGTATCATGTATAAAGTATAGTATATACCCGTGATCACCTCCTGAGTGATCACGGCCCGTTAGTATAGCACGGCAGACGGACAAGAATGTAGGGCCACTGATGGAAAACTAGCATCCTGTACTAGGCAGGTAGGATTGCAGGTAAAGGTAACAACAGTAGTAACAAGGACAGGCTATGCATCAGGATAGGGTAAACGGAAAGCAGTAACATGCTACACTACTTTAATGCAAGCAGTATATAAGAGTATAGGCGATATCTGGTGATCAAAGGGGGGGCTTGCCTGGTTGCTCTAGCAAGAGAGAGGGGTCGTCAACTCCGTAATCGTACTGGGTAGCGGCACGTCGGTCTCGGTGTCTAGCGAGAGAAGAGGGGGAAGAAACAGTAAATATTTAAGAAAACTGAGGCATAGCGATGCATGACATGACAAGTATCGGTGGTAGGGGTGCCCTATCGCGATATGAGGTGATATCGACGAAGGGGGAAAACATCCGGGAAAGTATCCCCGGTGTTTCGCGTTTTCCGGCAAAGGAGCTGGAGGGAGAAAGTTGCGAGTTTGATATGCTAGGGATGCGGGGCGGACGAACGGGCTGCATATCCAGGTTTGTCTCGTCGTTCTGAGCAACTTCCATGTATAAAGTATTTTCATCCGAGTTACGGATTAAAAGATATGATTTTCTAAAGATTCAAATAATTTTATGATTTTAATTAGTTATTTAATTCTAACATTATCCAAAACAATGAATGATGACGCATGCATGACATAAGAGTGATGTCAGCAGGTCAACTGGTTGGTTGACCAGAGTCAAAGCGACTTGTGGGTCCAGTGGGACCCACCTGTCATTGAGCCAGAGTTGAAAGAGGCTTTGTTTTAAACTAATTATGATTAACTAATTGTGGGCCCCATTAGTCAGTGACTAATTAGCCTAGAGTAATTTGATTAACTAATTTAATTAGTTTAAAGGGGTGGGGGCCACTAATCAGCTGCTGGGACCAGCCCAGTCATCATGTTGACCCTGGTCAATTGGGCCAGCCGGGCCCACGGGGCCACCAGGCAGTGACCTAGGGGGGTGGCCCCAGGTGTGCCAGCTCAGCGGAGCCGCCGGAGTAGCTCCGGCGAGCTCGCGCGCAGCGGCCGAACGTCGGCGAGCGTCAGGATTCTCCGATGGTGCATCATTTGAGCCACGGTCGGGCGCGTTCGAACGGTGAGGCTGGGCCGCGTCCATCCGTGGTGGTGGCGCGGGCCGAAATGGCCGGAATCTTCGCCGGTGGCTAGTGGAGGCAGCGGTGGCATTCGGGACATCATCGGAATCGCGCTAGGAAGCACCAAACCGCGCGCAACAACTTGCGTTCAAACCGCAGAGGCATTCCGCGTCGTTTGGCGGTGGCGCTGGACCAAATGGTCGTTGGAAACACGGCCGACGACGAGCTTTGGCGGCAGCGCGCTCGGGACATGGATGGGAACTACGCTAGGAGGCACGGGAAGGCTCGGGCGTGGGCTCATTGGGCTCCTACGAGCACCAGGAGTTCGATGTCGCGCTCAGGCGAGCACAACAGAGGCCATGGCCACGGTGGCGAAGCGACCTGCGGCGATGAGCACTCGGGCGCGACACCTAGCTAGCTACAGCGCGTGCGGGAGATAACGGGGAGAAGCAGGAGGCGGGAGGGCTCACCGTGCGGCTCACATGTAGGCTTGTGACGGATTAGTAGCAGCAGAGGTTGGCGCCGGAGATGAAGAAGAACGCGGCAGCCGGAGATGTGGGCGAAGGGATCCGGTGATTCGGGGCTCCCCAACTCTTGCTGAGGCCTCCAGTGGACGAGGAGGACGAAGGAGGATTTCTACAGCATCACGGCGAGTTGAGGAGATGGCGGTGGTCGCGGTGGTGACAGGGAACGGCAGCGAGCGCGTCAGTCTCCTCTCTAAAACGAAGCAGAGGAAGAGGGGAGGGGTGGATCTGGGGGGAGGAGAGGCGCAAGAAACGAGGCGAGAGTGGGGGCGACTGGGAGGCGGGATCAAGGAGGCGGGGGGCATGGCGGTCTTATCCTCTCCCGTCGCCGGTGAGGGGGTGCGTCGGGGACGCGTCCTGTTCCGACCTTGGTCGGGGGAACAAGGAAGGGGAGGGAGCGACCGAGCAAGGTGGGCCAAGCTGGTCGGATGGCCAGGTGAGCCGGCCTGGCTGCGAGCTGGGCTGTCTGGTCCAGGGGGGCTTCTCGTTTCCTTTTGTTTTATTTTCACCTTTTCTTTTTATTTATTTTCTTTTCTGTTTTATTTCATTTTAAAGTATTTAGGCATTTTCTAAAAATGTGTTTACTTCACCATAATTACCAGTGCAATATTTGGCACCCACCGAATATTTTTATTTTGGCTTTTGAAAACATTGGGTGTTTGTCACTAATTCATTTTTGAATTTGCAATGTTTTTGGAACTACAACTTGATTAGCAACAGTAACATAGATGACATGGCATCATCAGGAGAGTTTTACTATAGCCTAATTATCCGGGCGTTACAAATCTCCTCCACTACAAGAAATCTCGTCCCGAGATTTAGGAGGTAGAAGGAAACAGCACGGGGTATTCATCACGCAGGCGATCCTCGCGTTCCCAAGTGGCTTCGTCTTTAGAGTGATTCGATCACTGGACCTTGAGGAAGTTGATCACCTTCTGACGTGTGCGCCGTTCAGCTTGGTCGAGAATGCGGACCGGATGCCCTTTATAGGAGAGGTCCTGTTGCAATTTGAGCACTTCGTGATCCACTGCTATGATTGGGTCCTTGAAGCAGCGTCGGAGTTGCGACACGTGGAACACATCGTGAACCTGAGAAAGGTTCGGCGGAAGCTCCAGTTGATATGCCACTTTTTCACGCCTTTCAAGAATAGTGAAAGGAACAATATAGCGAGGAGCTAGCTTTCCTTTGATCCCGAAGCGGTGAGCACCCTTCATTGGTGTAACTCGAAGATAGGCCTTTTCGCCAGGTTGATAGACCATGTCTTTATGATGACGGTCATAATTACTCTTTTGGCGTGACTGAGCAGTCTTGAGATTCTCTTGAATAATGCGGACTTGTTCTTCGGCATGTTGGATAATATCCGGACCAAAGAGTGGACGTTCTCCAGTTTCTGACCAGTTCAGAGGGGTTCGGCACTTTCGTCCATATAGCACTTCGAAGGGGGCCATCTTCAGACTAGCTTGATAGCTATTATTATAAGAGAACTCAGCATATGGGAGAGATTCCTCCCATTTCTTGCCGAAGGAAATAACACAAGCTCGAAGCATGTCTTTGAGAACTTGGTTGACACGTTCAACTTGCCCTTGTGACTGCGGATGAAACGCAGTACTGAAAAATAGGTGAGTCCCCATAGCTTCTTGGAAACTTGCCCAGAATCTTGAAGTGAATAAGCTGCCACGGTCCAAACTGATAACCAGTGGAATACCATGAAGTGAAACAATTCTGGACATGTAGAGAGTTGCAAGCTGACTAGCAGTGATCATTTCTTTGACCGCCAGAAAATGTGCAACTTTAGAAAGCCGATCAATGACGACAAGAATAGCATCATTACCTTTCTGCGATTTGGGAAATCCAGTGACGAAGTCCATTTCAACATGGTCCCATTTCCATTCAGGAATAGAGATAGGTTGCAGAGTTCCAGCAGGCCTTTGATGTTCTGCTTTGATACGACGGCAAACGTCACACTCAACAACATAACGAGCAATGTCTTGCTTCATGTTAGACCACTAGAATCTTTGACGAATGTCCTGGTACATCTTTGTACTACCAGGATGGATACATAGAGGCATATCATGAGCTTCTTCCATAACCTTCTGAGTCATATCCAGGTTTTCCCTCTTACTCGGAACCACTAGGCGACCTTTGAAGAACAAGGTGCCAGCGTCATGAACAGTGAAGAATGAGGGCTTTCCTTGTGCGAGATAACGTTTAATCCTCTCCACTTCATCGTCACATTTTTGTATCCATTTGATGGTGTCCACAAGATCTGATTTAGCAACCAGCGTATTGAGAGAACCTTTGGGAACAACATGGAGATTCATCTTGCGAAACTCCTTAGGAGGGGGAGCAAGTGCACCCGGAGGAACAATATGGAGGTTCAGCTTTCTGAATTCTTCAACAAGCGAGGGCTGAACTTTATGAACCTGGAGGTGGTTGCAGTAAGACTTGCGGCTCAAGGCATCTGCCATTACATTAGCCTTGTCTGGTGTATAGAAATACCCAAGTCAAAGTCTGCTATAGTCTCCATCCATCTCTGCTGACGGAGGTTCAGGTCTGGCTGAGTAAACAGATACTTCAGGCTTTGGAGGTCAGTGAAGATCTCGCAATGATTACCGAGAAGGTAATGTCGCCACTGCTTCAGTGCATGAATGACATCAGCAAGTTCGAGGTCGTGAACTTTGTAGTTCTCTTCGTGAGGGCGCAATTGACGAGAGGCATAGGCAATCACTTTGCGCTCTTGCATTAGGACACAGCCTAATCCTTGACGGGAAGCGTCGCAGTAAATGACGAAGTCCTTCTTAGTATCAGGTGGAGCTAGCACTGGGGCAGAAGTCAACTTGTCTTTGAGTGCCTGGAAGCTTTCCTGACATTTGTCTATCCATTGGAACTTGACGCCCTTATGCAACAGGTTAGTCAGAGGCCTGGCAATCTTGGAGAAGTTCTCGACGAATCGACGGCAATAGCTGGCGAGACCGAGAAAACTTCTGACTTGCTTAACGTTCTTCGGAGGAGTCCAATCGAGAATAGCCTGAACTCGTTCAGGGTTAACGTCAATACCATCCTTAGATATAACATGCCCAAGATAGGTTACTTCGGGAAGCCAGAATTCACATTTGGAGAACTTGGCGTATAGCTGATGCTCTCATAGCTTTTCCAGCACAAGACGAAGATGTTCAACATGTTCTTCTTCGTTTTTGGAAAATACCAGGATATCATCCGGATAAACCACGACGAACTTGTCGAGGTAATCCATGAATATATAGTTCATCAGGTGAGAGAAGGTGGCTGGAGCATTGGTTAAGCCGAATGACATGACCGTGTACTCGTATGAACCATATCGAGTCACAAAGGCGGTCTTTGGGATATCTTCTTCATGAACACGGATTTGGTGGTAACCCAACCTCAAGTCAAGTTTAGAGAACACTGATGAACCAGCCAGTTGATCATACAGATCATTGATCCGAGGAAGAGGATACTTGTTCTGAATGGTAGCTTGGTTAATAGGACGGTAGTCTTGTACCAGTCGGTTTGTCCCATCCTTCTTCTTAACAAAGAGAGAAGGTGCTCCCCAAGGAGAGCAACTTGGGCGAATGAAACCACTTTGAAGAGACTTGTCGATTTCCTCCTTAAGCTCAAGGAGTTCATGCGGCGGCATCTTGTAGGGTCGCTTGGCTATAGGAGTGGTGCCTGGTTTCAAGTCGATGATGAATTCGACAGCTCTAGCAGGGGGAATCCCTGGAAGTTCTTCAGGAAAGACGTCGAGGAAGTCACACACAACGGGGATGTTTTCCATGCCCTCGAGTGATGTAGTGTTCAATGCATTCAAGGCATAGAGCCTTGCCTCGGCATTCTGAACCAGACGAGCATTGTAGCTTATTGTTTCATCGGAAGGGTGTAGCAGATGGACGGTCTTGGTGGCACAAATGATAGAAGCAATATGCGCTATCAACCAATTCATTCCCAGAATGAGATCAATGCTACAGGACTTCAGTACGATGGGAGAGACAAGGAATTCCAATACTTCGATTTCAACGGGGACGTCGTTGCAAATCATGGAGGTCCGACATTGGCCCGCAGGGGTGTGCACTAATAGTGAAGCGTTCATGTCCTCGCATTTAATGTCGTGCAAGCATGCAAAATCTTCTCACATGAATGAATGTGATGCACCTGTATCAAATAAAACGGATGCTGGTACTAAATTTACGAGGAGTGTACCCATCACAGTAGCAGGCTGATCTTGAGCTTTGTTCAGATCAACGTGGTTGGCATGAACACGGCCATAAGACTTGGCATTGTTGTTGCGGGGTTGGTTGTTTCCACGGCCAGTTGCTGGAAGGGCCAGTTGATTCTGGTTCGGGTTGCATTCCCTAGCACGGTGACCTGTTTGAGCACACTTGTAGGTCGTGCCATTATTGGGAGTGGGAACAGGAGCTTGGGGTGGCGGTGCTGGAAGCCTTGGCTGCCTAGTTGGAGCAGTAGGCAGACGAGGTGCAGCATAGGACTGCCTTGGGGCAGGTGCGTTCGGCTGGTACATGCTGTTGGGAATCCATATCTTGCGCTTCTGCGAGGACGGGCCCGAAGATGAGCCCGTGTCACGGTTGCCCCTGTGAGAGCTCTGGTATTCCTGCAGACCAGTTTCGACATTGATGGCCTTGTTCACCAAGGTGGAGAAATCAGCAAAGTCGTGCACTAGAAGTGCGAGCTTGATGTCAGCTTGAAGGCCGTCACGGAACTTCTCCTGTCTGCATGCATCAGTTACAATGTCCTCTTCAGCATAGCGAGACAAGTCCAGAAACTCTCTCTGATAAGCTTCAATAGTCTTGTTGCCTTGGGTGAGGTTGCGGAAATTACGCTTCTTCTGGTCCATGACTCCCTTGTGACACCCCCGATTCAATCGTACACTAATCATGCACGCAAATGTGTACGATCAAGATCAGGGACTCACCGGAAGATATCACAACACAACTCTAAAACATAAATAAGTCATACAAGCATCATAATACAAGCCAGGGGCCTCAAGGGCTCGAATACAAGTGCTCGATCATAGACGAGTCAGCGGAAGCAACAATATCTGAGTACAGACATAAGTTAAACAAGTTGCCATAAGATGGCTAGCACAACCGGGGATACAGATCGAACGAGGCGCAAGCCTCCTGCCTGGGATCCTCCTCACTACTCCTGGTTGTCGTCAGCGGGATGCACGTAGTAGTAGGCACCTCCAGTGTAGTAGGAGTCATCGTCGAAGGTGGCGTCTGGATCCTGGGCTCCATCGTCTGGTTGCAGCAATCGGGTAGAGAAATGGGAAAAGGGGGGAACAAGGCAACCGTGAGTACTCATCCAAAGTACTCGCAAGCAAGGAGCTACACTACATATGCATGGATATATGTGTAAAGGGACCATATCGGTGGACTGAACTGCAGAATGCCAGAATAAGAGGGGGATAGCTAATCCTGTCGAAGACTACGTTTCTGGCAGCCTCCGTCTTGCAGCATATAGAAGAGAGTAGACTGAAGTCCTCCAAGTAGATTCGCATAGCATAATCCAACCCGACGATCCCCTCCTCGATGCCCTGTTAGAGAGCGATCATCGGGTTGTATCTGGCACTTGGAAGGGTGTGTTTTATTAAGTATCCGGTTCTAGTTGTCATAAGGTCAAGGTACAACTCCAAGTCGTCCTGTTACCGAAGATCACGACTATTTGAATAGATTAACTTCCCTGCAGGGGTGCACCACATAACCCAACACGCTTTCCCATTTGGCCGGACACACTTTCCTGGGTCATGCCCGGCCTCGGAAGATCAACACGTCGCAACCCTACCTAGGCACAAAAGAGAGGGCAGCACGCTGGTCTAAACCTAAGCGCACAGGGGTCTAGGCCCATCGCCCATAGCACACCTGCACGTTGCATGGGCGGCCGGAAGAAGAACTAGCCCCCTTAATACAAGAGCAGGCTTACGTTCCAATCCGGCGCGCGCCGCTAAGTCGCTGACGTCACGAAAGCTTCGGCTGATACCACGACGTCAAGTGCCCATAACTGTTCCCGCGTAGTTGGTTAGTGCGTATAGGCCAGTAGCCAGACTCGGATCAAATACCAAGATCTCGTTAAGCGTGTTAAGTATCCGTGAATGCCGAATAGGGCCAGGCCCACCTCTCTCCTAGGTGGTCGCAACCTGCCCTGTCGCTCCGCCTCAAAGATCCACTCGCGGGTACTCCTACGAGCCGACCCGTCTTTGGTCACCACATGTATCATGTATAAAGTATAGTGTATACCCGTGATCACCTCCCGAGTGATCACGGCCCGGTAGTATAGCACAGCAGACGGACAAGAATGTAGGGCACTGATGGAAAACTAGCATCCTATACTAGGCAGGTAGGATTGCAGGTAAAGGTAACAACAGAAGTAACAAGGACATGCTATGCATCAGGATAGGGTAAACGGAAAGCAGTAACATGCTACACTACTCTAATGCAAGCAGTATAGAAGAGTATAGGCGATATCTGATGATCAAGGGGGGGCTTGCCTGGTTGCTCTGGCAAGAGAGAGGGGTCGTCAACTCCGTAGTCGTACTGGGTAGCAGCGGCGTCGGTCTCGGTGTCTAGCGAGAGAAGAGGGGGAAGAAACAATAAATATTTAAGCAAACTGATGCATAGCAATGCATACATGACAAGTATTGGTGCTAGGGGTGCCCTATCACGGTATGAGGTGATACCGTCGAAGGGGGAAAACATCCGGGAAAGTATCCCCGGTGTTTCGCGTTTTCGGGCAGAGGAGCCGGAGGGGGAAGTTGCGAGTTTGATATGGTAGGGATGCGGGGCGGACGAACGGGCTGCGTATCCGGGTTGCAACTTTCATGTATAAAGTATTTTCATTCGAGTTACGGATTAAAAGATACGATTTTCTAAAGATTTAAATCATTTTCTAATTTTAATTAGTTATTTAATTCTAACATTATCCAAAATAGTGAATGATGACGCAGGCATGACATCATAGTGATGCCAGCAGGTCAACTGGTCGGTTGAACAGAGTCAAAGCTGACTTGTGGGTCCAGTGGGACCCACCTGTCATTGAGCCAGAGTTGAAACAGGCTTTGTTTTAAACTAATTATGATTAACTAATTGTGGGCCCCATTAGTCAGTGACTAATTAGCCTAGATTAATTAGATTAACTAATTTAATTAGTTTAAAGGGGTGGGGGCCACTAGTCAGTTGCTGGGACCAGCCGAGTCAGCACGTTGACCCTGGTCAACTAGGCCAACCGGGCCTGCGGGGCCACCAGGTAGTGACCTAGCGGGGTGGCCCCAGGTGTGCCAGCTCAGCGGAGCCGCCGGAGTAGCTCCGGCAAGCTCGTGCGCAGTGGCCAAACACTGGCGAGCGTCGGGATTCGCCTATGGCGCATCATTTGAGCCGCGGTCGGGCGCGTTCGAACGGTGAGGGTGGGCCGCGTCCATCCGTGGTGGTGGCACGGGCCGAAACGGCCGGAATCTTCGCCGGCGGCGAGTGGAGGTGGCGGTGGCGTTCGGGACATCATCGGGATCGCGCTAGGAAGCACCAAACCATGCGCAACAACTTGTGTTCAAACCGCAGAGGCATTCCGCGTCGTTTGGCGGTGGCGCTGGACCAAATGGTCGCCGGAAACACGGCCGGTGACGAGCTTTGGCGGCAGCGCGCTCGGGACGTCGATGGGAACTACGCTAGGAGGCACGGGTAGGCTCGGGCGCAGGCTCATTGGGCTCCTACGAGCACCAGGAGTTCGATGTCGCGCTCAAGCGAGCACGATAGAAGCCATGGCCATGGTGGCAAAGCGACCTGCGGCGGTGAGCACTCGGGCGCGACACCGAGATAGCTACAGCGCGTGCGGGAGATAAAGGGGAGAAGGAGGAGGTGGGAGGGCTCACCGTGCGGCTCACACGTAGGCCCGTGACGGATTAGTAGCAGCAGAGGTTGGCGCCGGAGATGAAGAAGAACGCGGTAGCCGGAGATGTGGGTTAAGGGGATCCGGTGATTCGGGGCTTCCCAGCTCCAGCTAAGGCCTCCAGTGGACGAGGAGGACGAAGGAGGGTTGCTACGGCATCACGGCGAGTCGAGGCGATGGCGGTGGCCGCGGTGGTGACAGGGAACGGCGGCGAGCGCGTCGGTCTCCTCTCCAAAACAAAGCAGAGGAAGAGGGGAGGGGTGGATCTGGGGGGAGGAGAGGCGCAAGAACCGAGGCGAGAGTGGGGGCGTGTGGGAGGCGGGGGGAGCGTGGCGGCCTTATCCTCTCCCGTCGCCGGCGAGGGGGTGCTGCGGGGACGCGCCCTGTTCCGGCCCTGGTCGGGGTAACAGGGAAGGGGAAGGAGCGACCGAGCGAGGTGGGCCAGGCCGACCGATGGCCAGGTGGCTGGCCTGGCTGCGAGCTGGGCCGTCTGGTCCAGGGGGGCTTCTCGTTTCCTTTTGTTTTATTTTCACCTTTTCTTTTTATTTATTTTCTTTTCCGTTTTATTTCATTTTAAAGTATTTAGGCATTTTCTAAAAATGTGTTTACTTCACCATAATTACCAGTGTAATATTTGGCACCCACCGAACATTTTTGTTTTGGCTTTTGAAAACATTGGGTGTTTGTCACTAATTCATTTTTGAATTTGCAATGTTTTTGGAACTACAACTTGATTAGCAACAGTAACATAGATGACATGGCATCATCAGGAGAGTTTTACTGTAGCCTAATTATCCGGGCGTTACATAGGGGAGGTGGGAGGGGTAGATGCGGCCGCAGAAGCAGATCTGGCAAGGTGGACGCCGCTGGCAGTGAATAGGCTATGGTACGCCGATGGATGAGCAGTCTAGGGTTTCGAGAGGGGAGGGGAGAAAGGGGGATGAAGTACGGACGGCATGATGTAAGATGCTCTGGTGCTGTGGAGTTAGTCGTTTTTGCGGGAGGGGGAGAGGAAATGGGGGTGCCGTGTAGTGGGGGAACTGGAAGTTACCAAAGCAGCCCTGACCTATCATGTAGATGAGGGTGGTATTGTAACTGTTGGTCTCCATGCACCAAGGACAAAAGGGGGATTTCGCATGCTAAAGACTAAGGTGGCGGAAATTTTAGAAGGAGGCGGGAGATTTTGCCGCCTGCGGGATCGTTCGTATCCAGTTTCAACTAATTTTGGACCGTGCTAGCGGGAAGGTCATGCTAGACTGTGTACACGGGGCACGTGTCAACAGTTAATAACTGGTGTGAAGTCTACCCCAGAAGAAAAGACAATAACTCGGGATGATGCGCCGATAACTTGGACGTTCACACGGGCACGGCCAATCGTACGGTTGTAGTGGCGC
The DNA here is from genome assembly GCA_032464435.1 of Aegilops umbellulata. Classification (NCBI taxonomy): domain Eukaryota; kingdom Viridiplantae; phylum Streptophyta; class Magnoliopsida; order Poales; family Poaceae; genus Aegilops; species Aegilops umbellulata. Next base: position 334,658,917 of record CP136054.1, on the reverse strand, counting down.
GTTCACAAAAAAGGGATCAAACGCTCAGCCTATGTATTTCTCGTGTAAATAGATAATTTAGTGCCATAGGTTATTTACTTTAAACATAATGCATTGACGTGTTAGTGTAGAGGCGCACAGAAAGAAATGGATATTGTAGGCAGCTACTTAAAAGTGTTACCTCATATGATTACATAGCCTCCATTTCATAAATTGCGTACCCGTTGAATTCATATATGAATATTACATATATTACTTCAAAATAGAAACTTAAATCATCCAAGACTAATGAATTTGAATGCAAGAGTAACAATGGTGCATGTACATGATAGCTACATTGGTTGTTTGAAGAAACATCACTGTAACTTTGGCATGCACAACTGAAAAGGTTTATTTAAATAGAAAAAATTTGATATGTGAGTGTCCAATCTTTATAGCGTTGAATCGATATTGTACCTTTGGCCACAATATGAAGTAGATATTGACTTATGTTCAAGCGATGCACGTCCACGATCGCTAGATAGTGATACGTGAATAAATTGTGCAATCTCTCTCACACGCATACATGTCTGATTTCCCTGTGGGCATCGGAATCACACACGCGCACTTCGTGTATTTCTCTCCCTCCGTCAGGGTTAAATTCGTCTTTCTACCCCGTCCTACAAGTCTCTCACACAGAAACACACACGCTTTCTATGTCTAACACGCCCACCCCTTTAATTCTGCCCACCCACAGCCACTAATGTCTCAAAGTATAATAGTGTCTCTCACACATATGCTATCTACCTATCCCTTAATATAGCTAGATATGTGTCACACAAACTCCTTCTCCCTACTAGCAAGATGCCCATGCGTTGCATGGAACATCAAGATGCATTTGTATGAGAAGTTTATCTTGTGGGAGAAAAGGATGAACGAGGGAATGCCTTATTTGCAAATGCAGAGAGGGGTGTGGGTATATTTTTGCAAATTGTCATATCCTTCCTGTCCGTCGGATATAAATCGGATGGCCTATATTGCAGGATGGCAGGAACACCATCATCACCAACTCTGTTTTTTAATAAGAGTAGAGATATGTGAGTGTCACTGCCCCCCACACACACCCACACTTCCCAACACCGAAGGAGTAGGGTGACACCTCGATCTTGATACTAATCTATCGACTGGCTTCTTTCTCAAACATACACACACACTACCCAACATCGAAGGAGTAGGGTGGCACATCGATCTTGATAATAATCTATCTACTCCTCATTCAAACACACACACACACACTCGCTAGTTGTGCCTCTGTGCCTACCACGCACACTCTCAATACGTCTTTCTCTCCCCCCCCCCAACAATGACAACAGAAGGGTGACAACTCAATCTGATCATAATCTGTCAATTGGTTTCTCTCTCAAACATTGTGTCTCGGTGCCTCGCTCGGTAGCCCCCTCGATATGTAGACTTCTCGCGCGCGCACAGCTGTAGTGACGATGACGCTGAACCCAGTGTGCCTTGTTTTTACCGGCCTCATGTGATAGTTTTCACCCTGTTTTCTGTTAATTAACAAGGCAACATTTTCTTTGTTACTACTAGTGAATCTGAAATCATTCGGGGCAGACATAAAATATATCACTTCAACCCAATTATCGCAGCAACTATTTTAAAAGAAATTAGCTAGCTGCCCGTGCGTTCCACGGAACATCAAGATGCATTTGTATGAGTAGTTTATCTTGTGAGAGAAAAGGTTGAATGAGGGAAGGCCTTATTTGCGAATGTGGAGAGACGTGTGGGTATATTTTTGAAAAATTGCCATAGTTTCTTTCCTATCCGTTAGATATAAATCCGACGGCCTATATTGCAGGATGGCACGCACACCATCATCACCAACTCTATTTTCTACTCCCTCCGTCCGAAAATACTTGTCATCAAAATGGATAAAAAGAGATGTATCTAAAACGAAAATACGTCTAGATACATTTCCTTTTATACATTTTGATGACAAGTATTTCCGGACGGAGGGAGTATTTGTCTTTTTAGAGATTTCAACAAGTGACTATGACCAGACCTTACCAACATACTCAAAAAAGTAGTCCATAATTCTGATGTTACCCTCTTTTCTTGGCGGTGCAGTGCCATCTGGATACCTCATAAATAAATCAAGGACAAATTTGACACCTTCCTGAAAAGACATACAGAGCAAAATGAGTGAATCTACACTCTAAAATATGTCTACATACACATCCGTATGTGGTAGTCCATTTGAAATCTGAAAAAGACAAATATTTAGGAATGAATGGAGTATATATAAGAGTAGACATGGAGATTTATCTCCAGCATGGTCTACAACAAAAATGTGATGGGCTGGTTAGCGCCGGATGCTCGCAACGCGATGACATGAGTTCGAATTCTGTCTTTTAACTTTATATTTTTATATTATATATTACTCTAGTTATTTAATATATACTTCCTTCGCTATTGTACTAACAGTGGAACCCACAGAGTACTTAGAATAGAAGATTAAGGATGGACTTGTTTCTTTTTAACTTTCTGTACGAAGCTGTAGCCACCCTGCAAGTCACGTGTACACTGTACATGCAATTAACTTTTTATAGAGGGACAATCATACAGGCAATTAACTCAAATGGATTGTATGTCACTCTATTGTTTCCAGCATAAAGAGAATGTCCAACGGCAGCCGGGAAATTTCCTCCCGCTTCCTTAAGCGGAGGACGACATCAAACGCCAGCGGCATACATTTTTACAACTCTAACCAACCAGATGAAATTCGTGCAAACACGGACTGATTTCATATAAGCATGAAGGATTTCGTATAAAAAAGCCCGATCTTCATATAAACATGATGGATTTCATTACATTTACGTGAACTAAGAGGTGCCAATCCGGCTCTCTTGTATAATTAATACTCCCTCCATCCGGAAATACTTGTCCTAGAAATGGATGTATCTAGACTAATTTTACTTCTAAATGGCCGCCCGTGGATCCCTTTGTCTTCCTCATGTCCGTCAGACACTTGCGGGGTCGACGAAGGTCCTCGGAAGAGACAAAGCAGCAAAGAAACCACGTGAATCCTCGGTCGTCGCCTCGGCGGTGGCCTTCATGGGTCCCAAGTGGCGGCGGCCTCCCGTGTTCTACTTCTCCTTGATGATGGCGGCGGACACGCAGAAGCTGGCCACCGACTCGTCGCTCTCCATGCACCCGGCTTTTGTCTCTGCCTGCATGGCGCTGATGCAGGCACGGGAGGCGCGCCCACAGACACGGGAGGTGCGGCCACCGCAGACACTGGTGGCGCGGTATGACGCGGCAGCGACCACACCCGTACCGGCGTGGAGCAACTCACCACTCCTCATCGAGCTGAACTGGAGCGGCGAGTTGCTGAACCACGCGCCTGCTTGGGGCGGCAATTGGCTCCGTCGGGCCAAGCGAGGTTAGTGAAGCACCGAGCGGCCTCGCCCGTATACGGAGGGCTCGGTGGGCCACCCAGCCGGGTAATATGCCAGAGAACGGCTCATCGGAAGCCATCGGAAGTGTGGAGAAAATGGTGAAGGAGGAGATGGGGGAGCGGCGGAGGGGTGAGATTCTTGCCCGCTGTCTGTCTGTCCTCGTGTAAATAGAGGGCAGACGGTAGGAGCTTGGCCGGTGTCTGGCCTCGTTTAAACTGAGGGCGGACGGGAGGAGCTCGGCCAGTGTTGCGTTTAATTCCGGCCCACTCATGAACGGACGTGTGGCCGGAGTAGGATTCTCAGTTTGCATGCGGGTTTAATGGAGGGGTTTAATGGGGGCGCTTGGCATGCAGCGGGCGGCGCAGTACTATTCGATTTGACAGCAGTAATGAGCCGTCAAATCACAAAGGCCCTCGCCTCTCGTGAAACCGACCGAGCTAGACTGCCCCGCCCTCTAGCCCTTTAAAAAATGTATATACTCCACTTTTGTGCAGTAGTAGTATCGATGGATTGCACCATGGAGCAAAACTTGAAATTAAAAAAAAGGTGGTACATATAGAAAGCGCTCGTCGCCAAATTATGCATATAGTACTATTAAAAAGGCTTGTCACAATAATGGTGTCCAGCACAAGTGCACAACCCACCCCTCAAATAAAACTAAGCACCCTGGAATTCTTTGACAAAACTTAGCACCCTAAAATTCTTTGACAACTAAACTGCTGGCTATATGATGTTGGCCATATATATTGTACATATATAATGTGAAGAAACGAGTGGTAGTACTATACCAACTAAAAGATGAAATGTAAGAAATACTAGTATGTACGTACTGAAGAGTTAAAGTAACAAGAAGAAACATACAATAGTTCTGCTGGGGGCTCAGCACAACACACCCTGAAATTAAATTAAGCACACCTGAAATTAAACTTTGCAACTATTCCGGTAGACACTGCATTAGAACCACCATGAGCAACGACACTGCCACCTTACTTAGAGTCCTCGTCCACGTCCTTGACTTCGTCCTTGTCCCTCTTCCTCTTGGCCGATACTTCTTTGCTTGAACCGCACACTTGGTTGTTGCTCTTCATCCCACCCTTGTAGATATTGAACCAAAGGTAGCCATCCATTGCAGCGTAGTGGATGTGGTCTATATCTAGTACATTCCGCTGCCATGGATGACGATGAAACGTGTTTGGAGGTTTCTCTAGTTTACCATACGAAGGATGAACCATGGCTCCTGCCGGGGTCAGCATTGAAGGCTGACGAGAGGACACCAGCGGATTCTTCTGGAGGTCGAAGGTGTTGCCTACAACGAGGCCTATCCGACGCAGGACTTCTTTGTCGTTACCAAAGTCTACAATAACGAATTTGACTAGGTTGCTCTCGAGGAAGTCCTTAAAATCCTGGCACTCAACGTCGGCATGGCATATGTGATAGACCAAGCATAAGTCATGCACGCAAACCTGGATCAACGGCGGGCTTCTTCCTCTCTTCGTCCTTTAGATCCTTCTCTCGTCCCACGACTGTGGTGTACTCAACATCTAGCCCAGCGACCCACTCATCATCTGAGTCTTCTAACGTGCGTCTGAAGCGAGAAAGGCATCCTTTCACCGTCGCGGAAGAACGGGTGTAGATGACGTTGAACTCATCACCGGTGATGGTTCTAACCTTGTACTCACCGCCGATCGGGGAGATTTGGGACGCCATGGATTTGGGAGGAGGGTTAGGATTAGTGGAACTGCCTTAATGTGAATGGACGGGACGAATAGGAGCGAACCGCCGTAGTATTGAAGGACGAGCGGGGACGAGTAGGAGCGAACTGCCAGCGTGCGAACGGCAGGGTAGTGGCTTTCCATTCTCCCATGATACGGGCTTCCGAGAGCCCTTGGATCTGAGATCGAACGGTTGCATGGCGTGATTCTAGACCTATGGGTGAATATCCTATCCTGGAGGGTTATTCTGCAAATTTTCAGCAACTTAGCATGCGACTGTTTGATCTCAGATCCAAGGGCTACCAGCAGCTCGTATCGTGGTCGCGCTTACCACGACCGTCGCGTCGCTCGTGCGGTCGCGCCCTTGGAGATTTAACACGGTGCGTTAGGCTATCTGATGTTGGCATGTCATACATAGTCATCACTTAGTCACTCATACTACAACAAGGTTTTGGCTATAAGGTTGGCTATAAGTGTATTTTTTTACTTCTCTCTATCTCTTTCTTCGTACTCCCTCCGTCCCATAATATAAAAACATTTTTGACACTAGTGTAGTGCCAAGAACGTTCTTATATTATGGGATACATGGAGTACTAGTATTTATTGCATTTCCCAAGGAGTGACCTCTTCCAATGAAATGGTGTTGCTAAGTTTGCTTCATTTAATTAGCTATAGACTCAAAATTGTCTTTTCACCTAGATACACGCGCTTAGCACCGTTTCTTCCTTGGGTCACCAAACTAGTCTCTCTCTTCTAGATTAACTTGCCACATCAGACTTTATGCCTATGTGGTAAGCTTAAGCACCTGTAGGAGCAAGTAAGTACAATAGTGTGCTTTACATGGTATTTTTGCATATGTGGAGGAAGGAGAGGCAAGGAAAAAGTGGAGAAGTGGGCTCTCATGCAAGAGCCAACCTCTACTACATGGTGGAGCATTGGGAGAGGCACCTATATGGAGGTGGTCAGGAATCGGGAGACTCACGCCGGTCGTAGCGCCATAGTTAAAATGATAATGGCAAGTCAAATCACGGGGCCCCACCTGTCCAGCAGTAACTCGTTGTCAAATCACACAGCCCTATGTTCGCAGTAGCCTACTCCCGCGTCTTCTCGCGTCTCTGTCAAACCTACTAGGTGGAACTGTCCCGCCTACCGCGCAGGAAAAGACCGCGCAGTATACTCCCTCCGTCTAGGTGACCAAGGTGGAGAGGAAAATAAGAGAACTTAATGTTTAGTATTTGCTAAGGCTGGTTGTAATTGTCGAATTTTGGGTTCCGGCAGACCCTTGAGGTTCGAACTCTGGGGTGCGTGCGGAGATTACGCCTTCTACCTACCTGCACCCCTCCGCCTCGCAAGGAGCTAAACTATCGGAAGAACAACGCAAGAGACACAAGGTTTATACTGGTTCGAGCCACCGTTGTGGCATAATACCCTACTCCAGTGCGGTGTGGTGGATTGCCTCTTGGGCTGATGATGACGAATAATACAATGAAGAACGACCTCGCAAGGGTCTGTTCTTGGCTGGGGCGATGAACTGCTAGGAGGAGTGCAGTCGCCCTTCTCTCTCTCTCTCTCTCTCTCTCTCTCTCTCTCTCTCTCTCTCTCTCTCTCTCTTTCCGATCTGATTGCCAATCGATCCGTCCTCCAAATCGCCTCTACCCTGGGGGTGGCTAGTCCCATTTATAGGCAAAGGCCCTGGGCCTCTTCCCAAATATTGAGCGGGAAGGGCGCCAACAATTGCCATTTTGAAGGGGAACATCTGGTACACTTATCCTGACTAAAGTTGGTCCTCGCCTGCCAAAGGCTCTGGTGGTGACGCTGGCTCGGGCTCCACAATGACTTCCTTCCTTCCGTTGGACTGGTCTTGGTATCGTTGCACCGAAACGGGTGCCTTTGCTTGATCCTCCCGCCTGCGCTTGCTCCCTTGGCACCAAAGAGGAAAGGGAGGACACTGCGCGGACTGGCGCCCGCCTGGCACCCTTGGTCGTCATGGCTTGCGTCATGGACACCTCGTGAGGTACCCCGCCTTGATCTCTCTGCCTCCTCGCGAGCCAGCCTGATGAGCCCACGCCCGAGGGAGCTGCGTGTCGTCCGCCCCGCGAGGCTTGATCCCTCGCGAGGGTCTTGGGTCTGTGTTGATGAAGATGGGCCGTGCTGGGCCCCCTTTGAGCCACGCCGCAGGCAGGCAAGTCTGGGGACCCCCGTTCCCAGAACGCCGACAGTAGCCCCCGGGCCCAAGGAGCCCGGACTTGGCCGTGCAGGGAGGCGAAAGGGCAAGGGCGAAGTGCCACAGGCCCTAACAGCCTGCGACCTTGGGCGCCGCGTGGCGGTTGATTGGACGTGGGCATCTCCGCAACCGGGCGAGTTGATAAAGGAGCGGCATCTGCCCAGGCTTTGCTTTTCTCGCTTTCTCTTGTTGCTGCTCAGATCCCCTTTCCTGCGCCTCTCCTTCCTTCCTCCAAATCTCTAGATCTACTTCGACCGCGTGACCTAGGAAGCCATGGCGCCTCGTCAGTCCCCGGCCGGAGCTTGGTACACGTCTGCTCTGGAGTCGCCGAACATGTCGGAGGCGAGCCTTGCCCGGTTGCGCCGGATGGCGGCAGCGCAGGGCATCGACGGGGCGAAGGTGTTCAAGGCCGGCTCCGCCACCCCTGAGGGCCGTGGGAGCACCTTTTATCCGCTCTTTGTAAGCTCCATTGCCGCTGGCCTAGTGCCTCCCTTCTCCGAGTTCTTCCTCGCTGTCCTCCGCCATTACAAGCTACAGGCTCTGCATCTCCATCCCAACTCCGTCCTTCTGTTGGCAATCTTCGCCTATTACTGCGAGGCTCACGTAGGGGTGCAGCCCTCGGTGGCCTTGCTGCGCCACTACTTCTCCCTCCAGACCTCTCGCGGTCCTGCTTCCGCGTGCGCGAGCTTCGTCGCGTACAGTGGCGCCATTGCCATTTCGAGCCCCGGGAAAAGGATTGAGGGCTTCAGGAGCAAGTGGGTCTTGGCTGATGCTGGGCGCATCCACCCTCGGCTGATCTTGCCCACGGAGCAACCCACGAGCTCCAGCGATTGGGGTCGAGCGGAGCTCGTGGACCCCCGCGCGAAGCCGGTGTTGGAGAAGATGGACGCGGATCTGAGGCCGGCTAACACGGCGATGGCGAAGCTGACCGGCGCGTCGCTGCTGAGGGAATTCCTGGAGCACCAGCTGGCTCCGCTTCGGCAGTACCCACTTCGGATGTGGAGGCCTCATCCGAGCCCCGCGGTCTTGGCTGGCGAAGATCTGGCTGCGGTCCTCCAATCACGGGTCGGGGTCGATGTGGCGAGGTTGGAGGGCGCTCCTACACCCTTGTTCCTCCGCGACGACTGAGAGTAGGTGGTGGATTCCATGCCTATCTTCAACGGGGACGGGCCCGTGCCCACGGAAGCTCCTGGGGAGCCGGTGGACGTGTCCTCCGACGACTCCAGCAAAGAGGAAGATGGAGGGGAGTGGGAGAAGGGGCCTGACTCCGAGGCGACTGACGGAGATTCGAGGGCTCCCCTCTCCCAGCGCAGGCCCCGCGCTCTCCGCCTCTCTCTGAGCGATGACGACGAGGATGATGACGTGCTGGGCGGCGGGAGCTCGCCCCCGATCCCAAAGAAGGACAGGACCGGGCTGATCTCCCGCGGGTCTGCGCCGACCCTGGGGCGGTCCGCAGATGCGCCTTCGGCTTCCAAGGTTGACCCTTCTAGCCGGCTTTCAGGCTTCAAGTTTGGCCGGAGGCTACCTGAGCTCACCGGCGACGACCCATAAGTGCTTGACTCTTGTCTTTGTTTCTTGTTCTGCTGCTGAAGCTTGACGTCTGTGTCTCTTGGATAGGCTGGTTCCTTCCGGGGAAGCGCCTCTACCCGCGAAGGAAGGTGACCGCGACGCACGGGCCTCTCCTGCCCGGTCGTCCTCGCGAGGCCTGACTGAGCTGGCTGGGGTGAGCTCAGCCCCCATGGCCCAAGTGAATCCCAAGGTGCCTTTGCCTGCCACCGCCACCACAGTCGTGGGGGCGCAGCAGGCTTCGCCTCGAGATGTTGTGGTCGTGCCGCCGCCTTCTCCTCCTACTCCACCGACCGCTGTCTCTCGGACTCCTCCTGCCGTTCTGGATCGTGTTGCTACCGAGCTGGACCGGCTCCGGCAGGATCTTCTTGGCGCCGACCCTCGCTTGGTAGCCAGGCGCTTGGAGCTAGCTTCAGGGTGGATTCGCTCCGACGCTTCGGTTCGGGCGGCGCTGGTCCAGGCCTCAACGGCTTGCGATGAGGAGAGGCAGGCGGCCCTTGAGGCGAAGGTTGCTCGTGATGCAGCCCTGGGGGAGGCGGCCGACGTCCGTGGTCGCTGCAAGGTGTTGGAGGACGAGCTGCAAGGCCTGCGGGACCAGCTCGCGAAAGAGGCCCGCCTTCGCCAAGAGCAAGAAGAAGGCATGAAGGCTTGTGAGGCGGCCGTCGAGGTCCGGGAGGCCAAGCTCAAGAAACGCCGCGACCGCCTAGGCGTGCTGGAGCAGGAGTTGGGGGCGAGGAAGGTCGAGCTGGACGGCAAGGCTCGGGTTCTTGCCGAGGACCGCGTGGCCTTCGCGGAGATGGAGAAGAAGGCTCGCGCCTCGCTGAAGATGCTTTACGAGAGCGGCCTGGAGAGCCCGCTGGTTGGCGCCGAGGATGGCCCCGCCAAGCTGCTTCCCTTCCTGGTTCGTGCTCTTGAGGATGTCTCCCTTGTCCTTGGCCCCACGGCCGAGGCCGAGGCGCGTGTCCAGTCTTCTGCAGCGCTGACGCGGGTCTTCACCCACATCTACCTTCGCGATCCCACCGCCGACCTCGACAGCCTGCTGGAGCAAGCAAGCGGCGAGCGTGCCGCTGCCGCTGCCGAGGCCATGAAGGGTCGCGCGGAAGCTCTACTAGGGAAGTTCCGGGCCTTCAGCACCAAGCCGAAGCAAGGCGCTGCCGACCCATTCCGCACTGCTCCACCGCCGTCGGGCGATTCCGTCGTGGCTCCTGTCCTGTTTTTTAATTCCTGCACATGTACCATGCCTCGGGGAGGCGTTTAAACTTGCGTCTGGCATTGAGATAACAGTGTGGACTGTAATATTTGCTTCTGAATTTCTTGAAATTTACGCTATTCCTTCCTACTTGCTTATGTTCTACGCCGGCAGAGCCCGGTCCCGCGCGTACCTCACCCAGCACTAGCCCCGACCGGAAACCAGGACGGGACCAAGGAGTGAGGGGCTACGTGACAAGTTAGGCTCCTGAGTCGCGATGCTCAGGAGTCCCCCTTGGCGCACGAACAGCAAGTAGGGAGGCGATCCTTGAAGTTTACGCTTTTCCTTCCTACTTGCTTATGTTCTACGCCGGCAGAGCCCGGCCCCACGCGTACCTCACCCAGCATTAGCCTTTCGGAACTAAGGAGTGAGGGGGTACAGGACCAGTTAGGCTCCTGAGTCGCGATGCTCAGGAGTCCCCCTTGGCGCGCGAACAGCAAGTAGGGAGGTGAGATGTGGGTGGATCTACCGTTCTACGTCTGCAGAGCCCGGCCCCGCGCGTACCTCACCCAGCATTAGCCTTTCGGAACTAAGGAGTGAGGGGCTACGGGACCAGTTAGGCTCCTGAGTCGCGATGCTCAGGAGTCCCCCTTGACGCTCAAACGGCCTTCGTACCTTGGCTCCGCTCGGGGAGACACGCGCGACGAACCAGGCCTGGGGGGGCCTGGCTGGGTGGCGTGCATCTGGGCGTGACCCAGGCGCAGCCCCCGTGCCCAGTGGGAGCCCTACCTGACGGGCCAAATGTCGGATTTCGGGTTCCGGCAGACCCTTGAGGCTCGAACTCTGGGGTGCGCGCGGAGATTACGCCTTCTACCTACCTGCACCCCTCCGCCTCGCAAGGATCTAAACTATCGGAAAGAATAACACAAGGGACACTGGGTTTATACTGGTTCGGGCCACCGATGTGGTGTAATACCCTACTCCAGTGTGGTGTGGTGGATTGCCTCCTGGGCTGATGATGATGGACAATACAAGGAAGAACAGCCTCGCGAGGGTCTGTTCTTGGCCGGGGCGATGAACTACTAGGAGGGGTTCAGTCGCCCTTCTCTCTCTCTCTCTCTCTCTCTCTCTCTCTCTCTCTCTCTCTCTCTCTCTGATCTGATTGCCAATCGATCCGTCCCCCCTACCCTGGGGTGGCTAGTCCTATTTATAGGCAAAGGCCCTGGGCCTCTTCCCAAATATTGAGCGGGAAGGGCGCCAACAATTGGCCATTTTGAAGGAGAACATCTGGTACACTTATCCTGACTAAAGTTGGTCCTCGCCTGCCAAAGGCTCTGGTGGTGACGCTGGCTCGGGGTCCACAATGACTTCCTTCCTTCCGTTGGACTGGTCTTGGTCTCGTTGCACCGAAACAGGTGCCTTTGCTTGATCCTCCCGCCTCGCGAGCCAGCCAGATGAGGTCGTGCCTGAGGAAGCTCCGTGTCGTCCGCCCCGCGAGGCTTGGCCCCTCGCGAGGGTCTTGGGTCTGTGTTGAAGAAGATGGGCCGTGCTCGGCCCCCCTTGAGCCACGCCACAGGCCGCAGGCAGGCAAGTCTGGGGACCCCCGTTCCCAGAACGCCGACAGTAGCCCCCGGGCCCAAGGCACGTCCGGACTTGGCTGTGCAGGGAGGCGAAAGGGCAAGGGCGAAGCGCTACGGGCCCTAACAGCCTGCGCCCTCGGGCGCCGCATGGCAGTTGATTGGACGTGGGCGTCTCCACTTTCCCATGACGCCTCGGCGTCTGCACGGATTGGACAAGTCCCTGCATGCAAAACGGGTCATGATTACTTGAGATCGTGGAGGCCGACGGTTGGCCTTCGCTGGCTATAAGTACGGAACGACACGCGCCCTTCCAGTCCATACCCCTTGTTTCTCGTTCTTCATGGCGCCGTCGAGGAGGTTCTCGCCCGCGGAGAAAGGGAAGGCTCCCCAGGTTGAGCCTGCCTCTCCCCCGCCCAAGCGCGGCCGAGGGCGCCCTTGCAAACATCCCGTGGCCACTACGACAGCCCTCCACGGCCGTGGAGGTGATTTCCAGCACGGTGATGGGCGGGCAGCGGCGACCGGGGGGCACGCCTCGGTCGCGCGCCCCCCTAGGTCGCGTTCTCGCGCGGCAGAGGTGCAGCCGGAGTTCGTTATGTGGTCGGCGGAGCCGACTAGCACCCGGCTTCATCTTCCTCGCTTCCTCCTCGGCGAGCTCCCGGCCGGTGCCCCGGGCGGCCTCTGGCTTCAAGCAGATGGCTGCTGCAGCCGAGCCTCATGGGCTTCACTGGAGGTCTCCGCAGCTGGGAGCCTGGCCTTGGCCCGCGGTTGGCAGACGTTTGCCCGCGCGCGGGGCCTGAGCCGTTGGTGCACCCTGCACTTCAAGTTTGACGGCGATGCCACCCTCTTCGTGAGGGTGTTCGGGGAAGATGGTCGCCGCGCAGGGTGCTGCCCTGAGGACGACGACCGCGGCCGAGAACCAGCCCCGGCGACGATGGAGAGGACAGCGCTCGCGTGATCGGCGGTGCTCAGGGTTCCCCAAGCTTCACCGGTTCTTCCTCAGGCGGCTACTCTTCTAGCGGTGGCCGCAGCCAGCCTCCACGCCGCCGTACCTGCCTGGGAGGTGGTGGCGCGTCTGCCCGCCGTCGCGCTTCGGTGAAGCGCGAGAGGGAGTCTGCCTGAGTCCTGGAGGCGGCTCGAGTCTTCCCTGCAGGCCGGTGTGAGGCGAGCTGCGCCAGATTTGTTCTTTCTTTTCCTTTGTCCTGCATAAAAAGACAGTAGCGTGGGGCCCGCGGGGGCGTGTTTGGGTTATTGTTGTTAATCATCGCTTTGCTTTCACTATAATGCCTTCTGGCTACGTGCCCATGTGTAGATACTTTCCGACCCCAGCCGTGAGGGGGGGGGCGACCGACCCTGGCCCTGTGTTCGTGTCGCGGTGCCCGTGGGGCACGGACTGGAGGGGTGCTCCTGTAATGGACCCAGGTCGCGAAACCTTTGAACGGCTAGGACAGAAATACTCGCGAGGGCGCTCGGCTGGCTGGATGTGGTCGTGCATGCAGGGACCCTTCCTACTTGCTTATGTTCTACGCCGGCAGAGCCCGGCCCCGCGCGTACCTCACCCAGCATTAGCCTTTCAGAACTAAGGAGTGAGGGGCTACAGGACCAGTTAGGCTCCTGAGTCGCGATGCTTAGGAGTCCCCCTTGGCGCGTGAACAGCAAGTAGGGAGGTGAGATGTGGGTGGATCTACCGTTCTACGTCTGCAGAGCCCGGCCCCGCGCGTACCTCACCCAGCGTTAGCCTTTCGGAACTAAGGAGTGAGGGGCTACGGGACCAATTAGGCTCCTGAGTCGCGATGCTCGGGAGTCCCCCTTGACGCTCAAACGGCCTTCGTACCTTGGCTCCGCTCGGGGTGAGACGCGCGATGAACCAGGCCCTGGGGGGCCTGGCTGGGTGGCGTGCGTCTGGGCGTGACCCAGGCGCAGCCCCCGTGCCCAGTCCCCTCGCGCGGCACTCCCGGGGGGAGGCGTTGCGATGAGGCTAGGCACTGAGCTCTGGGCTCCCTGAGGTTGATGCGGCCCGGGGGCCACCCTCAGTTGTTTATCACCAGCGCGGAGCATAGCGCTTCCGTATGTGTACGGGCATAGCCGCTCCTCGGCAGTGTCGTCAACCAGCGCGGAGCATGGTGCTTCTACTGGTATGTGGGAGGGGGCTCCCCTCCGGGAGGAGCCCCCGGGGCGTGTACAGCCACGCCCTGACACGTGGCTGGCACGGTAGGGCCTGGCGAGGTGTATCTGGGCACCCGTGAGCCAGCGCGGGACTCACGGGGCCCTACCTCTAGGAGGGTTGCGCCTGGCACTGGGCCTTATCTTGTGATGTGTTCCTGTAAATTGGGTTAGATGCCTGCACTCTACGTGCTCGGGTCCCGGCCCTCGAGCTGGTCTCAGCCGTCGCTGGTATGCCAGGGCGCGATGCCGCAGAAAAGGTCAGAGGGTGAGGGCTGGAGAGCCGGTAAGAGCCCTGAGTCGTGATGCTCAGGTACCCCCCCCCCCTTTAATGCGCAGGTGGTCGGCATGGAGAAGAAGAGGTGCCGTGGACCGGCATCAAATAATCAAGCATGGTGGGTTGAATGCATAGCCGGAAATAAACGCGAAAGGGATACATGCCGCTGGGTCTGGCCCGAGCGACTTGGGCATGATGCAGCCCGAGGGGCGCCCCCAACAAAGTAAGCTAACGACATGAAATAAAATGGATACATGCCATAGGGACGGACCCACGCGTCCTGGGAATGATGCAGCCCTGGGGGCGCTCCCAGCCGGAAATGAAACTTGAAAGATGTCACCTGATGATGTTGAGGACGAACGAGTGTTGGTGCAACAGACTCGGTAGGCTACAGAAGCCGATCCTCACGAGCCCCCAAGCCCTGGGGCCATGGGAGGCTCCGGATGCGCTGGTGGCTCCTCGCGGACCATCTCCATCTCCGCCAGGGCTGCGGAACGCCTGGCTTCTTGAGCTTCCATGATGCCCCTCATGAGGCGCTGGTACGTGGCAGCCGCGTTCGGCAAGCCGTAAGGCATGCGAACGTAGCTGTGTGGGGGGGGGGGACCTTCGCAGCACCCCACTCGCGAGGGCCAGAGGTGCTCCAGAGTGGTGACTCGATTGAGCCCTGGTATGTCGATGCAGACGCGCAGCCCACCATCCTCGCCTGGATGGGGAGCCACGGCTGGTAGGCGGCGGCCGCCTCTCATGACTCTTGACTCCTGTAGCTCTTGAATGACCTTGCTGACGAACTCCTGAGGGTCTGGCTCCCCTTGCCTTACTACTTCCTGAGGGAAACGTGCTTCGAAACACGCCTCCACGTGGTGCCCAAGCGCCTCCCTCGTGACCTTAGCCAGGTCGGTGGCCCTCCAGGGGAGAGCCCCCGAGCCCTGCCTGAGGAGGGCGCCGGGCGCACTTTCCTATGCGATGGAAGGGGGTTCCCCCTGGGCAGGCACGGGCCCTGAGGGGCCTGCCTCCTGAGGGACCGGGCCGGACGATGTCTTCTTCTTCTTGGGGGTGGTCTCAGGAAGCCTCCTGCTTCCGCGATCCGGGTCTTCCAGTGATGCGGCCTGAAAAGCTCGTTCCAGGGAACACACCGCGTCCTTCTCTTCACAGGGCATCGTGATGACTCCGCCACTCCCTGGCATCTTGAGGACGTTGTAGCCGTGGTGAGTCACGGCCATGAACTTGGCCAGCGCCGGGTACCCAAGGATGGCGTTGTACGACAGGCGAATGTGAGCGACGTCAAAGTCGATGAGCTTGGTGCGGTAGTTGTCGCATGCTCCGAAGGTGACAGGGAGGTGGACCTGCCCGATCGGGACCGTGGAGCCGTCAGTGACTCCGAAGAAGGGCTTGGTTGGCTGAAGCTGGTTGTAGGGCACTAGGAGATTGTTGAATGTTTCCACGGACAGGACGTTGATCCCTGCCCCGCCATCGATGAGGGTCCTGGTGACCACCACGTTGCTGATGATTGGGGAACAAAGCATCGGGAGGACTCCGGCTGTGGCCGCACACTTGAGCTGATCCGCTGAGCTGAACGTGATGGCGCACGATGACCACCTGAGAGGACGTGTGGCTTCGAGCTTGGGGAGGACTGCATTCACTTCACGGGCGAACTGCTTGAAGATGCACTGAGAGGCTGGGGCTTGAGCTCTGCCCAGGATGTAGGCGATTGCGCGTGGCTCCTGGAAGCCCCCAGCCCCCTCGTCCTAGTGGCGGTCCTCGTTTCTCCTTAGCTGTGGCGGCAGCGGTGGGAGGCCTGCGTTGCCTTGCGGGCGATCCTCGCGAGGCTGGTCCCTCCAGTCTGCCTCGCGAGGCGGGTCTTGCCAGCGGTCTTCGCGAGGTCGATCGCGCCACCCTTGGCGTGGGCCGCGGTCTTCCCAGCGTCCTGCGTTCCCTCCTCCTCCTCGACCGTAGCCCCGGTCGGCACGATCGGGGCGACGGCCGATCCTTCCTTCTCGCACGGCTTGGAGCTCTTGACATTCGTTGGTGTTGTGGGTGTGGAGGTCGTGGTACACACAGTACCGACTGCCCTTGGAAGATTCGGGCTGATCTCTGCCCCGCTTGGTGCCCGGTTCTACCGCGAGCACGGCAGCCCCCTTGCGCTTCACATCCTTGGCCTTGGACTTCTTCTCTTCTGGGTCTGCGGCAGGCAGCTCGAGGAGGGAGAGACGCCCTTCCTCAGCCCTGGCGCACTTGGTCGCCAAGTTGAACAGCTCCAAGGAAGTGCACAGATCTTCATGCATCGCCAGCTCCTCCTTCATCTTGACGTCGCACACGCCGTCGGAGAAGGCTGAGATGATGGCCTCCTCGGACACCTTAGGAATCTTGAGGCATGCGTTGTTGAAGCGTTGGATGTACTTTTGCAGGGTCTCTCCGGGCTGTTGCTTGATCTGGCGCATGTCACTCACGGGGGGTGGCCGGTCGCGAGTACCTTGGAAGTTGGCGATGAAGCGGGTGCGCATCTCGTCCCAGGAGGAGATCGTGCCTGGGGCCAGGTTCAGGAGCCAGGTGCGGGCCCCGTCCTTGAGCGCCATGGGAAACCAGTTCGCCATGACCATCTCATCTCCATTGGCAGCTTCGATGCCCAGCTCATAGAGCTGGAGGAACTCCGCAGGGTCGGCCGTGCCGTCGTAGCGAGGAGGCAAGTCTGGCTTGAACTTGCCGGGCCACGCGACGGTGTGCAGCTCGGTGGTGAAGGCACGGCAGCCCGCCGTGGCCACGGGAGGCCTTGGGTGACGGAGAGCTTGGTCTTGCAGGTCCCTGCGCGCTGCAGCAGGGAGCAGCGCGGGGTCTTGATGTGCGGGAGCAGGAGCGTGGCTGCGACGTGCTGGAGCAGGGAGCGCCCAGGCGGCTTCTTGCACGCGAGGGACTTCTTGGCAACTCTGCTCTTGTCGCGCTGGCGCCTGGCAGAGTGGGTTCCTCCCAGGGGCCACGCACCTTGCAGCCAGGGCGTCTTCTTGGTGAGGAGGCGGCTGGGGTGCCCCCGGAGCTTCTTCTTCTTCTTCTTCTTCTTCTTCTTCTTCTTCTTCTTCTTCTTCTTCTTCTTCTTCTTCTTCTTCTTCTTCTTCTTCTTCTTCTTCTTCTTCTTCTTCTTCTTCTTCTTCTTCTTCTTCTTCTTCTTCTTCTTCTTCTTCTTCTTCTTCTTCTTCTTCTTCTTCTTCTTCTTCTTCTTCTTCTTCTTCTTCTTCTTCTTCTTCTTCTTCTTCTTCTTCTTCTTCTTCTTCTTCTTCTTCTTCTTCTTCTTCTTCTTCTTCTTCTTCTTCTTCTTCTTCTTCTTCTTCTTCTTCTTCTTCTTCTTCTTCTTCTTCTTCTTCTTCTTCTTCTTCTTCTTCTTCTTCTTCTTCTTCTTCTTCTTCTTCTTCTTCTTCTTCTTCTTCTTCTTCTTCTTCTTCTTTCTTCTTCTTCTTCTTCTTCTTCTTCTTCTTCTTCTTCTTCTTCTTCTTCTTCTTCTTCTTCTTTCTTCTTCTTCTTCTTCTTCTTCTTCTTCTTCTTCTTCTTCTTCTTCTTCTTCTTCTTCTCTTCTTCTTCTTCTTCTTCTTCTTCTTCTTCTTCTTCTTCTTCTTCTTCTTCTTCTTCTTCTTCTTCTTCTTCTTCTTCTTCTTCTTCTTCTTCTTCTTCTTCTTCTTCTTCTTCTTCTTCTTCTTCTTCTTCTTCTTCTTCTTCTTCTTCTTCTTCTTCTTCTTCTTCTTCTTCTTCTTCTTCTTCTTCTTCTTCTTCTTCTTCTTCTTCTTCTTCTTCTTCTTCTTGTCGTTGTTGTTCTCATTCTCGGTGGGAGACAGCTTCGCAACAAGCTCTTTGGACCATGCAGCTATCTCCAAACTCACACAGGCATCGAAGGCAGCATATTTTATCCGCTCATACATCAAGGGATAATTCTCCCATCCAGATGACCTTAATGCCACCGTCTCATCACCCTTCTGAAGATTTGTACTGAGCACAAAATTTGCTACGTCGAATAGGGATGGTGTCTATTTATCACAATCTTCTACATGAATTTTGATTCTGGTTTGTAGGTCAGCGATGCTTTTCAAATCAAGGTTGTACGGCTCCAGCTTCTGTTTGTCCCCTTCGATGGCTGCCCCACAGAAGTATACGTCCTCCCGAGACAAGAAATCGTGAAGCTCACCTGGTATGGAGGGCGAGTGTATGATGTGGTACACCAAAACATCATCTTCGAGGCACAGCTGAAGGACGGCGGCGCGCTGGATCTTCCCAGGGGCACGCTCCATGTACTCTGTGTCGAGACCGATGACCCTCGTCTCTACCTTTTCGAGGGAGTTGGATACATTGTTGATCCACTGCCGAACAACCCTTGGGTGGACGGTGACGGTGGCAACTATGCGCATCGAGCCTTCGACGAGGACATGTTGGACGCTAAAAACCTGCATCTTGATCTCTTTCGCCATTTGGAACCGCGGGAACGGAGGGCTATGGTTTGGAGAATTAGGATTAGATGGCTAGTCTAACTGAAGTAGTAGATGATTATTTAAAGAGGTTAAAACAATGTGAACACAGTGGGGTTTGGATGCAAATGAAGACGAAGGGGAGGTGAAGGTTCCCGATGGAGAAGTAAATGGGAGAAGTGGCGTGCAGGCAGTTCATTAGATGGCTAGGTAGACTAAACGAAAAGGCTATGCGGGTAGACTGATGAGTCGTACCTGTTCGTGTACGTGCCCATCCTTCCTGATAGGTGGGACCTATGCAAACAGATAAAAAATGTGTCGTAGTTTTTTTTGAGCGCGTGAGTGGGAGACACAACATTCTCTGGTTAAGGAATACTCCCTCCGTTTAGGTGAGTATAAGTCACCTTATGAAAATCAGGTTTTCCCAAAACCTTTAGGCGTGGAGCATTAACTTCCTGCTCGATCCCCTCCCAGCCTCGTTAGCCAGCGTTCTCTTCCTCTGCTGCCATGTCCTACCTTTCCATTTTTCCTATTCAAAAGTGTGGAACGATCTGCATGTCGTCCTTGATGCACCAGAACGACCACTGCATGCATCGCAGCAGGGTGTTGATTGGGCATGCACGAGAATTTGGTTCTGCTCGCAATATGGATGATACCTGAACGATGAAGTGAACAGGCATGCTAGCACGGGAGACCTATTTCCTCTATACAATACTGGAGTACTCATGTTCCTACCTACTACTACTACTACTACTACTACTACTACTACTACTACTACTACTACTACTACTACTACTACTACTACTACTACTACTACTACTACTACTACTACTACTACTACTACTACTACTACTACTACTACTACTAGTAGTAGTAGTAGTAGTACAACTGTGGTACACTTGATGGTCAAAATATTATTCATCCGGTCCTCACAGTGAAGTGACAACACCCTGCGCCTGACACTAGTCCAGGCGGCGTGTTCGGGTTACCAAAGTCAGCCTCACCCTGTGCACTGTGTAGTCTGTCACCGTCGTTGTACAGCACATTGGCGCCTCGCCTCGTCTCCCTCTCCGCTCCCATAGCACCACTCAATCTCCATCTCCTTCTCCGTCTCCATCTCATTGTGCCCCCGTGTACCATCGCCTCACTCGCCTCCCCCAATACCACTATTCCCTCGCTAGCCGCTCCAGCACCGACATCCTTCTCCCCTGTAAATCAAGCCCCCTTCCAAACTCCACCATGGCCGAACGCGAACCGCGCCGCATCCATATGAGCCGCGATTGGAGCAATCTCCCCAGTGACATCCTCTACTCTGTTGTTCGTGTATGGACATGTTGAGCGCCCTGCGGCCGGCTTCATGCTCGAGGGACATGCACACGACCATCGTCGAAGCGAGGCCAAAGCTTTTCAAGACACCCTGCTTGCTGCTATCTGGTCTTGCGAGATTGGCTCACCATGATATGGAGGTGTGCATGATAACCCTCGACTTCAATCCGATCTCCATTAGCCGAAACTTCTTTGCAGGTATGTAGTTGGTCGCCGTACATCATTTCCCTCGACATCGATCCGATCACCATCGCCCGAAACTTCTTGGCAGGTATGTACTGGGTCGGCATGAACTCCCACTGGATGGCTGCCTTCAGAGAAGACGGTAAAAAGTTAGTGCTCGTGAACTTCCAGACCTCCCATGAGATTATCCTTCCTCCGTTGGATTATATAGAGTATTACCATCGCGGTCCAAGTCATCTAGATTACTACGTCAGTTGGACGGACCTTGTTTTGCAGAAGATTGTAATCTGCCAAGTGCCCACATGACATGCGAATTATGCAGACTTCAAGCTAATTGCCTTGTTTGACCGCGGACTAGCCTATCTTTACGCCGGTGCCTTCTTTAGCTGGAGACAACTCGGCTCGCAGTGGATCATCGTCAAAGATGATACACACTTCTGTGATGCTATTGAACACAATGGCATCATCTACGCGATCGACAAAGCAGATGGCACCATGTATTGTTGGGACGGCGCGTGTAAGTTGTTTCCATCTCATGTTAATGATGACGCCATGACACTGTTTGAACTTTTTGTGATGATTGGCATATCCCTGTTTGAGCAGAATTTGAGTAGAACTATAGCAATGTATTAGAGACGCCGTAAATCAGCTATATTTGGAATGAGTTAATTCAGGCGATTTGTGACCATGTCATTACAGCCAATTTGTACCCTGAACAATCAAACAGTTAGGAAAATATGGATATTATCCTTATTTTATAGTAATCTATATACTCCTACTAAATATGAGTGTGTATCAATGGTCATGTTAGTTTCCTCATTTCCATGATGTAGAAACATGCACCACACTGTTGGTTTCATCTAACTATACATTAGGGAAGTAAATGTGCATATGAAGAACTCTATATTTGGAAGTAGTGAAATCCTGCAATGCTTACCATGTGTACATACCTATATTCGCCCTTCAGCAATCAATGGCTAGAATAATATCCTCACAAAAATTTTGCCCAGAGAACACGAGTATATAACTATGGATGGTCTGTTAGTTACCTTGAAGAATTTGTTTGTGAGGACAGAACATGATTACATAACATGCATGACATGGTAGTTTCCTGTGAAGAATCTATTACGAGATAACATGAGTATAACCATGCATGGCACTTCTATATTTTCTAACCCAGTATACATTTCCCTGTATTTTCCTCCCAGTTCCAACAGGGACATACCAATGTTGTTTCTTGCATTATCCTAATCATACTCTGAACAATGCTGATCTTACATTAACAATGCCTATCCTTTTTGATATGATCTAGTGTCCCTACAGTTACTGCCCTTTGTAATCACACCACCTTTGCCAAAAACAGGGAAGCACAACTGGTTCCTCGCTCGATCAGACGATGGCAAAAGACTGATGATCATTCGGACACATGAGCCGGAAAAGTTATATTGCAAAAACCCCATTGTATACAAGCACCGTGTAATACGTGAGTATCTGGACAGTGGTTGTTACATCTATGAGCAGGATACCAGCTTGTTGGGGCCTTTAGGATTTTTTAGTTGGAGGCGGGTAAACAGCCTTGGTTCACACTCTCTGTTTCTCGGACTCAATTATCCGATTAACCAGGAGATCACCATTGGCAAGGACCATGATGGTAGAGAGGCTCTATTTGCTATGGAAAACTGTGTCTACACAGCGAGCCCTATGTGACAGCCTGGTTTTTTCCCTCTCTTATTGGTTTGAGTTTTCATTTGAATTTTTTGAAACAGGGAGTTTTTGAATCTTTTCATATGGACTTAAACACTTGGGCGTCCTTGGCTTTCACCCAAGTGCTTCACTTCCCTCCTAAATCATCATTTCACTTCTGACCCACCCCAAAATAATCTTTGGAATATTTTTCTTAAATGAAAAATATTCATTTTCTCTCAAAAACCCTAAGCCAAATCTGTTTGCTTCAAAGCAACCCCAATTTTTATGGCTCAGAAAATCCTGAGATAATTTACAAATATTCTAGGTACCCTAGGGCACCTGCCTGAGCAAAAATATTTCATCACTTTTTGGAATATATTTCTACATAAAATCTTTTTTGTTCTGGACAGAAATGGTGGTTTCTACAGCAACTACCATTCTACTTACTCCATTTAACCTGAAATTTCTTGTGCTTATTTACCTTAGTAACTCTAAGCTAGACTCCAATGCACAGCTCCAAACTCCCAACCATTTGACCATAGTAACATCACAAAGTTACTGACCAGAAACTTACCTGGCTTGTAAAATCTTCTCTACTGCACCTGGATCCAAACCAAACCGTGGTAAACTTCAAAACCACCATGAACAACATGCTAGACATGATTTTTGGACGAAGGCTGGCCTAAGGAGAGAGTTCACGCGGTGACCACGCGTCTCCACGATGCCAGGCATGCGTGTCGACGCGCTCTGGGTGTCGCCGAACGCTCTGTTCGCGTGTGCTCGTTTCCCCCGTCTGCCCAACCTCGCCAAACTTCGCCATCATCATTGTCTCGACGTCCTTAACTACTCCCTGGCACTCGCCGACGCCGGAGCTCACCGCAGCGAGCACGGGCAAGGTTCGGCCAGCCCAACGGGGTGGAGCGCACTGTGCTCGTCGCCACCCTCTTGATCCTGTGCTCGTCTCCGCTCGCCCACAGTGGCCGCGTGACCTCCGTCACCTTCTCCCCCTCTCTCTCATGCCGCTCGTCGCCGGGCGCCGTGGACAGGTGTCCACCGGCGGAGCCCGAAGCACCCTCGCCGCTCGCCTATAAATAGAGCCCTCCCCAGCCTCCTCGAGCATCATCCAGCACTCACACACACTCCACGATCGATTAGGAAGCCGTAGCCTGGCCGGACATGCCTCGGGCCGCCCGTCCCCGAGCTCGAGCTCGCCGGCGATCCGCTCTGGTCGCCGCAGTAGCTCCAGCCCCTCCCAGGCCTGGGCGACCCCTCCAGGGCCTCCGCCTCTCTCCGGTGAGGCCGTCTCGCCTGCTTGGAGCCCCTGGAGTGGCCTCTGCTCGCCGTCTTCCTCAACTCCGACGACCTCCTCGTTCTGCCTCCGCTTGCGAGCTAGATTCCGACACCGTCCGACCACCCCTAGCCACGCTACGGGTACAGGCAGGTGCGCCTCGACCCCCTCTCTAAATCCCTCCCTCTCATTTTGGCCAAGGAGCCCTCATCGCCGGCGGGAGCTCCGACGAAGCCGCGGCCGTCTCTGTTTCTCTCTCCCTCTTCCACCACCTAACTAGCGGGGCCCGCTAGTCAGCCACTCAGTACACACGCGAAGCGGTTCGAGTGGTGGCGCCCCTGGGGTTTACGCCTTCGACGTCACCCCCCAGTCTTTTTCTTTTATTCAAATTCATTTGAATTTACAGAACACTTCAAACCGTTAGAACTTTTTAACCATAAGTCCAAATGAATTGATTCTTTTTGCATTGTGTTCTTCGAAAAGAAATCTAGCAGCTCACCAAAGATGAGATTTTTCTGAGTTGTTTAGAATTTCTGGTAATTTTCAGAAGTGTTCTTGATATTTTCTTTTTGTGTTTAAAATTATTTTCAGAAGGCGAGGCTTGTCTTGGGGATCACCAGGAGGCTTGTGAACCTCATCCGCACTAAGGCAAGCCACAACAACATTTTCATGATGCCATTGCAATATTTGTAATTTCCTTACTTGAATGAGATGATTAATCCATGCATTTAATAATTATGGAGTTATTTGTATTCCATTAAATATTGGTTAGTTGTTATGCTTGATTTACAGAATAGTTGAAACTACTTTAAGTGGGTAAAGTAAGTTAATATTTATTTGAGGTGATGTTAGAAATAATTTTGTTATGCATGTTAGTAATTATTTAAAGCTTTGTGTTTGCCTTCATAAAGTGATAAAAATTTGTTAGAAAATATTCTGTTAAATACTTGTTTAATCATATTATTTGTCTTACAGAAGGTTTTGAACCCAACTTATTGATAAAGAAATTAAGAGTTGTTGATAATGAAATCTTTTTGTCATGCATATGAAAAATTTATCAGGGTTACTTGCTTGCGTAAGAAATTAATAGAACTTGTTGCAAAATGTTTTGGTTAAGTTGTGAGTCATTTTGAGCAAGTAGAGTAATATGAGTTGTTGACGTTTATGCTTGGTGTGTATATGGATGACATCGGTCATTTTTATCATTATATGATGCATGTGTTGTTTTACATTTCATGGCATGCTATGACACCGGTCATTTTAGTTTAAAGTTGAACCTGAATATAACTCACCTTGAATATACCGTTGACTGGGTCATGGTGCCGCTGAATCGAGTTTCTTTCTAGTGCAACCACATTTGCCTTTATGGGAAGGCCTTTTTTCGGTCCATTGACACGGCCTCTGGTCGGTGCCTCCATCTAGGGAAGGTTATGTCGTGCTTGCCCTGGCCCAGTAAGCAGACATAATCTTGTGTGCTCG
This sequence comes from Aegilops umbellulata, assembly GCA_032464435.1. Taxonomy (NCBI): domain Eukaryota; kingdom Viridiplantae; phylum Streptophyta; class Magnoliopsida; order Poales; family Poaceae; genus Aegilops; species Aegilops umbellulata. The sequence continues at coordinate 334,634,377 of CP136054.1, read as the reverse complement.
TTGATGAGATTATGGTACCGAGTCCCCGAGTGGGAGTGTTTTGACCACGACGGTGGTCGGGGTGTCTTTGGTAGACACGGGGCCACCCAAGACCAGCCCATTGGGGATTTGGGTCGGAGTGGCCGAGAGAGTGCTGTGGCAATGGAGGGGTTTTGTCAGAACGCCATTTGTCCACCCGAACGGGAGTGCAAGGCCATGGGTTCTGTGGTGTGAGTACAGTGCGCTACCTCTACAGAGTGTATAATCTATCGATAGCCGAGTCCATGGTCACGGACACCTCGTAGTAGGTCCCACCATGAGTCACTGATTAATAAAAAATGAGCACTAAGTTGTAAACTTTGCATTGTTGAGGATGGCAGAAAGGCCATCGAGGGAGTTGGGACCAGATATTGGTCGTGGTTGTGATCGCCGTAAGGATCACGAGTCATTTTGCTAAATACCATGTTGGTGGTGTGTTTATGGTACCACATTGGTGGTGTGTTGTGATCCGAGGATGATCACGGTTGGTAAGTTGTCCTGAGGGACGTTCGAGTATGATCACAGCATGTTGGCATGTAGTGTTGCATCCTTAATAATTGGTTAAATATCATGATATTGTTTGTCATTGTGATTTTTCTTGTTGTGAGCTTGCAAGTACATTCAATGTACTGACCTGACGTCTCATGCCAGCTTTCAGGAAAGTATTGTTGGAGAGGAGGGCTGTTCGAGTCTAGATCGTGTCCACATCAGTGTCCCTGTGATATGGAGCTTCTGCTACGACGTTATTCCGCTGCCACGTAGTTGTTCGGATTGAGGCCCCTTTATGTTCACTAAATAATGTACATATTGTTCAGTCGCACCGAGTGTGCCGCTTGGCCTCGACAACTGTTGTAATATAACTCTATTCCGCTAGCATCACTAAAGCAGTTGTTTTCTGTACCAATATGTTGTGTGTTGCCAGAAGACATGGTCTCTGGGCTGGCAATGCAGGGTAAACCGGTCGCTCTAAGCCGGGGTGCCACAATGATTGGTATCAGAGCCGCACTGACTGTAGGCCATGCTAGGCTACGAAGTGTTAACTAGACGCTAGGCGCGAGTAAATTTGAGTGCCGATAGCAGTTATAGCTGGTTGTTGCATTGTAGTCATTTGATTATTATTAGTATGCTAACCTGCTAATGGTTGTGAGTGTAGATGGCTCCAGTACCGTATCCGTGCCAGTTGAAGCTAATGCCGTACACGTCACCGCACCTTCTCTGCAACATGTGGCGTCGGTTGTACCCTCACGGAGATGAACCAATCTACCGTGTGTACTGGGAGCGTCTAGCAGACTCAGTGTATGAGTATCACGCAGTGGTTACTCTGCGCACCAGTTCCGATTTCGGCTCTTACACTCGTACTTCTCGGAGCGGTTACGCCTCCACCGCCTCTCAGGGTGTCCAGTTTGCCGCATTTGAGGTCCTTGTTGAGCTTTGTTATACCGAGGTCCAAATGCAGCACCACCCAGGTTTCTATTACTACCCATCTCTGCACGACAACGGTCATGTCCGTTTCCCTCTCGTTGATCCGGAGTATGATAGTGTTGCTAGCCATCTTGCTCGCTATATCACTGCTAGCTATCTGATGATCCACGAGCTGGCTCGAGAGCTGACTCGTGCTCGTACTTCTTTAGCCACTAATTTGGTCACTGCTAGATCTGCCACTACTCCGTCCTTACTGGGGTTTACCCCTTATGTCCCAGTTAGCTCCAGCTCCCCTATTTCGCCTGTTACTCCCCCGAGTAGCACGAGCGTCTTGGCCGTGAACCCTCTCAGTGCTCCTGCCGAGTGGGTCTCACTCCTCGCTACTCCTGCAGCCCCGATGCTTCATCCTACCCCTGCCCCTGAGGGAGAGCCCTCGAGGCAGCGCCGTCGTGTTACTTTTAACCCGGAGGTTTCCTTTAACCACGTCAGTTCAGGATCCGAGACCACTTCAGGGGAGGACACCGCAGCACCAGCAGAGCAGTAGTGTCTTTGAGTTTTCACAGTCGTCTGGATGATGTACGAATGTAGTTGTACGAGTTATGATGCTTCATGTATGAGAGTAGTGGAACCAGTCATGTTGTTTATCTTTCATGTATGAGTCTATGTATAATTATGTTGGGACTTTAGTGGCCGTATTTTCTTCGCTCGTTTGCCTTTTTCGAGATTTGTCGCTGGCTTTTCCCCAACTTTAAATTTTTGGGTGTTTCTCATCCCGATTGTGTTGTCTTGGGAAAAATTCACCATAGGATGACACAGCGAGGCAGCAGTACCAATGTTCATGAGGGAACTCATGTTCGTCATTCCGTACGACAGGCAGGACATTCTTCCGAGTCGTACGTTCAGCCACCACCTCCACCGCCTGATCCTCCCTCCACCGAACAAGTTCTGTCGATGTTTGAAGAGAAAAGTAACAATGATCTGATTGAAATATTGAGAAGTGTGCAAGCTATGGTTGGACAGAATGGAAATCAAAATGGTCATCACTCAAAGCTGTCAGATTTTCAGAGGACCAATCCACCCAGTTTCAGTCAGATTGTTGATCCATTGGATGCACACGATTGGTTGCGCACCATGGAGAAAATGCTTGAGATTGCGCGTACTAAAGGAAATGATAAAGTTCCATTTACAACTCATTACCTCGAAGGCGCAGCTGCCATGTGGTGGGAAAATACAAAGGCCATGTGGCCAGTTGAGTAGGAAGTCACCCGGGAAAAATTAAGGATAAGTTCCGAAAATATCATATCCCTACTGGAGTTATGAAGGCCAAGCAGCGTGAATTTCTCGCGCTCGTCCAAGGAAATCAGTCTGTGGCCGAGTACCTGCAAAAATTCAATCATTTGGCACGTTACTCTCTGTATTATGTGGCCACTGAAGAAAGGAAGATTCACAGATTTCTTGGAGGTTTAAATCCACAACTGCGGTGTGCTCTCAGTATGTTTGATTTCACAGATTTCCAAACTCTGGTGGACAAGGCATTCATTGCTGAATGGGAGCACAAACTTATATCAGATAATAGGCCTGCTAACAACGGCAACAAGCGCAAGTTTGAGCCAAAGAAGGATGGGCAAGCTGTGCAAAAGGCTCGTACCTGGCAGCAGACTCAGGTGGAATACAGGCCAAATTGGCAGCAAAATGTTAACAAGACCACCACTCAAGTCAAGAATATTGTGACCAATCCAACACATGAGGAGCGCCAGCGCAATAATTCTTGTTTCATTTGCGGGCAGCATGGACATTATGCCAAACAGTGCCCCAAGAACCACAAGATGAATGCCCTAAGCAGACCACAAGTCAACTTTATGGAGTCAGGGCCAACCCCGCAAATCTTCACTGGGCACGTGCATCATATCTCTGTCGATGAAGTCCAAGAGAAGCCAGAAGTCGTCATTGGTATGTTTTCTGTTAATGACATACCTGCCATAATTTTATTTGACTCTGGGGCTTCCCATTCTTTTGTTTCTCGAAGTTTTTCTGCCCAAAACAATTTTCCTTGCACGATTTTGGGTAAAAATATGCTAGTACAAACCCCGGGATCTATAATCAAGAGCAATCTAGTCTGCCGTGACCTGGAGATCAATATCAACAGAATCTACTTTCCAACATCTTTGATAAGCATTGAGTCTGAGCAATTGGATATCATATTGGGTATGGATTGGTTGACCAAATATCAAGTTTGCATAAACTGCGCAACTCGAGAAGTCAATTTGACCAGTCTGAATGGGGAGCTCACCAAATTCTATGCTCGCAAGCATGTACCCAAGCCAGAACTAGTTTGCACCGCTGTGGTTGAACTGGAATTTATTCTTGTGGTCGGTGAGTACCCTGATGTGTTTCCAGAAGAACTGCCAGGCATGCCACCAGATCGGGAACTAGAGTTTGCAATAGATCTTGTGCCCAGAACCGCACCGCTATACAAGAAGTATTATCGGATGCCCTCATCAGAATTAGTGGAGCTAAAGAAACAACTTGACAAATTACTGCAGAAAGGTTATATTCATCCCAGCTCTTCACCGTGGGGGTCACCTGCAATTTTTGTGGGCAAAAGGATGGTAGTCTTCGTATGTGCATAGACTACCGCCAGCTGAATGAGGTCACCATCAAAAATAAATATCTGCTGCCAAGGATTGACGATCTGTTTGATCACCTCAGTGGGGCTAAAGTATTCTCAAAAATCGATTTACGGACCGGATATCATCAGCTCAAGATTAAAAAGGAGGATATTCCTAAGACCACATTCACTACACGGTACGGTCTTTACGAATATACCGTGATGTCCTTTGGTCTCACCAATGACCCTGCCTTCTTCATGCATATGATGAACAAAGTGTTCATGGACTTCCTCGACAAATTTGTGGTAGTCTTCATCGACGACATCCTCATTTACTCCAAGAGTGAAGAAGAGCATAAGGATCACTTCCGAGCAGTGCTACAACGTCTCTACAACCATCAGTTATACGCCAAGTTCAGTAAGTGCGAATTTTGGATCAAGCAAGTTGGGTTTCTCGAACATGTACTATCCACCGAAGGTATAGCCGTGGACCCAAGCAAAGTTAAGGATGTGCTCGATTGGGTACCGCCCACGACTGTAACACAGATCCGGAGTTTCCTCGGATTAGCTGGGTACTATCGTTGTTTTATTGAAGGGTTTTCCAAAATTTCTAAACCCATGACGGAGCTGCTCAAAAAGGATACAAAGTTTAAGTGGACAGAGGACTGTAGAAGATTTTTAATGAGCTAAAGACACATCTGACAACCGCACCTGTATTGACTCTTCCAGACATTTATCGCAGCTTTGATGTATACTGCGATGCCTCCAGACAAGGTATTGGTTGCGTATTGATGCAAGACAGCAAGGTAGTAGCATATGCATCACGCCAGCTACGACCCCATGAGGGAAATTATCCTACTCATGATTTGGAATTTGCTGAAGTGGTTCATGCATTAAAAATTTGGAGGCACTACCTCATTGGAAAAAGGTGCCAAATTTTTACCGACCACAAAAGTCTCAAGTACATTTTCACTCAGCCAGATTTAAATCTACGTCAGCGACGATGACTAGAGTTGGTCAAGGATTATGACCTTGGAATAAATTACCATCCAGGAAAGGCCAACGTCATTGCCGATGCACTCAGTCGGAAGCCCATCAGCTTAAATGTCGTGTTAAAATCATTGCCTACCGAACTTCAAGAGGAGATCGCTCAGCTCAATTTGGTCATCGTGGATGCTGGCCTCGCTAATATTTTGGAAGTTACCCCCACACTTGAGATGGAAATCCGCAAGGCCCAGCCAGGTGACGCCGAGCTACAAAAACATGCCAAGGGCCAGATGGTAAGGCAGCCCCCATAATTCTTCAAGGACAAATTCGGTACCCTCCGATTCCGTGGATGAATTTGTGTACCAAATCAACCGGACTTGAAGAAGAAAATCTTGTCAGAAGCACACGAATCCTCGTATTCCATTCACCTGGGAGGTACGAAAATGTATGAAGACCTTAAACAAATATTCTGGTGGGATGCAATGAAGAAAGACATTGCCTATTTTGTAGCCTGTTGCAACATATGCAACAAGGTGAAAGCAGAACATCAGAAGCCAGCTGGACTCCTCCAACCGCTGCCGGTTTCACAGTGGAAATGGGATGACGTTTGCATGGATTTCATTACAGGATTGCCTAAAACTCAGCGAGGCAAAGATGCAATCTGGGTTATAGTAGACACCCTCACCAAGGTTGCTCACTTCATTCCGATCAGCACCAGATACAGAGCAGATGAACTTGCACAACTGTATGTATCCAGAATCGTCAGTCTGCATGGAGTACCCCGAACTATCACTTCCGATCGAGGTTCTTTGTTTACCTCCGCTTTCTGGTCCCGTCTCCATCAAGCCTTGGGGACGGCACTAAAATATAGTATTGCCTATCACCCTTAGACAGAAGGACAAACAGAGCCGGTAAATCAAATACTCGAATATATGTTGCGAGCCTGCGTGCTAGCCAACGGAGCTAAATGGGAAGATTGCTTGCCATATGCCGAGTTCTCTTATAACAACAGTTTTCAGACCAGTCTAAAGATGTCACCATATGAAGCTCTGTACGGCCGTAAGTGCCGCACTCCTCTAAATTGGTCTCAAGCTGGAGATAGCCGTATCTTCGGAACAGATCTCATGCTGGAAGTTGAGAGACAAGTTAGGGAAGTCAGAGAGAGACTACAATTGGCCAAGTCCCGTCAGAAGAGTTATTATGATGCAAAGCATCAGCAAGTCAGTTTTGAACCCGGAGAACACATATACCTCCGAGTCACTCCTATGAAAGGAGTTAAGAGATTTTAGACTCGTGGAAAGCTGGCACCTAGATTCATTGGTCCATTCCCGATTATGTCTCGAGTGGGTATGGTTGCATATCAACTGGAACTACCTCCAGAATTGGCTGACATACACAATGTGTTCCATGTTTCGCAATTGAGACGATGCATATCCCCACCTGAGAAAAGGACTGCAATGGCTGAGATAGAATTGGCAAGAGATTTAACTTATGAAGAAAGGCCGTTCAAAATTTTGGATCAGAAGGAAAGGGTCGCTCGCAGCAAAGTCAGAAAATTTTACAAGGTTCAGTGGGAGCATCACACAGAGTCAGAAGCAACTTGGGAGCGGGAAGAATTCCTTAGGGATCAGTATCCAGACTGGTTTTCCCAAGCAACCGAATCTCGAGGACGATATTCATTCTAAGTGGGGGAGGTTTGTGATAGCCTGGTTTTTTCCCTCTCTTATTGGTTTGAGTTTTCATTTGAAATTTTTTGAAACTGGGAGTTTTTGAATCTTTTCATATGGACTTAAACACTTGGGCATCCTTGGCTTTCACCCAAGTGCTTCACTTCCCTCCTAAATCATCATTTCACTTCTGACCCACCCCAAAATAATCTTTGGAATATTTTTCTTAAATGAAAAATATTCATTTTCTCTCAAAAACCCTAAGCCAAATCTGTTTGCTTCAAAGCAACGCCATTTTTTATGGCTCAGAAAATCCTAAGATAATTCACAAATATTCTAGGAACCCTTGGGCACCTCCCTGAGCAAAACTATTTCATCACTTTTTGGAATATTATTGCTACAGAAAATCTTTTCTGTTCTGGACATAAATGGTGGTTTCTATAGCAACTACCATTTTACTTACTCCATTTGACCTGAACTTTCTCGTGCTTACTTACCTTATTAACTCTAAGCTAGCCTCCAATGCATAGCTCCAAACTCCCAGCCATTTAACCATAGTAACATCACAAAGTTACTGACCAGAAACTTACCTGGCTTGTAAAATCTTCTCTACTGCACCTGGATCCAAACCAAAACGTGGTAAAATTAAAAACCACCAGGAACAACATGCCAGACATGATTTTTGGACGAAGGCTGGCCTGAGGAGAGAGTTCATGCGATGACCACGTGTGTCCACGGTGCCAGGCATGCGTGTCGACGCGCTATGGGTGTCGCCGAACGCTCTGTTCGCGCGTGCTCGCTTCCCCTGCCTGCCCAACCTTGCCAAACATCGCCACCATCATCGTCTCGACATCCTTAACTCCTCCCTGGCACTCGCCGACGCCGGAGCTGGCCACAGCGAGCACGGGCAAGGTCCGGCCAGCCCAACACTGCGGAGCGCACTATGCTCGTCGCCACCCTCTTGATCTTGTGCTCGTCTCCGCTCGCCCGCAGTGGCTGCGTGACCTTCGTCGCCTTCTTCCCCTCTCTCTAACGCTGCTCGTCGCCGGGCGCCGTGGACAGATGTCCACCGGCGGAGCCCGAAGCACCCTCTCCGCTCGCCTATAAATAGAGCCCTCCCCAGCCTCCTCGAGCATCATCCAACACTCACACACACTCCACGATCGAGTAGGAAGCCGTAGCCTGGCCGGGCAGGCCTCAGGCCGCCGTCCCCGAGCTCGAGCTCGCCGGCAATCCGCTCTGGTCGCCGCAGTAGCTCCAGCCCCTCCCAGGCCAGGGCGACCCCTCCAAGGCCTCCGCCTCTCTCCGGTGAGGCCGTCTCTCCCGCTTGGAGCCCCTGGAGTGGCCTCTGCTCGCCGTCTTGCTCAACTCCGACAACCTCCTCGTTCTGCCTCCGCTTGCGAGCTAGATTCTGACGCCGTCCGACCACCCCTAGCCACGCTACGGGTACGGGCAGGTGCGCCTCGACCCCCTCTCTAAATCCCTCCCTCTCGTTTTCGCCAAGGAGCCCTCGTCGTCGGCGAGAGCTCCGGCGAAGCCGTCGCCGTCTCTGTCTCTCTCTCCCTCTTCCCCCACGTGACTAGCGGGGCCCGCTAGCCAGCCACTCAGTACACGTGCGAAGCGGTACGAGTGGTGGCGCCCCTGGGCTTTACGCCTTCGACATCACCCCCCCCCCCCCTAGTCTTTTTCTTTTATTCAAACTCATTTGAATTTACAGAACACTTCAAATGGTTATAATTTTTAACCATAAGTCCAGATGAATTGATTCTTTTTGCATTGTGTTCTTTGAAAATAAATCTAGCAGCTCACCAAAGATGAGATTTTTCTGAGCTATTTAGAATTTCTGGTAATTTTCAGAAGTGTTCTTGATATTTTATTTTTGTGTTTAAAATTATTTGCAGAAGGTGAGGCTTGTCTTGAGGATCACCAAGAGGCTTGTGAACCTCATCTGCACTAAGGCAAGCCGCAACAACATTTTCATGATGCCATTGCAATATTTGTGATTTTCTTACTTGAATGAGATGATTAATCCATGCATTTAATAATTATGGAGTTATTTGTATTCTGTTAAATATTGGTTAGTTGTTATGCTTGATTTACAGAATAGTTGAAACTAGTTTAAGTGGGTAAACTAAGTTAAGATTTATTTGAGGTGACGTTAGAAATAATTTTTTTATGCATGTTAGTAATTATTTAAAGCTTTGTGTTTGCCTTCATAAAGTGATAAAAATTTGTTAGAAAATATTCTGTTAAATACTTGTTTAATATTATTATTTGTCTTACAGAAGGTTTTGAACCCAACTCATTGATAAAGAAATTAAGAGTTGTTGATAATGAAATCTTTTTGTCATGCATATGAAAAATTTATCAGGGTTACTTGCTTGCGTAAGAAATTAATAAAACTTGTTGCAAAATGTTTTGGTTAAGTTGTGAGTCATTTTGAGCAAGTAGAGTAATATGTGTTGTTGACGTTTATGCTTGGTGCGTATATGGATGACATCGGTCATTTTTATCATTATATGATGCATGTGTTGTTTTACATTTCATGGCATGCTATGACACCGGTCATTTTATTTTAAAGTTGAACCTGAATATAACTCAACTTGAATATACCTTTAACTGGGTCATGGTGCCGCTGAATTGAGTTTCTTTCCAGTGCAACCACATTTGCCTTTATGGGAAGGCCTTGATTCGGTCCATTGGCACGGCCTCTGGTCGGTGCCTCCATCTAGGGAAGGTTATGTCGTGCTTGCCCTGGCCCGGTAAGCAGACATAATCTTGTGTGCTCGTTGATGAGATTATGGTACCGAGTCCCCGAGTGGGAGTGTCACCGAGTGGGAGTGTTTTGACCATGACGGTGGTCAGGGTGTCTTTGGTAGACACGGGGCCACCCAGGACCAGCCCGTTGGGGATTTGGGTCGGAGTGGCCGAGAGAGTGATGTGGCAATGGAGGGGTTTTGTCGGAACGCCGTTGGTCCACCCGAATGGGAGTGCGAGGCCATGGGTTCTGTGGTGTGGGTACAGTGCGCTACCTCTGCAGAGTGTATAATCTATCGATAGCCGAGTCCACGGTCACGGACACCTCGTAGTAGGTCCCACCATGAGTCAACGATTAATAAAAATTGCACACTAAGCTGTAAACTTTGCATTGTTGAGGATGGCAGAAAGGCCATCGAGGGAGTTGGGACCAGATATTGGTCGTGGTTGTGATCACCGTAAGGATCACGAGTCATTTTACTAAAGACCACTTTGGTGGTGTGTTAATGGTACCACGTTGGTGGTGTGTTGTGATCCAAGGATGATCGTGGTTGGTAAGTTGTCCTGAGGGACGTTCGAGTATGATCACAGCATGTTGGCATGTAGTGTTGCATCCTTAATAATTGGTTAAATATCATGATATTGGTTGTCATTGTGATTATACCTATTGTGAGCATGCAAGTACATTCAATGTACTGACCTGGCGTGTCATGCTGGATTTCAGGAAAGTATCGTTGGAGAGGAGCGCTGTTCGAGTCTAGATCGTGTCCGCATCAGTGTCCCTGTGATATGGAGCTTCCGTGACGACGTTATTCTGCTGCCACGTAGTTGTTCGGATCGAGGCCCCTTTATGTTCACTAAATAGTGTACATATTGTTCAGCCGCACCGAGTGTGCCGCTTGGCCTCGACACCTGTTGTAATATAACTCTGTTCTGCTAGCATCAATAAAGCGGTTGTTTTCTGTACCAATATGTTGTGTATTGCCAGAAGACGTGGTCTCTGGGCTGGCAATGCAGGGTAAACCGGTCGCTCTGAGCCGGGGTGCCACACCCTAGGAGTTCGGGAGCAAACTCCCCTGATTGTCAACGATACAGCCTGCAGCCAAAAGAAGGTGAGAATGACAAAGGCATCCGGATTAATTTTGATCCTTGGATGTCTCAATTACGACAGGCAGTGATGTGGTTCAAGCCTTCAGGTTGATAGGTAATTGGGTTGTTCCATCGAAAGGGTGGAGTACTGGTGTCTCTGGATCACTGGTCGTTGAAGCGGGGCTGCAAATTATGATGGTGTTGGATCATCTCTTCGAATGACTTTGTTGTCTTTGCTGCTAGTTCTGGATGGGTAGTTCTTTCTTTTGTTATGCATATTCCTTGTCATTTGGTCATCCTCGTCTATGTCACTCTTACTATGTAATAGTTGCTTCTGTTTAGAATGTCATTCTCGTCTGGATCACGAGAGTCCGAGCGCTGCAGATGGGTGCGTTTTGGTGGTGTAGCAAGATTTCTTATGAACTATCATGTCTTGCTGTTTATGTCAGTAGTAGTCACTAGTCAGTGTTTGAATGTTGTATATATCGTTGTTTCGAACTGTTTATTGTCTCGAACTACTGGTTGGCTAAATGAGGGCATCACCATTCTCCAGTGTTCAGAGTATATCTCCTTTTTTCAAGTTGTATAATTTGAGCTCAGTGTATTTTCGATGATGTACACTTGTTTGGGCCAGTGAGGTGTCATTGAATATGGGCCGAGTAGTAACGCAATGCCAAAAAGGTCAATTATGACTCTCAGGCTGGGCTCTCAATAGATCCTGAAAAAAAAGGTCAGGCTCTCCAAAAAAGAAAGAATAAGGACTCTTCGGCCGACATGTGGGCGCCACTGGTGTTTTCGTGCGCTTGCGCGACGAGAGCATATTGGCGCGTGCTTGAAATTAATGCTACATTTTCATCCCCAGTCTCCCGCCACTCCCCCACCTCTGGAATCTCGATTCCTACTCCAGTTACCCCAAATCCCCCTCCTGTACTCCATGTACTCAAGCGCGCTATCATGTCGGCGGTCAACGCGGATCTCCGAGCCAGAGATCCTGAGGTCCATCCTGCCTTCGATCGCTGCGTGCTGTCGCTCAACAATGGCATGGCGGCGCTTGACGACCAGTTTGCCGGCAAAGTGCTGATGGTAACCATCAACGGCGACCAGCCTCCCGTCTCGCCGGACGACCTTGTCAAAGCTCTTGGCATTGCGCACGGCATCCAAATAAGTGACTTGGTCGTCGAAGTCTGTCCGCCACCGGCTGATTTCTTCGTCAGGTTCCGGACAACTTTCGACTACAGTCGTGTGTTTGAATCTTCCCGGCGTTTGTTCTGCGATGGCGCGCTGGTGAGCTTTGATCGGTGGCACCCAGGATGGGGCTCGGTGCCCTCTGAGCTTGAGTTTTTAACAAAGCTTACCTTCCACGGCATGCCTCGACGTGCTTGGAACAGCAAGTCCATGAACAAGCTTATCAACGACCTTGGAGGTGAGCTCGTAAGTATGTTTGTTCCTCCAGACGGCTGGGCTCTGACGGTTAGGGCATGGATGAAGAAGCCGACCACCATACCGAAGGTGATTGGTGTTGAGATACCGGTGCAGGAACCGGGGTTGTACTATTCGTCGCCACCAAGGCCACCGCGGACCACGTTATGTATGTACCTGTATCGAGTGTTCGTGCATGTCGAAGAAGTGGTCAATCCATCGATCGAAGTCCTGCCGCCGTCGCTGGTGCCAGGGTTCGTCGACGACGTCCATTACAGGAGTCAACGTCAGACTTTCCCCGTGTTGCTCGGAATGATGGATGGCACAGGGCCTACTCCATCACGCGGCGGAGGCCACTGTTTCTTTGGGAGAAGAGGCAGGGCTGGCTGCCTGGATGTGCTCTAATATGAGGTAACAACTGAATCTTGTCAGATACTAGTTAAGTCCGAGCTATGGGTGTGAAGCACTGATATGCCAGTATATTTGATTGTGACTTGTTCTAATTTTGTACTTGAACTTTTTTTAGAAAGGGTTGTACGTCAACTTAATGTGCTAGCAGAACTTCTTGTGTTGTCTGTCTGTTTTCTTTGCACAACATTCAAGATATTTCCCCGTCATTGATAAAGACGATGAACCGTTATGTATGACTTTGTTGGTTTCAACATAGCCCTTCCCGTAGCGATCCACTGCTTCCATCCTGATTGTGCCGCCTGCGTGAAATTTTTGTATGCAAGCTCAGTGTGCTATGATGTTCTATATGATTGCGTCAACTATATAAGTTTTTACTGAGCATCAGCAATGCATATGGCTGAAAGATGTGTTTACAAGCATCGACCGATGGGTCTCTATCTCTATCTCTCACACACACAGACACACATACGCACACACATGCGCGCACACGCACAAGTGGGACCCGTTGAATTATTTATTTGCTCATGACAACTTTTGATTAGGTTCCACTGTAATCTAACTTTTTTCTTAAGTTATGAATTGAGCTCAGTGACTTCAAAAAATTGTACAGAAGCCTTATTTGGTCCTTTCTGGTGTCGCTGAATGTGGGCTGAGTAACCATGTTAGGTTGTACTGTAGTACACAGGCCTTTTTTTTCAACATCAGCAATGCAACTGGGCCGACAGTTGTAAACAATATCCGGGTCAACTTGTTATTCTCCGCCCCACTGGGTTGCAAACTTTCCTAGGAGGTATGCATTAGGCTTAACAAGAAAATGGACTTTAAGAAATAATAAATGGGATGTAATTATAATAACTGTACAGTTACTATGCACTAAACACGTAATTAGTTTGAAAAATATATTATTTTTGGAATTTGAAAATTTTAATTTCATTACTTGTTGCGCTCGCAATATTTCGTTGGATTTTAACGTAATACAACTTTATTTTGAAATTATATTTAACCTGATAAGAAATTTCGGATAAAAATATTTCGGATCCCATCAAAATGTGGGATTTTTTTTTTGAATTCTGTTTTGAGCGGTTGTTTGAAATTATTAATCGTTGTCCTAGCTAGAAGTTGGGTTGTACTTTTAACAAACTGTAAATGGGTTGTAGTAAATTCCATTAGAATTAAAAAATGGGTTGTACATTCTTACAAATCGCAAATGGGCTATATGTTGTCTGCCAAATCCGAGCTGTGGGCCTACTAAGTTGACGTGTACCAAGAGCTTTGTCAACTTAGTCAATATAAACGATTCTAGCTGCAGTGATCGTACGATGTCCATCCAACGGCCGTAGTGCTTCTTCAACCTCTGGTCTTCTTGCTCCAGCCGCCCAAAGCAGCGCCGGTCGTGTCGCGTCCTCCTGCCTCTCGTGGCCGGCTGTGATGCCGCGAAGGCCTCATCGCCCCGTACTACTCCCACCGCTGGCCAGGCCATCCCTCTACTCACCCACACCCCCTGTTATTCTGCGGCAACGGCAGCCTCACACCGCAGCTGAACCAGTGAACCCTCGTACTCCTCTCCGCGCGGGCTTCCACTGTTGCGTCTTCCCCGGCTCCGCGTCGTCCCCTTCCTAGGCCTCGCCGTCGTCCAGACCACCGCCCTGGTGCTCTCGGCGCGGCGTGGTCAACGTGGTCAACGACCGACTTCCATCGGAAGAGTACTGTACGTGGAGAGGCTGACAGCTGGGTCAAGGCGGCTGATAACCCACAAGTATAGGGGATCGCAACAGTTTTCGAGGGTAGAGTATTCAACCCAAATTTATTGATTCGACACAAGGGGAGCCAAAGAATATTCTCAAGTATTAGCAGTTGAGTTGTCAATTCAACCACACCTGGATAACTTAGTATCTGCAGCAAAGTGTTTAGTAGCAAAGTAATATGATAGTGGTGGTAGCGGTAACAAAAGGGTACTGAAAGCAAAGTACTATTTTTGGTATTTTGTAGTGATTGTGACAGCAGCAACGAGAAAGTAAATAAGCGTAAACCAGTATATGGAAAGCTCGTAGGCACCGGATCAGTGATGGATAATTATGCCAGATGCGGTTCATCATGAAACAGTCATAACATAGGGTGACACAGAACTAGCTCCAATTCATTAATGTAATGTAGGCATGTATTCTGAATATAGTCATACGTGCTTATGGAAAAGAACTTGCATGACATGTTTTGTCCTACCCTTCCGTGGCAGCGGGGTCCTAATGGAAACTAAGGGATATTAAGGCCTCCTTTTAATAGAGAACCGGAACAAAGCATTAGCACATAGTGGATACATGAACTCCTCAAACTATGGTCATCACCGGGAGTGGTCCCGATTATTGTCACTTCGGGGTTGCCAGATCATAACACATAGTAGGTGACTATAGACTTGCAAGATAGGATCAAGAACTCACATATATTAATGAATACATAATAGGTTCAGATCTGAAATCATGGCACTCGGGCCCTAGTGACAAGCATTAAACATAGCAAAGTCATAGCAACATCAATCTCAGAACATAATGGATACTAGGGATCAAACCCTAACAAAACTAACTCGATTACATGATAAATCTCATCCAACCCATCACCGTCCAGCAAGCCTACGATGGAATTACTCACGCATGGCGGTGAGCATCATGAAATTGGTGATGGAGGATGGTTGATGATGATGATGGCGACGAATCCCCCTCTTCGGAGCCCCGAACGGACTCCAGATCAGCCCTCCCGAGAGGTTTTAGGGCTTGGCGGCGGCTCTATATCGTAAAACGCGATGATTTCTTCTTCTTTATTTTTTTTCTCCCCGAAAACCAATATATAGAGTTGGAGTTGGCGTCGAAAGGTGTCCAGGGGGCAACGAGGTAGGGGGGCACGCCCCCCACCCTCGTGGACAGGGTGTGGGCCCCCTGGTCTTCATCTTTGGTGAGGATTTTTTATTATTTTTTATAAGACATTCCGTGGAGTTTCAGGTCATTCCGAGAACTTTTGTTTTCTGCACATAAAACAACATCACGGCAATTCTGCTGAAAACAGCGTCAGTCCGGGTTAGTTCCATTCAAATCATACAAGTTAGAGTCCAAAACAAGGGCAAACGTGTTTGGAAAAGTAGATACGATGGAGATGTATCAACTCCCCCAAGCTTAAACCCTTGCTTGTCCTCAAGCAATTCAGTTGACAAACTCAAAGAAATAAAGAAAAACTTTTACAAACTCTGTTTGCTCTTGTTGTTGTAAATATGTCAAGCCAGCATTCAAGTTTTCAGCAAAGATTATAACTAACCACATTTGCAATAATTCTTAGGTCTCATAATTACTCATATCAATTGCATAATCAACTAGCGAGCCATAATAATAAATCTCGGATGACAACACTTTCTCAAAACAATCATAATATGATATAATAAGATGGTATCTCGCTAGCCCTTTCTGAGACCGCAAAACATAAATGCAGAGAACCTTTAAAGATCAAGGACTGACTAGACATTGTAATTCATGGTAAAAGAGATCCAATCATAGTCACACCCAACATAGATTTATAGTGATGAATGCAAATGACAGTTGTGCTCTCCAGCTAGTGCTCTTTAATAAGAGGGTGATGACTCAAAATAAAAGTAAATAGATAGGCCCTTCACAGAGGGAAGCAGGGATTTGTAGAGGTGCCAGAGCTCGGTTTTGAAATAGAGATAAATAATTTTTTAGCGGTATACTTTCATTGTCAACATAGCAACTAAGAGATGGTGATATCTTCCATGTCACACACATTATAGGCGGTTCCCAAACATAATGGTAAAGTTTATACTCCCCCTCCACCAACAAGCATCAATCCATGGCTTGATCGAAACAACGAGTGCCTCCAACATACATCAGGTCCCAGGGGGAGTTTTGTTTGCAATTAATTTTGATTTAGTTTGCATAAAGCATGGGACTGGGCATCCCGGTGACCAGCCATTTTCTCGTGAGTGAGGAGCGGAGTCCACTCTTCTTGAGAATAACCCGCCTAACATGGAAGATAAGGGCAGCCTTGGTTGACACATGAGCTATTCGAGCATACAAAACAGAATGTTTATTTGAAGGTTTAGAGTTTGGCACACACAAATTTACTTGGAACGGCAGGTAGATACCGCATATAGGAAGGTATGGTGGACTCATCTGGAATAACTTTGGGGTTTAAGGGATTGGATGCACTAGTATTCCCGCTTAGTGCAGGTGAAGGCTAGCAAAAGACTGGGAAGCGACCAACTAGAGAGCAACAACAACCATGTACATGCATTAAAATTAATAAACATTGGATGCAAGCATGAGTAGGATATAATCCACCATGAACATAAATATCGTGAATGCTATGTTGATTTGTTTCAACTACATGTGTGAACATGTGCCAAGTCAAGTCGCTTAAATCATTCAAAGGAGGATACCACCCCATCATACCACATCATAACCATTTCAATAGCATGTTGGCACGCAAGGTAAGCCATTATAACTCATAGCTAATCAAGCATGGCACAAGCAACTATGATCTCTAATTGTCATTGCAAACATGTCTATCCATAATAAGCTGAATGAAGAATGATGAACTCATCATATTTACAAAAACAAAAGAGGTCGAGTTCATACCAGCTTTTCTCATCTCAGTCAGTCCATCATATGTCATCATAATTGCCTTTCACTTGCACGACCGAACGATGTGAATAATAATAAGAGTGCACGTGCATTGGACTAAGCTGGAATCTGCGAGCATTCAATAAACAGGAGAAGACAAGGCAATATGGGCGCTTGGTTAAATCAACAATAATGCATATAAGAGCTACTTCAACAATTTAATCATGGTCTTCTCCTACTGACCCCCAAAGAAAAGAAAAGAAATAAAAACTATTTACAAGGGAAAGCTCCCAACAAGCAAAAGAAGAACGGGAAATATTTTTGGGTTTTCTTTTTAATTACTACTACAGAAAGAAAGTAAACTACTACTACTATTTTTTTAGTTTTTTCTTAAAGTTTAACAAACACACAAGAAGAAAGAAGGAAAAAGAAAATAACTAGCATGGATATTATAGTGAAATAGTATGAGCACCGACATCTAGCAATGAGTGTGTGTGAACATAAATGTAATGTCGGTGAGAAATACGTACTCCCCCAAGCTTAGGCTTTTGGCCTAAGTTGGTCTATTGCCAGGGATAGCCTGGCGGATACCCGTAGGTGTAGCTTGGGTCGTACTGCGACGAAGAATAGCTGGGATCATATTGTGATGCAGCGGTTATCGCATGCTGAGCTGCAGCATGGAGTCGGGCTGCTTCCACTCTCCTCTCGTACTCATCTGCCTCCTCTCTAGTAATAGTATATCTTCCGTTTGCCTGGTAATCAAAGAAGGCATGAGCAGGGAGAGTAATACGGACAATACGCCATTTATCAAAGATTAGTCGATATAGGAGAGGTGATTCAGGCCTCTCGACAAATTGGTGCGAAGCCATAGAGTTATAATCTAAATATGCAGGAGGCAACTCCGTATCACCCTCACAAATGTCTAACTCAAGAAAATTAGCTAAGCGAGTTGCATAAATTCCTCCAAAGGAATCTCCATTATATCTATTATGATGCAACCTACGAGCTACAATGGCTCCCATATGATAACATTGGTCTCGTAACATAGCACTCCTGAGAATGCTGAGGTCAGGGACACACATATGACATGCTTCATCCTTAGCATTTATGCATCTACCGATGAAGAGAGCAAAATAATGTATAGTAGGAAAGTGAATGCTCCCTATGGTAGCCTGCGTTATATCTCTAGATTCCCCTACAGCTATACTACCAAGAAAGTTTCTAAATTCAGATTTAGGGGGATCCCTAATACTACCCCATGATGGAAGTTTGCAAGAAAAAGTGAAATCCTCTAAGTCCATGGTATAAGATTTGTCATAAAGATCAAACATGACTGAAGGAGAATTACGCGAAGATGAATCACAAACCTCCTCACAAACGAACTTGTGAGATCATGATATTGGGGGCATTTTTCTGCCTCAAAATCCTCAAGACCGGCATTATGCAAATATGCGTTAAATTCTTCTTTAATTCCTGCACAATCCATAAAGTTTTCTGACGGCCATTCGCAAGGCCGTACTAGAGCATCTCTTGGTGGTTCCTCGCCAGCATCATGCATAGCAATCCTGGGTCCTTGCTTCTTAGAAGAACCACCTTGGAACATCTTCCTAAGCATATTGCTTTTTTCTAAAAAAAATATGAAATTTTTAGTAACTTCAAACAAAAGTGAACCAACTTCAATAAAACTGATAGCAACTACTCCTACAAGTGCCTAGAGCCTATATCAAGCATTAGAACTACTTGGAACCATATAAATTTGACATGCAAGCTCAAGAACATGGCCACCTATGCAGCACAAATTTGTAAAGAATAGAGCACTAGAACAAAAACTAACTGGACCAATGGAGGAGTCACATACCAAGGAACAATCTCCCCAAGCAGTTTTGCGAGAGGTGCTTTGAGCAAGGCGATCGAAAATCACAGCAAAGAGGGCTGGAACTCGTGCTTGGGTTGGTTTTTCGTGTTTGTGTGAGGAAGAAGAAGAAGATGAGTGCTGGGATAAGTGGAGGTGGGCCACCGTGGGCCCACAAGGCAGGGGGGCGCGCCCAGGGGGGTAGGGCGCGCCCTCCACCCTCGTGACCAGGTGGCAGCTCCCCCCGCGGTGATTTTTGCACCATAAATCCTCAAATATTCCCGAAAAAATCTTATTAAATTGGCATGGCATTCTGAGGACTTTTATTTTCGGGGTATTTTTATATTGCACGGATAAACCAGGAAACAGACAGAAAAATACTATTTTTACTTAATTTCTACTAAATAACAGAAAGTATAGAGAGGGTACAAAACATTGTGCCTCTAGTTTCATCCATATCATGCTCATCAAAAGGAATCCACTAACAAGGTTGATCAAGTCTTGTTAAAAAACTCATTCCGATAATCATGAAACCGGAGAAATTTTGAATGACACTATGTTACCTCAACGGGGATATGCACATCCCCAATAATAAGTATATCATATTTCTTTTTGACAATAGGAAGAGGAAATTCAAAACCTCCAAATATAATCAATGGAATTTTTCCAATAGAGTTGATACTATGGACTTGAGGTTGTTTCCTCGGAAAGTGTACCGTATGCTCATTACCATTAACATGAAAAGTGACATTGACTTTGTTGCAATCAATAACAGCCCCTACAGTATTAAGAAAAGGTCTTCCAAGAATAATAGACATACTATCGTCCTCGGGAATATCAAGAATAACAAAGTTCGTTAAAATAGTAACGTTTGCAACCACAATAGGCACATCCTCACAAATACCTATAGGTATAGCAGTTGATTTATCAGCCATTTGCAAAGATATTTCAGTAGGTGTTAACTTATTCAAGTCAAGTCTACGATATAAATAGAGAGGCATAACACTAACACCGGCTCCAAGATTGCATAAAGCAGTTTTAACATAATTTCTTTTAATGGAGCATGGTATAGTAGGTACTCCTGGATCTCCAAGTTTCTTTCGTATTCCACCCTTAAAAGTATAATTAGCAAGCATGGTGGAAATTTTAGCTTCCGGTATCTTTCTTTTATTAGTAATAATATCTTTCATGTACTTAGCATAAGGATTCATTTTGAGCATATCAGTCAATCGCATACGCAAAAAGATAGGTCTAATCATTTCAGCAAAGCGCTCAAAATCCTCATCATCCTTTTTCTTGGATGGATTGGGAGGAAAAGGCATGGGTTTCTGAACCCAAGGTTCTCTTTCTTTACCATGTTTCCTAGCAACAAAGTCTCTTTTATCATAATGTTGATTCTTTGATTGTGGGTTATCAAGATCAACAGCAGGTTCAATTTCTACATCATTATCATTACTTGGTTGAGCATCATCATGAACATCAACATTAGTATTTTTATTAGGTTCATGTTCATTACCAGATTGTGTTTCAGCATCAGACGTAGAGATATCATTTGGATTATGAGGTGGTTCAGTAATAGGTTCACTAGAAGTTTGCACAGTTCTATCATTTTTCTTTTTCTTCTTTTTAGAAGAACTAGGTGCATCAATATTATTTCTCTGAGAACCTTGCTTGATTCTCTTAGGGTGGACTTCAGGATACAAAGGTTCCTCAGTCATTTTACTAGTTCTAGTAGCCACTCTAACAGCATAATCATTTTTCTTACTATTCATTTCATCGAGCACTTCTTTTTGATCTTTAAGTACTTGTTCTACTTGAGTGGTAACCATAGAAGCATGTTTGCTAACAAGTTTAAGTTCACCTCTAATATTAGCCATATAATCACCCAAGCATTTAATCATATAAGCATTTTGTTTTAATTGTCTACCAAAATAAGCATTAAAGTAGTCTTGCTTAAACATAAAGTTATCAAACTCATCCAAGCACTGACTAGCAATTTTAGTAGGAGGGACTTCAGCTTTATCATATCTACAGAGAGAATTTACCTTTACTACCTGTGTCGGGTTATCAGGATCAGGAGGTTCTTCAATAGGTAAAGGATCAAGATCATATGTTTCTTCAACAGGCGGTAAATTAAGGCCATGTATTTCTTCAATAGGAGGTAAATTCTTAACATCTTCAGCTTTAATACCTTTTTCTTTCATAGATTTCTTTGCCTCTTGCATATCCTCGGGACTGAGAAATAGAACACGTCTCTTCTTCTGAGTTGGTTTAGGAATAGGATCATTAATTTGAGCAGGAGATGGCTCAGAAGCTGGCTCGGGAGGTGCCCAATTATTTTCATTTGTCAACATATTATTCAATAGAATTTCAGCTTCATCCGGTGTTCTTTCCCTGAAAAGAGAACCAGCACAACTATCCAGGTAATCTCTGGAAGCGTCGGTTAGTCCATTATAAAAGATATCAAGTATTTCATGATTCTTAAGAGGATGATCAGGCAAAGCATTAAGTAACTTGAGAAGCCTCCCCCAAGCTTGTGGGAGACTCTCTTCTTTAATTTGCACAAAGTTGTATATTTCCTTTAAAGCAGCTTGTTTCTTATGAGGAGGGAAATATTTAGCAGAGAAGTAATAAATCATATCCTGGGGACTAGGCACACAACCAGGATCAAGAGAATTAAACCATATCTTAGCATCACCCTTTAATGAGAACGGAAATATTTTCAGGATATAAAAGTAGTGAGATCTCTCATCATTAGTGAACAGGGTGGCTATACCATTCAATTTAGTAAGATGTGCCACAACAGTTTCAGATTCATAACCATGGAAAGGATCAGATTCAACCAAAGTAACTATATCAGGATCAACAGAGAATTCATAATCCTTATCAGGAACAGAGATAGGTGAAGTAGCAAAAGCAAGGTCAGGCCTCATTTTATCTCTAAGTGATTCTTTGTTCCATTTAATTAATAGCCTTTTAAGTTCATGACGATCTCTGCAAGCTTGAATAGCGGCAGAAGACTCCATATCAAAAACATAACCCTCAGAAATAATAGGCCTATCTTCATCATCACTTTCATCATTATAATTAGATTCAATAATTTCTTTCTATCTAGCCCTAGCAATTTGTTCATCAAGAAATTCACTAAGGGGCGCAATAGCATCAAGCATAGAAGTGGTTTCATCATAAGTAACATGCATAGCAGCAGTGGCATCATCAATAACATGCGACATATCGGAACGAATAGCAGAAGCAGGCTTAGGTGTCGCAAGCTTACTCATAACAGAAGGTGAATCAAGTGCAGAGTTAGATGGCAGTTCCTTACCTCCCCTCGTGGTTGAGGGATAAATTGTTGTCTTAGCGTCTTTCAAGTTCTTCATAGTGTCCAGCAGATATAAATCCCAAGTGACTCAAAGAATAGAGCTATGCTCCCCGACAACGACACCAGAAAAAGGTCTTGATAACCCACAAGTATAGGGGATCGCAACAGTTTTCGAGGGTAGAGTATTCAACCCAAATTTATTGATTCGGCACAAGGGGAGCCAAAGAATATTCTCAAGTATTAGCAGTTGAGTTGTCAATTCAACCACACCTGGATAACTTAGTATCTCCAACAAAGTGTTTAGTAGCAAAGTAATATGATAGTGGTGGTAGCGGTAACAAAAGAGTAATGAAGGCAAAGTAATATTTTTGGTATTTTGTAGTGATTGTGACAGCAGTACCGAGAAAGTAAATAAGCGTAAACCAGTATATGGAAAGCTCGTAGGCACCGGATCAGTGATGGATAATTATGCCGGATGCGGTTCATCATGTAACAGTCATAACATAGGGTGACACAGAACTAGGTCCAATTCATTAATGTAATGTAGGCATGTATTCTGAATCTAGTCATACGTGCTTATGGAAAAGAACTTGCATGACATCTTTTGTCCTACCCTCCCGTGGCAGCGGGGTCCTAACGGAAACTAAGGGATATTAAGGCCTCCTTTTAATAGAGAACCGGAACAAAGTATTAGCACATAGTGAATACATGAACTCCTCAAACTATTGTCATCGCCAGGAGTGGTCCCGATTATTGTCACTTTGGGGTTGCCGGATCATAACACATAGTAGGTGACTATAGACTTGCAAGATAGGATCAAGAACTCACATATATTCATGAAAACATAATAGGTTCAGATCTGAAATCATGGCACTCGGGCCCTAGCAACAAGCATTAAGCATAGCAAAGTCATAGCAACATCAATCTCAGAACATAATGGATACTAGGGATCAAACCCTAACAAAACTAACTCGATTACATGATAAATCTCATCCAATCCATCACCGTCCAGCAAGCCTACGATGGAATTACTCACGCACGGCGGCGAGCATCATGAAATTGGTGATGGAGGATGGTTGCTGATGACGACGGCGATGAATCCCCCTCTTCGGAGCCCCGAACGGACTCCAGATCAGCCCTCCCGAGAGGTTTTAGGGCTTGGCGGTGGCTCCGTATCGTAAAACACGATGATTTCTTCTTCTTTATTTTTTCTCCCCGAAAGCCAATATATAGAGTTGGAGTTCGCGTCGGAAGGTGTCCAGGGGGCCCACGAGGTAGGGGGCGCGCCCTAGGGGGGCGCGCCCCCCACCCTCGTGGACAGGGTGTGGGCCCCCTGGTCTTCATCTTTGGCAAGGATTTTTTATTATTATTTATAAGACATCCTGTGGAGTTTCTGGTCATTCCCAGAACTTTTGTTTTCTGCACATAAAACAACATCATGGCAATTCTGCTGAAAGCAGCGTCAGTCCGGGTTGGTTCCATTCAAATCATACAAGTTAGAGTCCAAAACCAGGGCAAAAGTGTTTGGAAAAGTAGATACGACGGAGACGTATCAGCGGCCGCAAGGAAGTGCCTCCTTATTACGCGCAAAATAATTATTCCTCCACCTGACAGCAGGGACCCACCGGACGGGCCACCTTATTTCGCGAAAAAAATGTTTCCCCCTGACTGTTGGGACCCACCGGACGGGCCAACGTATCTGGCAAGTTGACTGGGACGGGGGCCTTTGTCAACTTTAGTCAATATGAACGATTCAAGATCCAGTGACCGCACGATGTCCATCCAACGGCCGTAGTGCTTCTTCAACCTCTGCTCTTCTTGCTCCAGCCGCCCAAAGCAGCGCCGGTCGTGCCGCATGCTCCTGCCTCCCGTGGCCGGCTGTGCTACCGCGGAGGCCTCACCACCCCCTACTATTCCCACCGCTGGCCAGGCCCTGCGGCGACGGCAGGCTCACACCGCAGCCGAACCAGTGAACCCTCATACTCCTCTTCGCGTGGGATTCCAATGTCGCGTCTTCCCCGGCTCCCCGTCGTCCCCTTCCTAGGCCTCGCCGTCGTCCACCGCCCTGGTGCTCTCAGCACGGCGTGGTCAACGTGGTCAAGGAATGACTTCCATCAGACGTGGACTGTACATGGAGAGGCTGACAGCTGGGTCCACTGCCGCAGCAAGGAAGTGCCTCCTTATTACGCGGAAAATAATGATTCCTCCACCTGACAGCTGGGACCCACCGGACGGGCCACTGTATTTCGCGAAAAATCGTTCCCCCTGACTGCTGGGACCCACCAGCTACATCTTCGCACGCAAGGAAGTGCGTCCGGGCAAAAAAACGATTCGCCCCCCTGACTGCTGGGACCCACCAGCTACATCTTCACAGGCAAGGAAGTGCCTGACAGTCGGGACCCACCTGGTCGAAGTGTATGTAGCGTTGTCATTCTGGTCGCGAACGTGTACATACATATATACTGGTGGATGTAGAGGCGCACACGTGTCATAGTAGAGGTGCGTACGTTTCATAGTAGAGGCGTGCACGTAGCATGTACACGTACGTATATCATCCAGGGTGCAAGAAAGAAAATACGGCCATGTATGTGTACATACGGGCGGGGTCTCAAACGCCTACTCGCGCATACGTACTTCCAGGGCTCGTGTACATGGCTGGGTCGGAACAGAGAAACAGCGTCGTCGTCGTGTTCATGGGGAGGCAACGAAATGCGTCGTGTTCATGGGGAGGCAACGGAATGCATCATGTTCATCGGGAGGCAACGAAACGCGTGGGAGCCAACCGGCTGGGTCGAAACGGAATGCGTGGTCATGTTCATCGGGAGGGCTTGGACGGAACAGGCGATGGAAACAAGGCCTGGCATACCGCAGAATGGAGGAAACGGCCTTGTGTTCGACCGGCCACGTTCGATACGGGATCCTGTTGATCGGGAGGGGTCTGGCGTACCGCAAAACGGAGGAAACGGATCTCCTACGGTCGAAACGGGGGTCTTGTTGATCGGGAGGGGTGTGGCGTATCGC
The DNA here is from genome assembly GCA_032464435.1 of Aegilops umbellulata. Classification (NCBI taxonomy): domain Eukaryota; kingdom Viridiplantae; phylum Streptophyta; class Magnoliopsida; order Poales; family Poaceae; genus Aegilops; species Aegilops umbellulata. The sequence continues at coordinate 334,609,185 of CP136054.1, read as the reverse complement.
AAAACGGACGAAATGGACCTCCTACGGTCGAAACGGGGGTCTTGTTGATCGAGAGGGGTGTGGCGTACAGCAAAACGGATGAAACGAACCTCCTGCGGTCGAAACGGGGGTCCTGTTCATCGGGAGGGGTGTGGCGTACCGCAAAACGGGACTCCATGAGATACTGTTCATCTCCACCGTCGACCTCCTCCAGCCTCCACGGGCTACCGTCAACCTCCTCCAGCCTCCACGGGCTCTTGTTCATCCAGCCTCCACCGTGCGCTACTCCACCGGCTACTGTTCAACCACCCCTCCATGGGCACCCCTCCACCGTCTACTGTTCATCTAGCCCTCCACACCACGGGGTCCTGTTCAACCACCCCTCCACGGTCACCCCTCCATCGTCTACTATTCATCCAGCCCTCCACACCACGGGGTCCTGTTCATCCAGAGGCAACACCATCGCTCACTGTTCATCCAACCCCCCCCCCCCCGCGCGCAGCACTCACTGTTCATCGAATCAATCGGCTTCAGTTAGCAGCAGTAGTGAAGGAATCGCTCGATCGGGTTTAGTTAACAGCCATCGATCGATCGCTCGGGTTCAGTAACGCGTAGCCTGCAGTGCAATCGCTCGGGTTCAGTTAGAGCCCAACGCCTCACTCGGGTTCAGTTAGAGCCAACGCCTCGCACACACGCGCGTACGTGTACGAGAGAAACGCGCATTGCTCGGCCCCCGACCTCCCACCGTAACCGGGAACTCCCTGAAATTTTCCTCCCCCTCACTTCTACCACGGTTTTTCCGTCATGGACGGCCCAAAGAATGTCATGCAACTGCGTCTCCGGCACGCCCAGGACGAAAAGCCCATTTTCTGTCATAATTTTTTGTCTAGAAGTAGGAGCCCACCACATCTATGATGATACCGGGTTTGGTCACAATTACCGTCACAGAAGTGTCATATGTATGACAGAAAAAAAATCGTTCGGCCCAAAATGTCACGGATGTGTCTTTTTTTTTGTAGTGTTGGTTGATCTGCCAGATGGCGTTCGAGCCATTGAGTGCAAGTGGATCTTTAAGAAGAAAACTGATATGGACGGAATTTTCATAGTCCATAAGGCTCGACTTGTTGCTAAAGGTTATCGACAAGTTCAAGGAGTTGACTACGATGAGACTTACTCACCGGTAGCGATGCCTAAATCAATTTAGATCATTCTTGCTATAGCGGCATATTTCGACTATGAAATATGGCAGATGGATGTAAAAACGGCTATCCTTAATGGAAATTTAACCGAGGATGTGTATATAACACAACCCGAAGGTTTTGTGGATCCAAAGAAGTCTAGCATGGTATGCAAGCTTCAGAGATCCATTTATGGATTAAGGCAAGCATCTTGGAATTGGAACATTCGTTTTAATGAAGCTGCCAAAGAGTTTGGCTTCATCAAGAATGATTGTGATCATTGTGTATTCAAGAAGGTCAGTGGGAGCTCAGTTGCATTTCTGATCTTATATGTGGATGACATATTATTGATTGGAAATGATGTTCAAATGCTTGAATCTGTCAAGGACTCATTGAAAAACAGTTTTTTATGAAGGACTTGGGAGAAGCAGCTTACATTTTGGGAATCAAGATCTATAGAGATAGATCGAGAAGGCTTATTGAATTAAGCCAGAGTGCGTATTGACAAGGTGTTGAAGCGGTTCAACATGCAAGATGCCAAGAAAGGTTTCTTGCCCATGTCACATGGCATTAGTCTTAGCAAGACTCAGAGTCCTATGACTCCTGATGAGCGAAGACGCATGGATGGGATTCCGTATGCTTCGGATGTTGGGTCCATCATGTATGCTATGGTATGTACTCGTCCCGATGTTAGTTTTGCTCTTAGCGTGGTGGGCAGATACCAGGCTGGTCCAGGGGAGAGTCACTGGACAGTGGTTAAGAATATCCTTAAGTACTTGAGAAGGACTAAGGATATGTTCCTGGTTTATGGAGGCGAGGATGAGCTCGTTGTAAAGAGTTACACTGATGCTAGTTTCCAAACAGATAGGGATGATAGTCGATCGCAATCTGGGTTTGTGTTCATTCTGAACGAAGGAGCAGTGAGCTGGAGGAGCTCCAAGCAAGATACGGTAGCTAATTCTACAACAGAGGCCGAGTACATTGCGGCTTTTGAAGCTGCAAAAGAAGGTGTTTGGGTGAAGAATTTTATTTCTGATCTTGGTGTGGTTGAGGGCGCGTCTAATCCATTGGACCTCTATTGTGATAATAGTGGTGCCATTGCGCAAGTCAAGGAACCACGGAACCATCATAAAACCTAACACATACTCAGGTGTTTTAACCTTATTCGCAACATTGTCGAAAGAGGTGATGTAAACATATGCAAGGTACACACGGATGCAAATGTTGCAGATCCATTGACGAAGCCTCTCCCACGTCCGAAGCATGAGGCGCACATGAGCTCCATGGGCATACGATGCCTAAATGATTGACTCTAGTGCAAGTGGGAGACTGTTGGAGATATGCCCTAGAGGCAATCATGTGATGATGATATTTCCATATGTATTCATGAGTCTTTTGTACTGTCCTTGAACATCGTCAATGATATGTATCAATAAGTATGTGACTTGTTTGTTGAACTATGTATTGCATGATGATTGTTTTAATGGTCCCTAGTTGATAAGGTTATGCGGACACATATCCTTGACTAGTATACGACTCGGTTGATGACTATGTTTCACAAGTCATGTGCATGGAGATGCTAAACCGATAGTATGGGCTCAGGGATGGAGATCACCGAGTCGGACAGACCCACTTTGAGACGCGGCGAGATATAGTCATCTGTTAGTCTCAAGTGCAATGTCTATGCCATGTCCTAGACCTGAGGTCCTCGCATGTTCTCGGGATGAGGATCGACTCACTTAGGGTCTATGAAATGCTACTCCGTAACTGGGTAGTTATAAAGGTAGATTTCGGGTGAGTCATGAGACATGCCGCGAGACATGGTTGACCAAGATGGAATTTGCCCCTCCTATTTGGAGAGATATTCTCTGGGCCCTCTCGAGTGATCAGATTCGCAAAGCATGGCCATGCGACTTGGGTTAAGTGTTAACCCAGTTCGGGAATCTGTATCATGGTTTCGAGAAGAGAGGTCGACCTAACACAAGGGTGACATGTACTCGCCTTGAGCTCGACAAAAAATATCATGAGGCAAAAGGAAAGTTGAATATGCCACATTGTTGAGGTTCGTCAAACGACTTTACGCCCACATGGGAGTTGGCACGTTCTGCTAGGAGCCGCTACCAACTATCGAATCTGGTCGTGTCCATGTGTACGTGAACCTATAGGGTCGCACACTTAAGGGGTTGCAGCCCATTCGGATTGGATCTGAGTGGAAAATGGATGTGGACTCCTAGTGGGCTCAAGTGTTGAGCCCACCTCGAAGGTCTATATAAAGGGGAGTGGGCACACCACTCAGGGTTGATCGAATTGAACCCCGGTTAACAACCGCCACTCCCCACGCCCATGCCGCACGACCGGACCTAGCAGTCCGCCGCTCGACGCTGCTCCCCGTACGTGTGGATACCTTGGAGGCATCGCATCTGCGGTGCTTGGACGAACCGTTCAAGGGAACCGCGAGGTGCCGTTCGCGGGATCACTGTTCACGGGTCTTCGCTGTTCGCGGGAGATCGGCAACTCAAGGAGGAGACGGCCCGGGAGATCGGCTACACGCGTCACCAACTCTACTTCCGCTGCGATGACTGCGCGTCTAGTGGTAAACCCGATCCCGTGATCTATTTCCAGCAGCATGATCTTGGGTGCGCGGTAGAAAATTTTATTTGGCGCTAGCGTAGCGTACCACGTGTTCCAACAGAATAGATACGAGGGAAAATGGGGACAAGGTTACAAATGCTCACAACGAATATTTTTCCGAACAAAAACATTTTGAAGAGGAATTAGATGCAGACTTTGAGAAATGTTTCGAATGAAGGAGATATATAGAACGAGCTAGTAGGTCCGAAGAATATACTAGACAACGTGCTAGGCATTCCATTTGAGCTAAACATAACACAAACCCTAGATCTGAAGTGATTCGGGTGTTAGGGACAACTACAAACCACATCCACACTAGTAAAGGTAAAAACCTAGATCTAAGATATGCGCTAAAATCGAAGGAAAATAACCGCGGACGAACTTGAATCGTGAAGGATGGAGGTGTGAGTTCGAACCACACGTACCCTAGCTTGGTGACATGGAGCAACTATGGCGGCACGGGGAAGAAGATGTCCCGCGGCGGCGTGGAAAGACTCCGGTGACCACTTTCCGGTAGTGAAGTGGCGAAGAGGTCGTCGGTGTTGAGCTCAAGGTGGAGCGCTGTGGCGAGGGTTTTGACGGAGTGGAGGCGAGGAGAAAGGGAAGTGCACTTAAAGGAAGGGGAGCGGTGCGGTTTTTATATGAGAATGGAATAACCGCATGTAGTGGATTTTGATCGAACGGCCTCTATTCAGAGGCTATTGCGATTCAATGGTCAAGATGAAGTGGCAGTTGATGTCTTGCACGTGGCAACCGTCATAAAAGATCGTGGTCCTGACTTGGGCAAGAAACCCCAAATTTTGGACAGCTTCCATAGATTAATGTTCATACCGAATCTTAATCGTGTCAAGGACACCAGATAAAGTTTTGTTCCACATAAAATTGAGCATTTGTAACGGAACAACATAGACGGGAAGAGATAGAGCAGAGGGAAAATAGGGTCCTAGGCATTCCACTCAGATGGATAAACACAAACGCTCGAGTAAATAGCTATGAGAGAAATGCATTCAGACAAAAACAAAATCTTTCAATCGAAAAGAAAGCCAACAAAAGAAAAATGTGGTGGCGTGACCCATCGTATAAGAACTGTATGACCCCGAGCGTCGCACAATTATCGTGGCACCCAGTTAGTCTAGTTCTTCGTTAATGTATTCACTATCAGAAAGAAAATTTCACTTTATCAAAAAATTTCAAACTCTTTGAGTGTTATGCACCATTCCTTCTAAGATGTGGAAGTGTTAGCACAGGTGCGGAGTCCAGCTTACTGCATGTTTGCGAAGTCTAGGATATTTAGCTCACACTGTAACACACATAATCTTTTCTCATCGAGAGGCTTGGTGAAAATATCAGTGAGATTCTCTTCGGTCTTGACGTGATTGATGACAATATCCTCTCGAGCAACATCATCGCAAATGAAATGGTGTCTGATGGCAATATGCTTCGTGCGAGAATGCTGCACAGGATTATGTGCAATTTTGATGGCACTCTCATTATCACAATATAGAGGAATATGCTTGACCTTGATGCCATAATCCTTCAGTGTCTCCTTCATCCACAATAACCGAGTGCAACAAGCTCCAACAACAATATATTCGGCCTCAGCCATGGAAAGAGATACACAATTCTGCTTCCTTGATGACCAACAGACCAATGATCTACCAAGGAAATGACATGTCCCGAAGTAGATTTTCTATCAACCAAGTCACCAGCCTAATTTGAGTCTGAATATCCAACGAGATCAAACTTTGCTTCCTTAGGATACCATAAACCTAAGGTGGGGGTGTGAGCCAAATATCTCAGAATGCGCTTGATTGCTTAGTGATGTGGTTCTTTCGGTGCAGTTTGATAGCAGGCAGACATGCCAATACTCAACATAATGTCAGGTCTGGATGCACGTAGGTAAAGAAGAGAACCAATCATCGAACAATAAGCTTTCTGATCGTAATCCTTACCATACACATCTGCATCCAGCTTACTATTCGTGGACATAGGTGTTTTATAGCCCTTCATTTTGAATCTTGCATTTTGAACTTCTTCAAGCATTCATTCAGATATTTCTCCTGAGAAATGAAAATGCCATTTTTCTGTTGACAAATTTGCAGTCCAGGAAAGAACTTGAGTTCACCCATGATAGACATTTGATATTTATCGAACATCATTTTCCCGAACTCTAAGCTACGAGCATTGTTAGTACAACTGAAGATGATATCATCCACATAGATTTGACATACGAATAGATCGTTATAAACAACTAGCACTAGTGAGAAGTGTGGGATTGGTGGATTCTGGCTTAAACCCTTTGTCGAGCAAAAACTTCTTCAAAGTGTCATACCAAGCTCGAGGGGCTTGCTTTAGCCCATATAAAGCTTTATTCAACCTCAAAACTTTGTTAGGAAACTTAGGATGTTCAAAGCAAGCTGGCTATCTAACATAAAATTCCTCATGAATTTCACCATTGAGGAAAGCACTTCTCACATCCATTTGATAAAGCAAGATATCATTGTAATTTGCATAAGCGATAAGAATGTGAATTGCCTCAAGGCGTGCAACAAGAGCATATGTTTCACCGAAATCAATACCTTCTACCTATGTGTACCCTTGAGCAACAAGTTCTGCTTCGTTTCTCACCACAATGCCATTTCCATATTGCTTATTGCGGAAAATCCATTTTGTGCCGATGATATTGTGCTTCTTGGAATTCAGTTTGTCAACCAGTTCCCATACATCATTCAGTTTGAATTGCACCAACTCCTCTTGCATGGCATTCATCCAATCTGGATCATTCATGGCTTCATCATACTTGGTAGGTTCTACTAATGAAGCAAAGGAGAAACTACCATAGTAGTTAGCCAAACGAGTCCGTGAACAAGTTGTTGGTCGATAACTTGGATTCTCCATTTCATCGAGAATTAATGAAGGATCAACTCTATTTGCCACTCAAGGATGAGCATTTTTCTTCATGATGGTCATTGTTATTTTCATCAGCATTATCATTTGTATCATCATTCCCTTCAGGATTGCCATTTTGATCGGCATTTGGATTTTGATTGCCATTTCCATTCGGAGGAGCATTTGCTTCTACGATGGCTTGACGAGTTCTGCGTCGAGTCATTGGAGCATCATCATCAGAGGACTCAGGTGCATTTCCTTCAACAGGCTTGACGGTCCAATAGCCATTTGCCGATTAGCATCCGATATCAGTGGTTCATCTATCACATTTGGTAGGTGCTCCTTTTGGGAGCCGTTAGATTCATCAAACCGCACATTTACCGTTTCCATAACTTTCATGTGGTGAGAGTTATAGACACAATACGTATGCGAGTTTGAGCCTTAACCGAGAAGAAAACCTTCATGTGCCTTAGGTGCAAACTTGGAAGAATGATTCATATCAAGAATGTAACAATGTGCACCAAAAACAGGTAGATAAGAAACATTCGGTTTCTCGCGAGTGATAAGCTCATAAGAATTTCTTAAGAAACTTGTGAAGATAAACACGATTGATAGCATGACAAGTAGTGTTAATAGCATCAGCCCAGAAGCGAATGGGAGTTTTGTACTCACTAAGCATTTTTCTCCCCATTTCACTGAGAGTTCTATTCTTTTGTTTAACAACTCCATTCTGTTGGGGAGTGTATGCGGCAGAGAACTCATGAGTAATACCATGTTCATCAAGAAATTCAACAATATGAGTATTTTTGAAATCAGTTCCATTGTCACTTCTGACATGCTTAATTCACACATCATATTCATTCTGGGCCTTCATAGCGAAACTTTTGAAGATATCTTGGGTGCAGGTCTTGTCTTCGAGAAAGAATACCCAAGTGTATCAAGAGAAATCATCAACAATAACCAGACCATAATGACTGCCACCGAAGCTTGCATAATTTTGAGGACCGAATAAATCCATATGAAGAATTTCCAGTGGTCTTGTTGTGGTCATAACTATCTTGGATGAGTGATGCTTCTTGGCCAATTGCCGGCCTCACATGCAGCACAAAGATGATTATTTTCAAATTTTAAATCAGGAATGCCAAGGAGATGATTTTCTTCACCAGGATCTGCAAATTTATCATACCTGCATGACCAAGTCTTCGGTGCCACAACCAACCTTCAATTGCTTTTGCAAGCAAACAAGTTTGGACTGAGGGACCCGTAGAGAAATCCACAATATACAGATCACCTTTTCTAATTCCCTCGAAGACGAAGGAATTTTCAGAGGCCATGAAGACAATGCATTTGGAAATGTAAAATAGAACTAGCATGCCTAAATCACATAGCTTGCCAACTGACATAAGATTGAAACCAAGAGATTGATTAAGTAAAACATCATCAATGGACTTGTCTTTGAATATAGAAATTTTACCTAGCCCAATTACCTTTCCCTTGTTGTTGTTGCCAAAGGTGATATACTTCAGAGAAGAAGCAGTTAAATTGGGGCCGACAAACAACGACTTGTCTCTGGTCATATGACTAGTGCATCCACTATCCATTATGTACACCCGGAGACATAGTCTTGCAGAAGAATTAGGCTTTCTTAATCACCCACATCTTTGCATGTGGCTTCGAAACAGTAGAGCAAGTAGGATATGATTGCTTTTGATAAGCATAATTGTTGCTCGATGAGGTACGAGCATAATTGATAGAGTAAGCATTGAAATTCTTTCCACAAGCATGAGTATAATGATTGAATGAGGTATGCATGTACTCCTTGTATTAAACTTTTTCTGCCTGCATGGTTAGTCGAGCAGTAATAGGCAAGGCGTCAACATTTTTCTTAGGCACCCAAATAGCTTTCTTTGAGGGGCCATTTCGGCTATTTGGCCCAACATAGCGAGCAATAGCCTCACCATGTTGATTTTTGAACAACTTATAGTTGTCCATAGAATCATCATCAGGATATTTAGATATGGGAGAGTTATATCCCGAAAGTAGTGTTGGATCGAGCGTTTTGCTCTTGGCAGGTACCCACACTGTATGAGGATATTGATGAGGTTCCCAGTATGAACCATGCTCATTCAATTTCCTTTCGAAACCGATACCTTCCTTCCTGGGATTTTTGTGAAGAATAGATTTATTCAGAACGTCACAAAAGGTTTGATTCCCTTCGAGAGTTTCGAACATTCTTGTGTGAAGAAGATCCTTCAACCTTGCATTTTCATCAAAAACAGAACTATTTTCTTCGACCGAGGAGTTAGCATTCATAGATGATTCAGCATTGGTTCGTTCAAGGCATTTTAAACATGGTGGCTCAAACACTTAAGGTTTATCCTGAAGTTGTTGGGTGAGAAGAGAATTTTCTCTGATCAAATCCTCATGAGCCTCCCTCAGCGCCTCGAGTTCCTATTTCCTTTTCAATTAATCATAGGTCAATCTTTCGTGGCTTGAGAGTGGAAAACTCTTCAGTCAACGACTGATTTTTCTCCATCTCCTCAACCAACAACCCTTCAGATTTCCTGAGGGTTTTCTCCATTTTCTCAAGAGAGCTATGTTGAATATTGGAAATTTTGATCAACTTAGCATGGTCATCCTCATCAGAAGAATACTGATCACTAGAGTGAACCTTGTGATGTTTGGAGGATACCTTTTCTTTCGAGGCCTTGTCCATGAAGCAGTAGGCAGAAGTTTCATCGTTGCTTGATGTGTTCTCGAAGAAATTTGTTGCAGGAGAAGAGGCACATTCTATGCTGGCCATGCCCGAGTCGGAATCCTCATCGGATTCTTCTTATTCTTCGGATTCGGATGATTCTTCTTCATCGGAATCCATTTCCTTGTCGATGTACGCCTTTGCCTTGTGAGTGTTAATCTTGCAGTTGGAGGAAGACTTGGAAGGGTTCCTTGATGAAGATCTTGACGAAGATTTTGAAGTGGAGTTGTCCTCTTCTTGAAGAATTTCTTTGTTTTCTTCTCATCATTATTCGTAGTTCTTGCTCTGGCTTTTGCCTTGATGGTTGACTTAATCATATCTTCCACTGGCATGGATTTCTGCTTCCCAGAGAGGACAGTCCGAGATGAGTGTCTAGGCTTTGCACTTGAAACAGGTGTATTCTCCAGTGGGTTTTGATGAAGATTTTGAACCCTCAGAGTTGCTTGAACTTCTTTTCTGGAACTGGCTTTTCTTGTGAAAGCGTTGGAATCTTTTCATGATTAGTGTGAGATCTTTGCTAAGTCTTTCTGGGTCATCTAAATCTTCTTAGGCATTTCCATCAGAGGAAGACTCAGCCACAACCTTGAGAGCATGATTTTTGCGTTGAGTAGAGCCATACAAATGTCTTTTCTCTTCTTCTTGTTCCTCATGGGTGTTTAGTCTCTCCATGATATTAGCAGAGTTGAGGGTTTTGAAATCAGTACGTTCATGAATCATCAAGACAAGGGTGTCGAATGAACTGTCAAGTGATCGAAGCAGTTTATTCACAACTTCATGGTCAGTGATGTCTTTGGCGCCGAGACGTTGAAGTTCATTTGCTATGTCACTGAGACGGTAAAAGGTTTGCTGGCAGCTCTCATTTCCAATGCGCTTGAAGCAATTGAATTTTGCTAGTAGACTATCAATTCGAGCTTCTTTCGGAGTTGAAACTCCTTCATTGATCTTCTCGAGGACATCCCACAATTCCTTTGCAGTTTAACACTGGCGATAGCAAAGAAATTGTACTCGATTGAGATGGCCGCCAATCTCATCTTTGGCCTCGGCATCCAGCTGAATGAGCATCTTTTTTTCGTTGGTATGGGCTTGAGGTATAGTGACTGTGAGCCTGAGCTACACCATGTTCCACATATCATCATCTATTGCTCGGAGACGGATCTTCATCTTCTCCTTCCAAAAGGGGTAATCCGTCCCATCGAATATGGGAATCTTGAGATGCGATTTGTAGTTCACTGAAGACATACTTAAATTCCAAAGTCATTAGACTAAAATGCGCTAAGTCAAGGAGTACCTTGCTCTGATACCAAATGTAGGAACGAAGTATGTCTACCAGGGGGTGAATGGGAGTTTTAAATTTTCTTCGAAAAACACAAAACTCTAATAACCCAGCAGCGGAATGAATGAAAACAAGCTACATCGAACTAAAACAGAGTACTGAATGAAAACTGAGTAGTGCATTGATACAAATCACACAAATGAAAATGCATCAAAGGTAAACATGGGTGACAAAGATAACCGATGGTCCTTGATGGTGACAAGGTATTTGTTCGACCACTTCGTCCTTCTGCATAAGGACTACATCTGGTTGGAGGGGCTGTGACTTAACACGGAAGATAAACTCTCTTCACCCTATTCTCCTCGACAATCGATTCTTCAACCAACGTCGATTACTCGTGGTAGATACTTGAAGGCAATCTCCAAACCTTTACAGACTTCTTCGAGAACCACAATCACTCTTGGTCTGTGAAGAAATTGACACCTAACCGTCTAGAGAGTTGCAGCTCTCAAGAGTAATAGGTGGAGCGTACTGGACTTAGATTCGAGCGATGCTAACCACTATCTAATTCTTCGGCTCTAGGGTTTTCTCTCGGTGGATTTTAAACTCAAATCGCTCAGAGAGTGGGTTTCTCAACAATCTTCTCAGAATCAAATGGAGTAGCCACCGGACAAAGCCAGCGCGGGGTGGCAATTTATAGCAATAGCCTTCCCAGATGGGAAATGACCATTTTGGACACAAGGTCCAACGAATGGCCAACCGACACGTTCACAACGGTCGGATTTTGGAGTAACAGTAACATTACTTGAGGAACAAGTAATGCTAAATTCTCGGTTCAAGACAAGTCTCTCGCAGGGAAGAAGATCACAGTCTCTTGCTGGCAAGTATTTGCTAGGAGCACAAAGAGATTTCTCTCACCACTTTCATAGGATTTGGGTTTAGCATCAGAGAATCAAAGTTTCGAACGCTACACCCCTCTTAATAGTATGGTGGTCCTATGCCTCAATGAAAGAAGAAGAATAATGGAACAAATGCTACGACTTCGCTTCGTCTTCATTCTCCTGGACACAGTCATTATCTTCGAACAGACACCAAACCAATTGCTTGAACTTCAGTAATTTTTAGGGGTCACTCTTGTTAGCATTATCTTTGGTGATAACCTTCCCTGCAACGTAGGGAGATTGTCTATGAGGTTTGCATCAAACTCCTCGATCTCTCAGGGACCTGTTACTCTGTGTGCACTAGCAAACACATAAGTCCCATACTGTTTATGTCAACAAACTCCAAAACATAAGGGGCCCATCATTGCACCAGCATAAGCTTTGAGCTCTGACACCTTTGCAAATATCTGCTTCCCTCTGCAAAGGGCCTATCTATTTACTTTTATGTTATTTACTTTTGTTGTTGAGTCATCACCTTCTCAACGAAAGCACCAGCCTTGAGAGCGCTATTGTCATTCTTATGCATTGAGTATAGCTAATATTTTGTGCATCGTGATTGGATCTCTTCTACCATGAATTACAATGTTTAGTCACTTCTTGAACTTTGGAGGTGCTCTGCATTTATGTTTTGCAGTCTCAAAAAGGCCTAGCGAGATACCATGTTGTCATATTATATCATGATTGTTTTGAAAAATAGTTGGCATTTGAGATATGTTATTAATGCTCGCTAGCTGATTATGCCATTGATATGAGTAAATGTGATTTCTAAGTGTTATAATTTGCATGGTTAGTTCATGATTTTGTTGAAAACTTGGGTGCTATTTAAGCTTATATATGGATACAAGAACAAAAGAGTTCGTAAAAGTTTTTCTTTATCACTTTCAGTTTGTCTACTGAATTGCTTGAGGACAAGCAATGAGTTAAGCTTGGGGGGTTGATATGTCTCTGTCGTATATAATTTCCAAACACCTTTGCTCTTGTTTTGGACTCTAATTTGCATGATTTGAATAAAACTAACCCAGACTGACGCTGTTTTCAGAAGAACTACCATGGTGTCATTTTTTGTGCAGAAATAAAAGTTCTCAGAATTGGACGAAACGTTTTGAAGATTTTTTATTGAATATATGAAAAATACTAGAGCAAAGATCCACCGGAGGGGGGCCACCAGTTGCTCACAAGGCAACAGGGCGCGGCCACCCCCTAGGGCGTGCCCTGTTACCTTGTGGGGCCCACATGGCTCCGCTAACCCTAATTCCAGCGCTATAAATTTCGTCTTCCCGAGAAAAAAATAAGAGAAGAAGTTTCATCGTGTTTTATGATACCGAGCCGCCACCACTATTGGGGAACATAGCATGCAATTTAAAACAAATTCCTATGCTCACGCAAGGTCTATCTAGGAGACGCATAGCAAGGAGAGGGGGAGAGTGTGTCCACGTACCCTCATAGACCGAAAGCAGAAACCTTAGCTTAACGTGGTTGATGTAGTCGAACGTCTTCTCGATTCAACCGATCAAGCACGGAACGTACGGTACCTCCGAGTTCTCCACACGTTGTGACGCCCGGATAATTAGGCTACAGAAAAACTCTGCTAAAGATGCCACGTCACCTCCGTTAGTGTTGCTAATCCCTCGTTAGTTCAAAAACCGATTCAAAATTCAAATTCCAAATATGACATACAACAAAATTTTCAAACAATAAAACAAATATGTTCGGTTTGTGGCAATTAAATCATAGGTAATATTGGTAGAGAAACCACATTTATATAAAATAATTAACTGCACTATGATAATTAAAACAGTAACTAAAACATTAATTAAATGCCTTTTCTAAATTATGAAATATTAAAACATTTTATTTAGGGGTCAAACTTTTTGTAGCCGTGGCTTACATGATAACACTAATTTAGAAGTTTATTTTATTCTTTAATTAAACTAAAATACATTAAAGACTAAAAGAGAAATGAACAAAAGGTAAAACAAAAAATAATAATAACAAAAGTAAGGGGACCCCCCCCCCCGCGCTGGACCTCAGCCCAGCTGGCCATCCAACCGGCCGGCCCACCTAACCCCTCCATAACCTCCCCACCGACAGAAACCCTAGCCTATCGCCCCCACTCTCCCCACTCGCTCGCTCCCCCACTCCCCCCGTTTCTAGATCGGGGCAAACCGCCCCGACCCCATCGTCCCTGGCACCGCCACCCGTCGCCACTCCTCTACCACGCCACCGCGCCCCGACGTTCGACGCCATCACCGGACCCCGTCGCCGCGCCGAGCCCCCTCTGCCGGATCGCCCTCGTCCCGATCTGGATCGGCAAGCGAGCCGATCCCCGACGCCCGGCGCCACTTCATCCTCGCCGCCTCGGATCGCCCCCACCGCGCCCGACGCCGCCGTCCCTAGCGCCCGACGACGACCCCGCCGTCGCTTCTTGCCGCCACCCGGAGCTCCTTCGCCTCGACTCCATCGACGCGCGCGTCCCCGTCCTCCTCCCCGACGGCTCCACCAAGCCTCGCCGCTGAACCCCTGCAACGTGGGGTGAGGACCCCGAACTCCCTCCCCCGAGTTTTCCTTCTGCTCGCTCCGCCGTTCTTGCCGCTGCTATGTGCTACTGCCCGCCCAACTCACCGCTGCTGCTGCCGACGACCTCGCCTCACATAGCCGCACCGGCTCATGCCCGCCTCCTTCCGTGCATGCCCTACCTCTGCTCCGTGCCGGCCAACATCGTCAACCACGGCCCTGCACCACTCGTCGCCGCCGCCCGGTTCAGACCCCGCCTCTGCTCGCCCTGCGTCACCGCGCACATGCCCCTGGCCTCTCCTGCCTGCGTGCACCACCGCCCATGGACACGTCTGCTCGCCGCGGCGCTGCTCGCGCGTCCCTTCACCCCTGCGCCTCCCTTGGCATGGCCGCCGGTGCCGGCGTGCGCCGCGCGCGCCCAGTGATCTCGGGGTTGCGCCTGCACCCCCTACACGCGGCCCCCGTCGCCCGCTGCGCCCGCTTGGGCGCACGCCCACACCCGAGCGCGTGCGCCCGTTAAGGCCTCCCGGCCTATGACAAAGGGCCCCACGCCCAGAACATTTTCAAAAAAAAGAATTAAAAATAAATAAATAAATAAATAAATAAATAAATACATTAATTAATCAATCAATAAGTGAATTAATTAAGTTAATTAATCATGTTTAATTAATCTAATTAACTAGTTAGTTTAATTAAATAGTAATTAGTTTAACTAAGACCTAATTAACCTAAACAGAGTATGACAGGTGGGTCCCACTGGACCCACATGTCAGTTTGACCCAGTCAACTCAGTTGACTGCTGACGTCAGCATGACATCATGCTGATGTCATTAATTCATTTTTGAATTAATTTAAATAATTAATTAAATACCAGAAATTAATAAAATCTTTAGAAAATCATATCTTTTAATCCGTAACTCGGATTAAAATATTTACAACATGAAAGTTGCTTAGAACAACGAGACGAACCCGGATACGCATCAGTTTTATCCGCCACACATCCCTAGCATAGCAAACACGCAACTTCCCCCTCCGGTTCATCTGTCCGGAGACACGAAACACCGGGGATACTTTCCCGGATGTTTCCCCCCTTTGCCAGTATCACCTCTTGCTGCGTTAGGTCACCTCTAGCACCACGTATTGCCGCGTCTTGCTTTGTCTTACATTTGATTGCTCTGTTATTTATTGTGTTCCCCCTCCGTTACTTCTTTCCGGTAGACTCCGAGACCGCTGCCGATGTCCGTGTGTTCGACAACACCGAAGATGACCCTTCTTTCTTGCCAGAGCAACCAGGCAAGCCCCCCCTCCCTTGATCACCAGATATCGCCTACTCTCCTCTATACTGCTTGCATTAGAGTAGTGTAGCATGTTACTGCTTTCGTTATTCCTATCCTGATGCATAGCCTGTCCTTGTTACTACTATTGTTACCTTTACCTGCAATCCTACCTGCTTAGTTTAGGATGCTAGTTTACCATCAGTGGCCCTACATTCTTGTCCGTCTGCTGTGCTATACTATCAGGCCGTGGTCACTCGGGAGGTGATCACGGGTATATACTATATACATGATACATGTGATGAACAAAGACGGGTCGGCTCGTAGGAGTACCCGCGAGTGGTTCTTTGAGGCGGAGCGACAGGGCAGGTTACGACCACCTAGGAGAGAGGTGGGCCTGGCCCTATCGGCATTCGCGGATACTTAACACGCTTAACGAGATCTGGTTATTTGATCTGAGTCTGGCTACTGGCCTATACGCACTAACCAACTACGTGGGAAAGATATGGGCACTCGGCGTCGTGGTATCAGCCGAAGCCTTCGTGACGTCAGCGACTGAGCGGCGTGCGCCGGATTGGAACATAAGCCTGCTCTTCTATTAAGGGGGCTAGTTCTGCTTCCGGCTGCGTACGCAACGTGCAGGTGTGCTTAGGGCGATGGGCCCAGACCCCTGCGCTCTTAGGTTTAGACCGGCGTGCTGACCGCTCTGTTGTGCCTAGGTGGGGCTGCGACGTGTTGATCTTCCAAGGCCGGGCATGACCCAGGAAAGTGTGTCCGGCCAAATGGGATCAAGCGTGTTGGGCTGTGTGGTGCACCCCTGCAGGGAAGTTAATCTATTCGAATAGTCGTGTCCCTCGGTAAAAGGACGACCCGGAGTTGTACCTTAACCTTATGACAACTAGAACCGGATACTTAATAAAACACACCCTTCCAAGTGCCAGATACAACCCAGTGATCGCTCTCTAACAGGGCATCAAGGAGGGGATCGCCGGGTAGGATTATGCTATGCGATGCTACTTGGAGGACTTCAGTCTACTCTCTTCTATATGCTGCAAGACGGAGGCTGCCAGAAGCGTAGTCTTCGACGGGATTAGATATCCCCCTCTTATTCTGGCATTCTGCAGTTCAGTCCACTGATATGGCTCCTTACACATATATCCATGCATATGTAGTGTAGCTCCTTGCTTGCGAGTACTTTGGATGAGTACTCACGGTTGCCTTGTTTCCCCTTTCCCCCATTTCTCTACTCGATTGCTGCGACCAGACGATGGACCCCAGGATCCAGACGCCACCGTCGACGACGACTCCTACTACACTGGAGGTGCCTACTACTACGTGCAGCCCGCTGACGACGACCAGGAGTAGTTAGGAGGATCCCATGCAGGAGGCCTGCGCCTCTTTCGATAGTATCCCAGTTGGTGCTAGCCATCTTATGGCAACCTTGTTTAACTTATGTATGTACTCAGATATTGTTGCTTCCGCTGACTCGTCTATGATCGAGCACTTGTATTCGAGCCCTCGAGGCCCCTGGCTTGTATTACGATGCTTGTATGACTTATTTTATTTGTAGAGTTGTGTTGTGATATCTTCCCGTGAGTCCCTGATCTTGATCGTACACATTTGTGTGCATGATTAGTGTACGGTTAAATCGGGGGCGTCACAAGTTGGTATCAGAGCCGACTGCCTGTAGGAATCCCCCTTCCAATCTCCTTGGCCGAAGTTGAGTCTAGACATTACAAAACTTTTACTAACATGGTTGTGTGCCTTACGGGCCCACGTCGCCATTGGGTGGTATTAGTATCTTTTATTCCTCGTCTATACTCTGGGATTCTGATCTCTCTTCTATTCGGGTTAAATGATTTTTCTAAAATCTAACTCTAGGTTCTCATTACCACTTCCTGCCGAAGAGCCCCTTCATTACAGATGATCGACTGCTTCAACAGAAGATTTTGAAAATACTCTACGATTTTCTCTCAAGACCTTGTGCCCGTTGCCTTTGCAATTCCCTTCCACCGAAATATCCCTATGGATAAATACTTACACCTGTCATGCTTACTTTTATTCCTAGTCGATCTTGTTATTACAAGATACCCCGAGAATATTTTGTGCCTACTGCCTTGTAGTTCTTTGCCACCTGAATACCCCTAGGAATAATTTCTCGCACTTTCCGAGTATCCGCTCATCCCCAGTTGTTCAGGTGTTTCACAAAAGTCTTTGAAATACTATTCAATCCTCCGAAAATCCTTAGCAGCTTTATTGCTCTGCAAATACTTGTCTACTTGCATTATGGATGCTTCCCAAATATCTGGCAATATTCACTAATATCTTTTGACACCGTCATTTTGATCCTATCGATTCAACATGTGTGCGAATGCACGCAATCATCTATCAACCCTTCTAAATTATCTTTCCGGCTCATACATCATTTTTGAACATGGGCTGGTTCTCGACCAAACTATTTGTCGTCAATTGTGCCTCTGGTCTATACAACATATCCATCTTCGATCAGAGCGACGGCTTCTGATCCTTTGTTTTGGAAATCGTAATTCCTTTGTTATCTAAGCATCGAATTATTCAGATGTTCTATAATATGATGCCCGTGCATTCTTCTTCCTCTGTTTGAGTACCGATGCTCACATCAGATCCCTTGTGGACCATCGATTCCTTTGTTGGATTTTATCCGACAGTGTCCTTCATATTGAATAACCTTGAGGGCCTTTCCATGGGTATATAATGCCTTTGGTAAATTGTATCATCTGCTTTTGAACAATGCTCTACTTTCGAGCTTGTACTATTTACCCCGAAGTTTGTGGTATATGTTTCGAAGATGCCCTGATGGGTTGAACCTATGCCTTCCTTAATATGTGTGAACTCGGAAGTTTTCACGGGTCATACTCATCTGGTATTTCACCAGGTAAAACTTTCAACACTAATGCCATTATCGAAACGAGAAGTGAATGTAAGGTTATGCTTTGGAGAAGTGGGAGTCGACCTTGAACTTTGTGTTCATGCCCATGGAACCGAGGTGGAACTTATCATGGAAGCTTCTCGTAGTAGTAACAATCCCCTTGTTATAACTTCTTCTCTTATCTATGCTTGGTCTTTTGCGACCGTGGTTTCGACCATGTTGTTCTTCTTTGATCCCATTTCTTGGACAAGTTTAAGTGCTTGCCTTCTGCAAATGATTTGACTTGTCCAACCCCTATCCCGCTCTACCCTTGAGTATACCCTCTGGTACCACAAGAATATCATGGAACTACATAACTTCTTATGGGTTCTTCATCAACTGTTATTTCTCACCGATTCCAATTTTCCTGGGTTTTGGGTTGTCGTCAACCGAGAACACTGATAAGTGAATCAATTCCGCACTTCGATTCAATAACTCTAAGTAATCTTCATTGCTTATGAGTTTATTAATCCTTCAAGTCATTGCTAGCCTGATCGGCTATATCTTTATCGTGCAACTTTTTAACTGTGCTACCTGGCCTGGCCCCTCTTTTCGGAGCATAGACTTAGATGGTAAGCTAATCTTCCGTGATCTTCCTCGTCATATCATTTCTCCTTGAACAGACTTGATTTTGAGTTTGTGTCGTACCCATGGTTCCAATAACCTTTCGCTTCATCATTCCTTTGACTCAATGTTGTCGCTGATTGATTACATCATCATGAAATCTCTCGACAAATGTGTCGTGATCATCATCAACCTTATGAGCTCTTCCAGGATATCAATCGGATTCATGAAGAGAAATACCATCCTTGCCCCCGATGATTTGTGTTATCATCGGCCACTTTATTGCCTTCCCTCCAACACAAACTTGTTCGTGTTTTGTGTTATACCTTGAGTTCCTTGCTATCCAGCATTTGTTCTTCTTTACCTTGGAATATTACCCCCTTTATGTCAAGAATGTCGTGGTAATTTTACCACCTCTTGAGAATTCTTGATATAGTAATATCTCTCGCCGTTTGCGGTCATTTCTTGGTCTCCGTGTTGTTTCTAACCGGAATACCGACAAATGGTCTGTGATGTGTAAATTCTAAACTTCTAGCAACCCTATTGCTTTGAAGTTATTGGTCTACAGTTTCATTCTAAGTCTATTGCTTATTGAATCATCATTCGAACATTGATCGTGCTACCTAGTTCAGACTCCTGGGTGCACCCTTCCATCATTGTTCAGTTGTGTAGGTTTTCCTCGAGCATACATCATTATACCATTTGACCTGACAAATGTTATCTCCTTGTTCACATAACTGTGGAGATTCGTCCTTTTTGGATACCACGTTGAATTACGCTGAGTCCATCAGCCACCTCCCCATCCTCTCCTTGGCTTAATGATGAACCCTTGTTCGGAACTCGCTTCCATAGTTCATTTTCCAAGAATCATATAATGTCAACTCGTCAAATTGTGATTGCACCTTTTCCTTCTCAGGCATCTAGAGTCTGAGATATCCTAGCACCAATCAGATCTGAATCTCAGTCAGATATGATGGTTGGGACATATTCACAAAAGTTATAACATTGGTCCTTGACCCGATAAGGTGATGTCATGCTTAGCACACCTGGCCGGAGGACCTATTGTTATAGTTTCCATTTTAGTAAGGTTATCCATTCTTCCATGAGGAAATTGTAAGACTTATTCTATAAGTTGTTCCTGGTGGATCCTTTGTGTATCCAAAGTCTGATCTTTGCTTGAAAACCATGTCAATGCTATCTCTAAGCATGTCTGTGGTACTCCGATTTTCAAAAAGAACATTTGAAGCCAATGCTAAATGTTTCCTGCTCAACTATCCAAACACCGCGGTATGGGTAAAGTCATGAGATTTCTCTCCCCTTTCCTAAAGGGTTTTCTACATTAAATCCTTTCATGGATATCATGCTAGTCCTTGGGAAGGATATACCCCTGAAGAATGTGTTTAAACACATTTTCCTTTCCATTGTTTTGTTTAACCTTTCTGGTGATCTATATGATCTAAGCAGTAATATTCTTCTGCTTAAGTAAACACCTAGGTGTACAGCCGTGACGGTAAGACCCTGTTACTATTGTTGATGACGTTCTGGTAACCACCGATGGACGAGAACTTTGCCTATTGGTCCGCCTCGTTCAACGAGCAGGGGAATGGTTCTCTTCATCCCTCGCCCTTGGTACCGACGTTGTTTTCGACATAACTGACGGGCTACCCTCTGACATGCCTTGTTATTATGACCGTGCAAGATGTCACCACTCCTTCTACCTTTATCCCGTATGGTGGGCCCATAACCCATGGTTCCACAGGATCGAAACCTGACTCTCCGGTACAACCCTGTTTCTAATAGTTATTCCTAGAGCTTGACTCGTATGTAGTTCATGAGCCACCTGCCTAGTGATCTATTTTGGTATCAGACGCAATACTTATTCCCATTGCTCTGAACCCCTTTCACATTTCGTATCAGGCGTCGAGCGATTGCCTATGTGCTTGAAACTTCTTATTGTACCTTCGAACTTTACTCTCGATGTGTTTTAATTGTTCAACTCGAGAGGTACTCATATGCTCATTCATGGGATAATCCTAGATTATTACCCTTATAGCATTCTGTCGTTGCCGATCTGCCCCGTTACCTATTCGTAAGTACGAAGGAACCCCCAAGAAAGGATGACGACTTCATAATGATGACCTGAAGCAGTGGAATGAAGACATCAATGTAATGGGTCGATCTCTTCGAGAAGAGCAGCCAAGATTGAGAAGATCCGTTAGCATTTCGTAACCAGATCTCCCCCCTACTCTACCTCTTAAATCTCGGGACGAGATTTCTTGTAGTGGAGGAGAATTGTGACGCCCGGATAATTAGGCTACAGAAAAACTTTGCTAAAGATGCCACGTCACCTCCGTTAGTGTTGCTAATCCCTCGTTAGTTCAAAAACCAATTCAAAATTCAAATTCCAAATATGACATACAACAAAAGTTTTCAAACAATAAAACAAAAATGTTCGGTTTTGTGGCAATTAAATCATAGGTAATATTGGTAGAGAAACCACATTTCTATAAAATAATTAAATGCACTATGATAATTAAAACAGTAACTAAAACATTAGTTAAATGCCTTTTCTAAATTATAAAATATTAAAACATTTTATTTAGGGGTCAAACTTTTTGTAGCCGTGGCTTAAATGATAACACTAATTTAGAAGTTTATTTTATTCTTTAATTAAACTAAAATACATTAAAGACTAAATGAGAAATGAACAAAAGGTAAAACAAACAAAAAATAATAACAAAAGTAAGGGAACCCCCCCCCCCCCCGCGCGCGCGCTGGGCCTCAGCCCAGCTGGCCATCCAACCGGCCGGCCCACCTAACCCCTCCATAACCTCCCCACCGACAGAAACCCTAGCCTATCGCCCCCACTCTCCCCACTCGCTCGCTCCCCCACTCTCCCCACTCGCTCGCTCCCCCACTCCCCCCGTTTCTGGATCGGGGCAAACCGCCCCGACCCCATCGTCCCTGGCACCGCCACCCATCGCCACTCCTCTACCACGCCACCACGCCCCCGACGTTCGACGCCATCACCGGACCCCGCCGCCGCGCCGAGCCCCCTCCGCCGGATCGCCCTCGTCCCGATCTGGATCGGCAAGCGAGCCGATCCCCGATGCCCGGCGCCACTTCATCCTCGCCGCTTTGGATCGCCCCCACCGCGCCCGACGCCGCCGTCCCTAGCGCCCGACGACGACCCCGCCGTCGCTTCTCGCCGCCACCCGGAGCTCCTCCGCCTCGACTCCATCGACGCGCGCGTCCCCGTCCTCCTCCCCGACGGCTCCACCAAGCCTCGCCGCTAAACCCCTGCAACGTGGGGTGAGGACCCCGAACTCCCTCCCCCGAGTTTTCCTTCTGCTCGCTCCGCCGTTCTTGCCGCTGCTGCGTGCTACTGCCCGCCCAACTCACCGCTGCTGATGTCGACGACCTGCCTCGCACAGCCGCACCGGCTCATGCCCGCCTCCTTCCGTGCACGCCCTACCTCTGCTCCGTGCCGGCCAACATCGTCAACCACGGCCCTGCACCACTCGTCGCCGCCGCCCGGTTCAGACCCCACCTCTGCTCGCCCTGCGTCGCCGCGCACATGCCCCCTGGCCTCTCCTGCCTGCGTGCACCACCGCCCATGGACGCGTCTGCTCGCCGCGGCGCTGCTCGCGCGTCCCTTCACCCCTGCGCCTCCCTTGGCATGGCCGCCTGCGCCGGCATGCGCCGCGCGCGCCCAGTGCCCTCGGGGTTGCGCCCGCACCCCCGCACGCGGCGCCCGTCGCCCGCTGCGCCCGCTCGGGCGCACGCCCACACCCGAACGCGTGCGCCCGTTAAGGCCTCTCGGCCTATGACAAAGGGCCCCAAGCCCAGAACGTTTTCAAAAAAAAGAATTAAAAATAAATAAATAAATAAATAAATACATTAATTAATTAATCAATAAGTGAATTAATTAAGTTAATTAATCTAATTAACTAGTTAGTTTAATTAAATAGTAATTAGTTTAACTAAGACCTAATTAACCTAAACAGAGTATGACAGGTGGGTCCCACTGGACCCACATGTCAGTTTGACCCAGTCAACTCTGTTGACTGGTGACGTCAGCATGACATCATGCTGATGTCATTAATTCATTTTCGAATTAATTTAAATAATTAATTGAATACCAGAAATTAATAAAATCTTTAGAAAATCATATCTTTTAATTTGTAACTCGGATTAAAATATTTTCAACATGAAAGTTGCTCAGAACAACGAGACGAACCCGGATATGTAGCTCGTTTATCCGCCACACATCCCTAGCATAGCAAACACGCAACTTTCCCCCTCCGGTTCATTTGTCCGGAGACACGAAACACCGGGGATACTTTCCCGGATGTTTCCCCCCTTTGCCAGTATCACCTCTTGCTGCGTTAGGTCACCTCTAGCACCGCGTATTGCCGCGTCTTGCTTTGTGTTACATTTGATTGCTCTATTATTTATTGTGTTCCCCCTCCATTACTTCTTTCCGGTAGACTCCGAGACCGCTGTCGATGTCCGTGTGTTCGACTACACCGAAGATGACCCTTCTTTCTTGCCAGAGCAACCAGGCAACCCCCCCCCCCCTTGATCACCAGATATCGCCTAATCTCCTCTATACTGCTTGCATTAGAGTAGTGTAGCATGTTACTGCTTTCGTTATTCCTATCCTGATGCATAGCCTGTCCTTGTTACTATTGTTGTTACCTTTACCTGCAATCCTACCTGCTTAGTTTAGGATGCTAGTTTACCATCAGTGGCCCTACATTCTTGTCCGTCTGCTATGCTATACTATCGGGCCGTGGTCACTCGGGAGGTGATCACGGGTATATACTATATACGTGATACATGTGATGAACAAAGACGGGTCGGCTCGTAGGAGTTCCCGCGAGTGGTTCTTTGAGGCGGAGCGATAGGGCAAGTTACGACCACCTAGGAGAGAGGTGGGCCTGGCCCTGTCGGCGTTCGCGGATACTTAACACGCTTAAAGAGATCTGGGTATTTGATCTGAGTCTAGCTACTGGCCTATACGCACTAACCAACTACGCGGGAAAGATATGGGCACTCGGCGTCGTGGTATCAGCCGAAGCCTTCGTGACGTCAGCGACTGAGCGGCGCGCGCCGGATTGGAACATAAGCCTGCTCTTGTATTAAGGGGGCTAGTTCTGCTTCCGGCCGTGTATGCAACGTGTAGGTGTGCTCAGGGCGATGGGCCCAGACCCCTGCGCGCTTAGGTTTAGACCGGCGTGCTGACCGCTCTGTTGTGCCTAGGTGGGGCTGCGACGTGTTGATCTTCCAAGGCCGGGCATGACCCAGGAAAGTGTGTCCGGCCAAATGGGATCAAGCGTGTTGGGCTACGTGGTGCACCCCTGCAGGGAAGTTAATCTATTCGAATAGCCGTGTCCCTTGGTAAAAGGACGACCCGGAGTTGTACCTTGAGCTTATGACAACTAGAACCGGATACTTAATAAAACACACCCTTCCAAGTGGCAGATACAACCCGGTGATCGCTCTCTAACAGGGCATCGAGGAGGGGATCGCCGGGTAGGATTATGCTATGCGATGCTACTTGGAGGACTTCAGTCTACTCTCTTCTATATGCTGCAAGACGGAGGCTGCCAGAAGCGTAGTCTTCGACGGGATTAGATATCCCCCTCTTATTCTGGCATTCTGCAGTTCAGTCCACTGATATGGCTCCTTACACATATATCCATGCATATGTAGTGTAGCTCCTTGCTTGCGAGTACTTTGGATGAGTACTCACGGTTGCCTTGTTTCCCCTTTCCCCCATTTCTCTACTCGATTGCTGCGACCAGACGATGGACCCCAGGATCCAGACGCCACCGTCGACGACGACTCCTACTACACTGGAGGTGCCTACTACTACGTGCAGCCCGCTGACGACGACCAGGAGTAGTTAGGAGGATCCCATGCAGGAGGCCTGCGCCTCTTTCGATAGTATCCCAGTTGGTGCTAGCCATCTTATGGCAACCTTGTTTAACTTATGTATGTACTCAGATATTGTTGCTTCCGCTGACTCGTCTATGATCGAGCACTTGTATTCGAGCCCTCGAGGCCCCTGGCTTGTATTACGATGCTTGTATGACTTATTTTATTTGTAGAGTTGTGTTGTGATATCTTCCCGTGAGTCCCTGATCTTGATCGTACACATTTGTGTGCATGATTAGTGTACGGTTAAATCGGGGGCGTCACAAGTTGGTATCAGAGCCGACTGCCTGTAGGAATCCCCCTTCCAATCTCCTTGGCCGAAGTTGAGTCTAGACATTACAAAACTTTTACTAACATGGTTGTGTGCCTTACGGGCCCACGTCGCCATTGGGTGGTATTAGGATCTTTTATACCTCGTCTATACTCTGGGATTCTGATCTCTCTTCTATTCGGGTTAAATGATTTTTCTAAAATCTAACTCTAGGTTCTCGTTACCACTTCCTGCCGGAGAGCCCCTTCATTACAGATGATCGACTGCTTCAACAGAAGATTCTGAAAATACTCTACGACTGTCACTAGGATCAAGCACCGCAAGATTGAACCCGGAGCTAAGCACTTCTCCCATTGCAAGAAAGATCAATCTAGTAGGCCAAACCAAACTGATAATTCAAAGAGACTTGCAAAGATAACCAATCATACCTAAAAGAATTCAGAGGAGATTCAAATATTGTTCATAGATAATCTTGATCATAAACCCACAATTCATCGGATCTCGACAAACACACCACAAAAGAAGAGTTACATCAAATAGATCTCCAAGAGAATCGAGGAGAACTTTGTATTGAGATCCAAAGAGAGAGAAGAAGCCATCTAGCTAATAACTATGGACCTGAAGGTCTGAGGTAAACTACTCACACATCATCGGAGAGGCTATGGTGTTGATGTAGAAGCCCTCCGTGATCAATGCCCCCTCCGGCGGAGCGCTGGAAAAGGCCCCAAGATGGGATCTCACGGGTACAGAAGGTTGCAGTGGTGGAAATAGGGTTTTAGCTCCTCTGCTGATGGTTTGGGGGGTACGTAGGTATATATAGGAGGAAGAAGTAGGTCACTGGAGCTACGAGGGGCCCATGAGGGTGGAGGGTGCGCCCAGGGGGGTAGGCGCGCTCCCTTGCCTCATGGCCTCCTCATTCGTTTCTTGACGTCCACTCCAAGTCCTCTGGATCACGTTTGTTCAGAAAATCACGTTCCCGAAGGTTTCATTCCGTTTGGACTCCGTTTGATATTCCTTTCATTCAAAACACTGAAATAGGCAAAAAAATAGCAATTTGGGCTGGGCCTCCGGTTAATAGGTTAGTCCTAAAAAAAATATAAAAGTGTATAATAAAGCTCATTAAACATCCAAAACAGAATATATAATAGCATGGAACAATCAAAAATTATGGATACGTTGGAGACGTATCAAGCATCCCCAAGCTTAATTCCTGCTCATCCTCGAGTAGGTAAATGATAAAAACAGAATTTTTGATGTGGAATGCTACTTAGCACAATTTTCAATGTAATTCTCTTATTTGTGGTATGAATATTCAGATCCAAAAGATTCAAGATAAAAGTTTAATATTGACATAAAAGTAATAATACTTCAAGCATACTAATAGAGCAATCATGTCTTCTCAAAATAACATGGCCAAAGAAAGTTATCCCTACAAAATCATATAGTCTGGCTATGCTCTATCTTCACCACACAAAATATTTAAATCATGCACAACCCCGATGATAAGCCAAGCAATTGTTTCATACTTTTGATGTTCTCAAACTTTTTCAATCTTCACGCAATACATGAGCGTGAGCCATGGACATAGCACTATATGTGGAATAGAATGGTGGTTGTGGAGAAGACAAAAAGGAGAAGATTGTCTCACATCAATTAGGCGTATCAACGGGCTATGGAGATGCCCATTAATAGATATCAATGTGAGTGAGTAGGGATTGCCATGCAACGGATGCACTAGAGCTATAAGTGTATGAAAGCTCAACAATGATAACTAAGTGGGTGTGCATCCAACTTGCTTGCTCACGAAGACCTAGGGCAATTTGAGGAAGCCCGTCATTGGAATATACAAGCCAAGTTCTATAATAAAAATTCCCACTAGTATATGAAAGTGACAAAACAAGAGACTCTCTATCATAAAGATCATGGTGCTACTTTGAAGCACAAGTGTGGAAAAAGGATAGTAGCATTGTGCCTTCTCTCTTTTCTCTCATTTTTTTGTTGGGCCTTTTCTCTCTTTTTATGGCCTCTTTTTTTTAGTCCGGAGTCTCATCCCGACTTGTGGGAGAATCATAGTCTCCATCATCCTTTCCTCACTTGGGACAATGCTATAATAATGATGATCATCACACTTTTATTTACTTACAACTCAAATATTACAAATCAATACTTAGAACAAAATATGACTCTATATGAATGCCTCCGGCGGTGTACCGGGATATGCAATGAATCAAGAGAGACATGTATGAAGATAATGAACGGTGGCTTTGCCACAAATACGATGTCAACTACATGATCATGCAAAGCAATATGACAATGATGGAACGTGCCATAGTAAACGGAACGGTGGTAAGTTGCATGGCAATATATCTCGGAATGGCTATGGAAATGCCATGATAGGTAGGTATGGTGGTTGTCGTGGAATTGTCACGTCAGATATCCTTAGTGTGAGGACTTAGTCGCGAGGCCAACGCATCTATGTGGTAGCTTGAGAGGGGTTAGGCGGAATCGAGAGACGCAACACGCAAGACAAAGATTTAGACAGCTTCGGGCCCCGGGAAAACATCATCCGGTAACAACCCTACATGCTGTTTGTGGCTAGGTCTCATTATTATCATGTGAGAGTCGCCGGTAAACCGGCTCTTTGTGTCTAGCCCTAGAGATTGTTTCTTCTTTCTTTCTTCTCCCTCTTGGGGAGCCCTGCCCCTCCTTATAAAAGTTAGAAGGGCGGGTTACATGTGGAGTCCTAGTAGGACTAGGACTAGTCTATCTTCTCTTACAAGTTAATTACAAGTCCGGGTCTTGCTTCCTCATAAAGGAAATATTCGTCATCCCTTTCCTATTATTCCGGCCCATCATAACATGAGTCGGCCTTCTGGGCCTTGGGCCCTGTTGTCCATCTGACCCTCCCGCCGGGTTACTAATGAGTCGCCAAGATCGGGCAGATTATCTGTGAATCGCCAAGCTCCGGGCGGGTCACCAGTGAGTCGCCAATTCCGGCCGGGTCATACCACGGGGTATATCCCCGACATTAGCCCCTAGTTTAATTTGGATTTATCCATGTTAAACTGATCCTGTAAAACAAACACAAGAACAAATTTGACAGATTGTGTTCCGGGTTAAAAATTCTTGGAAGGCGGCATCTGATCATCCTTAATTCCTTGTGCTCCGGGTTAAATATTCTCCTGAGCCGGGACCTGATTATCCTTAAGTCCAAATGTCATTTCCTTCATCTAGAAAATCCAAGCCAATAAGCTAGTTTCATACTCAATTTGCTGATATTGGTTTCTCACAGAAAAATATTGTGAAGAATAATCCACTTGAGTCGGCTTCCAAGGCGCCGGCTTAATAAACATATTGGACTCAAGATTCATCTGGTGATCTGTCGGTTTAAAGATGTAGAGGCTGGCGAGCAAAATTGCCGGATTGTAAATATTGATAACACCGGGTCATGACTGTTGCTGATGTCGGGTTAATCTTATGATGACGTCGGGTCATAAACTTTGCATATTTCTCTGATAATAATATAATACCTGATTTGCTCAAAACTGATAATTTGAAGTTATTCCTCCCTTATATGCATATCACCTGTAGCCCCCAAGTGCCGGGTTGTCATGCTTGCAACGACCTAGGACTTGTAATTGCCTTATGCTCATAAAGATTTCAACCAGTGTAGCCCCCAAGGGCCGGGTCATTATGCAATAATGAGCAGGGACTTTGTAAATATGATCATGTAAACTTGAGCAACAATGTGTAGCCCCCAAGGGCCGGCTCAATAAGATAATACTGAGCTGGGACTTTGTATATGATTCATTGATAATACCATCAAATGATGTAATCTCCACCATGGGGCTTGAACCCACGTCCACAAGGTTAAGAGCTTTGTACTCTACCAACTGAATAATGGATCTTTCAATATAATGGATTAAGGCTTGTGTACCTTGAATTTCAGACAGGAGCAATCGGTATCCCCCAAGGGCCGGCTCATTTAAAATGTGATGAGTCGGGTCTTCAATAAGTTGAGCAAAAAATGACTTTGCATTAGCCCCCAAATGACCTTAAGAGTTGTTTAGCGACGCTGATTCAAATACGATCCACGTCGATTCCCAAAGGGGTTGAGCTATGATTCGAATACGATCAAGAAGCCCCCAAGTAGGTTCAGCAGTTTGCCAATCAAAAGGGTATCGACAGTTATGTTCTCTGTGGTTCGAATACAACCTATGTTTGAACAGGAAGCCCCCAAGTTACCATATAAGTTTTGGCATTGCGCCGATCAAGAGGGTACTGATAGCTATGCCCGATGAGCAGGAAGCCCCCAAGTGATCATAATAAGATAAGCCGTAAGGTAGGATACCCATGTTTTGAACCGTGCATCATGGCAGCAAGTTCTCTTTGGTAACCATTAATTTCTCTGAGAACTCGAACTTGCGATAAATTAATTCTTTTTTAACCAGAAATTCTTAAACCGGATATTGAGAGCCTCAAAGCTTTGTAAGGGACAAATTTACCTTGATCCGGATGTCGAAACGGTTTTGAGAGCTTTAAAGCTTTGCGGGAGAGAGATGTCTCTTGAGCTATATTTTAACCCGGAATCTTCATTTTGAGCCGGAAATTTTCTGACGGTCTTTAAATATTCGCCAATAAAGCGGTAGCCTCGAGGGCCGGGTTATCTTCCCTTTAATGACCCGGAGTTCTTGAATTCATTGAAACCGGCTAATTTTGTTGAGCCATACCATTGTAGCCCCCGAGTCTCAAGATGACTCGACGAGTTGGCTTGAGATTCTCCATATTTGACCATAGCAGAAGGTGTATATTATTGGCGTTGATAACGCGATGTGAATCCACAGAAGGTTGAGGTGACTGCGGCGGGTTATAAATAACCCCGTATGAACCGTGTCAGCAACTCGGCCAATGGTTCCTTCCAACTGGCTGTTTGAAGTTTAACCAAACTGTAGTGGCGGCGACTTGTGTGCCTGCCCATTGAGCCATCCAGTGCAGACGGCGGCTGATAACACATGATAACTTGCCTCCAATTTGTTGGAAGAAAACCGGGCTTCCCAAGCAGTGACTTACTCATACTCAATAAACAGCTCATGCAGACAGGTGCGGCCCGGTGTGTTGATGTAGACCAGGCTGCGAGAGACGGACGGTAAAGACGACTGCAACATCAGAGGCGGCACAGACAGATGAGCCGGTCGCGGCTTTGTAAGCCGGTGCGGACGGGCGAGTCAATCGCAGGCGCGGTAAAACCGCACGGATGGGTGGCTCGGCCTCGTCATGTTGATGTAAACTGGGCCGCAGAGGCCGCGGCTTTGCAGTGAACAATTGTCCTGCATCAAAAAACATTGCAAGCCCGAGTAATTGTTCTTTGAGAAAAAATAATAAGTGCTAATAAAATAGACTTTAGATGGATAGCACCTGATTCGTTTAGGCCGGCAATAACCCGCCATGAAATTGATGATCCGGCTGCGGGAGCAGACAGATGAGTCGGCCCGGTGTTGTAAGCCAGTGTGGACGAGCAAGTTGTCCTCCTCATTGTAAGCCGGTGCGGACGCCTGAACCGGCCGCGAGAGCGGACGGGTGAGTCGTCCGTGGCGTTGTAAGACGGTGCAGACGGGGAAAGTCGGCAACAACGTTGGAAACGGCTTGGCCGCGAGTGCGGATGATGAGTCAATCACGGGCGCGGTAAGCGGCACGGATGGCCAGTCAATCGCGGGCGCGATCCTAGCGAGTTAAATTAGATCGTATTGCACGGGCGGCGGCTTGCGCACACGCGTTCGACAGCAAACGATGAATCATTGTCCTGCATATATAAAAATATACAGAGAAAGTAATTGTTTTTTTTTTACAAAAAACAATATGTACCAGAAATAGATTCAGATGAATATCACCTGGTATTTTTTGCAGGTCCAACGTTTATGCTAATGTTGGACAGCGGAGACAGTACTAATAGTACTTTAGTCGCTTCATGCATGTTGGTTTTTCCTTCTGGCCAGCTTGACCATACTGGAATTTTTGCATGATGCTTATGGTGTGACACTAGCTCCACTGCTTCCTTTTTGCACTGTTTCCTTTGACCCAGCAGTTCTCCCGTGGGATATGCAGCCGTGGTCAGGTGCGTGACACTGCATAAGCACCCGTCGCAGAGGAGGCGGAGACGGCCGGTGACGCGGAGTCAAGGCGCCTTGGGAGGCCGTGGGTATGACCCTGACAACGGAGGCGGCAACTCGGGTGGAGCAAGGCAGGCTCTGACGGCGGCGACTCTAGTCAGGAGGTTCGAGGCGAGGCAGCTGCTCGCAGAGGCGACTTTAGGCAACGGAGTCCGGCTTATAGCCATATTTTGCAGGCGCTGGCTTGGGTCGCAGGTGAGCCGGCGTCGGCGGCTCAAAGGCGGGCGCACAGGATTGACTTGGAAGCAACTCGGCGCCCGTTCGGATAGTGAGACGGAGACCGGTGCAGGCGATTCTCAGCCGGGGGTAGGTCAGCCCGGAGCGGAGACGGTCGATGGATTGGAACCGGAGCGGAGCGAGTCACGGCGTCGAGGCCACTCGGAGTCGGAGTCTGGTGCGTCAAGGCTTACCGCCACATCGCGCGGCGGAGGTGACCTGGTCAAGGCGGCTCACCGGTGGTGGCATTCCGCGGTAACGGCTCATAGTCGAACGACGGCTCTCTAGCATGGCGTAGTTGAAACTTGACAAGGCGGATGCCCGGCAACTCGTGAGGGCAGCCCAGGTAAGTCACGGCGGGCACTCGAGACGGAACGGCGATTCGGCGGTTTGACGCCGCGGAGGGCCGTGGTTGCGACGCTGCTGCGTTTGAAGCGCAGGGTGCCGTCGGTTGCTCTTGAGCGGCGACCCGGCCGTTTGGCGGTTTGACCACTGCAGCCGAAGAGGCAAGACGCGACCGGCGGAGGAGGCAGCACAGGCAGCCAGTCTGGTGCGAGCGGCCCGGAGTTCAGTAATGGCCACAATGCAGGCAGAGGGCGGCTCGGATGCGGGCTCAAGGCGCAGCGATCGCAGCTGCAACGGTGGAACGAGTCCACGCCCAGGATCCCATCTAATCCGGGTCGTGGTTGACTTGGCAACCCCACGGCCCTTTTTCTTTCCTTCTTGTGTGCAGTGCTGTAGATTGAACATCTCGTCTCATCTTTCCTTGTACAGCCTGTTTCCACGTATGCATGGCTATCCGAGATAACAATTCAGAAAATTGAACTAGCACTCAACCCACGTGAGCAGCCTAGATCCTGTTGGTGCTTTTGCATAACAACGTGTGGTAGTAGTTGGTAGGATTGGTGGACGCTCTTTTTTTACAGACACAAGCGCTCGTATACACGCGCATACACTCACCCTTATGAACGCACACAAGCACACCCTATCCCTATGAGCATCTCCGATAGACTGAGCCGGCATATCATCTTGAGATTTACGAAGTCACCGTAGGCGCCTCGTCGTCGACGGGAACGTCTCCTCCCGGAAATCCTGAAATAAATCCAAGAATAATGCGAGCACCAGAATTTGAACCCTGGTGGGTTGGGGATACCACTGTCCACCTAACCAACTCAACCACAGGTTGATTCGCATGATTGATGGATGCTTTATGACTCGGAAGTCGCAGTACTGACAAACACCTTGAAACTTGGCGCGTCGAAAAAACGTGCTGAAACAGGAAAATACGGTCTCGGCGACTTACAATTCGACCGCTCATCAATCGTATAGCATGCTGCAAAAATTTCTGTTGGTCCCATTGACGTGATCCTTGCATTGATTGATCTCGAACATATCTTCAACTTGTAGCGGCGACAGCACACCAGATGCAAATCTTAATTTTCTCCGTCTAATCACGATCTCCTCGATCCCTGGAGAGATCCCTCCAAGAACTCAACACCACCATGCGCGAGCCCCATGATGGGCGTCAACTGTTGTGGAATTGTCACGTCAGATATCCTTAGTGTGAGGACTTAGTCGCGAGGCCAACGCATTTATGTGGTAGCTTCAGAGGGGTTAGGCAGAATCGAGAGACGCAACACGCAAGACAAAGATTTAGACAGCTTCGGGCCCCGGGAAACATCATCCGGTAACAACCCTACATGCTGTTTGTGGCTAGGTCTCATTATTATCATGTGAGAGTCGCCGGTAAACCGGCTCTTTGTGTCTAGCCCTAGAGATTGTTTCTTCTTTCTTTCTTCTCCCTTTTGGGGAGCCCTGCCCCTCCTTATATAAGTTAGAAGGGCGGGTTACATGTGGAGTCCTAGAAGGACTAGGACTAGTCTATCTTCTCTTACAAGTTAATTACAAGTCCGGGTCTTGCTTCCTCGTAAAGGAAATATTCGTCATCCCTTTCCTCTTAATCCGGCCCATCATAATGTGAGCCGGCCTTCTGAGCCTTGGGCCCTGTTGTCCATCTGATCCTCCCGCCGGGTTACTAATGAGTCGCCAAGATCGGGAAGATTATCTGTGAATCGCCAAGCTCCGGGCGGGTCACCAGTGAGTCGCCAATTCCGGCCGGGTCATACCGCGGGGTATATCCCCGACAGTGGTTGTTTTGAGCAAGGTATATGGTGGGTGTATGATACCGGCGAAAAGTGTGCGGTATTAGAGAGGCTAGCAATGGTGGAAGGGTAAGAGTGCGTATAATCCATGGACTCAACATTAGTCATAAAGAACTCATATACTCGTTGCAAAAATCTATTACTCCCTCCGTCCCATAATATAAGAACGTTTTTGCCACTACACTAGTGGCAAAAACGTTCTTATATTATGGGATGGAGGGAGTAGTTATCAAAACAAAATATTACGCGCATGCTCCTAGGGGGATAGATTGGTAGGAAAAGATCATCGCTCGTCCCCGACCGCCAATCATAAGGAAGACAATCAATAAATAAATCATGCTCCGACTTCATCACATAACGGTTCACCATACGTGCATGCTACAGGAATCACAAACTTTAACACAAGTATTTCTCAAATTCATGACCGCTCAACTAGCATGACTCTAATATCACCATCTTTATATCTTAAAACAATTATCAAGTATCAATCTTCTGTTAGTACTCAACGCACTTATAAGAAAGTTTTTTACTAATCTTGGATGTCTATCATATTAGGACTAATTTCACAATTAAAGCAAATTACCATGCTGTTTTGTAGGACTCTCAAAATGATATAAGTGAAGCATGAGGGAACAATAGTTTCTACAAAACAAGCCACCGCCGTGCTCTAAAAGATATAAGTGAAGCACTAGAGCAAAAACTATATAGCTCAAAAGATATAAGTGAAGCACATAGAGTATTCTAATGAATTCCGAACCATGTGTGTCTCTCTCAAAAGTGTGTTTAGCGATGAAGATTGTGGTAAAACTAAAAATAAAAGACTCAAATCATACAAGATGCTCCAAGCAAAACACTTATCATGTGGTGAATAAAAATATAGCTCCAAGTAAAGTTACCGATGGATGAAGACGAAAGAGGGGATGCCTTCCGGAGCATCCCCAAGCTTTGGCTTTTTGGTGTCCTTAGATTTACCTTGGGATGCCTTTGGCATCCCCAAGCTTAGTCTCTTGCCACTCCGTGTTCCATAATCCATCAAATCTTTACCTTAAACTTGAAAACTTCACAACACAAAACTTAACAAAAAATCTCATGAGCTCCGTTAGAGAAAGAAAACAACACACCACTTCAAGGTACTGTATTGAACTCATTCTTTATTTATATTGGTGTTAAAATTACTGTATTCCAACTTCTCTATGGTTTATAAACTATTTTACTAGCCATAGATTCATCAAAATAAGCAAACAACACACGAAAAACAAAATCTGTCAAAAACAGAATAGTCTGTAATAATCTGTAACTAACGCAATCTTTTGGAACTCCAAAAATTCTACCAAAATAGGACGACCTAGATAGTTTGTTTATTGATCTACTGCAATTTGAATCAGTATTTACCACGTTCTGCTGATTTTTAACAATTGTTTTCGTGAACTGGAAGTTTCTGGAATTTTCAGCAAGATCAAATAACTATCATCTAAGAAGATCCTATAGGTTTAACTTGGCACAAACACTAAATAAAACATAAAAACACATCTAACCAGAGGATAGATCAAATATTTATTCCTAAACAGGAAAGCAAAAAAAACTAAAAATAAATTGGGTTGCCTCCCAACAAGCGTTATCGTTTAACGCCCTTAGCTAGGCATAAAAGTAAGGATAGATCTAGGTATTGCCATCTTTAGTTTTAGGAAAGAAAAGAGCAAACTTGTTATCTATGGAATTAATCTTTCTGTTTTGATAAAGCACATGGCTATTAATGGTAGAAGAGAGATTAAGCACGTTACGGAAATTTGCATCTAAGATGGCCTTCATCTCTTTGATAGTTTCGTTTTGATAGGAAAGCAAAAGAGAGGTAGATTCGACCTTCTTATTCATGGGGTGCCCAAATATTGTTTTCATCCTTTCATAGGTATCTACGACATCCCCTTCAAGAAAACCTTCTTCAAAATAGAGTCTAAGACATGCTTAAACAACAAAGGTAAGGCAACATAAAAGCTTTTTAAGTATATTTCAATTTGATATTGGGGCACAAAGCTAGGCCGGATTCTCAGTAACCTATCCCATGCATCTTTCAGAGACTCATCAAGTAAATAACAAAATATTCCGGGATCATCTTCATCGAAATTATTCAGATTCTCATTGACAACCCTCGTAGGTTTTTCCATAGCATCATTGTTTATGAGCTTACAGAGGATGGAAGGGCTATCCAAGGCATTGAAACGTAGGAAAGAACCCATAGCCCCTTCTGATTCGTCCATGGCAAAGGAAAGGCGAGCAAAAAGAGAGGGCGGATAAAACGGCAAGGGTGAAGTGAGGTAGAGGAAAACGAGAGGAAAATGGCAAATAATGTAATGCGAGGGATAAGAGTTTGTGATGGGTACTTGGTACGTCTTGACTTGTGGGTAGACTCCCCGGCAACGGCGCCAGAAATCCTTCTTGCTACCTCTTGAGCACTGCATTGGTTTTCCCTTGAAGAGGAAAGGGTGATGCAATAAAGTAGCATAAGTATTTCCCTCAGTTTTTGAGAACCAAGGTATCAATCCAGTAGGAGACTACGCTCGAGTCCCATGCACCTACACAAACAAATAAGAACCTCGCAACCAACATGATAAAGGGGTTGTCAATCCCTTCACGGTCACTTACGAGAGTGAGATCTGATAGAGAAGATAAGATAATATTTTCGGTATTTTTATGGTAAAGAGTAAAAGTAAAGAAAGCAAAATAAACAGTAATAGAAATAGCTTGTTGGCGGAAGATTAAAATGATGGAAAATAGACCCGGGGCCATAGGTTTCACTAGTGGCTTCTCTCAAGATAGCATAAGTATTACAGTAAGTAAACGAATTACTGTCGAGCAATCGATAGAATTGAGCATAGTTATGAGAATATCTAGGTATGATCATATATATAGGCATCACGTCCGTGACAAGTAGACCGACTCCTGCCTGCATCTACTACTATTACTCCACACATCGACTGCTATCTAGCATGCATCTAGAGTATTAAGTTCATTAGAACAACGTAATTCTTTAAGCAAGATGACATGATGTAGAGGATAAACTCATGCAGTATGATGTAAACCCATATTTTTATCCTCGATGGCAACAATGCAATACGTGTCGTTTCCCCTGCTGTCACTGGGATCGAGCACCGAAAGATTGAACCCGGAGCTAAGCACTTCTCCCATTGCAAGAAAGATCAATCTAGTATGCCAAACCAAACTAATAATTTGAAGAGACTTGCAAAGATAACCAATCATACATAAAATAATTCAGAGGAGATTCAAATATTGTTCATAGATAATCTTGATCATAAACTCACAATTCATAGGATCTCGACAAACACACCGCAAAAGAAGAGTTACATCAAATAGATCTCCAAGAGAATCGAGGAGAACTTTGTATTGAGATCCAAAGAGAGAGAAGAAGCCATCTAGCTAATAACTATGGACCTGAAGGTCTGAGATAAACTACTCACACATCAACGGAGAGGCTATGGTGTTGATGTAGAAGCCCTCCATGATCAATGCCCCCTCCGGCGGAGCGCCGAAAAAGGCTCTAAGATGGGATCTCACGGGTACAGAAGGTTGCGGTGGTGGATATAGGGTTTTGGCTCCTCTGCTGATGGTTTGGGGGTATGTAGGTATATATAGGAGGAAGAAGTAGGTCGGTGGAGCTACGATGGGCCCACGAGGGTGGAGGGTGCGCCCAGGGGGTAGGCATGCCCCCTGCCTCGTGGCCTCCTCGTTCGTTTCTTGACGTCCACTCCAAGTCCTCTGGATCACGTTTGTTCATAAAATCACATTCCCGAAGGTTTCATTCCGTTTGGACTCTGTTTGATATTCCTTTCCTTCGAAACACTGAAATAGGCATAAAACAACAATTTGGGTTGGGCCTCCGGCTAATAGGTTAGTCCCAAAAATAATATAAAAGGGTATAATAAAGCCCATTAAACATCCAAAACAGAATATATAATACTCCCTCCGTCCCATAATATAAGAACGTTTTTCTAGCTGTTTTAGCTTGAAAAACGTTCTTATATTATGGGACGAAGGGAGTAGCATGGAACAATCAAAAATTATAGATACGTTGGAGACGTATCATCTGTATAAAACCATATGCTTTGATCACTTCATCAAAGCGTATATTCCAACTCTGAGATGCTTGCACCAGTCCATAAATGGATCACTGGAGCTTACACACTTTGTTAGCACCTTTAGGATCGACAATGTTAGCAATTACCGCATTTTATGATTATGAAACCTGGCAAAAGGACGTCAAAACTGCATTCCTTAATGGATTTCTTAAAGAAGAGTTGTATATGATTCGGCCAGACTTAAGCATCGCTACGAGTGAGAAGGTCTCATCGTAGCAACTCCTTGAACTTGCCGAAAACCTTTTGCAACAAGTCGAGCTTTGTAGACAGTAACATTACCATCAGAGTTAGTCTTCTTCTTGAAGATCCATTTATTCTCTATGGCTTGTCGATCATCGGGCAAGTCAACCAAAGTCCATACTTTGTTCTCATACCTGGATCCAATCTCAGATTGTTGGGGAACGTAGCATGAAATTTAAAAAAAAATCCTACGATCACGCAAGATCTATCTAGGAGATGCATAGCAACGAGAGGGGGAGAGTGTGTTCACGTACCCCCGTAGACAAAAAGTGGAAGCATTAGTTTAACGCGGTTGATGTAGTCAAACGTCTTCACGATCCAACCGATCAAGTACCGAACATACGGCACCTCCGAGTTCAACACACGTTCAGCTCGATGACATCCCTCAAACTCTTGATCTAGCAAAGTGTTGAGGGAGTGTTTCGTTAGCACGACGGTGTGGTGACGGTGATGTGATCCGCGTAGGGCTACGCCTAAGCACTACGACAATATGACCGGAGGAGTAAACGGTGGAGGGGGGCACCGCACATGGCTAAGAAACAATTGATGTGCTTTGGGGTGCCCCCTACCCCCGTATATAAAGGAGGGAGAGGGAGAGGGCCAGCCTAGGCACGCCCCCAAGGAGGAGGAGTCCTACTCGGACTCCAAGTCCAATTCTCCCCCCTTCCTTCTTTCGGAGGGGGAAAGGGGAAAGGAGAGGGAGAGGGAGAAGGAAAGGGGTGGCCATGCCCCCTCCCCTTGTACAATTCGGACTCCCCAAGGGGGCGCCACCCCCTTGTGGGCTTCCCTCTCTCTCCCCTATGGCCCATAATGCCCATTACTTTCCCCGGGGGGTTCCGGTAACCCCTCGGTACTCCGATAAATATCTGAAACACTCTGAAACCATTCCGGTGTCCGAATACTATCGTCCAATATATCTGTCGGATTTTGGGTTTCGGCAGACCCATAAGGTTCGAACTCTGGGGTGCGCGTGGAGATTATGCCCTCTATCTCTCCGCCTCGCAAGGATCTAACTACCGAAAGAACCGCACAAAGAACACAGAGTTTATACTAGTTCGGGCCACCGTTGTGGTGTAATACCCTACTCTAGTTTGTGGTGGTTGGATTGCCTCTTGGGCTGGTGATGACGAACAATACAGGGAAGAACAGCCTCGCGAGGGTCTGCTTCTGGCTAGGGGGATGAACCTCTAGGAGGAGTTCACCCGCCCTTCTCTCTTTCTCCTTTGTTCTCTGCTTGCTCTGGTCCTAGGTTCAGCTGGCCTGATTGCTCGATGCTAACTTGCTAGACTCCTGGATCTCTAGATGCCTCTGCGCTGGGGGTGGCTAGTCCTATTTATAGGCAAAGGCCCTGGGCCTCTTCCAAAATATTGAGCGGGAAGGGCGCCAACAATTGGCCAATTTGAAGGGGGACATCTGGTACACTTATCCTGACTAAAGTTGGTCCTCGCCTGCCAAAGGCCCTGTGGTGACGCCGTTCTGGGCTCCACGATGAGCTCATTCCCACCGTTGGACTGGTCTTGGTCTCGTTGCACCGAAATGGGTGCCTTTGCTTGATCCTCTCGCCTGCGCTTGCCCCCTTTGCACCAAAGAGGAAAGGGAGGACACTGCGCGGTCTGGCGCCCGCCTGGCACCCTTGGTCGTCATGGCATGCGCCATGGGCACCTCGCGAGGTACCCCACCTTGATCTCTCCGCCTCCTCATGAGCCAGCCTGAGGAGGCCACGCTTGAGGAAGCGCTGTGTCGTCCGCCCCGCGAGGCTTGGCCCCTCGCGAGGGTCTTGAGTCTTGTGTTGATGAAGATGGGCCGCGCTGGGCCCCCATTTGCACCACGCCGCAGGCCGCAGGCAGGCAAGTCTGGGGACCCCCGTTCCCAGAATGCCGACAGTAGCCCCCGGGCCCAAGGCGCGCATGGACTTGGCCGTGCCGTGAGGCGAAAGGGCAAGGGCGAAGCGCCGCGGGCCCTAACAGCCTGCGGCCTCGGGCGCCGCGTGGCGGTTGATTGGACGTGGGCGATACTGTTTGCCCACGCTCCCTTATTTTGCGCCGCGCTAGGTTGCCCCACAGTTGTACACAGCCGCCCCTCTTCCTGTTGCTCGACTGTCCCCTGTTCTTCCTTCCATCAAACTCTGACTCTTGCCTCTAATCTCATCTCACATCTCCTCTCTCCCGTCCTCAGCCATGGCTCCGACGAAGAAAGAGAAAGGGAAGAAGCATGTGCTCCCATCTCATCCGCCGCCGTCGGCCGCCCCCGCCGTCGGCCAGTCAATCATACTCAATCTGGAGTGCCTGGATAAGCTCAGCCCGGCTCTGGCCACTGTCTTCAACGAGTGTGGGAGGACGACGGCCTGGCCTACGTATCACTTACCCACCGACAGGATAATCACCGAGATTCATTACTTTGCTGATGCCTTGTGGGCGGGTCTGGTTCCCCCCTTCTCTGATTTCTTCAACGCCGTCCTCACCTATTACCAGATCCACATGATGCATCTGGGCCCTGAATCCATCGCCCTCCTTTCGGTCTTTGCTTTTGTTTGCGAGGCGCTGATGGGCATCCCTCCTTCCGTTGCCTTGTTGCGCCACTTCTTCTCTCTGCGTCTTGCCGACCCCGCTCAATGCTCGGCATGCGTGAGCTTCGTCGCTGCGCCTGAGACTGCGGATTCTGGCATTGACTTCAAGCTCCCCCCACCTTCAGCTGGGTTCCGTGAGCGGTGGTTGTACGTTGATGTCGGGATGCCCAGCCCCCTGCTGGTGAAGCCAACTTCGCCTGCTGTACCCAACTCTGGCTGGGGCCAGGAGACGCTCGAGAGCCCCCGGCTCGCCTTCGTCTGGCGCCGCTTCACGTTCTTGAAAACGATTGGCGTGACGGCGCCCAAGGTGGTGAAGGAGTTTCTGTTGCGCCGCATTGCCCCTCTCCAGCGCCATTCTCGCCGGA
Source organism: Aegilops umbellulata (assembly GCA_032464435.1). NCBI lineage: Eukaryota > Viridiplantae > Streptophyta > Magnoliopsida > Poales > Poaceae > Aegilops > Aegilops umbellulata. The sequence goes on along the minus strand of CP136054.1, from coordinate 334,568,159 downwards.
TGTGGGCCTTCAGCGGACATGGTGATCACATGAGGCTTCAGGAGGAAGACCTGGCGCCTGGAGTGCTAAGGACATTGCTCTTGGTCCTGACCGGCGACCCCAACCCGGGCAGCATCCAGCGGGGAGGGGCTCTGTTGTACCTCTGCCAGAACAGGGATGATTTCGTGAGGCAGATGCCCTCCTTCGACGAGTGGGGGCTACGCCCTGCCGGCTTCCAAAGGCCTCGCGAGAACCCTGTGGTGGTGACCGCCCTTCCGGTCGGCTTAGGCGAATCCTCCTCGAGTGGTGGAGCAGGGAGGCGGGAGACAGCGAGGGCCGAGAAAGCTCCTGATAAGGTGACTGCAACTGGCGGTGCTATCGAGGGGGCAGCTCGTGAGGCCCGTGCTACCGAGGCCGTTGGTGTGGCGCAGCCGCTTCCAACGCTTGGGGCCATGGCTCCTGAGGCCCTGGCCGTGCCTTCTGGCGAGGCAGCTGACAGTGCGCGTCAGGCAGGCACTCCTGATGCAGGTCGCCTTGGTGCTCCGTCCCCATCGCAGACTGATTCCTGCGTACCTCTCTTGGGCCGCTTCCGCGTGGACTTTGAGGCCCTCCGGAGGAAAAGAGAGGCCCTGGGCAATGACTTCCCTTGCCTCTTGCTGAAGCGCCGGAAATACTTTGCTACCGATGAGTAAGTCCTCTCCTTTCCTACCTCCTGATCCACTTGTTGCGTCTTCTGATCCTTGCTTTGCAGGCCCCTTCCGGCTGAGCTCGCGGAAGCCGCTGAGGTGCCGCCTCCCTTGGCTTCGTCTCCCCCGTCGCCCCCAAGTTCCCCGAGCAGCGCTGCCCTCGTGGTGGGGGCGAGCGACGGGGTGGATCGTCTTGTAGCGTGCTGCGGCCCTTCTCTTCCTGCGATCTCCTTTCGCGGGCCCTCTCTTGGCATGGCCAGCCTGCCATGGGCTTCTCGTCTGGTCGCGGGCTGCGACTGGCTGAGGCGCCCCCTGCGCCCTTCTTCTGCAGGCGGGCCGGCCTCAGGCCGGGCTTCTGGTGCGGCGCGTCCGACCGTCGTGAGGACGCCAGCCCCCAGCCCCCTGCCCGGGGGGAGCAATGGTTTGCGGTCCCCGGCGCTTGCTTGGGGCAGACGATGGTGTGGAGGACGTGCTCAAGCACGCTCAAGAGCGTCGTGCTCGTCGTCATGAATTCCTTCGAAGAGCGAGCGGCGCGGTGGACCTGCTTGGGCAGGAGCTCGCTGAAGAGGACGCGCGCCTGGAGGCCGAGGGCCTGCGCCTGGTCGCGGAGAGGCACGAGCTAGAGACCGCCGTTGCCCTCGCATGTCATCAGCGCAACCTCGATGATGAAGAGGCGAAGGTGTTGCTGGAGGCCTCCCGGGCGGCTCGATCTGAGGCCACTGAGGAGGCCCGGGGAGCTGACCGACGGCGAGAAGCAGCAGAGGAACGGGCTCGGGAGGTCCTGGCCCGGTGCCACTCGTTGGAGGAGCAAGTGGAGCTGAGCGAGGCGGCCCTTGTGTCGATGAAGGTGGCTTCTGGCGACCCGGTTGAGCTTCGGAAGCGTAAGGAAGCGCTTGTGCTAGAAACCGCCGAACGCTCCCGCGAGTATGAGCGGCTGGAGACGAGGGAGCGCCTGGTGACGCAGGCGGAAGATGATGTCGCTGCGCGGGAAGCGCGTGTCATGGAGGAAGTTGGTCGCCGGGTGGGAACGGAGCGCCGGGGCCTCGAGCGCGAGTTCGAGAGGAGGCTGGAGGCGATCCGGGTCGAGGCCGAGGGGAGGACCACAGCCTTGAGGGCTCAACGGGATGAGGCGACGCGGCGGGCCGATGCTTCTCGGGCCGCCCTTGAGGTAGCGCAAAAAGAGTCATCCGCTCTCCAGGCCGAGGTGCTCCGTCTTCGCCAGCGGGTGGAAGAGGCTAAGGCCGTTGAGTGTCAGAATGCCGATGAGATACGCCAGCGGCAAGTCCTGGAGCACGTGCATGGCCCCATGCTTACTACGCTCAGGGAGAGGGCTAACACAGCCTTGGGCAACATCTGCGAGGCAACTGTGGGTGAGCCGCACACGATCAACTATGCCGGCAACCTTCAGTTCTTCACCGCTGTGGTGACGCAGCTGGAGGCACGGTCGGTCAGGGCCGACAGGTTGGTGGAGGAGTGGAGCCGCGCCCTGCTTGGGCGCGCCTTTTCTCGTGTCTTCAGCCATCTTCAGAACATGGATCCCCTATTCGACTTTGATGCCGCCATTGCCCCAGTCCCCTAGGCCGTCCGAGGCGATCTGGCGGCCTGGGTAGAAAACAACATGGATGCTCTCGTCCGGGCCTTCACTTCGGATGACGACGATGTGATCGTGGCTGCCGATGAGGGCGGTGTGGTGGATGGTCCTGATGCCGCTGGTGGCGACGCAGGCGGCGAAGGCGAGTTCAGCGGTGCCAGCGACAGCTTAGGAGGTGCCCCCGAGGATGCGTTAGGAGATTTGTCTGACTGACCATGTATTGCTCCTGTCTTTTTACTCTGCATGGATAGAACTCAGGTGTTTGGCCTGATGGTTGTGAGAGCATTTTGAGAGGGGAAGCCCCTCATGTAAAAACTTGTGTCCATTATATTAGTAGTGGTCGTATTGCGCGCGTGCCTGACGGTAGGCTAGTTTACCTTTGTTTCATACTGGCTCCAAGGCGGCCTGCAGGAGGACGCGACGCCTTGGATGCTCTCTAGTTGAGTGCTCCGGATGTGAGATCGTTGCTGATGGGGAGCTTGACAGGCGTTGGCCTTCTTCACAGGCTCTGGGCCTTCTCCTGAGCGAAACGGCTTCACAAGCGTTCGCCTTCTTCACAGGCTCTGAGCCTTCTCCCGAGCGCAACGGCTTCACAAGCGTTCGCCTTCTTCACAGGCTCTGGGCCTTCTCCCGAGCGCAACGGCTTCACAGGCATTCGCCTTCTTCACAGGCTCTGGGCCTTTTCCTGAGCGCAACGGCTTCACAGGCGTTCGCCTTCTTCACATGCTCTGGGCCTTTTCCTGAGCGCAACGGCTTCACAGGCGTTCGCCTTCTTCACAGGCTCTGGGCCTTCTCCCGAGCGCAACGGCTTCACAGGCGTTCGCCTTCTTCATAGGCTCTGGGCCTTTTCCTGAGCGCAACGGCTTCACAGGCATTCGCCTTCTTCACAGGCTCTGGTCCTTTTCCTGAGCGCAACGGCTTCACAGGCGTTCGCCTTCTTCACAGGCTCTGGGCCTTTTCCTGAGCGCAACGGCTTCACAGGCGTTCGCCTTCTTCACAGGCTTTGGGCCTTCTCCCGAGCGCAATGGCTTCACAGGCGTTCGCCTTCTTCACAGGCTCTGGGCCTTTTCCTGAGCGCAACAGCTTCACAGGCGTTCGCCTTCTTCACAGGCTCTGGGCCTTTTTAGGAAAAGACAACCTCCGCAGTCACCAAAAGGTGATCTCGTGAGGAAGCAACAGCGGCAGTCTGGGCTGCGCTCGAGCTAGGCCCGGCCCGTCTTGCGAGAGGCTCGCGAGGGGAGGCAGCTGTGGTGAGGTGGTGACCAGAATGCGAGAAATGGTTCGAACGAGACCAAGCACCCCTTCCCCGAACACACGCAAAGCTCAAATTCGAATTCAACTTAAATCCAGCGGGGGAAAAGTTACAGCCAAAGGGAAAAGGCAATGAAAGCAAACAAAAAGGCCGCGTCCGGCACCCTATCTAGTCTTGGACGTCTTCTCACCAGCGCGGAGCTAAGTGATGTCCACTGGGCGTGGGAGGGAGCCCTAGGGCCTGAGGCCGGCACCCCTGAGACTCCGGGGTGTGTACAGCCCCACTCATTATTACGTGAGAGTGTCACGGGGCGGCGAGCTTCACAGGCACTGGGCCTTCTTCACAGGTACCGGCCTTGCTTCATATCACGAGACGAGGGCCCCGCCTTGCGCCACACTCTAGTGCCACCAACGACGACCGGAAACCAGGACGCCGCCGGCGAGGTAGAGCGGTTGCCAGCGGTTCCCCCGACAACCACGGGTCCTCCGCCGGGGGCAAGCCCTCAGGTGCCTCCCCAGCGGAGGGCCTACCTCCTGAGAACGCCTTGCTCCGAACGCCGCGGTGGTGAAGTGGGGTCCCTATCCCTCTCCTGCAGCCCCCTGCGCCCTCCTCCCGAGGGGTAGGAGACTGTGGGAGCGGGGCAGATGCTCGCTGCGGCGACCTGCACCTCCTGTGATCCATGATTAGCGTATACCTGCTCCTGAGGAATTAGTGGTACCCGATAATTGTCGCCTCCAGCGTGGCCAGCGGAGCCGTCCCGGGGCTCCCAGAAGAGCTCGGCTTCTGGTGTCTCGTCTCCCCAACTTGGGCTGCGAAGCGAGCCTTGTTCGCCCTCGTGAGTGTGCCCTTAGTCCATCATGTGGGGCACGTATTCTTCTGGCGCCGCTACCCTGAAGGCCGTGCTATAGTGCTCCATGCGCCATGCGGCGCTGCTTGACGTGCCCACCGCGGTGTGGTAGCACGGCTGCCCGCCGGCGCCGTGGGCCGCACCGAGCCCCTCTCCTTCACGCGCCGAGGGCGGGGGTAGCGCCACCGCCAGTCCAGCGCCGGCGGATTCGCCGGTGTTGGTGTAGCCTTGAGACCCGCGGGAGCGTGCGGGGCCTCCTCGTGCGCCGCCCTGGGCTTGAGGCGGAAGCTGGATGCAGAAGGGGTGAGCCCCCGAATCGGCAAAGCCCAGGAGTTCGGCGACCCGTTCCAGCAGCACGTCGCGGCCGCCTTCCAGCGGCCTACATTGCAGCAGCTCCCGGGCCACCGTGAGCGCGGCCCTCGAATTCGTTTGCTCCCGGCGGGTGTACGGTGTTGTGGTTGCGGCGTGGTTAGAGGCTCTCGCCGCCGACCGCGCTTTCCGCGGTGTGAGAGTTGCGGAAGCCTGTCCGCGCCGCCCGCGGCCCGCAGCGCCCTGCGGACCACGAGCTGCCTGGGGCGCGGGGTCGCCCGAGGCGGGCGGCTTCGCGCAGGCGGGCCACGCCGCCCATGGATCTTGGTTGCCTGCCTGGTCGCTGCACATGGTCACGACGATGCGATGAGAGGCGGAGCGGTAGGAAGGCAGATTCCGGCGCACCCCTACCTGGCGCGCCAAATGTCGGATTTCGGGTTCCGGCAGACCCTTAAGGTTCGAACTCTGGGGTGCGCGCGGAGATTATGCCCTCTATCTCTCCGCCTCGCAAGGATCTAACTACCGAAAGAACCGCACAAAGAACACAGAGTTTATACTAGTTCGGGCCACCGTTGTGGTGTAATACCCTACTCTAGTTTGTGGTGGTTGGATTGCCTCTTGGGCTGGCGATGACGAACAATACAGGGAAGAACAGCCTCGCGAGGGTCTGCTTCTGGATAGGGGGATGAACCTCTAGGAGGAGTTCACCCACCCTTCTCTCTTTCTCCTTTGTTCTCTGCTTGCTCTGGTCCTAGGTTCAGCTGGCCTGATTGCTCGATGCTAACTTGCTAGACTCCTGGATCTCTAGATGCCTCTGCCCTGGGGGTGGCTAGTCCTATTTATAGGCAAAGGCCCTGGGCCACTTCCCAAATATTGAGCGGGAAGGGCGCCAACAATTGGCCAATTTGAAGGGGAACATCTGGTACACTTATCCTGACTAAAGTTGGTCCTCGCCTGCCAAAGGCCCTTTGCTTGATTCTCCCACCTGCGCTTGCCCCCTTTGCACTAAAGAGGAAAGGGAGGACACTGCGCGGTCTGGCGCCCGCCTGGCACCCTTGGTCATCATGGCTTGCATCATGGGCACCTCGCGAGGTACCCCGCCTTGATCTCTCCGCCTCCTCGTGAGCCAGCCTGAGGAGGTCGTGCTTGAGGAAGCGTTGTGTCATCCGCCCCGCGAGGCTTGGCCCCATGCGAGGGTCTTGAGTCTTGTGTTGATGAAGATGGGCCGCGCTGGGCCCCCATTTGCGCCACGCCGCAGGCAGGCAAGTTTGGGGACCCCCGTTCCCAGAACACCGACAATAGCAATCTTTACCTCTTGACCATTTCGAGACTCCTCGTCATGTCCGTGATCTCAACCTGGACTCCGAACAACATTCGGTCACCAAATCACATAACTCATAATACAAATCGTCATCGAACGTTAAGCGTGCGGACCCTATGGGTTCGAGAACTATGTAGACATGACCGAGACACCTCTCCGGTCAATAACCAATAGCGGAACCTGGATGCTCATATTGGTTCCTACATATTCTACGAAGATCTTTATCGGTCAAACCATAATGACAACATACATCATTCCCTTTGTCATCGGTATGTTACTTGCCCAAGATTCGATCGTCGGTATCTTTATACCTGGTTCAATCTCGTTACTGGCAAGTCTCTTTACTCGTTCTGTAATGCATCATCCCGCAACTAACTCATTAGTCACATTTCTTGCAAGGCTTATCATGATGTGCATTACCGAGAGGGCCCAGAGATACCTCTCCGGTACTCGGCGTGACAAATCCTAATCTCGATCTATGCCAACCCAACAAAGACCTTTGGAGACACCTGTAGAGCATCTTTATAATCACCCAGTTATGTTGTGACGTTTGATAGCACACAAGGTGTTCCCCCGGTATTCGGGAGTTGCATAATCTCATAGTCAAAGGAATATGTATAAGTCATGAAGAAAGCAATAGAAAAAAACTTAACGATCATTATGCTAAGCTAACGGATGGGTCTTGTCCATCACATCATTCTCCTAACGATGTGATCCCGATCATCAAATGACAACACATGTCTATGGTCAGGAAACTTAACCATCTTTGATTAACGAGCTAGTCAAGTAGAGGCACACTAGGGACACTTTGTTTTGTCTATGCATACACACATGTATCAAGTTCCGGTTAATACAATTCTAGCATGAATAATAAACATTTATCATGATATAAGGAAATATAAATAACAACTTTATTATTGCCTCTAGGGCATATTTCCTTCAGTCTCCCACTTGCACTAGAGTCAATAATCTAGATTACATTGTAATGATTCTAACACCCATGGAGTCTTGGTGTTGATCATGTTTTGCTCGTGGAAGAGGCTTAGTCAACAGGTCTACAACATTCGAATCCGTATGTATTTTGCAAATCTCTATGTCTCCCTCCTTGACTTGATCACGGATGGAGTTGAAGCGTCTCTTGATGTGTTTGGTTCTCTTGTGAAATCCGGATTCCTTCGCTAAGGCAATTGCTCTAGTATTGTCACAAAAAAATTTGATTGGACCCGATGCACTAGGTATTACACCTAGATCGGATATGAACTCCTTCATCCAGACTCCTTCATTTGTTGCTTCTAAAGCAGCTATGTATTCCGCTTCACACGTTGATATCGCGACGACTTTCTGCTTGGAACTGCACCAACTGGCAACTCCACCATTAAATATAAATACGTATCCGGTTTGTGACATAGAGTCATCTGGATCAGTGTCAAAGCTAGCATCAACGTAATCATTTACGACGAGCTCTTTGTCACCTCCATAAACGAGAAACATATCCTTAGTCCTTTTCAGGTATTTTAGGATGTTCTTGACCGCTATCCAGTGATCCACTCCTGGATTACTTTGGTACCTTCCTCCTAAACTAATAGCAAGGCACACATCAGGTCTGGTACACAGCATTGCATACATGATAGAACCTATGGCTGAGGCATAGGGAATGACTTTCATTTTCTCTCTATATTCTGCAGTGGTCGGGCATTGAGTCTATCTCAACTTCACACCTTGTAATACAGGCAAGAACGATTTCTTTGAGTGATCCATTTTGAACTTCTTCAAAACTTTATCAAGGTATGTGCTTTGTGAAAGTCCAATTAAGCGTCTTGATCTATCTCTATAGATCTTAATGCGAAATATATAAGCAGCTTCACGGAGGTCTTTCATTGAAAAATTCTTATTCAAGTATCCTTTTATGCTATCCAGAAATTCTATATCATTTCCAATCAACAATATGTCATCCATATATAATATTAGAAATGCTACAGAGCTCCCACTCACTTTCGTGTAAATACAGGCTTCTCCAAAAGTCTATATAAAACCACATGCTTTGATCACACTATCAAAGCATATATTTCAACTCCGAGAGGCTTGCACCAGTCCCTAAATGGATCACTGGAGCTTGCACCCTTTGTTAGCACCTTTAGGATTGACAAAACCTTTTGGCGCATCATATACAACTCTTCTTTAAGAAATCCATTAAGGAATGCAATTTTGACATCCATTTGCCAAATTTCATAATCATAAAATGCGGCAATTGCTAACATGATTCGGACAGACTTAAGCATCGCTATGGGTGAGAAGGTCTCATTGTATTCAACTCCTTGAACTTGTCGAAAACCTTTCGCAACAAGTCGAGCTTTGTAGACAGTAACATTACCATCAGCGTCAGTCTTCTTCTTGAAGATCCATTTATTCTCTATGGCTTGCCGATCATGGGGCAAGTCAACCAAAGTCCATACTTTGTTCTCATACATGGATCCCATCTCAGATTTTATGGCCTCAAGCCTTTTCACGGAATCTGGGCTCATCATCGCTTCCTCATAGTTCATAGGTTCGTCATGGTCTCGTAACATGACTTTCAGAACAAGATTACCGTACCACTCTGGTGCGGAACGTACTCTGGTTGACCTACGAGATTCGGTAGTAACTTGATCTGAAGTTTCATGATCATCATCATTAGCTTCCTCACTAATTGGTGTAGGCGTCACTCGAACTGATTTCTGTGATGAACTACTTTCCAATTTGAGAGAAGGTACAACTAACTCATCAAGTTCTACTTTCCTCCCACTCACTTTTTCCGAGAGAAACTCCTTCTCTAGAAAGGATCCATTCTTAGCAACAAATATCTTGCCTTCGGATCTGTGATAGAAGGTGTACCCAACAGTTTCTCTTGGATATCCTATGAAGACGCACTTCTCCGATTTGGGTTCAAGCTTATCAGGTTGAAGCTTTTTCACATAAGCATCACAACCCCAAACTTTAAGAAACGATAGCTTAGGTTTCTTGCCAAACCACAGTTCATATGGTGTCGTCTCAATGGATTTAGAAGGTGCCCTATTTAACGTGAATGCAGCTGTCTCTAATGCATAACCCCAAAACGATAGTGCTAAATCAGTAAGAGACATCATAGATGTTGGAAATATGCCCTAGAGGCAATAATAAAAGCATTATTATTATATTTCCTTATTCATGATAATTGTCTTTATTCGTGCTATAATTGTGTTAACCGGAAATCGTAATACATGTGTGAATAACAGACAACAACATGTCCCTAGTGAGCCTCTAGTTGACTAGCTCGTTGATCGACAGATAGTCATGGTTTCCTGACTATGGACATTGGATGTCATCGATAACGGGATCACATCATTAGGAGAATGATGTGATGGACAAGACCCAATCCTAAACATAGCATAAGATCGCATAGTTCGTTTGCTAGAGTTATCCAATGTCAAGTATCCTTTCCTTAGACCATGAGATCGTGTAACTCCCGGATACCGTAGGAGTGCTTTGGGTGTGCCAAACGTCACAACGTAACTGGGTGACTATAAAGGTATGCTACGGGTATCTCTGAAAGTGTCTGTTGGGTTGACATGGATCGAGACTGGGATTTGTCACTCCGCTTGACGGAGAGATATCACCGGGCCCTCTCGGTAATGCATCATCATATGAGCTCAAGGTGATCAAAGTGTTTGATCACAAGGATCATGCATTACGGTACGAGAAAAGTGACTTGCCGATAACGAGATTGAACGAGGTACTGGGATAACGACGATCGAATCTCGGGCAAGTAAAATACCGATTGACGAAGGGAATCGTATACGGGATTAATTGAATCCTTGACATCGTGGTTCATCCGATGAGATCATCGTGGAGCATGTGGGAGCCAACATGGGTATCCAGATCCCGCTGTTGGTTATTGCCCGAGAGCCGTCTCGGTCATGTCTGCATGTCTCCCGAACCCGTAGGGTCTACACACTTAAGGTTCGGTGACGCTAGGGTTGTGAAGATATGTATATGCAGTAACCCGAATGTTGTTCGGAGTCCCGTATGAGATCCCGGACGTCACGAGGAGTTCCGGAATGGTCCGGAGGTAAATAATTATATATAGGAAGTGCTGTTTCGGCCATCGGGACAAGTTTCGGGGTTATCGGTATTGTACCGGGACCACCGGAGGGGTCCCGGGGGTCCACCAGGTGGGGCCACCTGCCTTGGTGGGCCACATGGGCCTTAGGGGGTGCGCCTTGGCCTGCTTGGGCCAAGGGGAACCAGCCCCAAGGGCCCATGCGCCAAGGAAACTTGGAGAGGGGAGAGTCCAAAGAGGGGAAGGCACCTCCGAGGTGCCTTGGGGAGGATGGACTCCTCCCCCCCTCTTGGCCGCACCCCTTCCTTGGAGGAAGGGGCAAGGCTGCGCCCTTCCCCCCTCTAATGCACCTATATAAAGGGAGGGGAGGGAGGGGTTGCCGCACCCTAATGCCCTGGCACTCCCTCCTCCCTGCAACACGTCCTCCTCCTCCCGTAGTTGCTTAGCGAAGCCCTGCCGGAGTTCTGCTGCATCCACCACCACACCGTCGTTCTGGATCTTCCTCAACCTCTCCTTCCCCCTTGCTGGATCAAGAAGGAGGAGACGTCTCCCGTCCCGTACGTGTGTTGAACGCGGAGGTGCCGTCCGTTCGGTACTAGATCATCGGTGAATTGGATCACGGCAAGTACGACTACCTCATCCACGTTCACTCGAACGCTTCCGTTGCGATCTACAAAGTGGTATGTAGATACTATCTAATCTGAATACTCGTTGCTAGATGAACTCATAGATGGATCTTGGTGAAACCGTAGGAAAAATTTTAATTTTCTGCAACATTCCCCAATAGTGGCATCATGAGCTAGGTCTATGCGTAGTTCTTCTTGTGCGAGTAGAACACAATTTGTTGTGGGCGTAGATGTTGTCAACTCTTCTTGCCGTTACTAGTCAATCTTGATTCAGCGGTATTGTGGGATGAAGCGGCCCGGACCAACCTTACACGTACGCTTACGTGAGACCGGTTCCACCGACTAACATGCACTAGTTGCATAAGGTGGCTGGCGGGTGTCTGTCTCTCCTACTTTAGTTGGATCGGATTCGATGAACAGGGTCCTTATGAAGGGTAAATAGAGATTGACAAATCACGTTGTGGTTTGAACGTAGGTAAGAAAACATTCTTGCTAGAACCCTAATTCAGCCACGTAAAACTTGCAACAACAATTAGAGGACGTCTAACTTGTTTTTGCAGCAAGTGCTTTGTGATATGATATGGCCAAAGTTGTGATGTATGATGAATGATCTATATGTGATGTATGAGATGTTCATGCTATTGTAATAGGAATCACGACTTGCATGTCGATGAGTATGACAACCGGCAGGAGCCATAGGAGTTGTCTTTATTTTTTGTATGACCTGCGTGTCATTGAGAATCGCCATGTAAGTTACTTTACTTTATTGCTAAACGCGTTAGCCATAGTAGTAGAAGTAATAGTTGGCGAGCAACTTCATGGAGACACGATGATGAAGATCATGATGATGAAGATCATGGTGTCAAGCCGGTGACAAGATGATCATGGAGCCCCAAGATGGAGATCAAAGGAGCTATGTGATATTGGCCATATCATGTCACGTTTATTATTTGATTGCATGTGATGTTTATCATGTTTTGCATCTTGTTTACTTAGAACGACGGTAGTAAATAAGATGATCCCTCATAATAATTTCAAGAAAGTGTTCACCCTAACTGTGCACCATTGCTAAGGTTCGTCGTTCCGAAGCACCACGTGATGATCGGGTGTGATAGGTCCTTACGTTCGCATACAACGGGTGTAAGCCAGATTTACACACGCAAAACACTTAGGTTGACTTGACGAGCCTAGCATGTACAGACATGGCCTCGGAACACAGAAGACCGAAAGGTCGAGCATGAGTCGTATAGAAGATACGATCAACATGAAGATGTTCACCGATGTTGACTAGTCCGTCTCACGTGATGATCGGACACGGCCTAGTTGACTCGGATCATGTAATACTTAGATGACTAGAAGAGGGATGTCTATCTAAGTGGGAGTTCATTAAATAATTTGATTAAATGAACTTTATTATCATGAACTTAGTCTAAATATTTACAATATGTCTTGTAGATCAAATGGCCAACGTAGTCCTCAACTTCAACGCGTTCCTAGAGAAAACCAAGCTGAAAGACGATGGTAGCAACTATACGGACTGGGTCCGGAACCTGAGGATTATCCTCATAGCTGCCAAGAAAGATTATGTCCTAAGAGCACCGCTGGGTGACGCACCTATTCTCCCTGCAGAACAAGACGTTATGAACGCTTGGCAGTCACGCTGCGATGATTACTCCCTCGTTCAGTGCGGCATGCTTTACAGCTTAGAGTCGGGGCTCCAAAAACGTTTTGAGAGACATGGAGCATATGAGATGTTCGAAGAGCTGAAAATGGTTTTCCAAGCTCATGCCCGGGTCGAGAGATATGAAGTCTCCGACAAATTCTTTAGCTGTAAGATGGAGGAAAATGGCTCTGTCAGTGAGCACATACTCAAAATGTCTAGGTTGCACAACCGCTTGACTCAACTGGAAGTTAATCTCCCGGATGAAGCGGTCATTGACAGAATCCTCCAGTCGCTTCCACCTAGCTACAAGAGCTTTGTGATGAACTACAATATGCAGGGGATGGTAAAGACCATTCCTGAGGTATATGCTATGCTGAAATCAGCAGAGGTAGAAATCAAGAAGGAGCATCAAGTGTTGATGGTGAATAAAACCACTAAGTTCAAGAAGGGCAAGGGTAAAAAGAACTTCAAGAAGGACGACAAGGAAATTGCCGCGCCCGGTAAGCAAGTTGCCGGGAAGAAGCCAAAGAATGGACCCAAGCCTGAAACTGAGTGCTTTTATTGCAAGGGAAGTGGTCACTGGAAGCGGAACTGCCCCAAATACTTAGCGGACAAGAAGGCCGGCAAAACCAAAGGTATATGTGATATACATGTGATTGATGTGTACCTTACCACTACTCGTAGTAGCTCTTGGGTATTTGATACCGGTGCAGTTGCTCACATTTGTAACTCAAAGAAGGAGCTGCGGAATAAACGGAGACTGGCGAGGGACGAGGTGACGATGCGCGTCGGGAATGGTTCCAAGGTCGATGTGATCGCCGTCGGCACGCTGCCTCTGCATTTACCTACGGGATTAGTTTTAAACCTCAATAATTGTTATTTAGTGCCAAGTTTGAGCATGAACATTGTATCTGGATCTCGCTTAATTCGAGATGGCTACTCATTTAAATCCGAGAATAATGGTTGTTCTATTTATATGAGAGATATGTTTTATGGTCATGCTCCGATGGTTAATGGTTTATTCTTAATGAATCTCGTACGTGATGATACACATTTTCATAGTGTGAATACCAAAAGAGTTAAAGTTGATAACAATAGTCCCACATATTTGTGGCACTGCCGCCTTGGTCACATAGGTGTCAAACGCATGAAGAAGCTCCATACAGATGGACTTTACAGTCTCTTGATTATGAATCATTTGACACATGCGAACCATGCCTCATGGGTAAAATGACCAAGACTCCGTTCTCAGGAACAATGGAGCGAGCAACCAACTTATTGGAAATCATACATACCGATGTGTGCGGTCCAATGAGTGTTGAGGCTCGTGGAGGCTATCGTTATGTTCTCACCCTCACTGATGACTTGAGTAGATATGGGTATATCTACTTAATGAAACACAAGTCTGAGACCTTTGAAAAGTTCAAGGAATTTTAGAGTGAGGTTGAAAATCAACATGATAGAAAGATCAAGTTTCTACGATCAGATCGTGGAGGAGAATACTTGAGTCACGAATTTGGCACACACTTGAGAAAATGTGGAATAGTTTCACAACTCACGCCGCCTGGAACACCTCAGCGTAATGGTGTGTCCGAACGTCGTAATCGCACTCTATTAGATATGGTGCGATCTATGATGTCTCTTACCGACTTACCGCTATCTTTTTGGGGCTATGCTTTAGAGACTGCCGCATTCACTTTAAATAGGGCTCCATCGAAATCCGTTGAGACGACACCGTATGAATTATGGTTTGGGAAGAAACCTAAGCTGTCATTTCTAAAAGTTTGGGGATGCGATGCTTATGTCAAGAAACTTCAACCAGAAAAGCTCGAACCCAAATCGGAAAAATGCGTCTTCATAGGATACCCTAAAGAAACTGTTGGGTATACCTTCTACCTCAGATCCGAAGGCAAGATCTTTGTTGCCAAGAATGGATCCTTTCTAGAGAAAGAGTTTCTCTTGAAAGAAGTAAGTGGGAGGAAAGTAGAACTTGATGAAGTGTTACCTCTTGAACCGGAAAATGGCGAAACTCAAGAAATCGTTCCTGAGGTGCCTGCACCGACTAGAGAGGAAATTAATGATGATGATCAAGACGCTTCTGATCAAGCTCCTAGTGAAATTCGAAGGTCCACAAGGACACGTTCTGCACCAGAGTGGTACGGCAACCCTGTCTTGGAAATCATGTTGTTAGACAACGGTGAACCTTCGAACTATGAGGAAGCAATGGCGGGCCCGGATTCCGACAAATGGCTGGAAGCCATGAAATCCGAGATAGGATCCATGTATGAAAACGAAGTATGGACTTTGACTGACTTGCCCGTTGAGCGGCGAGCCATAGAAAATAAATGGATCTTTAAGAAGAAGACAGACGCGGATGGTAATGTGACCATCTATAAAGCTCGGCTTGTCGCTAAGGGTTATCGACAAGTTCAAGGAATTGACTACGATGAGACTTTCTCACCGGTAGCGAAGCTGAAGTCCATCCGAATCATGTTAGCAATTGCCGCATACTATGATTATGAGATATGGCAAATGGACGTCAAAACGGCTTTCCTTAATGGTTTCCTTAAGGAAGAATTGTATATGATGCAGCCGGAAGGTTTTGTCGATCCTAAGAATGCTGACAAGGTGTGCAAGCTCCAACGCTCGATTTATGGGCTGGTGCAAGCATCTCGGAGTTGGAACATTCGCTTTGATGAGATGATCAAAGCGTTTGGGTTTACACAGACTTATGGAGAAGCCTGTGTTTACAAGAAAGTGAGTGGGAGCTCTGTAGCATTTCTCATATTATATGTAGACGACATACTTTTGATGGGAAATGATATAGAACTCTTGGACAGCATTAAGGCCTACTTGAATAAAAAAAATTCAATGAAGGACCTTGGAGAAGGTGCTTATATATTAGGCATCAAGATCTATAGAGATAGATCGAGACGCCTCATAGGTCTTTCACAAAGCACATACCTTGATAAGATATTGAAGAAATTCAATATGGATCAATCTAAGAAAGGGTTCTTACCTGTGTTACAAGGTGTGAAATTGAGCTCAGCTCAATGTCCGACCACGGCAGAAGATATAGAAGAGATGAGTGTCATCCCCTATGCCTCAGCCATAGGTTCTATTATGTATGCCATGCTGTGTACCAGACCTGATGTAAACCTTGCCGTAAGTTTGGTAGGAAGGTACCAAAGTAATCCCGGCAAGGAACACTGGACAGCGGTCAAGAATATCCTGAAGTACCTGAAAAGGACCAAGGAAATGTTTCTCGTTTATGGAGGTGACGAAGAGCTCGTCGTAAAAGGTTACGTCGACGCTAGCTTCGACACAGATCTGGATGACTCTAAGTCACAAACCGGATACGTGTATATTTTGAATGGTGGGGCAGTAAGCTGGTGCAGTTGCAAGCAAAGCGTCGTGGCGGGATCTACATGTGAAGCGGAGTACATGGAAGCCTCGGAGGCAGCACATGAAGCAATTTGGGTGAAGGAGTTCATCACCGACCTCGGAGTCATACCCAATGCGTCGGGGCCAATCAAGCTCTTCTGTGACAACACTGGAGCTATCGCACTTGCAAAAGAGCCCAGGTTTCACAAGAAGACCAGGCACATCAAGCGTCGCTTCAACTCCATTCGTGAAAATGTTCAAGATGGAGACATAGAAATTTGTAAAGTACACACGGATCTGAATGTCGCGGATCCGTTGACTAAACCTCTCCCTAAGGCAAAACATGATCAGCACCAGAACTCTATGGGTGTTCGATTCATCACAATGTAACTAGATTATTGACTCTAGTGCAAGTGGGAGACTGTTGGAAATATGCCCTAGAGGCAATAATAAAAGCATTATTATTATATTTCCTTATTCATGATAATTGTCTTTATTCGTGCTATAATTGTGTTAACCGGAAATCGTAATACATGTGTGAATAACAGACAACAACATGTCCCTAGTGAGCCTCTAGTTGACTAGCTCATTGATCGACAGATAGTCATGGTTTCCTGACTATGGACATTGGATGTCATCGGTAACAGGATCACATCATTAGGAGAATGATGTGATGGACAAGACCCAATCCTAAACATAGCATAAGATCGCATAGTTCGTTTGCTAGAGTTATCCAATGTCAAGTATCCTTTCCTTAGACCATGAGATCGTGTAACTCCCGGATACCGTAGGAGTGCTTTGGGTGTGCCAAACGTCACAACGTAACTGGGTGACTATAAAGGTATGCTACGGGTATCTCTGAAAGTGTCTGTTGGGTTGACATGGATCGAGACTGGGATTTGTCACTCCGCTTGACGGAGAGGTATCACCGGGCCCTCTCGGTAATGCATCATCATATGAGCTCAAGGTGATCAAAGTTTTTGATCACAAGGATCATGCATTACGGTACGAGAAAAGTGACTTGCCGATAACGAGATTGAACGAGGTACTGGGATACCGACGATCGAATCTCGGGCAAGTAAAATACCGATTGACGAAGGGAATCGTATACGGGATTAATTGAATCCTTGACATCGTGGTTCATCCGATGAGATCATCATGGAGCATGTGGGAGCCAACATGGGTATCCAGATCCCGCTATTGGTTATTGCCCGAGAGCCGTCTCGGTCATGTCTGCATGTCTCCCGAACCCGTAGGGTCTACACACTTAAGGTTCGGTGACGCTAGGGTTGTGAAGATATGTATATGCAGTAACCCGAATGTTGTTCGGAGTCCCGTATGAGATCCCGGACGTCACGAGGAGTTCCGGAATGGTCCGGAGGTAAAGAAAAATATATAGGAAGTGCTGTTTCGGCCATCGGGACAAGTTTCGGGGTTATCGGTATTGTACCGGGACCACCGGAGGGGTCCCGGGGGTCCACCACGTGGGGCCACCTGCCTTGGTGGGCCACATGGGCCTTAGGGGGTGCGCCTTGGCCTGCTTGGGCCAAGGGGAACCAGCCCCAAGGGCCCATGCGCCAAGGAAACTTGGAGAGGGGAGAGTCCAAAGAGGGGAAGGCACCTCCGAGGTGCCTTGGGGAGGATGGACTCCTCCCCCCCTCTTGGCCGCACCCCTTCCTTGGAGGAAGGGGCAAGGCTGCGCCCTCCCCCCCTCTAATGCACCTATATAAAGGGAGGGGAGGGAGGGGTGGCCGCACCCTAATGCCCTGGCACTCCCTCCTCCCTGCAACACCTCCTCCTCCTCCCGTAGTTGCTTAGCGAAGCCCTGCCGGAGTTCTGCTGCATCCACCACCACACCGTCGTGCTGGATCTTCCTCAACCTCTCCTTCCCCCTTGCTGGATCAAGAAGGAGGAGACGTCTCCCGTCCCGTACGTGTGTTGAACGCGGAGGTGCCGTCCGTTCGGTACTAGATCATCGGTGAATTGGATCACGGCAAGTACGACTACCTCATCCACGTTCACTCGAATGCTTCCGTTGCGATCTACAAAGTGGTATGTAGATACTATCTAATCTGAATACTCGTTGCTAGATGAACTCATAGATGGATCTTGGTGAAACCGTAGGAAAATTTTTAATTTTCTGCAACGTTCCCCAACAATAGATCTCACCATATCTAATAAAGTACGGTTACGACATTCGGACACACCATTACACTGTGGTGTTCCAGGTGGCGTGGGTTGCGAAACTATTCCACATTGCATTAAATGAAGACCAAACTCGTAACTCAAATATTCGCCTCCGCTATCAGACCGTAGAAACTTTATCTTTTTGTTACGATGATTTTCCACTTCACTCTGAAATTCTTTGAACTTTTCAAATGATTCAGACTTGAGTTTCATTAAGTAGATATACCCATATCTGCTCAAATCATCTGTGAAGGTCAAAAAATAATGATACCCGCCGCGAGCCTCAACACTCATCGGACGGCATACATCAGTATGTATTATTTCCAATAAGTCTGTGGATCGCTCCATTGTTCCAGCGAACGGAGTTTTAGTCATCTTGCCCATGAGGCATGGTTCGCAAGCATCAAGTGATTCCAAAAGCCCATCTGCATGGAGTTTCTTCATGCGCTTTACACTAATATGACCTAAACGGCAGTGCCACAAATATGTTGCAATATCATTATTAACTTTGCATATTTTGGCATCAATATTATGAATATGTGTATCACCACGATCGAGATTCAACAAAAATAGACCACTCATCAAGGGTGCATGACCATAAAAGATATTACTCATATAAGTAAGACAACCATTATTCTCTGATTTAAATGAATAACCGTCTCGCATCAAACAAGATCCAGATATAATGTTCATGCTTAACGCTGGCACCAAATAACAATTATTCAGGTCTAAAACTAATCCTGAAGGTAGATGTAGAGGTAGCATGCCGACGACGATCACATCGACCTTGGAACCATTTCCGACACGCATCGTCACCTCGTCCTTAGCCAATCTTCGTTTAATCCGTAGCCCCTGTTTCGAGTTGCAAATATGAGCAATAGAGCCAGTATCAAATACACGGGTGCTACTACGAGCATTAGTAAGGTACACATCAATAACATGTATATCAAATATACCTTTCACTTCGCCATCCTTCTTATCCGCCAAATACTTGGGGCAGTTCCGCTTCCAGTGACCAGTCCCTTTGCAGTAGAAGCACTCAGTTTCAGGCTTAGGTCTAGACTTGGGCTTCTTCCTGGGAGCAGCAACTTGCTTTCTATTCATCTTGAAGTTCCCCTTCTTTCCTTTGCCCTTCTTCTTGAAACTAGTGGTCTTGTTAACCATCAACACTTGATGCTCCTTCTTGATTTCTACCTCCTCAGCCTTGAGCATTGCAAAGAGCTCAGGAATCGTCTTGTTCATCCCTTGCATATTATAGTTCATCACAAAGCCTTTATAGCTTGGTGGCGGTGATTGAAGAACTCTGTCAATGACACTATCATCCGGAAGATTAACTCCCGGCTGAGTCAAGTGGTTATGGTACCCAGACATTCTGAGTATGTGTTCACTGACAGAACTGTTCTCCTCCATCTTGCAGCTATAGAACTTGTTGGAGACTTCATATCTCTCAACTCGGGAATTTGCTTGAAATATTAACTTCAATTCCTGGAACATCTCATATGCTCCATGATGTTCAAAACGTCTTTGAAGTCCTGATTCTAAGTCGTAAAGCATCGCACATTGAACTATCGAGTAGTCATCAGATTTAGCTTGCCAGACGCTCATAACGTCAGCAGTTGCTCCTGCAGCAAGCCTTGCACCTAGTGATGCATCAAGGATGTAATTCTTCTGTGTAGCAATGAGGATAATCATCAAGTTACGGACCCAGTCCGTGTAGTTGCTACCATCATCTTTCAACTTAGCTTTCTCTAGGAACGCATTAAAATTCAAGGGAATGGTAGCATGGGCCATTGATCTACAACATAGATATGCAAAAACTATCAAGACTAAGTTCATGATAAATTAAGTTCAATTAATCATATTATTTAAGAACTCCCACTTAGATAGACATCCCTCGAGTCATCTAAATGATCACGTAATCCATATCAACTAAACCATGTCCGATCATCACGTGAGATGGAGTAGTTTTCAATGGTGAACATCTCTATGTTAATGATATCTACTATATGATTCACGTTCGACCTTTTGGTCTCAGTGTTCTGAGGCCATGTCTGTACATGCTAGGCTCGTCAAGTTTAACCCAAGTATTCTGCACGTGCAAAACTGTCTTGCACCCGTTGTATGTGAACGTAGAGCTTATCACACCCGATCATCACGTGGTGTCTCAGCACGACGAACTGTCGCAACGGTGCATACTCAGGGAGAACACTTATACCTTGAAATTTAGTGAGGGATCATCTTATAATGCTACCGCCGTACTAAGCAAAATAAGATGCATAAAGGATAAACATCACATGCAATCAAAATATGTGACATGATATGGCCATCATCATCGTGTGCCTTTGATCTCCATCTCCAAAGCATCTTTATGATCTCCGTCGTCACCGGCTTGACACCTTGATCTCCATCGTAGCGTCATTGCCATCTCGCCAACTATTGCTTCTACAACTATCACTAACGCATAGTGATAAAGTAAAGCAATTACATGGCGATTGCATTTCATACAATAAAGCGACAACCATAAGGCTCCTGATAGTTGATGATAACTTTTACAAAACATGATTATCTCATACAATAACGTATATCACATCATGTCTTGACCATATCACATCACAACATGCCCTGCAAAAACAAGTTAGACGTCCTCTACTTTGTTGTTGCAAGTTTTACGTGGCTGCTATGGGCTTCTAGTAAAAACCAATCTTACCTACGCATCAAAACCACAACGGTGATTTATCAAGTTTGCTGTTTTAACCTTCAACAAGGACCAGCCGCAGTCAAATTCAATTCAACTAAAGTTGGAGAAACAGACGCCCGCCAACCACCTTTATGCAAAACTAGTTGCATGTCTGTCGGTGGAACCGGTCTCATGAACGTGGTCACGTAAGGTTGGTCCGGGCCGCTTCATCGAACAATATTGCCGAACCAAAATAAGACATTGGTGGTAAGCAGTATGACGATCACCGCCCACAACTCTTTGTGTTCTACTCGTGCATATCATCTACGCATAGACTTGGCTCGGATGCCACTGTTGGGGAACGTAGCATGCAATTTCAAAAAAATTCCTACGCTCACGCAAGATCTATCTAGGAGATGCATAGCAATGAGAGGGGGAGAGTGTGTCCATGTACCCTCGTAGACCAAAAGCGAAAGCGTTAGTTTAACGCGGTTGATGTGTCGAACGTATTCTCGATTCAACCGATCAAGCACCAAACATACGGTACCTCTGAGTTCTGCACACGTTCAGCTCGATGATGTCCCTCGAACTCTTGATCTAGCAAAGTGTCGAGGAAGAGTTCTGTCAGCATGACGGCATGGTGATGGTGATTGTGAAGTGATCTGTGCAGGGCTTCACCTAAGCACTACGTGAATATGACCGGAGGCGTAAACTGTGGAGGGAGGTGCTGCACACGGCTTGGAACAATTGATGTGTGTTAGAGGCGACCCCACCCCCGTATATAAAGGAGGGAGAGGGGAGGAGGCCATCCCTAGGCGCGCCCCAAGTGGGAGGAGTCCCACTTGGGCTCCTACTAGGATTCACCCCCTTCCTTTCATCGGACGGGGAAAGGGGGAAGGAGAGAGGAGAGGGAGAAGGAAAGGAGGGTGCCGCCCCCTCCCCTATTCCAATTAGGACCCCTCCCTTGGGGGCCCGCCACCCCTATGTGGGCTGGTTTGCCTCCCTCCTATGGCCCATATCTTCCCCCGGGGGGTTCTGGTAAACCCCCGGTACTCCGATATATACCCGATACATTCCGAAACAGTTCCGGTGTCAGAATACTATCATCCAATATATCAATCTTTACCTCTCGACCATTTCGAGACTCCTCGTCATGTCCGTGATCTCAACCTGGACTCCTAACAACATTCGGTCACCAAATCACATAACTCATAATACAAATCGTCATCGAACGTTAAGCGTGCGGACCCTATGGGTTCGAGAACTATGTAGACATGACCGAGACACCTCTCCGGTCAATAACCAATAGCGGAACCTGGATGCTCATATTGGTTCCTACATATTCTACGAAGATCTTTATCGGTCAAACCATAATGACAACATACATCATTCCCTTTGTCATCGGTATGTTACTTGCCCGAGATTCGATCGTCGGTATCTTTATACCTGGTTCAATCTCGTTACTGGCAAGTCTCTTTACTCGTTCTGTAATGCATCATCCCGCAACTAACTCATTAGTCACATTACTTGCAAGGCTTATCATGATGTGCATTACCGAGAGGGCCCAGAGATACCTCTCCGATACTCAGAGTGACAAATCCTAATCTCGATCTATGCCAACCCAACAAACACCTTCGGAGATACCTATAGAGGATCTTTATAATCACCCAGTTATGTTGTGACGTTTGATAGCACACAAGGTATTCCTCCAGTATACGGGAGTTGCATAATCTCATAGTTAAAGGAACATGTAGAACTCATGAAGAAAGCAATAGCAATAAAACTTAACGATCATTATGCTAAGCTAACGGATGGGTCTTGTCCATCACATCATTCTCCTAATGATGTGATCCCGTTCATCAAATGACAACACATGTCTATCATTAGGAAACTTAACCATCTTTGGTTAACGAGCTAGTCTAGTAGAGGCATACTAGGGACACTGTGTTTTTTCTATGTATCCACACACGTATCAAGTTTTCGGTTAATACAATTCTAGCATGAATTGTAAACATTTATCATGATATAAGGAAATATAAATAACAACTTTATTATTGCCTCTAGGGCATATTTCCTTCAACCGCCTCTTGTTCTTCATCGGGAGGGCTGATCTGGAGTCCGTTCAGGGCTCCGGAGAGGGGGATTCATCGCCATCATCATCACCAACCCTTCTTCATCACCAATTTCTTGATGCTCACCATCGGGAGTGAGTAATTCCTTCGTAGGCTTGCTAGATGGTGATGGGGTTGGATGAGATTTTTCATGTAGTCGAGTCAATTTGTTAGGGCTTGATCCCTAGCATCCACTATGTTCTAAGATTGATGTTCATATGACTTTGCTATGCTTAATGCTTGTCACTAGGGCCCAAGTGCCTTGATTTTAGATCCGAACCCTCTATGTTTCCATGTATATATTTGAGTTCTTGATCCTATCTGCTAGTTGTATGCACTTGTTATTGCTCTGATATGTAGACCCCAAAGTGATAATAGTTGGGATACTCTCCAAGGATGACCGTAATTCGAGGAGTTCATGTATTTACCATGTGTTAATGCTTTGTTCCGGTTCTCTATTAAAATGAGGCATTAATGTCCCTTAGTTTCCTTATGGACACCGCTGCCACGGGAGGGCAGGACAAAAGATGTCATTCAAGTTCTAATTATAAGCACGTATGACTATATACGGAATACATGCATACATTACATTGATGAATTGGAGCTATTGTGTATCGCTCTAGGTTGTGACTGTTACATGATGAATTTTATTTAACACAATTATCCATCACTGATCCAATGCCTACGCTTTTCGCATACTGATCTTTGCTAAGTTACTTTCGTTGTTGTTGCTGCTGTTTCAATCGCTACAAAAAGCTACTACTGTTATTGTTACTATTGCTACTGT
Organism: Aegilops umbellulata; assembly: GCA_032464435.1. NCBI lineage: Eukaryota > Viridiplantae > Streptophyta > Magnoliopsida > Poales > Poaceae > Aegilops > Aegilops umbellulata. Next base: position 334,544,664 of record CP136054.1, on the reverse strand, counting down.
TACCACTGTTATCAAACTATCATACTACTGTGTTACTAAACACTTTGCTGCAGATATTTTATTCTCCAGGTGTGGTTGAATTGACAACTCAACTGCTAATACTTGTAAATTTTCTTTGGCTCCCCTCATGTCGAATCAATAAATTTGGGAAATACTACCTCGAAAATTATTGCGATCCCCTATACTTGTGGGTTATCATTCACATTTCTATTTCTAGGAAAACCGTTTCTTATATTCATGGAGATCCGTAACTCCGATCGGGCTGAAATTTTAACACAATTTTTTCTTGATATTATCTTTCTTGCAGCAAAAGAAGGGCTTCAACCGACTTATGAGGGAGTCACAAGGCAACACGGCGCGCCCTACCCCCAGGGCGCGCCCTATTGCCTTGTGGGTCCTTCAGGCACCGTCTTGCCTTGATTCTTCCTCCCAAAGATCACATATATTCCAAAATAAATCTCTGTAAAATTTTATCGTGTTTGAACTTCGTTTGATATGGATTTTTGTGAAACAAAAACAGGAATTGGCACTGGGCACTGGATCAATATGTTAGTCCTAAAAATAATATAAAATGTTGCCCAAAGTATGGGAAAGTTGTAGAATATTGGTATGAAACAATCAAAAATTATAGATACGATGGAGCCGTATCAGTGTTCCACTCCTCCGATTTGATGATGCTGCAAGTAGGGAGAAATGAGGGGTCTGGGTCAGTGGCTTGGATGAGAACCCGGCCTTGGCGGTTAGGATTGGACTCTAGGAGAAAATTTTGTTTCCATGTGAAGTGACAATAATTTTTATGTTAATTGAGCACTCTTGATAGCAACGCGTTTTCCATTAGGGATATAAACATGTGTTCTAAGTTGTGTAGCTTTGATAAAATTCTTTTTGTCAAAACATTGGGAAAGGGGATCAAATTCGAATGTATATAGAACAACTCTTTCTGTTCATGTTTCCCATTATTAGATAGTGGGAATACATATCATGATAAGTCCCTAAAGATTCATACAAAACTTCAATCGAAACTTCTCTTGGCTTAGTGACGCGTTGATCCAGGTTCCATCATAGACACAAAGGACTATCTAAACGGATTAGTTTTTGTCTATAAGCTCCCAGTATATCATAAGAACTGGAAAATGGGGTTCTTTGATTTTTCTCTACTTTGAATTATTATTATTGTTGTTATTATTATTATTGTTGTAATATACTTTTAGTTTTGGATAGTTTCTCCAACTATTATCTCTATTTGCACAAGTGCCTCGACGATTTCCATTTGTTAATACATAAAATCAGATAAGGCTGTTTTGGGTTGGTATGCAAATAGGATCTCGAATAGCGGGAGTTAAGAGGTTCATATGAGAAAACACAAGTAAATGGACTTTCGCTAGAGCTTCCAAGGATAAAGGTAGATCTCCATCAAAGTTTGCATTGAAACCCTTACACACTAATGGGTGTAAAGAAATAATACATAAATTGTGTTGAAAGGCATCTATGCAGGGTAGGTCCTCACATAACTTCTTGAAGTATTTCGCATACAATGAGTTCATTTTCTGAAATTTCCCTTTTAGCAGTCCCAACACTAGAAACGATGTGTTTCGTGATTAAACCACAAATTACAAATAGCTGAAAAGACTTTATTGCTCTGTCTAGTGGTAATCCACATTGATGTAATGAAAGTGAAGGACCCACAACAATGACAGGACGCCTTGAGTAATTGACCCATTTCCCAAGAAGTGTTTCGTGAAACCTCCCCTCATTACCTTTAATTACATTTGAAAGCAATTCATATACTTTACTACGATCATCCCTCGTTGATTGCCCGTGAGACCCACTATCAAGAAGTGTATCCATGGCTTCTTGTAGCAATTATGCCTGACACATTGCTAAATCTGCTGGCACTAATTCACTTCTTTTTAATAGATAGACACTTTATCTCGGACTTATAAACAATAGGTCTCAATTCGGGAGGAAGATCCGGTAATATCCATTTTTGTTCTGCATTTGTTTGAATAAAATATTTCGCCAATTGCATGTGTCTAATAAAAGAACTTTTCTTATTCAATTCTTTTCTATATTCTCATTTATCTTGACTATACCCCTCATCTTCAAATTCCTTCCATGCGAACAAGGAACTTCGTATAATAATCCGGAAGCCCAAATCAGCTATTTTTTTAGAGAAAAGGCACGAAGGCCCGACTTCAAATTAATGAAAACATCAAGCGAGGTGCTGAATTACAAAGGCAAAGACTTGACAAAAAACTAAAAAATTACATACCAAATTCACTAGGACCAAGAGTGATAGTGAATAGGGCAGTAAGAAAAACTACGATCAAGCCACCGGAGATCTTGCACAACCAGAGCCGTAGGGCCGGAGCCACCCGACGACAGCAATTGCCATGAACATGAAGATCCAGACCGCTTGAAGGAAACCATCGATTCCACCGCCCACTGCCTCGGGCCACTGTCAAAGTGGAGACCACTATCTCCCCTTTGTCTAGACCGTGCCGAACACGCGGACACCCACCACCGGCCGGCAACCAACCAGCAACCAAGGCGAGGAGCCGCTAAAGGATGCGGAAGGACCCACACGCCAACACCAACGCCGACAACCAGGGGAGTCGGGCACTGCCGCCGCAACCCACCACCACGCACCAGGCCCACACCCCCAACCACCCCTTGAACAACGCCTCCAGGGAGGACCGAGACGCTCGAACGCCTCCACCGTCTGGCCAAAAGGTCAAGGCTTTTGCCCCGAGGTAGGAAGGGGGAGGAGGGGGAGGGATCTGGAAGCTCGACCCGCCCTCAAGAGGGAGAAAGACACCGGAGCGTAGCCGACGTCGAGGTCGACGCGAAATCGACCAGGAGTTTCCCTCGTTCCAAGAATCCGCCACCCCATCCTCGAAGTCCAGATCTGATGGGCCAGCGACCAAAACGGCGAGAGGAGACCACCGCAAGGGAAAGGGGCCGAGAGGAAGAAGAGCCGCCCCCCGCTGCAGCAAGACCTCGCCGCCCTCACGCCACCCATGCGGCCGGGAGGGACGGCCAGCACCCATGTGTGCCATCCACCAGAGAGATCGACGCCGCCATCTCATTGTGCACGCTTTCTCTTTCTCTCTCTCACCCTCTCTCATCTTTGCGGTGGTCTCTTGTTTGCTCTTTGAAGTGACTATACAAGATCAGAGATGAATCGTGGACTTTTTCCCTGATCAAGGTGGTGGACTGGTAGGCCGTCACGTCTCCGAACGAGAAGAGCCCGCCGACTAAAATATCCATCCTTTTTGCGCGCACACGCTACATAACATTTCACCATTCGAGCGATTGGTCACCACGGCACATGGAAACGACCTTGCAACGACCTTCTCCGTACGCCCCTGTACGAACGTGCGTACTGCACACCTGCATCAACAGCTCAAACCACATGGACCCTCCCACGTTCAACTGCAAACCAGACAAAATCTTCTGCCAATTTTTTAGTAGATATAGACCTGCCGTCTCGCCCCAACGTCCAAACTGTGGGAACCAAATGGTCTGACTTTTCCCCTCGCGAGGGGCTGACTGCCAGCACTTACTTTTTTTGATTTGAAAATACTTGCTTAGCAGACAAGACAGTAGAATTTGTCGTGCTAAAAAAGAGAGTAGAGCTTTGACAAAACACTTGAAACAGGGTATGCATGCTCTTTGAAGTGATTAGCAGTAGCACACGTGTAGAGATTTGCCGTGGACTCGTTCTTCTTTGGATCAAATCTCCAGCCTCCGCCACCGTGACGAACGCCGAAGACGGAGGAGTACGTCGACGACTTCCTGAAAAAGATCCCCGATCTCGTTGCGTGCACACGAGTCGACACGCACTGCACACGGTCTAATCAATCAATCAAACTAACTAACCAGTAGCCCTGACCACAGTTCGCAACCCAATCAGACCCGGCACCCACCACACACTGCTCCCCGAAAGGACCCGCGAAACGAATCGCCGTCCTATCCATCCACAGACGCCCCAACGTGCACCACACCGACGTCACGTACGTAATCCAGGCGAAGCAACCCGCGCGAATCGGAACGCTCCCCCAGCTTCCCCGGGACCGCGAGACGGCGACGGCTCGCGGGCAAGGCGACACGCTCGCCCATCCCGGCCCAGTCGCCCGGGCCGCGGCTGAGCCCGCCTACACGTCCGCGGGAGGGCGCGTTTTCCCCGCCGCATTAACGCCGGATCACATCAACTTTGCCCCTGACCCCCGATCAAACGAGGTCCATAACCAAATCCCGTGGCTACGATTCCGCCGCTTCGTCCGTCCTGTTGAGCGCTGACAAGTCCTGGCAGCGTGGGAGCTTCCTGAGCCGTGGATCGAACCAACGACGTGCGGACGTGCCGGACCGGGGCCGTCCGATGGGGCGACGGTGCACGATTTGGGCGGCGGTTTGAGTGATTGGCTGGTAGGTTGGCTTCCCGGGTGATTCGGTTCAACCTCAACTTCCTTGGCGCCAACGCGGTACACGACGGCAGCGCGGAGGGGTCGTCGAAAGCTATATCTATCGCGGTCCACGGTTCAACAGCCACGGGATCATGGTCCAGCTCGAGAAAAGCTTGGCAAGGTGTGTTCGGAATTGTGGATAGGCTGGTCGAGGAGGAGAGCGGGTACGTGCAGCGTGCGCTCACATGGCCGGACTGGGAGGAGGGGGCGGTCTCAGCGACTACCTCGACCGGCCCAACGCCATCCACCGCCGCACCGCGTCACTCGCCATCGCGCGGTCCGGCGACGATGGACCGCGCATCATGGATGGGGTTGGGCGGGAGGGGCGGAGGGCGCGCTCGTCGCGCCGTCTATCGCTGTCGTCGTGGCTCGGGCCGCGCTCCAGGCCTCTGCCGGCCGACGACACCACGTCCGTGGATTCGAGAAGCCGAGAATTCGAGGGGAGTGGCAGCGCCAAGGGGAAGCCGTCGGCGTGGAGCAGCTGGAAGCCCGTGCGCGCCCTCTCTCGCATCGGGAAGCGCCGCGCCGGCTGCCTCTTCTCCATCGAGGTGGCCGCCGTGCGCGGCGTGCCGGCCTCCATGGACGGCCTCCGCCTCGCCGTCTCCGTCCGCAAGGCCGAGACCAAGGACGGCGCGATGCAGACCATGCCGGCCCGGGTGTCGCATGATGGCACCGCGGAGTTCGACGAGACGCTCTTCGTCAAATGCAACCTCTACTTCACCGGCGGCCCGGGCACCGGGAGGCCCCTCAAGCTCGAGCCTCGCCGGTTCGTTGTGTCCGTCGTCCCCGTCGAGGTGCCGGACATCCGTCTGGGGACGTACACCGTCGACGTGAGCTCGCTCGTGCTTGACTCCCTCCAGAAGAGCTCCGAGGGGCGCCGCGTCCGGTGGTTCGACAGGGCGTTCGGACTAGCCGGCAAGGCCACCGGTGGCGAGCTCCTGCTCAAGCTGGGGTTCCAGCTCATGGAGGATGCGGGGCTCCGTCTCTACACGCAAGCCGCAGGGAGATCGTCGAGGGACGTGTCCGTGTCCCCCTCCCGTGCGAGGGTTCACAACAAAAACTCGTTCAGCGTCGCCAGTACGACGCCCAAGCTTTCAACGTCCGACGGAGCCATCTCGCCTTCCATGAGAGCTTACAGGCAGCTGGTAGACAGGCTCAACATCGACAAGCGTCCCGAAGACGACGAGCTCTCCACCGCAAGTGGCGCTGGCGACGTCGACTATGTCATCCCGGAGTACGAGGTGGTCGACAAGGGCGTCGAGACGGTCAAAGAGGTCGTCCACTTCCAGGACCAGCGCGACGTGCTACGCGAGCTCGACTCTATTGGCGAGCAGATCGAAGCCATCGAGGCGCTGATGGCGAGCGGCGGCAAGAAGTCGCCGACGGGAGCCGGTCAGCAGCCGCGGCTCGATGCGGATGAAGAGATGGTGACCGTTGAGTTTCTTAGAAAGCTCGAGGCAGTGGACGACGACAAGTTCAGGAAGCTGAAGCAGCCCATGACACCAAGATCAAGCGAGTCGCAGAAGAAGGCGCCCGTGGTGCCGGACTTGGGACAAAGCCTTGGCCCGGCGGTGCAAACGCGTGACGGCGGGTTCTTGGTGTCGATGAACCCGTACAACGTGCCGCTTGCAAGCAGAGACGTACCCCCGGTGCTCGCCATGCAGGTGTCGAGGCCGTTCGTGCTGCCAAGTGCCATGGCCGCGACTGGATTCGATGTGCTCCAGAAGATGGCGGCCGCGGGCCGACCCGACGAGGTTCGGGACAAGGTGGCGTCGCTAGGGCGCATGGAAAGCCTTACCGGAAAGACGCCCGAGCAAGTGGGTTTCGAGGGCATCGCGGAGGCGGTCATCGGCGGTAGGCGGACCGAGGGCGGCGCGAGCTCAAGCGCGGCGCGGTCGGTCAGGCTCGTCCGGAAGCTCGCCACCGCCTTGTCCGACGGCCGGATGGAGCGCGTCGCCACCGGCATCTGGAGCGCGGGAAACGATCCGGAGACGTTGGATGAGGTACTCGCATTCTCGTTACAGAAGCTCGAGGCCATGGCGGTGGACGCGCTCATGATCCAGGCCGAGATGGCCGACGAGGAGCCGCCGTTCGAGGTAGCGCCGGCTGCAGGGGAAGCGAACGTGTTCGACGCGCTGGTGCCGTCCGACGAGTGGTCCGAGTCCCGTGGCGGCTCGGACGGCCGCATCACGCTGGTGGCGGCCATCCAGCTGCGTGATCCGTCCCGGCGCTACGAGGCGGTGGGCGCGCCGATGATCGCCGTCGTCCAGTCGGCGCGGATGCTGGGCGCGGCGGGGCTCAGCGGGGGGAGGTTCAAGGTGAGGAGCCTGCACGTGGGCGGAGTGCAGACGAGGTGCTTGTCGGGAGTCGGCGGAAGCGCGAGCTGGCGCGCCGAGCGGCAGAAGCTGACGGCGATGCAGTGGACGCTCGCCCACGGGCCGGGTCGCGCCGCCAAGAGGGTGCAGACGCCGCCATCGTCACAGGCAGCGAGGGCGAGGCAGCAGCAGCGGCGGCCAGACGTCGTCTGGAGCCTGTCGTCGAGGGTGCTCGCCGGGATGTGGCTCAAGACGGTGCGGAATCCGGACGTGAAGATCAGCGCCGCCGGCAGCACGTGACATGGGCGCTGGTCGAGCTGATGCGACAGAGTGGATGTGTTGGTACTTGGTAGACTTTTTCCTTTTTTGATAAACTTGGTACTTGGTAGACTTCATGATATAGTATATGCAGATTCCAGTAGTATACTGTATATGGACCTCGTAGATATGCAGGCAATGTTAGACTGCATTCGTGCAGTGTTTACAGAATTGTCAGCATTTAAATGTTACCTATTCTTTAAATAGTGAATTACAGCTATTATCCCCTATTACAACATTTTTACGTAAATTATTCAATTTAATAGATTTTCATTTGAATTACCCATTTAGCAAAATATTTACTCATTCTTATCACATTTAGCAATAGTTTTACGAGTTTTTTTATTGCAAATTTTTGTAGGTAGCTTACCAAGTTTGACTGCTTGGTTAGTTTTACGAGTTTTTACCAGAATTACCGGTCTATCAGTTTTTCTTTGAGTAAAACATATTCATTACTTAAATAAAGTTGGGCAGTTCATCAGCTAGTACATGCAAGTACAATCAGGAGGTGCAACACTCCACTCCGGACAACACTCCGCACCTAACAGCTAGCTTTGCTAAAATATGAGCAGCTCGATTGGCGGTCCTCCTCCTTCATGTAACTCTACAACCTTGCCACCCTTGCATCTGCACTTTTATATTCTCCAAAATCGAGCCCACAACAGAAAGATTTTTGTTGGATCATTGATCATACACACCACCTCTCTGCAGTCCAACTCAACATGGATCCTCTGTACACCTTGATCACGTGCAAATTGGAACGCTCTCTTACAAGCCATTAGCTCTATAATCTCAGACTTTACCATGTTGGGAAGAAATTGGGCCACAGCACCTCGAAAAGCACCATCATGGTCACGTAAAACCACCCCTCCTCCTTCCTTCATTGCACTTTTTGAAACAGCTCCATCAGTGTTAGCCTTCACCCACCCATGTTCTGGAGGTATCCACTTCTCCACTTGGGTCTGAGATCTTATTCTTGCCTTTTTCTGTACAACTTCATTCTATTCATCCATGGACCTTGAAACCGAAAACGCAATATCTTGGGTTGCTTGAATTCTTTTACCATCCCGAGCCTCATTACGCGCCAGCCATAGGCCATAAACTCCTTGGAACACCATTTCCTTATCCTCATCATTAGCCTCATCGATCCAGTTAAACATCCACCTCCCAGCCTCTTTATTCAATTGAATGCACTCTGGTGGTCGCATATAGCTGGAATATCCCTACGCTTCGCTACATCATCCCAGAACTGACGAGAATGAGGGCCTCCCTAGAATCTATGAGTCAGTGTTTCTTATCTTCCACACACAATACACAAAATACATGGCTTTATGTGTTGGGGAACGTAGTATTTCAAAAAAATTCCTATGATCACGCAAGATCTATCTAGGAGAAGCATAGCAACGAGCGGGGAGAGTGTGTCCACGTACCTTCGTAGACCGAAAGCGGAAGCATTTAGTAACGCAGTTGATGTAGACAAACGTTTTAGTGATCCAACCGATCCAAGTACCGAACGCACGGCACCTCCGTGATCTGCACACGTTTAGCTCGGTGACGTCCCTCAAACTCTTGATCCAGCAAAGTGTCGAGGGAGAGTTCCGTCAGCACGACGCCGTGGTGACGGTGATGGTGAAGTGATCCGCGCAGGGCTTCGCCTAAGCACTACATGAATACGACCAGAGGCGTAAACTGTGGAGGGGGGGGGGGCGCCTCCACTACAAAAAATATACACTTCCGTGATGATACGTGTTTGTCACAGTAGGTCACATTTTCTGTCATGCATGTACATCCATGACAAATTTATGACATGATCAAGATAGTCGTACCTGTGCTGTCGTAGAAGTGTTCCATGACATTACCAAAATTATCATCACGGAAGTGTCCACTTCCATGACGATAAATCGCGCCTCACGGAAGTGCTTTCGTCAAGGGTGACCGACACGTGGCATCCACCGTAACGGAACGCCGTTAATTTATCGGGTCCGGTTTTGGATCCGATAACCCGTTAACAGCCCGGACCAATGGGGATTTTCCACGTGTAAAATCATCATTGACCGGAGGAAACACGTGTTGCCCCACCGTTGGGATAGATGTCATCCACTCATTGGACAGGAGGCGCCTATTATAGGTCGACACGTGGCACGGCCCAACAGTGGCCCATTCTGGTGAAAAAGGTCGGCCCAGTAAAAAATAGCGGGCCGGCCCATATAAGGCCTACTTGTGTCAGGTCCATTTAAGCCCACGACCCATACGAGATGTGCCAATTCGGCCTGTCAACGACCCGTTAAATATTTGACACCATTGCAGCCCATCGCCAGTTCGAGCCCTTAACAGCCCGCTATATATTTGGGCTCAATATCGGCCCAATGAGATTTTGGCCTGTTAACGGCCCATTCAGTGGATGGGCCAATTTTCACGATGTACATCTTTCGGCCTTTTAGCGACCCATTTAAATATTGGGCTAATTTCCGGCCCGGTGTGTCTTTCAGCCTGTTAACGACCCATAAATCAGTTGGGCCATTTGTAGTCAGACCTGAGTTTCGGCCTTTTAGCGACCCATTTAAGTGTTGGGCCAATTTCCGGCCCGGTGTGTCTTTCAGCCTGGTGACGGCCCATATATCTGTTGGGCCATTTGTAGTCGGACCTGAGTTTTGGCCTTTGTAGGATCGAAAGTATGTCTAGAGGGGGGTGATTAGACTACTTGACCAAATAAGAATCTAGCCTTTTCCCAATTTTAGTTCTTGGCAGATTTTAGCAACTTATCACAAGTCAAGCAATCAACCTACACATGCAATTCTAAGAGTATAGCAGCGGAATGTAAAACAATTGCACATGAAGGTAAAGGGATGAGATTGAGGGATCAAATGCAATGTTGACACGAAGATTTTGTGATCCGTGGTTCCGATAGGTGGTGCTATCATACATCCACGTTGATGGAGACTTCAACCCATGAAGGGTAACGGTTGCGCAAGTCCACGGAGGGCTCCACCCACGAAGGGTCCACGAAGAAGCAACCTTATGTATCCCACCATGGCCGTTGCCCACGAAGGACTTGCCTCACTAGGGTAGATCTTCACGAAGTAGGCAATCTCCTTGCCCTTACAAACTCCTTGGTTCAACTCCATAATATTGCCGGAGGCTCCCAAGTAACACCTAGCCAATCTAGGAGACACCACTCTCCAAGAAGTAACACTTGTGCTTCAAATGATAGTCTCCCCAACACTCAACTCTCTCTCTCTCATAGGATTGGATTTGGTAGAAAGAAGATTTGAGTGGAAAGCAACTTGGGGAAGGCTAGAGATAAAGATTTATGTGGTTGGAATGGAATATCTTGACCTCAGCACAAGTGTAGGTGGTTCTCTCTCAGAAAATATGTATTGGAAGTGTAGGCATGTTCTGATGGCTCTCTCCATGAATGAAGAGTGTGTGGAGGGGTATATATAGCCTCCACACAAAATCTAACCGTTACACACAAATCACCAAACTCGGTGGGACCGATTCAGAGAACTCGATCAGACCGATTTAGTTCATAATGTGAACGTTAGGATTTTCGGTGGGACCGACATGTCAACTCGGTGGGACCGATGTCATTAGGGTTAGGGCATAACGTAATCTCGGTGAGACTGATTACACATACTCGGTGAGACCAATTTTGGTAATAGCCAAACAGAGAGTTGGTCAGGCAAACTCAGAGGGATCGATTCGCTCATCTCGGTTAGACCGAAACGTTACGAAGGGGAAACAGAGAGTTTGCTTTGCAATCTCGGTGGGACCGATTGCTCATCTCGGTTTGACCGAAATGTTACGAAGGGAAACAGAGAGTTTCCAATCCCATCTCAGTGAGACCGAGATCCCTATCGGTGATACCGAATTGATTAGGGTTTCTGGCAGTGGCTATGTCAACTGAACTCGGTGGCTCCGGATGGACAGAAACTGTGGGGCCGAGTTGGACTTTTGATTTAGGACATATGTGGATATGAGAAAGTAGTGGAGGGTTTTGGAGCATATCACTAAGCATTTTGAGCAAGATCCTCATTAAGCAACACCTCATCCCTTCTTAATAGTATTGGCTTTTCCTATAGACTCAATGTGATCTTGGATCACTAAAATAGAAAATGTAGAGTCTTGTGCTTTGATTTTGAGCCAATCCTTTGTCCTTAGCATTTTGAAGGGTCCACTTTCTAATCCATGCCATGCCAAACATTGAGCTTTCCTGAAATATTTATCTTGGAATAGCATTAGCTCAATGAGCTATATGTTGTTAGGAATTACCAAAACCACCTAGGGATAGTTGCACTTTCAATCTCCCCCTTTTTGGTAATTGATGACAACATATAGATCAAAGCTTCGACAAATGATAAATAAGATTGAAAAACATCATCGCTTCGAGAAGTATGTGATAAGCAAGAGCTCCCCCTAAATTTGTGCATTATTTAAGATTTGCTTTTGAATGCAAATGCACAATCGATTAGGATCATGGGTTACTCTTCCATGTCACATACATCTTGGTGGAGCGCTCAAAATGATAGAGATTAAAAGCATGCACTCATCACCAAGCAAAGTGAATGATCATAATATGATATGAAGGATAGCATCAACCAACAAGCATTAAGGGTAGCATATGATCAAACACTTGACCAAATAAGTATCTCACAAGGACATAACGTAGTATCACACAAGCACGCAAAAAGTTTCAAACCAACCAAAAAAGAGCGCAAAGAGAGATAAAAACCAACTCTCTCTCTCTCTCTCGAAGCCTATGATCTATACATTTTTCTCCCCCTTTGGCAACAAGTTACCAAAAAGTTCGAAAATGCATAGTGCTAAACGACTCTCAGGCTTGATCTTCGGGAGGTGGTGTTGAGAGAACACCAAGGAAGAAAGCTTCTGATGAAGTGGCTGGAGCTGGTGGAGTAGCTGCTGGAGTTGGGACTGGAGCTGTAGCTGCTGGTGCTTATGCTGTAGCTCTAGTGTCTGTCACTGGCACTGCAGCAGATCTCTGTCCTCTGGGCACTCTAGCAAATGCATATGTGTTAGACTTGCCCTTCTTCTCCTCTGCTTCCTCCTGAAGTTGCTCAACTATAGTTTGGATCTATGTGATCTTGACATCAAGGTCATAGAATTTTGTCTAAACAATCCTTTCCAAGCTCTCCTGGTTCTTGGTCAGGGTGGCCAAGCCCTGCTCAATCCTCAGAGTGGGTTGGATCAGATATCCAAGCTGGTCTTGCTTGCTCTTCAAGAAGACCTGAGATGCGTCTTCCATAGTTGGCATCTTTGCAGCCTTCTCAGCTTTAGCTTTGGCTTTCTTCTCTTGTGCTTGCACAGATGATGTTCATTCTCAGTCATGACTACTGCAAGGTTGGAAAAAGCGGCATGCGTAAGCGAGGCGGTTGACCTTCGCCTAGTGCTTAGGCGGTGCTTAAGCACCCTAGGCACATCTTAGGCGGTAATATATATTCTACTATCAGGGTGTATTTGTGGTTATTATATGTGTACTGATGTTAATTTAGGGCAGATAAATAAGTTAACTACCAGCTACTACCATTTGAATATGTGATGTTTGGCATTTCAGTGCAATATGTCATGATTTCTCGCTTGGGTAAACAATTTGTTGCATGCACTGCCTAGACTACCATTTATGCCCTAGGCGAGGCATTTGGCCATCACCTAGCGCCTAGGCGTGCCTAACGCCTCCTAGGCACTGCCTTCTGCAACAGAGGACTACTGCGTTGTCCTCAAATTCAGGATAGATGGGAAGATGCTCTTTGTCCAAGATGTACTTGCCCTTGCCCATCTTTGAGTTAATGAGCTCCTGGATGTGTGGGGCATACCCACAACTTCTCTTCTGATCAGCTGCAGTCCTCTTGATTGTTTCCACAATCAGGCTCATAACCTTGAACTTCTGTGGGACATCAAATATGTGCAGCCAGTTGATAGCATGTCCTCTGATTATCTTGTGATCACCTGACTTGGGAAGAAGTGTGTGCCTCAGAATCCAATTGATTGTAGGCAGACCAGACAACAAATAGTGTACAGATCCAAACTTATGTGTGTCCAAAGCACCATTAGGGATCTCTTTGTACATATTTGTCATAGAGTTGTGGTCTTTCTTCTTCTTGGCATAGACATCCAAGTCATCGTCATGTTCCTCAAGAGCATTTATGAGTTTTGCCCATTCTTCAACAGTGGACTGGTACCTAGTACCCTCAGACATCCACACTATCCTTCCATCTGGATAGAAGTGTGCGGTGGAGTAGAATTGCATAATGAGCTCATCATTCCACTTGGTGAACTTCTGAGCCACAAACTCATCAACTCCACATGCCTTGAAGCTGTCATATACAACAGGGAAGTGATCCTCATTCTCCTTGATGAATTTCTAATCAACCCATCTCATGTCACACACTATGGGCTTCTTGTCAAGTAAAACAGTCTCATAGAAGTCCTGTTGTTCCTTAGTGTGGAATCTGTAGTCCACAACAGTCCTTCTCCTGGTGGCATATGGATCAGACTCTCTCCATAGCCTCAATCCTGAATCCTTCCTGACTTTCATGTTCTCTGCAACTTGGTGTGCATCATTGTGATCAGGGATCTTTGGTTTCAGCTTCCTCAAAATAATAGAATCATCATCTTATTCTTCTTCAGCAGCCTGAGGCACTGGGGCCTTGTTCTTCTCCTCAGCAGGGATGTTCCTGGTGCTCCTCTTGGGTTTTTGGCTTTGGAGCTGGAGCAGCAGCCTTAGGACCAGTTTTGGGCTTAGATGGAGCAGCCCCTGATCTGATTGCATCTCCCATGAGCTTTTGAGCTTTGGGTGCTGGTGCTGCATCCTCTTCCTCTTCCTCTTCTTCAGAATCTTCCCTCATTGAGGGCATGCCAAGAACTCTGGCAGTAGTGGTTCTGGCCCTCTTCTTCTTCTTCTTATCTTCTCCAGCTGCCTCTTCTTCAGACTCAATGGTGAACTTCATAGTTTCACCTGTGGCAACTTTCCTTGGCTTAGACATGGGTTGTCTTCTTGCTGGCATTTTAGTTTTCAGACCAGGCTTTGTTGCAGCAGCTGTGCCATATTCTTTCTTCAGCACTTTCTTCTTGGAAGTGGCTTCATCTTCAACAGCCACATAGTCTTCATCCTCTGAATCAGAAGTTCTCTTCTTCCTTTGCCTTGTGGCAGCCTTTGGCAGATTGCTTGGAGTGCTCCTGCTGCCATCATCATAGCTGCTAGAGGGACTAGTGCCCTCACTTAACTGAACCTGTCGGGGATATAACTATTTGTATAAGCCGCCCAGGAGGGGCCGGGTTACGCGAAGAGGATTCATCATACGAAGCCCAAGATCAAGCATGAAGATGACGGTTCAACAAAGGGCTTCAAGCCCACCGGCGGCTTAAGGCCCGTAGTGATAAACCTCCGTAATGGCATGACTTGTATTGTAAGGCAGGATTAACTAGTCACCGAGCCGGACACTGTCTATGAGCCGGCCGGGACTCTGTAGGCCGTAGGGCATCAACCCGTGTATATAAGGGGACGACCTGCCGGCGGCTTAGGGCAAGAAACAACCCATCGAGAGCCGGGCATAGCGTATCTCGCTCCCTGGTCATCGAAACATCAAGCAATACAAACCCAACTAGACGTAGGCCTTACCTTCACCGTAAGGGGCCGAACTAGTATAAACCTCTCGTGTCCTTTGTCCCGATTAACCCCTTTAAGCTTCCTAGTTGCGATGGCTCCACGACTAAGTCCTTTCAAGAGGACATCTGCCATGACAATTCCACGACAGTTGGCGCCCACCGTGGGGCCAGCTCACGGTGGATTTGAGTTCTTGAAGGGCAGCTTCGAAGGGCCAAGGGATACGCAGTCGGCCGGATGACCAAGAGTCGTCGCGGCAAGATCTACATCGACGACGAAGGCTGGGGCCCCGACGCCGACTCAATTGAGTACGGGTACCGGGTCCCCTTTGGTGGAATTCACGTCTTCATCGACCGGATTGGTGAGCCGGGCCCTAAGCCGGACAACTGCACCGACCTCATCGAAACGGCTCAGCGTGCGAGACCCGCCCGAGCTCAACCCGTCGTGAAGCGTGCCTTCGTGGGTTGCGTCCACGGAGGTGAACTTCCTGAAGGATCTGAAGGTGATGATGAGCCAGCCGTCCTCTCTGACGGCGACTCATCGGCCGGCTCAACAGATTCGTTGTACCAAGTTCAAGATGGTGTGCTTGGGGGCTGTTCCGATGGCAGCACTATTCCGGACCCCTCAGAGTCGCCAAACTGGGCAAGAGTCTTCATGGCTGGCACTCAACCCGGCCAAAATTCTACGGCCTCAGCAGCGATAACGTCCGGGTTAGGAGCAGCCGGGGCAGGAGGCCCTGTGCGCTCATCGGCTCAGGTGCTGATGGATCTCATGGATAAACTTACGGCCCTGTTAACCGCTACAGTCATCCCTGCGAACCAATCTGAGCATGAGGCAGAGGTGGCACAGGTCCATGAGGAGATCGCCAATGCCAAGGAAACCTAGCAGCTGAGGATACTAGACTGGCGACGGAGCGGGCGGCTTTGGATGCACGGGCACAACAGCTTCAGGCAGAGGCTTTTCAGCTCACAGTGAGTCTGAACGCATCTAATGAGGTAATGAGGAGGAGACATCAGAAAACTCAGTCCCGTTTACCTCTGACTTATGACCCTCGGAATCTCTTCGCTACACCCGGAGCTGGCCCAAGTAACCCGCCAGGTGCAAATCAGTTTATGACATCCGGAGCACTGGGCCCGGTTCAGCCTCAGGCGACAGCGCCTCTTCACGGCAATATGGCACCACCCCATTACGTACCGATACCACCGGGTCACTTCTCCAATCCCATGGAGAATTTAATCGCAACATCAACACGTTTGGCGGCTCTCCCAGTGGATGGTGATGATCCGACAGCAGTGGAGACTCGAAGGATCAGAGAACTTGTCTAGACGGCTCTAGCCCAGCAAGAGACTTATTCTTAGAGCTGGGACATGATTCATTCAACTCCTCCACCCTGGTTAGCTCCGCCTCGTCAAAACCGGAGCCCGAGTTACAGCAGACACATGGAGTCAGAGGCCCTGTCAAGCAACGCTCAGCGCCGGAACCAGCCCGGTGGATATAACCGGGTGCAGGATCGGATACGTCAGGAGGACGAACGAGCGGCACAGCTAGCGGCTCAGCTAGCAGCTCAGCAGGACTTATCGGCTTATCCGACGACTTCTGTTGAAGCGGGAGTTGCTACTAGAACCGGAGGAGTTCCCTGTCTAGTACCGGCTCTACGTAATGTACGTCTCCCCAAGGATTTCAAAGGGCCTCGAAAGGTGCCGAATTATACAGCCGACTTACAGCCTAGGGCGTGGATCGAGAGTTATGAGATGGCCATGGAGCTGCTAGAGGTCAGTGATGCAGCGATGGCTAAATACTTCACCATGATGTTGGATGGAACGACCCATTCTTGGTTAAAGGGTTTGCCACCCAACTCCATTAGTTCATGGGCAGAGCTGAAAGCCCGCTTCATCCAGAATTTCAAGGACAGTTGCAAGCAGTCTATGTCGATTGTGGACTTGACAAATTGTAAGCATGAGGAAGGTGAATCCACGACTCATTGGGTACGCCGGGTCAAAGATATAATACATTCATCTGACAAGATGGACGCCGGCTCAGCCGTTCTCATGCTAGAAAAGAATTGCCACTTTGAACTCTGAGACAGAAGCTGGGACGCCTTAAGAGTGATTGCAATGATATGGGGACGCTGATGGCGGCTTTAGTCAAATATGCCGATTCTAATAGTACCAGGGATCCCGTGTCTCATGAAGAAAAGACAGGGAAGGGAAAGAAGAGCGATAATGGAAAGGGCCAGCAGCATAACCCGACGAATCAAGGAGGCAATAAGCGTAAGGCGGACGGTAACCCGGAATTTGTGGCCAACGCACAGGGAAACAATCAGAAACACAAGGGAAAACCACCTCGGTTTGGCGAGTCAGGTCCATCCCTTGAACATTTAGTCAATGAGCCTTGTCCAAAACACGGCACCCGGGAGCGGCCGGCGACTCACTTATGGAAGGATTGCGCAATCATGAAGGCGTTCAAGAATTCTAATACGTTTGATGGCAATCAAGGCCCAGGCGGCGGCTCAGGAGGTGGCGGCTTTCATGGCCCGGGCGGCGGTTCAGGGTCCGGTTTTCAGGGAAACCAGGGTGGTTATAACCAGCAGCAATCCAGTCAAGGAGGTCAACATCAGCAACAGTCGGGTTATCAGAGCCATCCAAAGCAGCTAAATAGTGGGCAGTATCACGTGTTCACCACCAGTTTGTGTAAGAGTGACCAGAAAATTCACAAGAGGGCTGTGAACTCTGTTGAGCCGGCAGTCCCTCGTTACTTAAGGTGGACGGAACAACCCATTATCTGGAGTAGGGAGGATCACCCTCCCCGGGTTGATAATCCGGGTCAAATAGCACTGGTGGTGGCACCGCAGGTCGGCGGTTATAAATTCACTAAGGTGCTGATGGATGGAGGTAGCAGCATCAATATCCTCTATTACGAGACCTTTCGGCGCATGGGCTTAACTGACAAGAATTTAAAGACATCCAATACCGTATTCCATGGGGTGGTACCTGGTAAGTCGGCTTACCCCGTCGGTAAGATTGAGCTGGAGGTGGCCTTTGGAGACGAGCATGATTCTAGGGCTGAAAAGTTAACCTTTGAGGTGGTCAAAATCGAGAGCCCGTATCACGCTTTGTTTGGACGGCCGGCTTATGCCAAGTTTATGGCGCGGCCGTGTTACGTTTACTTGCAGCTCAAGATGCCGGGTTACAAGGGCACCATCACTATGCATGGAAGTCGTAAGGTGGCCTTGGAATGCGAAGAAGGCAATGCGGCTTATGCCGAGTCTGTCTGTGCAGCAGAGGAGCTCAAGTTTTATCATGATAATGTTGACCCAACGGATATGACCTCCCTCAAGAAGCCGACTATGGAACATGACCCTGCCATGAAGTTTAAGTCGGCTGCAGAGACTAAGCTTGTTGATTTTACTCCGGGCGATTCGTCTAAGCAATTCAGCATCAGTGCCAACTTGGATCCTAAATAGGAAAGCGCGCTCATCGAGTTCATCCATGAGAACTGGGACATCTTTGCATGGAAGCCTTCCGACATGCCGGGTGTACCGAGAGGACTTGCTGAGCACACTCTTAATATTGATCCGAAATATAAGCTGGTCAGGCAGTTTCTGCGGCGATTCAATGAGGAACGACGAAAAGCTATAGGAGAGGAGGTCGCCCGGCTCTTGGCAGTTGGGTTCATCGTCGACGTTTTTCACCCGGAGTGGTTGGCTAACCCGGTGCTCGTGCTCAAGAAAAACGGCACATGGTGGATGTGTGTGGATTACACAGACTTAAATAAGGCTTGTCTGGCTGATCCTTTTGCTCTCCCCCGTATCGATCAAATCATTGATGCTACGGCGGGTTGTGCGCGTTTGAGCTTTTTGGATGCTTACTCTGGTTATCATCAGATCAAGATGGCAGTTAAGGACCAGGAGAAGACGTCTTTCATCACTCCGTTTGGAGCCTTCTGCTATGTATCTATGCCTTTTGGGCTCAAGAGTGCCCAGGCGACTTATCAGCGGTGCGTACAGAATTGTCTCCACAATCAGATTGGGCGTAATGTTCATGCTTATGTGGATGACACAGTGGTGAAGTCCAGAGAGACGGAAACCTTGATATCTGATCTCAGAGAAACCTTTGATAACCTCCGGGTTTACAAGATTATGCTTAACCCAGAGAAGTGTGTATTTGGTGTGCCTGCAGGCATGCTTTTGGGATTCTTGGTTTCAAACAGGGGCATTGAAGCTAATCCGGAGAAGATCAAAGCGATCACTTCTTTGGCTAAACTGGCTTGTATCAATGACGTTCAGCGATTGGCAGGTCATGTTGCTGCTTTAAGGCGGTTCATAAGCCGGCTAGGTGAGAAGGCCCTACCGCTGTACCAGCTGATGAAGAAGGCAGACACTTTTGTCTGGAGTAATGCTGCTAATGTTGCTTTTGAGGATTTAAAGAGGCAGTTATCTGAGCCGCCAGTTCTTGCAGCTCCTATCGACAAAGAGCCCTTGCTGTTATATGTGGCTGCTAATTCACGAGCCGTCAGTGTTGCAATCATGGTAGAGCGCAAGGAGGCTGGTAAGGAACATCCGGTTCAACGACCGGTTTATTATGTCAGTGAGGTGCTCATCGAGTCAAAGCAAAGATATCCTCATTGGCAGAAACTTGTTTACGGGGTGTTCATGGCAAGCCGGAAGCTGAAGCAATACTTCCAAGGTCATCCTATCACTGTAGTGAGTTCTGCCCCCTTGGGATACATTATTCAGAACAGAGAGGCTACAGGACGAGTCGCCAAGTGGGCTATTGAGCTCGGGCCTCATGGTCTGAAGTACGTCCCACGCACTGCCATTAAATCTCAAGCCTTGGTGGATTTCATCAATGACTGGACAGAGTTACAGGCACCTGAGGAGAAACCCTATAAACACATATTGGACTATTCACTTTGACAGGCCCAGACAGTTGGAAGGCTCGGGGGCTGGAGTCATGTTAACTTCCCCTCGAGGTGACAAATTCTGTTATGTGCTTCGGCTTATGTTTCCTTGTACTAACAATGCAGCTGAGTACGAGGCCTTACTCCATGGTCTCCGAATGGCCAAAGAGATGAACCTGAGCCGGGTGCGATGCTTTGGAGACTCAGACCTTGTGGCTCAGCAGGTGTCAGGCAAGTGGGACTCTAAAGATCCCCTTATGGCAACTTACCGCCGTGAAGTTGATGCTGTGGCTGTACATTTCAGGGGTTATGTGGTGGAACACATTGATCAAAGGAAGAATGAGGCGGCTGCTGCCTTATGTCGGCTGGGATCTCAGCGTAAGCCGGTGCCGCCTAACACTTTTCTTGATGTTTTGCACAATCCCTTTGTTAAGTTACCTACAGAAGAAGATCTGGCAATACCAGACCCGGAGGCACGACTGGTGGCGGCTCTTCACGTTATCCCGGATTGGACAGTGCCTTATTTGGCTTACATGACCCAGGGAGAGTTGCCTGAAGATGAGACATTGGCAGGACAAATCGTCCGGCGGTCCAAGTCCATGACAATTGTTAATGGCGAGTTACATCACTGTAGCGTCACTGGAGCGTTTCAACGTTGCGTGTCACCTGTGGAGGGTCAGGAGATCCTTTGTGAGATTCATGAAGGCGATTGTGGTCATCATGCCGGTTCAAAGTCTCTGGTGGCCAAAGCTTTCCGTCATGGGTTTTATTGGCTGACGGCTCATGCTGATGCAGAAGATCTAGTCAGTAAATGTGACAGATGTCAGAAGTTCTCACGACGAGCCCATGTGCCGGCTCAAGAATTGCGGATGATCCCAATTACTTGGCCATTTGCAGTCTGGGGGCTTGATATGGTCGGGCCTTTCAAAAGGTCTAAGGACAAAAAGACGCACCTCTTGGTGGCGGTTGACAAGTTTACAAAATGGGTTGAGGCGGAGCCGGTCAGTAAGTGTGATGCAGCCATGGCGGTCCAGTTTATGAAAAAGGTGATCTTTCGCTTTGGTTTTCTACACAGCATCATAACTGATAATGGCACTAACCTCTCTAAAGGAGCTATGGAAGAGTTCTGTCAACGAGAACATATCCGGCTTGACGTTTCGGCTGTGGCTCATCCTCAATCCAATGGTCAAGCAGAACGAGCTAACCAAGAAATCTTGAAGGGCATCAAGCCCCGGCTCTTGGTCCCTTTGTAGCGGATGCCGGGTTGTTGGGTGGAGGAGTTACCTTCTGTACTTTGGAGCATCAATACTACACCTAACAGGTCTACGGGTTACACACCTTTCTTTATGGTGTATGGAGCAGAGGCGGTCCTGCCAAGTAACATCCGTCATGACTCACCCTGGGTGGCGGCTTATGTTGAGGCAGACAACGAAAAGGCTCGTCAAGATGCACTTGACCTGTTGGATGAAGAGCGAGACTTGGCAATAGCCCGCTCGGCGATTTATCAGCAAGACCTGCACCGCTACCACAGCCGCCGGGTTAGGTCCAGGACCTTTCAAGAAGGCGACTTAGTGCTCCAACTCATCCAGGATCAGTCTGACATGCACAAGCTATCCCCCCTTGGGAAGGACCCTTTGTGGTCAGCAAGAATTTAAACAACGGGTCATATTATCTTATCGATGTTCGAGAGCACAAAGACTCACGTAAATCGGAGGAAGAGACCCGTCGGCCATGGAATATCGCTCATCTTCGGCCTTACTATACTTGAGCCACCGGCTCTAATATGTATATATTTATATTATGTATATATTACATAAATCAATAAAGCAGGACCTCTGTCCTTTTTCCATCCCAAAAAAGGTTTTATGTGTTTTCTTTGTCAGGTGGTGGAAATAACCAAGAGGGAGCGGGTCACATCTGATTCCGGCTTTACTTTGGTCTGGCTTATGATCATATCTGAATCTAGACATGATCACTTGGGGGCTTCCTGTTCAAACGTAGGTCGTATACGAACCAAAGAGAACATAGCTGTCGATACCCGCTTGATCGGCATACTGCCAAACTCACTTGGGGGCTTCTTGGTCATATTTGAATCATAGCTTAACCCCTTTGGGTCTGACGTGGATCATATTCGAATCAACGTCATTAAACAAATCTTATAGTCACTTGGGGGCTTCCTGTTCAAACATAGGTTGTATTCGAACCAAAGAGAACATAGCTGTCCATACCCACTTGATTGGAATCGCCACAGCCACTGGGGGCTATATGATCGCATCCGAATCTTAGCTTAACCCCTTTGGAACGGTTCACTGGTCGTATTCGAATCAGAAGCCTTTGAAATTTTGTTTATTATTCATCATATTTTAACCTCTTCAAAATACCGTAGTGTGGATCACAACCTTCCGGGTGAATATTGGTCCCTCTGGGTCATTAAGTACCAGGTGAACCTTTATATGTGAATTTTCAGGAGTTAGAATTACTCTCAGAAGAAACCATAAGCATCACAGATATATCATTATGATTACGTCTACTAATTTTAAATCATAAGTTGGTTTTCCTGTAAACTTTCGGGTTATCAGAAGCTTATGTAACTCTCAATGCGATAAATCGCCAAGGGATTTTGTTTGTCTTATGTGCAGGGCAATGCAAGACATTTCTGCAAGGACATAACAGATTCATATAAACTAGGAAACGCATAGTAACGGCGGCTTATGCAAGTCTTAAGGGCCATAAGCATGCGCGAAGGCATGACAAACTCAAAGTATTTTCGGATCTATTACAAGACTCCACGAGTCTGAATGATGAGGCATTGTTTTTTCTACAAGACATACGCAGGTGACGCCTTGCAATTTACTCTTGGGGTTGACCTGAAGCTTCCGGGTTATCCTTCTCCGCCTCTCCGCCAGCTGCCTTGTCCTGGAAGGATGATGATGCCCAGTCAATGCCACTCAAGGCTTCAAACTCAGCTTCGTCATCTATTAAACCGGTTGGGTCTACTTCAGGGGCAAAGGTGTGCTTACGAATTGGAGGGATCAGGCTGACATCATCATAATGCGGCGTGGGGATTCTCAGATTCTCCTTATCATAACCCGGCTGATACTTGGAGAGGTCAGTATCGTTCCCAATTTGAGTGGCCACAGGGCGTATATCCCTCACGCAGCTGGTGAAGTCTTTTTGATCAAATGGAGTGCCATCCTCCTTTAAACTTGGATACCCAAGAGCGATGTCGGCCGGGTCTAGCTCTGGTAACTAGGCTTTGGCTCGGCTCAAGGCGGCTATTGCTTCGGCTCTTGCTTGGGCCCGTCTCAACTCTTGAATCCGCTAAGGAAGTACAGCAAGCCGTCGTAACACATCTTGCAAGAGGTGGGGTACATCATTTGATAAGGCCACAACGGCCAAAGCACGTTGTGACCCGGTGTACAATTGCTCCACCAGAGTATAGACGGCTTTCAGTTTGACTACCATGTCCTGCTTGAGGGTTGTGCTCCTGGGGCCTGTGTTGTTGAACAAAGGGTAAGCCGGAGGCAATAATTAGCTTAGTCATCAAAGGAAGGATGACAATATTTGAGGTTCATACAAAGAAACTTACGGAAGATTGCTGAGACCATTCGAGATATCTGACGCTTCAAGCCGGACAGCTCGGTGTTTGCCTTTGCAAGGGATGCTTCGGCTGTCTCGGCCCGGGTCACCAGAGAGGCCTTCTCATCAGCACAGGTTTTCTTCTCCGACTCAAAGTTCTTCTTCAACTTCTCTTGTTCAGAGATGCTGAGTTCAAACTTGGAGTTGGCCTTTTGTATTTCAAGTTCCCGGGCTGCCAGGCGGCTCTTCAGGTCTGCAATTTCCGACTCAAATTGACTTATGGTGGCCTGCATTGCACCGGATAAAAGTCAAGATTACGGTAAATAATGTTAAGTCCCAAGCACTTTGCAGGCAAAGATACTTGGCACTTGGGGGCTAATGTATACCGAAGCTTTCTAGATTATTAAGCCGGTCCTGGATATTAAGTCCCAAATACTTTGCAAGCAAAAGATACTTGGCACTTGGGGGCTAATGTGTATCGCAAGTTAAAGGTATTGTGTTACATCCGGTTTAAATATTTTACTCTTTAAGCCGGGCAAGTAGCTCTAACAATGTTTCTAAAGTCTACAACATATTCACTAATAGGCAATAGACTTGGGGGCTGGTACAGTAAGTATGATTGACAATACGAAAGCATAAGTCATACCTCAGATTTTTGCTGTATTTGTTTTACCATGTCAATTTCCAGGTCACGGCTGCTTTGCACCTAGTTGATGTAGCCTCAGACGATCTCTCCTATACTCAAATGAGTACAGTCGGTGATATCCATCTTGTCCTTACGGCGTTGTAGCAGCTCCTCCTTAGCCGAACATTTGGCAAGAACGGTGGGCTGGGCCGGCTCAATGAATTAGGTCTTGAGAAATTCCACTTCTGGATCAGCCGCCTTGATCGGGCTAGGCGCCTCTGGATTAACAGAACTATCAACAATATCTTCAGAAGGTGAATCGGAAGTTGGTGCTACAATATCTTGAGCCGGTTCGAGTGGTGGCTGATGTATGGAAGAGTCAGGAGCAGTTACACCCTGTTCCGGTTCAGTCATTACAGGGTTTTGAGCCGGCTCCGCTTTCTTGGTTTTCTTCCTGGGCTTAACTTGCATGCTGTGGGCAAAGCAGAGAAATGAGTAAAGGAACATGAAGAAGGAAAAACATAAGGTGAATAAATGGATATTACCCAGGGGCAGTCTTAAAAGCCGGCATGTTTGACCGCATAGACTCGCCGGATGAAGGAGATGTATCGTGATAACTGGAGTCAGATGAATTGAGAGGTTGAAAGCACAAGTGCTCCCCAGGTGGTTTTGGTAATTAATGACAACATATCTCTTGTTGGACTAACGTTTCTATCTAGCATGTTTCAGATAAGTTCAACAATGGAGTGGCATGGACTAAAGGTTGTGGGAACTCCTTCAAGATGCTAAGGACAAAGGATTGGCTAAAGCTTCAAGCTCAAGACTCTTCATTTTGCATTTTTAGTGATCCAAGATCACATTGAGTCCATAGGAAAAGCCAATACTATCAAGGAGGGATGAGGTGTTGCTTAATGAGCCCTTTGCTTCATGTGCTTAATGATATGCTTCTAAACCCTCAGCTACTTTCCCACTTCCACATATGACCTAAACCCAAAGTCAAATTCGGACCTACCGATTCTTTCTATCCGGCGCCACCGAGTTTCACATGTCATAAGCCACTGCCAAACCCTAGCAAATCGGTTTTACCGATAGGGATCTCGGTCTCACCGAGATGGGATTGCAATCTCACTGTGTATGTCCATTGTGAAAATCGGTCTCACCGAGTTTAGGCAATCGGTACTACCGAGATTACAATGCAAACTCTCCGGTTAACTCATTACCAAAATCGGTCCAACCGAGTTTAGTAATCGGTCCCACCGAGTTTGCCTGACCAACTCTCTGGTTAGCCTATTACCAAAATCGGTCTCACCGAGTTTGTGTAATCGTTCTCACCGAGATTACGTTATGCCCTAACCCTAACCATATCGGTCCTACCGAGTTGCATGTCAGTCCCACCGAAAATCTCTAACGGTCACTAGGTTTACTATTTCGGTTCGACCGAGTTTGTTGATTCGGTCCCACCGAGATTGGTAAATTGTGTGTAACGGTTGGATTTTGTGTGGAGGCTATATATACCCCTCCACCTCCTCTTCATTCGTGGAGAGAGCCATCAGAACACATCTACACTTCCAACTCATATGTTCTGAGAGAGAACCACCTACCCTTGTGTTGAGGCCAAGATATTCCATTCCTACCATATGAATCTTGATCTCTAGCCTTCCCCAAGTTGCTTTCCACTCAAATCTTCTTTCCACCAAATCCAAATCCTGTGAGAGAGAGTTGAGTGTTGGGGAGACTATCATTTGAAGCACAAGAGCAACGAGTTCATCATCAACACACCATTTGTTACTTCTTGGAGAGTGGTGTCTCCTAGATTGGCTAGGTGTCACTTGGGAGCCTCCGACAAGATTGTGGAGTTGAACCAAGGAGTTTGTAAGGGCAAGGAGATCGCCTACTTCGTGAAGATCTACCGCTAGTGAGGCAAGTCCTTCGTGGGCGATGGCCATGGTGGGATAGACAAGGTTGCTTCTTCGTGGACCCTTCATGGGTGGAGCCCTCCATGGACTCGCGCAACCGTTACCCTTCGTGGGTTGAAGTCTCCATCAACATGGATGTAGGATAGCACCACCTATCCGAACCACGGGAAAAACATCCGTGTCTCCAATTGCGTTTGAATTCTCCAAACCCTTCCCGTTACATTATTGCAAGTTGCATGCTTTACATTCCGCTGCTCATATACTCTTTGCATGCTTGCTTGATATGTATTGTGTATGTTGAAATTGTGCCTAAAACTCCACTCAAACCAAAAAAGTTTAAAAATTGCAACTTTAGCACTAAGTGTCTAATCACCCCCCTCTAGACACACCTACTTCTAGATCCTACAGAGGTTGACGGATTAGACCCGCCAAAGATAAAAAAGGGGATAAGTCGGAGATAACCTCAGTCCGACGCTTCCGGGTTATGTCAGGCAAGCCGGAGGAGAGCCCTGCGTCCTTGCTGTTCCGGGTCTGCCTCCGGCTTTCAAATTGCTGTTGCTTCAAAAGAAAGTCAGGGTCTTGGTAAGCCAGAGGATGTGAAAATCTTACTTTCCGGGTTACTCTTCGAGTTTTCTGACGCGGCAGAGGCTCGGAGTCGGAGGAGATTATAGTTACCTCTGCTTCGACGGGTTGGCTGTTTCCCGTGTCCTCCTGAAAGAGAAATCATGTCAGTGAAATGACGATAAATAGTCAGGGAAGTTTAAAAGTTACCTCTTCTTCATTGTCATCAGAGATGTCAAGTTGAAGCATCTCCGAGGCGCTTGTTTTTCTTTTCCTGGAGGTGGTAGGCTTGGCGGCTTTTCTATCAGCTTTCTTAGCAGCCCTGGCTTGTTTGGCCGCTTCATGGTCATAATGAACCTTCCAAAAGCTGTCTTTCGCCTGAAGAGAAATTGTGAAAGGTTGTAAATAAAAGCAAGGTATAAGCATAGTCAAAGGTAAAAACTCAGACTTACTGCAGGGGCCGGGTTTTGTTTGCAGAAAGGCGGTAACCCGAAGGTGTTGCTGGTTACCGTGCCCTCCTTTAGCAAAGACTGAGTGGTAGCCTCCACTACGTCATCTGGTAAGTCGTCAGGGCTATGACGCTGAGGGTCATCTTTCTCGCCTGAGTAGTCACACATTAATCCGGGGCGGCGGCTTAAGGGAATTATTCTCCAAGCAACCCAGACTCGGACCAGGTCAATACCATCCATGCCGTTCCCTAAGAGAGCTTTAATCTTCTTGATCTTGGGGGTGAGTGGCAGACGTTCAGCAGCAGTCAGCTTATCCGGCAGCGGGTGAGTAGATTCAAGGCGTAATGCACGGAAGCCGGGCAGTGGGTTTTCACCAGCCGGAGAAGAATCCTGGCAGTAGAACCACGTCTGGTTCCAGTCCTTTGGATGACTCGGCAATTCAGCATAAGGGAACAGGCAGTCTCTTCGCCTCTGAATCGATATGCCACCAAGTTCTAGACTAGGCCCGTTGGCGCACTCATTCTGCCGGTTCAGATAGAACAATTCCTTGAACAAAAGTAGGCTGGGCTCTTCTCCAAGATAGACCTCACAGAAAACTTGGAAGTTGCAGATGTTTGACACGAAATTGGGCCCGATGTCTTGAGGTCTTAAGTCAAAGAAATGCAAAACGTCTCTAAAGAATTTTGAACCGGGTGGAGCAAAGCCCCGGCTCATATGATCTATAAAGACTACTACCTCCCCTTCTTTGGGATGAGGTTTCTCCTCGGACGGGTCAGGAGCACGATAAGACATGACCTCCTTCTTGGGCAGATAGCCAGACTTCGCAAAATCAGATAATTTGCTTTCCGTGACAATGGATGGGATCCAGTTACAGGTCACCGAAGGTTTTGGGGTTTTGAGTGCCATTGTGTAAATCGGAGCCTACAACAAGATAAAGAAATTTTCCAGTTCAACTATAACCCGGAGGAAAGCATTATTGAGTTACTCAGGATGGCGATTTAAGAAGGGGCCTAATGACACATAGGTGATCATACAAACAGGTTTTCTCAAGTCATTACGAGTATGAAAGACAATTGAAGTTTTCTTAAGTCGCCAGAGGCAAGCGGTGTCAACAGCCGGTATTATTTTGAACCGGTCATATGAACTACTATGGCTGAAACAAAGTCAATAGACGCAATTTTTGGCTAAGTGTGGAACAAACAGGTTTCACAAGTTGAAATTATTATTTTGGATCAAACAGTCGTTCAGAAAAGAAAATATTCTAGACCTAAAACTAGTACAGATGAGTTCATAAGTTCTAAACAGAGCCTCTGTACAAAGGAAAGGGATCTATTTGCATTCGAAATGGGTGCGAAACAGCTATCGCATCAGTTTTATACCACCTTAAGATCAAAAGAAGGCGGTGGTGGTGAAATCTATGAAGGGTTCATGATGAACAGTGAAGAACGCCGAGGAACTCGAAAATCTTAATGTGGATCTGAGGTACAGGGAGGAAGAAACTTACAGATGCAAACTTGCTGCGAAGGTTCGCCGTGTTTTTGTGGTCGATTCAGGTCGATGCAGCGGCCAAGGTCGACGAAGGTACGGTGCTCTGCTGTGGCGGTGGCGGCGGCGGAGTTCGAGCAGCAGGGGAGTAGCGAGAGGAAGAAGACGCCAGAAGGGGGAGAATGGAAAAGACCTAGGGGTCGTGCCTATTTATAAGGAAATACTGACTGAGAAAGCGCGAGAAACGAGGAGGCCAGGCGCGATTATCCAGCTACTCTGATGCCTCGATTTTCGGAATAGTCAATAAAGATAAGGATCCATTGAGATATGACAGAGTAAATGGAAGATGACGTGATGGTGGGTTATCGTGAATCCAGAAGATGATGTCACAACAGGTTATAATCTTTGCACAGACAGAAGACAAAAGGTTTTTTCTTAAGGTATTCAAGATTGACATGAGCCGGCTCAAATCAATCTCGGGCCTAATGTCGGGGATATAACTATTTGTATAAGCTGCCCAGGAGGGGCCGGGTTACGTGAAGAGGATTCATCATATGAAGCCCAAGATCAAGCATGAAGATGACGGTTCAACAAAGGGCTTAAAGCCCACCGGCGGCTTAAGGCCCGTAGTGATAAACCGCCGTAATGGCATGACTTGTATTGTAAGGCAGGATTAACTAGTCACCGAGCCGGACACTGTCTATGAGCCAGCCGTGACTCTATAGGCCGCAGGGCGTCAACCCGTGTATATAAGGGGACGACCCGCCGGCGGATTAGGGCAAGAAACAACCCATCGAGAGCCGGGCATAGTGTATCTCGCTCCCTGGTCATCGAAATATCAAGCAATACCAACCCAACTAGACGTAGGCCTTACCTTTACCGTAAGGGGCCGAACTAGTATAAACCTCTCATGTCCTTTGTCCCGATTAACCCCTTTGAGCTTCCTAGTTGCGATGGCTCCACGACTAAGTCCTTTCAAGAGGACATCTGCCGTGACAATTCCACGACAGAACCTGTTCCTCTGACTTGTTCTGGCTGTCACTTTGGTCAGACATCTTCCAAGCAAACTGTCAGCAGACCCAGTGAATAGGTTATAGATGAGGTAGAGTAGATGAGAATCACAAAGTACATGAGTTTTTGCAAAACAGATGACTTAAAAACTTAGTTTTAGTTCTTCACAGAAAGCATTTCAGATCTACCGATTTGTAAACTCGGTGACACCGAAGCAGCTTTTGGAACCTGAACTAGTGAACTCGGTCAGACCGAGTCATAGTTCGGTGGTATCGAGACTGCTAGGGTTTCACAGAGAATCAAACTCGGTCACACCGATTTGCAATTTTCGGTAGGACCAAAAATGCGTGAGCTCTAGCCTAAGCCAAAATTGGTGAGACCGATTTCTACAACTCAGTCGGCCCAAGATGAATTTGGCGAAGACCTAACCCTAAATTTTCAAATCAAAACTAATCTACGGGACTTTTTCGCTGGACAGGATGATTTCAATTATGGCAAGAAACATGGCAGAGCAATGTGCTAGGAATCAGAGGTAAAGATTAGCACAATGATCAAGTCCGTACCCTAGTGCAGCGATGAACTTGCTACGGCGGCAACGGCGGAGAGGATTTCCGTTGACGGCGGCGGAGACCAGCGGCGGGAGGTCGCTGGCGACAAGAGGACGATCTGGAGACCAGAGGAGGCAGAGTAGGTTACGCGCGGGCGAAGGGGTTCGGAGAAATTTCCAAATTTTGACCCAGCGGTATATATAACCTGACACTGTCAGTGTTACCGAGTGGAACGAGTTGGTGGCACCGAGATGCAAAACTGCAAGCAGTTACTGCAACTCGGTGTGACCGAAAAGTTCTAATCGGTTGCACCGAGATTGAAAACCCTAGATCAACTTAGTGACTTGGTAGGACCGAAAAGGATGAATCGGTCGGACTGAGATGCACAAAGAGGTTTTGGAGGTTTAAGTGTATGACAAATCGGGATCTCCGAGTGCTCCTCACACAGAGTGGTTCGAATCTGACTTGATCAAACTTTGTGATGTAGCATGAATAGAGTTTGAGACGAGAAAAGCATAGATAGCTAGAGGGTGTTCTTAGGCATTCTTGTCCATCCATTTGGCAAAAGAGAAAGAGCCAAACAATCATAGCAACAAATGGATGTCCTCGAATGAGTAAAATATGCATCCAACATGCTCACACAATAAAATGGCAAATGAAATATGTGTCAAAGCACACACAGACATTCTAGCATCTATCAAGCAATTGACAATGACTAGGTCATCTTTATATGAGTATATTGACTTAGGAGTCAAATGAGAACATTTGATCATAGGTCATACTCATCGTTTAAGCACAAGTGGGGTTACCACTTTTACATAAAGCATTGTTGTGTTCACACCATTATAGTTGCTTTAGCTCATTGATTTGAGTAAAGCTCCCCCTAGATGTGATATTCCCCCTAAAGGGAATGAACTAACCTTGGATTTTGTCGATGATGACTTCATGTAGGTGTTGAAGATGTAGATGTTAAATGTTGATGTAGATCATTTGGAGCAATCCTTTGGAGTGAGTTGTACTTTCAATACCTACACGAGTTAGTTCCACAAGGAACAAACAAGGATATCCATAGACATAGAGTGATGCATACACAAGATGATGTCCACGAAAGCATTAGGTTACCTTGTCCCTTGTCTTACCAACAAGAGGGTTTGTGACTCCTTGAACTAGTGCAAGATATGGAAGTTGTTTGCACTTGTCCTTGCCAAAGTGATAGGAGTGAAGTATGTTGGTGGAGTCACCCTCAAGAACTCTCTAGTTCTTCTTCTTCTGGATCCACACCATCTTGATGGGAATCCTTGGAGTCGTAATTGTACTTGATGAAGTGGAACTTGATGTAGTCTTGGGAACCCACTTGACCAAGGCCTTAGGTGCTTCTTCAAATGCATCAATTTCCTCTTGAAGCTTATCCTTGCCTTTTTGCTTGTGGTCTTGTGGTGGAAGATCATCTTGAGCTTATGTCCCTTTGAAAGAAGTAGGATCATAATTCTCTTGTTGAGGAACAAACTTTGTCTTGGAGTATTTTCTGAGACATATTGTCGGAGTCGGAGCTGGATACCCACTCACCAACATGAACTCGATGTCTTCTTTTTGTGTAGCTCCTTGATGACTTTTCCTTTCTTTCTGAATCCTTGCTTCTCCGAGAGGGTCTTCGTTCATAACGATCATCTCTACTCCTCCTTTCTCTTGGTGGTGATTCTTCTCTTCTACTTATTCTTTTGGGAGAATCTTCTCGTCTTTTGTAGGGGGGCGTACACTCATTGGAGTAGTGTCCGGGTCTTCCACAATTGTAGCAATCTCGCTCACGACTAGAAGATCTTTTGTCATTGTAGGACCTTGACTTGGAGCTTCTTTCTTTTCTTCTACTCCTGTAAAACTTATTGGAGTTCTTTACCATTAGGCTCAATTCTTCATTGAAGTTTTGTTTCTCACTTGAAGATGTGGGAGCATCACATGAGGCTTTGTAAGCACCACTTGACTTGTTGTGAAGCTCTTCCTTATCCTTGAGAGACATCTCATGAGCAAAAATTCTTCCAATGACTTCCGTTGGCTTGAGATCTTTGTAATTGGGTATCATTTGGATCAATGTGCACACTGTATCATATTTTCCATCCAAGGCTCTTAGGATCTTCTTGATGATGAATTTGTCGGTCATCTCTTCACTTCCTAAGCCGGCAATCTCATTTGTGATGAGAGCAAGCCTAGAGTACATTTCAGCGACACCTTCACCATCCTTCATTTTGAACTTGTCAAGTTGACTTTGAAGCACATCCAATTTGGATTCCTTGACGGACTCGGTACCTTCATGCACATCAATCAAAGTATCCCAAATTTCCTTTGCATTCTCAAGACGGCTGATTTTGTTGAATTCTTCGGGGCACAATCCGTTGAAGAGAATATCACAAGCTTGAGCATTATATTGTAGCATCTTCAACTCTTCCGTGGTAGCTTCACAGTTCAGTTCTCTCCCATCAAAGAATTCACCTTGCAAGCCAATACAAACAATGGCCCAAACGGCGGGGCTATGACCAAGAATATGCATTTTCATCTTATGCTTCCAACTAGCAAAATTAGTGCCATCAAAGTAAGGACCTCTACGGTGGTAATTTCCCTCGCTAGACACCATACTCTCCTAGGTTGTGAAACCAAGGCTATGACCACCAAAAGCTATGGAAATCAAAGCAAATGGAGACCAAAGCTCTGATACCACTTGTAGGATCGAAAGTATGTCTAGAGGGGGGGTGATTATACTACTTGACCAAATAAGAATCTAGACTTTTCCCTATTTTAGTTCTTGGCAGATTTTAGCAACTTATCGCAAGTCAAGCAATCAACCTACACATGCAATTCTAAGAGTATAGCACCGGAATGTAAAACAATTGTAACTGAAGGTAAAGGGATGAGATCGAGGGAGCAAACGCAATGTTGACATGGAGATTTTTTATCCGTGGTTCCGATAGGTGGTGCTATCATACATCCACCTTGATGGAGACTTCAACCCACGAAGGGTAACGGTTGCGCGAGTCCACGGAGGGCTCCACCCACGAAGGGTCCACGAAGAAGCAACCTTATCTATCCCACCATGGCCGTCTCCCACGAAGGACTTGCCTCACTAGGGTAGATCTTCACGAAGTAGGCAATCTCCTTGCCCTTACAAACTCCTTGGTTCAACTCCACAATCTTGTAGGAGGCTCCCAAGTGACACCTAGCCAATCTAGGAGACACCACTATTTCTCTCTTAGAAAATATGTATTGGAAGTGTAGGCATGTTCTGATGGCTCTCTCCACGAATGAAGAGTTGGTGGAGGGGTATATATAGCCTCCACACAAAATCTAACCGTTACATACAAATCACCAAACTCGGTGGGACCGATTCAGAGAACTCGGTCGGACCGGTTTAGTTCAAAATGTGAACGTTAGGATTTTCAGTGGGACCGACATGTCAACTCGGTGGGACTGATGTCATTAGGGTTAGGGCATAACGTAATCTCGGTGACACCTATTACACAAACTCGGTGAGACCGATTTTGGTAATAGCCAAACAGAGAGTTGGTCAGGCAAACTCGGAGGGACCAATTCGCTCATCTCAGTTGGACCGAAATGTTACGAAGGGGAATTAGAGAGTTTGCATTGCAATCTCGGTCGGACCGATCGCTCATCTCGGTTTGACCGAAACATTACGAAGGGAAATAGAGAGTTTGCAATCCCATCTCGGTGAGACCGAGATCCCTATCGGTGAGACCGAATTGATTAGGGTTTCTAGCAGTGGCTATGTCAATTGAACTCGGTGGCTCCGGATGGACAGAATCGGTGGGGCCGAATTGGACTTTTGGTTTAGGACATATGTGGATATGAGAAAGTAGTGGAGGGTTTTGGAGCATATCACTAAGCATTTTGAGCAAGATTCTCATTAAGCAACACCTCATCCCTTGTTAATAGTATTAGCTTTTCCTATAGACTCAACGTGATCTTGGATCACTAAAATAGAAAATGTAGAGTCTTGTGATTTGAGCTTGATCCAATCCTTTGTCCTTAGCATTTTGAAGGGTCCACTTTCTAATCCATGCCATGCCAAACATTGAGCTTTCTTGAAATATTTATCTTGGAATAACATTAGCTCAATGAGCTATATGTTATTAGGAATTACCAAAACCACCCAGGGATAGTTGCACTTTCAGCCTTGTAGCGACCCATTTAATTGTTGGGCCAATTCCCGGCCCTGTGTGCCTTTCAGCCTGTTAACGGGCCATAAATGAGTTGGGCCATTTGTAGTCGGACCTGAGTTTTGGCCTTTTAACAGCCCATGCCCTTCATTGTCCAATACCAGCCCAGTTTCTCTTTCGGCTTGCTAAAGGCCCACAACACAGTTGGGCAATTTTACAATACGACCTGACTTTCGGCCTCTTAGCGGCCCATGCTCTTCATGGTCCAGTACAAGCCTGCTGTCTCTTTCGGCCTGCTAAAGGCCCACAGTATAGTTGGGCCATATGTAGCCCGAACTTAGTAACGGCCTATTAACGGCCCGTGAAATCGATTGGGCCCACCTATTGCCCGCTTCGATATCAGCCTGTTAACGACCCGAGAGTTAAGAGGGTCGACCATTAACTTTCGGCCTGGTAACGGCCCATTAACTTAATGGGCCCACTAAAGTTCGTACATGTCTTTAGGCCAAATTAGATAATTTGAGCCCATTACGACGAGCAATTATGCACAGGACCAAAACCGATCAAGCAAAGGTACGGCATACAGGGAGAAACGTTGCACATCCAGCATATATTACAGGAAATTACATCCACTGGGCAATCAAAGATTGATGCCACACAATCTGCAACCTCAGCACGGATGACGCCCATAAGCATGTGGGAAAGTTCTTGCTGCTTTGCTACACTGTCTCTGAAAACATTGATCAGTTGTTGTGTCACATGACTCGGCACCTCTGATTCCTCCACCATTTCCATCATTCCTTCAGCCATTAATTGGTTCACAAACATACATTTTTTCCGTTCCATTCGAGACAGAGGATACTGAACAGATTCAGATGACGATTTTGGCAGGCTTGTATTATTGATAGTGGAGAGTGTCTTGACCACTCCATCATAACATGAATTAGGAGGGGAACCAAATAGATTGAGCATGAGTTATTGGCATATTACCTGGCCTAGATTTATTGGAAAGAAACAATGGGGTTGCCTTGCTGTTTCCAGAGTTTGTCTTCTTATCTTTAGCAGCCTGCACCAAATTAAGACACTAGCATCGCTACCATTGGCCAAGTCAGATAATAGGAAAGCAACATTGGCACAACGAACGTTTGGGAAACTAGCCAACACCAAATTAACACAATATGACACAACATCAGCCAGGTAAGGTAATACGAAAGCAACATTGACACAATGAATGAATGGGCAACCAGAGCAGCACTACATTTAAGTAATGTGCATGATATGAGATAGTACACTCATGCAGCTCAGTATGCAAAACTACCAGGCAATTTTCTTTACAAAAATCAACATTGGTGCCTTTAACATTTTGCTACAAATAATTTTAGATCAGACAAAGGTTGGATTCACGTCGATTAACAAAATACATGCTGATGTAAAAATATAGTGATATATAACAGGTACTTACATCAGCATTGGAGCACAGAGAATTCCCGCAAGATATTTTCCTCGAATACAATCCCAATGAAGGAAATCTTCTATCATTTAACCTTATTTTCTAAAAGAGAGATGGGTAAGAAACATGTAGAAAATATGATCAGAATGCTATAAAATTTCATGATGCGAGGATACGCACACGCTTCTTAGAATGGAGTTGACATTCTTTTGCTGGACTGGAGCGGACTAGTTCTTTAGCCACTGGAATCTGCTTATTATCAATGGGAGTTGGGTTTATCTGTGCTGGAGCAGTATCTATGAAAAATGGAGTTGGTTTATTATCTCCCGGCGCTTGGATCTTTTGCAAAGACCTGGTTTGTAACCCTTCAGATTCTAACATAGCCGTCTTCCCCTTGCATGCCTTATATAGAAGAATGGTGCTTCAATTATAAAACATGCTACAGTAGAGATGGAATAGTACCAAAGAATAGAAAGGCATGACATATTGACATGTATTCCCTCCATCCAGAAATAAATGAATGGGTCTAGGCGTATTTCAGTTCTAGATACATCCAGTTTTATCCATTTCTGCGACATGTAATCCGAACGGGGGGAGTATGATGTAAGAGCCAGGGATACGACAGGACAACACAGAAAAAACACTGAAAACCCACTGCAGAACCAAAGTAATCAAACCCACTGATATGAGATAGTACACTCATGCAGCTCAGGATGCAAAACTACCAGGCAGTTTTCCTTACAAAAATCAACATTGTGGCCTTTAATCATACATTTCTCTACAACTAAATTTAGATCAGATAAAGGTTGGATTCATGCCGATTAACAAAATACATGCTCATGTAAAAATATAGTGATATACAACAGGTACTTACATCTGCATTGGAGTACAGAGAATTCCTGCAAGAATCTTTCCTCACAGACGATACCAGTACATACATTCTTCTATCTGTTAAGCTTATTTTCTAAAAGAGAGATGGGTAATAAACATGTAGAAAATATGATCAGCATGCTATAAAATTTCATGATGCAAGGATACACACACGCTTCTTAGAATGGAGTTGACATATTTTTGCTGGACTGGAGCGGACTAGTTCTTCGGCCACTGGAATCTGCTTATTATCAGTAGGAGTTGGGTTTCTCTGTGCTGGAGCAGTATCTATAAAAACTGGAGTTGGTTTATTATGTCCTGGTGTTTGGATCTTTTGCAAGGACCTGGTTTGTAACCCTTCAGATTCTAACATAGTCGTCTTCCCCTTGCATGCCTTGTATAGAAGAATGGTGCTTCAATTATAAAACATGCTACAGCAGAGAGATGGAATAGGTATTGAAGAATAGAAAGGCATGACATATTGACATGTATACCCTCCATCCGAAAAAAAATTGGATTGGTCTAGGCGTATTTCAGTTCTAGATACATCCTTTTTTATCTATTTCGGCAACATGTAATCCGGACGGAGGGAGTATGGTGTAAGAGCTAGGGATACGACAGGACAACACAGTAAAAGAATACTAGTTGAATGTCGGGGTAAATGACCACGGGTAGCCTAGCTGGCTCACCTTGGCACTTCAGAAAAAATTACGAGCCGATCCGGCCTCCAAGAAACCAAGACGTGGGGCCGCCTTTCCCCTGCCGGCTGCCTCTCAGGCCGACTGTCGGAAGGCGGCCCGGCCTTGACCCTCATGAAGAAAGCCGTGGGAGGGCCGGCTTCGAGAAGCCGGCCACGAGAAGGCCGACTCCAAGAAGCCGGCTCCCACGACGCGGTCAAGATCGTACCCTCAAGGCCCGCATCCACATAACAGCGATGGGACGGGGCGTGGCTACGGTAAAGCCTGCCACCCCCGAAACCCGGAGCATGCCTGGCACAGTGCGCCGTACGGGGTAGCCCTGACCCGTCCGGCGCGGCACTGTTGCCATGATAACTATGACGCCATCCACGGCGGGCTGTGAGCGCGGGCCACGGGCGGTGGGCCCCTTCGGGCAGAGAGACGTCCGAAGGCGGCCAGGCCTCCCCCAGTCGGCCCAAGGCATGGCCGGCTTTCCCAAGCCAGCTTGCTCCTTCCCTCAAAGAGGGCGCCCCATTAAGAAGACAAGACGACGTGAGGCTACAGTGATCGCCCGCCAGGCGGCGGTGCTGTAGCCACGCTTACCTCAATAAAGCCCTCATCATCAGGATTGAGGCAACAGTAACCCGCCACCGACAGGGCCCTAGGCAGTAGGGCCTGCTTGTCGACCAAGAGGCCGGCAGCCGGCGGGGCCCACCAGCCGGCGGGCCCCAGCAGCCGGCGCAGAAGCCGGCGAGGGTAGACACTGACGGCTGGGAGCCGCGCCCAGCCGGATTAGCATTGTACCCCCAGGGGGTAGGCCTATATAAACCCCCCGGGGCACCCAGGCAAAGGGTTGATCTCATCTAGTTTCCAACACACGTAGAGAGAAGAGTAGAGCTAGCCTTGCCCTTCTTCTTCCTCTCGCCAAACAGCTCGAGGAGCACCTTGTAGTTACTTGTTCATCGAGTGATCATGCGGAGACCCCGCAGAGCAGCAGTAGGGGTGTTATCTCCACGGAGAGCCCTGAAGCTGGGTAAGATTCGCCGGCGTGCATGTCTTCGCCTCATCCTGCTTCCAGGCACCGGCGACGTCTTACTGGCTCCCACTCAGATAAGCCACCCGTTGGCATATGTCGCACCAACCACCCGACATTTGGCGCCCACCGTGGGGCCAGGTGCACCGTCGTCCGGAGACCTGCTCTGGACGGGAACCCTCTTCCTCCCCAGCGAGCGTAGCCAGCCTGGCACGCCCGATGGCGCTTGCCACGACGCGCTGCAAGGTGTCACCAACGCCTGCGCAGCGAGCAACCTCGCCAATCCCCTTGGCGAGGCCCTCATCCCCGACGAGCCCGCCTCCGACGCGGGCACCGACCGCCTCGTCGACCTCCTCGGCCAGCTCCACGTCTCCAGCGAGCCTGCTGTGGACCAGGAGTCCGTTGGCTCCACCGATCCGATGCCTGTCGACCCCAACACGGCCTCGCCCGATGCCTTCCTCACCAACGTCGTGATCTACGACGACCCGCTTCCCCGAGCCGATGGCTGTGACGTTGCCACCGCCGAGGTGATGGTCATCAGCAACGGCGGCGCTTCTGGCGAGAACGCCCACGACGCCCTGCAAGCGGCGATCCACGACCTGTCCGTCCCCCTCCCGGCCGATGCCGACGCCGAAGCACTGGAGGCTCGCCGCCTCGCCCTCCTCGCGGAGGGCCGGAATCTAGCTTCCGTGAGACGCCTCACCGAGGCCCACCAACGCGAAGTCGACTGCGCCGCCTTCGGCACGCCACCTTCTGGTGGGCCGAGCCGAGTCGGCGTCGTCAGACAGCGCGGCGCTGTCATCGCCGACATGCTTGGGGTTGACCGCCCAGTCTATGCCACCCCACTCGAGAACTTGCGCGCCGCCCAGGCGGCCGTAGACGAGCTGGATGGACTGGGGGCCAAAGAGCTCCCCTACATGACCAGACGCATCCAGCAGCTAATCGATGCAGCCGCGCAGCGGCACGAAGCCGACGCCCGCGAGGAAATCCCTCCACTGCGCCGAGAGCACGGCGCAACGTCCCGGACGCCGACTGCGGGTAAAACCCGCGCACGACACGAGAAAGAGCCGGCTGCCAGCCGAAGCCGAACCCGGATCTCCATCGAGCGAGACGTAGAAGGCCACCCTCGAGCCATGGAGCGGCAGGGCAACCCGCCTCCGCCTCCGCCTCGTGGGGAAAGGTATCCCACCCCACCGCCTGTCACGCATCCGACTCTGAGCGGCCGACTAGGTCGCCTCGAAGGAGTCGACGACAACGACGCCCGCCATCGGATCGACCGCTTGGCGTGATCCCTGGTGCTAGAAGAAGAAGACGATGTCGGCCCGCCTTGCTTCGGCCCCCGCATCCGCGACGAGCCCTTCCCCAAAGGGTTCTCGCTCCCAAGAGACACGCCCAAGTACAACGGCTCCGTGAAGCCGGAAGATTGGTTGATCGACTACTCCACCGCAGTATGCATCGCGAACGGAAACAGGCGCGTTGCCGTGAAGCACATGCCCCTCATGCTCCAAGGCATGGCGCGGACCTGGCTCAATAGCCTCAAGCCATATAGCGTCAACAGCTGGCTAGACTTCACAGAAGCCTTCGTCCGCAACTTCACCAGCACCTACAAGCGGGCTCCCAAGCCCAGACAGCTCTCCTTGTGTGTGCAAGGCCCCGCCGAGTCCACCTGCGACTACCTCACGCGTTGGGCCGAGCTTCGCAACTCTTGCGAAGGAGTGCACGAGGTGCAAGCCATCGAATACTTCACAGCCGGGTGCCGAGAGGGCACCCTCCTCAAGCACAAGCTCCTCTGCGACGAGCCGACTACCCTCGACGAGCTTCTGGTCATAGCGGACAAGTACGCCACCGCCGACTCCTCAATGAAGACTGAACTTCGGGTTGACGCATCCGGGAAGGTACTCAACCCGGCGCCCAAGACGCCGGCTGGGGACTCCGGCCGACGCCCGTACCAGAACGACCACAAACGCAAGGGCCCCATGCCGCCTTCCACCAGTCGGTAGGTGGCCACGGTCGAGGGCGAGCAGCCCGAAGGGCGGCCCACACCCAAGAAGCAGAAAGGCGGCAGGCCAGTTTGGCAGCCGGCCTTCTCCTATGAGCAAACCCTCGACGCCCCATGCAAGTTCCACAGCGGCGCGAAGCCGTCCAACCACACAACCCGGAAGTGCCACTGGCTCACCCGAATCTCCAAGGGCGAAGGGCTCGTGTCGTCTCCACCTGCTGGTCCGCCGCCTCCGGCTCCGCAGCAGCCGGCCACTCGGCCAGCAGTCGGAGCCGTGCATGAAGAGTTCCCCGACAAGCATGCCGCCTATGTCATCTTCACGAGCCAGCCTGAAGACCGGCGTAGCAGGCGCCGAGAGCACCAGGAAGTCAACGCGGTTGCCGCCAACCCCTCCGAGCACATGCACTGGTCAGAAAAACCCATCAACTGGAGCCGGGCCGACCACCCAGAGGTGATGCCATCTCCCGGCTCTTATGCACTGGTTCTGGATGCCACCCTCGCAACAGACAGACGCGCAGCCTGTTTCTCCCGCGTGTTCATAGACGGCGGGAGCGGCATCAACATCCTGTACCTTGACACCCTGAAGAAGCTCAACATCAAGACGAAGCAGCTCACGCCTACCCGGACTGTGTCCCACGGCATCGTACCCGGCCTGTCCTGTGCCCCCATTGGCAAGATCAAGATTGATGTCCTCTTTGGGGACAAGGATCATTTCCGCAGGGAGGCCATCTGGTTTGAAGTGGTGGACCTGGAGAGCTCTTACCACACACTGCTTGGCCGACCTGCCTTGGCCAAGTTCATGCCTGTTCCCCACTATGCTTACCTCAAGATGAAGATGCCGAGCACCAAGGGCATCATCACCATAGTCGGCGATTACAAGAAATCAGCTGAGTGCGTAGCAGCCAGCAGCCGGCTGGCCGAGTCCCTTGTGATTGCCGAAGAGAAGAAGAAGTTGGACCGGGTCGTGGCCATGGCTGGCAAGCAGCCGGCCCCGTCCCCCGATCCCAAAGAATGTGATGCCCAAGGTTCCTTCCAGCCGGCCAAGGAAATGAAGAAGATACCTCTTGACTCCGAGCACCCGGAAAGGTTTGCCGTCATTGGGGCGAACCTAAACAACAAATAGGAAGGCGAGCTCGCCAATTTCCTCCGTGAGAATCGGGACATCTTTGCATGGTCCCCCAAGGACATGCCGGGTGTTCCGAAGGATTTCGCCGAGCACAAATTACACGTCCGAGAAGGTGCAAAACCAGTCAAACAACCCCTCCGCCGACTATCGAAGGAAAAAAGAAGGATTGTAGGAGAAGAGATAGCCCGGCTTCTGGCTGCTAGCTTCATTATGGAAGTTTTCTTTCCAGAGTGGCTCGCCAACCCGGTCCTCGTGCTGAAGAAGAACAACAAGTGGCGCATGTGTATAGACTACACGAGCCTCAACAAGGCCTGCCCCAATGATCCTTTTGCCCTGCCAAGGATAGATCAAGTGATAGACTCCACAGCCGGATGCGAGTTGCTGAGTTTCTTGGATGCTTACTCCGGGTACCACCAGATAAAGTTGGACCCGGCCGACCGCCTGAAGACCGCCTTCATCACGCCATTCGGAGCCTTCTGCTATCTAACTATGACATTCGGCTTGAGAAATGCCGGTGCCACTTTTCAGCATTGCATGCAGAAGTGCCTCCTCAAGCAGCTCGGCAGGAATGCCCACGTCTATGTGGACGACATTGTGGTGAAGACAGAGAAGCACTGCACCTTTCTGGAAGACCTCAAGGAAACATTCGAGAACTTGCGCCGATTCCGGATCAAGCTCAACCCCGAGAAATGCGTGTTCGGAGTGCCAGTCGGCCAGCTCCTAGGCTTCCTGGTCTCCGAACGCGGCATCGAATGCAACCCAGTGAAGATCAAGGCCATTGAGAGAATGGCGATTCCCACCAAGCTGCGAGACGTCCAGAAGTTGACCGGATGCTTGGCTTCCCTGAATCGCTTCATCAGCCGGCTTGGAGAGGAGGCTCTCCCCCTCTCCCGCCTCATGAAGAAGACCACTCACTTCGAGTGGAACGACCAAGACGACCAAGCTTTTCACGAGCTGAAGAAGATGCTGACCACGCCGCCTGTCCTGGCGGCGCCGACTGAGAAAGAGCCCATGCTCCTTTACATTGCTGCAACCAGCCGGGTGGTCAGCACCGTCATCGTAGTCTAGCGCCCAGAAGAGGGCCGAGCCCAGCCGGTCCAGAGGCCGGTGTACTATTTGAGCGAGGTGCTGTCTACCTCGAAGCAGAACTACCCGCACTACCAGAAGATGTGCTACGATGTGTACTTTGCCGCCAAGAAGCTGAAGCCCTACTTCCAAGAGCACCCCATCACGATCATATGCACCGCCCCGCTCGCCGAGATCATAGGCAGCCGGGATGCATCCGACCGGGTGGCGAAATGGGCCATCGAGCTGGCCCCTTACACGATCTTCTACCAGCCCCGTACCGCCATCAAATCCCAAGCATTGGCCGACTTCCTAGTCGACTGGGCCGAGACCCAGTACCTACCGCCGGCTCCCGACTCCACTCACTGGCGCCTGCACTTCGACGGGTCCAAGATGCTCATGGCTTGGGAGCCGGCATCATCCTCACCTCTCCCAAAGGCGACAAGCTCAGATACACGCTGCAAATTCACTTCGCCGCCTCCAACAACGTGGACGAGTATGAGGCGCTCGTGCACGGGCTCCGGCTTGCCAAAGAGCTTGG
The DNA here is from genome assembly GCA_032464435.1 of Aegilops umbellulata. Taxonomy (NCBI): domain Eukaryota; kingdom Viridiplantae; phylum Streptophyta; class Magnoliopsida; order Poales; family Poaceae; genus Aegilops; species Aegilops umbellulata. The sequence goes on along the minus strand of CP136054.1, from coordinate 334,501,947 downwards.
CATACGCCGGATCCTGTGTTACGGCGACTCAGATTTGATAGTCCAGCAGTCATCCGACGATTGGGACGCCAAGGACGCAAACATGGCAAGCTACCGCTTCCTCGTCCAGCAGATCAGCGGGTACTTTGAAGGATGCAAGTTCCTCCACGTACCACGAGCCGACAACGGGCCAGCAGATGCCCTGGCTCGAATAGGCTCCACCCGGCAGGCAATACCAACCGGCGTCTCTCTGCAACGCCTCCTCAAGCCGTCTATCAAGCCGTCTCCAGAGTCCGATTCCATCTTCGTGCCACCTAGCCCCGATGCGGCCGGCTCCGGCTTGACGAGCCAAGTAGGCGGCGCGGGGACTTCGATAGGCGGCGCGGGGACTTCAGCAGGCGGCTCGGGGACTTCCGTAGTCGCACCCGACCCGGGGACTTCTGAACCCGGCTCGGGGACTGCGGTAGTCGGCCCGGGGACTGCACCAGCACAGCAGGCGGCGACCGACTCTAGCATTTCACAACCCAGCCCGCCCACCCTGGTCGCAGTAGCCGCGTTGGCAATAGAAGAAGTCACAGCTCCATCATGGGACCAGTCCATCCTCAACTTCCTGACAAACCAAGAACTGCCGGCTAATAAGACAGAGGCAAGACAAGTCCAATGCCGAGCCGGAGCATACACAATCGTCAACATAGAGCTCGTCAGGCGCAGCGTCACTGGAGTCTTCCAGCGATGCGTCAAGCAAGAGAAGGGCATAACAATCCTCAGAGACATCCACCAAGGTGAATGCGGCCACCACGCGGCCTCAAGGTCACTAGTCGCCAAAGCTTTCCGCCATGGATTCTTTTGGCTGACTGCTTTGGACGCCGCCAAGGAATTAGTCAAGCATTGCAAAGGGTGCCAAGTCTTTAGCTCCAAGCAACACGTGCCAGCTTCGGCTCTCAAGACCATTCCCCTCACTTGGCCCTTTGCCGTTTGGGGTCTGGACATGGTGGGCCCATTCAAGATGGCGCGCGGTGGCATGACACATCTGCTTGTCGCCGTGGACAAGTTCACCAAGTGGATCGAGGCAAAGCCGATCAAGAAGCTGAATGGGCCGACTGCCGTGACATTCATCACAGACATAACAACCCGGTACGGCGTGCCGCACAGCATCATCACCGACAACGGCACAAATTTTGCCAAGGGGGCATTGGCACGTTTTTGCGCGACGCAGGGCATCCGACTGGACTTAGCGTCCGTTGCCCACCCGCAGTCAAACGGCCAAGTTGAACGAGCCAATGGCCTCATCCTTTCCGGCATCAAGCCCCGACTGGTCATGCCACTGGAGCGTTCGGCCGGCTGCTGGCTCGATGAGCTGCCGGCCGTCCTCTGGAGTCTGTGCACTACCCCAAACAGGTCAACCGGCTTTACTCCTTTCTTCCTCGTATATGGTGCCGAGGTGGTCATCCCAACCGACATCGAGTTCGACTCGCCTCGGGTGACCATGTACACGGAGGCGGAGGCCAAGGAAGCATGAGAAGACGGCATCGACCTGCTGGAAGAAAGCCGGCTGTTAGCCCTCAGCCGGTCCGCCATCTACCACAGCCGGAAGGTCAAGCCAAGATCCTTCCAAGAGGGCGACCTTGTGCTCCGGCTGATCCAGCGAACAGCCGGCCAGCACAAGCTCTCGGCCCCTTGGGAAGGCCCCTTCGTCATCAGCAGAGCGCTAGGAAACGACTCCTACTACCTGATCGACGCATAGAAGCCGAAGGCACGAAAGAGAGACGACTCCGGCAAGGAGTCGGAACGACCATGGAACGCCAACCTCCTCTGAAGATTTTACAGTTGAATTGCAGTATGTATCACGCTAACTTTTGTACTAAGTACGAGACAATAGGCCCCCCCGAGGAGAACTCGGGGACTGCCATCTTTCATCTATGAATGAAGAGTATTATGCTTATGATTATGTCATTACATTCACTTCTCTCATCCGGCACCGGGTTCGACTAGTCGGCCCGGGGACTGGCCGCCTTGAGTTATATTAGAAGTCCTACCCGTGGTCAGACAAGTAGTGTGCCGGCTCCAAAGCCCTCTCTTGCCAAAAGTCACAGTTCGAAGAATCGGCTGTCCGGCTGGCAAGAGCCAAAGGCAGGAAAGGACGCCCACACGAAAAACGGCTAGGGACTAATGGACCAATATAACAAGAGTCGGCTCTTTCCTACTGCTGACCGACTACAAGAGTAGCCAGCCGGCCGGCTTCCATTAACTTCGCTACAATCCAAGAAAGCTCGAGTACTTGCCTTCCCCAAAAAAGATAGCCGAGTCCTTCCTTAGCCACAGACTGCAGAGCAGCTACCGGCCGGGAAGACAGCAATCAGGGGAAGGCGGCAAAGGAAACAGCCTAAGGATAAAAACCACACGAGAATGGAAGCCAAACACATGCATGGTTATATTTAGACAAAAGGCCTCGAAAAGACCAACATTCAACATAGTTTGAATACACCCCCAGTGGGTGGAACTGCGCAAGCTTCATAAGAATTGTTCAAAGAGTAACAAGCAGGAAAAGCAAGGACGCAGATCAAGCCAAGGGAACGACTGGCGAGTCGGGCAGGTCGGTGGAGACAGTAGCGCCGGCTGGAGGATTGGCCGGCTGGTGAACCTCGGCATGATCACCGCCTCCCGCAGAGGGCGCGCTAGCACGTGCCTCATTGCTGGAGGCACGGTCATGCTGAGGCTGGCTGGTTGCTTCACCGGCCGGCTCGACGTCTTCGCCCTCCTCCCCTTCTTCATCTTCACCTTCATCGCTGGAGGCGATCTCCTCCGCCAAGTCTTCACCCTCCGCCGCGTTCAGCCCGAACCACTCCTCTGGCTGGGCGACGCCATTGTCGTCCACCTTAGGAGCGAAGACGCTGGTGTCGGTATAATCGGCAAGAGCCGAAGCACGCTGGATGATAGCCGGCCGCACCTCCACCAGCTCTTCGTCAGCCTCCTCCCGCCAAGTCCTCAGCTGTTCCAAATTCAGCCCGGGGTACCAGGCCCGGACGAACTCCAGCGCCCGCCTGGCTCCGGATCGAGCAGCGGAGGCCTTCCAGGCCTCAAAGCGGCCAACTGCCACCTCCAACCAGTCGGCAGTCCGGCCCGGGGTGCGGGGAATCGCTTCGCCTGGCCAGAGGGCGGCCAGCACCTGCGCCCTAGCACGCTGGAGGCGGCGGAGCATGCGGTGTACCAGCTGCAGCCGGGCTTGGATCGCCAAGAGCTGCTCCTCAAGTGTCCGGCTCGCGTCCGGCACGATCTCAACCCCCGCCTGCCGGCGTGCCTCGCAGTGGGCCTCGATGGCCTGGGCGGCGATGACGGGTGGCGGGGGAAGTAGTCTGCGCAGAGAACAAAAGCAGCACAAATCAGAAGACGAATCAGAGGGCAAGGGGGCGAGCAAGGAGTAAGGAAGGCGGCTTACCATCGATCAGATCCTCGATCTGGCTGTAACCCTCGCTCAACGCTTGTTTCGCCTCAGCCCAGCCCGCCGCTTCGGTCTCGAACTTGGCTTTGAGGGCGGCCTCGCTATCTCGCGCCTCCTTCAGGGCCGCCTTGTGGCTCTCCTCCTGGTCGGCCAACTTCTTGGCCAGGCGGTCGCACTCCTGTGCTAAGGCGTTGAGCTTGGCCTCCTTGGTGCGAAGGGCGGTCTGGGCCCCGCTGAGCTGCTCCCTCAAGTCGGCATTGGCCCCTGCAAGCATGAAGACAAAGGAAGAAACAATAAGGAAGAAGTCGTTGGGGAAGATCCGACCCGACTGCTCAGCAGTCGGCCCGGATTTCGGGGACTACACCCAGTGGGTGCGCTGACGCGCCCCCACAGGATATGAACAAAACCGAGCACCTACACCGGCTGTCGGACAGATCCTCGATCTTTTGGCGCAGCTCCTGAGCCTGGGAGTCGAAGACGGCGGTTCTCTGGTTATGGTACTCCTGGAAGATCAGATAGGACGCAGGAATAAGATAACTGTCAGGACCTAGTAAGTTCCAAGCCGCCTGCTCAGCAGCCGACTCGGAACTCGGGTACTACACCCAGTGGGTGCGCTGACGCGCCCCCACGGAAGAAATCAAAAAAGCAAAACAACCAAGGCTAGAAGACTCACCCGGACGACGGCCCGCGTCGCAAGGAAATCTCAGGTATATCGCTGCAGCATGGTAGCATGAGCCTAAAGCCGGCCCCGGACCTCCTGGGCCGCCGCGTTAAGCTCGGCCGCCCCCCCGCTGGGCGTCCACTCGGAGGTGCTGGAGCTGACCGCCTCCAGGGCCTCCGCCATCCGGTTGGCGCTCGCGGCTCGGTCCGGCTCCGGCATAGGGGCAGCTTCCCCCGCGCGCCGGCGTGATGTCGGCTGCACCACCAGGCCGGCTCCTGCTGCCGGCTCGCTCCCAGCCGGCTGCACCGGTGCCGCAGCCGGCTGGCCGCCCTGGCCTGCCCAGTCGGCGCCATCCGCGGCACCTCCTCCAAGACAATCACATCGTCCTCCCCTCCGCTCCGCCCCCGATCGGCCGTGGTTGGCTTCCTCTGGCGGAGGCACGGGGACGCCGGGAGCCACGCTGCCGAGCGGAATGATGAGCTGTGGAGGCTGGTTGCGCGAGGCCTCCGCCTCCCTCTCCGCGGCCGTCGCCTCCGCCTGGGCCTTGGACGCCGCGTCGGCCTGCTCCTTCGCCGCCTGGGCGGCCCTTCGCTCCGACGCTTCCCGCTCCTCCCACGCCTCCCGCGCCTCCTGCGCGTTCCGCTCCGTAGCCTCCATGAGGTCGGCGCGGGGATCCATGCGGCGGGAGCTTGAAGACCCTCCGGCTGATTCAATCACAGAGCCGGCAGGACCCCGTTCAAGGGAAAGCGGCGCCCTGGCCGGTCAACCAAGAAAGAATTTAGAAGAACTCCAATCAAAGAACACGACAAGAATACAAGACGATTAACACTTACGCCGAAACCGCATGCGGCCGCTTCACGACCTTCTGGAAGCGGGCCGCCTTCGCGGCCGCCTCATCCCGCTTGGTTGCTGCGGTGGTGCCCATGGGTTTCTTCGGCCGGCTGCTGAAGTAGGTCGACACGGCCCGACGCTTCGGTGCGGCGCCACGGGCGGCCGGCGCGGCAGAAGGGCCCGCGCCTTGAGGATCCGGCGCTGGCTAGCGGTGCGGGACGGCTTCGACCTCATCGTCGTCCGCCCAGCCCTCGAGGCCGGCTCCGAGCCCCGCGCCACCTGCCTCGCCGCCTTCCCCCGCAACGGCGTCTTCCATGGCGGCCGCCCCAAGATCCGGATCGTCGACGTCATCCACTGTGTGGTCAGAGAAGAACTGGCGCTCTGCCCCAGCGGCCCCCGCCGCCGGCGGAAGTAGGGGATTCTGGAGAAAACAGGCCGGGTGATCAGAGGCCAGACGTATCGAAGCCGGCAACACCAAAGAAAGGAAAGAAGAAATACTTACGGCAGGCGGAGGGTTGGCGTGAGAGTACGGCTCCTTGCCAAATCGCCAATCCTTGGCGAGTTTGCAGTTGGCGATGTAGTTCACCCGGTAGGACACCTCAGCATGAGGCATCTCCCTGGTGCTCAGCCGGCATGGGTCGAAGCGGTCGCTGATCTGGCAGATCATGTGCGGCCGACCTTGGAGCGGAAGTACCCGACGCTCCATGAAGGCGGCCACCAGGTCGGCTCCGACCAGGCCCTCCGACTGGACCATCACCCGGAGTCGGGCGATGGCAGCGTAACCGGCCTGCGACAGCGTCCTGGCCCGGTAGGTCCATGAGGGTGGCCTCGCAGCCGGCGGGCCGGCTACGTAAGCCGGCAGGTTGACAAAGTCGCCTTGCGGGGCGACGTTCCTCACATAGAAGTAGGATTTCTGCCAGAGCTTCACCGACTGGATCAGCGGGATGGACGGGAACGGATTGTTCTCACCCGTCCGCCTCATGGCGATGAAAGCTCCGCATGGGGCGGACACGCCGCGACAACGGTGCCAATCTTGCTTTGGAAGAACTCTCCCCAGAGCTCCAAGGTGGGGAGAACGCCAAGAAAACCCTCGCAGAGGGTGACGAAGGCCGACAGCAGCATCACGGCGTTGGGGGTGAGATGATGCGGCTGAAGGTGGTAGAATTCGAGGAAGGAGCGGAGGAATCCGCTCACCGGGAGGCCGAAGCCGCGTATGCAGTGCGAGCGGAAGACCACCCGCTCGCCCTCCTCCGGTGCCGGCGAGATCTCCTTCTCCGGCGCGCGCCGGACCCGCACGTAGTTCTCGCCAGGCAGACGCCGCGTCCGGCGGAGGAACTCGATGTGCTCATCGAGGACGTTGTTGCCGTCCCACGAGCTCGACAGCGCCATTGGAGTGGTGCGGTGAGGAGAAAGATGCGGTGGCGGCAGAGGCGCGTGCGGCCCCGCTACGGAGGGGCAACCGCGAACCGGGAGGCCCAACGGCGGAGCGGCGCGGCGATGAGGCGCTGCGGCGGCGGAGAGAGCAAAGATGGAAGACGAGAAAGGGTGGGGCGAGGGAGAGTGTCGTGGGTTTGTCACGGCAGATGTCCTAGTGAAAGAACTTAGTCGTGGAGCCATCGCAACGGGTTAACTCGAAGGGGTTAAAACAGACATGGGACACAGGGAGTTTATACTAGTTCGGCCCCTTCGATGAAGGTAAAAGCCTACGTCTAGTTTGTGATGGAATTGATGGGGTTTCGATGACTAGGGAGCAAACAAGCTTCGCCTAGGCCTCGAGTTATTGTTCTCTGTCCTGAACCGCTATCGGGTTGTCCCCTTATATAAACGGGTGACACCCGTCGGTTCATAGAGTCCCAATCTCCGGTTTATATTCGTATCCGGGTTGGTCTCTCCCTATTCCTAACTTATAATACAAGTTTATATACACGCCGAGTTACGGCGACAGATACTGAACCGACTACAGCCTTGGGCCTTTGTCTAGCCTCTGAGCTTTAGCACCTTTAGATTACTGATGAAGTCAACCCGGCCCACTTAGGCCGGTTTACGCCCAGCAGTAATATCCCCAACATTAGGCCCCAGATTGATTTGAACAGGTTCATGTCAATCCTTAGCCAAAATCTTTGTCTTCATCATCTTCCTGTATCTGTTGAACCGTCGTGTTGTCATCTTCTTTGGTTGCTGTAAACCGGCATGACGTCATCATGAAGCTGGCTTTTATGATGCCTTCCTTGTTTAATAGATCCGCAATAATCAAGGCGACAACTCCGAAATTTGTGGCTCCTGGATTCGCGCGCCTGACACATGTCCTTTGCCTTATAAATAGGGCCGAAGGGTCATTTCCTTTTCTCTGCTTCATCCCCTTTCTCTTCGTCTTCTCCGCGCCGCCAGTCCCGGAGCTCCGCCGCCACTGCTGACCTCTGCATCGTCTTGGGCCGCTGCATCGACCTGACCGTACCAGAAAACCGCGGCGTCCTTCCGCGTCTCCCCCGGCTCCGGTAAGATCTCTGTTTCTATCAATCTAGATCCATACTAGGGTTTCGTGTTCTTGCCGTGTTCTTGCTCACTGCTCATGTTCCTGCTCATACCTCTAGGTAGATCCAAGAAAACCCTACTGTGATTTACCAATGGGCCTTTAGCATTCGTCTTGTAGATTCATGCTTAAGTTCATAGATCCAAATAACCTTTCTGCTCTTTGAATCCATATTGTTCCGCCTTGAACTTTTAAATATTTTCCTTTTTCTGAACTGGCTTTAGATCCGTCGTTTGTAGAGAAGTCTTGTGAAATCTGTTTCTGTGTTTGTATACCCTTGATTACCTTCAATGTTCAGATCCGGCGGTTTAACCTTGGCGTAGAAAATGTGAAGGACCAGTATATATCATTAGTCCCCTTGTTTGAACCGCCATACGTTGCCACCTTACATAACTCCGGTTTGGATAGGACTACCTTCGGTTTAAATAGATATGCATCCGGTTTAATCAAACATATACTTGAACCGAAACTACTTATCTTGTAGATTTCCTCATGGCCAAGCAAATATATGAATGCAATTGGGTTCCTTCCCGTGTTACGGAAACACAGTTGAACAACTTAGTTCTCACCGGCGCTTTAAGCAGTAAAAACACCGTCCACTGGAGAGTCCCAGGCACAGAATGTCCTCCCACCCCTGAAGAGGGAGAGGTTGTTGTTTTTGCGGATCACCTGGCCCGGGGCTTTAGTCCGCCCGGTTCAAAGTTTTATCGGGATGTCTTAGCCAATTTCCAATTGCGCCCTTAAGATACCGGTCCCAACTCTGTCACTAATATATGCCACTTCCAAGTGCTTTGCGAAGTGTACCTCCAAGAGGAACCCACAGTGGAATTGTTCTGAGATTTCTTTCACTTGAACCGTCGCACAGAGTTTACTGATGGCCCCAATATGGAACTGGGTGGTATGGCAATCCAGAAAAGGAAAGAAGTCACTTATCCTCATGCGAAACTGCACAGTCATCCCCAGGAGTGGAATAATTCCTGGTTCTATTGCAAAGACACCTCCCCTGCCGAAGAGAATCCCTTGCCTGGTCTCCGTCCGGAACGGCTTAGCAACACTCACCCTTTTCCTCAGAGGTTAACTGGCAAAGAGAGGAGTAAGTACGCTCCCCAATTGTCCAAGCTCAGAGCTTTCCTAGCCAACGGTTTAACTGGAGTTGATCTTGCCCGTTGTTGGATATCCTGGAGTATACTGCCCCTCAACCGACGCTCCGGTTTGATGTGTGAATATACGGACAGTGTTGACGATCCGCTGCGGCATGTAAACATCCAGCTTACTGATGAAGAAGTCACAGAAGCTGTAAAGAAAATTTTGAATGAACCGGAGCACGTCTGCGCTCGTACCGGCCTGCTTCCTTTTTGCGCCATCAACAAACCGCCAGCCGTAAGTCTGCATTTTTCCTTTGTACTAGCCTTGATGCTATTGTACTTGTTTATTACTGATGCCGACATCTGTGTGATGCAGGGTAATGATCCTTTTTGGAGCAAGAAAATCCCACAAGAGAAAACCGATAAACCGGACAGACTAGTCCGGCCCAAGACCAAGGTTGTTAAGAAGTCTGCTCATAAAAGGAGAACCACCGCTTCCTCTGATCCGCCCGCTGATGATGATGTGGGTAATCTGGACCTTGAGGCAGAACTTGATTCCCTCGGTTTACTTTTTGTACACCTTATTGATGATAATATTTGTCAGGATGATGCTGAAGCTAGTCATGCTGACGATGTAGAGGTAATTGTCCTTTCCTCTGACTCAAGCCTTCCGCCTTCACATAAAATCCGTCGGACAAACCGCAAAGTTAAATTTTCTCATCCCCATGCTTATTTGGATCCCTACTTTCTTATGAAGACCCAACTGCATGAGGTGCGCCGCACAACTCGTCATAGTGGTCAGGTAGTTACCTCCGCCGGTTTACCGAACAATCCGGTTGGAAGACGTCATTCAGAGGTATCTAATTTGCTTGTCAGTATTCGTCCTAAAGCGGGCCGTTTTCGTCAACCGCTTAATCTGCCTGACTTCGATTATCAGGTCACCTCGCACTCCTCTTCTGGCGAGTCAACTGGCACCCAGCTGCCTCCACTTAAAACCGTGCTTGGGTAAGCTTGCACCTATCATAACGTTGTTGATTTTTGTAGTTTTCAACATGTACTGTCCTTGATTTTGCTGCTTCTTTTTAGGGCCAAACCGAGGCCAAGTAAGAAAGCTCGCCTGGATAAGGCAGCTGAAGAAGACGCTACCCCTGAACCGGATGTTACCCCAGACATTGAAGCGGTCATCCATGAAGATGTGCTTGATGACCCGCTAGTACGAGATGAAGTTGTTACTGCTGATGAAGGTTTTGTTAACACCTCCGGTCCTGCTGACCAGCCAGCCAGTCCCATCCGAATTGAGAAAACCACCAGCCCTTCCAGACCTGCCGATAAACCGACTACGCCGGTTCAAACCGGCGAGTCTAAGGATGATGAAGTTATAATCACTGGCATTGGTCGTTCTGAACCGGGGAATCCCGTCGCCTTAGCCAGGCATAGTGCCAAAGAAGAAATTTCTGCCATGAGTAAAGGCAAATGGGATGTTGATCTGGCAACATATACTGCTCTGGGCGCCCAAGATGTGCATTCTGGATACTTGAACCGGCTGTATACTAGCCGTGATTATGAAGCTAATCTGGTAAAGCTGATGAAAGAGAAGCTTGAGGTAACTTCCATGAATTTATTCCTGCTTATCACCATTGTAGCCCCCAAAGGCCGGTTCAGCCTATCATAGTTGAATCGGGTCTTGACATAAAAAATTCCATGCTTCAAAATTCCTTGATATAGCCCCCAAGGGTCGATTTAACTTGATGTAGTAAAACCGAAACTTTAATCTTCATACCGTGGCATCAGAAACTTATCAGAGCAAATAGCCATTAGCCCCCAAGTGCCAAGTTGAATATTTGTATTGAGCTTGGGACTTTGTCAATTAACTGATAGCTATAGATCAAATAAGCATTAGCCCCCAAGTACAAAGCGCATAACTTGTTATGTGGTTGGTACTTCATTGTTCATGTTTGCTGTTAAACCGTATAACTGTCGGAATGCAGGCTGAAGTAAGGGCCAAAGAAAACCAAGTTGCCGACCTTCAAGAGAATTTGAAAACCCAACAAGCTGAAACCTCCAAGGCAAAGGAAGAGCTAACCAGCGCTTTAAGCAGCATGGAGCAGCTGAAGGAGGACTTCAAGAAGGAACGGGCTAACTGGGCCACAGAAAAGGCCGCTTTAACCAAGAAGATTGAAAATGCGGAGGCTGCCCTAAAACCGGTAACTGATGAATTAACCAGCGTAAAGCGACAAGTGCACGCCATGACTGCCACCATCTTTGGTAAGCTTCTTCCAACTTGTATAATTATAGTGATCCTCTTATAAAACAGCCCGGTTTGTAAACTGTTGATCATGTTACAGGCACTCGTATTAACCGCTTGGGGTCAGACGTGCGGATGAAACTGAAAGCCGCCTACACCTTAATAGAGCAGCTGTACACTGGAGCGCAGCGGATTATTGCAACTGCGTCACACAATAATCCAGCACCCACTTTAATCCAAGATACTCTAAAGAGACTGTCAATGCTCCCTGCTCGGATTGATGAGCTAGAAAAGTCTGCTGCTCGAACCGGAGCCATTAATGCCTTAATCGGGGCAAAAGCATGGGTGCCCGATTTTGATCCTGTTGAAGCGGCTCAAGGCTATCCCAGCTTGAAGGAGGATGGCTCAGAATTCAGCGAAGAGGATTTAAGAGAGATAAACCGGGCGGTGCGCCCTCTGGCCTGCCAATTGGTGGAGGAAGCAAATTTGTCGCATTATCATGCTCAGTATAATGAACAGAACAAAAGAGTGGCTGCACCAATCCCTGAAGCGGAAAACCTGATTCCTCCAATCCGTAAGCATACTTACGCCCCTGATATTGAACCGTCTTCACTGATCCATGAAGAGGCTGTCTTTCAAGCATTAATGGGAATCGACTGGACCACTGTTGACTTCCAGCCACTGGATAGAGACGAGGAAGCTGAAGCGGCGCAGGATGATCCAGAACAATCAAACCGGGGTGGTCAGCAGGCGTAAACCGAAGGCAGCTTTATCGAGCTTCCTTGTTATATCTTGTCAAGAAAACAATTATCTCATTTGGGCTCCAAACCGCCTTGTAATAGGATAGACAATACTTTTTGCTTCCTGAGATGCCTTCGTGCATCTATGCTGATACCTTTATTTGGAAGGTCAATATTGCCAACTTATATCTCCTGCAATCATAAAATCTTAAACTACCAGGGCGGTTGTTCCGCCATCCGGTTTACGAATCTTCATGTAGATACGCCAGGAGATTTGCCAATGTGATCAAGTTTTGTGATACGAAATACCTGCCATTTATTGGGCACGAAGTAGGCGCGTAATTAATCTTGAAGCGGGGGTTTGATAACCCTAAACCGTCATGGGAGAAAGCAGCTCCTGTATATATAACGCCGGCTTACTGTGTAAACCGTGCTTTGATCATAATAGCCTTTTGTTACTCCAAAAAGGATGTGAACAGAAAAAATTAAACCGGGCAAATAATCCTTGGTTTAAAAAATGGACCGTGTTCCGCCAATTTAGCTGTTTGAACCGGTACAAAGCATTGTCGGTTTAAAAACGCAACTAAGATAAATAGAAACTCCTTAAGAAAAACTATTTAAAGCAAAAGCAATGATAAAACTTTTTGCAAAAACAGAGGCTGTACTGAGCCGGTCAGATGGTGTTACCATGGTCAGATGCAACCAAGCTCCCCAAAGGTGTAGCTATGGTGCCAATCGGCCAGGTCCTCAAATGACTCGTGGCATTACGCCGGTCAAGTGGCATGGCAATGGTTCGGGTTCGACCAAGCCCCCAAGTGACTCTAAGGCCTGTAGGCCGACCAAGAGGCGTGACCGGTTCAGACTTGACCGTGTCCCCAAGTGATCTGGTGGCTTTCGTCGATCAAGAGGTGTTGCATCGGTTCGGACACGACCGAGCCCCCAAGTGATCTGGTGGCTTTCGCCTATCAAAAGGTATTGCATCGGTTCAGACATGACCGAGCCCCCAAGTGATATTGATAATATTTGCAAGGGGTAAACCGGAGGTCGTTTTTAAAACAGAACAACTCCATGTAACCACACATGATAGAAACGAATAGATACCCTGCTTTAGCCGAGGATCCGGTTTATTATATTGAGAATATATACATTGTCATAATATGTACATAAACAGAGCCAATGGCTCAGGTGTAGTAAGGCCGAAGATGAGCTATGTTCCATGGCCTGCTGGTCTCCTCTTCTGACTTACGTGAGTCCTTATGCTCTCGAATATCAATCAGATAGTATGATCCGTTGTGCAGATTTTTGCTGACCACGAACGGTCCTTCCCAAGGTGGAGATAACTTATGCATATCGGTTTGATCTTGAATGAGTCGAAGCACCAAATCTCCTTCTTGAAAGGTTCTGGTTCTAACCCGATGGCTGTGATAGCGACGAAGATCTTGTTGATAAATCGCCGAGCGGGCAGCTGCTGTGTCTCGCTCTTCATCCAACCGGTCTAATGCATCTTGCCGGGCCATCTCGTTGTCCGCTTCAACATAAGCCGCAACCCGAGGTGAATCGTGACGGATATCACCAGGGAGAACCGCCTCTGCTCCATAAACCATGAAGAACGGCGTGTATCCAGTTGATCTGTTGGGCGTGGTATTGATGCTCCATAATACAGAGGGTAACTCTTCGACCCAACAACCCGGTGTTCTCTGCAAGGGAACCATAAGCCGGGGTCATACCACCACCGTGACTCGGTCCAGACCCAGAGCCTCCACCAGAGCTGGGGTCATACCGGAAGGCATTGGAATTCTTGAATTCGTGCATGATATAACAATCTTTCCAAAGGTGATTTGCCGGTTCCTCCCTTGTTCCATGATTTGGACAGGGCTGGTTTAACAGATAGTTCAAGCGTTCCAGATTAGGACTGGTCCCTCCACTGCGGTTTTTGCCCTTCCGTCGCTGGCCTCCGTTCTGTGCGTTAGTATTGGCCACAAAATCCATGTTGCCATCCGCTTTACGCTTGCCTCCCCCACCGTTTCCAGCTGAGTGATGGTGCTGACCTCTGAAGTTGCCGTTCTTCTTTCCCTTCCCTGTCTTTTCATCATCAGACTCGGGATCCTTGGTACTATCAGAATCAGCGTACTTTACCAAAGCGCCCATGAGGGTTCCCATGTCAGTACAATGGCGTTTCATTCGTCCAAACTTCAACTTCAAAGGTCCAAACCGACAATTGCCTTCCAAGATTACAACTGCGGTGTCTGCATTGATGCGGTCTAAAGAGTGCAGAACTTGTGAGACCCTGCGAACCCAATGAGTCGTTGACTCTCCTTCCTCCTGGACACATGCAGCTAAATCCACTATTGACATGGGCTGCTTACACGTGTCTTTGAAACTATTGATGAACCGGTCTCTCAGCTGGGCCCATGAACTGATAGAATTGGGCGGCAGGCTTTTTAACCAAGTGCAGGCTGTCCCTTCAAGCATCATGGTAAAATATTTTGCACACGCCGCTTCATCAACATCAAGCATCTCCATGGCCATCTCATAACTCTCCACCCAGGTCTCTGGGGGTTGATCTGCCGTGTAGTTCGCCACCTTGCGCGGGCCTTTAAAATCCTTGGGCAGGCGCACATTGCGTAAAGCAGGGACAAGACAAGGCACTCCCAGGGCGCTAGACGTGAGCCCCGGTCCAATCGAAGTGGTGGGACGAACCGGCGTGAACTGATGAGTCTGATACTGTGCTGCTAACTCAGCTTCCCTGCGCGCTCGGGCCCGGTCTACCACCTCCTGGGCATCGGGAGCCGGATTGTTGCCGCGGGGTGCTTCATGCCGCGCGTTACTTGATACAGCTGGTTCCTCCATACGCCTGCTATAACTCCGAGCCGGACGTGGGGTGGAATGAATTCGGTCGCGGCTGTATGAGTATGCTTCCTGTTGGATCAAGGCCGTCCTGAGGAGCTCCTTAACCCGGCGCGTTTCGATCGCATGTAATGAATCACCTTCAACCAGAATAGCCTCTAGCCGTGCCGCAGCTGCAACGAGGTTATCCATCGGATTGGAGTAGTGACCCGGAGGTGTAGGCGCGGCCTGCGGTACACCAGCATTATGACGAGGCAGATCTATTAAACGGGGTTGAACCGGTGCTCCTGCCGCAGGTGCCTCCGCCCGGTTCACTACCGGTGGATTATTGATTCCTGCTTCAGGGGTGTTGAAAAGGTTCCTTCCTTCAAAAACTGATGGTAACCGAGATCGGTATTTCCTCCTCATGACTTCCTGTGAGGCGTTCTGGTCCAGCATGAGTTTATAAGCTTGGGCATCCAAAGCGGCCCTCTCCGTGGTCATCCTGACCTCTTCTGCTGCCAGATCCGCTTTGGCCTGGGTAATCTGCTCTCTCACCTTTGTGATCTCCATGTTATGAGCATCCTGATCCACCGGATTAGCCTCCGCCATGAGTGCAGCCAGTGCGTCGAATAGATCTGATAACACTTGAACCGGCGGGCGAACCGAGCCTCCAGCTCCGGCAGCCGTTGCTGCTGCTGAACCGGAAATCATCGCCGCGGCTGTCGATAAGTGAGGTGCTGCCTGTGTACCGGCCATGAATATCCCAACCCGGTTGGGCAGATCGGAGGGGTTCGGAATACTGTCGCCATCAGAACAGCCCCCAATTCGGCCATCTTGTAGCTGATACAATGACTCAGTCTCTCCGGTCGATGACTCGTCGCCAGAGTAAACGACGTTTTCACCACCAGATCCTGATCTGTCCTCATAGCTTCCTCCATGGATGACTCCCACGAAGGCACGCTTCACGACCGATTTAACCCAGGCAGGTCGTGCGCGCTGAGCTGTCTCGACGAGGTCGGTGCAGGTGTCCAGCTCAGGGCCCGGTTCACCGATCTTGCTGATGAATACATGTATGCCACCAAAGGGGACCCGGTACCCGTACTCAATTGAGCCGGCCTCGGGGCCCCAGCCTGCGTCGTCGATGTAGATCTTGCCGCGACGACTCTTGGTCATCCGACCCACGGCGTATCCCTCGAGTCCTTCAAAGCGGCCCTCCAAGAACTTGAAACCATCGTGCGATAGCCCCACGGTGGGCGCCAACTGTCGTGGGTTTGTCACGGCAGATGTCCTAGTGAAAGGACTTAGTCGTGGAGCCATCGCAACGGGTTAACTCGAAGGGGTTAAAACGGACAAGGGACACAGGGAGTTTATACTAGTTCGGCCCCTTCGATGAAGGTAAAAGCCTACGTCTAGTTTGTGATGGAATTGATGGGGTTTCGATGACTAGGGAGCAAACAAGCTTCGCCTAGGCCTCGAGTTATTGTTCTCTGTCCTGAACCGCTATCGGGTTGTCCCCTTATATACACGGGTGACACCCGTCGGTTCATAGAGTCCCAATCTCCGGTTTATATTCGTATCCGGGTTGGTCTCTCCCTATTCCTAACTTATAATACAAGTTTATATACACGCCGGGTTACGGCGACAGATACTGAACCGACTATGGCCTTGGGCCTTTGTCTAGCCTCTGGGCTTTAGCACCTTTAGATTACTGATGAAGTCAACCCGGCCCACTTAGGTCGGTTTACGCCCAGCAGTAATACCCTCAACAGAGAGCGTGCGAGCCTTTGCCGCTCCCTCTCCTCCCCCTACTTATAGACCCTCGCGGCGGAGCCGAGGAGGCGTGGTTGTGGGGGACGTGGGATTAACTGCGCCCACTCCCCCACGTCCCGCTATAACTGCGCCTTGACGACATGGCAAAACCGCCGCGGGAAGGCAAACAACCCACCTTGGGCCGCAGAAGATCCGCGCCTGGGCCGAGGCCAGGAGTGGCGGGCCCGGGCCTGCGGCGACGTCCCGTCGCGCACGCGCCATGACAGGCCTTTTCTGCCACGTAACCCGCGGGGAGGCGTGCGGTCAGCGCGCTAGTTGGCCCACGTTCCCATTGACGAGTCCACGGCACCCCCCAAGGCAGCGCGCATAAGCAGAGCCGGCTCCCAGCTGCCGACTCCTGAAGATAGGAAGCTGACCGAGCTTTTCGTCCCCCTTGCCGACCTCGAAGCGCGACCAGCTTCGGGGACTATTGTCGGGGTAAATGACCACGGGTAGCCTAGCCGGCTCCCCTTGGCACTTCAGAAAAAATTACGAGCCGATCCGGCCTCCAAGAAACCAAGAGTGGGGCCGCCTTCTCCCTGCCGGCTGCCTCTCAGGCCGACTGTCAGAAGGCGGCCCGGCCTTGACCCTCATGAAGATAGCCGCGGGAGGGCCGGCTCCGAGAAGCCGGCCACGAGAAGGCCGACTCCAAGAAGCCGGCTCCCACGACGCGGTCAAGATCGTACCCTCAAGGCCCGCATCCACATAACGGCGATGGGACGGGGCGTGGCTACAGTAAAGCCTGCCACCCCCGAAACCCGGAGCACGCCTGGCACAGTGCGCCGTACGGGGTACCCCTGACCCGTCCGGCGAGGCACTGTTGCCATGATAACTATGACGCCATCCACGGTGGGCTGTCAACGCGGCCCACGGGCGGTGGGCTCCTTCGGGCAGAGAGGCGTCCGAAGGCGGCCAGGCCTCCCCCAGTCGGCCCAAGGCATGGCCGGCTTTCCCAAGCCGGCTTGCTCCTTCCCTCAAAGAGGGCGCCCCATTAAGAAGACAAGATGACGTGAGGCTACAGCGATCGCCCGCCAGGCGGCGGCGCTGTAGCCACGCTTACCTCGATAAAGCCCTCATCATGAAGATTGAGGCAACAGTAACCCGCCACCGACAGGGCCCTAGGCAGTAGGGCCTGCTTGTCGACCAAGAGGCCGGCAGCCGGCGGGGCCCACCAGCCGGCGCAAAAGCCGGCGAGCGTAGATACTGATGGCTGGGACCCGCGCCCAGCCGGATTACCATTGTACCCCCGGGGGGTAGGCCTATATAAACCCCCTGGGGCACCCATGCAAAGGGTTGATCTCATCTAGTTTCCAACACACGTAGAGAGAAGAGTAGAGCTAGCCTTGCCCTTCTTCTTCCTCTCACCAAACAGCTCAAGGAGCACCTTGTAGTTACTTGTTCATCGAGTGATCATGCGGAGACCCCGCAGAGCAGCAGTAGGGGTGTTATCTCCACGGAGAGCCCCGAAGCTAGGTAAGATTCGCCGGCGTGCATGTCTTCGCCTCATCCCGCTTCTAGGCACCGGCGACGTCTTACTGGCTCCTACTCAGATAAGCCACCCGTTGGCATATGTCGCACCAACCACCCGACATTGAATGTAAAACTTTATGCTAGCGGAATACATACAGAAAAAACTAAGGCAACATACAAGTGTATGATTGGGAAACTAAGATGGCATTGCAACAGAGCACTAGAACAAGACTTCAATGTAAAAAAACATGGTATGGTAGACAGATGAAGTACATACCGATGAATAACAATGCATAAGATATTCAGAAGCATGATGTCCAAATTAAGCAGATGGCATTGCGATAGAGTAGAATGACAATACTTGAATTTGAAAACATGTTATCATGAATGGAATAGGTACTGAAAAACAGGAAGGCGTGACATATTTACATGCATGATCAGCATGCTAAGCACATGACATTGCAACAGAGTGGATACACTCCAGGACATTATATGCATGTTGTACCCATATCACGGGCCAAGTTAGAGCAAGGACCTTGTGGGGTGAAGATGATTCAACATCTTTCTGCAAGTCTTCTAAAGAACTGCCTTTACATGTTCCATCATATTGGGCATCATTGACATCAAGTTTATTGGCCTTTACATTGCTCCGTGAGGTTCTTGTGGATATATCAGTGTGTGCAATTATATCTGACATGCATGGAAGACAACTAGTAGTTAGATTTATGTAATGAGTGCCTGTAGGAGACGACATAAATAGTAGGACTGGGGTTAACGAGCAGCAACAGGTCTCAAAAACTAAAGGGAGAACACAGATGAAAGCTACAGAATATGTATCGTTTGTACTCGAGATTAACTAGATGGCACACAAAAGTATTAAAGAACAACATAGGTAATACTAGAAGTCGTATAATACTATAATCACCAGCCCGTGGGATAGCGTTGGATGATGGATGATAACTATGGAACAACGTTATCTAAAGAACAAGTATCTTAGATGAACTATGGAACAATGTTAACTCCTGAACAAGACCCGTAAGAGATCAGTATGAATATACAACGAAATGTGATAATCTATTTTCCATGCTTAGATGAATAAGAAAGCCATAAATGTTGCACACAAGTAAGATGAGGGTACAACCTATCTGGCCGCCATCCATAGGAGTGAGCATCATGTGCTGACTTGTCGATGGCCCTGCAGTTGTGGCTGTCCATGTCGGGCACGCGCATTCGATGCAGGGAACTGTTGAGTGGGGACTATAGCTCCCTTATGGTGTATGCTTCCCTTGTTGGAGCAGCTGCGGTGAGTCGGAAGACGGTGTGGCTGAAGATGCAGATAATGCATAATGTTAAGAACGACACATCTCTTTGATCTGAAGAAATACACTAAGAGATCAACAGCAAGGTACGAGAGTGGTCACGCATCCTTTGATTGAGACTAAATTGGGGTCACATGATTTTATTTTATTTTGGTACTATCCGATCTACGCCGGATGGCTTGATGGCCATCTTGTGCCTCCCGGCTGACACTGTTAGGAATCTTCCCCGAAGAGCTAGCGACCAACGGCAGAGCAGCTTGCCTCCGCCATCCGTGGCCCCGGCCAAAACCCTGCTCCCCGCCCCACCGCACTGCCGTGGTTGCGCCGCCCCCGGGCCAATCCACAAAGACTCGCCGTCATCCAGATCCGGGGACTGCAGTACCTTGAACCCACGCAACTCTAAGATAGCCATCTAAGCGCTGCTACCATGGAGAACTTGCGGCCCCAGCACCCTTACGTTAGACACCAGCCAACCGACAGCCTAGGAGCTCTGCCGCCTCGAGGGGTGCTGCTTCCCATTGGGAATCGATTGGCCCAGAATAAAAATTCAGACAACTGACGCCTAAATAAAGTGATTTGAGATGAGGGTGCGACCTATCTGGCGGCATTGTGAAGGAGGCAGGTCCAGCTGTCGAGTCCGTGAGGCCGGCACGGTTGCGGTGGCCACCGGCAGCAGGGAAACAACGATGTCGTGACGGTCGACGGCTACGGGGAAGCAGCGCCGGGACTCTAGACGGATCCGAAGTTGGAGCCGCTCCGGCACTGTGAACATCGGCGGGGGTGAATCGGCTCAGGTACGGTTCACGCGGCCGTCATCGAGGCAGCTCCAGCAGCATGGAGTAAGAGGCACACGGCCCAGTGCACGACGACAAATGTACAGCGTCTCCGGCATTAGGGAGGAGGGCGGCTGTGAAATTAGTGCAGTGGGGGGCGCCATGGAGGAGGGGCTGAGGTTTTGCGGCTCGGGAGAAGGGAGCTTCCGGGGAGAATTTGATTTGCAGCCCACGAGGTATGAATGGGGGGGGGGATTGGGAGGGGAGTGGAACCATGTTTTACGGACGCATTTGTCTGAAATGTGAGGGGGAGTTATAGTTCTACCCCTGCCTTTAGGCTTCTCGACTTGGGTCTGTGTACTGAGGGTTGGGGATAGTAGAGTAACTTTGCTTCTACCCAAATAGTGGGTGGGAGCGATTTCAGGCGAGGAGGGCGTGTTTTAAAATATAGTGCGCGCGAGCGATTTCGGGCGAGGAGAGCGTGTTTTGAAAAAGTGGGCGCGAGCTATTTCGGGCGATGAGAGCGTGTTTTGCCGACCATGGTTTATGAATTATTCGACACATGTCATTTCGACCGAGGAGAAGGCGCGCTTGGATGAAGTTACGAACCTACCCTCGATGCACAACGGGCCAATTAATGCGTCTCCCACATAGGACGGTAATTTCGCGTCTCCCATTTATTTGCTCGGGCGAATTGCACCGAGCAGAGCATGTTTAACGGTTCATTCAAAATTTGGGAGAACAAGCATCCGCGTCTACCTTACCAAGTCGATTTGAATCAAATTTAGAAATATTAGCTTGCCACTTCTTTTTTAGATGGAGAGATGATGCTCGGGAGTAATGTGTTTTTACATGCTCATTGCTAGCGATTTACTATATGACAAATAGTTGACCCACTCAAAAACGGGAATCAAACCCAAAATGAAATATCTTGATTCAATGAAATAGCTCATTCACTAGGTCAAAATAGTGAACTAAATCCAAAATTGAACACCTCAATCGAATAGCATGTTGTACAGTATTATAGTACTCCATGAACATGTTGAAAGTCAAATTAATGAACTTGTTTGATATACTCATATATCCATTCGTGTATGGATTGCAGACAACATGTTATCCAATTTAAATATTTGAATGCAAGTTTATATCGAAACATGATTTATATCGGTCTTTGATGCATAAAACGCAACCTCCCCCTCTCCCGGACTCCTGCTCTCTCTCTATCCCTCTCTCTCTCTCTCTCTCTCTCTCTTTGTGTGTGTGTGCGTGGGGGGGGGGTCTTTCTAGTTCGCATGCATATATACTCCATCTATAGGTCTCTCCCGCACACTATGTATGATTCTCTAGTCCAAGCTAGATATCTTTGGTGCACTCATCGTACACACACAAATTCCTTGGCTCGTTGCCCGTAACTCTCTCATGCACCACTCTGTCGTCTCGGAGCTCTTCCCCCCTCTGTCAAACTCTCCATCTACCTGGGTCACACATACACATGCATATCTCACTTGCACTCGATAGGCCCATCTAAAAATCTATCTCTCTCCCTCGTTCTCTCTCCATCTCACACGCACACACACACAATCTCATGCCTAGCTAGCCAAGTATGATGGTCTCTCACTCAATTGCAGGCACACGCAGTCCCCCCTATATGTATATGACTAGCTAATCTTAGTCTCCATCACAAACATGTGCATGGTCTATCTTGATTTCTCTCGGGGCATCTTTCTACCGGGCACGCACCTCCCTCGATCTCCCACCCATATATTCCCCTCACGATCTCGAGGGGGTCTCTCTATCACAAACACACCCTCTCGCCCTCCCCATGTGTCCATGTTCTCCATGTGTCCCTCTTGACCTTTGTTCCTTGTTGGCCAGACCTCTATTGGACATGTGCTATAGGGGTGTCTCTCTCCATTGCAAACAATCGCACACTAGCTATCTTCGTGTATCTCCTCGCCTCGCTTTTATATCTCGGAGATGCATGCATGATATGTTTGCTTAAGAAACGAAAAAACACACACACTCTCTAATTTATCGTTTGTTGTCACTTTCTCTTTCACACACATACTCTTTTTGCATACTTACTCATTCTCCTTCACATGCACTTGATCCCTCTCGACTTAGGCACTCTCCTCGGTCCATAGCATATTGATTTATTAAAAAGTCAAACTTCACAAAGTTTGACCATGTACGTGGAGAAAAACAATTACATCTGGAATGGCAAACATATACCATTAGATTCACCATGAGATGTAGTTTCGTATGATGTATATTTGGTATTGAAGATATAAATAACATTTGTGTAAACCTGATCAAAGTTTCCAAAGTTTGACTTCTAAAAAAATTACATGGACTGCATTATCGAGCGGATGGAATATCTCTTTCCCCCCGCTCAGCTATCTGACGCACCACTCAGCCTTATCGGGGCTCCTCAATCTCTCTCAAACTTTTTATCTCCTTGGTTCACACAACACATGTCTCGCTCGCGCTATACATATAGACCCATCCAACACTCTCCGCCCTTGTTCTCTCTCTATGTGACACGCACCCCCCTAATAAGTACCATAATCCCTCACTCCATCATAGGCACAAGCACTCCCCCCCTAAGTATGATTATCTCTCACTAGCCATCAGGAACACACGTATTGTCTCCTTCCATCCATACGTCTATCTCGATATCTCTCAAGGTATCTTCTATCGCGCACACACCTTGTCACTCGATCTCCCACCCATGTAGTCCCATCACGATCTCCAGGGGATCTCTCTATGACAAACATACACTCTCTCCTCCCCATGTCTACATTTTCTCCATACGTCTCTCTCGGCCTCTCTCCCTTGTTTGTCAGACCCCTCTTGGCCACGTGCTAGGGGTCTTGCTCTCTCGGTTGCAAACAACCACACACTATCTCCTCACCTTGCTTCCGTTGTCGAAGATGCATGTGTGATATGTTTGCATAAGACACACACATTTTTTCTCGACTTTTATCGAGTGTTGTCCATGTCTCTTTCACACACGCACACACAC
Source organism: Aegilops umbellulata (assembly GCA_032464435.1). Lineage (NCBI taxonomy): Eukaryota > Viridiplantae > Streptophyta > Magnoliopsida > Poales > Poaceae > Aegilops > Aegilops umbellulata. Next base: position 334,479,212 of record CP136054.1, on the reverse strand, counting down.
TTTTTTCACTCACTCTTTCTATTTCTCTCTCTCTCTCTCTAGTTAGGGACTCTCTCACGTCCATAAGCATATGGATGTTTTGAAAAGTCAAACCTCAAAAAAGTTTGACCAGGTATATGTGGAGAAAAACATTTACATCTGGAAAGATCATTAGATTCATCACAACATGTACTTACTTCATACTATCATTTATCTTTGGTATTGTAGATATAAGTAATTTGTTTATAAACTTGGTCAAAGTTTCAAAAGTTTGACTTTAAAAAACATGTTAGAACTACATTATCGAATGGAGGGAGTAGCTCTTTCTCTCTCTCTCTGCTATCTCTCACGGGCCTCCCCTCTCACACGAACACTCTAGACCGACGGATTATACGCTCACTGTGTCAGCTTATAGCTCCGTATATTGTTTAGTTGACCGGTCAACCAATCCACATGCTGCTTTGTCAGCTCGTGTTCTGTATCTTCATGTGCTGGCCCATGTGGCACTAGGTGAAAATAAGTAAAATAGAGGCCCATCTGACACGCGGTGAAGTAAACAAAGTTGAAACCACTCGGGGTAGCACCCCACACGCTAGTAAATTGAGGGCGCATTGAGGACACACTTCTTCCGCGTGGAGGACGCACTCGCGCAAAATTCACCACTGCGTGGCGGCATGCACAGAAGGACGCACTCGCGCACACCCGGCACACAACACACACCAGCACACGTGTACACCGGCGTCGCCGCCGGTTGAGATGGACGGCGAGGCAGCCAACGAGTGGAGGCGGCTCGAGCCAAAACCTCATCCCGTGAGCCTGGACTTCATCAACAACCTCCCCGACGACATGCTGCTCGTCATCATCGGCCTCCTCCCGACCAAATCTGCCGTGCGGACCGCCCTGCTCTCCCGGCGGTGGCGACCCCTCTGGCGCCACATCCCCCTCAACCTCACCATCGACAGCTGCCTCTACGACGGGGATTGCAAACGCATGGCCGCAGTCTCCAAGATCCTTTCATCGCACCCTGGGCCAGCCAGACGCCTTGACATCCGCATGTTCAGTACCAACTACAAGGTCCAACCCAAGTTCGGCGAGTGGTTCTTATCCCCCGCCCTAGATCAGCTCGAGGAGCTCAGCTTTGAAGCTAGACGATGTCGCTCTCTGCCGCCGTCCGCGCTCTGCCTCGCGCCAACGCTACGCCGCGCCAACTTCAGCTCCTGCTGTCTTCCCCAGATTAATGCCGCGCCCGCCCTTCTTCTCCCTCAACTCAAGCAGCTCGACCTCTTTGACGTTGTCATCTCGAAGAAGGCTATGGAGCACCTGCTCCGCAGCTGTACTGTGCTCGAGTACCTTCGTCTTGAGCAGATCCACGTGTTCATTTGCCTCCACATCGCCTCGACGAATCTCCGATGGATTTATGTGTCTTGCTAGCCCCGCAACTAGACATCAATTGGGAAGAGATCACTCCAGCTGTTCCACGCTATGGTCATTGAGAATGCGCCTTCCCTTGAGAGATTGCTTGTATCGGATCTAGAAGGTCCAACAAAAATCAGGGTCATTACGCTCCGAAATTGACAGCGTTGGTGCACTCGTCTGCCAAATTCTCCGAACTCCTTATTGGATCCGTAATCGTTCAGGTACAACACTCATCTTCTTCTCCGTATTCTTGAAATTCACATTTTTAAATTTCTTCTTGATGTATTTACGACCGTCTTCTATAAAATGATTCCCACAAGCTTGACCCAGTCTATGCGCACAATGAAGATCTTGGCAATAAAATCTATCGGCCCCAATCTGGATCAAGTTGTTGGATTCCTTACATGCTTTCCGTGCACGGAGAAGGTACTCATCAAGGTGAAACTTCTTTCCTATTAGTAAATGGTAATCACAACGTAGCTCAAATTTTTCGTAATTTTCCCAAATTACGATGACAAGTGTAGTGTTCAAAACTGCATCTACGCACTGCACCGAAAGAAATGTTTTTAGCATTTTTTCTCACGTGATCACCTGCATCGTTTTTTTGTTGTACTACTATAGTAGCCTAGGCTAGTCATAGTGGGAAGTAACTTAGACTACTCCAGTAACTCTATGGTTACCCTAAGAGCAAGTACTACCTCCGTCCTGGTTTACTCTTCCTATTTTGTAGTATCAAAATTTGACCGTAGATTTAACTGACAAAATGTTAATGCATGTCACTAAGAACTATATCGTTGGATTCGTATATGAACATAATTTCAAATGGTGTAATTTTTAGTGACATGCATCGGCATTTTCTTACATAAATATATGGTCAAAATTTTATACTAAATAAGAGGTAGTACAAAAGTGGGCTATAACGGCCCTCCACTATGTAGGCCAAAACACGTGCCAAATTCACGTGTTATGCATTTTGGCATCGATGCCCCTCCATTGCTCACCTGGTGCCCCAATCTGGATCACCTAATTTGCTCCGGTGCCAAATTAACTCACGCAATGAAAAAACACTTGCGTGGGAGAGAGGACTAAGGCAATGAAAAAACACTTGTTTGGGAGAGTGAGAGGCTGGTGTAGTTGGTTTGATTGATTTGTTTATACATGTGGGTCTGTGTGCATAGCGGTGCCAACTCTCTCACATCGCGAGAGCGGTGCCAAAATCTTTTGATTTGACATCGATGGTATTATGGCATCAGCCACATAATGGAAGGCAACAAATGCCCAAGATCTTCACGTACTCCTAGGTAAATGAGAGGAAAGAGAAAGAGAGAGAGAGTGAAAAAATATCACTAGCTAGCCAACCCTATCATATGAGCGAATGATATTGGTACCTCTTGATGACACGGCAATCTTATACAGCCAGCTGCTTTAATATGTTCTCTTCTTTTGCAGATAAAAAAGACCCGAAAGTGAAAAATGTGCTGCACTATAACAATCTCATTAAATGACTTGATCTCCATCTTACAGAAATTGATTTGATCGACTACCGAGGCAGCACATCTGAGATTAAATTGGCCAGGTTCTTTGTTCTGGAGGCAAGTGTGCTCAAGGTAATGAGGTTTGGTGTTCTCTGGCGCAACAATGAATGGCGTGCTGATCACCGCAAGCGTCTAAGCCTAAATGACAAAGTCCCCGCAGAAGCTGAATTTGTTTTTGAAACATCAAGTGGCCAGAGACTCGAAAAATTATTTGCCCATTAGTGACTTGTCAGGGTGGTGGATTTTAGTTTGTACGATAATGCTGCATCCACCTAAAGTAACGAAAGTTCTTACGCAAATTTCCTAGTAATTCCCTCTTCGTAGGTGCAGCATTACTCCTAACATTTGTAATATTAGTTTGAAACTTGTAATATTGCCGTGTCATATTCCCGCGTTTTCAAAATCCTGCGAATCAAACAGGTCCTGAGTCGGTGATGATGTTGTGCCTGCCATCTTTCACCAATAGCCGTCGGATCTAGATCTGACACATACAAACCAAACTTCTCCAGTTTTGCAAAAAGATGCCCGCAGTTGTTCCCTATTTACAAACAACTCCTTGTCTCTCACAATCAGCCTTATCTCCTCCCCACCACATCTAGAAGGCCATGGAAAAATCTGGCGCGATGGCCGCTGCCGGCGTCGTCCACCGCCCAATCTTGGTGTTCCTATCAATGCACGGGCATCTACGCATGGGAAATTATGTCGAACACGGCTAGTTGTAAGCAGGCTAGGTCTACAGCCATGATGATAGTGACTGCAGACGATGAGGCTGACTATGGTATGCCGAACACGACGCCTATACTCAGGTGTCATCTCCGGCGTAGGGTCTTGTCACTTCACTGTGAGGAGCAGCACACAATAATTTGACCAACGGGTAGTACAATGCTACTACATTGGTAGTACTACTACTACTAGTACTAGCACCACCGTCTGGATTTAGTAGTACTACCACGTCCATCTGGATTTAGTATTTGACTAGCAATATCTAGTAATGCATGTCACAAAAAATGTACTACTCCCTGTGTAAATAAATACATTGTGTATTGTTTTATTCCTATCGGCGAGATAACTTAATGTCTTTTTGCTACTTCATAGGATTACATGCAATGAACTAACCACTGCATGTGATGTTTGGTAGTCTCAAGTCATTGAAAGCATGCACGAGCACGGAGGGGGACGCAGCTTCATTGAGTTACTGCACCTGCCTTTGGGTGTATGACACGTGGGCCCAACGGGTGGCTGGCCAACCTATCATACAGCCAAAGGCAGGTGTAGTAGAGGGGCGAGGAGTAGATGGCCAACACGCACGTGAATTCAACGCAGTCTGCACTTCTCATATAAAGGCTCCCGCCAGTCCAATCTACGAAATCCTATGCACCTACGCACCCAAGGGCAAGAGTGATCACTCCATTCGCAAGATTAGTTGACTAGAAGCTAGACTCATGGGGGCGATGAGCGCGAGCATTAGCCGGCTGTGCCAGATGGTCCACAACGCCGGCCTACGGCCCGGCACCGAGGAACGTCTCCAGGTAGTGCTTGAGGCTGCCAGGGCGAGGGGCCGCTTGGACGACAGCTTCGTCTTCTTGTTCGACGAGGTCCTCGTCAGCTTCCTCGACAAGTTCATCATTGTCAAGAAGCTCGCAGACGACCTTGACGTACGCCTCCAGCCCACGCGCCTAGGCTCTGCGATGCCTGCCACCCTCAACGGCCTCTATGGTGACAACCTCTTCGACGCACTGGTGGCCCTGCGTTTGCCCGCCGTCGCGCCGGAGAATGTCCACCTCGAGGTCGCGCTAGCCACTGCTACCTCTTGAGCTTGCGTTGGTTTTCCCCGAAGAGGAGAGGATGATGCAGCAGAGTAGCGTAAATATTTCCCTCAGTTTTTGAGAACCAAGGTATCAATCCAGTAGGAGGCCATGCTCAAGTCCCTCGTACCTGCACAAATCGATAGCAACTCACAACCAACGCGATTAGGGGTTGTCAATCCCTTCACGGTCACTTACAAGAGTGAGAACTGCTAGATAATGTTTTTGGTATTTTTGGTATAGAGATGCAAAGGAAAAGTAAAAGGCAAAGTAAAAAAGCAAAGCAAGATTAAAGTGATTGAGATTGATATGATGAGAATAGACCCGGGGGCCATAGGTTTCAGTAGTGGCTTCTCTCAAGAGCATAAGTATTCTACGGTGGTTGAACAAATTACTGTTGAGCAATTGACAGAACTGAGCATAGTTATGAGAATATCTAAGGTATGATCATGTATATAGGCATCACATCTGTGACAAGTAGACCGACTCCTGCCTGCATCTACTACTATTACTCCACTCATCGACCGCTATCCAGCATGCATCTAGAGTATTAAGTTAGAAACAGAGTAACGCTTTAAGCAAGATGATATGATGTAGAGAGATAAATTCATGCAATATGAAATAAACCCCATCTTGTTATCCTCGATGGCAACGATGCAATACGTGCCTTGCTGCCCCTTCTTTCACTTGGAAAGGACACCACAAGATCGAACCCAAAGCTAAGCACTTCTGCCATGGCAAGAAAAACCAATCTAGTAGGCCAAACCAAACTGATAATTCGAAGAGACTTGCAAAGATAACCAATCATACATAAAAGAATTCAGAGAAGATTCAAATATTATTCAAACATAGACTTGATCATAAACCCACAATTCACCGGTCTCAACAAACACACTGCAAAAAGAAGATTACATCGGGTAGATCTCCACAAGAGAGGGGGAGAACTTTGTATTGAGATCCAAAAAGAGAGAAGAAGCCATCTAGATACTAACTATGGACCCGAAGGTCTGAGATAAAATACTCACACTTCATCGGAGAGGCTATGATGATGTAGAAGCCCTCCATGATGACGGCCCTCTTCGGTGGAGCTCCGGAACAGGCCCCAAGATGGGATCTCGTGGATACAGAAGGTTGCGGCGGTGGAATTAGGTTTTTGGCTCCTGTTCTGATCGTTTGTGGGTACGTAGGTATATATAGGAGGAAGGAGTACGTCGGTGGAGCTTCGAGGGGCCGACGAGGCAGGGGGCACGCCCTAAGGGGGGGGGGCGCCCCCCACCATCGTGACCGCCTCTTCAATGCCTTGGCGTAGGGTCCAAGTCCTCTGGATCACGTTCGGTGAGAAAATCACGTTCCCGAAGATTTTATTCTGTTTGGACTCCGTTTGATATTCTGTTTCTCCGAAACACTGAAATAGGCAAAAAACAGCAATTCTGGGTTGGGCCTCCGGTTAATAGGTTTGTCCCAAAAATAATATAAAAGTGGAAAATAAAGCCCAATATAGTCCAAAACAGTAGATAATATAGCATGGAGCAATCAAAAATTATAGATACGTTGGAGACGTATCAGCCGCGCAGAACCTGGCGCAGCAAGACACCATCGACATAATCACCCACGTCTACGTGCAAATCGTCCACAAGGACTACTGCATGCAAGAGGAGGATGATAGGACGCTGGCCTTCTTGGACCGCAGGGCAACCTTGGAGGGCATTGTTCAGAAGCACGTTGAGCTTGCAACCAACGCCGCTGCTCCTCACACGTCGGTTGGCGACCTGGTACACTAGGGCGTGAGGATGTCGTTGATGGATCCATATGTATCCTTATCTTTCCTTCAAATCCATGTAGTAGTATATGGTACTACTAGTAATTATCTTACCTTTCGCATCAACTTCATAATTTTCCTACGTACTCCATGCATGAACCGCGCTAGAACCAAACTTCTCATTACTCTAGGGAAAATAATTATTTCTATCTATCGGTCGCGCCATGGAGCAGAACCAAATTTTACAAGTTACAAGTTCAAAAGGAAAAGCCTGCCGTGTTCGCGTCGCACCTCCACACGGTTTGTCCGGCACGCCGCTCAAGGGGGAATGTGTGCTGTGTTGCATTTTCACTTACAAGTGGGACCACAATTGAGAAAACCGACTATTGGGAAACCCCCACCCCGTCAACCGCGCGATGGCTGAGAAAACAGGAGGGAGAAGAGATGGCTGTAGCACGGACTCCAAGAAAATTGGTGTCAGATGGGACTCGTGTGGGTAGCGTGTGCCGTACTACTAGACATGAATGCTAGTTATGGCCCATGCCACCCCACTATATCGAGGTGCTGGTTACATAGAACAAATTTCCTGGAGTCCGTGCTCAGCCCTCCTCTATCTCTCTTCTCAACCAGCCAGCAGACGCACGGAGCCCATCGTCTGTTTGGTCATATGCGGTCCCACATGTTAGTGAAAACGCAAGAGGACCCACTGAACCCGCACATCTTTCACCTCGACGTGCTGGTGATGAAAAACAAATCCTATAAAGATCTTCGGTGGCTGCTTTTGGAGTTACTCAAGAGTAGTAAGATTCTATTTACAGTTTAACCCAAGATGCACATCACGTGGCTTCACCTACCACTCTATTTTCTTGCATGACACGACCTAGATGCTGGATGTCCCACGTGTCGGCAAAAGGAGGAAGAACTCGACCAAATCTTCGGTTGTGCTCTCGGATTAGACTAGTTGTGCTAACTTAAAATTTTATTGTGTAGAATGGATGCAAGTTTTGGTATTGGGAAGAAGAGTACAACGATATATTGATAGAGCGCAATTTAGTAGATGTTCTAGCACTTTTAGCTAGCATAGAGGCTAGATATGAGACTAGTGCACTTGTTGATACAATATAGGCTAGACACGTCTACTTCTTTACACTCGAAGAAGAAAGAAGCACGCAAGATCGAGCCTCCGCAGATCAACAATGAATGCATCGAGAAGCAACTAATCCAACTTACAGGAGCAGTTATGGAAGTTGGATATCTTCTAAAATGTATTCTTGTGGTTCTTGTTTTCTTTGGTCTTGCTTTTCTAGTCAAAATTTTGGTGATGTATTTCCATGTACCAAAAAATCAATGATGAAAAAAAGATATGTGTTTGCAAAGAAAAATGTACGTGGCCGGGATACGGCCGCGCGTTCGGTGTACGACCACCGCATCTGAGAAATGGCCCGAACACGACCCCATTGCCCTACCCAAACAGACATAATCCGGGCAAAATGGAGGTCCGTTTGGGGTCGTGCGTTGGAGTTGGCCTTACAAGTGGGACCGCAGTTGAGGAAACCAACTACCGGCAAACCCCCACCTCGCCCGCCACGCGATGGCTGAGTTAGAGAAATGGCGAGGTTGAAGAGATTGTTGTAGCACGGACTCCAAGAAATATGGTGTTAGATGGAAGCTGTGCTGGTGGCGTGTGCCGTACTCCTGGACGTTAATGCTTGTTCCGGCCCATGCCACCCTACTACTCCTACTACTTATAGTAGTAGTATCGAGGATTCGAGGTGCTGGTTACGTACAGTGAACACATTAACATATGGCCCACCTCACACTGTGGCCAAATTTCGTGGAGTCTGTGCTAGGTTAAAAAGTGTTCTTTGTGAGGATGGGTGGCTGGTCTCAAGTTTAAAACTTGTTGTATTACATACGTAGACGTAGAGATAGTGCATCATGTGAAGCTAGTACAAATAGTGTACTATTGTTGATTGGCCTCATCCGATAACCTGTTGCAATGCACGTACAATTATGTATTCGGAAAATATTTTTTTGCCTCGTCGCAGCACCCACTCAGAGAAGCGACTCGATAGCCATTCATAAATTTAGTAAGTTTATCACAGGCATATCATTTTATTACATACAACAGGTCATCAACCCACAACGACAACGAGGATACATTATAAATATTAAAGTTTTCATCACAAAACAAATAACAAGCAATGAAATAAAGTTAAACACAACCAATCCTCGGCGTTGGAAACACTTGCTTTGAACCACAAGCGATTCTCTCGAAAGAGCCAGCTACTGTCAATCTTGAGACCAACGCAGGACTGATCATCCAGGCTGAAGCGGCCTAGTATATCACGACCAGGGTAGGGAACCACCGCAATGTCCGAGGTATAGATACAATTGCTTCTCATAAATGGTAGTAACGTTGTGTCAACAGTAGTTGGATCACCTTTCACCATCAATACTGTACTTCTGTACCAGGGAGTTTGCTCCAAGACTATCAATACTGTACCAGGGAGAAGGCGTTGGTGCTAGCACACTAGTATCCATCCCGAATACCATGCAACAGGTGTTGGAATAGGTCCGGAGAGTGCAACCATGGGAGACAACACCTGCTCCCTCAGTAGTAACATCAGCAGTGGGTTGTATACAGACAAGAAGGGGTGATCCATCGGAAGTTTCCAGGCGCCACTGAGTATATGGGCCCTCCTCGTCCTCATGCTCGTGCTCATCACCATCTTCATCTCCCCCTTGGTTATAAAATTTTTGAAGTATAGGCGATGGAATGTTCACAGGACCTTGGAAACACAAGAAGAAGGTTAATTAGTAGAGAAGGGAAACTTGGTAACTCGCATGCATGTGGATGAAACAATTATAATTACGGTGGAAGACAAACGTACCGAAACTATGAGGATTCCATGCAAAAACAGTGCCATGAGTGGTGGCAGCAAACACAAGACCCTCGTATTCAATTGCATCATAGTACACATCTGTGTATGGAAACTGATTTTTGAGCAATATCCATCCAGTCAAACCACGAAGGACGGCAACAAGCTTGTCGAAGATAGAAACAACTTGATAGTTCTTGTAACTCCAAGAGCGGTTGGGAACTCGAGAAATTGCTATCTTCCGTAGACGACAGTCACCATGATCATATTTGAACGTACGTAGATCATCTGTGTGCTCAACCTCTGGGCACTCTGAGATTTTTGGAAGTGGAATCCGCTGACGAGTGTACACATGCACAAGTTCCCACTCGCAATTGTACCCAATATAAACAACCCAATCTCCATTTGCGCCTGCCCAAGCCTTGCCCTCAAGCGATGGCATCTTAACATCATACGTATCATTATCAAGCGGTATCAACTTGCACAAGGCGAGGCTTCCCTCGTCCCCGTGCTAGTCAGCAGGGTCACGGCGAAGAAGATAGGGGAGATCAAACCGCTCCTGGACCCTTGGGTTCCTTGTAATGATGTTATTAGTTGAGTCGAGAATGTTCTTGCACGAACCTGCCATGCTAGACGAGGTGATGACGTCTCACCGATCAATGAGTTCCCCCACTACGTCATCTTTCAGACCGGGGCAAGAATAATGGGGTCATTTCCCGCTTGTTCCCTCCATGGAGAATACGATCAAACAATGGCAGAAGGAAGGGTGAAGGCAAATGGAGGAGGGAGGAAGAGCGTGCGACAGCAGTTCCAAATCGAGAGGGAAAGGCGAAGAGTCGGTGGACGGTTGCCAGTTTTCCACAGTACACGAAGAGGCGCCCCGGCCTACACGTCCTTTCGGAAATTGTATAAAAGGACTCGCCATCTTCTCATTGACATGTTGTAACGGGACCACATGTCAACGAAACATGGTGTGTAATTTCTCGTGCAAAATGTGATCTGGCCGCGTTGGCCCGAGGTGCCGCATTAGTTATGGACCTTTATTTTTTAACATACAATCTGAGTGGATAGCTCCTGTGGTCATCACACGTGAGCGGATATATAGGTGGGCTAGGTGGGCAGGCAGCAACTATCTAAGTGCTAAAAGAGTTGATCTCGAAAAAAGAGTTGATCCAATGCTTGGTTTTGTTTGGATTTTCCAACTATGACCATTGGATAGAGTGAATCAATGGCTTACCTTCAAAGTTATTCTCATACTATAGAATGGTATAGGAACTTGGAGAGATTTGGTTGATTTTATATCGCCGAATAATATAAAATATTATGAGTGAAGATGCTCCACCCCGAGGTTTGTAGCTCCTTCTTGGTCATTGGGAATCTATGTTCTTCCACTCTTTCGTTTAAGACAGGAGCTTTGTTCATCCTGTTGCCGACACGCGGGACATCTATATGCCTCCATTTTACAAAATCATACTATATGCCTCCATGATATGTGGGACATCTAGCATCAAGGTGGCGTGTCATGCAAGAAAATGGAGATATGCAGTGCGTAAGTGAGTCATGCACTTCGATGGCACCTAGTACTACGCAATATTTTTTCTCCTCGATGGCACGTGAATAGTGCATGTACTCAATGACAGAGCACGGGATGGTAGCCATGGACATGGTCGGCCCTTTTTGAAGTGAGTACTAATAAATAACTTTGATGTGTCCCGTCAACTCGCAGAACGACGAGAAGCTTGCTTACTACGCCTTCTCCCTCGCCAACGCGTGCGCGGTGGCTCGTAGCACGAGGAGAAACTATTGCTTACAAGCGGTGGATGTGCAACAGTTCATTTGGTGTCAGATTGCCAGAAGTACTACTATAGTACCATCATTATTGTTCGACTTCCGGAAGAGGAGAAGAGCCAAGCGCAAGGTCACCTGCTAACCTAGTACAATACTACTATAGCCAAAGCTGGTCCACCTTTTTAGAGCATGGTTAATTAATATAGGCGGCTCTTGTAGCGGCACATCATTTAGAGCAAGTACTCTCTTCGTAGGAACATAGGAAGTGAAACAAAAGTTGGAGTGGATGCTGGATTGCCAACTAAAACATGATTACATAGGAAACAAAATCCTATAGCATTCTATCCTATGAATCAAATGACCAATGTAGGAAAATTATGAGGGGGGGGGGTGTCTCCAACAGTGTTCCTTGGATCGCACCTAGCATCACGGTGGTCGAACTTGGAGTCATTCATCTGGTACATGTGGCATCTCAGATCTGGATACAAGGTGACGCGACCTCCCACTTCCTCCGCCATTTGAAGCGGCGCGCCGGTGGAGGGCTAGCATACTCCGATATTAGGTTGGCTCAATGTGATGTGGAAACTTCATATACTAACCGGATGCTGGCTATACTACTACGGTACTCACGCTCCAAGAAGTGACTCGAAAACCATTCATAAATTGAGTCTATGACATGCATTTGCAAATGTACCATTCATTAAATACAACAAGTCATCAACACACAACGACAACGAGGATACATGTTGGATTATAGATTATTTCCAACAAAAAATTCTAGCAAATACTAAAGTTTTCATCACACAACAAATAACAAGCAATGAAATGAACTTCAACTCAACCAATCCTCGGCGTTGGAAATGCTTGCTTTGAACCATAGGTGCTCTGGGAAGGGCCATTTATTGTCAATATCGAGAGCAACGCAGGATTCATCATCCATGCTGAAGCGGCATATATCGGGACCAGGGTAGGGAACCACCGAAATATCCGAGGTATATATACAGTTGCTTCTCATAAATGGTAGTAACGTTGTGTTAAGAGCAGCTGGATCGCCTTTCACAATCATTGGATAGTTTGGTCCAAGGAAGAGCGAGTTTGCTCCAAGACTATCAATACTGAACCAGGGAGAAGGTGTTGGCGCTAGCACACTAGTATCCGTCCTGAATACCATGCAACGGGTGTTGGAATAGGTCAGGAGAGGGCGACCATGGGAGACAACACCTGCTTCCTCAGTAGTAACGGTCTGAGTGCACTGTATACAGACAAGAAGAGGTGATCCATCGGAATTAGTTGCCAGGCGCCACTGAGTATATAAGTTTTGTTCCTCCTCATGCTCATGATCATCACCATCAACATCTCCCCCTTGCTTATAATTTTTTTTCAAGTATAGGTGGCGGAATGTTCATAGGACCTTGGCAACACAAGAAGAAGGTTAATTAGTAAAGGGAAATTTGCTAACCCGCATGCATGTGGATGAAACAATTATAATTACGATGGAAGAAAAACGTACCAAAACTACGAGGATCCCATGCAAAAAAAGTGCAACGAGTGGTGGCAGCAAACACAAGATCCTCGTATTCAATTGCATCACAGTACACATCCGTGTATAGAAATTGATTTTTGAGCAATATCCATCCAGTCGAACCACGAAGGACGGCAACAAGCTTGTCGAAGATAGCAACAACTTCATAGTTCTTGTAATTCGAAGAGCGGTTGGGAACTCGACAAATTGCTATCTTCAGTAGACGACAATCACCATGATCGTATTTGAACATACGTAGATAATCTTTGTGCTCAACCTCAGGGCACTATGAGATTTTTGGAAGTGGAATCCGCTGAAGAGTGTACACATTCACAAGTTCCCACTCGCAATTGTACCCAATATAAACAACCCAATCTCCATTTGCACCAGCCCAGGACTTGCCCTTAAGCGATGGCATCTTGACATCACACGTATCATTATCAAGAGGCATCAACTCGCATAAGGCGAGGCCTCCGTCGTTCACGCCCATGCGAACAGGCTTATGCGAAGAAGATAAGGGAGATCAAACTGCTCCTGGACCCTTGGGTTCCTTGTAATGATGTTATTAGTTGAGTCGAGAATGGGCTTGAACGAACCTGCCATGCTAGCCGAGGTGATGACATCGCACCGATCAATGAGTTCCCCCAACACGTCATCTTTCAGATCGGGGCAAGAATAACGGGGTCATTTCCCGCTTGTTCCCTCCATGGTGAAGATGATCGAACAATGGCAGAAGCAAGGGTGGAGGCAAATGGAGGAGGGAGGAAGAGCGTGCGACAACAGCTCCAAATCGAGAGGGAAAGGTGAAGAGTCGGTGGACGGTTGCCAGTTTTCCATGGTACACGAAGAGGCGCCCCGGCCTACACGTCCTTTCGAAAATTGTACAAAAGGACTCGCCGTCGTCTCACTGACATGTTGGAACGGGACCACATGTCAAGGAAACATGGTGCGTAATTTCTCGTGCAAAATGCGATCTGGCCACGTTGGCCCGAGGTGCCGCATTATTTCTCGACTTTATTTTTTTAATGGCGTGCCGTTCAGTTTTGAAGAACGACTAACTGATACTATTTGCAGAGAAAATATAAACTGCTCTACCTCTACTCCACCTCCAGTATTAGTAGTATAAAAAAGATATATAGGCTGGAGCTTCAGAGCTTTCTTGCTAAGGGCTGCCCACTTGCTTCTCACACTATCACCCTCTCTCCAGATCTAAAAAAGGAGGCCTCCCTCTCCCTCCTCACCGGTGGTCACAGATCCGCCGGGGAAGAAAAGGCCGGCGAGCGAGGTCACGCACTGACGACAAGGCCGTCCTCTCAGACCTAGCGTCAGCGCGGGATGGCCCCCGTCCTAAAGCTCGCTGCCATAGTGCGTGCGGAGGACGATGACCACGAGTTAAGCCACTTGCTGCCGACCCTCAGGTATGCTACCTCTTTTCAAACCATACCTGTCAGTGTCAAAACCGGCGGATCTCGGGTAGGGGGTCCCGAACTGTGCGTCTAAGGCGGATGGTAACAGGAGGCAGGGGACACGATGTTTACCCAGGTTCGGGCCCTCTCGATGGAGGTAATACCCTACTTCCTACTTGATTGATCTTGATGATATGAGTATTACAAGAGTTGATCTTCCACGAGATCGTAGAGGCTAAACCCTAAAAGCTAGCCTATGGTATGATTGTTGTTGTCCTACGGACTAAACCCTCCGATTTATATAGACACCGGAGGGGGCTAGGGTTACACAGAGTCGGTTACAAGGAAGGAGATCTACATATCTGTATTGCCAAGCTTTCCTTCCACGCCAAGGAGAGTCCCATCCGGACACGAGACGAAGTCTTCAATCTTGTATATTCATAGTCCAACAGTCCGGCCAAAGGATATAGTCCGGCTGTCCGGATACCCCCTAATCTAGGACTCCCTCAGTAGCCCCTGAACCAGGCTTCAATGACAATGAGTCCGGCGCGCAGATTTGTCTTCGGCATTGCAAGGCGGGTTCCTCCTCCGAATACTCCATAGAAGATTTTGAACAGAAGGATAGTGTCAGGCTCTGCAAAACAAGTTCCACATACCACCATAGAGAGAATAATACTTCCACAAATCTAACCTGTTGACGCATTTCGTAGTATAACATCACACCACGGCCCGGTCATTATTCGAATCGTTTTTCTCAACCAGCCTTGGCGCATATTGCGAGGCGGTTTCCTTGGCACGTCTTTGTCGAAGCAGAGATCGTGTCCCCTTATCACGGGATTCTCATCAATACGGATGTGGGTAACCCAACCGCGCCATCAATTATGGCGTTTGGGGAATAAGAGGTTTTACCAGGTAAGTGGGGAGGTGCATCGCCTCTTCCGTCCTTATAAGGGGACAAGGATTTATTCTTCTCACCCACGCCTTCCTCCCAGCTCATTCCCTTATGCTCAAGCTCCAGCGCTCAAGCGTTCCTCTTCTCTGTCCACAAGAGGTCCTCCGAAGATGTCCAGATCCGGAGCGGGAGGCAAATGGATGGCCTCTACCGTCCAAGAGAAGGATATTAAAAATCTTCGGAAGGCCGGATACCTGGCCAAGAAAATCAGCCACCGTCTTCCGACGGCGGGACAAATCGTCCCTACTCCGAAACCCCACGAGAGGGTTGTATTCCTCCCTCATTTTGTCCGTGGGCTAGGGTTTCCCCTCCACCCATTTGTTCGTGGCATCAGGTATTATTATGGGATCGATCTCCACGATTTGTCCCCTAATTCCTTCCTCAACATCTCAACATTCATTGTCGTGTGTGAGGCTTTTCTCCACATTTCACCGCACTTCGGTTTATGGCTGAAGACTTTTAATGTGAAGCCCAAGGTGGTGGGCGGCGAGCACGCCGAGTGTGGGGGCGCCATGGTGAGCAAGATGCCCAACGTCATATGGCCAACGTGAACCTTTAATGATTCTGTCAAGGAGTGGCAACAACAGTGGTTTTATATCACTAAGCCGCGTGGCACAGAGTGGGTCGTCTCTCCCAAGTTCCGATCCGGCGTCCCCCTACGGCTTACATCTTGGGTCAAGAAAGGCCTGGACTGGTCCTCGTCCGACGAACTGTCGGCGCTCCGGACGCACATTGAAGATATGGGAGACAAGAACATTGGGCTTGTCAATGTGGTCCAGGTGATGTTGATTCGCCGGATCTTGCCTTGTCAGCATCGGACTTGCAAGGGAACTCGATTCGGCCCAGCACCAAACCTTGCGGGAGCTTTTCGGTTCCACGCACAAGGACATTTGTAAGGTACTTTTAAAGTCTAGCAAATCGTGGCCGGACTCCGCCGAAGACCGTGTGTACCAACTGTCCCGCCCGGCAAGTTCGGTGAGTTATCAAACTTTTCCATCCGCGTAACCCAAAAGAAACGCTTAATGTGTTTTATACAACTCTCCCAGGGCTGGATGAAGAAGGCAGAGCGGATCCATTGTCCGGCCCCGCTGCCCAAAGAACCGTCCATCCCACTTATGATGAAAATGTTGGTTCCGGCGCCTTACCAGGTGCCGAAGAAGACGACCGAGAAGGAAGCAAAAAGGACCCGGGGCGGCCTTCGTTGCCGCGACACTTCGGACACAATATCCGAAGGCTCCAATGCCCATCTCGCCTCCGAAGAGAACAAGGAGGAGGAGGAATCCCCTGTGGGGGGAAGAAAGAAGAGGACAACCTCCGTACACTTGGAGGCTGAGCTGCCCAAAAGGGCAAAGGCTCTTCTTCCGAAGGAGTCCACTACCGCCGCCGACAGCGGCCCGGCCTGGGATCCTAGGGGCCAGCCCCTGGTGAACCCGTAAGTGTATAACATCCCAGTATATTTTAGTCGTCCGGACTCATCGCGGCTTAGTATTTTAAACTAAGCCATATTTTCACAGTCCGGCGAGGTCCCATATCGAACAATCCTCATCAGAGGACTTGCTGAGCTCAAACGCTATGGAGAGCGGGATGCCCCCGAATGCCCCTTCCTCCAAACAGGTGCATAACACCAAGGCTTCGTCCCAAAAGGACCCCATCCAAGGAGGAAAGGAGAAAACCGTGAAGGCGGTGCCTGGAGGTCAAACCTCAGGGGCCGGACACGTGGGGGAAAAGATTCCCGTGGGGACTGATGGCGGGAGTGATCCTAAGATCGGTTCACAGCCAGGTGCGGTCCCAGAGACCTATACAGCCCTAGGATCAAGCGGGAAGTCTCCTTCGAGAGTGGGCGCCCTTGTTCCATCGGTGACCTTTATCTATCCAGAATTGTCGGATGCTTTGTTGGTGGCGTTGAAATACGCCTCCATCGTTGATGAACATCGTGCCCTTATGGGTGCAGTGATTGAGAAGATTCAGTCTACTGAGAGTGGACTGAATGGAGCCTATATCAGCCTTGTAAAAGATTTTGAGGTATGTTTTTCGAAGAGTGTCATAGTATGGACAATAGCGCCTGATACACTGTTCGATGAAGAAACCGGATAGAGGGTCAAATATATTCGCAGGAAGACTCATTGAATGATAGTTATTTCTCTTCTGTGATAAGTCGGCGTCTGTAGCGGCTGCTGCCTCCCATATTGCGGAAATCTCTGGACTGAATCAAAGTCTGGAGCGGGCCAAGTAAGAACTTGGCCAGTTGAAAATGCAATTGAGGGATAAACAGGGTATGCACAAGTCTTGTTCGCGTTTATTGTGAATGAATTTTCAGTATGAACTAAGCTTTATGACATTGCGCTAGGAATCATGACCGAAGTCGGAGCCCTCAAGAAGGCTTTGGCCGAGGCCAAGAAAAAGCCAGCCACTGAGCAGGCTCTTCGTGAGAAACACGAGGCCAGAGTTATTAAAGCCGAGCAGGAGCTACAAGAGGCCGTAAGGAAATGCGAGACCTTGGAGCAGAGTTAAATGGAGAAAGACTCCAAACTCACCAAGGCTCATCAGGCCACGAGCGATGCTCGGGGGGAAACCCGAAGCGCCCTGCAGGAGATCCAAGAGGCGAGAAAGATCGCGGCTGGTAAGGCTGTTTCCCTGTAGAGTAAGTATTTGGGGGGGGGGGGGGAAGACTTATGTTTCTAATTTTGAATCCGGATTTCTCAGGGGTATTTGCCGGGCTACCTCGCAGCATATCGGATGCCGCTCGATTATACCGAGCCGAAGAAAGGAATACTGCGAATAAGCTCTTCTGGTCGCAGTATTTGGCGCCGAATTATCCGGTGACTTTTGCCGATCAACTGAAACAGCTGATCAAACTACAGAAGGTGGCGAAACTAGCCATGAAAGATTTAATTATCCGGCTATGGCCTGCTGAGCCAATCCCAACTAGCTACTTCGGGCTCGTGAAGCGACTTATGGGTGCTTGTCCTCGACTTGACGTCATCAAGCAGTCGGTCTGTATGGAGGGTGCACGAATGGCCTTCACTCACGCAAAGGTGCACTGGGGGAAGATGGATGCTGAAAAGCTGATGACCGAGGGACCGCCGGAGGGGAAGGAGCACCGCAAGCCCAAGTTATATTATGAGAATGTCCTGAAAGGATCCTACCTTGCCGCAGAACTATGCACCAAGGACTTCATATTTCCATGAATGCAAATCATGTTGTCCTTTGTAATGTTTAAACAAGGTCAATTATATCATTTATTGCCTGTTATATGAAAGTTTACCCTCCTGTTCGACCGTTTTATATATTAAGTCTGAGAGTTGGCTAGTCGTCGGCTTCTGCCCCCACGTATGAAGTACGGGGGTATTTGGGGTATTTGGGATAAACCTGAGCACTCTTTATCCCAATTTTGGGTCCTTCGAAGGAGGTGCTCAGCACAACGAACCAGGCAATCGGACTGTAGGGCTTTATCACTCTCACTTAGCCATAGGAGCATTAGTATGGTTGGCGCAGCCCCTGGTTTCCGGAATACCGTACTAGGGGCTCTATAAGCACCTGATCGGAGAAAAAACCGATCCATCTCACGCTGTGTTGGTTATGGCATTATGCGGGAGAAATCCTTAAAGATTTTATGACCTCTCGAACAACTGACCAACTCTCGCCGTATGATGACAGCCAGTTTTCGGCTTTCTCTACTGAGGTGCTCGTCCGGAAGAACCGGGACACAATCGCAGTAGTTCTCCCAGTGCTACCTTAGCCGATATAGCGGAACGTAAGGTACCCAAACATGGGAGCCGGGAAACCCAACTATTGACCCAAGACATGATTCGGAGCTGATGCATATAATGCTATAATTCGGGGTGCCGAACTTCCATGAAGGTGTCCGGATTTTATTGCCGTGTTATGGGTAAAACGAAGCCCCTGGCATATTTTACAGCATATCACTGTGTACGGATGCCACTTGATAGAATGATTTGAATAAGAAATAACAACAGGTAAGCGTCATATAAATACACATGTTGTATTTGAATAGTATGTCTATGCGTATGGGTACAAGTAATGTGATAAAAAAGGAATATGATTGCGGAACCTGCTGAGACCAGGGGGAAGAGGCCGAGTGCAGATCCGCAATATAGCTGGACGGTCACTGCGGGGGATGTCTAAGGATTCCCTTACGCGTTCAAGCTGCGTCCGTGTAGTCCGTCCTGGCGCAAAGGTGAACCTGTGAAGGAAATGCAAGAAATATTTATGTGCCGTGGGGGCGGTTGAGCCGCCGAGTACGTGCTGTCCTGGCCTTCGCCGGAGTGTTTTAGTTGAGCCATGGACGGGCTCGGATATCTTTCCGTGAAGTAGTTCGGAGTCCCTTGACGGTATCCGGAGGCCTGCACGTCCGCTCGAGGTTCGGCTGCAAGATGCTGCTCGTTGTTTCTACTGCTAAGGCAGTGGTGTATATGATGGTGCATAGGGAAGGTTCGGCCTTGCGATTAACCGTGATGACGCCGCGTGGACCGGGCATCTTGAGCTTACGGTAGGCATAACTGGGCACCACATTGAATTGAGCGAATGCGGTTCGTCCGAGCAGTGCTTGATAATCACTGCAGAAAGGGACGATTTCGAAGTTTAACTCCTCGATACGGTAATTTTCAGGTGATCCGAAGACTACCTCAAGGGCAATGGAGCCTATACAACGAGCCTCCTCACCTGGTATAATGCCTCTGAAAGTGGCTATAGTGGGTTTGATCGTTGAATGATCGATGCCCATCGTGCGCACTGTGTCCTGGTAAAGCAGATTTAGACTGTTGCCGCCGTCCATAAGGACTCGAGTGAGGTGGTACCCGTCTATTATTGGGTTGAGGACTAATGCGGCTGGATTGCCCTGATTGGCGTTAACCGGACGATCCGTGCGGTTGAAGGTGACCGGCTCCAGTTTATATTGTGGGACGACTAGTTCCGTTGAGTCGCTATCCCTAAGGATGCATGTCCAGTCCGAGTTGGTAATTTGGGTGGTATTTACCACATTCACCAATTGAATATGCGGGGGAAATTTCTTTTGGCCTCCTGTGTTCGGTGGTCTCGGCTCTTCATCGCTATCATCGCTTTGAGACCCCCTTTCGCCTTTAGCGCCTGCCCTGCCGGCCTGTTTGAAGACCCATCATTCTCTGTTTGTATGGGTGGCTGGCGTTTCTGGGGTGCCATGAATTTGGCATTGGCGATCGACTATGCGGTCCAGACTGGATGGACCCGGATTTTAATTTTTGGGTGGCCCTTTCCGCTGACCGGACTTTGAGCCCCTGAACCCGGCATTAACTGCCGTATTTTCGGTGTTTTCACCATGTTTGTGGCGCTTGTCTTTGTTGCATCGCGGTTTGCCGTTGCTATCCCTGCCTTCTGATATGCCATGTTTTCTTGCTGTATTGGTATTACGAGCCAACCAGCTATCTTCGCCCGCACAAAAGCGGGTCATAAGTGTCGTGAGGGCTGCCAAGGATTTTGGCTTCTCTTGGCCGAGGTGCCGGGCGAGCCATTCGTCACGGATATTATGCTTAAATGCCGCTAAGGCCTCTGCATCCGGACAGTCGACTATTTGGTTCCTCTTGGTTAGGAACCGGGTCCAGAATTTCCTGGCCGATTCTCCTGGCTGCTGAGTTATGTGACTTAAATCGTCAGCATCCGGCGGCTGCACATAAGTGCCCTGGAAATTGTCCAGGAATGCCTTTGCCAGGCTCTCCCAGCTTCCGATGGAGTTTGCCGGCAACCTATTGAGCCAATGCCGAGCCGGCCCTTGGAGTTTTAGCGGGAGATATTTGATGGCATATAGGTCATCCCCACGGGCCATGTGAATGTGGAGGAAGAAGTCTTCTATCCATACCGCGGGGTCTGTAGTACACTCGTATGATTCAATATTTACAGGTTTAAAACCCTCTGGGAATTCATGATCCATTACTTCGTCAGTGAAGCATAGGGGGTGCGCGACGCCTCTGTGCTGGGCTGTATCACGACACAGTTCATATGAGTCTTGTCTGCTGTGTTCGGCCCGGCCGGATTTATTTTTAGTGTATCCGGCGTGACGGTCATCATCCTGCATATGTGCGCGCCCCCGTGATCTGTAGATCGATCTTGCGTGTTTTGCCCTGTCTTCCAATACGTCTCGCAGGTCCCGCGTGTTACCCCGTTCCTTGGTACTTTTGTTTGAGTGGCGGCGGGGTGCAGGCTGAGCTTCAGGCTGAAATGCCTATCTGTCTTGGCCACGAGGTGGCCGATCAGCCGCATCGTACGCTGGTGAAGTAGGTTTCAATGCTTCCTCCTCAACTCGGGGTAGCAACCTGCGCTTTGGGTAACCCTTGGAGGGGCGTACGAGTTCATATTTCTCGGCCGCAAGGACTTCAGTCCATCTGTCTGCTAGCAAATCTTGATCAGCTCAAAGTTGTTGTTGCTTTTTCTTCAGGCTATTTGCTGTGGCTATAAGCCGGCGCTTAAAGCACTCCTGCTCGACGGGATCCTCAGGTACGATAAATTCTTCGTCGCCGAGGCTCGCCTCGGCTTCGGAGAGAGGCATGTAATTGTCATCCTCTGCTTCTCCGTCTGCTGCCCGCTCAGGAGGCCTGGCTTGTTCATCCTTCGCTCTAAATCTTGCTGGAGGGGATTGTCGTCGTCTTCGGCACTGTCCGGAGTGTTATTGTCTCTTGTGCCGGTATCACTACTTTTGCTATGGCGAGACTTAGAGCGGAGCCGCTGACGTCGACGTTTGGGTTGCTTCTTGGAGGGGTCATCCTCCACTGTGTTATCGCCATTGCCTTCTTTAGGTGTATCCACCATGTATATATCATATGATGAGGTGGAGGTCCAGTGCCCTGTGGGCAGTGGTTCCCGTTCGTCTCTTGCATCGTCATCCATACCATCGATGTCTTCGGAGTCGAAGTCGAGCATGTCGGTTAAATCGTTGATAGTGGCTACTAAGTGGGTGGTGGGTGGGAGCAAATTTCTTCGTTGTCCGCATCCCATCCTAACCGGACATAGTTCGGCCAAGGTTCTCCTGGCAAGGAAAGAGATCTTAACGAATTTAGCACGTCGCCGAAGGGCGAGTTCTGAAAGATATCCGCGAAGGTGAACTCCATGATCGGCGCCCAATCGGATTTGATAGGCATGGGCGTAGGTGGCTCGGAGTCCGTGGCCGGAGATGAATCAAGTGGTTTGGCATCACGGCTCTCGTGAGGGGTAAGGTTAGTATCCGGCTCTATGGCCGCTGAGAGTACGACCTCCATGGTGGGGTCTATCCACCCGTCCTCGGATGGCGCAATTTGCTCCGGATTAAAGGCCAGAGTAGTTGCCGGTGTGATCTCCCGAACACTGTCCGACGACAGAGCTATATCATGCTCGTCGTGATTGCGCCGCGCACCTGGCAAGGGCTCGAATCCGTCGAAGATCAAGTCTCCGCGGATATCGGCGGTGTAGTTCAAGTTTCCGAACCTGACCTGGTGGCCAGGGGTGTAGCTCCCGATCTGCTCCAGATGGCCAAGCGAGTTGGCCCGCAGTGCAAAGCTGCCGAATACAAAGATCTGTCCGGGGAGCAAGACCTCACCCTGGACCGCATTGTTACTGATGATCGAAGGAGCCATCAAGCCTTACGCTGACGGCATAGTGGAACTCTCAATGAAAGCACCAATGTCGGTGTCAAAACCGGCGGAGATCGGGTAGGGGGTCCCGAACTGTGCGTCTAAGGCGGATGGTAACATGAGGCAGGGGACACGATGTTTACCTAGGTTCGGGCCCTCTCGATGGAGGTAATACCCTACTTCCTGCTTGATTGATCTTGATGATATGATTATTACAAGAGTTGATCTACCACGAGATCATAGAGGCTAAACCCTAGAAGCTAGCCTATGGTATGATTGTTGTTGTCCTACGGACTAAACCCTCCAGTTTACATAGACACCGGAGGGGGCTAGGGTTACACAGAGTCAGTTACAAGGAAGGAGATCTACATATCCGTATTGCCAAGCTTGCCTTCCACGCCAAGGAGAGTCCCATCCGGACACGAGACGAAGTCTTCAATCTTGTATCTTCATAGTCCAACAGTCCGGCCAAAGGATATAGTCCGGCTGTCCGGATACCCCCTAATCGAGGACTCCCTCGATACCCTTGTTCTATTGCCCCATCTGCCATGTCGCTGCATGTGGATCTTTTTCCACTCCACCATCTTCCCAATTTGCTATCCTCTGCTCTGCTGGTCACGCAGACGAAACCTTAATTTGCACTATTAAAGGAAATCCTACTTCATGCAGACTAATCCATGTCTGGGTTGAATAAGGAAAGGAAGGGAGATTGTAGTGTCCAAGAGAGTAGGCATCAAACCCGCATCTAGGTTGAAACGGGGAAAATCAGTAGCTAAGGAACGAGTCTCGTGTCTCTTGGTTGAAGAAGGGTAGAAAGGCATGACAATGCAATAGAGAATGACCAGGTCGATCGGTTTGTTGTCCTCACATAGGAAAAAGGTGGCTAAACATAACAAAAATGGGACGTGATCCACATATGCTACCTGGATATTTGTTGTTCTGGGCAACAATACCTCCCTCACCACTCTATGCGTCTGTGGAGGTACCTCGTACTGGTGTGCCCACTGTCCGAATGGGCCTCCCATGCTCTTAGTGTCACTTTTTTTGCTGTTAGTATAACTCCAGCAGCCAAGTCAAGCAATGCTACTTCTAAAGTGATGCCACATTTAACTAATGCCGCACTCAGTCTAATGCCACCGATAAATTTAAGCAATGCCATTTAATGTCACTGGATTATTTCAGGGTTAGCTGTTGATTGTGGATGTATTAAAGATTTTTCAGCTAAGGCATTCTAATGTTGTTGCACAACCAGTATACCAACGATGAAACTTGTTACTACCTTCAGATTTTTGCACTGTTAGTGCTTATAGATTACATACCTCACTTTCATGAGATAAGTTAATTTTTTTGTACAGTGTCACCAAAATGCCAAGGCGCTGATGTCATTTTATTTTGGTTAAACTGCACAAAAAATTATGAAGACAAGAGGAAAGGTCAAGAGTGGGCACCTCCTCCTCCGGCTGTTCTCTTGATTCGTTCGATCAAGTTTTTATGCTTGATTGATTATCAAGATTGGATAGCAATTTTTAAGGCCCCGCCGAGTTCGAAATGATATTTACCTTGGAGGTACATGGTTTGCAATTTTTTATACTGTCATTAGTTAATAATGCTAGTTACCTTCAGACTTTTGTATTTGGTTTAATGCTCATGCACAGCTAGTATACCAATGCAGAAACGTGTTACCTTTACATTTTGTATTGTTAATTCTTATAGAAATCTTCCAGTGCCAGAGTTTATTGAAATCTGTTCAGTAAAACAATTGTATTGTACCCTGTAATAAAATAACTACTCTACTGTTGCACTAGCCACTGGATTAGCGTATATTTGTAGTATTCGAAATTTTGAATGGTGTTGCATTAGCGTATGGACATAAATAAAGTGTGGCAAGCTTTCCCAGAATGTGCTCAAGAAAACTACTACCTGTTTTTCTAAATACTAGTAGACGTTTGGGTACTTTAAACTAAACCGTGAAAACGTCTTATATTCAGAAACAGAGGGTGTAGAGTTCACTCAAATTATCCCGGTAAAGCTAGTCACACCTTTGTTAAAATTAATGTTCATTATGTTATCGGAGGAGGTCTGTAAGTTTGTCTCTAATGCTTGTCGACTACATACCTGACATCATGATGTAATGTTAAGTCATTTCCTTTTGTATAGTGTCACCGAATTGTCAAGGCGGTGATGGCATTTTATTTTAGTTCAGCTGCACAAAATATGCTTAAAAGAGGAGGAAAGGTCAGGAATCGATCATTCTTTCAGAAAGAACTATATGTGCCTTTCTGACATCATCCTTTGTTGCCTTATTTATTCCTTCGAACAGGTGGTTAGAAATAGTCTTGCTACCTTTTCCCATTAAGAAATTGGAATGCTTATATTTGTGAGTCTATGCTTCAACTAGTGCCACTTTTATAGTAATCACACTTTCAATATCTATGCAAACAGGGATGCTCGATTTTAGTGGAACTGCACAAAAAGTCCAACTGGTTCAACATTAGGAGCATGTTTTCTTCCAAACCTTTATATCCAATTGGTGGCACTATGAGTTGTTCATTAAGAAGGTACATGGTTTGCTACTATCTTGATACTATTTTTGTACTGTCATTAGATAGTAATGCTAGTGGTTTGCATGTGAATTTATTGGCAGGGTGGACCTACATTGGAGGTGCAGGACAGGATTCAATGATTGGATGCTCAATTTCGGTTGTATCGATTTCACCTCTTCCATCACTGCGAACATGGATATCCTTGGTTAAATAAATCATGCTCCGACTTCATCACATAACGGTTCACCATACGTGCATGCTAGGGGAATCACAAACTTTAGCACAAGTATTTCTCAAATTCACACCTACTCAACTAGCGTGACTCTAATATCGCCATCTTCATATCTCAAAACAATTATGAAGCATCAAACTTTTCTTAGTATTCAACACACTCATAAGAAAGTTCTACAAATCTTGAATACCAAGCATATTAAGGTTTTTAAGCAAATTACCATGCTATTTAAGACTCTCAAAATAATCTAAGTGAAGCATGAGAGATCAATAGTTTCTATAAAACAAATCCACCACCGTGCTCTAAAATATATAAGTGAAGTACTAGAGCAAACAACAAACTACTCCGAAAGATATAAGTGAAGATCAATGAGTAGTCGTATAATTATGCAACTATGTGAAGACTCTCCCATTTAATAATTTCAGATCTTGGGATTTTATTCAAACAGCAAGCAAAGCTAAAGAATATAAAATGACACTCCAAGCAAAACACATATCATGTGATGAATAAAAATATAGCTCCAAGTAAAGATACCGATGAACGAAGACGAAAGAGGGGATGCCTTCCGGGGCATCCCCAAGCTTAGATGCTTGGTTATCCTTCAATATTACCTTGGGGTTCCTTGGGCATCCCCAAGATTAGGCTCTTGCCACTCCTTATTCCATAGTCCATCGAATCTTTACCCAAAACTTGAAAACTTCACAACACAAAGCTCAACAGAAAACTCGTAAGCTCAATTAGCGAAAGAAAGCAAAACACCACTTCAAGGTACTGTAATGAAAGCATTCTTTATTTGTATTGGTGTTAAACCTACTGTATTCCAACTTATCTATGGTTTATAAATAATTTTACTAGCCATAGAGTCATCAAAATAAGCAAACAACACACGAAAACAGAATCTGTCAAAAACAGAACAGTCTGTAGTAATCTGTAACTAACGCAAACTTCTGGAACTCCAATAATTCTAAAATAAATTGGTGGACCTGAGAAATTTGTCTAGTAATTATATGCAAAAAGAATCAACTAAATAGCATGCTCCAGTAAAAAGTTGAAGCTAATCTCGTGAGCGCTAAAGTTTCTGTTTTTTACAGCATGATCATAAAGACTTCACCCAAGTCTCCCCAAAGGTTCTACTTGGCACAAAGACTAATTAAAACATAAAACCACATCTAAGAAGAAGCTAGATGTATTATTTATTACTAAACAGAACCAAAAAGCAAGAAACTAAAATAAAATTGGGTTGCCTCCCAACAAGCGCTAATGTTTAACGCCCCTAGCTAGGCATGATGATTTCAATGATGCTCACATAAAAGATAAGAACTGAAACATAAAAAGAGCATCATGAAGAATATGACTATCACATTTAAGTTTAACCCACTTCCTATGCATAGGGATTTTGTGAGCAAACAACTTATGGGAACAATAATCAACTAGCATAGGAAGGCAAAACAAGCATAACTTCAAAACTTTAAGCACATAGAGAGGAAACTTGATATTATTGCAATTCCTACAAGCATATATTCCTCCCTCATAATAACTTTCAGTAGCATCATGAATGAATTCAACAATATAACCAGAACCTAAAGCATTCTTTTCATGATCTACAAGCATAGAAAATTTACTACTCTCCACATAAGCAAAAATTTTCTCATTCGGAATAGTGGGAGTATCATAAGAGACTTGAATACTATAAATTGTTTCCACATTAAAAGATTAATCTTCAGAAAAAGGGGAATCATAATCATGACAAGTTTTATAAGTATAATCATCACTACTTTTTATAGCATAAGTTTCATCACAATAATCATCATAAGTAGCAACTTTGTTCTCATCATAATCGATTGAAACCTCTTCCAAGATAGTGGACTCATCACTAAATAAAGTCATGACCTCTCCAAATCCACTTTGATAATTATCACAATAAGATTCAACATCCTCCAATATTGTCGGATCACTACTTCCTAAAGTTGACACTCTTCCAAACCCACTTTCATGAATATAATCATCAAAGGTAGAAGGTATGCTATCATCATAACAACTTTGCATATCAAAACTTGGGAGGCTAAAAATATCATCATTATTAAGCGTAGCATCCCCAAGCTTGGGAAAAACATTAATTGCAGCAAATATATTCTAAAAAACATCATCTTCATCAAACATAGCATCCCCAAGCTTGGGCCTTTTCATATCATAAGCATAATCACTCTCATCATTAATAATATGGATAGCACCAATAGTATAGCAATTATCATATTCTTCCAAGCAAGTGCCAAAAATATTTTCAATATCATAAGAAGTATCATTATCTTCCCAATCATAATGATCACAACAAGCAATAGGCATAACGAGATCATCATCACAACAAGCAATTATTTTTGACTCATTTTCATGAGGCACAACAATAATAGGAGCAACATTATTTGGGAGGGATACCTTTTTACCTCTCTTCCTTTTTATTTTCTTATTCTTCACCACATCATGTGTGGTTCAATCCTCTTTTTGCAGCTCCTTATTAATGAAATTGGTTGAATAGAAGGCTCCTCCTTGTTACCTGATTCATCATAAGAAATAATAGGAGGATATTGGGAAGTCTCTTCCCTTTCATTAGTATTCTCTTCATCTTCTATTTGTATTCTTTTCTTTATGTAATTGGCAATATAAGGATTTTCAATGCAATTCACCGCACAATACATATAAATTTCCTCTAGATCAAAACCAAGAAGTTTATAACGGGCAGAATCTGGGAGATAGTTGGTTATACGTTTCATTTGTTCATAGCCCATAAGAAAACTAAGTTCATTATAATGTGCAAGGGAAATCAAGCCATCACAATTTTTGGACATGATTAGATCGTGAAATAATTTGCATCGGATGGCTAAATGACTACTTTCATTGCAAAGTCCACAAGTACGGCCAAGATAATTTAAATCTTCAGCACAAACATCTAGCCTTTCTTGCAACAATTTAGTTTCTAAGTACTTATGCCTCTTGCAATATCTATCTTCCCTATTTGGTGTGTACATGCAAACCCAATGCACTCCACAAAAATTGACATATTTATAGGAGGCATTTTCATCATAACTAGTGCAATCATCATTAGTACTAGGGATATTCAAGGAGTTCATACTAACAACATTGCAATCATGCTCATCATTCAAAGATTTAGTGCCAAACATTTTAATGCATTCTTCTTCTAACACTTTGGCACAATTTTCCTTTCCATCATACTCACGAAAAATATTAAAAAGATGAAGCATATGAGGTAAACTCAATTCCATTTTTTTGTAGTTTTCTTTTATAAACTAAAATAGTGCTAAAACAAGAAACAAAAAGATTCTGTTGCAAGATCTAAAGATATACCTTCAAGCACTCACCTCCCCGGCAACGGTGCCAGAAAAGATCTTAGTTGACGAGGTGTGGGTGCCGCTTACCTAGCCTCCCCGGCAACGGCGCCAGAAAAGAGCTTGATGTCTACTATGCAACCTTCTCCTTGTAGACGTTGTTGGGCCTCCAGGTGTAGAGGTTTGTAGGACAGTAGCAAATTTCTCTCAAGTGGATGACCTAAGGTTTATCAATCCGTGGGGGGCGTAGGATGAAGATGGTCTCTCTCAAACAACCCTGCAACCAAATAACAAAGAGTCTCTTGTGTCCCCAACACACCCAATACAATGGTAAATTGTATAGGTGCACTAGTTCGGCGAAGAGATGGTGATAAGAGTGCAATATGGATGGTAGATATAGGTTTTTGTAATCTGAAAATATAAAAACAGCAAGGTAACTAATGATAAAAGTGAGCGTAAACGGTATTGCTGTCGGTGTTCCGGGAACGGGGGTCCCCAGACTTGCCTGCCTGCGGCGTGGCTCAAAGGGGGGCTTAGCACGACCCATCTTCATCAACACAGATCCAAGACCCTCGCGAGGGGCCAAGCCTCGCGGGGCGGACGAGACGGAGCTTCCTCAGGCATGGCCTCGTCAGGCTTGCTCGCGAGGAGGCGGAGAGATCAAGGCGGGGTACCTCACGAGGTGCCCGTGACGCAAGCCATGACGACCAAGGGCGCCAGGCGGGTGCCAGCCAGCGCAGTGTCCTCCTTTCCTCTTTGGTGCAAAGGGAGCAAGCGCAGGCGGGAGCATCAAGCAAAGGCACCCATTTCGGTGCAACAAGACCAAGATCGACCCCGCGACAAGGAGGAAGTCATTGTGGAGCCCAAGCTAGCGTCACCACCAGAGCCTTTGGCAGGCGAGGACCAACTTTAGTCAGGATAAGTGTACCATATATTCCCCTTCAAAATGGCCAATTGTTGGCGCTCTTCCCGCTCAATATTTGGGAAGAGGCCCAGGGCCTTTGCCTATAAATAGGACTAGCCACCCCCAAGGTAGAGGCATATCAAGAATCAGAGAGAGAAGGGTGACTGAACTCCTCCCAGCAGTTCATCCCCCCAGCTAAGAACAGACCCTCGCGAGGCTGTTCTTCCTTGTATCGCTCATCATCATCAGCCCAAGTGGCAATCCACCACACCACAAACTGGAGTAGGGTATTACACCACATCGGTGGCCCGAACCAGTATAAACCCTGTGTCTCTTTGTGCTGTTCTTTTCATAGCTTAGATCTTGGCGAGGCGGAGGGGTACAGGTAGGTAGAAGGAGAAATCTCCGCGCGCACCCCAGTGTTCGAACCTCAAGGGTCTGCCGGAACCCGAAATCCGACATTTGGCGCGCCAGGTAGGGGTGCGCCGGAATCCACCTTCTGCCGCCTCATGTCCCATCGCGTCGTCATCACCATGTCCGGCGACCAGGAGGGCAACCCAGATCCTTGGGCGGCATGGCCCGCCCGCGCAGAGCCGCTCGCCTCAGTCGACCCCGTGCCCCAGGCAGCTCGCGGTCCGCAGGGCGCTGCGGGCCGCGGGCGACGCGGACAGGCTTCGACCGCTCTCACACCGCGGCAGGCGCGGTCAGCAGCAAGGGCCTCCAATCACGCCGCGACCATGACACCATACACCCGCCGGGAGCAGTCGAACTCGAGGGCCGTGCTCACGGTGGCCCGAGAGCTGCTGCAGTGCAGGCTGCTGGAGGGTGGCCGCGACGTGCTGCTAGAGCGGGCGGCAGAACTCCTGGGCTTCGCCGCCTCGGGGGCTCACCCATTCTGCACCCAGCTCCCATCTCAAGCCCAGGGCAGCCCGCGCGGGGGCTCCGCGCGCGCCCGCAGGCTCAAAGGCTACTCCAACGCTAGCGAGGCTGTCGGCACCGGACCGGCGGCGGCGCTGCGCCCGCTCCCGGTCCGGAAAGAACAAGGACTCGACGCAACCCACGGTCCCAGTGGACAGCCGCGCTACCAACCCACGGTGGGCGCGCCAAGCGGAGTTGCATGGCACGCGGAGCACTACGGCGCGGCTTTCGGGATGACGGTGCCAGAAGAATACGTGCCCCGCATGATGGACCAAGGGCACCCTCACGAGGGCGAACAAGGCTCGCTCCTCAGCCCAAGCTGGGGGGACGAGGCGCCAGAAGCCGAGCTCTTCCAGGAGCCCCGAGACGGTCCCACTGGCCACGCTGGAGGCAACGATTATCGGGCACCGCTAATTCCTCAGGAGCAAGCATACGCTAATCATGGATCGCATGAGGTGCAGGTCGCCACAGCGAGCAGCTGCCCCGCTCCCACAGTCTCCTACCCCTTGGGAGGAGGGCGCAGGGGGCTGCAGGAGAGGGGCCGAGATCCGACATCACCACCGTGGTGTTCGGAGCAAGGTGTTCTCAGGAGGTAGGCCCTCTGCTGGGGAGATGCCTCAGGGCCTGCCCCTGGCGGAGGACCCGTGGTCGTCGGGGGAACCGCTGGCGACCGCTCTACCCCATTGGCAGCGTCCTGGTTTCCCGTCGTCGTTGATGGCACTAGAGTGTGGTGCAAGGCGGGGCCCTCGTCTGGCGTTATGAAGCAAGTCCGGTACCTGTGAAGAAGGCCCAGTGCCTGTGAAGCTCGCCGCCCCGTGACACTCTCACGTAATAATGAGTGGGGCTGTACATGCCCCGGAGTCTCAGGGATGCCGGCCTCAGGCCCTGGGGCTCCCTCCCACGCCCAGTGGCAGCACTTAGCTCCGCGCTGGTGAGAAGACGTCCAAGACTAGATTAGGTGCCGGACGCGGCCTTTTATCTGCTTTCATTGCTTTCCCCTTTGGTTGTCACTTTCCCCCGCTGGTTTTAAGTTGGATTCGAATTTGAGATTTGTGTGTGTTCGGGGAAGGGGTGCTTAGTCTCATTCGAGCAATTTCTTGCGTTTCGGTTATACTTCGCCTCAGCTGCCTCCCCTCGTGAGCCCCTCGCGAGCCGGGTCAGGCCTAGCTTGCGCGCAGCCCAGACTGCCGCCGCCACGTCCTCTCAGGAGGGTCTTTAACTGCAGATCCCACAGATTCGGTCAGGGAACGCTCGGGACACCACAGCCTCCCATAGGCTGCCTCAGGCCCCGCACGGAACGAAGGTAAACTAGCCAACCAGCGCGTCGCTCGGCCCGCCACTTGGCGCAGGCGCACGGGCAATGTAACATCTACTAATATGCTGAACACAAGTTTTACATGAGGGGCTCCCCCTCCCAAAATGCTCTCACAACCATCAGGCCAAAACCTGAGTTCTATTCATGCAGGGTAAGAAAATAGGAACGATGCATAATCAGTCGGACAAATCCCCCAATGCGTCCTCAGGGGCACCTCCCGAACCGTTGTTGGCATCGCTAGGCTCGCCATCACTGTCTGCGTTGCCGCCAGCGGCGTCGGGGCCGTCCACCACGCCGCCCTCGTCGGCAGTCACGATCACGCCGTCGTTGTCTGAAGCAAAGGCCCTGACAAGGGCATCCACATTGCCTTCCACCCAGTGCGCCAGGTCGTCTCGGACGGCCTGGGGGACTGGGGCGATGGCGGCGTCGAAGTCGAAGTGGGGATCCATGTTCCTGAGATGGTTGAATACGTGAGTAAAGGCGCGGCCGAGCAGGGCGCAACTCCTCTCCTCCACCAACCCGTCGGCCCTGACCGACCGTGCCTCCAGTTGCGTCACCACGTCAGTAAAGAACTGGAGGTTGCCGACGTAGTTGACTGTGTGCGGCTCGCCAACATCCGCCTCGCAGATGTTGCCTAAGGCCATGTTGGCTCTCTCCCGGAGCGTGGCGAGCATGGGGCCGTGCTCATGCTCCAGGAGCCGCCGCTGACGTATCTCGTCCGCATTCTGGCGCGCGACGGCCTCAGCCTCCTCCACCTGATGGAGAAGAAGGAGAACCTCGGCCTGAGAGGTGGTTGACTCCCCTTGCGCTGCCTCAAGGGCGGCTCGAAAAGCATCGGCCCGCCGCATCGCTTCCTCCAGCTTGGCCCTCAAGGCAGCAGTCCTACCTTCAGCCTCGACCCGGATCAACCCCAACCTCTCCTCGAACTCGAGCTCGAGGCTCAAGCGTGCCATCGTCACCCGACATCCGACCTCCTCCAGGACATGGGCTTCCCGTGCAGCGACATCATCCTCCGCCTGCGTCACCAAGCGCTCCCTCGTCTCCATATGCTCGTACTCGCGTGCGCGTTCGGCGGCTTCCAGTGTCAGCGCCTCCTCACGCTTCTGGAGCTCTGCTGGGTCGCCAGAGGCCACCTTCATCGACGCAAGGGCTGCCTCACGCAGCACCACTTGCTCCTCCAGTGAGTGGCACCGGGCTAGGAGCTCCCGAGCCCGCTCCTCCGCCACCTCTCGCCGCCGGTCGGCCTCCTGGGCCTTCTCAGCGGCCCGAGATCGGGCTTCACGAGAGGCCACCAGCGACGCCTTGGCCTCTTCATCGTCAAGATCACGCTGGTGGCGCGCAAGGGCGATGGCGCCCTCCAGCTCATGCCTCTCTGCAGCCAGGCGCAGGCCCTCGGCCTCAAGGCGCGTGTCTTCATCAGCAAGCTCCTCACCAAGCTGGTTCACTGCGTTAGCCGCCCTTGAGAGGAATCCTTGGCGAAGAGCGCTACGCTCCCGGGCGCGCTCAAGCACGTCTTCCACACCATCATCTGCCCCAAGCAAGCGCCGGGGGCTACGAATCAGCACACCCGCTCCGGGCAGGGGCTAGGGGCTGGCACCCTCGCGACGGTCGGGCACGCCATGCCAGAAGCCCGGCCTGGAGCCGGCCTGTCCCCAGACGAAGAGCGTGGAGAGCGCCTCAACCACTCACAGTCCACGACCAGGTGAGAAGCCCACGGCAAGCTGGCTATGCCGCGAGAAGGCCCGCGGAGGAGGCTCGCGAGGTGCGCAGGGTCCCGATGCGCCTCGGGATGGTTTGCCTCTCCGATCGCCCTCACCACAAGGGCTCTACTGCTCGGAGCGCCAGAGGACGGCGGCGGGGGCAAAGCCAAGGAGGATGGCACCTCAGCCACCTCCGCGAGCTCGGCTGGAAGGGGCCTGCGGAGCAAGGATCAGTAAAAGCAACAGAAGGATCGGGAGCTGGAAAGGGAGAAGGCTTACTCATCAGTGGCGAAGTACTTCCTACGCTTTAGCAGGCGACAAGGGTAATCGTCGCCCAGGGCCTCCCTTTTCTTCTGGAGGGCCTTGAAGTCCATGCGAAAGCGGCCCAAGAGTTGAGCGCAGGGATCAGCCCGCGACGAGGACGAAGCGTCAAGACGATCCGCGTCAGGGGCGCCTGCCTGGTACGCACTGCCAGCCGCCTCGCCAAGAGAGGCGGTTGGGGCCTCAGGGGCCTCAGTCGCAGGCGCTGAGGGCAGCTGCTCGCCGCCCTCAGCCTCGGCGGCACGGGCCCCAAGATTTGCTCCTTCATGAACATCGCCCGACGCTGTCACCCTGCCGGGAGCCCCCTCGGCCTCTGGCGCCTCATGCCTCCCTGCTCCGCCACTTGAGGAAGAGTCGCCTTGGCCGACTGGAAGGGCAGTCACCATCACCGGGTTCTCGGGAGGCCCCTGGAGGCCGGCGGGGCGCGGCACCCACTCATCGAAGATAGGCATCTGATTCACCAAATTGCCCCTGTTCTGGCAGAGGTACAGTAAGGCCCCTCCCTACTGGATGCTGCCAGGGTTGGGGTCCCCGGTCAGGATCAAGAGCACTGTCCTCAGCACTTCAGGTGTCAGGTCCTCTTCATGGAGCCTCATGCGATCACCACGCCCGCTGAAGGCCCACATCCGGCGGGAGTGGCGTTGGAGAGGAGCAATGCGGCGTAGCAGGAACTCCTTCACCACCTTGGGCGTTGTCACGCCAAGCGACCTCAAGCACGCGAAGCGGTGCCAGACAAAGACGAGCCGGGGGCTCTCGAGCGTCTCCTGGCCCCAGCCCGAATTGGGAACAGCAGGCGAAGTGGGCTCTGATAGCAGGGGGCTGGGCACCCCTACATCCACATACAGCCACCGCTCGCGGAACCCAGCTGCAGGCGGAGGGAGCCTGAAGTCAATCCCCGAGGCCGCTGTCTCAGACGTGGCAACGAAGCTCACGCACGCCGAGCATTGTGTAGGATCGACAAGGCGCAGAGAGAAGAAGTGGCGCAGCAAGGCAACCGAAGGAGGGATGCCCATCATTGCCTCGCAAACAAAGGCAAAGACCGAAAGGAGGGAGATGGATTCAGGACCCAGATGCATCATATGGATCTGATAGTGGGAGAGCACGACATTGAAGAAATCAGAAATGGGTGGAACCAGACCCGCCCAGAGGGCGACAGCGAAATACCGGACCTCGGTGATTATCCTGTTGATGGAGAAGTGAGACGCGGGCCAGACCGTCGTCCTCCCGCATTCGTTGAAGATAGTGGCCAGAGCCGAGCTGACCTTGCCCAAGCCCTCTCGATTGATTATGATCGACCGATCGACGGCGGGGGCCACCAACGGCGGCGAGCGAGGCGGAGGCGCGGGTTTCTTCCCTCATCCCTTCTTCGTCGGAGCCATGGCGATGGGAAGGGGGGGGAAGGTTCGAGACTGGATTGAAAACAGAAGCTGGAGTGCGAAAGGAGGAAGGACATAGGGCGCTCGAGCAACAGAAAGGGGAGCGGCTGTGTACGACTACGAGTCCACTTAGCATGGCGCAAAATAAGGGGGCGTGGGGAAACAGTGCCGCCCACATCCAATCAACCACCATGCGGCGCCCAAGGCCGCAGGCTGTTAGGGTCCGCGGTGCTTCACCCTTGCCCTTTCGCCTCCCTGCACGGCCAAGTCCGGGCGCGCCTTGGGCCCGGGGGCTACTGTCGGCGTTCAAGGAACGGGGGTCCCCAGACTTGCCTTCCAGCGGCCTGCGGCGTGGCTCAAAGGGGGCCCAGCACGACCCATCTTCATCAACACAGACCCAAGACCCTCGCGAGGGGCCAAGCCTCGCGGGGCGGACGACAGGGAGCTTCCTCAGGCATGGCCTCGTCAGGCTTGCTCGCGAGGAGGCGGAGAGATCAAGGCGGGGTACCTCACGAGGTGCCCGTGATGCAAGCCATGACGACCAAGGGCGCCAGGTGGGCACCAGCCAGTGCAGTGTCCTCCTTTCCTCTTTGGTGCAAAGGGAGCAAGCGCATGCGGGAGCATCAAGCAAAGGCACCCATTTCGGTGCAACGAGACCAAGACCAGCCCCCGACAAGGAGGAAGTCATTGTGGAGCCCAAGCTAGCGTCACCACCAGAGCCTTTGGCAGGCGAGGACCAACTTTAGTCAGGATAAGTGTACCATATGTTCCCCTTCAAAATGGCCAGTTGTTGGCGCCCTTCCCGCTCAATATTTGGGAAGAGGCCTAGGGCCTTTGCCTATAAATAGGACTAGCCACCCCCAGGGTAGAGGCATATCAAGAATCAGAGAGAGAAGGGTGACTGAACTCCTCCCAGCAGTTCATCCCCCCAGCCAAGAACAGACCCTCGCGAGGCTGTTCTTCCTTGTATCGCTCAT
This sequence comes from Aegilops umbellulata, assembly GCA_032464435.1. NCBI lineage: Eukaryota > Viridiplantae > Streptophyta > Magnoliopsida > Poales > Poaceae > Aegilops > Aegilops umbellulata. Next base: position 334,442,946 of record CP136054.1, on the reverse strand, counting down.
CATCATCAGCCCAAGAGGCAATCCACCACACCACATCGGTGGCCCGAACCAGTATAAACCCTGTGTCTCGTTGTGCTGTTCTTTTCATAGCTTAGATCTTGGCGAGGCGGAGGGGTACATGTAGGTAGAGGGAGAAATCTCCGCGTGCACCCCAGTGTTCGAACCTCAAGGGTCTGCCGGAACCTGAAATCCGACAATTGCAATGCTAGGAAACAAGGCCTAGGGTTCATACTTATGCTAGTGCAAGTTCTCTCAACAATAACAATATAATTGGATCACATAACTATCCCTCAACATGCAACAAAGAGTCACTCCAAAGTCACTAATAGCGGAGAACAAACGAAGAGATTATGGTAGGGTACGAAACCACCTCAAAGTTATTCTTTCCAATCAATCCGTTGGGCTATTTCTATAAGTGTCACAAACAGCCCTAGAGTTCGTACTAGAATAACACCTTAAGACACAAATCAACCAAAACCCTAATGTCACCTAGATACTCCAATGTCACCTCAAGTATTCGTGGGTATGATTATACAATATGCGTCACACAATCTCATATTCATCTATTCAACCAACACATAGAACCTCAAAGAGTGCCCCACATTTTGTACCGGAGAATCAAGACGAAAACGTGTGCCAACCCCTATGCATAGGTTCATGGGCGGAACCCGCAAGTTGATCACCATAACATACATCAAGTGAATCACGTGATATCCCATTGTCACCCCAGATACGCACGGCAAGACATACATCAAGTGTTCTCAAATAATTAAAGACTCAATCCAATAAGATTACTTCAAAGGGAAAACTCAATCCATTACAAGAGAGTAGAGGGGGAGAAGAAACATAAGATCCAACTATAATAGCAAAGCTCGCGATACATCAAGATCGTGCCAAATCAAGAACACAAGAGAGAGAGAGAGATCAAACGAGGGTGAAGATGGCCCCGAGGGTGAACTACTCCCTCCTCGTCATGGAGAGCGCCGGGATGATGAAGATGGCCACCGGTAAAGGTTCCCCCCTCCAGCAGGGTGCCGGAACAGGGTCCCGATTGGTTTTTGGTGGCTACAGAGGCTTGCGGCGGCGGAACTCCCGATCTATTCTCGTCTCCGAAAGTTTTAGGGTACGTGGGTATATATGGGTGAAAGAAGTACATCGGTGGACCTTCGGGCTGTCCACAAGGCAGGGGGCGCGTCCTAGGGGGGTGGGCGCCCCCACCCTCGTGGGCAGCCCGGGACTCCCCTGGCGTGCACTCCAAGTTTTTCTAGTAGCTTTCCTTCCAAAAATAACTTCTCTAGTTGATTTTATTCCGTTTCGACTCCGTTTGATATTCCTTTTCTTCGAAACACTGAAATAGGCAAAAAAATAACAATTCTGGGCTGGGCTCCGGTTAATAGGTTAGTCCCAAAAATAATATAAAAGTGGATAATAAAGCCCAATATTGTCCAAAACAGTAGATAATATAGCATGGAGCAATAAAAAATTATAGATACGTTGGAGACGTATCATACACCGGTTTCTGAAGCGGGAATTTGTGTCCGTCCTCCTCTCGCTCAATGACGAGCACCGCGCTCAGCACCTGGTGTGTTGCAGAGATGTATAATGACATTGGTTCGCCGACGTTCGGCGCGGCCAGGATTGGGTTGCTCGCTAAAAGAGCCTTTATTTCTTCCAGTCCTCCCGTTGCCGCATCCGTCCACTCGAAGTGGCCGTTGCGTCGGAGAAGGTGATAAAGTGGCAATGCTTTTTCTCCTAGTCTGGAGATAAAGCGGCTCAAAGCTGCCACGCATCCGGCTTGTTCTTGGACTTGTTTAAGGTTAGTTGGTGTAGACAATTGTGACAAAGCTCTGATTTTGGTTGGATTTGCCTCAATTCCTCTATTGGAAACAATGAAGCCCAGCAGTTTTCCAGCGGGAACGCCGAAAACACACTTTTCCGGATTGAGCTTGATGTCATATGTACGGAGGTTGTCGAATGTGAGACGCAAGTAGTCTATTAATGACTCGACGTGCCTAGTCTGGATGACGACATCATCCACGTATGCTTCAACTGTCTTGCTGATTTGTTTCTCCAGGCATGTTTGAATCATGCGTTGGTAGGTGGCGCCGGCGTTTTTATGCCCAAAGGGCATAGCGTTGAAGCAGAAAGGCACATATGGGGTAATGAATGCCATTGCGGCTTGAGCAGACTCCTTCATTTTGATTTGATGGTATCCGGAGTATGCATCGAGGAAACACAGTGAGTCATGTCCTGCAGTAGCATCAATAATCTGATCGATGCGGGGGAGGGGGAAGGGATCCTTGGGGCAGGCCTTGTTGACGTTTTTGAAATCGACGCACATGCGCTAGGATGTATCCTTCTTTGGCACCATCACTAGGTTTCCTATCCAGTCCGGGTGTTTTATTTCTCTGATGAATCCGGCCTCAATTAGCTAGGCTAGCTCCTCCCCCATAGATTGTCATTTGGGTTCGGAAAAGCGCCGCAGTGTTTGCTTGACCGGCTTATATCCCTTCAATATATTGAGGTTATGTTTGGCCAACCTGTGTGGGATCCCTGGCTTATCAGAAGGGTGCCTAGCGAATATGTTCCAGTTCTCGCGCAGGAACGCTCGTAGGGCAGCGGCGACCGTTGGGTCTAAGCTGTGCCCTGATGGAGGCTGTCTTCTTGGGGTCCGTCGAATGGACCTAAAATTTCAATATTTCGTCTACCGGATTGAAGGAGGTGGATTTGGGCCGCTTATCAAGGATTATGTCATCCCTATCCACCGTGGAGCGTAGTGCGGTTAACTCTTCGGCCGTGAGGGCCTCAGACAGTGCCTTGAGGGCCAGGGATGCGGTTTTGTTTTTGGCGCGGAGGGCTATGTCTATATCACTAACGAGAGTGATAATGCCATTGGGCCCGAGCATCTTGAGCTTCATGTATCCGTAATGAGGTATAGCTTGGAAGCGCATGAATGCGTCTCGCCCTAACAGGGCGTGACATCCACTATTGAAAGGGGTCACCTGGAAGGTTATCTCTTCTGACTGATAGTTCTCCGGCGTGCCGAATACCACGTCGAGTGTAATTTTTCCCGCGCATCGCGCCTCCTGGCTGGGAATGATTCCTCGGAAGGTCATGTTACTTTGCTCGATGCGGCTCCTGTCTATTTCCATTTTATTGAGCGTGTCCTCGTAGATGAGCTTTAGTTTGCTGCTGCCATCCATGAGCACTTTAATGAGCCGAAAGCCATCCATAATTGGATTGAGGACCAAGGCGGCTGGTGCTCGGACTGACCAGAATTTTGGCTCGTCACTGGCATTGAAAGTTATGGCCGTGTCATTCCAGGGGTTTATTGCTACGACTTGGCAGACTTTGGCGAGGTCGTGGAGTGCCCTCTTGCGCCGATTGTTTGAAGCGAAAGTCTCGAAGACCATCAATACTCTGAGGTCGTCGTCCTCCGGGGGGCGTTGCTCTGAGGTGTTTTTGGTGAGGATATCCTCGCCGCTCTTGGCCACCTGCCAGAGTATCCAACATGCTCTAAAGCTGTGGGTTGGTACGATATCTGGTGTTGTGTGTATTTTGTATGGCCTATCGAGCCATCCCTCTAGAAAAGTTCCGCGTCCCATAATGGGCTTCGTTTTCTTCACTATGGGGTCGGGTGTCCCACGAGGGTGCATCCTCTTTTCCCGCCAGAGGGGTTGAGTGGAGACCGGTGGTTCCCAGCGAGCTGTTTGAGTTTTTGAGGCGCTTTCCATTGCGCAGTACTTCTGTACGATGGTTGCTAAGTCAGCAAAGTGTCATACGAGATGGCAGTTGATGGCGTTGAGGATTCCTTCGTCCGTGCAATTATTGCAGAATACTGAGATCGCGTCCTCATCGCGGCAATCTTTAATCTTGTCTTTGACAAGAACGAATCTGGCCCAAAAGTGATGGACTATTTCCTGGGACTACTATCGCACGTGCATGAGGTCGCATATATCCGGAGGACCGGAATTGCTCGGCGAATATTGCTTGTGGTGGGTGGGTGGCTTTAAATCCAAACCCTGACCCAATTTGGGGTCCGGAGTTTGAAAAACTTCCGATCTTATTAGTTCGGACTCCGGGATGTTAAATGATTTTCCAGGCTTGACGCTCGATTCTAGGTTTGAAGGGCCGGGAGTGTCGTCCCACAGAAAAGTATCCGGCTCTTCGAGCTCGGAAATCCGTATATAGCTCGTCTTCAACATAGGGGAAGAGTTCTTGTTTTTCTCCTCCACGACCGCTATCTGATGGGTGATCGGCGGAGATTTGATTTCTCTCTGATCAGGTTTAAGCCCAATCTGATCATAGTCCGTAGCAACCCCCATGGCGTCAATGCGATCCAAGAGTTCACTTAAAGATGACAAATCTGCCGGATCCATCTGCTTGGAGTACTCGAAGTCCATACAGAGATGATTTCGATGACCTGAGAAGTCATCATTGGCTTGACAGTCGAACGGGCGGTCATGGTAAAGCCGCCGAGCTGGAGGGTTTGGCTTGAGGCCAGGTCTCTTCCGGAGGTGATACTTTCCTTGATAACAAGGTGAGACATCAATCCTGTCTTTGACGTCACAGCGGAACACTCAATGAAAGCAGCAATGTCAGTGTCAAAATCGGCGGATCTCGGGTAGGGGGTCCCGAACTGTGCGTCTAAGGTCGATGGTAACAGGAGACGAGGGACACGATGTTTACCCAGGTTCGGGACCTCTCGATGGAGGTAATACCCTACTTCCTGCTTGATTGATCTTGATGAATATGAGGATTACAAGAGTTGATCTACCACGAGATCGTAATGGCTAAACCCTAGAAGTCTATCCTGTCTGATTATGATTGCCTCTGCGGACTAAACCCTCTGGTTTATATAGACACCGGAGGGGCCTAGGGTTGTACAAAGTCGGTTTACAGAGGAAGGAATCTTCATATCCGAACACCAAGCTTGTCGTCTACGCAAAGGAGAGTCCCATCCGGACACGGGAGGAAGTCTTCTATCTTGTATCTTCATGGCCCAACAGTCCGGCCCACGTCACATAGGCTGGACGCTCGAGGCCCCCTTAATCTAGGACTCCCTCAATAGTACCTAATTTTCCCAACACTTTTGCTCTTGTTTTGGACTCTAATTTAGAGTATTTGAATGAAACTAACCCAGACTGAGACTATTTTTAGAAGAACTACCATGGTGTTATTTTTCTGCAGAAATAAAAGTTCTCAGAATCGGACGAAACTTTGCAGATATTTTTATTGAATAAATAAAAAAATTACTGGAACAAAGACCACCGGAGGGGGACCCAATTGCTTACAAGGCAACAGGGCACGCCTACCCCCTAGGGCAAGCTCTGATGCTTTGTGGGTCCCACAGGCAGCCGTCTGACCTAATCCCAAGCCTATAAATTTTGTTTTTCGAGAAAAAATAGGAGAAGAAGTTTCATCGCGTTTTATGATACAGAGATGCTGCCACCTCCTATTCATCATCGTGAGGGCTGTTTTGGCGTTCGTTCGGGGCTCCGGAGAGGCCGATTTGTAGCCATCATCATCACCAACCCTTCTTCATCAACAACTATATGATGCTCATCACTTGGAGTGAGTAATTCCTTTGTAGGCTTGCTGGACAGTGACGGATTGGATGAGATTTATCATGTAATCGAGTCAATTTGTTAGGGATTAATCCCTTATATCCACTATGTTCCGAGATTGATGTTGCTATGAATTTCCCATGCTTAATGCTTGTCGCTAGGGCATGAGTGCCATGATTTCCAATATGAACCCTCTATCTTTTCATGCATATATTTTAGTTCTTGATCCTATCTGCTAGTTGTATGCACTTGTTATTGTTCTGATCCGTAGACCCCAAAGTGACAATAGTTGGGATACTCTGTGGGGATGACTGTAATTCGAGGAGTTCATGTATTCACCATGTGTTAATGCTTTGTTCCAGTTCTCTATTAAACGGAGGCCTTAATATCCCTTCGATTTCCTTATGGACCCCGCTGCCATGGGAGGGTACACTTGTACAGCGATGTCCTAAACAAACGGTTTAAAACCCCTTTCCGCGACGGCATATGGAACCATCACCAAGTAAGTGTGGGCGATAGCGGGGTCCTTCCCACACGACCCAGAAATCGTCGGGGATAGGCCCTCGTGGGACCCAGGTTGGGGTGGTGTGCGATCGGGCGAGGCATGGAAATCCAATCATTTCCGTAGGTATGGACATCCCACACGATGAATGCCAGAAATCATTTCCATAGGTATGTACATACCACACGGTGAATCCCAGAAATCATTTCCGTAGGTATGTACATTCCACACGGTGAATCCCGGAAATCATTTTCATAGGTATGTACATCCCACACGGTGAATCCCAGAAATCATTTCCGTAGGTATGTACATCCCACACGGTGAATCCTAGAAAATCATTTCCGTAGGTATGTACATCCCACACAGTTCTTTGTGTCAAAACGTTTGTGCAAGGTGGCCTAACACAAACAGTTCGCTGCCGGAAGCCGTGTGTGATTGTTAGTTGATCGAACATGCCTACTTTCTAGAAACCGTGCGGGTTGTTTGAGTTCATCGCCCACAGTGCTGTATGAGTAACCCTTTGCAATAGAAAACCCTAATAAGAAGGGTAATTAGCCTATTATTGATAATCCATGTACTAATCAAACTGATATTTCTTATAAAACACGCCAGATATTTCATATCCGTATAAAAGCAACCAGGATTTCATAATCGAATTACATCAGATAGCTTCGGCACTCAGTTACGCCATTACACAACAGCACCAAGTTTCACATGCAGCATCAAAAACCTTTGGAAAGTAGCATCATACACGGTAAATAGACAGATGAATCTCATCTGGGAAACTGCAGAAGCGGAAGGCAAATATTGAGCCTTCAGTGATGTTGAATGTCCTTGCAACTTTAGGCCAGTGGCTATGGATAATTGCTCGCCCAACCTTCGTCCTCTTCAGCAAGACTTCAATATTGTACCATGGGTGTTGAATAAATACCTTCCTCGCCTCTTGACCATGCAGGTGGTTTGAGAGGTAACCATCGATGAACTGCTTTGAAAAGTACTGAAACAAAGCTATGCATAAATAGTTGTTGTAAATTTTGCTGTTATTCGTAGGCAAGGGGTAAGAACAAGGTAAAAGAGTTGGTACCATCCTATAGTTGACTGATGTCTTCTTCATTGTGCAAACAAAGATCTTGCTATTATTCGTCGCAAGTTTCTTCATCCTAACAATCTTTCTGAGTTTCTTGACTTGACTGATATTCATGGACATCTCATTTCCCCATATGCAAAATGGGTCAAACAGTGGGTCTAAGCCTCTGACAACAGGGCCTACAAGTGCAAGACCAAATTGTAAGAAACCTAAATATTAGAATGATTCCCACAACTGCACAATTATGTGCTATTAGCCAAAGGACCCTGCTTGAACAAACCTCGATGGTAAACCACAGTGTCTCCCATTGTTTCCCTACAACACACATAAGGAAGATCTTGATCAGGTTGACTGAGAGTTGCCATACTATTAGTAGAATATGTATTGAGTATAGCCAAATTCGATTGGTGTCACATGCATAACAATAAAAAATTGTACCCACAACAAATGGAAATCAAATTGCAGAACTGAACCAAACAGTTAAATGGACAACAGACCAAATGAACCAAAATAGTTAACTGAGCACGACATTGCAGAATAGAAACATGTACTAGACGATAAGACAGTTAAGAAAACAAAGAATGCTTGAGAACAATACTACAAAATGTAGCAATTGTTGGACCAAAGTGTTAACTGAACATTACATTCCATAGGACCAAATTGTTAACTGAACATCAGATTGCATATTAACATTACAGTGGACAAATCACTAGAAGACACTGGCGGTGGCCTCGAGAAAACATCACAAACTGTATTTTAAAGTAGACAACCATGTAGCGGTGTCGACGGTGGCCTCGAAGATGAGGTGCTCCTCCAAGATCTGGCGGTCGACATGCATGTCAGCCATATCAACCTCGTTCGCGCGTGCAGCCGCGAGCTACTCAGCTCCATGTTATACTGCGTGTAAAATGGCTGTGGGCGGCGCTTAATTGGAGGGGGGGGGGCAGTGATTTCAGTGGAAGGTGTCGCTCCATCAGTCGGGGCATGTGGGACGGGAAAGGAGGAGGATGGTGTGGGTGGGGTGTGGATTACCTGACCATATCGACGAGGCCGCGCAGCAAGAAGAAGGGTCGCCGAGGAGGAGGAGGCGCTGTAAGAAGAAGGGTCGCCGGCGAGGAGGCGGCGCTGCAAGAAGAAGGTTAGCCGGCGAGGAGGCCGCGCTGCAAGAAGAAGGGTCACCGGCGAGGAGGCTGAGCTGCCAGTAAGCATCAGTGAAGGTTTGAACTTGGAAAGCAAGGAGGAACAGTGGAAATGTGGCTTTTGGTAGGAAGGAGGGGGGGGGGGAGATAGATATTTCCGCGGTGGCAAAAAAATTTCGCTCGGTGCCGCGAGAAACTGGCGTGCAAGTGTGTTTCAAGTGGGGGCGGTGGACTATAGAGGATGAAGCTTCCTACGTAAGCCAGACAAGACGGCGCGCCAAGATATTTTATATTGCATCCCACACGATTCTCTCTAGTAAACTGTTTATGGTATACCTCCTTTTTTCATTATGTTTTGAAAGACAAAATGGTGTTACGGAGGGAAAGGATGGTGTTTGATTGCTAGAACATTTACGTCCAATGAACATGCAACTAGTACATGAGTGTCGTGTTTAAATTTGGAATTATTCCGGGTTCGTTTGGCATTTTTATGCATTAATTGAGTTTCTGGGCATTTAATGTGCATAATTCAAATTTGAACTACAAGCACATGCTCCAAAGCACCAAAGTTTGCTGAAAAAAATCACATGTGTGTCTTTGGTTGAATTAATCGGTCCCATGCAAGAAATGGGAATAAAATTCAAACATCTGGGTGTCGTGGCTCAGCCGGAATGATTGAGAAACTTGTTTTTTTAATTCCTATAAGTCCAAAACACGGCTGAAAGTCATGAAACTTGGCATGGTGTCATGACATGGCACCAACATGCTGCAGTATTTTTTTTGGCCGAATTGGGACAAGCTTTGGTGTAAGTTTCTTGCAAACCGGAGCTTCCCTCAAGAAGGCTCCTGGTTCCGAGAGGGAACGTGTCACCTCCATGTGCGAAACGACATAGGTACACTGCCTTCTCCCGCCTTAATTTTTTTACACAGGCAGATTAGACCAAATAGAAGTATCATGCTAAATTTTGGAATTATTCCGTGTTCGTTTGGCCTTTTTTATACATTAATTGAGTATTTGGGCATTTAATGTGCATAATTCAAATTTGAACTACACGCATGTGCTCTAGTGCACCAAAGTTGTTTGAAAAATCACATGTGTGTCCTTTGGTGAATTTCTAAGTCCCATGCAAGAGATGGGAGTGAAATTCAAACATCTGGGCATCGTGGCTCGGCCAGAAAGATTGAGAAACTTGGTTTTTAATTCCTGTAATTCCAACACACGGCTAAAAATCATGAAACTTGGCATGGTCTCATGACATGACACCAACATGTTGTGGTATTTTTTTGGCCGAATTGGGACAAGCTTTGGTGTAGGCTTGTTGCAAACCGGAGCTTCCCTCAAGAAGGCTCTTGGTTCCGAGAGGGAACGTGTCACCTCCGTGTGCGAAACGACATACGTACACTGCCTTCTCCCGCCTTAATTTTTTACACAGGCACATTAGACCAAATAGAAGTATCGTGCAAAATTTTGGAATTATTCCGTGTTCGTTTGGTCTTTTTTATACATTAATTGAGTTTCTGCGCATTTAATGTGTATAATTCAAATTTGAACTACAAGCACGTGCTCGAGTGCACCAAAGTTATTTGAAAAATCACATGTGTGTCCTTGGGTGAATTTCTTGGTCCCATGCAAGAGATGGGAGTGAAATTCAAACATCTGGGCGTCGTGGCTCGGATGGAAAGATTGAGAAACTTGGTTTTTAATTCCTGTAATTCCAAAACACGCCTGAAAATCATGAAACTTGGCATGGTCTCATGACATGGCACGAACATGCTGCGGTATTTTTTTTGGCCAAATTGGGACAATCTTTGGTGTAAGCTTCTTGCAAACTGGAGCATCCCTCAAGAAGGCTCGTGGTTCCGAGAGGGAACGTGTGAGCTCCGTGTGCGAAACGACATACGTACACTGCCTTCTCCCGCCTTAATTTTTTTGCACATCCAGATTAGACCAAATAGAAGTAACGTGCTAAATTTTGGAATTATTCTGGGCTCGTTCGGCCTTTTTTATACATTAATTGAGTTTTGGGGCATTTAATGTGCATAATTCAAATTTGAACTGCAAGCACATGCTCCAGTGCACCAAAGTTGTTTGAAAAATCACATGTGTGTCCTTGGGTGAATTTCTAGGTCTCATGCAAGAGATGGGAGCGAAATTCAAACATCTGGGCATCGTGGCTCGACCTGAAAGATTGAGAAACTTGGTTTTTTAATTCATGTAATTCCAAAACACGCCTAAAAATCATGAAACTTGGCATGATGTCATTACAGTGCACCAACATGCCGGGGTAATATTTTTCGCCGAATTGGGACAAGCTTTGGTGTAAGCTTCTTGCAAACCGGAGCTTCTCTTAAGAAGGCTCCTGGTTCCGAGAGGGAACGTGTCACCTCCGTGTGCGAAACGACATATGTATAGTGCCTTCTCGCGCCTTAATTTTTTACACAGCCAGATTAGACCAAATAGAAGTAACGTGCTAAATTTTGGAGTTATTCCGAGCTCGTTTCGCCTTTTTTATACATTAATTGAGTTTCTGGGCATTTTATGTGCATATTTCAAATTTGAACTACAAGCACATGCTCCAGTGCACCAAAGTTGTTTGAAAAATCACATATGTGTCCTTGGGTGAATTTCTAGGTCCCATGCAAGAGATGAGAGTGAAATTCAAACATCTAGGCATCGTTGCCTGGCCGGAAAGAGTGAGAAACTTGGTTTTTTAATTCCTGTCATTCAAAAACACGCCTGAAAATCATGAAACTTGGCATGGTGTCATGACATGGCACCAACATGCTGCGGTAATATTTTTGGCCGAATTGGGACAAGCTTTGGTGAAAGCTTCTTGCAAACCGGAGCTTCCCTCAAGAAGGCTCCTGGTTCCGAGAGGGAACGTGTCACCTCCGTGTGCGAAACGACATACGTACACTGCCTTCTCCCGCCTTAATTTTTTACACAACCAGATTAGACCAAATAGAAGTAACGTGCTAAATTTTGGAGTTATTCCGAGCTCGTTTCGCCTTTTTATACATTAATTGAGTTTCTGGGCATTTAATGTGCATAATTCAAATTTGAACTACAAGCACATGCTCCAGTGCACCAAAGTTGTTTGAAAAATCACATATGTGTCCTTGGGTGAATTTCTAGGTCCCATGCAAGAGATGAGAGTGAAATTCAAACATCTAGGCGTCGTGGCTCGACCGGAAAGAGTGAGAAACTTGGTTTTTTAATTCCTGTAATTCGAAAACATGCCTGAAAATCATGTAACTTCGCATGCTGTTATGACATGGCACCAACATGCTATGGTAATATTTTTGGCCGAATTGGGACAAGCTTTGGTGTAAGCTTCTTGCAAACTGGAGCTTCCCTCAAGAAGGCTCGTGGTTCCGAGAAGGAACATGTCACCTCCATGTGCGAATCGACATACGTACACTGGCTTCTCCCACCTTATTTTTTTACACAGCCAGATTAGACTAAATAGAAGTACCGTGCTAAATTTTGGAATTATTCCGGGCTCGTTTGGCCTTTTTTATACATTAGTTGAGTTTTTGGGCATTTAATGTGCATAATTCAAATTTGAACTGCAAGCACATGCTCCAGTGCACCAAACTTGTTTGAAAAATCACATGTGTGTCCTTGGGTGAATTTTTAGGTCTCATGCAAGAGATGGGAGCGAAATTCAAACATGTGGGCATCGTGGCTCGACCTGAAAGATTGAGAAACTTGGTTTTTTAATTCATGTAATTCCAAAACACGCCTGAAAATCATGAAACTTGGCATGATGTCATTACAGTGCACCAACATGCCGCGGTAATATTTTTGGCCAAATTGGGACAAGCTTTGGTGTAAGCTTCTTGCAAACTGGAGCTTCTCTTAAGAAGGCTCCTGGTTCCGAGAGGGAACGTGTCACCTCCGTGTGCGAAACGACATACGTACACTGCCTTCTCCCGCCTTAATTTTTTACATAGCCAGATTAGACCAAATAGAAGTAACGTGCTAAATTTTGGAGTTATTCTGAGCTCGTTTCGCCTTTTTTATACATGAATTGAGTTTCTGGGCATTTTATGTGCATATTTCAAATTTGAACTACAAGCACATGCTCCAGTGCACCAAAGTTGTTTGAAAAATCACATATGTGTCCTTGGGTGAATTTCTAGGTCCCATGCAAGAGATGAGAGTGAAATTCAAACATCTAGGCCTCGTTGCCTGGCCGGAAAGAGTGAGAAACTTGGTTTTTTAATTCCTGTAATTCCAAAACACGCCTGAAAATCATAAAACTTGGCATGGTGTCATGACATGGCACCAACATGCTGCGGTAATATTTTTGGCTGAATTGGGACAAGCTTTGGTGAAAGCTTCATGTAAACTGGAGCTTCCCTCAAGAAGGCTCCTTGTTCCGAGAGGGAACATGTCACCTCCGTGTGCGAAACGACATACGTACATTGCCTTCTCCCGCCTCATTTTTTTACACAGCCAGATTAGTCCAAATAGAAGTACCATGCTAAATTTTGGAATTATTCCGGGCTTGTTTCTCCTTTTTTATACATTAATTGAGTTTCTGGGCATTTAATGTGCATAATTCAAATTTGAACTACAAACACATGCTCCAGTGCACCAAAGTTGTTTGAAAAATCACATGTGTGTCCTTTGGTGAATTTCTAGGTCCCATGCAAGTGATGGGAGTGAAATTCAAACATCTGGGTGTCGTGGCTCGACCGGAAAGATTTAGAAACTTGGTTTTTAATTCCTGTAATTCCAAAACATGCCTGAAAATCATGTAACTTCGCATGCTGTCATGACATGGCACCAACATGCTATGGTAATATTTTTGGCCGAATTGGGACAAGCTTTGGTGTAAGCTTCTTGCAAACTGGTGCTTCCCTCAAGAAGTCTCGTGGTTCCGAGAGGGAACGTGTCACCTCCGTGTGCAAATCGACATACGTACACTGCCTTCTCCCGCCTTATTTTTTTACACAGCCAGATTAGACTACATAGAAGTACCGTGCTAAATTTTGGAATTATTCCGGGCTCGTTTGGCCTTTTTTATACATTAATTGAGTTTTTGGGCATTTAATGCGCATAATTCAAATTTGAACTGCAAGCACATGCTCCAGTGCACCAAAGTTGTTTGAAAAATCACATGTGTGTCCTTCGGTGAATTTCTAGGTCTCATGCAAGAGATGGGAGCGAAATTCAAACATGTGGGCATCGTGGCTTGACCTAAAAGATTGAGAAACTTGGTTTTTTTAATTCATGTAATTCCAAAACATGCCTGAAAATCATGAAACTTGGCATGATGTCATTACAGTGCACCAACATGCCGTGGTAATATTTTTGGCCTAATTGGGACAAGCTTTGGTGTAAGCTTCTTGCAAACTGGAGCTTCTCTTAAGAAGGCTCCTGGTTCCGAGAGGGAACGTGTCATCTCCGTGTGCGAAACGACATACGTACACTGCCTTCTCCCGCCTTAATTTTTTACACAGCCAGATTAGACCAAATAGAAATACCGTGTTAAATTTTGGAGTTATTCCGAGCTCGTTTTGCCTTTTTTTGCATTAATTGAGTTTCTGGGCATTTTATGTGCATATTTCAAATTTGAAATACAAGCACATGCTCCAGTGCACCAAAGTTGTTTGAAAATTCACATGTGTGTCCTAGGATGAATTTCTAGGTCCCATGCAAGTGATGGGAGTGAAATTCAAACATCTGGGCGTCGTGGCTCGACCGGAAAGATTTAGAAACTTGGTTTTTTAATTCCTGTAATTCCAAAACATGCCTGAAAATCATGAAACTTCGCATGCTGTCATGACATGGCACCAACATACTATGGTAATATTTTTGGCCGAATTGGGACAAGCTTTGGTGTAAGCTTCTTGCAAACTGGAGCTTCCCTCAAGAAGGCTCGTGGTTCCGAGAGGGAACGTGTCACCTCCGTGTGCGAATCAACATACGTACACTGCCATCTCCCGCCTTATTTTTTTTCACAGCCAGATTAGACTAAATAGAAGTACCGTGCTAAAATTTTGAATTATTCCGGGCTCGTTTGGCCTTTTTTATACATTAATTGATTTTTTGGGCATTTAATGTGCATAATTCAAATTCAAACTGCAAGCACATGCTCCAGTGCACCAAAGTTGTTTGAAAAATCACATGTGTGTCCTTGGGTGAATTTCTAGGTCACATGCAAGAGATGGGAGCGAAATTCAAACATGTGGGCATCGTGGCTCGACCTAAAAGATTGAGAAACTTAGTTTTTTAATTCATGTAATTCCAAAACACGCCTGAAAATCATGAAACTTGGCATGGTGTCATGACATGGCACCAACATGCTATGGTAATATTTTTGGCCGAATTGGGACAAACTTTGGTGTAAGCTTCTTGCAAACCGGAGCTTCCCTCAAGAAGGATCGTGGTTCCAAGAGGGAACGTGTCACCTCCATGTGCGAAACGACATACGTACACTGCCTTCTCCCGACTTATTTTTTTACACAGCCAGATTAGACCGAATAGAAGTACCCTGCTAAATTTTGGAATTATTCCGGGTTCGTTTGGCCTTTTTTATACATTCATTGAGTTTTTGGGCATTTAATGTGCATAGTTCAAATTTGAACTGCAAGCACATGCTCCAATGCACCAAAGTTGTTCTGAAAATAACATGTGTGTACTTGGGTGAAATTTTAGGTCCAATGCAAGAGATGGGAGTGAAATTCAAACATCTGGGCGTCGTGGCTCGGCCGGAAAGATTGAGAAACTTGGTTTTTTAATTCTTGTAATTCCGAAACACGCCTGAAAATCATGAAACTTGGCATGGTGTCATGACATGGCACCAACATGTTGCGGTAATTTTTCTGCCCGATTTGCGAAGGCCCACACATTAACAACCAACAAAGTCATTTTGGAACAAGTGCTGTCACGTTACAAATCGGAAACACAAGTATTATTGAAACTGTGGGCATTCGACTTACCAATTACGTGCGGCCACGCGTCCCCTTTTTTTATTGGCTAGGAGGTGTTGTGCGGGGTAGCTATTTAAGTATGGGAGGCGTGCAATCAGACCCCTGCGCGTGCTCATCGGGAGGAGAGCCCTTTGACCGCTACCAGCCGCACACCTCCCTCCCAATGTCTCCATTAATGGCGCCCGAGCATCTGTTCTATGGCGTGGCTATATGTCTCACTGGACTGAGATTTAAGAGAGAAAAATGAAAATCTGAAAAAAAATTGCACGGATCTTGATGTAAGATCCGACGGACCTATATAGCATCGACTGCAACTTATAGCAAGCATGATGCATATAAGGACGATGACAGTGGATAATAATTGTCTTACATATTTAGAAACATAATTAAAAAAAGTCACATGCGGCAACGCCCGAAATACACAAGGGCAAAAGAAGAAGGAAGACAACGATCTAGCTCGCTAATCTCCACTTTCTTGATGCGTTGCTGCTGGCTGCGCGAACTAGTCTCCGCGGCGAGCAGCAACGAGCTCTTTCTTGTCCTCAAGATGCTACTTGAGAGCATCCACGGATTCCTCCACCAGCCTTCTGCGCTTGATGCGCAACTTGTTATTCTCGTCCATAAGTTTCTCGACGATGACGCTGGTCCTCTTCAACAAGGCAGTGGTCTGCTCCTACTGCTCTGCACTTCTGACGATCTTCGCCCTCAGTAGGTCGCGCTCGGCCCGGAGCTTCGCATTGCTCTCATTTAGTTGCCGGATGACGTCGGTAGACTGTTCAATCGAGGCTTTCAGGTCATCCTGCAACCTCTCCAACCTAGAGATCTGATCCATCTGCCTAAGGACGTGGGCATGCATGCGCCTGTAAGATTCCTCGCCTGCCTGCGAGGTATTTTCCCAGGCCGCCGCAGCAAGGGGGGACATCTCTGCTGCATTCGCGGCGCGGCGAGACATCTCTTCTGCTTCTGCGGCGTGGCCGGACCAGTCTGCTGCATCGACGGCACGGTGGGTCCCCATGCTGCTTCGGCGGCACGGCGGAACCTCTCTGCTGCTACGGACGTGCGGCGGGACATGTTGGCTGCTTTCATAGGAAGGCGGGACATCTCTCATGCTCCCGCTTCTAGGCTCGTCTCTCCCTGGTGGCAATCTCTTGACCCAGAATTCACGCTGGCCATGGCGGACGCAAGGGAACGATGATGAATGACTTGTTTGTTTTTGACTTTTTGTGGATGAGGGAGTTGAGGAGGAATGTGCAGTCATCTTGGAGTAGTAGTATTTATAACCGCGTAGTAATACGCTCCTAAGTGGGAAACCGTTTAGGTTTTGATTGGTGTGAACAGGTTTGCAATTTGGAACGTGACGGGACGCGGCCTCCCTGTTCTTCTAAAAAAAATTGTGACGGGACGCATGCTCAAACTTTACTGACGGTTATAAGTGCGGCACTATTCCCGGAAGGTGTAATGTGGGCACGTATGCCTTCTCGACCGCATACGTGGCGTTTGCACCATAGGGTGCACCGCAATAGGAAATGTCAGCACATGTCTTGTTCCAATAACCGTGCGCGCTCGTTATTACCATCGCGCGCACTTCTTTAAATTAGAATGGGTGTGACCGTCTAGCGCACACACATTGATCTATCTAACTGTTTCAGTTTGTTGTGGCTAATCACAAACAGTTCATCCATGTGAAGTGTATGCCATCAGTCGTAGACACTTTGATCTGGCTTACCCGTTTCTGTTCTGTTGCCTAATCACAAACAGTTAATCCTTCTGAAGCGTATGCCCTCAATCACACACACCTTGATCTGGCTGACCGTTTCTTTTGTGTTGCCTAATCACAAACAGTTCATCCGAGTGAACCGCATGCTGTATATTGCACACACCTTGATCTGGCTGACCGTTTCTTTTGTGTTGTCTAATCACAAACAGTTCATCCGAGTGAACCGTATGCTGTGTATCACACACGCCTTCATCTGGATGCCCGTTTCTTTTGTTCCTCCTCATCGCAAATAGTTAATTGAACTGAACCATATGCCCTTCATCACACACACAACTAAAACCTGAACCGTGTTTGGTGCATCCATCATCGCAAATGTTTTACACATTTCTGACGGTTTTCATACAGCACCATTTGTGATTATTGCATCACACACCGTTTCTCAAAGGGTCTCTAATCGTAGTGTCGCGTTAGCAGCATCCTGCAGTAGTGGTAGGACAAAAGGTGTTATGCAAGTTCTTATTATAAGCATGTATGACTATATACGAAATACATGCCTACATTGAATTGATGAACTGGAGCTATTGTGTATCGCTCTAGGTTGTGACTGTTACATGATGATGTCATCCAAAACAAATATCCATTGTTGATCCAATGCCTACGCTTTTCTCATATTGATCTTTGCTAAGTTACTATTGTTGTTGCTGCTATTACAATCACTAAAAACTGTTACTGTTACCACTTTGTCGATGGTAAAACCGGCAGACCTCGGTGTAGGGGGTCCTGAGCTATGATGTCGGATCAATGGTACCAGGAATGAAGGATAATATGTTTTACCTAGGTTCGGGCCCTCTCTGTCGAGGTAAAACCCTATGTCCTGCTCTTGTTTATATTGATAATGATGTATCGAGTACAAGCCTGATCTACCTTGAGGTCGTAAGGAGAGACCTAACTCTAGGGCTAGGTGAATGTAATTGTGTTGAGATCCCCTCTACGGGATAAACCCTTCGGCTTATATACACGCCAGGTACGTTATCTTACATGGTCGGTATCTAGGGGCACGCATGGAGGCGCTAGAAGATGGCTTGGAGTGTACGTCAGGTCTTCGGAGATGCAGTCCTGATCACCTCCAGTCGTGTAGCCTCCGGAGTCTTGCCATATAAGGGCCCATGGGCCTACCCGACGATCATGAGACGACTAGGCTGGTACCCCCTAGTCTAGGACACCGTCAGTAGCCCCTGAACTGGTCTTCGATGCTGAGAACGACATTCTTGCACTTCGGCTCCGGAGTCTTGGCTCGACAGACGAGTTCCTTCATAACATATTTTTAGCTCAGCTTTAAAGTCTTCGGTCCAATAGACGGATTTGCTCGGGGCCCGGTCCCACCACACATGGCATATGATCCCTGACCTTGATCTTTGTGCCTTCTGGGAAACCGAGTCGCTTTATGGCGATACGTTGATGCATCGGCCCCCTTTTCCCTTTATTTATAAGCATATAATCTAGGACTTTGACATAACGCATCTCAACCCCATACTTACAATCCTCACATGCCTTCTCCTTCTCTCCCAGGTCCAACCCTAAGAGTTCTAAAGATGGCGAGCGACGCGGGTTCCTCGAGGCGACCTCATGGTCCCATCAAGGGCGACTATGGGAGCTGATCCATCCCACGTCTTCAACCGGAGCGTCTAGCCACCTAGGGCTATTTGCTAGATTTAGATCTGGCCTCCACTCGCCCAAGATTGACATCCATGAACGGGCAAGCACACGCCAAAAGTTACCCATCCCCACACGAGGGCGAACGGGTATGCTTAGTTCCCTTCCTCCTCCGCGGCCTGGGATTTCCTATTCATCCTTTTGTTTGGGGTTTGCTCGAATTCTATGCGCTACAACTCCACCACCTCACCCCCAACTCAATCTTACATATCACTAGGTTTGTTGCCCTTTGCGAAATGCACCTAGGATGTGAGGCACACTTCAGGCTATGGCAGATGTATTTTTGCATAACGCCTTGTTCCCTCACCGTGAAGTTGTACGAAGTGGGTGATGTCTACTACGCAACTTTATTCTTGTAGACTCGTGTTCCTCCAAGCGCAGAGTTTTGTAGTACAGTAGCAGTTTTCCCTCAAGTGAATGACCAAAGGTTTATCAATCCGTGGGAGGCGTAGGATAAAGATGGTCTCTCTCAAACAACCCTGCAATCAAATACAAGAAATCTCTTGTGTCCCGAACACACCCAATACAATGGTAAATTGTATAGGTGCACTATTTCGGCAAAGAGATGGTGATACAAGTGTAGTATGGATAGTAGATATAGGTTTTTGTAATCTAAAAATATAAAAGCAGCAAGGTAGCAAGTGATAAAACGGAGCACAAACATTATTGCAATTCTTGAAAACAAGGCCTAGGGTTCATACTTTCGCTAGTACAATCTCTCAACAATGCTAACACAATTAAATCGTATAATAATCCCTCAACATACGATGAAGATTCACTCCAGAGTTCTTATCTAGCGGAGAACATAAGACCACATTGTTTGCAGGGTACAAAACCACCTCAATGTTATCCTTTCCGATCAATCTATTGAGCTATTCCTATAAGTGTCACAAACAACCCTAGAGTTCATACTAAAACAACACCATATGATACACATCAACCAACTCTAGTGTCACCTAGATACTCCATAGTCAACACAAGAATCTGTGAGTTGATTATACGATATGCATAAAACAACTCTAGATTCAGAATATTCGATCGAACACAAAGAACTTCAAAGTGTGCCCCAAGATTTCTACCGGAGAAACAAACACAAAAATGCGCATCAACCCCTATGCATAGATTACCCCCATATCACCTCGGGAATCCACGAGTTGAGTGCCAAAACATACATCAAGTGAATCGATATGACAACCCATTGTCACCACTAGTATTCATACGCAATACATGCATCAAGTGTTCTCAAACCCATAAAAGTATTCAATCCGATAATAGTGAAACCTCAAAGGTAAAAACTCAATTCATCACAACAAGATAGAGAGGGAGAAACACCATATGATCCAACTATATTAACAAAGCTCGCGGTACATCAAGATCGTGCCAAATCTAGAACACGAGAGAGAAAGAGATCAAACACATAGCTACTGGTACAAACCCTCAGCCCCGAGGGTGGACTACTCCCTCCTCATCCTGGTGGCCGCCGGGATGATGAATATGGCTTCCGGTGAAGATTTCCCCCTCCGGCAGGGTGCCAGAACAGGCTCCCGATTGAGTTCTTGTTGATACATAGGCTTGCAGTGGCGGAACTTCTCATCTAGGGTTATTTCTGGGGGTTTATGTATTTATAGGATTTTTGGCGTCGATCTCATGCTAAGATGGGCTAACGTGAGCCCACTAGGCACCAGGGCGTGCCGTAGGCCCCTGGCGCGCCCTGGTGGCTAGTAGCCACCTCCTTCACCTTCTGGTCCTCCCACGAAGCTTCTAGTGCCTATTTTGTTCCAAAAAAATCATCAAAAAGTTTCGCTGCATTTGGGGAGCTTCTATTTCTGCACAAAAAACAACACCACGGTAGTTCTGCTGAAAACAGCGTCACTCCGAGTTAGTTCCATTCAAATCATACCAAAACCATATAAAATTGTTGTATACATGGCATGAATACTTCATAAATTATAGATACATTGGAGACATATCAACATTCCTAAGCTTAACTCCTGCTCGTCCTCGAGTAGGTAAATGATAAAAGAAATAATTTATTAAGTGTGAATGCTAGCATAGTTTATAAGTTTGATCAATGATAATTTCAGTCACTTCTCTTAGCATCATAACAGCAAATCTTTCTCATAGAACTCATCATGATAAAGTAGCAATCAATTCACATGTTATGGTTCAAACAATGCATTCTCTTGAAACTTAACAACCTATGTTCTTAGTTACCAAACAATTGCAATTCAACTCGTTGAACAAAGTCTAAGTAAGAGCTCCACATACTCAATTATCATATAGGCTTCTATGATTGCTAGTACTCAAAGCATATTTTTAGAAGAAACGACATCCATCGATTACAGATAAAGATAGGGGCTTGCTACGTCTCCAACGTATCTATAATTTTTTGATTGCTCCATGCTATATTATCTACTGTTTTGGACTATATTGGGTTTTATTTTCCACTTTTATATTATTTTGGGACTAACCTATTAACCAGAGGCCCAGCCCAGAATTGCTGTTTTTTTGCCTATTTCAGTGTTTCGGAGAAACAGAATTTCAAACGGAGTCCAAACGGAATAAAACCTTCGGGAACGTGATTTTCTCACCGAACGTGATCCAGGAGACTTGGACCCTACTCCAAGGAGTCAAAGAGGCAGTCACGAGGGTGGGGGTGCGCCCCCCCTAGGGCGCGCCCCCTGCCTCGTGGGCCCCTCGGTGCTCCACCGATGTACTCCTTCCTCCTATATATACCTACCTACCCCCAAACGATTAGATACGAAGCCAAAAACCTAATTCCCTCACCGCAACCTTCTGTGCCCACGAGATCCCATCTTGGGGCCTGTTCCGGAGCTCCGGCGGAGAGGGCCGTCATCACGCAGGGCTTCTACATCATCCTAGCCCCTTCGATGAAGTGTGAGTAGTTTACCTCAGACCTACGGGTCCATAGTTATCAGCTAGATGGCTTCTTCTCTCTTTTTGGATCTCAATACAATGTTCTCCCCCTCTCTTGTGGAGATCTATTCGATGAAATCTTCTTTTTCCGGTGTGTTTGTTGAGATCGATGAATTGTGGGTTTATGATTAAGTCTATCTATGGACAATATTTGAATCTTCTCTGAATTCTTCTATGTATGATTGGTTATCTTTGCAAGTCTCTTCGAACTATCAGTTTGGTTTGGCCTACTAGATTGGTTTTTCTTGCCATGGGAGAAGTGCTTAGCTTTGGGTTCAATCTTGTGGTGTCCTTTCCCAGTGACAGAAGGGGCAGCAAGGCACGTATTGTATTGTTGCCAGCGAGGATAACAAGTTGGGGTTTTTATCGTATTGCATGAAACTATCCCTCTACATCATGTCATCTTGCTTAAAGCGTTACTCTGTTTTTAACTAAATACTCTAGATGCATGCTGGATAGCGGTCGATGAGTGGAGTAATAGTAGTAGATGCAGGCAGGAGTCGGTCTACTTGTCTCGGACGTGATGCATATATACATGATTATAACTAGATATTCTCATAACTATGCTCAATTCTGTCAATTGCTCAATAGTAATTTGTTCACCCATCGTAGAATACTTATGCTCTCGAGAGAAGCCACTAGTGAAACCTATGGCCCCCGGGTCTATTCTCACCATATCAATCTCCATCACTTTAATCTTGCTGTGCTTTTACGTTGCCTTTTACTTTTCACTTTGCATCTCTATACCAAAAATACCAAAAATATTATCTATCATCTCTATCAGATCTCACTCTCGTAAGTGACTGTGAAGGGATTGACAACCCCTAATCGCATTGGTTGCGAGGAGCTATTGTTTTTGTGCAGGTACGAGGGACTCGAGTGTAGCCTCCTACTGGATTGATACCTTGGTTCTAAAAAACTGAGGGAAATTGTCGGCGTTCTGGGAATGGGGGTCCCCAGACTTGCCTGCCTGCGGCCTGCGGCGTGGCTCAAATGGGGGCCCAGCGTGGCCCATCTTCATCAGCACAAGGTTCAAGACCCTCGCGAGGGGCCAAGCCTCGCGAGGCGGACGACATGGCTCTTTCTCAAGCACGGCCTCCTTAGGCTGGCTCGCGAGGAGGCGGAGAGATCAAGGCGGGTACCTCACGAGGTGCCCATGACGCAAGCCATGACGACCAAGGATGACAGGCGGGCGCCAGCCCGCGCAGCGTCTCCCTTTCCTCTTTGGTGCAAAGGGGGCAAGCGCAGGCGAGAGGATCAAGCAAAGGCACCCATTTCGGTGCAACGAGACCAAGACCAGTCCAACGGTGGGAAGGAGGTCACCATGGAGCCCAGGACAGCATCACCGCAGGGCCTTTGGCAGGCGAAGACCAACTTTAGTCAGGATAAGTGTACCAGATGTTCCCCTTCAAATTGGCCAATTGTTGGCGCCCTTCCCGCTCAATGTTTGGGAAGAGGCCCAGGGCCTTTGCCTATAAATAGGACTAGCCACCCCGAGAGTAGAGGCAGATTTGAATGAGCTAGGATCGAATCCAGCATCTAGAGAAAGAGAGAAGGGCGATCGAACTCCCCCTAGCAGTTCATCCCCTAGCCAAGAACAGACCCTCGCGAGGCTGTTCTTCCTTGTATTGTTCTTCCTCACCAGCCCAAGAGGCAATCCACCCACCACACTGGAGTAGGGTATTACACCACAATGGTGGCCCGAACCAGTATAAACCCTGTGTCCCTTGCGTTGTTCTTGCAGTAGTTTAGATCCTTGCGAGGCGGAGAGGTAGTGGGCACGATCTCCGCGCGCACCCCAGAGTTCGAACCTTAAGGGTCTGCCGGAACCCGTGATCCAACAGAAATACTTAGGCTACTTTGCTGCATCATCCTCTCCTCTTCGGGGAAAACCAACGTAGTGCTCAAGAGGTAGCAAGGCTTAATTTTTTGCCTCCCAACTCATTTATCATATAGATAATTGTAAAAAATATTAATTCATGATCAAATATATTTTACTGACCATATGTCGGTGCACTAAGAATGGGGCCCTTAGTGCCCCGGACTTATGCACAGACGATGGCAGCATCCCCGGCAAGAGACCTTGGCAGGAACCAGCTTAAGCTAAAAGAGTAGCTCTTCGTGAGATCAAGGAGCGCATCAAGAAGACCAAGGCAAACCACAAGTTGAAGCTAGATCTTGCGGCAAGGTGAACTTGGCAAGATGAAGGCCCGGCAGGCGCCGAGCCCGATAGGCCATCACCAACCCACTAGCGCTCCACCTTACCGAGCAGGTAGTCACCCATCAGTGAGGTGTCGAGCTCGCAGGCGATTAGGTGAAGCTGTCGAGCATGTGGCAGCCCACTGGAGGGAAATTACCTTTATCGACACTCGTCCTAATGGCATGTCAAGTTAATAGGAGCCAGATGAGCAAGCGGTGCGGCAACCTTGCCGGGGCTCCTCCCACTTGTGACACCTAGTGATGCATTTAATGCATTTTGTCCTAACTAGCAGAGTTGGGTCTGATACTTCTGTTTCCATCTAATCACCCTGCAAAGACCCTTTTGCCACTTTGGTAACCCCTTGAGCTATAAAAGGAGGGCCTGGGCAACCTTTACAAGGGTTCGAACCCATTGCAACCTCACGCATAGGTACTCGTGAAGCTGTCCTCTCCTTGTGACTTGCCGGGAGAGAGCCCTTGACGTGCTTGCACACACACACACACACACACACACCCATCAATAAACCAGAGCATGAGTAGGGTTTTACGTTTCTCAGTGGCCCAAACCTGGGTAAAACCATCGTGTCCCTCATCTTCTTGCTCTTTGCGTCGCGTGCACCCCCTCGCCGAACCATCAAAGGGGCAGCCCTGCCCCATAGATCGCCGGCTCCACGCCGACATATTTGGCGCGGCAGGTAGTGGGCATCACCGGCGCGAATCAAGCCGATGAATGACAGACTGACTTCATCTAGTTCAGGATCTCCTTCACCTTTCATGGCCCCCAAAGAAGAAGGGCTCCCTGACGACAAAGCCATCAACATCCATACTCCCACCACACATGCCCGTGGGCGGCATAGGCAGCGCCGCCGCCGCAGACGGTGCAGATGCCGCGGTAAGCGCGACCAACACAGGCAGTGCGGTCGTCGTGCCCACTACGATGGGAGTAGGTGGTGGAGGCAGTGATTGTGCTATTTTTAAAGTGAGTGCCGAAGTTGGGAAGCATCCTCGGTGAAAAGGTACGCGTGATCAACCCAGTTGTCAACGAGCCTGCACCCAGCATCGTGGGCACCCCCTTACATGGTTGAGTGCCCGACAAGCCTTGGTCGTCGTGAGGATGCCACGGCAAGATGTTCACTCCACCTTCCCCGATAGGATTTCCGACGCGTCATGGTTCTCTGTACGTGCACAATATATGGACGAAAGGGTTCCGCACGTGCAAGATTCCCGGGGGAACCAGGAGAAGAACCTTCGATTCCTCACGGCGAGAATCGCAGCGAAAAGGAAAAGCTAAGTTGAAAAATCTCTCAGCTCCATTTCCTTGATTATTTTCCTGCAATTACCTTGTTTGGACTAATGTTCGTATAAGAAAACCTATGAAGGAACCCTACCGTAATCATTCGCGCCCTTGTGTGTTTCGAGCCTTCTCAACAGCTCAGGTGGCTGCATTGAAAGCATCAAAGGGTAAGTTGCCAGCGGCAGTTCTACCAGCAGTCTGCTAGCTAGGGATCCGTCCGGAAAGCACTCGTGGCTAGTATTTGCCCCAGAAAGGTTTCGGCATGCGTAGGGTGCTCAATTATACAAAAAACAGAAAGCGGAGTAAAACAAAGGGATATCATACGTCCATACATACTGTTCAAAGTCATATTAGGTCGCAAAAGTAGCACATACCTAACATAATGACAAATGTTTCTTTCACATGGCAGTGCGACATTGGGTACGATGACAAGCTTAGTTGATGCGTTTGCCTTGGACCCTATGAACATTGAGGACCTTGTCGGCGATAGGGGCGACGACCTTGTCGGCAGCGGTGACGTTAGTGTTTGCCGGCATCTTCTTGAAGGTCTTGGAGTTGACAAGGCCCGAATTGCGGTGGACAAGGCCGACCAGCGCAGTATAAAGTACGCCATAGGCGAAGTGCCGGGACTCGTTGGCGAAGGAAACATTAGGGTCTTGATGATATGTCTTCAGTGTTTCGATTAGAGAGTCAAAAAACTTGGTCAATCTGACACTGGCGACCTCATGTTCAGTAGTAGGAAAGCTCCAGCTTCTCATGTCCATTTCTGCAAGCTGAGAAGTGAGGCGCTCCCGCTATGTCAACCAGCTTGTTCGTCCAGAGAGAGTGCATCTGTTGTAGTTGATCAAGCTTGCCCTCAGCATCCTTCCGGAGGATTTCTTCAGCAGCTAGCTTCTCCGCCAAGGCCTTTTCCCGCTCCTTGGTGGATTCGAGTTCTCCTCCAGGCCGGCAAGTTTGGACTTCAGGTCCTGGACCGTGTCATTGGCATTCGCAAGTTCTTGACCCTTGGACGGGAGCTGCGCCTGCAGCCCCTCTAGAGCGAGGGCTGTTTTCTGCGCCTCAGCCTTGAGGGCATCGACTTCCTTGCTGCTGACGATGAGCTCTTCTTCAACTTGCCTGCCTGGGCCTCTAGGTCTGCCTTGGCGGAAGTAACAGTCGCGACCTCATCAACAGCTTCCTTGAGCTTGGCAGCGGTATCTGAAATCTAGGCTTCCATGGCTTCTTTGTGGTCATCCGCTAGCTCTTGGGTCCGCTGCTTCACGAGCTCTTCGATTTCTGTGTCTTTGCTCTGCAAGGTGGCGGCAATGGTTTGCTCCCGAGCGGCAAGGTCCTTTTCTTTGGCGTTGAGCAGCGCTTGCGCTTCATCAACTTGCCATCACGGGCCGAGGCCTTCTTCCTATCGACAGCTAGCTTCTCCTCTTTGTTTCGGAGCTCATGGGAGTGGTCGTTGTACCATGTGCGCAGCTCCTCAACTTTCTCCTTCAACTACTGCTCTACCGAGTCCATAGAATTGCGCTCCGCATGAGCTCGCTCCCATCTCTTGCCATACCTGTCTTGGACTTCCTTGAAGCCAATGGCCATGGCCTGCAAGAAGGCGGATTCTTACTGTTCATTGGCAATGTCGTCAGCACCTGTGGATTTCTGGGCCGAGGGGAGCAAGATCCGCGTGATTTGTTCATCAAAACTTTGCCCAGCGGTCCCAGATGAGCTGGGGGCTCCATGTCCATGCTGGGGTACGCTCAACCCCGTATCACTTGGCGGGTTCTGCAAGGTGGTGGCTGCAAGTGTTTCCTTTGCAGGGGCTGGAGTGATGACATCAATAGGTGTCTCATCCACGTCTATCTTGGCGGGCTTAGGCTCCTCTGGTCTTGTGGGGGCTTCATGAAGGTCCCGGACAACCTTCTCGGCTTCCTCCACCGCGGAAATTTTGGTGGCCTCCTTGGCAGCAGCCTTGGTGATATCCGACATTGCCTCAAAGACCTCGCTCCCCTCTGGAGAGATTGGGGCTGCGGACCAGAACAAAGTGAGATTTGAGTTCGAGTTCAAGACATATAGAAAAAGTTTCGGGAAAGTGCAGAACGATGAAAGGATTATATGTCGGTACTTGTTGTGTGTGTGGGTGTGGGGGGCATCCCCTCCCCCGACAACTCGTGTTGCCAACACGTTGCTTTCAACAGTCTTCACTGGGGAGACTGTATCAGTGCGGATAGGATCGTCGGTGGAGGCCCTGATTGGTGTGGCACTTTCCGGGGCGGTGGTTGATGGGGACCCCATGAAGGGATCCGCCTCTAGGCGCTCCTCCTCTTGGTGGACCTCTCCCATCTCCTTGTCGGATCCGGGAGGAGGAACCCCCACTACTGCATGATGCTGCTAACGCGACACTACAATCAGAGACCCTTTGACGAACTGTGTGCGATGCATTAATCGCAAACGGTGATGTAAAAAACCCGTCAAAAAAGATGCAAAACGTTTGCGATGAATGATACATCAAACACGGTTCAGATTTTAGTTACGTGTGCGATGAGGGTCATATGGTTTGTATGAACTGTTTGCAATGAGAAAGAACAACAAAAATGGGCAGCCATGTCAAGGTGTGTGCGATATACGGCATACAGTTCACTCCGATGAACCGTTTGCGATGATTGAGGTGAACACAAACGATTCGGCGTAACAAGATGTGTGTGGTACCCGGCAAATAGGTTGGTAATCAGAATTGTGTGCGATCATGATAGACAGCCCATACGGTCTTTTTTTTGTGAATTGTCTGCTCGTCAGGGCACACAGTTCAACAAACCAACCTGTGGGTAATAATGTAGAAGATCTCTGTCGAATACATATTACTAACCGTCTGCGATGAGATTGACAGGATAAACTGAGATATATACAGTCTGCTTCATTTAGTCCTTCTTCTCGTTGTTGTTGGATGGCCCCGTGACATCGTCTTGGCGAGGACGCTTCTTGCCGCTGACCATTGGCTTTTCATCATCGCCGCCATCCTCATCGCCGTCATCGTCGTTGTTGTCATCGTCGTCCTCCTCCTCGTTCGACCATTCCTCCTCCTCATCATCGTCGTCCTCTTCTTTGTCCTCCGACAGCTCCTCATCCATATGGTTGTCGTCTGACGATTCCGGAGGCGGCGTACCTTCCATGAACCGGATATAATCGAGGTTTGGGCTCGACGCCGGACTCATGGAAGACAAGTGGGATGATTCCGATGTTGACCTATCATTGGGCGCTAGACCGCTGGCCGAACTGTCGTCCTCGCTGTTGCTCGACATGGCTGCAAAGTGTGCGCCAATGTGTAGCGCGGCCTGCCAGGGACGACGAAGATGGTGGACACTTAAGCGGGGTATGCAGTGAAGAGGAACTGCCAATTGAAGTGGGGTTTTTTTTGCCTGGGGGGAATTGAAGCAGGGGTTGACATATTATCTAACCGCTGATATAACCAACCGCTATTATTTGTACCCAGTCGCTCCAAATTCCAGGGGTTGCGCAGGTCTCCAATTGGCTATTTGGCTGGTTTCCTTTTTCAGGACAAAAACAAGGAACGAGTTTTGGGATTATGCACCGGTATCGGTACAAACGGAGTATGACAGTTGGCAAGCAATACATTGAGCTCTTATTATTGATAAAGCCAGTAATAATCAAACTAGAAAGGAAAAGAAAAAAGACAAAGAAAAATATCTTCATGAATCTTCGCGTAACATCAATGGCATCGGACCTAGATGTGCTTTAGCAATACTGTCAAACAAAACCCCTAATCATCATTGCAAACAGCACATAAAACATGGCTAATGCGACAACCACAACTACACATGCTAGTTACTTCTTGTCTCTTGCTTTCATCTGTTGCCTGTGATTGATTGTTTCTTGCTTCATCGTACTGATTGTACATTCCAAATCAGCCAGTTTCTTCTTCAGCTTTACGTTATCTTTTGCGAGCTTGGTGATAACACTCCGAGCCCTGCCATGCCATTCTTCATCCAGCCAGTTAACAAAGGCACAAGCCTCATATCCCTGTCAATGTTAAATAGTATTTAGGACGAGTGGTGGCATTAACTGAAGTAAAATGATGAACTTAATTAGCACTAACCTCTACGGGGAAACTGAGAAACCGCCTTCCAATGTTGAATCCCTGTGTGTATACACGTTGAGCGGGAGTGTGCCTGTGCACACAACTCAACTTTTGGTACTTCTCGGTGGCGCAAAACTCGGAGTCAAACTCGTGTTGCGGGAGTCTGGAGTCATGTTCCGGATCCGGCGGCAGATCGCTTTCCTGGGGGGGACGGGGGGGGGGGGGTCATTCAAGACGGATTCAGCAAGGAGCTATACTTTGGACATGCTAAAAAAGATCGGGATAGATTGGAACCTGACAGGACGATTCGGATCCATAGTACACCTGCCTTCTGATGACCTTAGGCAAGTGCTTGGCGGCAACCGCCGTCGTGGCGGTGATACAAGCAGGAGCAGCTGCACCGAAACCATTAGCACCACTCGTACGCATTCCCCCAATGTCAGCGCCACGCGAGGGAATTTGGAGGCTATGTAGGGATTTGGTGGAAATGGGGAAACTATGGAGATAAGCTAACGGTCGGGAACTACTTATGGCACTATATGCTGTATACGGCAAACTGTTTATACATGTCGTTTGTGTTAGGTATTACAACGTCACACATGATTTCCGCACCAAACCGTGTGAGAAGACAACGTAGGTTAGACACGATTGCCGTTACATTACCGTATGTGATGTACTACCCTGTCCATATAATTGAGTTATGGTGAGATACCGTGTAAACAGCCGCTCTACGGTTATCCGTAAAAATAACAGCCGCTCTGCATATAGAGATGGCGGCGGCAGCCTAGGCAGCGACTACCAGAGAAGAGTTCAATCCTCGGTCGGTGGGTGGTGGTGGCGTCATAGGAGGTCAATCCTCGGTCTGCGGCGGGAGATAGGAGGAGCTCAACCATCGAGGTCGGCAGCAGCGTGATTCGAGCACATCCATTGCGGTCGATGGCGGGATAGTGGAGGTCGAATTTCAGGCAGCAGCTGTACTAAGCTTTGCTCCTCGACCCTGCTGTCTCGGCGTGCCACCGCATCGCGCTTGTCTATCTGCTGGGTGGAGGTTGCCGCGTGGCTAATTAATTAAGGTATTCTTTTCATGAGTGGCTTAATTAAGGTATTCAATTCCTAAGGGTAGTGTTATACTAGTACTCTGCTTGTAAATTGACTAGCCATTAATTTTTTTCATTGCACGTCTGGATAACAACTTGGAGCGCCCTCAGTAATTATGAAAATAAAACCTTGTGATTTGTGCATGCTTGTTTTGGCTGCAGTTAATCCGTGTATTAATGTTGTTGTTTTGTTTTTAATTACCATTCGTGTGCTGTAGATGGAACGATCTCGGTGGATGAAGAATCGGAAAATCACAGATTTTATCAGTGGCATGACAGAGTTCATGAATTTGGCTAAAAGTACAAAGAGGAGAATTGGTGATGCGGATTACATCCTGTGTCCATGTACTGATTGTGCCAATACAGAGTCACATAAAGTTGCAGATGTCCACATGCACTTAGTCTCTAGGGGATTCATAGATGGATATGCACGTTGGACCATACACGGTGAAGAGGAGGTCATGGATGAAGATACCGAGGGCAGCGAGATGCCAAACTCCGATCAGTGTCACATGGATGTTGAATCTAACATCAGGAAAGAGGCGCCAAGCCACCAATGGAACACTGAAAAGCCGAAATGCCCACTGGAAAACCAAGACGTCGACGCAAATAACGACGCTCTTGATATGCCAGATTTTGCTGCTATGATTGCAGATTTCGAGGGCCAAAAAAGGACATGATTGGGTACAAGGATCTGCCAACCATTGATGCGGACTCCAAGAAAGAATTGTATCCAGGTTGCAAAAAGAAACATTCCAGGTTGAGTGCCACCCTGGCACTTCTCAGATTTAAAGCAGCAAACGGTCTATCAAACAAGGGCTTCACAGAGATGTTAGGTCTTTTCAAAGAAATTCTTCCGGAAGATAATGTGCTCCCCCGAAACATGAATGAAGCAAAGAAAATTGCTTGCCCATTGGAACTTGAAGTACAAAAGATACATGCTTGTGTGAATGATTGTATATTATACCATGGTGAGTACAAATATTTGCGTGCATGTCCCACATGCAAGCATGCACGATACAAGCGTAGGAGAGCAAACGACAAGTACAAGTTGGACGATGAGATCAAGACAGGAATCCCATTCAAGTTTGTTTGGTACTTGCCTTTAATTCCAAGGTTGAGGCGTTTGTTTACAAACCCTAGAGAAGCAAAGATGTTGCGGTTTCATCATGATGAGCGAATTGCGGATAGGTTTATGAGGCACCCGAAAGATGGGGCTCAGTGGGAATTAATCGACAACAAGTTTAAATTTTTTGCCAAGGATCCTAGAAGTATAAGGCTCGGGGAGTGTACTGACGGGAAGAATCCTTTTGGCGATATGAGCACCAATCACAACACATGGCCCGTGCTTCTGTGCATATATAACCTAGCTCCTTTGTTGTGTATGAAGAAAAAAATACATTATGACGTAAATGATTATCCAAGGCCCGAAGCAACCTGGAAATGACATCGACATTTACTTTCAGCTACTGGTAGAAGAACTGCTAACAGTGTGGATAGATGCGCCTGCTGTAAAATGTTATGATGCTTACAGAAAGGAGATTTTCGATTTACATGCGATGCTGGTGCACACCGTTAAAGATATGCCGGGATTAGGCAACACATTGGGGAAGAAAACAACGGGAGATGTAGGGTGTGTCACATGCATGGATAGGACAACTAGCAGAAGACTTCCCAACCCGCACAAAACAATGTATTCGCGTCATCGCAGGTTCTTACGGAAAACTCACCCATACCGAAAGATGAAACCTGAATTTGATGGTACAACAAAGGCAGGTGCGGGCCCAAGTCCCTATGAGGGGAGGTGGTCCACAACATGGCTAAAAAATAATGTTGTGCTTGGCAAGAACCACCCTTTGACGGTGAAACAAACACCCAAGGGTCAAGTGTTTAAGAAGAAATCAGTGTTCTGGAAATTACCTTACTAGGAGATTCTATGTGTAAGTCACTGCATCGATGTCATGCATGTAGAGAAAAACTTATGTGAAAGCATGCTTGGTAATCTGCTCAGGATTAAAGGTAAAAGAAAGGATGGTGACAGTTCACGGCTCGATATGCTTGCTGATCAATCAAAACGCAAGAGTGAAGCAGAAGATGATGACAAATTCATCAAAGCTCGCTAGAGTTACAATTTCAGTACAAAAGAAGCAACACAGTTCTTCACCTATTTGTTGTCAGTTAAGACACCCTGTTCCTACTGCGCAAACATCAGAAGTCTCGTGGATGTGAGCTCAGGTAAAATGAAGTTGGGACACATGAAGTCACATGATTTCCACATAATGTTGACACAAATCCTCCCGGCGGCCATCGGGAATCTGATGGACAAAGATTTAAGAAACACACTCATTGACCTCTGTGATTTCTTCAACCAACTATGGTAGAAAGTTGTAGATCCTGAAGAGTTGGATTATATGCAAGATGATATTGCAAGAATATTGTCCAACCTAGAGACGGTTTCTCCACCGTCATTCTTTGATGTCATGGTCCATCTCACTATGCACCTTGTCGACGAGATAAACTATTGTGGTCCTGTGTTTCTTCGCAACATGTATCCCTTCGAGCGGTTCATGGGAATACTGAAGCGCTTTTGTCGGAACTGAAACCATCCAGAGGCAAGCATCCTACAAGGTTATACCGTGGAGGAGGTGGTTGAGTTTTGTATCGAATACATGAAACAAAGACCTATAGGTTTGCCCCTCTCTCGCCACGAGGGAAGGCCAAAAGGTAAGCCGGTCCTTGCTGGCACGCAAATGGCTGCACCCGAAGAATTGGCAGAGAAAGCCCATTTGACGGTACTTCTTAACAGCCCAGTTCTCAACGCTTATGCCGAAGAACACTTGGCGGAGATACGCCAAAGCTTCTTACCAATGGTGCCTTCATCAGATGTGGAGATGAAGAAGCACACTAAGAACTACACCGAATGGCTGAAGAATCATTTGTCACAAGGATCCATCGATGACATTGCTAGGTGGTTGGCACAAAAGCCATCACCTACGGTGTTGACGTACCAAGAATATGACATAAATGGATACATGTTCTACACTAAGGAACGTGATCAGAAGACCTCGTATCAGAATAGCTCTATTCTAATAGAATGCATGACTATAAATGAAGCTGATAAAAGGGTATAGTATGGAACCATCAAAGAGATTTGGGAGCTTGACTATGTGAAAGTTAAGGTGGCATTATTCAGGTGCGCATGGATCCCACTTGGGCAGGTAATGAATGATGAGTACAGGAAGACCTGTGTTAACAGGACAACGATGGCATTGTTAGCAACGTATTAAGGAGGAGAAGGGTGTTTTCCGGGTTTTGTTTGCACGTGGGCGAGGGCCACACCATGGAACGAGTCCTCGTTATCTTAAGATAAACATTGTACCCCGGCAACAGGCCTTGCCGTCTTCCTGCTCTATAGCTTGTCTACACTCACGCCCTTGGCGGAGGTTGGGGCCGAGTAGGATTAGGCCCTTCGCTCGTCCCCTTCCCATCGCACTACAACCAAGTTCCGGCCCAAAGTAAGGTTTTCGGACACGGGACAGGGGGAGCAAGATGGTATGTGAGCCAGCGAAATCTTGTACGTTCAAGTTTCATGCGGAGGCACAGAGTGGGGGAAAAAGACTTATCTGATGTCGCAGCCCCCGGCAACCTTGGCTTCCCGTGATCGGATCCTTAGACCTGCAGCCCCCGGCAACCTTGGCTTGTCGGGGTCAGGGCATCAGCCTGTTCTCTTTCTTCCAAAGTAGCTCAGTAGAAAATGTCCACACACCCTACGAACCAAAAAGGAAAAGAAGGAACAGAGAGATGCATACTCGACCTCTATGCTAAGGGTTAGTTACCGCCAAGCACGATCAACCCTAACACAGAGAGAGACTCAACCTAGCATGCATGCTAAAACTTAGGGCACCAACGCTTCATTTATTTATGCTCAGGGTCTGCGCCTGGCTTTGTACAAAGGGTTACATGCCTTGCCGGCAAGGCTTGCACAAAAGGTGGTTGGACGGGGAGCCCAGAAACCGCGCCTTATGGGTAAAACTTGCGAAGATGTTCGATGTTCCAGGAGTTGCTCATTGGAATACTCGTATTACCCGATAAGGGCCTTCCCACTTTGGCCTCAACTTGTTCGAATTCTTGGCTGACTGAACCTGCCAAAGAACAAGGTCGCCTTCCTCAAAGCTTCGGGCATGAACCTTGTGGCTATGGTAGCGGTGCAAGGCTTGCTGGTAGCGTGCCGCTCGCACAGCCGCCCGAAGACGATCTACCTCAAGGAGCATTGTGTCATCTTGCCGTAACTGCTCTTGCTCAAGCTCATCATAAGCGAGCACTCGAGGTGACCCGTACGCGATTTCCGTGGGGAGAACTGCTTCTGCCCCGTAAACAAGGGAGAAAGATGTCTGGCCGGTGGCTCGATTTGGTGTCATTCTGATTGACCAAAGAACCCCCGGTAATTTATCAATCCAGCCGTACGCACTTGTGTAGCCTGTCAAAAGTTCTTGTCCAGAGGCCTCGCAGTA
The DNA here is from genome assembly GCA_032464435.1 of Aegilops umbellulata. Lineage (NCBI taxonomy): Eukaryota > Viridiplantae > Streptophyta > Magnoliopsida > Poales > Poaceae > Aegilops > Aegilops umbellulata. The sequence goes on along the minus strand of CP136054.1, from coordinate 334,408,163 downwards.
CTTCAGCATTTGCCCTCTCAGCCTGGCCGTTGCTTCGTGGGTGTGCAACAGAAGCAAAACAGACCTTGCTGTCGAGGTCCTGGATGTACTGCATGAAGGTGCGGCTCGTGAATTGTGTGCCGTTGTCGGTGATGACTCTATTTGGCACACCAAAACGGCAGACTAGCCCCTTGAAGAATTTGACGGCTGATTGTACTGTCACCTTTCTCACTGCCTCCACCTCCGGCCACTTTGTGAACTTGTCGATTGCAACGTACAAGTACTCAAAGCCCCCGACAGCGCGGGGAAAGGGGCCTAGTATGTCGAGCCCCCAGACCAAGAATGGCCAGGAAAGAGGGATTGTTTGGAGAGCTTGAGCTGGTTGATGAAGCTTCTTTGAATGGAACTGGCACGCTTCACACTTGGTTACTAGTGATGTTGCATCCTGGAGGGTTGTGGGCCATAAGAAACCTTGCCGGAATGTTTTGCCGGCAAGGTCCCTCGACCCTATGTGGGAGCCACATATGCCTCCGTGTATCTCTACAATAGCTCTAGTCCTTCCTCCCGGGGAATGCACTTAAATTTCACACCGTTTGGTCTTTTTCTGTACAGAACGAAGTCGACGAACTGATACATGGCAGACTAACGAGCTACTTTCTCTGCTTCTTCCTCCTCCTCAGGGAGTTCCCATGTTTGGAGAAATCAGACGGTATGTTGTGCCCATGCCGGAGCCTGGGGCTCGACGGCAAGGACCAAAGGCATTTTCTCTGCCATGGGAGTGGTTGTCTCGATGGCCAGGGCTTGACACCCTGCCGGAGTCTGTCGCCCCACAGCAGGCTCAGTGTCCATGACAACATCTTTGTCGGGCTCCTGGGAGCTCGGCGGGAAAGTACTTGCCGGGGCTTGAATTCCTCCGCTTGTTCTGCCCTATCGATGGTCCAACGGATGGTTGAGTTAATCGAAGCACAAAAGTACCTGGTTCCATAGGCAATTTGAAGGCAGCGCGTTTTGACAAGTAGTTGGCGATGCCGTTCTCCACTCGGGGAACATGCTCCTCTTGTATACCGTCAAAACGCTCTTCCAGCTTCCTCACTTCATCTACGTAGGCCTCCATCAATGGGCTTTGATAATCTTTGTTAACTTGCTTGACGACAAGCTGTGAATCACCCCTGACGATGATCTTCTTGATTCCGAGGTCTGCCGCGATCCTGAGACCGGCAAGCAATCCCTCGTATTCAGCAGTGTTGTTTGTTGACATATCCCTGGGAAAGTGCATCTGGACTACATACTTGAGGTGCTCTCTGGTGGGTGCGACGAGTAGCACACCAGCACCGGCGCCTTGGAGCGAGAAAGCCCCGTCAAAGTACATAATCCTGTCGCAACTTGTTTCCTTGCCGGGGAGAGCGGTCTCCTAAATCTCTTCGTCGGGCATTGAGGTCCATTCCGCAATGAACTCCGCCAAGATTCTGAATTGTCGAAGTGCTTTCAAACTTCAAACCAAAGCTCGACAATTCCAAAGCCCATTCCACAATCCTCCCGGTTGCGTCTGGGTTATGCAATATCCATTGCAACGGGAAGCGGGTGACGACGGTGATTTCGTGTGCGTGGAAGTAATGACGCAGCTTCGTCGAGGCCATAAGGAGGCCGAAGAGCAATTTCTGCACACCAGAGTACCTTGACATAGCTCCCTGCAAGACGGAGCTAACAAAGTAAACCGGGTGCTGCATCATCTTCTTCTTCTGCATTATTTCATTTGGTTGCGTCACTTCTGCTTCGCCAGCGTCAGACTCTGCCGAGGGCCTTTCCTTACCGGCACCAGGCCCTATCGGGGGGAGCTCTGGTTTGCCATCCGCCAGTCCTGCCGTTGCCACTGCCTCTTTGTCAACCTCCCTCTGTGCCACCAGCGTGGCGCTGACCACTTGGTTCGTTGCCGCTAGATATAGCAGCAATGGTTCTTGTGGTTTAGGCGCAACCAATATTGGCGTAGAGGAGAGGCACTTCTTCAAATCGTGCAGGGCTACCTAAGCCTTTGGGGTCCATTCCATTGGGCCTGCCTTTTTCAAGATTTTGAAAAAGGGAAGGGAACGTTCAGCAGACTTGGAGATGAATTTGCTCATGGCGGCAACGCAGCCAGCGAGCCGACGCACATCCTTGATCCGCCTAGGTGCCTCGATCTACTCAATGGCCTTGATCTTATCTGGATTCGCCTCGATTCCATGCTGTGACACAAAGAACCCGAGATGTTTGTCGGACGGAACGCCGAAGACACACTTCTCAGGGTTTAGCTTGAGGTTGATCTTGCACAAATTTGCAAACGTCTCTTCTAAATCTTGTACGAGTGTGGCCCTATCCTTGATTTCGACCACTATGTCATCCATATAAGCTTCCATATTTCTATGTAGCTAGGGCTCAAAACCAATTTGGACTGCTCTTGCAAATGTTGAGCCAGCACTCTTCAACCCGAAAGGCATTCGTAAAAAACAATACGTACCACATGGGGTGATTAATGTTGTCTTCTCTTCATCTTCTCTCATCATGAAGATCTGGTGGTATCCTAAGTAGGCGTCGAGGAACGATAACAAGTCGCACACGACCGTGGAGTCAACAATCTGGTGAATGCGCGCCAACGGGAAAGGGTGTTTCGGACAAGACCTATTGATATCTATGTAATCAGTACACAACCTCCACTTCCCATTTGCCTCGCGCACCGCCACCGGATTGGCCAACCACATTGGATGAAGTACTCCCCTCACCAAGCCTGCCGCTTCTAACTTTCTGATCTCCTCTGTGATGAACGCTCGCCGTTTCGGAGCTTGCTTCCTGACCTTCTGCTTGACAGGTCGTGCATGAGGACAGACAACAAGATGGTGCTCAATCACCTCCCTGGGAACGCCGGGGATGTCAGATGCTTGCCACACAAACACATCGACATTCGCCCGTAGGAAAGTGACGAGTGCGCCTTCCTATTTGCTGTCAAGGGTGGAGCCTATGGTGAAAGCCCCTCCCGTGCCATCCTCCTTGACGGACACCGTCTTGGTCTCTGGAGGAGCAGCTCTGGATTTTTTACTCTTGCCGGTGGAGCTCTCTGGCACGTCCTCGACGGGAGAACTACACTCCGAAGAGGTGCGTTTGCCGGAGTGGGTGCGAGAGGTCTTACCGGTCTTCATGCCCCCGGGCTTCGGCGGCAGGAGCAAGTGCCCTGGCGGCACTCGCTGCAACTGCCTCCTGGTAGAGTTGGTTAGCGCAGATCAGCGCATCCTTCTTGTCGTAGGGGACGGTGATGATGGTCATTGGCCCAGGAATCTTCAGCGTGTTGTAGGCGTAATGTGAGGCCGCCATGAACTTGGCTAGTGCTGGGCGGCTGAGGATTCCGTTGTAGGGCAAGGGGATCTTGGCTACATTGAAAACAATCCTCTCTGTCCTGTAGTTTAACTCGCCTCCAAACTTCACGGTCAGCGTGACCTTACCCTTTGGCTGACTCCTTCTCGGGTTGACCCCTTGAAATGTGCCCGTCTCTTCGAGGTCTCCATCAGGAATCTGCAGCCTTTTGATCACAACAGACAAGATCAAGTTCAGACCGGCCCCGCCGTCAACTAGCATTTTTGTCACCTTGAGGTTGCGTATTGTTGGAGAAACCAACAACGGCAAACACCCGACCGCAGTTGTGCGATCAGGGTGGTCCTCGGTGTAAAAAATGATAGGCGTGCTGGACCACTTCAGTGGCCTTTGAGCATCGCACGATGGTTCTGCTGCTGTGATCTCACGCGCCCACTGCTTGAGCTGGTGGTGAGAGGTGTGCAGCGAGGCACCACCATCAACACACATGGCCTCTGTATCTTTTTGGAACTCATGCTCACCGGACTCGTCGTCCTCGTCACGATCATCGTCTTCTTGCTTCTTGTCCCGGCCCCGAGCGGGCCTCTCTTGCTGGTTATCCTTGCCGCGGCGACCTCCTTGGCCGCCACGCTTCTTGCCGGATCCCTCAGCACCATCCTAACCCTTCTCCTTGTCCCGCCTCTCATACTCAGCTTTTTGCTTCTCAGCAAGCAGGTCAACTTGCCAGCAGTTCTGGAGGTCGTGGCCCTTGGTGCGGTGGATCTTGCAGTACTACTTGTCGGAGCCTCATGGCTTGTTGGCAGCCGCCAACAGGGCCGGTCCTGACTTTTTGGAGGCCCGGGGCGAACTTAAAAAGTGGGCCTAATGCAGTGAAAAATATAAATTACATCGATATAAAGCATAATCGGCGCAAAAAAAAGAAAATACAAAGCATAACGTTTTTATGCCCTAAAAAACTCCTTTTTTATTATTACTAAAAAATATATATCGGATCTAACTTATCTGCTATCATTTTCTTTCTTCTTTCTCAAAATCATGTTTTTAGCCAACATTTTATAAGAAAGGAGTGGAAATACCTGAATTTGTCAGTGGAAAAATAGAAGAAATCCAGCTATCCAATCCCAAGCATATCGGATCTTCCCAGGGTCCACATATCCTCAAATGAGGAATATGTACATAAATAGAAGATCAGTCTGGGAATCGCTAGAAAACAAAGGAAAACAGTAGTACAAAGATCAAGCGGAAAAGGACTATGCAATTACAAGATCTTTGTAGGCCTTTGACCCAAGAAACTGTCCTGTTGCAACTTGCAAAGTGAATGAGCTTATGAAGTGTTGCGTTCTGCCTGTTGCCGTCCGGTAGATGAGAATACTTATATGAAAATCCATAGGGGAGTGAGATGAAGAAACTGAAAGTGTATCAAAGAAATCAACTTTAGCGGCAGTATCCATTAATTTGCTAGGCATGCTGCATGCTTCGGGAGTAGGAGCGGAACGGGGAACAAGGAGACAGGAAGAAGAAACGACGGTGGCTGGTGTTACGAGATGGATCGATTGAATCGAAACTGGGATGGTGACTTTCACAATTCACGTAACCTACTAGTTTTTTCTAGCAGAATGTAACCTAGCTGATTGGACTACATGCTTTAAGGCCCATTTTGTTCGGCTGTGTAGCATATGTGCACAGGGTTGGGCCCCCCATCGGGCTGGGCCCTAGGGCGTTGCCCTTCTTGCCCCTACCCAGGGCCGGCCCTGGCCGCCAAGGCCTGGCAAGCGGCACACCAGGAAATTTCTTTGCCAGGGTCGTCTGCCTTGGCCTTCTTGGTAGCGTCGGTGTCCTCGGATCCCTCGACAGCAAGCAAGGTCTTGCCCTTGCGCTTCCTGTTATGGTGCTGGCCCTTCTTCGTCGGGGCAGCTGTGTCTTTTTCTGTGGAGTCGGTTTCCGCACCGGCGTCCTCACCGCGGTACTTCCTCCCCTCTTGAGCTCGAGTGCACCTATCGTCCAGAACATAAAGTTCGGCCACATATTTGACCTTGTTCATCGCTAGCTCTTCACACATCTTGCAGTTGTGCACATTCTGATGGAATGCGCTGATCATGTCGGCGGGATGAACATCTAGGATGTTGTACTGCACCCGGCTGAACCTGTGTATGTACTTGTGTAGGATCGAAAGTATGTCTAGAGGGGGGTGATTAGACTACTTGACCAAATAAAAATCTATCCCTTTCCCAATTTTAGTTCTTGGCAGATTTTGGCTATCTTAGCACAAGTCAAGCAATCTTCACACAATTCAAGCAAGCATGCAAAGAGTATATGAGCAGCGGAAAGTAAAGCATGCAACTTGCAAGAATGTAAAGGGAAGGGTTTGGAGGATTCAAACGCAATTGGAGACACGGATGTTTTTGTCGTGGTTCCGATAGGTGGTGCTATCGTACATCCACGTTGATGGAGACTTCAACCCACGGAGGGTAACGATCGCGCGAGTCCACGGAGGGCTCTACCAACGAAGGGTCCACGAAGAAGCAACCTTGTCTATTCCAGCATGGCCGTCGCCCACGAAGGACTTGCCTCACTAGCGGTAGATCTTCACGAAGTACGCGATCTCCTTGCCCTTACAAACTCCTTGGTTCAACTCCACAATCTTGTCGAAGGCTCCCAAGTGACACCTAGCCAATCTAGGAGACACCACTCTCAAAGAAGTAACAAATGGTGTGTTGATGATGAACTCCTTCCTCTTGTGCTTCAAATGATAGTCTCCCCAACACTCAACTCTCTCTCACGGGATTTGGATTTGGTGGAAAGAAGATTTGAGTGGAAAGCAACTTGGGAAGGCTAGAGATCAAGATTCATATGGTAGGAATGGAATATCTTGAGCTCAACATAAGGGTAGGTGGTTCTCTCTCAAAAAATGTGTATTGGAAGTGAAGATCTGTTCTGATGGCTCTCTCCACGAATGAAGAGTGGGTGGAGGGGTATATATAGCCTCCACACAAAATCTAACCGTTACACACAATCTGCCAAACTCGGTGGGACCGAATCGTTAAACTTGGTCGGACCGATTCAGCAAACCTAGTGACCATTAGGATTTTCAGTGGGACTGAGATGCAACTCGGTAGGACCGATATGGTTAGGGTTAGGGCATAGCGTAATCTCGGTGTGACCGATTACACAAACTCGGTGAGACCGATTTTGGTAATAAGCTAACCAGAGAGTTGGTCAGGTAAACTCGGTGGGACCGATTCGCTCTTTTCGGTGAGACCGAAATGTTACGAAAGGGAAACAGTGAGTTTACATTGCAATCTCGATGGGACCGATCGCTCACTTTGGTTGGACCGAAACGTTACGAAGGGAAACAGAGAAATTGCAATCCCATCTCGGTGAGACCGAGATCCCTATCGGTGAAACCGATTTGCTAGGGTTTGTGGCAGTGGCTATGACATGTGAAACTCGGTGGCTCCGGATAGGAAGAATCGGTGGGGCCGAGTTTGACTCTAGGTTTGGGTCATATGTGGATATGGAAAGGTAGTTGAGGATTTTGGAGCATATCACTAAGCACATGAAGCAAGAGGCTCATTAAGCAACACCTCATCCCTCCTTAATAGTATTGGCTTTTCCTATGGACTCAATGTGATCTTGGATCACTAAAAATGTAAAATGTAGAGTCTTGTTCTTGAAGCTTGAGCCAATCCTTTGTCCTTGTAATTTTGAGGGATCCACTTTCCTCATCCATGCCATGCCATCCATTGAGTTTTTCTGAAATATTCATCTTGTAATGATGTTAGCTCAATGAGCTATATGTTGTTAGGAATTACCAAAACCACCCAGGGATAGTTGCACTTTCAACTTGCGCAGGTTTTCACCTTCCTTCTGGGGATGATATGCAAATCACTTGCCTGGCCATGAGCTTGGTGGCCTCTAGTGAAGGCGCCAATGAACTCATGACACAAATCCGACCAAGAAGAAATGGAATCCGCCGGCAAGTGCATCAACCATGACATGACATTGGGTTTAAGTGCCAACGGGAAGTAATTGGCAAGCGCCTTGTCTTCGCGAGCTCCAGCAGCTTGCATCACAATGGTGTAGATGCTGAGGAACTCCGACTGGTGGGTATTGCCGTTGTACTTCTCGCCAACGACTGTCTTGAACATGCGGTGGGAAGGCCACTGGAACTGCTGCAACTCACGGGTGAAGGCTGTGCAACCCACCTCGTAAGGTAGGCCACCGGAGCACCCCGGAGTTGGGTGGTCCGTAGTGGGTCCTGCTCGCCTATCTGACTGATGGCGCGCTTTGTGCCGCCGCTCGATGGTAGTTCGAGCGTCTTCATGGGCTCGCTCCCGAAGAACATGGTGATGATCGCGGTGGGTCCATGGGTCGGACGACGCTATGGAGATGTTATCACAAGCGTCATCACGATGGACCGGCACCCGCGGTAGCTGACATGGGGGAGGAGAATGCACTGTGGCCGCAGCACCTCCGGTCCTCCCACCACTGGCATGCGGTAGCTCGACGGAGCGCCGGCCTAAGGGCCCCGCTGGTCGTAGATCATCTTTGATGGCAACGCCGACGAGGCTTCGGATGGTGGCTCTCCACTCGTGGAGCTTTTCCGCAGTAGGAGGAAAGTCGAGGAGCAACTGCGCGCGCGCCAAAGCTTCTGCTGGTGTGGGTGGCGGCGAAAGCTGTGTGGACCGTGACGCGCTCCGACTTCTAACCACGTTAGAAGGAGCTTTATCACGGCCTTGCGGCTGTGCGCCATTTTCACTAGTGCCTCGGCGTTCATGCTGGCCTTCTACATCCCGTGAATGAGGCACGGGACTCTTCCCACGGCGGCACCCGGGGTCACCAGCGTGGTGACGCTGATCATCGCGCACTACCTGGGAAGAGCGCGTCGTGGGCGCCGGTGTATGCTTCTTGGAAGTCGTCGCGCCGCCCTTGGAGGGCCCCGCGTCGCCCGCGGGGGGGCCGGCTCCGTCTTTGGATTTGGCGGCGTGCAACCCGTTGTCTCGCGCACGAACGACGCCGCTCGCCAGGCTTTGACTGCCAGAGTGATGTGGGTGTTCGCGGGCCGCGCCTTGGCTTCCGTCCGCGACTGGCCCACCACTCGCCCGCACTGGTACGGCCCATTCGGCTCACGATGAACCGATTGTCGTGATCGTCTTCTTCTTGGGATCCATGACGATGAAGAACTGCTAAACTAACTCCTAGACCATATTTTCAAAACTGCGCCCCCTACCTGGCGCGCCAAAGAAGTTGGTGTAAACGACACCTATGGAATCACTGGGATCCCTTCTACGGTTGGCGGGCGCGGGGTTGTGCAAAGAGCGGGTCTAGTAGCCAGCACAAAGATCGTTTACCCAGGTTCGGGCCGTGAGGATGCATAATACCCTAGTCCTGCTTTGGTGTATATTTGAGTGTTCTTGAGCTCTTGAACTAGCTATGGTGCGTGCGTAGTCCAAAAGATCCTAATCCCTCTCTAGTACGCCTCGGGCCTCCTTTTATAGTCAAAAGGGGTCGCCACAATGGCACACAGGAGGTGGAAAGGTATACAGTGGTTAAGCCTATCCTCTAGCACCGTCGGACAAACGCATTTAATGCGCTGCCGACGTGCCCTTCTTGCTTTATCGGGGACGGCATGGAAGCTCATCGCAGCTGTCGCCGCCTCATCTGGTTCCGACGCGCATCCGAGCTAATGAGGCTTTGTAGCACCATGTTGGCTGGCTGCTGGGCTGGCGCGGTGGCAGAGTCTTCACGAAGATCTGCATGCCACCACGTAGGTGCTTGCTGAGTTGGCCTGGAGGCCGCGCATCGCCACGCAGGTGCCTGCCTAGCTGGTTGGGCTGGCAGCTCTGTGGGAACAGCGGTGGAGTCTTGGTAGACGTGGGCCTGGCTATGGCCCCACAGGTGTTCTCAGCAAGGGTCTCGCCGTGGCATCGCTGTCGTCCCCGGCGAGGGTCTTGCCGGGGGTCTCGTGGATTTCCTCGGCAAGGATCTTGCCGAGGATAGTCGCCTTCTGGTCGTCATCTGATCTTGTGTGCTTATGATCTTCACAAAGATCTGCATGCTACCACGGAGGTGCCTCCCGAGCCTTGGTTCCAATGTGGTTGATGGTGTTGGAACCCTTGGGCTCAAGGTTGGCGCGCTCTGCTGGTTTTGGGCAACTTGCCCCGGCAAGGCTCTCGCCGGGGCTGCGGAGGCTGCCCTGGCAAGGGCCTTGCCGGGGGAGTCCACCTCACCCTTCTGCTTTTTGTGTCTCTGGTCTTGGCGTTGCTTTGCCCGTCTTGTGCCTTCAGCTTCCCTCCTCTGCCCTACTTAGTGTGGCCGCGGGCGCGGCTCTGACTGCCCGGGCACAAGTAAAGGGGTGAAAAAGGAGAGCCCCTACTTTTGTACACCGACGGCATGACAACTCCGCGGAACCGCTCCATTTCAATGTCTCTGGCCTGGTAGCAAATTCCGTCGATCACATGCATCCTCAAGATATCACGTTGGCGATGTTCTACTTTGTCGGGGACGTCACCTCCGCCAGGATGCGCTCGAGCCTGGCTACCACATCATCAGCATCGACGTTGACACGGCCGCCGCGGGCAATGATGAAGCCGCATGCTGCCTTTGTCTTGACTGAATCGCAGAGGGTGCCCATTCCTTGCGGGGCATCAGGCTCTCGATGAGCACTGGTGACGGCGGTTCTTTGGGTGGGTCGTCGATCATGCCGCCGAGCAGCTCTGGATTTTTGCACGGTGGATGGCAAACTTCTCATCACACCTCCTTTGCAATATGTTAATTGTGCTCCCAAGGACTGTGATGTCGATATCGCTGCCGATGGGCCATGGTGCCTGCACCGGCCGATGAAGCTCTTGCTCCCCGACCTGCTCCGGCTCGTTCTCCTCGCTGAAGATGTAATGCAGGTAGGCGTTGACGTTGAAGCTTTGGTCGTTTCCTGGCATGCTTGGAATAACTAATGGTAGATGGGTGAGGACTAGATCTTCGCAGAGTGTCGCGACGATGCATTGCCTCCTGGGTTATATGCAGCAAGCCGTTAGCTGGTGGCGGGAAACCAGTGAGGGAATAGGTGTGGATTTTACAATTCACCCATGTGGAGCACGGGAAGCATTCGCTGGAGCGCGGGAAGACTAAGTGGAGCACGCACACAACCCGAATACCGTAGCCGGTGCCACATGTTATTTATCACACAAGTGTTAACATAAGGAAATGCATGTGTAACTTACTAATAATCGCACGAGTACTTGCAGACGCATCATGTGCGATACTCCTAGCCACAGCAAGCAACTAGTTTGCATTTTTCAAAGTTTTTTGTACACCCAGAATCACACATGAACTAACTGTATTAACCGTCTGTTTTGTAAATTCTCATCGCAAACAGTTCATCCGAGTCGGTTGTTTGCCACGTATCACACACATCTTGTTAAGTTGATCCGTTTCTGTTGTGTTCGCTAATCAAAAACAGTTCGTCCGAGTGAACCGCATGCTCTATATCACACACACCATGATGTGGCTAACCGTTTATGTTGCACTCCCTAATAGCAAACGGTTCATCAAATTGAACTGTATGCCGTATATCGCACACACATTGATATGGCTGCCCGTTTCTGTTGTTCTGCCTCATCGCAAATAGTTCGAACGAGTTAACCGTGTGGCCTGAGTCGCACACGCAACTAAATTTTGAACCGTGTTTGATGCATCCTCCATTGCAAACGTTTTGCACCTTTTTTGACGGTTTTCATACACCACCGTTTGTGATTACTTCATCACACATAGTTTCTCGAAGGGTCTCTGATCGTAGTGTCGCGTTAGCAGCATCCTGCAGTAATGATGTGTCATGCATGACAAAATAAATAAAGTACTACATATGATACTAGCTACTCTATGATACTATGCATTGGACTAGTCACAGTGGAGTAACTTCAGCAGTAACATCGAGTCCAACTCAACAAATTTGCTTATGTGGCAATGAGTTAATGAGGAGAGAGGTAGTTTGAGTAACTTAGCTAGTTACTGTAAGATCACATGTCCCAATGCAATATGAGTCTATAACCTAATAAATGAGGCTTTTCATGTTACCATACTTATGTTACTACCCACTATGAAAGGTAGTAACATAATCTAGGCATATGTGTATGTTACTCTCCATTGTGGCTAGTCTTAGAGCAAGTACAATAGAGTGACATAAGCAGGCTATAAGGAATAGAATAATATATATATGTGATTATTAGTTGGAGGAAAGAGAAGAGGAGAGAGAAGAGAAGCGGGCTCTTGGTTAGTAGAGCCAGCTGCAACACGAGATCCAAGACACTTTGTGAGGATGTAAGGTGGGCCAACTATTGATAAACTAGTACGTATTTAAAACTTTTTATTGTACATGCCCGCTAAGAGGTTGGTTGTATATGACATGGCAACTTCTTATAGCCGACCGTTGGATGTATTAATAACCATGCTCTTAGTGAGGTAGCTATTATATCATAGACTAGCTAGTATCATACTCCCTCCTTTCCGATTTAGGCTGGTTGTAATGGTAGTATCATAAGCGGTATCATGCATGCCAACTAGACTTTCTAGATGATGTGGCAAATAATTAAATGAGAAAAGAGAGGATGTGGTATCATATCATGATACCGTATCATATTAAATGTTGTACTACTTTGTGTGATGCATGACAATTAATAAGGCAACCTAAGATACTAACTTATGATACTATGTATTATGGAAGTAGTATCATACACTAGTTTATATCATATGCATGATACTAGTATATGATACTCCCCATTTCAACCAGCCTTATTGGGCTCAATTAAAAAATCTCACCAACCAAGGTAGATGGTGAGTGGGGGGATACTTTTTGTAGTTTGTAAAAACACCCAATTAATGCTTTTGTTTTCCTCAAAAAATTATGTTCTCCAATGTATTAATTGCAATACATGCATGCATAAAGTACATGCATTGGTCAAGTTTCTCTTAATGCTTGCGTGTAATGATTTAATGCACCTTAGAATCTGATTATGTGATGGGGAACAACCAAATTGAGACCCTAAAATTTTGAGATAAGCCTATAAACCGGAAAGGAGGGAGTATATATGCATGATACTAGTATATGATCGGTAATACTTCCGTAATGCGCGCATGCATAGTATCATAAGTTAGTATCTTAGGTTGCCTTATTAATTGCCATGCATGACTACAAAGTAGTACAACATTTAATATGATACGATATCATGATATGATACCACACACTTGAAGGAAATATGCCCTAGAGGCAATAATAAAGTTATTATTTATTTCCTTACATATCATGATAAATGTTTATTATTCATGCTAGAATTGTATTAACTGGAAACATAATACATGTGTGGATACATAGACAAACAGAGTGTCACTAGTATGCCTCTACTTGACTAGCTTGTTAATCAAAGATGGTTAAGTTTCCTAACCATGGACAAAGGAGTTGTCATTTGATTAACAAGGTCACATCATTAGTTGAATGATCTGATTGACATGACCATTCCATTAGCATAGCACCCGATCGTTTAGTATGTTGCTGTTGCTTTTATCCATGACTTATACATGTTCCTTTGACTATGAGATTATGCAACTCCCGTTTGCTGGAGGAACACTTTGGGTGCTACCAAACGTCACAACGTAACTGGGTGATTATAAAGGAGTACTACAGGTGTCACCAAAGGTAGATGTTGGGTTGGCGTATTTCGAGATTAGGATTTGTCACTCCAATTGTGGGAGAGGTATCTCTGGGCCCTCTCGGTAATGCACATCACTTAAGCCTTGCAAGCATTGCAACTAATGAGTTAGTTGCGGGATGACATATTACGGAACGAGTAAAGAGACTTGCCGGTAACGAGATTGAACTAGGTATTGGATACCGACGATCGAATCTCGGGCAAGTAACATACCGATGGACAAAGGGAACAACGTATGTTGTTATGCGGTCTGACCGATAAAGATCTTCGTAGAATATGTAGGAGCCAATATGGGCATCCAGGTCCCGCTATTGGTTATTGACCGGAGATGTGTCTCGGTCATGTCTACATTGTTCTCGAACCGTAGGGTCCGCACGCTTAAGGTTACGATGACAGTTATTATGAGTTTATGAGTTTTGATGTACCGAAGGAGTTCGGAGTCCTGGATGAGATCGGGGACATGACGAGGAGTCTCGAAATGGTCGAGACGTAAAGATCGATATATTGGACGACTATATTCGGACATCGGAAGGGTTCTGAGTGGTTCGGGTATTTTCGGAGGTACCGGGGAGTTACGGGAATACGAGGAAGAAGCAATGGGCCTTGATGGGCCTTAGTGGGAAGGACCAGGAGGTGGCGCGTGCCCCTCCGAAGCCCAGTACGAATTGGACAAGGGGTTTGGGGCGCGGCCCCTCTCTCCCTTCCTTCCCCTCTTCCCCTCTTTCCCCCCTTGACCAAGTTGGACTAGGAAAGGTGGAATCCTACTCCCGGTGGGAGTAGGACTCCCCTGGCGCGCCCAAACCTAGGGCCGGCCTCCTCCCTCCCTTGCTCCTTTATATACGGGGGCAGGAGGCACCCCATGGACACACAAGTTGATCTACGGATCGTTCCTTAGCCGTGTGCGGTGCCCCCTTCCACCAAATTCCACCTCGATCATATCGTTGCGGTGCTTAGGCGAAGCCCTGCGCCGGTAACACATCAAGATCGTCACCACGCCATCGTGCTGACGGAACTCTTCCCCGACGCTTTGCTGGATCGGAGCCCGGGGATCGTCATCGAGCTGAACATGTGCCAAGAACTCGGAGGTGCCGGAGTAACGGTGCAGTGATCGGTCGGATCGCGAGGAGAACGTACGACTACTTCCTCTACGTTGCGTTAACGCTTCCGCTTTGGTCTATGAGGGTACGTAGACAACACTCTCCCCTCTCGTTGCTATGCATCACCATGATCTTGCGTGTGCGTAGGAATTTTTTTGAAATTACTACGTTCCCCAACAGTGGTATCAGAGCCTAGGTTTTTATGGTTTGATGTTATTTGCATGAGTAGAACACAAGTGAGTTGTGGACGATACAAGTCATACTGCCTACCAGCATGTCATACTTTGGGTCAGCGGTATTGTTGGATGAGACGACCCGGACCAACCTTACGCGTACGCTTACGCGAGACCGGTTCCCTCGACGTGCTTTGCACACAGATGGCTTGCGGGAGACTGTCTCACCAACTTTAGTTGAACCGAGTATGGCTACGCCCGGTCCTTGAGAAGGTTAAAACGGAGTCTATTTGACGAAGTATCGTTGTGGTTTTGATGCGTAGGTGAGATTGGTTCTTGCTTCAGCCCGTAGCAGCCACGTAAAATTTGCAACAAACAAAGTAGAGGACGTCTAACTTGTTTTTGCAGGGCATGTTGTGATGTGATATGGTCAAGACATGATGCTAAATTTTATTGTATGAGATGATCATGTTTTGTAGCCGAGCTATCGGCAACCGGCAGGAGCCGTATGGTTGTCGCTTTATTGTATGCAATGCAATCTCCCTGTAATGCTTTACTTTATCACTAAGCAGTAGCGATAGTCGTAGAAGCATAAGATTGGCGAGACGACAACGATGCTACGATGGAGATCAAGGTGTCGCGCCGGTGATGATGGTGATCATGACAGTGCCGCGGAGATGGAGATCACAAGCACAAGATGATGATGGCCATATCATATCACTTATATTGATTGCATGTGATGTTTATCTTTTATGCATCTTATCTTGCTTTGATTAACGGTAGCATTATAAGATGATCTCTCACTAATTATCAAGAAGTGTTCTCCCTGAGTATGCACCGTTGCGAAAGTTCTTCGTGCTGAGACACCACGTGATGATCGGGTGTGATAGGCTCTACGTTCAAATACAACGGGTGCAAAACAGTTGCACACGCGGAATACTCAGGTTATACTTGATGAGCTATGCATATAAGATATGACCTCGGAACACGGAGACCGAAAGGTCGAGCGTGAATCATATAGTAGATATGATCAACATGATGATGTTCACCATTGAAAACTAATCCATTTCACGTGATGATCGGTTATGGTTTAGTTTGATTTGTATCACGTGATCACTTAGAGGATTAGAGGGATGTCTATCTAAGTGGGAGTTCTTAATTAATTTGATTAACTGAACTTAAACTTATCATGAACTTAGTATCTGATAGTATCTTGCTTGTTTATGTTGATTGTAGATAGATGGCTCGTGCTGTTGTTCCGTTAAATTTTAATGCGTTCCTTGAGAAAGCAAAGTTGAAAGATGATGGTAGCAATTACACGGACTGGGTCCGTAACTTGAGGATTATCCTCATTGCTGCACAGAAGAATTACGTCCTGGAAGCACCGCTAGGTGCCAGGCCTGCTGCTAGAGCAACACCAAAAGTTATGAACGTCTGGCAGAGCAAAGCTGATGACTACTCGATAGTTCAGTGTGCCATGCTTTACGGCTTAGAACCGGGACTTCAACGACGTTTTGAACGTCATGGAGCATATGAGATGTTCCAGGAGTTGAAGTTAATATTTCAAGCAAATGCCCGGATTGAGAGATATGAAGTCTCCAAAAAGTTCTATAGCTGCAAAATGGAGGAGAACAGTTCTGTCAGTGAGCATATACTCAAAATGTCTGGGTATAATAATCACTTGATTCAATTGGGAGTTACTCTTCCAGATGATTGCGTCATTGACAGAATTCTCCAATCACTGCCACCAAGCTACAAGAGCTTCGTGATGAACTATAATATGCAAGGGATTACCAAGACTATTCCCGAGCTCTTCGCAATGCTAAAAGCTGCGGAGGTAGAAATCAAGAAGGAGCATCAAGTGTTGATGGTTAACAAAACCACTAGTTTCAAGAAAAAGGGCAAAGGGAAGAAAAAGGGGAACTTCAAGAAGAACGGCAAGCGAGTTGCTGCTCAAGAGAAGAAACCCAAGTCTGGACCTAAGCCTGAAACTGAGTGCTTCTACTGCAAGCAGACTGGTCACTGGAAGCGGAACTACCCCAAGTATTTGGCGGATAAGAAGGATGGCAAGGTGAACAAAGGTATATGTGATATACATGTTATTGATGTGTACCTTACTAATGTTCGCAGTAGCACCTGGGTATTTGATACTGGTTCTGTTGCTAATATTTGCAACTCGAAACAGGGACTACAGAATAAGCGGACACTAGCAAAGGACGAGGTGACGATGCGCGTGGGAAACGGTTCCAAAGTCGATGTGATCGCGGTCAGCACGCTACCTCTACATCTACCTTCGGGATTAATATTAGACCTAAATAATTGTTATTTGGTGCCAGCGTTGAGCATGAACATTATATCTAGATCTTGTTTAATGCGAGACGGTTATTCATTTAAATCAGAGAATAATGGTTGTTCTATTTATATGAGTAATATCTTTTATGGTCATGCACCGTTGAAGAGTGGTCTATTTTTTGAATCTCGATAGTAGTGATACACATATTCATAATGTTGAAGCCAAAAGATGTAGAGTTGATAATGATAGTGCAACTTATTTGTGGCACTGCCGTTTAGGTCATATCGGTATAAAGCGCATGAAGAAACTCCATACTGATGGACTTTTGGAGTCACTTGATTATGAATCACTTGGCACTTGCGAACCGTGCCTCATGGGCAAGATGACTAAAACACCGTTCTCCGGAACTATGGAGAGAGCAACAGATTTGTTGGAAATCATACATACGGATGTATGTGGTCCGATGAATGTTGAAGCTCGTGGCGGATATCGTTATTTTCTCACCTTCACAGATGATTTGAGCAGATATGGGTATATCTACTTAATGAAACACAAGTCTGAAACATTTGAAAAGTTCAAAGAATTTCAGAGTGAAGTTGAAAATCATCGTAACAAGAAAATAAAGTTTCTACGATCTGATCGCGGAGGAGAATATTTGAGTTACGAGTTTGGTGTACATTTGAAGAATTGTGGAATAGTTTTGCAACTCACGCCACCCGGAACACCACAGCGTAATGGTGTGTCCGAACGTCGTAATCATACTTTACTAGATATGGTATGATCTATGATGTCTCTTACTGATTTACCGCTATCGTTTTGGGGATACGCTCTAGAGACAACCGCATTCACATTAAATAGGGCACCATCTAAATCCGTTGAGACGACGCCTTATGAACTATGGTTTGGCAAGAAACCGAAGTTGTCGTTTCTTAAAGTTTGGGGCTGCGTTGCTTATGTGAAAAAGCTTCAACCTGATAAGCTCGAACCCAAATCGGAGAAATGTGTCTTCATAGGATATCCAAAGGAAACTGTTGGATACACCTTCTATCACAGATCCGAAGGCAAGACTTTTGTTGCTAAGTTCGAAAACTTTCTAGAGAAAGAGTTTCTTTCGAAAGAAGTGAGTGGGAGGAAAGTAGAACTTGACGAGGTAACTGTACCTACTCCTTTATTGAGAAGTAGTACATCACAGAAAACTGTTTCTGCGACACCTACACCAATAAATGAGGAAGCTAATGATGATGATCATGAAACTTTAGATCAAGATACTACTGAACCTCGTAGATCAACCAGAGTAAGATCCGCACCAGAGTGGTACGGTAATCCCATTTTGGAAGTCATGTTACTAGATCATGATGAACCTACGAACTATGAAGAAGCGATGGTGAGCCCAGATTCCGCAAAGTGGCTTGAAGCCATGAAATCTGAGATGGGATCCATGTATGAGAACAAAGTATGGACTTTGGTTGACTTGCCCGATGATCGGCAAGCAATTGAGAACAAATGGATCTTTAAGAAAAAGACTAACGCTGATGGTAATGTTACTGTCTACAAAGCTCGACTTGTCGCAAAAGGTTTTCGACAAGTTCAAGGGATTGACTACGATGAGAGTTTCTCACCCGTAGCGATGCTTAAGTCTGTCCGAATCATGTTAGCAATTGCCGCATTTTATGCTTATGAAATTTGGCAGATGGATGTCAAAACTGCATTCCTGAATGGATTTCTGGAAGAAGAGTTGTATATGATGCAACCGGAAGGTTTTGTCGATCCAAAGGGAGCTAACAAAGTGTGCAAGCTCCAGCGATCCATTTATGGACTGGTGCAAGCCTCTCGGAGTTGGAATAAACGCTTTGATAGTGTGATCAAAGCATTTGGTTTTATACAGACTTTCGGTGAAGCCTGTATTTACAAGAAAGTGAGTGGGAGCTCTGTAGCATTTCTAATATTATATGTGGATGACATATTACTGATTGGAAATGATATAGAATTTCTGGATAGCATAAAGGGATACTTGAATAAAAGTTTTTCAATGGAAGACCTCGGACAAGCTGCTTACATATTAGGCATAAAGATCTATAGAGATAGATCAAGACGCTTAATTGGACTTTCACAAAGCACATACCTTGACAAGATTTTGAAGAAGTTCAAAATGGATCAAGCAAAGAAAGGGTTCTTGCCTGTGTTACAAGGTGTGAGATTGAGTAAGACTCAAAGCCCGACCACTGCAGAAGATAGAGAGAAAATGAAAGATGTTCCCTATGCTTCAGCCATAGGCTCTATCATGTATGCAATGCTGTGTACCATACCTGATGTATGCCTTGCTATAAGTTTAGCAGGGAGGTACCAAAGTAATCCAGGAGTGGATCACTGGACAGCGGTCAAGAACATCCTGAAATACCTGAAAAGGACTAAGGAGATGTTTCTCATATATGGAGGTGACAAAGAGCTCACCGTAAGAGGTTACGTTGATGCAAGCTTTGACACTGATCCGGATAATTCTAAATCGCAAACCGGATACGTGTTTACATTAAACGGTGGAGCTGTCAGTTGGTGCAGTTCTAAACAAAGCGTCGTAGCGGGATCTACATGTGAAGCGGAGTACATAGCTGCTTCGGAAGCAGCAAACGAAGGAGTCTGGATGAAAGAGTTCATATCCGATCTAGGTGTCATACCTAGTGCATCGGGTCCAATGAAAATCTTTTGTGACAATACTGGTGCAATTGCCTTGGCAAAGGAATCCAGATTTCACAAAAGGACCAAACACATCAAGAGACGCCTCAACTCCATCTGGGATCTAGTCCAGGTGGGGGACAAAGAAAATTGCAAAATACATAACGGATCTGAATGTGGCAGACCCGTTGACTAAACTTCTCTCACAAGCAAAACATGATCACACCATAGTACTCTTTGGGTGTTAATCACATAGCGATGTGAACTAGATTACTGAATCTAGCAAACCCTTTGGGTGTTGGTCACATGGCGATGTGAACTATGGTTGTTAATCACATGATGATGTGAACTATCGAGTTAATCACATGGTGATGTGAGTTAATCACATGGTGATGTGACCTAGATTATTGACTCTAGTGCAAGTGGGAGACTGAAGGAAATATGCCCTAGAGGCAATAATAAAGTTATTATTTATTTCCTTACATATCATGATAAATGTTTATTATTCATGCTAGAATTGTATTAACTGGAAACATAATACATGTGTGGATACATAGACAAACAGAGTGTCACTAGTATGCCTCTACTTGACTAGCTTGTTAATCAAAGATGGTTAAGTTTCCTAACCATGGACAAAGGAGTTGTCATTTGATTAACAAGGTCACATCATTAGTTGAATGATCTAATTGACATGACCCATTCCATTAGCATAGCACCCGATCGTTTAGTATGTTGCTGTTGCTTTTATCCATGACTTATACATGTTCCTTTGACTATGAGATTATGCAACTCCCGTTTGCCGGAGGAACACTTTGGGTGCTACCAAACGTCACAACGTAACTGGGTGATTATAAAGGAGTACTACAGGTGTCACCAAAGGTAGATGTTGGGTTGGCGTATTTCGAGATTAGGATTTGTCACTCCAATTGTGGGAGAGGTATCTCTGGGCCCTCTCGGTAATGCACATCACTTAAGCCTTGCAAGCATTGCAACTAATGAGTTAGTTGCAGGATGATGTATTACGGAACGAGTAAAGAGACTTGCCGGTAACGAGATTGAACTAGGTATTGGATACCGACGATCGAATCTCGGGCAAGTAACATACCGATGGACAAAGGGAACAACGTATGTTGTTATGCGGTCTGACCGATAAAGATCTTCGTAGAATATGTAGGAGCCAATATGGGCATCCAGGTCCCGCTATTGGTTATTGACCGGAGATGTGTCTCGGTCATGTCTACATTGTTCTCGAACCGTAGGGTCCGCACGCTTAAGGTTACGATGACAGTTATTATGAGTTTATGAGTTTTGATGTACCGAAGGAGTTCGGAGTCCCGGATGAGATCGGGGACATGACGAGGAGTCTCGAAATGGTCGAGATGTAAAGATCGATATATTGGACGACTATATTCGGACATCGGAAGGGTTCTGAGTGGTTCGGGTATTTTCGGAGGTACCGGGGAGTTACGGGAATACGAGGAAGAAGCAATGGGCCTTGATGGGCCTTAGTGGGAAGGACCAGGAGGTGGCGCGCGCCCCTCCCAAGCCCAGTCCGAATTGGACAAGGGGTTTGTTGGGGAACGTAGTAATTTCAAAAAATTTCCTACGCACACGCAAGATCATGGTGATGCATAGCAACGAGAGGGGAGAGTGTTGTCTACGTACCCTCGTAGACCGAAGCGGAAGCGTTGACACAACGTAGAGGAAGTAGTCGTACGTTCTCCTCGCGATCCAACCGATCACAGCACCGTTACTCCGGCACCTCCGAGTTCTTGGCACACGTTCAGCTCGATGACGATCCCCAGGCTCCGATCCAGCAAAGCGTCGAGGAAGAGTTCCGTCAGCACGACGGCGTGGTGACGATCTTGATGTGTTACCGGCGCAGGGCTTCGCCTAAGCACTGCAACGATATGACCGAGGTGGAATTTGGTGGAAGGGGGCACCGCACACGGCTAAGGAACGATCCGTAGATCAACTTTTGTGTCTCTGGGGTGCCCCCTGCCCCCGTATATAAAGGAGCCAAGGGGGAGGGGCTGGCCGGCCAAGCCTGGCGCGCCAGAGAGTCCTACTCCCTCTGGGAGTAGGATTCCCCCCCCCCCCCAATCCTAGTTGGACTAGGATTCTCCAAGGGGGAGAGAGAGAGAGAGGGGGCGCCCACCTCTCCTAGTCCTAATAGGACTAGGGGAAGGGGGGAGGCGCGCAGCCCATGAGGGCAGCCCTCTCACCTCTTCTGCAAGGCCCATGTTGGCCCATTATGCCCCCGGGGGGTTCCGGTAACCCTCCCGGTATTCCGGTAAAATCCTGATTTCACCTGGAATGCATCCGATGTCCAAACATAGGCTTCCAATATATCATTCTTTACGTCTCGACCATTTCGAGACTCCTCGTCATGTCCGTGATCACATCAGGGACTCCGAACTCCTTCGGTACATCAAAATACATAAACTCATAATAACTGTCATCGTAACGTTAAGCGTGCGGACCCTATGGTTCGAGAACAATGTAGACATGACCGAGACACGTCTCCGGTCAATAACCAATAGCGGGACCTGGATGCCCATATTGGCTCCTACATATTCTACGAAGATCTTTATCGGTCAGACCGCATAACAACATACGTCGTTCCCTTTGTCATCGGTATGTTACTTGCCCGAGATTCGATCGTCGGTATCCAATACCTAGTTCAATCTCGTTACCGGCAAGTCTCTTTACTCGTTCCGTAATACATCATCTCACAACTAACACATTAGTTGCAATGCTTGCAAGGCTTATGTGATGTGCATTATCGAGAGGGCCCAGAGATACCTCTCCGACAATCGGAGTGACAAATCCTAATCTCGAAATACGCCAACCCAACATGTACCTTCGGAGACACCTGTAGAGCACCTTTATAATCACCCAGTTACGTTGTGACGTTTGGTAGCACACAAAGTGTTCCTATGGTAAACGTGAGTTGCATAATCTCATAGTTAAAGGAACATGTATAAGTCATGGATAAAAGCAATAGCAACATACTAAACGATCGGGTGCTAAGCTAATGGAATGGGTCATGTCAATCAGATCATTCAACTAATGATGTGACCTCGTTAATCGAATAACAACTCTTTGTTCATGGTTAGGAAACATAACCATCTTTGATTAATGAGCTAGTCAAGTAGAGGCATACTAGTGACACTCTGTTTGTCTATGTATTCACACATGTATTATGTTTCCAGTTAATACAATTCTAGCATGAATAATAAACATTTATCATGATATAAGGAAATAAATAATAACTTTATTATTGCCTCTAGGGCATATTACCTTCAGTCTCCCACTTGCACTAGAGTCAATAATCTAGTTCACATCGCCATGTGATTTATCAGCAATAGTTCACATCACCATGTGATTAACACCCATAGTTCACATTGATATGTGACCAACACCCAAAGGGTTTACTAGATTCAGTAATCTAGTTCACATCGCTATGTGATTAACACCCAAAGAGTACTACGGTGTGATCATGTTTTGCTTGTGAGAGAAGTTTAGTCAACGGGTCTGCCACATTCAGATCCGTTATGTATTTTGCAATTTTCTATGTCTACAATGCTCTGCACGGAGCTACTTTAGCTAATTGCTCCCACTTTCAATATGTATCTAGATTGAGATTTAGAGTCATCTAGATTAGTGTCAAAACTTGCATCGACGTAACCTTTTACGACGAACCTTTTTGTCACATCCATAATCGAGAAACATATCCTTATTTTACTAAGGATAATTTTGACCGATGTCCAGTGATCTACTTCCTAGATCACTATTGTACTCCCTTGCTTAACACAGTGTAGGGTATACAATAGATCTGGTACATAGCATGGCATACTTTATAGAATCTATGGCTGAGGCATAGGAAATGACTTTCATTCTCTTTCTATCATCTGCCGTGGTCGGGCTTTGAGTCTTACTCAATTTCACACCTTGTAATACAGGCAAGAACTCTTTCTTTGACTGTTCCATTTTGAACTACTTCAAAAAAAAATTCAAGGTATGTACTTATTGAAAAACTTATCAAGCGTCTTGATCTATCTCTATAGATCTTGATGCTCAATATGTAAGCAGCTTTACCGAGGTCTTTCTTTGAAAAACTCCTTTCAAACACTCCTTTATGCTTTGCAGAATAATTCTACATTATTTCCGATCAACAATATGTCATTCACATATACTTATCAGAAATGCTGTAGTGCTCCCACTCACTTTCTTGTAAAATACAGGCTTCATCGCAAGTCTGTATAAAACTATATGCTTTGATCAACTTATCAAAGTGTATATTCCAACTCCGAGATGCTTGCACCAGTCCATAGATGGATCGCTGGAGTTTGCATATTTTGTTAACACCTTTAGGATCGACAAAACCTTCTAGTTGCATCGTATACAACTCTTCTTTAATAAATCCATTAAGGAATGTAGTTTTGTTTATCCATTTGCCGGATTTCATAAAATGCGGCAATTGCTAACATGATTCGGATAGACTTAAGCATAGATACGAGTGAGAAATTCTCATCGTAGTCAACACCTTGAACTTGTCGAAAACTTTTTGCGACAATTCTAGCTTTGTAGATAGTAACACTACTATTAGTGTCCGTCTTCCTCTTCAAGATCCATTTATTTTCTTTGGCTTGCCGATCATCGGGCAAATCCATCAAAGTCCATACTTTGTTCTCATACATGGATCATATCTCAGATTTCATGGCCTCAAACCACTTCGCGGAATCTGGGCTCATCATCGCTTCCTCATAGTTCGCAAGTTCGTCATGGTCTAGTAACATGACTTCCAGAACAGGATTACCACACCACTCTGGTGCGGATCTCACTCTGGTTTACTTACGAGATTCGGTAGTAACTTGATCTTGAAGTTACATGATCATCATCATTAGCTTTCTTACTAATTGGTGTAGTAGTCACAAGAACAGATTTCTGTGATGAACTACTTTCCAATAAGGGAGAAGGTACAATTACCTTATCAAGTTTTCTACTTTCCTCCCACTCACTTCTTTCGAGAGAAACTCCTTCTCTAGAAAGGATCCATTGTTAGCAACAAAAAGTCTTGCATTCGGATCTGTGATAGAAGGTGTACCCAACAGTTTCCTTTGGGTATCCTATGAAGACACATTTCTCCGATTTGGGTTTGAGCTTATCAGGATAAAAAATTTCACATAAGCATCGCAACCCCAAACTTTAAGAAACGACAACTTTGGTTTCTTGCCAAACCATAGTTCATATTGTGTCGTCTCAACGGACTTAGATGGTGCCCTTTTTAACGTGAATGCAGCTGTCTCTAATGCATGATCCCAAAACGATATTGGTAAATCAGTAAGAAACATCATAGATTGTACTATATCCAATAAAGTACGGTTATGATGTTCGGACACACCATTATGCTGTGGTGTTCCAGGTGGCATGAATTTGTGAAACTATTCCACACGGTTTTAACTGAAGGCCAAAACTCGTAACTCAAATATTTTACCTCTGCGATCATATCGTAGAAACTTTTTATTTTCTTGTTACGATGATTATCCACTTCACTCTGAAATTCTTTGAACTTTTCAAATGTTTCAGACTTATGTTTCATTAAGTAGATATACCCATATCTGCTTAAATCATCTGTGAAGTTCTGAAAATAATGATACTTGTCGCGAGCCTTAATATTCATCGGACCACATACATCAGTATGTATGATTTCCAACAAATCTGTTGCTTGCTCCATTGTTCCGGAGAACGGCGTTTTAGTCATCTTGCCCAAGAGGCATGGTTCGCAAGCATCAAGTGATTCATAATCAAGTGATTCCAAAATCCCATCAGCATGGAGTTTCTTCATGCGCTTTACACCAATATGACCTAAACGGCAGTGCCACAAATAGGTTGCACTATAATTATTAACTTTGCATCTTTTGGTTTCAATATTATGAATATGTGTATCACTACGATCGAGATCCAATGAACTATTTTCATTGGTGTGCATGACCATAGAAGGTTTTATTCATGTAAACAGAACAACAATTGTTCTCTAACTTAAATGAATAACTGTATTGCAATTAACATGATCAAATCATATTCATGCTCAACGCAAACACCAAATAACACTTATTTAGTTTCAACACTAATCCCGAAAGTATAGGGAGTGTGTGATGATGATCATATCAATCTTGGAACCACTTCCAACACACATCGTCACCTTGCCCTTTAACTAGTCTTTGTTCATCTTGCAACTCCCGTTTCGAGTTACTAATCTTAGCAACTTGAACTAGTACCAAATACTGAGGGGTTGCTATGAACACTAGTAAAGTACACATCAATAACATGTATATCAAATATACTTATGTTCACTTTGCCATCCTTCTTATCCCCCAATCACTTGGGGTAGTTCCGCTTCCAGTGACCATTCCCTTTGCAGTAGAAGCACTTAGTCTCAGGCTTAGGACCATACTTGGGCTTTTTCACTTGAGCAGAAAATTGCTTGCCGTTCTTCTTCAAGTTCCCCTTCTTTCCTTTTGCCCTTTTCTTGAAACTAGTGATCTTGTCAACCATCAACACTTGATGTTTTTCTTTGATTTCTACCTTCGCTGATTTTAGCATCGCGAAGAGCTTGGGAATATTTTCCGTTATCCCTTGCATATTATAGTTCATCACGAAGTTCTACTAACTTGGTGATGGTGACTAGAGAATTCTGTCAATCACTATCTTATCTGGAAGATTAACTCCCACTTGATTCAAGCGATTTGTAGTACTCAGACAATCTAAGCACATGCTCACTAGTTGAGCGATTCTCCTCCATCTTTTAGCTATAGAACTTGTTGGAGACTTCATATCTCTCAACTCGGGTATTTGCTTGAAATATTAACTTCAACTCCTAGAACATCTCGTATGGTCCATGACGTTCAAAACGTCTTTGAAGTCCAGATTCTAAGCCGTTAAGCATGGTGCACTAAACTATTAAGTAGTCATCATATTGAGCTAGCAAAACGTTCATAACGTCTGCATCTGCTCCTGCAAAAGGTCCGTCACCTAGCGGTGCATCAAGGACAAAATTCTTCTGTGCAGCAATGAGGATAAACCTCAGATTACGGATCCAATCCGCATCATTGCTACTAACATTTTTCAACACAATTTTCTCTAGGAACATATCAAAATAAACACAGGGAAGCAACAATGCGAGCTATTGATCTATAACATAGATATGCTAATACTACCAGGACTAATTTCATGATAAATTAAAGTTCAATTAATCATATTACTTAAGAACTCCCACTTAGATAGACATCCCTCTAATCCTCTAAGTGATCACGTGATCCAAATCAACTAAACCATGTCCGATCATCACGTGAGATGGAGTAGTTTCAATGGTGAACAACACTATGTTGATCATATCTACTATATGATTCACGCTCGACCTTTCGGTCTCCGTGTTCCGAGGCCATATCTGTTATATGCTAGGCTCGTCAAGTTAAACCTGAGTATTCCGCGTGTGCAACTGTTTTGCACCCGTTGTATTTGAACGTAGAGCCTATCACACCCGATCATCACGTGGTGTCTCAGCACGAAGAACTTTCGCAACGGTGCATACTCAGGGAGAACACTTCTTGATAATTAGTGAGAGATCATCTTATAATGCTACCGTCAATCAAAGCAAGATAAGATGCATAAAATATAAACATCACATGCAATCAATATAAGTGATATGATATGGCCATCATCATCTTGTGCTTGTGATCTCCATCTCCACGGCACTGTCATGATCACCATCATCACCGGCGCGACACCTTGATCTCCATCGTAGCATCGTTGTCGTCTCGCCAATCTTATGCTTCTACGACTATCGCTACTGCTTAGTGATAAAGTAAAGCATTACAGGGAGATTGCATTGCATACAATAAAGCGACAACCATACGGCTCCTGCCGGTTGCCGATAGCTCGGCTACAAAACATGATCATCTCATACAATAAAATTTAGCATCATGTCTTGACCATATCACATCACAACATGCCCTGCAAAAACAAGTTAGACGTCCTCTACTTTGTTGTTGCAAGTTTTACGTGGCTGCTACGGGCTTTAAGCAAGAACTCATCTTACCTACGCATCAAAACCACAACGATAGTTTGTCAAATAGACTCCGTTTTAACCTTCTCAAGGACCGGGCGTAGCCACACTCGGTTCAACTAAAGTTGGAGAGACAGTCTTCCGCAAGCCATCTATGTGCAAAGCACGTCGAGGGAACCGGTCTCGCGTAAGCGTACGCTTAAGGTTGGTCCGGATCGTCTCGTCCAACAATACCGCTGAACCAAAGTATGACATGCTGGTAGGCAGTATGACTTGTATCGTCCACAACTCACTTGTGTTCTACTCGTGCAAATAACATCAAACCATAAAAACCTAGGCTCGGATGCCACTGTTGGGGAACGTAGTAATTTCAAAAAATTTCCTACGCACACGCA
Source organism: Aegilops umbellulata (assembly GCA_032464435.1). Classification (NCBI taxonomy): domain Eukaryota; kingdom Viridiplantae; phylum Streptophyta; class Magnoliopsida; order Poales; family Poaceae; genus Aegilops; species Aegilops umbellulata. The sequence goes on along the minus strand of CP136054.1, from coordinate 334,380,448 downwards.
AGTTCATGGTGATGCATAGCAACGAGAGGGGAGAGTGTTGTCTACGTACCCTCGTAGACCGAAGCGGAAGCGTTGACACAACGTAGAGGAAGTAGTCGTACGTTCTCCTCGCGATCCAACCGATCACAGCACCGTTACTCCGGCACCTCCGAGTTCTTGGCACACGTTCAGCTCGATGACGATCCCCGGGCTCCGATCCAGCAAAGCGTCGAGGAAGAGTTCCGTCAGCACGACGGCGTGGTGACGATCTTGATGTGTTACCGGCGCAGGGCTTCGCCTAAGCACTGCAACGATATGACCGAGGTGGAATTTGGTGGAAGGGGCACCGCACACAGCTAAGGAACGATCCGTAGATCAACTTGTGTGTCTCTGGGGTGCCCCCTGCCCCCGTATATAAAGGAGCCAAGGGGGAGGGGCTGGCCGGCCAAGCCTGGCGCGCCAGAGAGTCCTACTCCCCCTGGGAGTAGGATCCCCCCCCCAGTCCTAGTTGGACTAGGATTCTCCAAGGGGGAGAGAGAGAGAGAGAGAGAGAGGGGGCGCCCACCTCTCCTAGTCCTAATAGGACTAGGGGAAGGGGGGAGGCGCGCAGCCCATGAGGGCAGCCCTCTCACCTCTTCTCCAAGGCCCATGTTGGCCCATTATGCCCCCGGGGGGTTCCGGTAACCCTCCCGGTATTCCGGTAAAATCCTGATTTCACCTGGAATGCATCCGATGTCCAAACATAGGCTTCCAATATATCATTCTTTACGTCTCGACCATTTCGAGACTCCTCGTCATGTCCGTGATCACATCAGGGACTCCGAACTCCTTCGGTACATCAAAATACATAAACTCATAATAACTGTCATCGTAACGTTAAGCGTGCGGACCCTATGGTTCGAGAACAATGTAGACATGACCGAGACACGTCTCCGGTCAATAACCAATAGCGGGACCTGGATGCCCATATTGGCTCCTACATATTCTACGAAGATCTTTATCGGTCAGACCGCATAACAACATACGTCGTTCCCTTTGTCATCGGTATGTTACTTGCCCGAGATTCGATCGTCGGTATCCAATACCTAGTTCAATCTCGTTACCGGCAAGTCTCTTTACTCGTTCCGTAATACATCATCTCACAACTAACACATTAGTTGCAATGCTTGCAAGGCTTATGTGATGTGCATTACCGAGAGGGCCCAGAGATACCTCTCCGACAATCGGAGTGACAAATCCTAATCTCGAAATACGCCAACCCAACATGTACCTTCGGAGACACCTGTAGAGCACCTTTATAATCACCCAGTTACGTTGTGACGTTTGGTAGCACACAAAGTGTTCCTATGGTAAACGTGAGTTGCATAATCTCATAGTTAAAGGAACATGTATAAGTCATGGATAAAAGCAATAGCAACATACTAAACGATCGGGTGCTAAGCTAATGGAATGGGTCATGTCAATCAGATCATTCAACTAATGATGTGACCTCGTTAATCAAATAACAACTCTTTGTTCATGGTTAGGAAACATAACCATCTTTGATTAATGAGCTAGTCAAGTAGAGGCATACTAGTGACACTCTGTTTGTCTATGTATTCACACATGTATTATGTTTCCAGTTAATACAATTCTAGCATGAATAATAAACATTTATCATGATATAAGGAAATAAATAATAACTTATTATTGCCTCTAGGGCATATTTCCTTCAGGGTTTGGGGCGCGGCCCCTCTCTCCCTTCCTTCCCCTCTTCCCCTCTTTCCCCCCTTGACCTAGTTGGACTAGGAAAGGTGGAATCCTACTCCCGGTGGGAGTAGGACTCCCCTGGCGCGCCCAAACCTAGGGCCGGCCTCCTCCCTCCCTTGCTCCTTTATATACGGGGGCAGGGGGCACCCCATGGACACACAAGTTGATCTACAGATCGTTCCTTAGCCGTGTGCGGTGCCCCCTTCCATCAAATTCCACCTCGATCATATCGTTGCGGTGCTTAGGCGAAGCCCTGCGCCGGTAACACATCAAGATCGTCACCACGCCGTCGTGCTGACGGAACTCTTCCCTGACGCTTTGCTAGATCGGAGCCCGGGGATCGTCATCGAGCTGAACGTGTGCCAAGAACTCGGAGGTGCCGGAGTAACGGTGCTGTGATCGGTCGGATCGCGAGGAGAACGTATGACTACTTCCTCTACGTTGCGTCAACTCTTCCGCTTCGGTCTACGAGGGTACGTAGACAACACTCTCCCCTCTCGTTGTTATGCATCACCATGATCTTGCGTGTGCGTAGGAATTTTTTTGAAATTACTACGTTCCCCAAACAACACTCTCTTTCCTCATTTAACCGTGTGCTACATCATCCAAAAAGTCTAGTTGGCATGCATCATACCTTATTAGGGTGGCCATAGTGGGGGTATCACCGGTATCGTGCACTCGGGAATAGCAAATATGATGATGTGGCAAAGAAGCAGTAACATAGGTAGATACCGTAACATACATGGCCATAATTACGGTCATCTATGATATATACTACTCTATGATACTATATATGCACTATGAAGGTACGTACGTAGTATCATACACTAGTAACATATGCATGATACTATATATAGTATAAGATACTCCCCACTATATATGGCTGGCCATAGTGGTGGTATCATAGCTGACGATGTCATGCACTCGGACATAGCAAGTATGCTGATGTGGCAAAGAATTACATATATATAGAGAGGGTTAGAGTAACATATAGGTAGACACCGTATCATGTTAAATGAGATGGTAATTGGTGTCATGCATGGCAATGAATATGATCTATGATACTATAATCTATGTATTATACTATGCGCTATAATTAATTAAAGGTTGTATCTGTCGGATCGCGGGTTCTGGCAGACCCTTAAGGTTCGAACTCTGGGGTGCGCGCGGAGATTATGCCCTCTACCTCTCCGTCTCGCAATGATCTAAACTACAGGACGAACAGCACAAGAGACACAAGGTTTATACTAGTTCGGGCCACCATTGTGGTGTAATACCCTACTCTAGTTTGTGGTGGATGGATTGCCTCTTGGGCTGATGAGGATGAACAGTACAAGGAAGAACAGCCTCGCGAGGGTCTGTTCTTGGCTAGGGGATGAACTGCTGGGGGAGTTCGATCACCCTTCTCTCTCTCTCTAAGTGTGTTGCTAGCTCTGTTTGTGGATGCTACGTTCTAGCTGGTTTCTTCCTCTCTCTACCCTGGGGGTGGCTAGTCCTATTTATAGGCAAAGGCCCTGGGCCTCTTCCCAAATATTTGAGCGAGAAGGGCGCCAACAATTGGCCAATTCGAAGGGGAACATCTAGTACACTTATCCTGACTAAAGTTGGTCTTCGCCTGCCAAAGGCCCTGTGGTGACGCCGTTCTGGGCTCCATGGTGACCTCCTTCCCACCGTTGGACTGGTCTTGGTCTTGTTGCACCGAAATGGGTGCCTTTGCTTGATCCTCTCGCCTGCGCTTGCCCCCTTTGCACCAAAGAGGAAAGGGGGACGCTGCGCGGGCGCCTGCCTCGCACCCTTGGTCATCATGGCTTGCGTCATGGGCACCTCGCGAGGTACCCTGCCTTGATCTCTCCGCCTCCTCGTGAGCCATCCTGAGGAGGCCGCGCCAAAGGAAACACCATGTCGTCCGCCTCGCGAGGCTTGGCCCCTCGTGAGGGTATTGGGTCTTGTGTTGGTGAAGATGGGGCGCGCTAGGCCCCCATTCGAGCCACGCCGCAGGCCGCAGGCCGGCAAGTCTGGGGACCCCCGTTCCCAGAACGCCGACAGTATCATACACTAGTATCATATATATATGCATGATACTAGTATATAACACTCTCCACTATGAGTAGCCTAAGTATATATAGCCTAACTAAAACACCCACATGTAGTTGTAGTAGGGGTTTTGACTTTAATTAATTATATATGCACTAAAATGCAATGCAAGGTAAGTGCAAAGAATTTTTTAAACATAGCAGACGACCTGAAATGGGCCAGAATGATGTAGCTAGTAACTGATAATTTGTAGTCTGAAGTGCCGCATCTCCTTTTGGAAGCTACGGTCCTTCTTATGAGATGTTCCGGTATGGAAGGTGCGAGCGCCAAAACTTGTGCCAAACTTTACCAATTTTTTCCATGCGATCGTGAGAGCACGCGACATTGACACAATGATTTTCGTTATTTTCCGGACTCTATATGTGTTTCCTGAAATTAAAATACCAACAAGGCCTACGCCTCTGGCCGCACCCCGCGGCCAAACTGTTTGAAGTTTTTTCCCGTTTCTCACACAAAGCTCACAAAGCGACACACAAATGATCTTGCTAACACATACATGTAGATGCAACTATATGTATACATACAGACGAGATCTTTTTTTTGCATATTCATAGTTTGAGATTGCTAGCGAGGCCTGCTGCCTGGTAAAATGTACCAAAAAATCAAACCATAGGGTACGATCCTGATTTCTTACTGTGGAAAAAAAATTGGAGGCAAAAGGATGAACTCATGTTTTCTTTCAAAGAGCACACGGTTCACTCACGAAAGCCATGTGTCCACTAAACCGTGGCCGATGCCCCTCTCTGCCATGCGCGCGATCTGAGTTGTGCGTTCCGATTGGCCAGAACCCAGACCCCACGGATCGTACGTCTGCACCGTTGGATTCTCCTTGATCGAATGGCGATCCTCATCCCTTTTGACAAGACATGTAAATGTTTCCAAATAGCCCTTCTCGAAAAAAAGTTTTCAAATAGCAGACGGTTCACACACGAAAGCCGTGTGCCTACCAAACCATGGCCGATGCCCTCCCTTTGCTGCACGCGCGACCTGAGTCGTGCATTCTGATTGGCCAGAACCCAAACCCCACAGATCATACATCTTGTCGGCGTTCTGGGAACGGGTGTCCCCAGACTTGCCTGCCTGCGGCCTGCGGCGTGGCTCAAGTGGGGGCCCAGCGTGGCCCATCTTCATCAACACAAGCTCAAGACCCTTGCAAGGGGCCAAGCCTCGCGGGGTGGACGATAGAGAGCTTCCTCAGGAGCGGCCTCATCAGGCAGGCTCGCGAGGAGGCGGAGAGACCAATGCAAGGGGACCTCGCGAGGATCTAGTGATGCAAGCCATGACGATCAAGGCCAGGCAGGCGCCAGGCGAGCGCCGGCCTGTGCAGAGTCCTTGTTTCCCCTTTGGTGCAAAGGAGGCAAGCTCAGGTCAAGGTATCAGGCAAAGGTTACCATTCCAGTGCAACGAGAACAAGACCAGCCGGGCGGTCGGACGGAGGTCACCGTGGAGCCCAAGACGGCGTCACCACCAGAGATTTTAGCAGCCGAAGACCACCTTTGGTCAGGATAACTTGTACTAGATGTTCCCCTTAAAAATGGCCAATTGTTGGCGCCCTTCCCGCTCATTATTTCAGGGAGAGGCCCAGGGCCTCTATAAATAGAGCTAGCCACCCCAGAGTAGAGAGGGGGAGAGAAGAGCAAGGTGAAACCCAGTATAGGCTAAGTAGAACAACTGCACCAGCTCAAGAACACCTCTCGTGAGGCTGTTCTTCCTTTGTACTGTTCATCATCAGCCCCTGAGGCAATCCACCACACCACACACTGGAGTAGGGTATTACACCACAACGGTGGCCCGAACCATTATAAACCCCGTGTCCCTTGTGTTGTTCATCATTTTCATCTCAGTTCGCACGAGAGGATCAGACGTAGATCGGTAGGGGAGAGATCTCCGGGCGCACCCCAGTGTTCGAACCTCAAGGATCAGCTGGAACCCGAAATCCGACATTTGGCGCGCCAGGTAGGGGTGTGTCGGAATCTTTCCTCCACCGCATCTTGTTCCGCCGCTTCACGACCCAGATGTCAAGCAACCCGGCCGCTAACGCCGACCGCTGGGCGGCGTGGCCCGCCCACGCCGTGTCATTGTCTCAGGGCAACCTCAACCTTGCGCCTCAGGCAGCTCGCGCTCCACAGGGCGCTGCGGGGCGTGGGCGACGCGGCCAGATGTCGCCTGCCCTCATGCCACGGCAGGTGCGGGCCGCAGCAAGGGCCTCGAACCATGCCGCTGCCACAGCGCCGTCACCCGACCAGAGCAGGCGAACTCCAATGCCTCGCTCACGGTGGCCCGAGAGCTACTACGGTGCCGTTTGTTGGAAGGCGGCCGCGACGTGTTGCTGGAGCGAGTGGCCGAGCTCCTGGACGCCGCCTCCTCAGGAGCCCCCTTTCTGCATCCAGCTGCCTCCCCAGGTCCAGGACGGGTCACACGGCGGTGTTGTGCGTGCTCATGCCACTTCAAGCGGGCTCCCGGGCCAGTCCAGCGCCAACACCACCATCAGCACCGGGCGGCAGGTCGCGCCGGCCTTTCCTCAGGACGGCGAAGGTATGCGCGCCATAGCCTTCGGCCTCAGCGGACCACCACGCCATCACCCCCAAGGTGACGCTCCAAGCCAGACTACGTGGCACGTGGGGCGCTATGGTGAGGTCCACGAGGTGGTAGCCCCGGAGGCTTATGCCCCCCGCATGGTGGATCAGGGACGCACACTGGAAGAAGATCACGGCTCATTCCTCGGGCCCAGCTGGGACGAGGAGGCGCCGGAAGCCGAGCTCTTTCAGGGACACCAGGAGAGCCTCGACAACCGCGCCGACAGCAGCAACTATCGGGTACCACTCATCCCTCAGGAGCAAGCTTACGCTAACCATGGGTCGCAGGAGGTACAGGTCGCCGCAGCAGATGGCTGCCCCAATGCTGCAGCCTCCTATCCCTCAGGAGGAGGGCGCAGGGGGCTGCAGGAGAGGGGCCGAGATCAGGGCTCGCCCTTGCGGCGGTCGGAGCAAGGTGTTCTCAGGCGGTGGGCCCTCTGCCGGGGAGGTGCCCCGTTGCCTGCCCCCGGCAGAGGACCCGTGGTCGTCGGGGGAACCGCTGGCGACCGCTCTACCCCGTTGGGTCGTCCTTGGTTTCTGGTCGCCGCCAATGGTGGCAGAGTGTGGCGCAACGCAGGGCCCTCGTCTGGCGATATGAAGCAAGGCCAGTACCTGTGAAGAAGGCCCAGTGCCTGTGAAGCTCGCTGCCCCGTGACACTCTCACGTAATAATGAGTGGGGTTGTACACGCCCTGGAGTCTCAGGGGTGCCGGCCTCAGGCCCTGGGGCTCCCGCCCACGCCCAGTGGTAGCACTTAGCTCCGTGCTGGTGAGAAGACGTCGAAGACTACACTAGGTGCCGGACGCGGCCTTTTGCTTTTTTGCTTCTTCCTGGTTGACGAGTTCCTTCGGTTTGGATTTAAGTTGGATTTGAATTCGAAGCTTGCGTGCGTTGGGGAAGGGGTGTTTAGTCTCGTTCGAGCAATCTCTCGCGTTCTGATTTCGGCTTTACGCCCCAAGCTAGTGTCGGCTGCCTCCCCCCCCCCTTACGAGCACCTCGTGAGCTGGGCCGGGCCGGGCACGCCCACAACCAGGACCACTGTCCCCGCTCCCTCTCCGGAGGTTCTCATCACAGGATCAGCGGGTTAACCGAAAAGCGCCCAAGGCGCGGCGTCCCCTTGCAGGCCCATCCAGGGCTCGCCAGGGCTGAAAGGTAAATAAACCAACAAAACCGTCGCCAGGCTAGCGACTAAACTCACGCGCAACATTGTACTCGCGAGGGTACCGATTACAATTCTTTACATGAGGGGCCTCCCCTCCCAAAATGCTCTTACACTCTTCAGGGCCAAGCCCAAGTCTTCTCTGTGTAGGATAAACCGCGGAGACATGCAGTCAGTCGGACATATCACTCACCGCATCTTCTGGGGCATTCCCGGAAGCGTCGCTGGCATCGCTGGCGCCGTCGCCCCCGCCACCGCGTTCCCGTCAGCACCAGGCTCATCTACAACGCCGCCTTCGTCAGCACCCACGACTACACCGTCGTCGTCGGAGGTGAAGGCCCGGACAAGGGCATCCACGTTGTTCTCCACCCATTGCGCCAGGTCGCCCCGAACAGCCATGGGCACGGGTGCTATGGCGGCATCGAAGTCGAAGTGGGGGTCCCTTTCCTGCAGATAGCTGAAGACACGGAAGAAGGCGTGCTTAAGCAAGGCTCGGCTCCTCTCTTTGACGAGCCAACGGGCCCTCTCGGAGCGGTTCTCCAGAAGCGTCACCATGTTGGTGAAGAATTGAAGGTTACCGGCATACTTGGTCTCATGCGGTTCCTTAGGGGAGGCCTCGCAAATCTCACCTAAGGCTGAGTTGGCCTTCTCCCTGAGCGTCTGAAGCATGGGAGCGTGCTCGTGCTCCAGGAGCCTCCGCTGGCAGATCTCGTCCTCATTTTGCCGTGCGGTGGCTTCGGCATCACCAACCCTCTGTCGAAGAAGAAGAAGCTCAGCCCGGGAAGAGGACAACTCCGCCTGTGCCGTGTCAAGGGCGGCTGCGGAAGAATACGCACGCCGCGTCTCTTCAACTAACTTGTCCTTGATGGCCACTGTCCTGCCCTCGGCCTAGGCCCTGATCAGCATCGACTTCTCCTCGTGTTCACGCTCGAGGGCCGAGCGAGCACCCGTCACACGGCGGTCGACCTCTTCCTAGATCCGGGCCTCGCGCGCCACCACGTCGTCCTTCGCCTGGGCCGCCAGGCGCTCCCTCGTCTCCAACCACTCCAAGTCAAGGCTGCGCTCGGCGGCCTCGAGCGTCAGCGCCTCCTCGCGCCTCTGGAGCTCCACCGGTCGACGACGCTCCCCTGCATCAACCCAAGGGCCGCGTGGCGCAGCTCCACTTGCTGCTCCAGGGAGTTCCTCCGGGCTTGAAGCTCCCGTACGCGCTCCTCCGCATCCCTGCGCCGCCGGTCTGCCTCCCGAGCCTCCTCGACGGCCTGGGAGCAGGCCTCCCGTCAACATCGTCGCCGCCCATGCGCATGCTCTGCTCCATGTACGTAGACACGAAGGGAAGCCCCAGCTTCTCCGCTGTGGCACAACAACAAAAGGGATCAAAAATCAAGAGAAGGGAAACTAGGAACATCACATGGGGCTGCCATATTCCTGCGGATTCAGTCCACAGCAGCGACAGAAGATTACACGGAGAAGAGACGAGGTCGTGAGCGACGCACCGAGGTAGTCGACAGGGATGCGGCCGTTGGAGAAGCGTCCGGTGGGGCGGTGGGTGTCGAAGTCCCGCCCGTAGGGCTCGCGGTCGGCGCGGGCGAGCGTGCCGAGGTAGTTGTTGGTATCGACGTCGAACGTGGAGTCGCCGATGACGAAGAGCGTGGGGACGAACGGGGTGGGTCGGGTGAGGAGCACCAAATCTCGATGGAGACAGTGCAGCGGCCAGAGGAGAGCCCGGTGGAACTGCTCGACCCGGATGGGGAGAGGAGCTACTCGATCCAGATGGGCGCTTGTGTCCTGGATATCACGGGAGGAGGGGTTTTGCACCGCCCTGATCCCGGATCCGGTGGCATCTAGCCTCGCGGTCACCATCGCTGGTGGCTGCTCTAGCTGGAGTACCCGCGGCCAGAGACGACAGAGCCGGTGTCGCGGTAGGTGACGACGAAGGAGAGGACGATGAAGACGATCCGGCGTCGCATCCAGTGGCTCAGCCAGATGCCACCGCCGAGGATGACGAGGGAGTGGACCAGGACCCCCACTCGCGGTCGGTGGTGGCGACCATGTCCACGACGGCTTCCTTCTAGGGCCAATTGGATCTAAGAGTGGGAAGGGGAGGGATCTGGATCGGGAGCGCGATGGGGAGGGCCGAGCGGTGACCGTGTGGGGGAAACGCCGGAGGAGTGGGGTGGGGTCGGCGGCGCGTCGAGATCCAGAGGGAGGGAGTGAGGTTTGGGGCGGCGGCGGGGAACCCAGAAGGAGGAGTGGTGTGCAGCAGCGGTGTATCCAGAGAGAGGTAGAGGGTGAGAGCGCTAGGGTTCGCTGCGCGGGGAGAGAGTGGAGTGGTGTGCGGTGGTTTTTTTAGGGGTTGCTCATCTTGGGCGAGGTGAGGGCCGTTGGATCCAGGAGGATCCGACGGTAGTTTATCCATGATCCGCGTGAGAGGCCTTTGGACCAATCAGAACATAGTATACAGGTATGCTATTTTGACCATTTAAATTGGTCATAATTGACTAAAAGTAAGGTGCTAAATCATGTTAGCTATTTTATTATGACCTGAAAATAGGAAAATAAAACTTCTCGTTGTGTCAGCAAATTTGACTATAGTTTTCAGGAATAATCACAAATTGAAATAAGACAAATATTTTTTAAAGAGTTATGAGAAATGAGTTCTCTTAAATCATTTTTCATTTTTCGAGTGTCCAAAATGAGTTTTTTGTGAAGGACCTATAATATATTTGTTGCAAAATTGGACCAAATGGTTGGATGTCAAAAGATTCGATCCACCTCTGGTGAAAAAGACAAATTTCCGCCGATTCAGTTGGAAGCGGGTCAAATTTGGACAGCGGCTGCCTCATAGTTTACTTTTTATTTTTTCAAAAAATCATTTCTAGGTACATAAGTATCTATTTAATCAGAGAAACATAATTTTCTTTCTAAGTTCAACCACTAGGTAGGAACGGTCAAGCCCGTGGTTTCGACCGCATTTTGAAACGGGCATAAAAATGCCAAAAGATAAAAAAAAACCTTCGCATTGTGTCATTATATGTGACCAAGTTACGAGGAAAAATAATAAACTTATAATACGGCAATTCCTTTAAAAAAGTGTTCTCAGAAACGAGCTATCATGTGTGGAGATCAATGGCTTTGAAGCAAAATGATCAATCTTATAGCCACATTCATGGCATAGTTTGTTCAGATGATCTCATATTGTGCACAAAGGTGCATATTGGAATGACAAACAATGTTGCCTAAGGAAACTTCCATTTTCTTTGCACGAAAAAATGATTTTCCATTTTCCGAGTGCCCCAAATGAGGTTTTTTTGTGAAGGCTCTACCAAATAATTGTTGCAAAATTGGACCAAATCATTTTTCTAAAATACTAGGCCATATTTAATGCACAATTGACCAAATGGTTGGGTGTAAAAAGTTTTGATCCACCTCTGGTGAAAAAGACAAATTCCCGCCGATTAGGTAGGAAGCGGGTCAAATTTGAACTACAGCTGCCTCATAGTCTGCTCTTTATTTTTTCCAAAAAGTTATTCCTAGGTACATAAGTATCTATTTAATCAGAGAAACATCTAAAGTTTTCCAAGATTCAACCACTAGCTAGGAGCGGTCAAGCCCACCGTTTTAATCGCATTTTGAAACGGGCATAAAAAATTCAAAAAAAATCAAAAAATTGGAAATCCTTCGCATTGTGTCATTATATGTGCCAAGTTTTGAGGAAAAATAATAAACTTGTAATACGGAAAATATTTTAAAAAAGTGTTCTCAGAAATGAGCTGTCATGCGTGAAGATTCATGGCTTTCAAGCCAAAATGATCAATCTTATGGCCACATTCATGGCATCGTTTGTTCAAATGATCTCATATTGTGCACAAGGGTGCATCTTGGAATTCCAAACAATGTTGCCTAACGGAGTTTTCATTTTCTTTGCACGGAAAATACATTTTCCATTTTCCTAGTGCCCAAAATGGGTTTTTTTGTGAAGGACCTACCATATATTTGTTGCAAAATTGGAGCAAATCAATTTTCTAAAATACTAGGCCATATTTAATGAACAATTGACAAAATGGTTGGGTGTCAAAAGTTTTAATCCACCTCTTATGAAAAAGACAAATTCCCGCCGATTCAGTAGGAAACGGGTCAAATTTGAACTGCAGCTACCTCATAGTTTACTATTTATTTTTTTCCAAAAATCATTTATAGTTACATAAGTACCTATTTAATCATAAATACATGGTTTGGTGGCGATACATCAAGGTTTGGGCGGTGGCCGAGGCCCCCAACTCTAGAGCGCGTAAACTCGCATGCCAGACGGGTGGTCACCGCGTGACCGTGGCGTTGCCATGTGTTCTGGGCAGCCTAGGCATGTCTAGTGCGTTGGGCACTCCCCAGGTAGGTGCTAGGAAGAAAATTACAACATAAGATTCTCACGAGGAGACAGATCGATGCTAAAACATGAATTAGCAGCCAAGTGTTTGATTAGCGGTACGGGAAATGTACATGGCTAATGAGCGTGAGTTTTGGCCGAGGATGATCAGTTACTAAGAAGATCGTCTTCACAAATTTTCAGCTCAAAAGGAGGAGCCTAGGTGGTACTTGCTTTGCAAACTACCACACTGGACATAAATACGAATCTTGAAGCTCAGCTGAAAATAATGAATGGATTGAGCTGGCATTTGGTGGAGGATGGTTATTTGGGCATAGGAAAGCACTATAGAAAATGGATACTATTTGGACATGCCAAAGTGGTACTTCCTTCACAAACTGTTGTTTTGAATAGAATACGAAAATGTATTTTTTTGAATTATTTTTGAACTAGGCAAGGAAGGCTTTTTTACATATTTGACGAAGATATGACCCAAATAATTTATGAGATATTTTTGGGAATTTTGGGAATGGCAGAAATATAGGTTGCTTCACAACCTAGGGCAAAAACTGCCACATGGACATGACACATAGGCAAAACTGACGAGGTGGCGCCTAGTCATAGCAACCCACCACAATTTACAAGGTTATGACCATCTATATTGGGCATGATTAGCTAGAAATAAGGCAGCAGACCAGTGCTATCTGCTTTATGACCATTTCATGTAAGTAAATTACGACCTTTCTGACCAAAATGGTCGTTATAGTTTAGGGTTTGGAGCCCCCCGAACAGCTTTTGACCAATTGGTCTGAAATGGTCACAGATCTATGACCAATTCTTCCAGGGTCACTGACAGAAGGTCACTAGTTGACATATTTCTTGTAGTGTGAACGCACAGGGAAGAAAAAGGGAGAGTGTGTATTTCATAGATCCTGAATTAGCAAATGGCACAACAATACATGGTAAGGACCTACAGGACTGGGCCGTTAACACGGTCATCCGTCTCTTCGAAAGCACGTCCCATGCAGAATCATTTCTCTGGCTATATCATGAACGGTAAGTCAAGTAAACAACCACGCATACACTTATTGTCTTTCAGATTTCGACATAATTTGTAAGTTCATGGCTTTCTTAATATGTAGAGATCACTAGATATTGGTATTCATTGTTCCAAACAAGAACACAATTTACTACAACGATTCTCTCAGAGAGTTAACAAACGCTCAGGATCTGACGCATCTTCAGCAATTCATGGATAGCTATTCAATTCTATGATGTTGAAATTAATTTGCATTCATATCTGGTTCAATAATTGATGTTGTCAAAATTCATCATCATTTGCAGTGTGCTTGCATTGTGGAAAACTAAACTAGGGAACCTGTTCAAGAGGGAACTACCTCTGCAGCACAAGATCGTTTCTCCGGTAACACATCGAAATCCGTTATTTTCGGAAAATTTATCCAACAGTCTGCAAATACCTTTCCTTGCGCTAGTCAAATATTCAAGCTTCTGAATAAACCCCTTTCTATTTTGTCCAAACAAAAAATAATGCATCTAACACCGGTTAGGTTGTTCCTAACAGGACAAATACATGACTAATTCTGTACAAAAAATTTCAGTGTCCTCAGCAAGAAGCAGGGACGAACTTTTGTGGATACTATGTTTGCAGACACATGATCTCCATCTGCAAATCTGCTGATAGTTGTGACGATCCTCGTGAATTAGTACCAGTAATTCTATCTTAATTAATATCTTCTACTCCACTCATATGGCGCATTTTGATCTTAAAAATACTGCAGCTCATCTTAAAACCGAGGAGCCCTGAACCGCACCCGGCTGGTGAATTGCTGATGGTTTGAAGATTTATCAGCTACTTCTTCCTAGATCACTACATCAATCCCACTAGTGATAATGAAGATTTCAGCATGCCTTCTCCTGAAACATTGAGTAAGAGTTAGCCGCTAAACATATAACACATGGATCCATTGTTTTCCATCTGATGAGGTCTTTGTATTTCGTACACTATGATTAATTATGTAATGCATATATGTGTGGACAAATCATTGGAATTTAGCTACCATATGTTCAATTGCAATTGTTGCGAAATCTGATAAATATTCTTCCTGTGGACACTATTTGTTCAATTGAATATTGTGCCGAATTTGCTTTTTGCGTGCCAATTCAAAATGGGATATTTTTGTTTATTTGTTCAATTGAATATTGTGGCGAATTTGTTTTTCGCGTGACGATTCAAAATATGATATTTTTGTTTATTTGTTCAATTGAATATTGTGGCGAATTTGCTTTTTGCCTGCCAATTCAAAATGGGATATTTTTGTTTTAACCTGCCAATTGCTCCGCACATGGTTCAACTAAATGAGTGTGCGCGATCCACATCGGAAAGCATACATCAATCATAGCGGAACCTTCGGTGATACACAACATATCGCAAACGATTTGCAGTGCTACTACGTGTGCGTAGGGTCTCCAGAACCGTTTGTGATATCGTGTTATCGCACATGAGAACTGGGAGTAAACCATGCCCAATGTAAAATACAATCCCAGTCGTAATTTTTTCAGGAAACGTGTGGGATCCCAAATGAAAAGAACACGTCAGTCTTGCAGCAACCGTTGGTGATACCCAAAAAATCACAAACGGTCTGTAGCACTTGTATGTGTGCGAAGGGACTCCTGAACCGTTTGTGATAGAGCATTATTGCAGATGGTAATTTTTGACAAACGTGTGCGATGGAGTCTTGCATAGCAGACGGGTTTCGCAGAAAACTCGTGTGCGATGGGGCACAAACAGTTCATATGTCGGCCCGTGTGCCTTACATACTATTTCCCAAACGGTTCATTACAACAAACCGTATGTGAGGGAGTCCTAGATTAGGGGGTGTTTGGATAGCCGGACTATACCTTCAGCCGGACTCCTGGACTATGAAGATACAAGATTAAAGACTTCTTCCCGTGTCCGCAAGGGACTTTCCTTGGCATGGAAGGCAAGCTTGGCGATACGGATATGTAGATCTCCTACCATTGTAACCGACTCTGTGTAACCCTAACCCTCTCCGGTGTCTATATAAACCGGAGGGTTTTAGTCCGTAGGACAACAGATAACAATCATACCATAGGCTAGCTTCTAGGGTTTAGCCTCCTTGATCTCGTGGTAGATCTACTCTTGTACTACCCATATCATCAATATTAAACAAGCAGGACGTAGGGTTTTACCTCCATCAAGAGGGCCCGAACCTGGGTAAAACTTCGTGTCCCTTGTCTCTTGTTACCATCCGCCTAGACGCACAGTTCGGGACCCCCTACCCGAGATCCGCCGGTTTTGACACCGACATTGGTGCTTTCATTGAGAGTTCCTCTGTGTCGTGGCTTTTAGGCCCGATGGCTCCTCCGATCATCAATAGCGATGCAGTCCAGGGTGAGACTTTTCTCCCCGGATGGATCTTCGTCTTCGGTGGCTTTGCACTGCAGGCCAATTCGCTTGGCCATCTAGAGTAGATCGAAAGCTACGCCCCTGGCCATCAGGTCAGATTTGGAAGTTTAAACTACACGGCTGACGTCCGCGGGGACTTGAGCTTCGACGGATTCGAGCCACAACCGAGCGCGCCGCACTATCACGATGGGCATGATCTAGCTCTGTCGCCGAACAGTGCCCTGGAGGCCGCACACGCATCGGTTCCGACCCTCGATTCGGAACCAACTATGCCGATCAAGGATGAGTGGTCGGACGCCGCCTCGGGGGTTGCGATCCTGACGGCGATCGAGCCGAACACCAGCCCCGCACTCCGCAAGGCCCGTGACTCCGAGGGGCTGGACTCCTCTCTGGACTCCGAGCCCTCCGCGCCCCTGCCGGTCGAATCCGATTGGGCGTCGATCATGGAGTTCACCGCCGCGGACATCTTTCAATACTTGCCCTTTGGCAATATCCTGAAGTCACTAAAGTCTCTCTCTTTACCAGGAGAGCCCTGGCCGGATTATGGTCAGCAAGGTTGGGATACGGACAATGAAGAAATTCAAAGCCCACCCACCACCCATTTGGTAGCCACTGTCGATAATTTAAACGACGTGCTCAATTTCGACTCTGAAGACATCAACGGTATCGACGACGATGTAGGAGACGCACATGATCCAACGCCTATAGGGCATTGGACAGCCACCTCATCTCATGATGTGTACATGGTGGATACACCTAAAGGAAGCAATGACGAGGAACACACGGATGCAACGAGGGATCATTCTCTCGAAAAGCAATCAAAGCGGCGACGTAAACGCCGCTCCAAGCCTCGCCTCGATAAAGACAGCAGCCATACAGACCCAGCCATAGGGCAGGATGAGCCGGCGGACGACGAGCGTGCCTTAGAGCACCCGTCCGGACAGGGCAACTCGGGCAAACAAACCGAACAACCCGTCCCCGGCGTAAACGGCATTCCGGACGACCTTACACCGGATAAGCTCATGGATCAGAAGAACCTCCACAAAAGGCTCGTCGCTACTGCACGAAGCCTGATAAAGCAGAAGCGGAAGCTCAAAACTGCGGAAGACGCACTCAGAATCAGATGGAGCAAAGTACTCAACACCGTAGATAAATATGGCGGCAGTCGCCGCACCAAAAGCTATCCGAAGCGAAAGCTACTGCCTGAATTCGACGAGGAGGCCTTAGAGCCCCCGCAATCAAAAAGTAAGAAAGCCACCCGGTCGGATAGACGACCCCATGGCCAGCATGAAGCGGCAAGTGGCACCGCACACAAGCCGGAACGCGACCCACTCAAGGATTCGCATCAAAAAGATGGCTCAGCCAGATCTATTTATGGGCCAAGAAAGCAAGCTCTCGTAAGCAATGCAACAAAACCAGTATCCGAACATCAGGGCACACCCAAATACAGGGTCCCGCACACCCCCTATGTTTCACCGATGAGGTCCTGGATTATGAGTTTCCAGCGGGATTCATGCCCATAAACATAGAGGCGTACGACGGAACAACAGACCCTGGAGTCTGGATCGAGGATTATATCCTCCACATACATATTGCTAGAGGGGATGACCTCCACGCCATAAAATACTTACCCCTCAAGCTTAAAGGGCCAGCCCGGCATTGGCTCAAAAGCCTTCCCAAAAACACAATTGGAAGTTGGGAAGAGCTCGAGGACGCTTTTCGAGCATATTTTCAAGGGACTTATGTCCACCCTCCGGATGCAGACGATCTTAGTCACATAACTCAACAGCCCGGAGAGTCAGCTCGACAATTATGGAACAGATTTCTTACTGAAATGAATCAGATAGTCGATTGTCTGGACGCTGAAGCCTTATCAGCCTTTAAGCATAGCGTCCGAGACGAATGGCTCGCCAGACACCTCGGCCAAGAAAAGCCAAGAACAATGGCCGCATTAACAAGCCTCATGACCCGCTTTTGCGCAGGAGAGGACAGCTGGTTGGCAAGATGTAGCACCAGCGGCCCAAGTACATCCGAAACTAGGGATGGAAACGGAAAACCGTGACGCAACAAGGACCGGCGCCGGACTAAGGAAAACAGTCCGAAGAGCACGGCAGCGGCCCAAGTACATCCGAGGACCGGCGCCGGACTAAGTAAAACAGTCCGAAGAGCACGCCAGCGGCCCAAGTACATCCAAGGACCGGCGCCGGACTAAGGAAAACAGTCCGAAGAGCACGCCAGCGGCCCAAGTACATCCGAGGACCGGCGCCGGTTCGGCCAGGCGAGCACCTCAGTAGAGAAAGCCGAAAATTGACTGTCATGTTGTAGCGTGAGACTGGTCAACCACTCGATGACTCACCGGAATCTATAGGATTCCTCTCCATTAACGAAGGGTCGTTTCCCAGCCAGGCTCATATGCGCCCCGAATTCGGGCGAGCGCAGGCGCCACCAGGGGCTATCTAAGTAGCCTCACTGTCAAGCTCCTATGGCTAAGTGTAAGTGATAAACCATTATAGTCCGATTGCCTAGCTCGCTGCGCTATCACCTCCTTTGTAGGACCAAGACGTTGGATCAAGTGTGAAAATGCGCCTTCTGCGAGCACCCTCGCATTATTTGCGTGGGGGCTGAAGCCGACGAGTGCCATCTTAAAACGGCCGCACAGGTGGTGTTACAAATACTTGAGGGCACAAGTATAAAAGGCTTCTACAATTTATCAAAATATTGTTTTACAATAAAATATGCTATTCGAACATAGCATCCTTCGAGCACTGTGTCTCTATTACACGAGCGCCTTGAAGGACTTCCTGAAAATAGTGCTCGGCAGGTACTCGGCTTTTGTCCGAATCTCGGGATGCAACAATGGTGGTCTCCATCTCCGCCTAGTATGTCTTGACACGGGCAAGAGCCATCCGTGCACCCTCTATGCATGCTGACCTCTTCGTTGCATTAATACGGGGCACCGCACCAAGGAACTGCTCCACCAAGCTGAAATAACTCTTCGGCTCCGATCTCTCCGGCCACAGATGACTCATGACGCATTTCATGGCGAGTCCGGACAACCTATTCAGCTCGGCCCATTCGGCCAGACGATCGGCCACTGACAGTGGACACTCTGGATTGTGGAACTGCGACCAGAAGAGTTTCTCCACTTCGCGATCTTCTTGATCTCGAATGTGTTCGGTCGCATCAGCAGCACTTGCCGCCAAATCCAGATAGGTGTCCGCCGTATTCCACAACCGGTCCAACGGAGCATGCTTAGGATCACAAAACTTCCTCTGCAGCATAAAGGGCTTTCTAGCCGCGATCTCTCCGGCCTGACGCAGCTCCTCCTTCGCAGCTCTCATCGCAGAGCGAGCGTCCTTGGCATCGGCAATGGCCTTCTCCAAGTCCGTCGGTTCCGCCCGGTCTTCTTTTTCCAGAAGCCTGCAATGGTCAGCAGCGCTCTTCAGGTTCACGGCCATCTCGACCATCTCTTTCTTGCTTCGGAAGTGAGCAACCTGTTCGGCTCTCGGCTCTTCAAGGGCCTTCCCAGCAGCCGCATCACTTTTTCTGGCTTGCTCCTTGGCTCGGGCAAGTTCTGCCCGAAGACTCTCCATGGCAGCCGCACCATCTGCATCAAGCACACACATAGTAAGATACTGGCGTAAGCTCCTCTTACCAGGCGCCACCGGAGGGGTTACATACCTTGTGCCTCGTCAAGCCGCTTGTTAACAAGCACGATGTCGTCCTCCGCCACGTCAAGTTGCCGCTTTAGCTTGGCAAATTCATCAGTCCAGCTGGACGCCGGACACTTCGTCACCTATATACGAAGACGACATTTTAGACTTGGGGTTATGATCCTCTGCGCGCTGTCAATTTTGACAACACACAGAGTCTCAGGGGCTAACATGTGCACAGGGCGCGTCCTATTTATGCGCCACTGTTAAAAAAGGTGTATTATTCCGCATACCTCAAAACCCGTCAGTAAACTTCTGACGGCCTCGTGCAATCCGCTTTCCGCGGATGAAACTCTTTCAATCACCGTGCCCATCAATGCACGATGCTCCTCTGAGATAGATGTTCGCCCTAGCAGATCCTTCAGCTCCTCCGACCGTGCACCGAACGGTGCCGGACTCGTCCTATGGCCTTTTTCGAAGGACGGACGCGGAGAGCCTTGGGGGGCCATATGGCTGCCTTCCGGCCCTGACGGATTCGGAGAAACCCTCCGCGACAATACCTCAGGGTCGCCCGCCTCTCTAGGCGGTTCGGTAGGGGCAGGCGTTCCGCTCTCCATCATCTCCGGAAGAAGATCCCCCGAAGACGAGCTCTGCTGAGAAGGGCTGAGGTCCGAACTACAGGGTAAATTTTCGGTTACTCTTCTCAGATATAAAACAAGGATTCTTCTTAAAAAAACCTCTCTCTACTTACAGCTCGGTGGAGGGCTGGCCCCCTTGAGGGCATAGTTCGGCCGAGGTATCCCCCGGCGCAGGACCCTCTGACGAAGATCTCTTCCCCCGTTTTGAGGCCATGGTCTCCGGGTCTTCAGAGGCGGTCCTCTTCTTTCCTAGAGGAGAGGAACTTTCGATTCCTTCCCTCCGAACAGCCTCCTTCGAGGAGGCTGTAGTTTGCTTGTCCCTTCCCTTGCTTTCCTTCAAGGACACAATCTCCAACATCCTGACCAGCACGGGATCCGGCGTGGTCTCGGGGAGGGGATCCGGACACCTGATAAGCTTTGCTTTCGCTATCCACTCCTGTTTAAAGAACAGTTCTTTAGAAGCAAGTTTTATGACAAATATACGGATAGCGAGTCCGGGCACGAGGCTACTTACTTTAGTATCCGGGCGATTGCATCTCAGGTCTCCGTCCTCGGTCAAGTCCGGACACGTCGCTTGTGATCCGAAGAACATCTTATACATCTCCGCGGGCGTTGCGCCCATGAAATGCTGGAGAGCTCGCGGTCCCTCCGGATTAAACTCCCACAGGCGAAGGGAGCGACGTTTGCCGGGCAGGGTTCGGCGGATCAGCATGACCTGCGTCACTTTGACCAGGCTGAGGTCTCTTTCTAAGAGATCCCTGATGCGGCCCTGCAACAAGGGCACGTCCTTGGGTGACCCCCAGTCAAGTCCTTTATTGACCCATGACGCTAGCTGACGTGGGGGACCCGAGCGAAAGGCAGGTGGCGCCACCCACTTGGTGCCCCTGGGAGCGGTGATATAGAACCACTCTCGTTGCCATAAGTTGAACTCCTCTTGAAAAGAGCCCTCGAGCCATGGAGCATCAGCATTCTTGCTTATAACAGCGCCTCCGCACTCAGCGCACCGCCCCTCGATCATCTTCGGCACTACCTTAAAGGTCTTAAGCCATAGTCCGAAGTGAGGATTAACACGGAGGAAGGATTCACACACGACGATGAAAGAAGAAATGTGGAGGATGGACTCCGGAGCTAAGTCGTGAAATTCCAACCCATAATAAAACATGAGCCCCCTCACGAAGGGATCCGTTGGGAAGCCTAGCCCCCGAAGGAAGTGAGACATGAACACCACACTCTCACCAGGCCTGGGAGTGGGAATGACCTGCCCTTGAGCAGGCAACCTATGCGAGATTTCGCCGGTCAAGAACCTGGCCTCTCTCAGCTTTAGCACATCCTCCTCCTTAACGGAAGAGGGCGCCCATCAGCCTCGAAGGTCGGAACCGGACATTGTCGAAGATCCGAGGCGCCCGAAATTTGGAGCCTTGGGTGTTGGAACTCGAGGCGAAGGGCAAAATCGTTTGAGATTGAAAGAAAGGAGTAAGGCCTTGGTCTCTTTATAAGAGGTTGAATACCAAGGGCCCTCCCCGTAACCGTTTGGGACTCGCCTTTAATCGAGAAGACATGCCAACGGGCTCGATTAGGTTACCCATGTCCGTATTGATAAGAATCCCGTAAATAAAGGGGACACGATCTCTGCTTTGACAAGACGTGCCAAGGAAACCGCCTCGCAAAATGCGCTGAGGTGGGGGAGTAAAAACGATTCGAATAAAGACTTAGCCGTGGTGTGGTGTCACGCTACGGAATACGTCAGCAGATTAGATTTGTGTAAATATTATTCTCTCTATGGCAATATGTGGAAACTTATTTTGCAGAGCCGGACACTATCCTTAGTGTTCAAAATCTTCTATGAAGTATTTGGAGGAGGAACCCGCCTTGCAATGCCGAAGACAATCTGCGCGTCGGACTCGTCGTCATTGAAGCCTAGTTCAGGGGCTACTGAGGGAGTCCTGGATTCGCGTGTGTCCGGATAGCCGGACTATACCTTCAGCCGGACTCCTGGACTATGAAGATACAATATTAAAGACTTCGTCCCGTGTTCGGAAGGGACTTTCCTTGGCATGGAAGGCAAGCTTTGCGATACGGATATGTAGATCTCCTACCATTGTAACCGACTTTGTGTAACCCTAACCCTCTCCGGTGTCTATATAAAGCGGAGGGTTTTAGTCCGTAGGACAACATATAACAATCATACCATAGGCTAGCTTCTAGGGTTTAGCCTCCTTGATCTCGTGGTAGATCTACTCTTGTACTACCCATATCATCAATATTAATCAAGTAGGACGTAGGGTTTTACCTCCATCAAGAGGGCCCGAACCTGGGTAAAACTTCGTGTCCCTTGTCTCCTCTTACCATCCGCCTAGACGCACAGTTCGGGACCCCCTACCCGAGATCCGCCGGTTTTGACACCGACAGTACGGTTTCACTTCGTCAATAGAAATGTTTAATCACCGATACACAATGTGCGAAAGAATTTAGTGTGTACTGCATCACACACAATTACATTTTGTAAGGCCTCTGGATTACTGCTCCATATCCCTGACGGTTTCTGGGTCGTGTGGGAAAGACACTGAGGGAGTCCTGGATTAGGGGGTCCTCGGACTGCCGGACTATATACTTTGGCCGGACTGTTGGATTATGAAGATACAAGATTGAAGACTTCGTCCCGTGTCCGGGTGGGACTCTCCTTTGCGTGGAAGGCAAGCTTGGCAATTCGGATATGTAGATATCCTCCCTTGTAACCGACTCTGTGTAACCCTAGCCCCCTCCGGTGTCTATATAAACTGGAGGGTTTAGTCCGTAGGACTAGAACAACAATCATAATCATAGGCTAGCTTCTAGAGTTTAGCCTCTACGATCTCGTGGCAGATCAACTCTTGTAATACTCATATCATCAAGATCAATCAAGCAGGAAGTAGGGTATTACCTCCATCGAGAGGGTCGGAACCTGGGTAAACATTGTATCCCCCGCCTCCTGTTACCATCTGCCTTAGACGAACAGTTCGGGACCCCCTACCCGAGATCCGCCGGTTTTGACACCGACATTGGTGCTTTCATTGAGAGTTCCACTATGCCGTCACCATAAGGCTTGATGGCTCCTTCGATCATCGGCAATGATGCGATCCAGGGTGAGGTTTTTCTCCCCGGATAGATCTTCGTATTCGGCAGCTTCGTACTGCGGGCCAACTCCCTTGGCTATCTGGAGCAGATCGAGAGCTACGCCCCTGGCCGTCAGGTCAGGTTTGGAAACTTAAACTATACTGCCGACATCTGCCGAGACATGATCTTTGATGGATTCGAGCCCATGTCAGGTGCGTTGCACAGTCACGACGAGCATGATTTAGCTCTGCCATCGGACGGTGTTCGGGAGATCACACCTGTGGCTACTCCGGCCCTCGATCCAGAGCAGATTGCGCCGTCCGAGGACGGGTGGATGGACCCCGCCACGGAGGCCACTCACTCAGTGGCGATAGAGCCGAATACTGACTTCACCTCCTATGAGACCTGTGTTGCCGGATCCTTGGATTCGTCCCCGGCCACGGGTTCCGAACCGCCCGCGTCCGTGCCTATCGAATCTGATTGGGCACCGATCATGGAGTTTTCCTCCGCGGATATCTTTCAGCACTCGCCCTTGGGCGATGTGCTAAATTCATTAAGGTCTCTCTCCTTGTCAGGAGGCCCTTGGCTGAACTGTGTCCGGCTTGAGTGGGAAGCAAACGACGAAGAAATTCGTTCCCCACCCACCACCCACTTAATAGCCACTGTCGACGACTTAACCGACATGCTCGATTTCGGCTCTGAAGACATCGACGGTATGGACGACGATGCAGGAGACGAACATGAACCACCGCACACAGGGCGCTGGACTGCCACCTCATCATACGATATATACATGGTGGACACTCCCAAAAAAGGCAATGGCGATAAGGCAACGGAGGATAATCCCTCCAAGAAGCAACCCAAGCACCGGCGTCAGCGGCGCCGCTCTAAGGCCCGCCATAGCAAAAGCAGCCATACCGACACAAGAGATAATAATGCTGCGGATAGTGCCGAAGACGAAGTAAACCGCCTCCAGCCAGATTTTGAGCCGGAGGATGGGCAGGCTAGCCCTAAGGAACAGGCAGCAGACGGAGAATTAGAGGATGACAACTACATGCCTCTCTCCGAAGACGAGGTGAGCCTCGACGACAAAGAGTTTATCGTGCCTGAGGATCCCGTTGAGCAGGAGCGCTTCAAGCTCCGGCTTATAGCCACAGCAAAAAGCATGAATAAAAAGCAACAACAGCTTCAAGCTGACCAAGATCTGCTAGTAGATAGATGGACTGAGGTCCTGGCGGCCGAGGAATACGAACTCGAGCGCCCAACAAAAAGTTACCCAAAGCGCAAGCTGCTACCCCAACTCGAGGAGGAAGCATTAAAACCTACATTACCAGCGTATAATGCAGCTGATCGGCCACCTCGTGGCCGAGACAGAGCGGCATATCAGCCCAAAGTCCAGCCCGCACCCCATCGCCAGTCAAACAAAAACACCAAGGCCCGGGGCAACACGCTGGACCTGCGAGACGTATTGGAAAACAAAGCAAGATCACGGGGATGCGCCCCAACGCGTGACGATGATCGTCACGCTGGATACACTAAAAGCAAATCCGGCCGGGCCGAATACAGCAGACAAGACTCGTATGAACTGCGTCGTGACATAGCTCGGCACAGAGGTGCCGCACACCCCCTATGCTTCACTGGTGAAGTAATGGATCACGAATTCCCAAAAGGATTTAAACCCGTGAACATTGAGTCATATGATGGTACAACAGACCCCATGGTATGGATCGAGGATTTCCTCCTCCACATCCACATGGCCCGCGGTGACGATCTACATGCCATCAAGTACCTCCCACTAAAAATCAAGGGACCAGCACGGCATTGGCTGAATAGCCTGCCAGGAAACTCCATTGGCAGTTGGGAGAATTTGGAAGATGCATTCCTTGACAACTTCCAGGGCACTTATGTGCGACCAATGGATGTTGATGACTTGAGCCACATAACCCAACAGCCAGGGGAATCGGCCAGGAAATTCTGGATTCAGTTCCTAACTAAAAAGAACCAAATTGCCGATTGTCCGGATGCCGAGGCCTTAGCGGCATTTAAGCATAACATCCGTGACGAGTGGCTCGCCCGACACCTCGACCAAGAGAAGCCAAAGTCCATGGCAGCCCTCATGACACTCATGACCCGCTTTCGCTCGGGCGAGGACAGCTGGCTGGCTCGCAGCAACAACACATCAAGAAATCTGGCAATTCAGATGCCAAAGATACTAACGGCACACCACGTCGCAACAGACACAAGCGCCACAACAACGGCGACAACGCCGAAGACACGATAGTCAATACCGGATTCAGTGGCTCTAAATCCGGTCAGCGGAAAAAGCCGTTCGAAAGAAGCAATCCGGGCCCGTCCAGTTTGGACCGCATACTCGGTCGCTCTTGTCAAATTCACGGCACCCCCGATAAACCAGCCAACCACACCAACAGAGAATGTTGGGTGTTCAAACAGGCCGACAAGTTGAATGCCAAAAACAAGGAAAAGGGGCTGCACAGCGACGATGAGGAGGAGCCCCGGCCGCCGAGCACAGGAGGACAGAAGAAATTTCCTGCCCAAGTGAAAACGGTGAACATGATATAGGCAACCCATATTCCCAAACCGGAACGGAAGCGTGCACTGAGGGACGTCTATGCGATGGAGCTAGTCGCCCCAAAGTTCAACCCATGGTCTTCTTGTCCGATCACTTTCAATCGTAGGGACCACCCCACTAGTATCCGTCATGGCGGTTCTGCCGCATTGGTCCTTGATCCCATCATTGACGGATTTCACCTCACCCAAGTCATTATGGACGGGGGCAGCAGCCTGAACCTGCTCTATCAGGATACAATGCGCAAAATGGGTATAGACCCCTCGAGGATCAAACCCACCAAAACCACCTTCAAAGGTGTCATCCCAGGTATAGAGGCCTGTTGCATGGGCTCAATCACACTGGAAGTGGTCTTTGGATCTCCGTACAACTTCCAAAGCGAGGAATTAATCTTCGATATCGTCCCCTTCTGCAATGGCTATCACGCACTACTTGGACAAACCGCATTTGCCAGATTCAATGCGGTACCGCATTGTGCATACCTCAAGCTCAAAATGCTAGGACCTCGCGGAGTTATAATTGATGTAAATATGCCCTAGAGGCAATAATAAAGTTATTATTTATTTCCTTATATATCATGATAAATGTTTATTATTCATGCTAGAATTGTATTAACTGGAAACATAATACATGTGTGAATACATAGGCAAACAGAGTGTCACTAGTATGCCTCTACTTGACTAGCTCATTAATCAAAGATGGTTATGTTTCCTAACCATGAACAAAGAGTTGTTATTTGATTAACGAGATCACATCATTAGTTGAATGATCTGATTGACATGACCCATTCCATTAGCATAGCACCCGATCGTTTAGTATGTTGCTATTGCTTTTATCCATGACTTATACATGTTCCTTTAACTATGAGATTATGCAACTCCCGTTTACCGTAGGAACACTTTGTGTGCTACCAAACGTCACAACGTAACTGAGTGATTATAAAGGTGCTCTACAGGTGTCTCCGAAAGTATTTGTTGGGTTGGCGTATTTCGAGATTAGGATTTGTCACTCCGAATGTCGGAGAGGTATCTCAGGGCCTTCTCGGTAATGCACATCACATAAAGCCTTGCAAGCATTGCAACCAATGAGTTAGTTGCGAGATGATGTATTACGGAACGAGTAAAGAGACTTGCCGGTAACGAGATTGAACTAGGTATTGGATACCGACGATCGAATCTCGGGCAAGTAACATACCGATGACAAAGGGAACAAACGTATGTTGTTATGCGGTCTGACCGATAAAGATCTTCGTAGAATATGTACGAGCCAATATGGGCATCCAGTCCCGCTATTGGTTATTGACCGGAGACGTGTCTCGGTCATGTCTACATTGTTCTCGAACCGTAGGGTCCGCACGCTTAATGTTACGATGACAGTTATTATGAGTTTATGCATTTTGATGTACCGAAGGAGTTCGGAGTCCCGGATGTGATCACGGACATGACGAGGAGTCTCGAAATGGTCGAGACGTAAAGAATGATATATTGGAAGCCTATGTTTGGACATCGGATGTGTTCCAGGTGAAATCAGGATTTTACCGGAATACCGGGAGGGTTACCGGAACCCCCCCGGGAGCATAATGGGCCAACATGGGCCTTGGTGGAGAGGTGAGAGGGCTGCCCTCATGGGCTGCGCGCCTCCCCCCTTCCCCTAGTCCTATTAGGACTAGGAGAGGTGGCCGGCCCCCCTCTCTCTCTCTCCCCCTTGGAGAATCCTAGTCCAACTAGGATTGGGGGGGGGGGGAATCCTACTCCCAGAGGGAGTAAGACTCTCCTGGCGCGCCAGGCTTGGCCGGCCAGCCCCTCCCCCTTGGCTCCTTTATATACGGGGGCAGGGGGCACCCCATAGACACACAATTGATCATTGAGATCTTTCCTTAGCCGTGTGCGGTGCCCCCTTCCACCAAATTCCACCTCGGCCATATCGTTGCAGTGCTTAGGCGAAGCCCTGCGCCGGTAACACATCAAGATCTTCATCACGCCGTCGTGCTGACGGAACTCTTCCCCGACGCTTTGCTGGATCGGAGCCCGGGGATCGTCATCGAGCTGAACGTGTGCCAAGAACTCGGAGGTGCCGGAGTAACGGTGCTGTGATCGGTTGGATCGCGAGGAGAACGTACGACTACTTCCTCTACGTTGCGTCAACGCTTCCGCTTCGGTCTACGAGGGTACGTAGACAACACTCTCCCCTCTCGTTGCTATGCATCACCATGATCTTGCGTGTGCGTAGGAAAATCTTGAAATTACTACGTTCCCCAACAGTGGCATCCGAGCCTAGGTTTTTATGGTTTGATGTTATTTGCACGAGTAGAACACAAGTGAGTTGTGGACGATACAAGTCATACTGCCTACCAGCATGTCATATTTTGGTTCAGCGGTATTGTTGGATGAGACGATCCGGACCAACCTTACGCGTACTCTTACGCGAGACCGGTTCCCTCGACGTGCTTTGCACATAGATGGCTTGCGGAAGACTGTCTCTCCTACTTTAGTTGAACCGAGTGTGACTACGCCCGGTCCTTGAGAAGGTTAAAACGGAGTCTATTTGACAAACTATCGTTGTGGTTTTGATGCATAGGTAAGATGAGTTCTTGCTTAAGCCCGTAGCAGCCACGTAAAACATGCAACAACAAAGTAGAGGACGTCTAACTTGTTTTTGCAGGGCATGTTGTGATGTGATATGGTCAAGACATGATGCTAAATTTTATTGTATGAGATGATCATGTTTTGTAACCGAGTTATCGGCAACTGGCAGGAGCCATATGGTTGTCGCTTTATTGTATGCAATGCAATCGCGATGTAATGCTTTACTTTATTACTAAGCGGTAGTGATAGTCATGGAAGCATAAGATTAGCGAGACGACAACGATACTACGATGGAGATCAAGGTGTCGCGCCGGTGACGATGGTGATCATGACGGTGCTTCGAAGATGGAGATCACAAGCACGAGATGATGATGGCCATATCATATCACTTATATTGATTGCATGTGATGTTTATCTATTATGCATCTTATCTTGCTTTGATTGACGGTAGCATTATAAGATGATCTCTCACTAATTATCAAGAAGTGTTCTCCCTATGTATGCACCGTTGCGAAAGTTCTTCGTGCTGAGACACCACGTGATGATCGGGTGTGATAGGCTCTACGTTCAAATACAACGGGTGCAAAACAGTTGCACACGCGGAATACTCAGGTTTAACTTGACGAGCCTAGCTATAACAGATATGGCCTCGGAACACGGAGACCGAAAGGTCGAGCGTGAATCATATAGTAGATATGATCAACATAGTGATGTTCACCATTGAAACTACTCCATCTCACGTGATGATCGGACATGGTTTAGTTGATTTGGATCACGTGATCACTTAGAGGATTAGAGGGATGTCTATCTAAGTGGGAGTTCTTAAGTAATATGATTAATTGAACTTAAATTTATCATGAACTTAGTACCTGATAGTATCTTGCTTGTCTATGTTGTGTAGATAGATGGCTCGTGCTGTTGTTCCGTTGAATTTTAATGTGTTCCTTGAGAAAGCAAAGTTGAAAGATGATGGTAGCAATTACACGGACTGGGTCCGTAACTTGAGGATTATCCTCATTGCTGCACAGAAGAATTACGTCCTGGAAGCACCGCTGGGTGCCAGGCCTGGTGCAAGAGCTACGCCAGATGTTGTGAACGTCTGGCAAAGCAAAGCTGATGACTACTCTATAGTTCAGTGTGCCATGCTTTACGTCTTAGAACCGGGACTTCAACGACGTTTTGAACACCATGGAGCATATGAGATGTTCCAGGAGTTGAAGTTAATATTTCAAGCAAATGCCCGGATTGAGAGATATGAAGTCTCCAATAAGTTCTATAGCTGTAAAATGGAGGAGAACGGTTCTGTCAGTGAGCATATACTCAGAATGTCTGGGTATAACAATCACTTGATTCAACTAGGAGTTAATCTTCCGGATGATTGCGTCATTGACAGAATTCTCCAATCACTGCCACCAAGCTACAAGAGCTTCGTGATGAACTATAATATGCAAGGGATGACCAAAACTATGCCCGAGCTCTTCGCGATGCTGAAAGCCGCGGAGGTAGAAATCAAAAAGGAGCATCAAGTGTTGATGGTTAACAAAACCACTAGTTTCAAGAAAAAGGGCAAAGGGAAGAAAAAGGGGAACTTCAAAAAGAACAGCAAGCAAGTTGCTAGTCAAGAGAAGAAACCCAAGTCTGGACCTAAGCCTGAAACTGAGTGCTTCTATTGCAAGCAGACTGGTCACTGGAAGCGGAACTGCCCCAAGTATTTGGCGGATAAGAAGGATGGCAAGGTTAACAAAGGTATATATGATATACATGTTATTGATGTATACCTTACTAATTCTCGCAGTAGCACCTGGGTATTTGATACTGGTTCTGTTGCTAATATTTGCAACTCAAAACAGGGGCTACGGATTAAGCGAAGATTGGCTAAGGACGAGGTGACGATGCGCGTGGGAAATGGTTCCAAAGTCGATGTGATCGCGGTCGGCACGCTACCTCTACATCTACCTTCGGGATTAATATTAGATCTAAATAATTGTTATTTAGTACCAGCGTTGAGCATGAACATTATATCTGGATCTTGTTTGATGCGAGACGGTTATTCATTTAAATCAGAGAATAATGGTTGTTCTATTTATATGAGTAATATCTTTTATGGTCATGCACCATTAAAGAATGGTTTGTTCTTACTTAATCTCGATAGTAGTGATACACATATTCATAATGTCGAAGCCAAAAGATACAGAGTTTATAATGATAGTGCAACTTATTTGTGGCACTGCCGTTTAGGTCATATCGGTGTAAAACGCATGAAGAAACTCCATACTGATGGACTTTTGGAGTCACTTGATTATGAATCACTTGGCACTTGCGAACCGTGCCTTATGGGCAAGATGACTAAAACACCGTTCTCCGGTACTATGGAGAGAGCAACAGATTTATTGGAAATCATACATACTGATGTATGTGGTCCAATGAATGTTGAGGCTCGTGGCGGATATCGTTATTTTCTCACCTTCACTGATGATTTAAGCAGATATGGGTATATCTACTTAATGAAACACAAGTCTAAAACGTTTGAAAAGTTCAAAGAATTTCAGAGTGAAGTGGAAAATCATCGTAACAAGAAAATAAAGTTTCTACGATCTGATCGTGGAGGAGAATATTTGAGTTACGAGTTTGGTCTACATTTGAAACAATGCGGAATAGTTTCGCAACTCACGCCACCCGGAACACCACAACGTAATGGTGTGTCCGAACGTCGTAATCGTACTTTACTGGATATGGTGCGATCTATGATGTCTCTTACCGATTTACCGCTATCGTTTTGGGGTTATGCTTTAGAGACGGCCGCATTCACGTTAAATAGGGCACCATCAAAATCCGTTGAGACGACGCCTTATGAACTGTGGTTTGGCAAGAAACCAAAGTTGTCGTTTCATAAAGTTTGGGGCTGCGATGCTTATGTGAAAAAGCTTCAACCTGATAAGCTCGAACCCAAATCGGAAAAATGTGTTTTCATAGGATACCCAAAGGAGACTGTTGGGTACACCTTCTATCACAGATCCGAAGGCAAGATTTTTGTTGCTAAATTCGGAAACTTTCTAGAGAAGGAGTTTCTCTCGAAAGAAGTGAGTGGGAGGAAAGTAGAACTTGATGAGATAACTCTATCTACTCCCTTATTGAGAAGTAGTACGTCACAGAAATCAGTTTCTGTGACACCTACACCAAATAGGGAGGAAGCTAATGATAGTGATCATGAAACTTCAGATCAAGATTCTACTGAACTTCGTAGATCAACCAGAGTAAGATCCGCACCAGAGTGGTACGGTAATCCCATTTTGGAAGTCATGTTACTAGATCATGATGAACCTACGAACTATGAAGAAGCGATGGTGAGCCCAGATTCCGCAAAGTGGCTTGAGGCCATGAAATCTGAGATGGGATCCATGTATGAGAACAAAGTGTGGACTTTGGTTGACTTGCCCGATGATCGGCAAGCAATTGAGAATAAATGGATTTTTAAGAAGAAGACTGACGCTGATGGTAATGTTACTGTCTATAAAGCTCGACTTGTTGCAAAAGGTTTTCGACAAGTTCAAGGGATTGACTACGATGAGACTTTCTCACCCGTAGCGATGCTTAAGTCTGTCCGAATCATGTTAGCAGTTGCCGCATTTTATGATTATGAAATTTGGCAAATGGATGTCAAAACTGCATTCCTGAATGGATTTCTGGAAGAAGAGTTGTATATGATGCAACCAGAAGGTTTTGTCGATCCAAAGGGAGCTAACAAAGTGTGCAAGCTCCAGCGATCCATTTATGGACTGGTGCAAGCCTCTCGGAGTTGGAATAAACGCTTTGATAGTGTGATCAAAGCATTTGGTTTTATACAGACTTTTGGAGAAGCCTGTATTTACAAGAAAGTGAGTGGGAGCTCTGTAGCATTTCTGATATTATATGTGGATGACATATTACTGATCGGAAATAATATAGAATTTCTGGATAGCATAAAGGGATACTTGAATAAGAGTTTTTCAATGAAAGACCTCGGTGAAGCTGCTTACATATTGGGCATTAAGATCTATAGAGATAGATCAAGACGCTTAATAGGACTTTCACAAAGCACATACCTTGACAAAGTTTTGAAGAAGTTCAAAATGGATCAGGCAAAGAAAGGGTTCTTGCCTGTGTTACAAGGTGTGAAGTTGAGTAAGACTCAATGCCCGACCACCGCACAAGATAGAGAGAAAATGAAAAATGTTCCCTATGCTTCAGCCATAGGCTCTATCATGTATGCAATGCTGTGTACCAGACCTGATGTGTGCCTTGCTGTAAGTTTAGCAGGCAGGTACCAAAGTAATCCAGGAGTGGATCACTGGACAGCGGTCAAGAACATCCTTAAGTACTTGAGAAGGACTAAGGATATGTTTCTCATTTATGGAGGTGACAAAGAGCTCATCATAAACGGTTACGTCGATGCAAGCTTTGACACTGATCCGGACGATTCTAAATCGCAAACCGGATACGTATTTACATTAAACGGTGGAGCTGTCAGTTGGTGCAGTTCTAAACAAAGCGTCGTGGCGGGATCTACATGTGAAGCTGAGTACATAGCCGCTTCGGAAGCAGCTAATGAAGGAGTCTGGATGAAGGAGTTCATATCCGATCTAGGTGTTGTACCTAGCGTATCGGGTCCAATGAAAATCTTTTGTGACAATACTGGTGCAATTGCCTTGGCAAAGGAATCCAGATTTCACAAAAGAACCAAACACATCAAAAGACGCTTCAACTCCATCCGGGATTTGGTCCAGGTGGGAGACATAGAGATATGCAAGATACATACGGATCTGAATGTTGCAGACCCGTTGACTAAGCCTCTTCCACGAGCAAAACATGATCAGCACCAAGACTCCATGGGTGTTAGAATCATTACTTTGTAATCTAGATTATTGACTCTAGTGCAAGTGGGAGACTGAAGGAAATATGCCCTAGAGGCAATAATAAAGTTATTATTTATTTCCTTATATATCATGATAAATGTTTATTATTCATGCTAGAATTGTATTAACTGGAAACATAATACATGTGTGAATACATAGGCAAACAGAGTGTCACTAGTATGCCTCTACTTGACTAGCTCATTAATCAAAGATGGTTATGTTTCCTAACCATGAACAAAGAGTTGTTATTTGATTAACGAGATCACATCATTAGTTGAATGATCTGATTGACATGACCCATTCCATTAGCGTAGCACCCGATCGTTTAGTATGTTGCTATTGCTTTTATCCATGACTTATACATGATCCTTTAACTATGAGATTATGCAACTCCCGTTTACCGTAGGAACACTTTGTGTGCTACCAAACATCACAACGTAACTGAGTGATTATAAAGGTGCTCTACAGGTGTCTCCGAAAGTATTTGTTGGGTTGGCGTATTTTGAGATTAGGATTTGTCACTCCGAATGTCGGAGAGGTATCTCAGGGCCTTCTCGGTAATGCACATCACATAAAGCCTTGCAAGCATTGCAACCAATGAGTTAGTTGCGAGATGATGTATTACGGAACGAGTAAAGAGACTTGCCGGTAACGAGATTGAACTACGTATTGGATACCGACGATCGAATCTCAGGCAAGTAACATACCGATGACAAAGGGAACAAACGTATGTTGTTATGCGGTCTGACCGATAAAGATCTTCTTAGAATATGTAGGAGCCAATATGGGCATCCAGGTCCTGCTATTGGTTATTGACCGGAGACGTGTCTCGGTCATGTCTACATTGTTCTCGAACCGTAGGGTCCGCACGCTTAACGTTACGATGACAGTTATTATGAGTTTATGCATTTTGATGTACCGAAGGAGTTCGGAGTCCCGGATGTGATCACGGACATGACGAGGAGTCTCGAAATGGTCGAGACGTAAAGAATGATATATTGGAAGCCTATGTTTGGACATCGGATGTGTTCCAGGTGAAATCAGGATTTTACCGGAATACCGGGAGGGTTACCGGAACCCCCCCGGGAGCATAATGGGCCAACATGGGCCTTGGTGGAGAGGTGAGAGGGCTGCCCTCATGGGCTGCGCGCCTCCCCCTTCCCCTAGTCCTATTAGGACTAGGAGAGGTGGCCGCCCCCCCCCTCTCTCTCTCCCCCTTGGAGAATCCTAGTCCAACTAGGATTGGGGGGGGGGGGAATCCTACTCCCAGAGGGAGTAAGACTCTCCTGGCGCGCCAGGCTTGGCCGGCCAGCCCCTCCCCCTTGGATCCTTTATATACGGGGGCAGGGGGCACCCCATAGACACACAATTGATCATTGAGATCTTTCCTTAGCCGTGTGCGGTGCCCCCTTCCACCAAATTCCACCTCGGTCATATCGTTGCAGTGCTTAGGCGAAACCCTGCGTCGGTAACACATCAAGATCGTCATCACGCCGTCGTGCTGACGGAACTCTTCCCCGACGCTTTGCTGGATCGGAGCCCGGGGATCGTCATCGAGCTGAACGTGTGCCAAGAACTCGGAGGTGGCGGAGTAACGGTGCTGTGATCGGTTGGATCGCGAGGAGAACGTATGACTACTTCCTCTACGTTGCGTCAATGCTTCCGCTTCGGTCTACGAGGGTACGTAGACAACACTCTCCCCTCTCGTTGCTATGCATCACCATGATCTTGCGTGTGCGTAGGAAAATCTTGAAATTACTACGTTCCCCAACAATAATAGTTAATGGAAACACAGAACGCTCGCTCCGCACGGAGGAGCACACTACGGCCCTCGCAGCAGAAGTACAAAGCAGCCTTCTGAGGCCAACCGCCAATTCGGCGAAAAGGCCCCCGGACACCTTCAAGCGAGTCCTGAGTAACCTGCAATAGGATCTCCAGGCATGTTCAGAGCTCGGGTAGCAATTCGGCCTCCGTCATAGTCCCAGTCAAGCAGCGAAATTTGTGCCGCACGTACATAACTACGCACTCAAGATACCATGGACATAGGCGGAGGAATAGCTATGGCACGTCCCGCAATGCGGCTCAACCGCCCCAGGGGCCGTATACCTTTATCATTTTCTCTCTTTCAGGACCTTACTCTCTGGAAGCCCTTTCCGGCAGTCTGATTATTGGACCCATTACGGGAAGGAAATACCAAGGAAGCAAGAAGATCTGACGTACAAGGGAATTCCCAGGTGGTCTCTGATAACGATCGATGTACCTGTTTTTACATACCCATACGTAGCTTGCCCTTGGATAGGACATGTCAAATAGTCCTATTTTTTGGTTATTGCACTAATTGTAAACGTACGCTTTGACGTATTATTTAAATAACAATCTATAGCGTTAGCCTATTATTGCATTTCTTTTTCTCCTTGTCTGCTTATTTACGACAAATGGTACTCGTACATTCTGGTACGACCAGTGCACCAGGGGCTTTAGTGTACCCCATAACACGGCACAAAAAGTCCGAACACTTTCGACAGTGCGGCACCCCCACTACTAGGAAAAGGGCTAAAGATGAAATTGACACTAATGGCACACCAGAGAAGTGGTGCGCCACTACTATATACTAATGGCGCACCATGTGGAGATGCGCCATTAGCGTGGAAGACACTAATAGCGCACCAGGCACAAGGTGCGCCACTAGTAACAAAATGTTTTTTTTTCAATTTTTCAAACATACTAATGGCGCATCCAGGCAAAGTGCGCCATTAGTAGTTCTAACTAGTAATGGCGCACCAGCCATAGAGTGCGCCACTACTGTATTTTTTTATTCTGTTTTTTGCAAAAGTACTAATGGCGCACCATTGCATAGTGCGCCATTACTAGTTTAAACTAGTAATGGCGCACTGTGCCACGGTGCGCCATTAGTATGAAAATTATTGTTTTTACTTTTTTGCAAAACTACTAATGGCGCACGGCCAACAGGTGCGCCATTAGTATGTTGGGTTACTAATGGCGCATGGCTGTGTGGTGCGCCATTAGTAACCTGGGACCAGCTAGATATTTTTGGACAGCCACACCTACACACTCACTTTCCCCACTTCATTCCCCCCACCTCCTTCTCTAAGCTTGTCGGCTGCCTCCTCCTCCTCACCTCATTTGCACCATTGATTCATCAAAATTAAGTGGTGAAATTACCTTTTTTTGATAGGTAAGTAAGGGGAAGGCTTTCTTCATGTTGTAGATCTACTTTTTTTCTCCCTAGCTCGCTCCAACAACGTGCACATGCACTTTTTGTGGCCTAGCTAGATCTATGTATGTTTGTGGTGTTGCATATATGTTTGTATTTGCAGGTAACGGTATTTGAAATGCGATAGTTGCCAATATTTTGCTGGAATATTGATTCATTTCCGTTTCGGCGAGAATTTTGGCACTATGCATTCTTTTTGTTCCTATTTTTAGGGAATGTCATGCCAAATTTTTTCTTGGTTCTAAAATATCGTTTTGCTCTACCCCGCAGGCGACCATGGTCCGCACGATGACCGAAGGCATCGTGAATAGGTTTCTGAGCTCCGCGAAGGCCGAGATGCTTCAAAAGAACGAGACGGAGATAAGATGTCCGTGTCTAAGATGCAAACTGAAGAGCCTTATTGCGGACCCGGATTCCGGGCAGGTGCGGGACTACCTGCTCTTGCGTGGTTTCATGGATGGCTATCAGTGGCAAGGTGATGAAGATAACTATGAAGTCGTCCATGGGGGTCGGGCAAGAAATGAGGAAGGGAAGCAAGACAACCACCGCGGCTCGGGCGGGCGAGAAGACGAAGAATCTCCAGGACATGATCACGCCGGTGATGCTGTACACAGTCATCGTGTAGAAGATGCCGGACATGATGATGAGGAAGATGCCGGAGTAGACGAAGGGCATGATCATGAAGATGAAGATGCCGGAGGAGCAGACGACAATGGACCATCGATGGGATGGGTGCAGGACCCTCATATTCAAGAGCTGCTTCTCAAGCAGACGGATAACGCAAGAGCTATCGCCCGAGAGAAAGCCAAGGTGGATCAACTGGAGATAGACGCGGTTACTCCATTGTATGAAGGATGCAGACCCGAGGATACCCGTCTGAAAGTAACGCTCATGGCTTTGGAGATGAAGGTAAAACACAAAATGACCGACGCATGCTTCGACGAGAACATCTCATTCTGGCACGAACGTCTTCCAAGGTGAACTAGTGCCCGACCAGTTTCGAGGAGGCGAAGAAAGTCGTGTGTCCTCTGGATTTACCGCACGTGAAACACCATGTGTGCATGAACAATTACATCATTTATCGGGGCGAGCATGCGGAGTCTACCATATGTCCGGTGTGCGGCGTCAGTCGATACAAGAAGAGGAAGAAAGCTCCTCAAAAAGTGGTGTGGTACTTTCCGATCAGTCCTCGTCTGCAGTAGTATTTCGCGGTCCCTAAGGTAGAAAAGCTCCTGCGTTGGCACACGGATAGGGAGGAGAAGAAGCGAGAATATGACGCAAATGATCCGGAGATAAATAAAAAAGAATGGAGTTGAACTTCGAACACCCAGAATTTGGGAAGGATCCAAGGAACATCGTGCTGGGCGCGAGCACCGATGGAGTCAATCCGTTTGGCAGCCAGAGAAGCACACATAGCACCTGGCCTGTGTTTGTGTGGATGTACAAACTTCCTCCCTAGTTGTGCATGAAGAAGAAGTACATTCACATGAGTATGCCAATTGAAGGGCCGAAACAACCAGGGAACAACATCAATCTGTATTTGGGGCTGCTGAAAGAGGAGCTAGACACGCTGTGGAAAACGCCAGCCAATACGTGGGACGCCGCAGAGAAAGAATATAATGAAAAACAGGGATAAGCTCAATAAGCCGACGTCAGCTGGTCGTGTGGCCGGCAAAGGCTTGTCCACAAAATGGTCGTCATGCTACAGCGCTGGTGGGCGAAAGGAGAAAAAGACCAGCTCGAAAATCCAGTCGCGCGAGGTTGAAGCACTCAAGGCACAAGTGGCGCGGATTCCGGAGCTTGTCCAAGAGCAAGTGGAACAACAACTGGGAACGAAGCTCAACACCATGGTGCCTACGTTGATTCATGGGTTGACGACGTGGATTGCGGGCGGCCAACAGGGGCCTCCCCTGGTTCTTAGCTTCACGCCCATCAACTCGCACAGAGCGCAGACGGCGCCATTGGTGTCTCCGGCGGAGGCAGTATTCGTGTCTCCGGCGCCGGCACGAGCATTGGAGCTTAATGCGCCCGGGTGTACGCCGGCCGGCACCTCGCTAGCAAGCGGCCCCTCCGTCAGTTGCATGCCCGCTGTTGGCGGTGCCTCGACATTAGCCGAGCTCGACGGCATCACGGTAACTAAGCCTCTCGGCCGATGACTTCATCTCCTTGCCTTTGACTGGGCATCCCTGACGCCCTACATGTTTTCGCAAGGCGTCGCCGATGTTCCTTGTACTCTCCTGCACTTCGTGGGCGGCGAGTTAGTCGATGTTGCCAAGGGCAGAATCGTTCAACCAGGCAACCCCGTGTTCCACGGTAATCCGATGCCACCCACAATGTATAGGGTTGAAGTGGTTCGGGTGCTGCCAGGCTGCGACGAGCTGTTACCTCCGATTCGACCCGCTGGGGCCGACGAAGAAGATGAGATGACCCTCAGCGCCTGCGTAAGATGGCCCCTGCTTTGGCCGAAGAGCCAGATTCGTTTGGGGGCGGGGGACACCACCCCATAGACAAGACCGCCAGTCGTGCCGGTGCCAAGCCATGGCAAGAACGCCTCAACGCTACCGGACATGCCGGACATCCCTATGGCACAGGATCTGGACATGCATATGGCACAAGATTCGGACGACGACGACAATGGTACATTTACCAACGTCGATAAGTACTTTGCCGAACATGGGTACAATGACGAGTTCTGCGGGCCTCCTTCTAAAGAACCCAACCAAGACGACCGCGATCTAGCTGGTACTTCAGAGAAACCCAGTAGCAACAGGCGTCGTCTGGCGTTCAGTTCTCAGGAGACGCCTCTAGCTGCCGCCTTCACCGAGCCTCATATAGTTGAGGTGCGAAATATTATCAGCCCCAACACGCTCAAGAAGGCGGTCTGTGAGCAGAACTCGGTCCCATTACAACAGATCAAGAAGAAGAGCCGGAAACGGAAGACTAAAAAGGGTGCCGGTGCGAGCAAGCCAGCACCGAGTATGATCCGTGCTCAGGACGGGCCACCTTCACCTAAGGATATCTCGAGGAGGGTTCATGTGGCGGGTAGGGCGATGCTACCGTCAAATATGCTCAATGTTGCAACCGGTGCTATGCGGAGTCTGCACGACAGTGTTCTTTCTTTGGAGAAGCGGCGTCTCAGATAGAATGATGTGGCATACCCAGTTTTCATGGCCAAGGTGCCAGAGGGCAAGGGCTTTGTGGATGGCGACATCGGGGGTACGATCGTCCTGTGGTTTGATGACATCTTTTCTATGCTTAACCTTCATCCGCTGCACTACACCTTCATTCGGCTGTTTTCGCTGAGTATGGAGATGCGGATCATTAGAGACAAGACCCCGGACATCGTGATCATCGACCCCTTCTACATGCGTGCCAAGCTCTTGAGCAGCGCTGGGGACCGCCAAGTCGCGAGTTCACACCTCGAAGGCGTCATTCTGGCAAACCTAGATAAGGATAACTTCCTTGTGGCTTACTTTCCCGAGTAAGTCATCCCTTAACCGCCCCGTAACATATGATTTCTTAGATTTCGATCGTTCTTTTTTTCTCTAACAATCCGTGTTCTGTGCATTGACACACATTGCACACTCATCATCTTAAGCCCGAAATATTCCATGGCCACGTATTTCGACCCGAACCGTGACTCCAAGATAGACTACACAAATATCTAGAAAGTTCTTGATGATGTTCTCCCCGGCGACGCCAAATCTGGAGGCACCTTCACCAGGGCAGTTCGTAAGTACGGCAAGCACGTGTTCGCGCACAATACGACGTTCTGCTGCGTCAAGCAGCCGCCTGGCGGTCAGAAGGATGCCTACTACGCCCTCCATCACATGCGGGCGATCGTAAGGGACCATCATCACCTTCTTCAACCAGATAATCTCAAAGATTGGGCCGCGAGCTTGTCGGCTATCCAGGACGCGGACATCAGACAAGAATTCTTTCGCATCCAGTCGAAGTTTACAGACATCATCCATCAAGATGTCCTTCATACCTCAGGGCAGTTCTTCCTCAGATATCAACCATCCAACATTGAGATAGACGGAATGCTACAAATGTAGGCTGACAACGCCCGCGATTTCATGACCATCACGATAGACGACGGCTTCATCCACGCTCCTGTCCATGAGTCGAGTCGAAAGCAGTGATGTGTAGTTCTGAAACATTGATTGGCTCATGTTGTAATTAAACTTTAATGAATTGTATGTCTCTTTGGTTTGGACAGTCATTCAACTTAGATGTAATCGATGCTATTTATTAGTAGGACCATGAATCATGCTATTAATGTCTTGCTTTTCTCTTCTGATCCTTTTGTTGCATACTTATATATTGCTTATGTATGTATTGTCTGTTGTTTGGGTTGTGCATAGATATGCTGTCGTATATCGTGTACAAGGGTAAGGTTCCCGGAGTCTACGATGACTGGGAGGAGTGTCGGA
The DNA here is from genome assembly GCA_032464435.1 of Aegilops umbellulata. Taxonomy (NCBI): domain Eukaryota; kingdom Viridiplantae; phylum Streptophyta; class Magnoliopsida; order Poales; family Poaceae; genus Aegilops; species Aegilops umbellulata. The sequence goes on along the minus strand of CP136054.1, from coordinate 334,339,965 downwards.
GACAGGTTCACCGTTTCTGCGGTAACAGTTACAAAGGGTACACTACTAGGGCGGAGGCGGAATCTAGATATGCCCGCTATCTAGCGGGAGAGAGGAGGGAGCGTTGGAGGAACCGGATGAAGACCAGTTTCATCGCGATGATGCTCATTGTGATGACCGCAGCTCTCTTCTATGTGATGGTAATTTAGATGATCGATATCGACTTGTAATGTGAAGACAAACTCGATACTCGCGGTCTCAAGACTTGTAATGTTTTATCTTTGTTCGGTCTTTTGAATTCAGAGACTAATATGATGAATTGTATTCGGAATCTAATCTTCTATTGTATTCGATGAATCTGCTGTTGCTGTGTGCTACTGTCTATATTCTGTCAAATAATATATTTTGTAACCTGTGCAAAAATCAGAAAAGTAAAAAAAACCCTAATATTCATACTAATGGCGCATCACTGCAGAGTGCGCCATTAGTATGCCAAAGTATACTAATGGCGCATCACCCAACAGTGTGCCATTAGTATGCTAAAGCAGATGGTTAAATATGGCTCCCTGGGAGGCATACTAATGGCGCATGGTGTTCTATACTAATGGCGCACTGCGTGGTGCGCCATTAGTATACCAGATACTAATGGCGCACCGGTGGGCCCCATTAGTAAGAAATACTAGTGGCGTGATACTAATGGCGCACCAGTAGTGCGCCATTAGTAGGCAAAACTGGTGCGCCATTAGTAGGCCTTTTCCTAGTAGTGCCCAAACTTATAGCATTATATGCATCAGCTCCGAATCATGTCTTGGGTCAATAGTTGGGTTTTCCCGACTCCCATGTTTTGGTACCTTACGTTCCTCTATATCGGCTAAGGTAGCACTGGGAGAACTACTGCGATTGTGTCCCGGTTCTTCCGGATGAGCACCTCAGTAGAGAAAGCCAAAAACTAACTATCATGATGCAGCGAGAGCTGGTCGTTGTTCGAGAGGTCTCAAATCCTTAAAGATTTTTTCCACTTTGGGCGAAGAGTCGTCCTTGTCTGATTTAGGGGTATATAGCACCCCAAATTCAGCCTTCCGAATACTAGGGGTTGCGCCAAAATTTAAAATTGTAGACTTCTATGGCTAAGTGAGAGTGATAAAGCCTTATAGTCCGATTGCCTGGTTCGCTGTGCTGAACACCTCCTTCGAAGGACACAAAACTGGGATAAAGAGTGATCAGGTTTATCCCGAACACCTCAGTACTAGTTACATGGGGGCAGAAGCCGACAACTGGCCAACTCTCAGATTTTATAAACGGCCGCACAGAAGGTAATATTTTAAATTAACAAAGCGTTACATAGAGCACATGAACTCGTTTCATATTACAGGATCACATGAGTACATTCATTCAAATATTCCATCCTTAGCACATTCCTCCGCCACAAGGCGAGCACCCTTCAGGACACTGTCATAATACTTTTCAGGGTGGCGATGCTCCTTGCCCTCCAGCGGCCCCTCCTTAACAAACTTTTTGGCGTCCATCTTCGCCCAGTGCACTTTCACCCGGGTGAAAGCCCTGCGCGCACCTTCAATGCAGACGGACCGCTTAATGACTTCAAACCGGGGGCAGGTATTCACAAGCCGCTTCACCAGGCCGAAGTAGCTGCCACGAAGGGGCTCGCCAGGCCACATCCGGACTATGAGACCCCACATGGCCAGTTCGGCTGCCTTGTGCAGCTCGACCAGTTGCTTCAACTGGTTGCTCAGGGGCATCGGATGTTTGGTCCAAGTATACTGAGACCAGAACAACTTCTCCGTCGAGCTCCCTTCCTCGGCCCGGTAGAACTCTGCGGTGTCCGATACGCTGCGTGGCAGATCTGTGAACGCACCTGGAGAGCTCTGAATTTGGGTAAGTAAAAGGAAAGTTTCTTTCACATGCTTGCTTTGCATAATGAATACTTTACCCGTTGCTATCTTCTTAACCGCCTCAATTTCCTAGAGGGCCTTTTGGGCTTCGGCCTTGGTGCTTTGTGCGTTCTCGAGGGCCTTCGCAAGCTCGGACCATTGCGTCTTAGAGTCAAGCTCCAAGGACTTGTACTTCTTGACAAAGTCCTGGAGCTCTTGCTGCACCTTGCCAACTCGGGCCTCTTGTTTCTCGCGCTCGATGCGCTCCTTGGCTGCTTTGTCTTCGGCCTCGGATAGTGCCTTCTTCAGGGCCGCCACTTCGGTCGTGGCCCCTAGCAAATTTATGACGATCCTGTGATCTAACAAACCACCTTTCTTTTTCTATCTTAATAAACAAACGGGGTATTGATACGTCTCCAACGTATCTATAATTTTTGATTGCTCCATGTTATATTATCTACTGTTTTGGACAATATTAGGCTTTATTTTCCACTTTTATATTATTTTTGGGACTAACCTATGAACCGGAGGCCCAACCCAGAATTGCCGTTTTTTTGCCTATTTCAGTGTTTCGAAGAAACGGAATATCAGACCTTCGGGTCCATAGTTAGTACCTAGATGGCTTATTCTCTCTTTTTGGATTTCAATACAAAGTTATCCCCCTCCCTTGTGGAGATCTATTCGATGTAATCTTCTTTTTGCGGTGTGTTTGTTGAGACCGATGAATTGTGGGTTTACGATCAAGTCTATCTTTGAATAATATTTGAATCTTCTCTGGATTATTTTATGTATGATTGGTTATCTTTGCAAGTCTCTTCGAATTATCAGTTTGGTTTGGCCTACTAGATTGGTTTTTCTTGCAATGGGAGAAGTGCTTAGCTTTGGGTTCAATCATGCGGTGCTCGATCCCAGTGACAGTAGGGGATACGACACGCATTGTATTGTTGCCATCGAGGATAAAAATATGGGGTTTATATCATATTGCTTGAGTTTATCCCTCTACACCATAGCCTCCTATATATACCTACGTACCCCCAAACAATCAGAACAGGAGCCAAAAACCTAATTCCACCACCGCAACCTACTTTATCCATGAGATCCCATCTTGGGGCCTGTTCCGGAGCTCCGCCGAAGAGGGCCGTCGTCACGGAGGGCTTCTACATCATCGTAGCCTCTCCAATGAAGTGTGAGTAGCTTATCTCAGACCTTCGGGTCCATAGTTAGTAGCTAGATGGCTTCTTCTCTCTTTTTGGATCTCAATACAAAGTTCTCCCCCTCTCTTGTGGAGATCTATTCGATGCAATCTTCTTTTTGCGGTGTGTTTGTTGAGACCGATGAATTGTGGGTTTATGATCAAGTCTATCTTTGAATAATATTTGAATCTTCTCTGAATTCTTTTATGTATGATTGGTTATCTTTGCAAGTCTCTTCGAATTATCAGTTTGGTTTGGCCTACTAAATTGGTTTTTCTTGCCATTGGAGAAGTGCTTAGCTTTGGTTCGATCTTGCGGTGTCCTTTCCCAGTGACAGAAGGGGCAACAAGGCACGTATTTCATCGTTGCCATCATGAATTTATCTCTCTACATCATGTCATCTTGCTTAAAGCGTTACTCTATTTTTAACTTAATACTCTAGATGCATGCTGGATAGCGGTCGATGAGTGGAGTAATAGTAGTAGATGCAGGTAGGAGTCGGTCTACTTGTCACGGACGTGATGCCTATATACATGATCATACCTTAGATATTCTCATAACTATGCTCAATTCTGTCAATTGCTCAACAGTAATTTGTTCACCCATTGTAGAATACTTATGCTCTTGAGAGAAGCCACTAGTAAAACCTATGGCCCCGGGTCTATTCTCGTCATATCAATCTCAATCACTTTAATCTTGCTTTGCTTTTTTACTTTGCCTTTTAATTTTCACTTGCATCTCTATACCAAAAATACCTGTCGGCGTTCTGGGAACGGGGGTCCCCAGACTTGCCTGCCTGCGGCATGGCTCAAAGGGGGGCCCAGTACGGCCCATTTTCATCAACACAGACCCAAGAACCTCGGGAGGGGCCAAGCCTCGCGGGGCGGACGACACGGAGCTTCCTCAGGCGCGGCCTCATCAGGCTGGCTCGCGAGGAGGCGGAGAGATCAAGGCGGGGTAGCTCACGAGGTGCCCATGACGCAAGCCATGACGACCAAGGGCGCCAGGCGGGCGCCAGCCCACGCAGCGTCCTCCCTTTCCTCTTTGGTGCAAAGGGAGCAAGCGTAGGCGAGAGGATCAAGCAAAGGCACCCATTTCGGTGCAACGAGACCAAGACCAGCTCCGCGACAAGGAGGAAGTCACTGTGGAGCCCAAGCCAGCGTCATCACCAGAGCCTTTGGCAGGCGCGGACCAACTTTAGTCAGGATAAGTGTACCAGATGTTCCCCTTCAAAATGGCCAATTGTTGGCGCCCTTCCCGCTCAATATTTGGGAAGAGGCCTAGGGCCTTTGCCTATAAATAGGACCAGCCATCCCCGGGATAGGGGCATCTAGAGATCAAGAAACCTAATCAGCTAGGATCCAGAGAGAAGGGCGACTCAACCCCTCTAGCAGTTCATCACCCCAGCCAAGAACAGACCCTCGCGAGGTTGTTCTTCCTTGTATTGTTCATCATCAGCCCAAGAGGCAATCCACTGCACCACCACACTGGAGTAGGGTATTACACCACATCGGTGGCCCGAAGCAGTATAAACTCTGTGTTTCTTGTGTTGTTCTTCTGGTAGCTAGATCCTTGCGAGGCGGAGGGGTACAGGTAGCTAGGAAGCGTAACCTCCGCGCGCACCCCAGAGTTCGAACCTCAAGGGTCTGCCGGAACCCGAAATCCGACATTTGGCGCGCCAGGTAGGGGTGCGCCGGAATTCGTCTTCCGCCGCTCCGTTCTCCTCCGACCATCGCGTCCATGTCTGACGCTCGTCGGGCCCGCGCCGAGCGCTGAGCCGCTCTCGCTTCCCGCGTCGCCTAGGCGGCCCCTGTCGGCGGGTGTCCCCGCCGTTCCCCATCGCCTGCCATCGACGCCGCCACCGGCCCAGCGGGGAACCAGCAGCAAGGGTCGTCTCAGCATTCGTCCGTGCGGCAAGACGGCCGCACCGCTACACCAACACCCCCGGTCGTCGCGGCCCTCCTAGGCGGTTCGCAGGCGCCGCCTACAAGTCACCACGTCAAGCCGATCGTCCGCCGGGTCAGCGCCGCTTCCGCGCGGCAGGGGGCTCCCCCGGACCAGGAGGCGCCCAAGGCCGGCCTGACCTTCAGCTCGCAGGACCACCCCTCCAACTCGGCCTGCTTGGGCGCGCTCCCCATGCTGTGCACCCCCACCATCTGCCAGGTGGACATCACCAGAACTCTCATCGATGGCGGAGCAGGCCTCAGCGTGCTCTCGGTCGAGGCCTTCAACCTCCTCCGCATACCCCTGGAACGACTGCAACCCAGCCGGCCCTTCTCGGGCGTTGGGGGCGGGTCATCCAGCTCCTTGGGACAGATCCGGCTCCCAGTAACCTTTGGCACCTACGACAACTTCCGCACGGAGATGGTCGACTTCGACATCGCCCCCATCGGCCTCCCCTACAACGCCATCCTCGGCTACCCAGCGCTGGCCTAGTTCATGGCCGCGACACACCCGGCGTACAACCTCATGAAGATGCCCGGGAGCAGCGGTGTCCTCACCGTGCACGGGGACACCGGAGACGCGCTGCGAGTGCTCAAGCTCACCTTCAAGACGGCGGCGTCAGCACAGCTCGCCGGCTTGGAGGCCCCCGAGCCCAAGGGGGCTGCACCCACCAAGAAGAAGCAGTTGTTCACCCAAGACAAGGCAGAAACCAAGAAGATACCCGTCGATGAGGACGGGTCCACCAGTGCCACTTTTACCACAGGCGCCAACCTCGAGCCCGAGCAGGAGGAAGCCCTGGTCAGGTTCCTGCGCGCAAACAAGAAGGTATTCGCTTGGGAGCCTGACCAGTTGGTGGGGATCCCTAGGAGTGTAATCGAGCATCACCTCAACGTGTGCCCCAACGTGCGCCTCATGAAGCAGAAGGCGAGGCGGGAGTCCACAGAGAAGCAGGCCTTCATCGTCCGAGAGACCCAGAAACTAGAAGCTGTTGGGGTCATTCGCGAGGTCCGATACCCGGATTAGTTGGCCAACCCTGTCGTTGTGCCAAAGAAGGGAGGTAAGGAGCGCATGTGTGTCGACTTCACCAACCTCTACAAGGCATGTCCACAAGATCCATTCCCGCTCCCCCGCATCGATCAGATCGTCGATTCCACCGCGGAATGCGACCTGCTATGCTTCCTGGATGCCTTCTCTGGGTATCACCAGATCAAGATGGCGGTAGAAGACATCGAGAAAACAGCCTTCCTAACCCCGTGCGGGGTGTACTGCTACACATGCATGCCATTCAGGCTACGAAACGCAGGGGCGACCTTTCAGCGGCTGATGCACATCACCTTGGGACGGCAGCTCGGGAAGAATGTCGAGGCTTATGTCGATGAGATTGTGGTGAAGTCTCGGTAGGCCAAGACCCTGATACAAGACTTGGAGGAAACCTTTGCGAGCCTCGACGCGGTGAACCTGCGGCTCAACCCAGAGAAGTGTGTGTTCGGGGTCCCCTCAGGCAAGCTCTTGGGTTTCCTCATGTCCCACCGGGGCATCGAGGCCAACCCGGAGAAGGTCAAGGCGGTCGAGGACATGAGCCCGACAAAGACCCTCAGAGAAATGCAGAAGCTCACTGGACGCGTGACCACACTAGGGCGCTTCATCTCCAGGCTGGGGGAGCGAGCACTGCCTTTCTTCCAGCTAATGAAGAAAAATGGGCCCTTTGAATGAACCGAAGAGGCCGACAAGGCATTCCAAGATCTTAAGAGATACCTGACCAGCCCTCCGGTCATGGTGGCCCCGTGCCCTCAGAAGCCCCTGGTACTCTACCTCGCCGCCACTCCTTACTCCGCGAGTGCAGCCCTAGTGGCGGTTAGGGAGGAGCGTCGACTCAAAACCGCAGCTGCAGCCCGGGAGAGGCCAAACAGGAACGAAGAAGGCCCACGAAAACCGCCGCGGCAGTTGAGGAGAATCAGCCGCCGCAGAGAAGCGCACCGGAGGTGGAAGCGGCTCCTCACCCAGATGGTCAGCCTCTAGAGGCCTCATCGCCTTCGGAGGCGCAATCATCTCCGGAGGGCGCCACAAGCATTGACACACCCAACCTCGTTGAGCACCCCGTGTACTTCGTCAGCACTATATTGCGGGATGCGAGGGCACGGTACCCCATGCCTCAGAAGCTCCTCCTCACACTACTGGTGGCCTCACGCAAGTTGCGGCACTACTTTCAGGGTCACCCCATCAAGGTCGTCTCGTCATACCCCTTGGAGAGGGTGCTCAGGAGCCCCAACTCGGCCGGAAGGGTCGCCAAGTTGAACATAGAACTGCAAGCGTTCCAGCTCGAATTCAGCACGACCAGGGTCATCAAGGGAGCAGCATTAGCGGATTTTGTGGCAGAATGGACGGAGGCACCAGGCGTTCTCCAGGCATGGTGCTGGGGCTGGGGCGGTGCTTATATGGCCCACTCAGGACAAGCTCTACTACGCAGTGCAGCTCTGTTTCCAGCAAGGCGAAAAGTTCTCCAACAACATAGCGGAGTATGAAGGTCTAATAGCGGGCTTGAAAGCCGCAGTTGCCCTGGGGGTGAAACGCCTCACCATCAAGGGCGATTCGCAGCTCCTTGTCAATTTGTCCAATAAGGTGTACGAGCCGAAGGATGAGCACATGGAGGCCTACCTTGCAGAGGTCCACAAGATGGAGAAGCAGTTCTGGGGGCTGGAGTTGAAGCATGTACCCCGTGGCACTAATCAGGAGGCCGACAACATGGCCAGGTGGGCGTCCAGGCGGCTACCTCAGGAGCCTGGTGTCTTTGAGGAGAGGCTCTTCAAGCCCTTAGCCCTGCCGTCATTATCAAATATGGCTCGACCTCGAGAAGAGCTCCCCCAGCCACCTGCCTCAGGAGCCACGGTCTGTGGCCCGGCCTCAGGGGCGCGCCTGCTCCTGATGATGGAACCTCAGGAGGGGTGCTGGATCACGGAGCTCCGGAGTTATTTGACACAGGGGATCCTACCGGAGAAGGAGGAGGAAGCGGAGCGTGTGGCACGACAGGCCATGGCATACTGCATCAAGGATGGAGAGCTCTACCGGAAGCGACCAAACGACATATCCCTGCGCTGCATCTCCAGGGGGCAAGGAAAGGAGCTGCTGGAAGACATACACGGCGGAGACTGTGGACATCATTCATCATCACAGACCCTCGTCGGCAAGGCGTTTCGCAGTGGGTTTTATTGGCCCACCGCACTCAATGAAGCCGTCGAAGTGGTGAAGGCTTGTGAGGCCTGCCAGTTCCACGCCAAGCAGATCCATGAGCCGGCGGGAGGCCTGCAGACTATCCCCCTTTCGTGGCCATTCGCAGTCTGGGGGCTGGACATCCTGGGCCCGTTTCCTCGGGCGCGAGGGGGCTACCGCTACCTCTACGTCGCCGTGGACAAGTTCACCAAGTGGGCTGAAGTAGAGGCCGTCCGCACCATCCCCGCAGGATCCGCGGTCAAGTTCATCAGGGGCATCGTGAGCCGGTTCGAGGTGCCAAACTGCATCATCACAGACAATGGTTCACAGTTCACCAGTAACCTCTTTAAAACATACTGTGCTAACCTTGGGATGTAGATATGCTACGCTTCGGGGCACACTCCCGAAGCAACGGCCAGGCGGAGCGAGCCAACGCAGAGGTCCTAAGGGGCCTCAAAACCAGGACGATCAAGAAGAAGCTGGAGGCCTGCGGAAGAGGTTGGCACAACGAGCTTCCGTCCATGTTGTGGTCCATCCGCACAACCGCGACCAAGACGACGGGAGAGACCCCGTTCTTCCTGGTCTACGGAGCCGAGGCGGTCCTCCCTCACGAGGTCAGACGTCGCTCCACGCGGGTCCTGGCGTTCGACGAGGCACAGCAGGACGCCATGCAGGGGACGGACCTCATGCTCGGGGAGGAACGCCGCCGAGAAGCCGCACTGCGGGCGGCGAGGTACCAACAAGCACTGCGACGATATCACTGCCGCCACATCCGCCCCAGAACTCTCGAGGTAGGAGACCTCGTGCTCAGGCGGGTCCTCTCCAGGGAGGGACTGCACAAGCTCTCTCCCATGTGGGAGGGCCCGTTCAAGGTTGTTCATGTTTCCAGGCGCGGCTCCGCGTGCTTGGAGACTCAGGAGGGGGTGCCGATCCAGAACGTGTGGAACATCCAGCACCTCCGGAGGTTCTACCCCTAAAAAGGCCTAGAGCATGTGAAGAAGGCGAACGCCTGTGAAGATTATCCTTTTTGGAAAAGGCCCAGAGCCTGTGAAGAAGGCGAACGCCTGTGAAGATTATCCTTTTTGGCAAAGGCCCAGAGCCTGTGAAGATTATCCTTTTTGGAAAAGGCCCAGAGCCTATGAAGAAGGAGAACGCCTGTGAAGATTATCCTTTTTGGAAAAGGCCCAGAGCCTGTGAAGAAGGCGAATGCCTGTGAAGATTATCCTTTTTGGAAAAGGCCCAGAGCCTGTGAAGAAGGCGAACGCCTGTGAAGATTATCCTTTTTGGAAAAGGCCCAGAGCCTGTGAAGAAGGCGAACGCCTGTGAAGATTATCCTTTTTGGAAAACGCCCAGGGCCTGTGAAGAAGGCGACTGCCTGTGAAGCTGTCACGTTTTGGAAAAGGCCAGGATCCTGTGAAGAGGGAAAATGCCCGTGAAGCTCGTTCCCCCTAAGAAAGGCCCGGAGCCTGTGAAGAAGGCCAACTCCTGTGAAGCTCGCCGCCCGTGACACTCTCACGTAATAATGAGTGGGGCTGTACACGCCCCGGAGTCTCAGGAGCGCCGGCCTTAGGCCCTGGGGTTACCTCCTACGCCCAGTGGTAGCACTTAGCTCCGCGCTAGTGAGAAGACATCGAAGACTATATTAGGTGCCGCACACGGCTTTTTCATTTCCTTTCCGCAGTTGGCTTGTTCATTCTCATTCGAAGTTTTATTGCCGCCTCTGACTTGTGGTTCTTCGACTTTTTCACTCTCGTGCCTCGATTTCTCATATGAAAGGCCTCGCGAGGGGAAGGGGCAGCCGAGCGCCCTCGCGAGTATTTCTGTCCTAGCCGTTCAAAGGTTTCGCGACCTGGGTCCATTGCAGGAGCACTCCTCCAGTCCGTGCCCCACGGGCAGCACGACATGAACACAGGGCCTGGGTCAGTCGTCCCCTCACGGCTGGGGTTGGAAACTATCTACACATGGGCACGAAGCCAGAAGGCACGATAGCAAAACCAAAGCGATAATTAACAGCGATAACCCAAACACGCCCCCGCGGGGCCCCACGCTACTGTGTTTTTATGCAGGACAAAGGAAAAGAAAGAACAAATCAGGCACAACTCGCCTCACACCGGCCTGCAGGGAAGATTCGAGCCGCCTCCAGGACTCAGGCAGACTCCCTCTCGCGCTTCACCGAAGCGCGACGGCGGGCAGACGCACCACCACCTCCCAGGCAGGTACGACGGCGTGGAGGCTGGCTGCGGCCACCGCTGGAAGAGTCGCCGCCTGAGGAAGAGCCGGTGAAGCTTGGGGAACCCTGGGCACCGCCGATCACGCAAGTGCTGCCCTCTCCATCGTCGCCGGGGCTGTGTTCCCGGCCGCGGTCGTCGTCCTCAGGGCAGGACCCTACGCGGCGACCATCTTCCCCAAACACCCTCACGAAGAGGGTGGCATCGCCGTCAAACTTGAAGTGGAGGGTGCACCGACGGCTCAGTCCTCGCGCGCGGGCAAATGTCTGCCAACCGCAGGCCAAGTCCAGGCTCCCAGCTGTGGAGACCTCCAGTGAAGCCCATCAGGCCCGGCTGCAGCAGCCATCTGCTTGGAGCCAGAGGCCGCCCGGGGCACCGGCCGGGAGCTCGCCGAGGAGGAAGCGAGGAAGATGAAGCCGGGTGCTGGTCGGCTCCGCCGACCACACAACGAACTCCGGCAGCACCTCTGCTATGCGAGAACGCGGCCTAGTGGGGCTCGCGACCGAGGCGTGCCCCCTGGTCGCCGCTGCCCGCCTGTCACCAAGCTGGAAATCGCCCCCACGGCCGTGAAGGGCTGTCGTAGTGGCCGCGGGATGTTTGCGAGGACGCCCCCTGCCGCGCTTGGGTGGAGGAGCGGCAGGCTCAACCTGGCAAGCCTTCCCTTTCTCCGCGACTGAGAACCTCCTCGATGGCGCCATGAAGAAGAAGGAGAAGCAAGGGGGATGGACTGGAAGGGCGCATGCTGTTCCGTACTTATAGCCGGCGATGGCCAACCGTCGGCCTCCACGATCTCAGGTAATCATGACCCGTTTTGCATGCAGGGACTTGTCCAATCCGTGCAGATGCCGAGGCATTGTGGGGAAGCGGAGACGCCCACGTCCAATCAACCGCCACGCGGCGCCCAAGGCCGCAGGCTATTAGGGCCCGCGGCACTTCACCCTTGCCCTTTCACCTCCCTACACGGCCAAGTCCGGGCGCGCCTTGGGCCCGGGGGCTACTATCGGCATTCTGGGAACGGGGGTCCCCAGACTTGCCTGCCTGCGGCCTGCGGCGTGGCTCAAAGGGGGGCCCAGCACGGCCCATCTTCATCAACACAGACCCAAGACCCTCGCGAGGGGCCAGGCCTCGCGGGGCGGACGACACGGAGCTTCCTCAGGCGCGGCCTCATCAGGCTGGCTCACGAGGAGGCGGAGAGATCAAGGTGGGGTACCTCACGAGGTGCCCATGACGCAAGCCATGACAACCAAGGGCGCCAGGAGGGCGCCAGCCCGCGCAGCGTACTCCCTTTCCTCTTAAGTGCAAAGGGAGCAAGCGCAGGCGAGAGGATCAAGCAAAGGCACCCATTTCGGTGCAATGAGACCAATACCAGCTCCGCGACAAGGAGGAAGTCACTATGGAGCCCAAGCCAGTGTCATCACCAGAGCCTTTGGCAGGCGCGGACCAACTTTAGTCAGGATAAGTGTACCAGATGTTCCCCTTCAAAATGGCCAATTGTTGGCGCCCTTCCCGCTCATTATTTGGGAAGAGGCCCAAGGCCTTTGCCTATAAATAGGACCAGCCACCCCCGGGATAGGGGCATCTAGAGATCAAGAAACCTTATCAGCTAGGATACAGAGAGAAGGGTGCCTGAACCCCTCTAGCAGTTCATCACCCCAGCCAAGAACAGACCCTCGCGAGGCTGTTCTTCCTTGTATTGTTCATCATCAGCCCAAGAGGCAATCCACCGCACCACCACACTGGAGTAGGGTATTACACCACATCGGTGGCCCGAACCAGTATAAACTCTGTGTCTCTTGTGTTGTTCTTCTGGTAGCTAGATCCTTGCGAGGCGGAGGGGTACAGGTAGGTAGGAAGCGTAATCTCCACGCGCACCCCCGAGTTCGAACCTCAAGGGTCTGCCGGAACCCGAAATCCGACAATACCAAAAACATTATCTATTAGTTCTCACTCTCGTAAGTGACCGTGAAGGGATTGACAACCCCTAATCGTGTTGGTTGCGAGTTGCTATCGTTTTGTGCAGGTACGAGGGACTTGAGCATGGCCTCCTACTGGATTGATACCTTGGTTCTCAAAAACTAAGGGAAATACTTACGCTACTCTTCTTCATCATCCTCTCCTCTTCGGGGAAAACCAACGCAAGCTCAAGAGGTAGCAGGTATTACTTACCTTTGTTCTCTTTGAGCTGCCTCTTGGTAAGGCCGAGCTCTTCCTCGGACCGCTCAAGGTCCTTCTTAAGTGCGGTGACCTCCGCCGTGCGAGCGGCAGCGTCCAGCAGCGATGCCTTCTTATTCACCTACACATATTTTGATTAAACTCCAGTGATTATTATTTGATCCTCTGTTCGACCTTTCTTTGCGAACACCAAACAGAGAATCAGGGGCTATTGTCTATGCTGTAACATTTTCTCATAATTTGATTACTTACTTCAAAGCCTGTTAGGAGGCTGGCACATGCTTCAGTCAATCCGCTTTTTGCGGACTGAACCTTCTTGACCACCACACTCATGATAGTGTGGTTCTCTTCATCAATGGAAGCACCGCGAAGCGCTTCCAGCAAGTTGTCTGATGCCTCTGGATGGATAGAGGCCATCGGCACGGACGGCTTGCCCCTCTTAGCGAGGGGTCGCCTGACAGAATCCGGAACCACTGGAGGTTCCGATGCAGTATTCGGCCGGGGGCTAGACTTGCTGCCCCCACTGCCCATAGGAGTCTTGCCCCTCCTGCGCCCAGCGTCCGGAATGTCGCCTTGGGGCGCCTCCGGAACTGTCTTCCCTTGGTTCAGTGCCCTTTGAGACAACACCTCGGCGTCGTCCGTAGGGCGGGGAGAGAAGGCGGTCGGAAGTGGATCGCTCTTCATCTCCGACGAGCCCAAGTTCTCCTCCGAAGAGGATACGTCGATATGGGCTCTGGATGGACTGCATGATCATGTTCAGCATGATAAGAAGCAGTTAAATAAAACATACCAAGAACTATTATGGTATCCGAATACTAACGACTTCGCCAGGGGCTTGTCCCTGGGCAACCACTCATCGTCGCTAAAAGCGGCCGCCGTGGAACAGTCCGGAAGGAGAGTCCTTCCCTTCTTGGACCCTTCGGCCTCCCCTGACGGGGCGGCCTTTCTTTTCTTGTCTCCCCCAACTAGGGGGGGGGACTTTCCTCTTCCTCCTCCTCGTTTTTGTGGGAGGAGTGCGCCTTGGTGTTTTCGGATGATGAGTCCGATATGACCTTGCGCCGGAGACCATCCACTTGCCCCCCGCTCCGGACATGCTTGGAATCGCTTTGCGGAGAGGATGCGAACTTGGGCACTGGAGCTTGAGTGCGTATGAGTGGGCAGGGGAAGAGGAAGGCATGGGTGAAAAAGATGAATCCTTGTCCCTTTATAAGGGTGGAAGAAACTACGCGCCCCCACCTGCCTGGTAAACTCGCTTATTCCCCAAGCGCCGTAATTGATGGTGCGGTTGGGTTACCCACACCCATATTGATGAGAATCCTGTGATAAGGGACACGATCTCTGCTTTGACAAGACGTGCCAAGAAAACCGCCTCGCAATATGTGCAGTAGCTGGTTGAGAAAAATGGTTCGAATAATGACCGAGCCATGGCGTGATGTCACGCTACGAAACGTGTCAGCAGATTAGATTTGTGGGATATTATACACTCTACGGTGGTATGTGGAATTTGTTTTGCAGAGCTGGACACGATCCTCGTGTTTGAAATCTTCTATGGAGTATTCGGAGGAAGAACCCGCCTTGCAATGCTGAAGACAATCTGCGCGCCGGACTCATCGGCATTGAAGCCTGGTTCAGGGGCTACTCAGGGAGAATAGTAGCCAATGGAGGGGCTACTCATTGAAGACCCCATGGAGGGCTGGTTGAACAGTAGCCGGTGGAGGGCTGGAAGAATAGTAGCCAATGGAGGGGTAGTTGAACATGACCCTGTGGAGATGGCTGGTTGAACAGTAGCCAGTGGAGGAGCGATGGAGACTGGATGAACAGGAGCCCGTGGATGAACACTCGCAAGTGGAGGCTGGAGGAGGTCGACGGTGGATGAACAGTAGCCCGTGGAGGCTGGAGGAGGTCAACGGTGGAGATGAATAGCAGCCCATGGAGTCCAGTTTTGCGGTACGCCACACCCCTCTCGATGAACAAGACCCCCGTTTCGACCGTAGCACTCTAACACAAGTCTGTTTCCTCCGTTTCCCAGTATGGCACACCCCTCCTGAGCAACAGGACCCCGTTTCAACCATAGGAGGTCCAAGAGAAGTCTGTTTCCTCCATTTTGTGGTATGCCAGACCCCTCCCGATGAACATGATCCAGTTCCGACCGTGGCTAGTCGAACACAAGGTCGTTTCCTCTGTTCTGCGGTACGCCAGGCCTCGTTTCAATCTGCTATTCCATCCAAGCCGGTTGGCTCCCGATGAACACGACGACACAGTTTCTCCGTTCCGACCCAGCCATGTACATGAGCCCTGGCCGTATATATGCGCGATTAGGCGTTCGAGACCCCGCCCGTATGTACGTATCTGGCCGTATTTACTTTCTTGCACATTGGCTGTACGTACGTGTACATGCTACGTGCGCGCCACTACTACGACATGGGCCATTCCTTACTCGGCCACGGTTCATCACTGCAGCCTGTAGACATACCGATCGACCAGTATGTACGTACACGTTCGCGACCAGAATGACATCGCTACGTATGCTTAGACCAGGTGGGTCTTGACTCTTAGGCACTTCCTTGCATGCGAAGATGTAGCTGGTGAGTCCCAGCAACCAGGGGGGAAACGTTTTTTTCATGAAATACGATGGCATGTTTGGTGGGTTCCTATAGTCAGGTGGAGGAATCATTATTTTCCGCGTAATAAGGAGGCACTTCCTTGCTGCGGTCGTGGACCCAACTATCAGCCTCTCCACGTACAGTACTCTTTTGATGGAAGTCATTCCTTGACCACGTTGACCACGCCGCGCCGAGAGCACCAAGGTGGTGGACGATGGCGAGGCCTAGGAAGGGGACGACGCGGAGCCGGGGAAGACGCGGCAGTAGATGCCCACGCGGAGAGGAGTACGAGGGTTCACTGGTTCGGCTGCGGTGTGAGGCTGCCATCACCGCAGAATAATCGGGCATGTGGGTGAGTAGAGGGATGGCCTGGCTAGGAGTGGCAGTAGGGCGGTGAGGCCTCCGCGGCATCACAGCTGGCCATGGGAGGCAGGAGCATGCGGCACGACCGGCGTTGGTTTTGGCGGCTGGAGCAAGAAGACCAGAGGTTGAAGAAGTACTACGGCCGTTGGATGGACATCGTACTATCACTGGAGCTAGAATCATTCATATTGACTAAGCTGACAAAGCCCTCCATCCCCATCAACGTAGTAGGCCCACAAGTCAGCCTCCCACTATGGTGGGTCCCAGCTACTAGGGGTATTCATTTTTTGTGCGTAATAAGGAGGCACTTCCTTGCGTTCAAAGATATAGCTGGTGGGTCTGACCTGTCAGCGGGGGGAACATTTATTCGTGAAATATAGAGGCCCTTCCGGTGGGTCCCAGCTGTCAGGTAGAGGAATCATTATGTTGCACGTAAGAAGGAGGCATTTCCTTGCGTGCGGCCGTGGACCCAGCTGTCAGCCTCTCCACGTACAGTCCACTTCCAATGGATGTCGTTCGTTGACGACGTTGACCGCGCCGCACCGAGAGCACCAGGGAGGGAACGACACAGAGCCAGGGAAAACTCAGTAGTTGTTTCCCACACGGAGGGGAGTACGAGGGTTTATTGGTTCGTCTGCCATCGCTGGAGAATAACAGTAGGTGTGGGTGAGTAGAGGGATGGCTAGGCCAGCGATGGGAGTACGGTGGGGCGGTGAGGCCTGCGCGGCAGCACAGCCGGCCGCGGGAGGAGGGAGCAGGCAGTCCCGCCGGCGCTTGTTTGAGCGGATGGAGTAGGAAGAGCAGAGATGGAAGAAGCACGACGGCCGTTGGATGGACATCCAACAGTCACTACTCTCGTGTGTTGACTTAATTGACACGACGTTGCGTGTGCGTCAACCTTTTTTAGGAAAGCATACACGTCAACTTGTAGTAGGCGCACAAGTCAACCTCAAATCTATGGAAAACAACATACAACCCATCTGCCATTATTTCTAATAATTTACAGCCCATTTGCTAATTCTTAAGAATTTTTTTGGAGCCCATCTTCTTTTTGTTAGAATTACACCCCATATTGTGGCCACGATTAAAAATTATACTAAATTCTGCATATTTCGGTGCAGTGAACTGTTTTAATCCCGAAATATCGAGTCACATTCAAACTATTTTGAAAAACAATTTATACAAATATAAAATCCAAATAATTGTCCACGCATAAAAATCAAATTAAAAATCTTGTAATGAAAAAAAACTGAAGCTAATTCCCGGTTTGATGTGTTTTAAAAATTTACAACCCATTTCTCATTGCCGATAGCCCATTTCCTGGGCAAACCGAATGAAACTCTCCTCGTCTTGAAAGATTTGCAGCCTAGCAAGGCTAATAAAGCAAGTAGGCCTCGTTTGGGTATTTATGTTAAAAAATAGAACTGGGCTAGCCATTTTCAGCAAGAAAAAAACACAACTGGGCTCATGATGTGGTAAACATAAATAAAACCCTGGCTAGACGGGCCACAGCCCCCGCACAACCCCGTTGTTCCCCTGATTCGTCGCTAAAACTAGTATAAATAAAAACTACTTGTTCCTCAAAAATAAGTAAATAACAACTGCGTGACCTACACTCCCTGGTGTCAGCCGCTCGTTGTGTAATTCTCTAGTTTATTGACTACATTGACAATGGCGTGAGCCCTAGAGGTCCAACCATTAGGAGGAACCATTTTTTGGGCTTGTAATAACGAGGCACTTGCTTGCATATTGCCATGATGCTGGTGGGTCCCTACTGTCATCCTCTCTATGTACAGTCATCTCCTTGTTCCTCTCGGTTGTTGGCGACGTTGAAAACGCAAGAGGGTGGCACACCGCGCACGGCGAGCGAACCAAGGCGGAGGACGACGGTGAGGCCTCAGACGGAATGTACATGAGCCGTGGAAGATGCGCTGGTCCAGTCGCACGCGGAGGGGAGTACGAGGGTTGATTGGTTCGGGTGCGGGTGCGTGTTGGGGCTGACATCGCCGGAGAATAACAGGACTTGTGGGGAAATAGAGGGAGGAACTGGCCAACGTTGGAGGGTACGGTAGGGCGGCGGAGGTGCAGCCAACCATGGGATGCGGGAGCAGGCGGAGCCGACAGGGTGGTTTGGTTTGGGCGGCTAGAGGAAGAAGAACAGAGATAGAAGATACACGACAGATGTTGGATATTAATCCAACGGCTGGTAGGCAGAATCGTTTGTTGACTAGCTAGTAAGTCGACACCACCTTGGATAGGCTATTTTGTCATGGGTCCCAAATGTCAAAATCCAAATCTATCATGGTCATGCAGCCTTTCCTATGAAAATTTACAGCCCATTTGGTATGGTAGTTCAAAATAACTTTGTTTGTGCTGGTGGGGGCTAATCACTTGGCTTCTGTAATGCACAGTGAGCTCAAGCAGCCAGCGAGAGTGATGTTATTTCCCTTGGTTGGGATTTGTTACAATATTTCACTCTAAATTAAACGAATGAAAAGTTATTTTCCTTGTTTCAAAGAAAATATGACAGTCACGGACGAGATGAAAAGGGCAAGATCATCTAACTCCAGCTTACAAACTGTACAAAAGCACGAGGGTTAATTGTTCATCAGGTTTAGACAAAACCCAGGTTGAAAAAGGCAACACCATCTAACTCCAGCACTGTTTTCGGCAGTCATAGTCAAATGGATCAGTCAGGTCCATAGGATGAACATCCTGGGTCATAAAATTTACTGGATTATGACCACAATATGTTGTAAATAGAAGCCCGGCACGTTCAAAAGCTCTTTGGTCCACCTGAAACTCCTTTTTTTTACTCTTCGACATACCCATCCGTCAAAACCATGCTGCTGATAAACTTAAGCCTGATGGACAATAGTAACCTTGCATTCAGCAGGAAGAATGTGACAAATCTAGTGTTTGCATGGTTGGCTACATATCGTTCTAGTGTTATTGTCTTCAATCGAATGTCATGAGAAGTGAAAAAATCCCGGTGCTTACGAATCCACCCATTGGTTATAACTTTCTTACCCCATCCTGTTGCCTAAATAGACATGAAGATTGAAAACAGTTAAGGTCCAAAAAAAGAGTGTCGAAAAAGCAACAGCTGAACAGTTAATTCTAGTACACTATATGCGGGCTTCCTATGTGCATGAAATTATCACCTTTATATACAATTTCTCCAGACATGGAAAGCATTGCAGCAAGCCAATAATCTTGTTCAGATCAAAACTATTCATTTGCATATATAAGACCTTGACAGAATCTAGCACCATTGATAGGCTATCCATGGAGAAACTCTTCACTGAGCATAGAACATAATATTAGTACAAAATGTGTACTCCAAGATGATATATAACTTATGCGTAGAAATTTAAAATGCAGCTTACGGTTACAAGTGTAGATGATAATAGAAAGTACCCGAAGAACTGTGGAGCCAAACACTATCTTGAAATGAGCACAGAGATCATGTATTACACCCCAGGTCTCCAGTTTAGGTGCAGAGAGGACGGTTATTTGCGACGGTGAATAACTAGAATCAAGGATCAACCTTTGAAGCAAAGGGGCATCTTGGATGATGAGCTGCCTTCCGTCAAAAGAAATTCCAATTCTTAAAAGGTTAGGCGTTGGAGACAACCGGTTCTAACTGTGAAAACAAGCACCAAGCACTCCAGGGCAGGGCAACTGGAGTGGATGATGCTGTGCAATTAGGCCTCCGATATGGGAACCCGCACAAGTGAAAGTTTCTTGAGAAATGGGAGTCGAAGGTTAGTACTAGATTGTCTGGTAGGTAGCACAGCGCAAAGGTGGCAGTGTGGAGAGAGAGGAGGAAAACTGCGAGATGGACATCGGTGCTGAGGGCACAAGTACATGGCGTTCGGTATCTGGTAGGTGATTTCCAGGGGAATAGTAGAACTCAAGTAGCTGTAGTTCTGTGAATTCAGGGGATTTCAGCCAGGCGTCCACTGTGCAGGTCATGGTATGCTTGCTCAGGTAGCATGACGGGATGCAGAGGCTTTGAATGGAGCCCTGGTGGGAGGAGATGATGGCTCTGGGGATTTTAAAATCATTCAAGAGAGATAACTAACGACAGGCAAGATTAAGGGGCACGACGCACCATAGAGGGCGCCACCAAATTGAAAGGACCTGGGTGCGACAACAATCCTTGGTGGGGAGAAGCGAGATTATCTCCCCAAGGACGGCGTCCGGGAGATCGCTGATGCGGTCCACCTGGGATTCTATGGGTTCCTGGGATCCGGTGGGGGCGGGGTCGCCGCTTCTCCCTGCGCTGCCGGGTGTGGGATCTACACCATGCCTCACCGCTGGCGGGAGCCTCATCTTCTTCGCGCTGGGGTGATCCGACTCCATTTTCCTCGAGGGCGTCGCGTCGCACTCACGGATTTGAGCAGAGTAACGAATGACGAGCCTAGTTGTTGTGTGAGTGAAGAAGAAGGGGAGCTGGGGGTTTTCTGTAGTAGTGAGGAAGAAGGGGAGCTGGGGTTTTCTGTAGGAGTGAGGTGAGGAATTTGGGGGTACAAGTGGAGCGAGAGCTGACATGAGGTGGGTGGGAGTGAGGAGGAAGAAGAGCACCCAGGTTTCTTTGGGGGCAGTGTGTTGGGTGTGTGTAGGGCCTCTCATTAAGTAAATATATGGGCTTTTGAATTGATTTTATTATTTACTAGGGTCGATGGGCTGTTTTGTCTTGGGCCCAGAGAAACAATTACTACTAGTATAGTGGATACACTCTATAGCTACCCAGAAAAACAATTACTACTAGTATAGTGGATACACTACCGCTTCTGGATCCTCCTAGGTCATTGAAACGTCTCCCTCTACTGAATGCGTTTTATTTTTGTTCACCGACATGCAGGCCATGCAGCGCGCGGGCCCAAATTCCATCCACCAAATTAGAAGGCAGTATGCTGGCGGAGAGTTACCCCGGTCGTAGCGCGGCAGTAACGAGCCGTCGTATCACAAAACCCCACCTCCCCGCAGTCTAAGTTTGACGGATGGAGCAACCATCATTTCACTCTTCGCTGAATCCCCTTCTCCCTCACCATCTTCAAGAAAGTCAACACTCACATCTGCCACTGTTCTTCTCTCCCAAAGAAGGGAAGGTAAGCGGATCCATGATGTTGGTATATTTTCGTTCAGAGAAAAAAGAACTTTTGCAAAGCAGTAACCGGTCCTCACTCTCTTTTTTATTTCATTGTCACAGAGATTGCCTTTTCATTTCAGTGGTCTCCTAGTATTCATCAGTTTCATGATGGACCTAGGAGAACCACACAAAGATCTGCCGATATTGGAGCACATGCGGGAGGCTGATCCCCATGAGACAGAGAGCTCCAAGAAGATGGAGGCAGCCACCGAGCCGACCCCAGATACGCTCATGGCCACTACTAAGATGGCCAACGCCCCGTTTGAGGTTACGGCCCCCGTGGCCCTACAGGAGCCGTTTTCCCCCTTTGAGGATGTGCCCCCCCCCCCCGTGAGCTGCCCAAAGTGATTTTCTTATTTTCCGATCTCGATTGTGGTTTTTCATCTAAGTATATGGTGATGAATAATGCAAAATTCTATTAGCTTCGATGCCATGCTATACATAGTGGTTTAAATAACTTGTGTTTCCTATACTAGCAAGTAATTCAGAATTTGTTCTGTTTCAATTAGAGCCCTGATGTAGGCAAGGATTGCATGGTTGTACATGCCAGTCGCTATGACGCGGATGACCTGAATATACGCACTGGGAAAACAGAGTTCTTAGGTTGTTGGATCCTGGAAGCCATTTGCGCTTATATCGATGTCGTGTTGTATTCTAGCCTCACTGTTATCAGGCGTGTTTTCCATGGTGTACTGAAGCACAAGAAGTTCAAAGCTACTCCTTCGTTTGTGAGGCATACTGTTCTTGTCAAGCTTATGCAAGAAGATGACGTGGCATGCCTCCACAAAAGAATTTATGAGTGGCAGGGCCACAAGGTTATCTTCATGAAGGTTCAAAGGATTAAGCTACTGCCAGACGTCCTCAATGATGTTCATGGCAAGATTTGTCTTGTGTCCAACCCAAATTAGATCGAGGCATGAAATAGTTGCCCCAGCTAGTGTTTAATAGTAGTTTGGATTGTGTCGACGTTCTAGGAACGGGGGTCCCCAGACTTGCCTGCCTGCGGCCTGCGGTGTGGCTCAAAGGTGGGCCCAGCACGGCCCATCTTCATCAACATGAACCCAAGACCCTCGCGAGGGGCCAAGCATCGCGGGGCGGACGACACGGAGCTTCCTCAGGCACGGCCTCATCAGGCTGGCTCGCGAGGAGGCGGAGAGATCAAGGCGGGGTGCCTCACGAGGTGCCCATGACGCAAGCCATGACGACTAAGGGAGCCAAGCGGGCGCCAGCCCGCGTAGTGTCCTTCTTTCCTCTTTGGTGCAAAGGGGGCAAGCGCAGGCGGGAGCATCAAGCAAAGGCACCCATTTCGGTGCAACGAGACCAAGACCAGCCCAACGGCAGGGAAGAAGTCATTGTGGAGCCCAAGCCGGCATCACCACCAGAGCCTTTGGCAGGCGAGGACCAACTTTATTCAGGATAAGTGTACCAGATGTTCCCCTTCAAAATGGCCAATTGTTGGCGCCCTTCTCGCTCAATATTTGGGAAGAGGCCCAGGGCCTTTTCCTATAAATAGGACTAGCCCCCCCCAGGGTAGAGGCAATCAGAATCAGACAGAGAGAAGGGCGACTGAACTCCTCCTAGCAGTTCATCGCCCCAGCCAAGAGCAGACCCTCACGAGGCTGTGCTTCCTTGTATTGCTCATCATCGTCAGCCCAAGAGGCAATCCACCACACCACAAACTGGAGTAGGGTATTACACCACAATGGTGGCCCGAACCAGTATAAACCCTGTGTCTCTTGTGCTGCTCTTTCCATAGCTTAGATCTTAGCGAGGCGGTGGGGTGCAGGTAGGTAGAAGGCGGAATCTCCGCGCGCACCCCAGTGTTCGAACCTCAAGGGTCTGCCGGAACCCGAAATCCGACATTTGGCGCGCCAAGTAGGGGTGCACCGGAGTTTTCCCTTCCGCCACCGCCACGACCTGCCTCGCGATGAGTAGCGTGTCGCCCGCTTTGGCCGTCGGTGCCAGCACGGGGGCCAGGGGGCTCCGAGCCCTGGCCCCAGCCCTGCAACGGGTACGGTGGCCGGACAAGTTCGAGCCAACGACGCCGCCGCGCTACAGCGGCGCGACTGATCTGCTGGCCTTCTTGCTGGCGTACGAGGAGGCCATCCTCGAAGCTGGAGGTGATCATAGGGTCATGGCCAACTGGCTTCCCATGGCCCTCACCGGCGCTCCGCGCGCATGGCTGCTCCACCTACCGGTAGCCTCCGTGGCCTCTTGGTAAGAGCTCCGCGACCTCTTCCCCGCCCACCACGCTACACCAAGACCTCCGGTCATCGCGGCCCTCCTGGGCGGCTCGCAGGCGCCGCCTACAAGTCACCACGTCAAGCCGTTCATCCGCCGGGCCAGCACCGCTTTCACACGGCAGGGGGCTCTCCCGGACCGGGCGGCGCCCAAGGCCGGCCTGACCTTCAGCTCGGAGGACCACCCCTCCAACTCGGCCTGCTCGCGTGCGCTCCCCATGCTGTGCACCCCCACCATCTGCCAGGTGGCCGTCACCAGAACTCTCATCGATGGCGGCGCGGGCCTCAACATGCTCTTGGTTGAGGCCTTCAACCTCCTCTGCATACTGAAAGTGCGTTATATCGACTAGAGGGGGGGGGGTGAATAGGCGATTTTTATGAAATTCTTCACTGAGGAATTTGCAGGTGAGGAAATTCCTTAGCGAAGAACTACTAGCAGTGGAATAAGTACTCAGATGAAAACATAACAGAAACCAAGCATAGTCATCATGATGAGATGAAGACAAACACAGAGAACTGAAAGCGTAAACACAGGATAACACTAGAAGAAGACAAAACAGACTGAAGAAATTGAACTGAGGAAATTGAGAAAGTCTTCAGTCAAAGTCTTCAAACACAGATATGATAAACAGACAACACACTACTAAGGAAATGAAAGAGTTGGGGAAATGGAACCAGTAAGGTTGGTGAAGACAATGATTTGGTAGACCAGTTCCAACTGTTGTCTCAGTTGTACGTCTGGTTGGAGCGGCTGATTATTTAAACTCGAGGACACCTAGTCCCGGACACACAGTCCTCACCGTATTCTCCTTGAGCTAAGGACACACAGTCGTCGCCCAATCACTCGTGGTAAGTCTTCAGGTGACTTCCAAACCTTCACAGACTTGGTCACTCGGCGATCCACAATTCCTCTTGGATGCTCTAGACCTTGACACCTAACCGTCTGGAAGAAGCACAGTCTTCAAAGGTAACAAGCATCGGATCCATGCAGGATCAATCTCTTTAGTGATGCTAAATCACTTTGGGTTTGTAGGTGTTTGGGTTTGGGTTTGGATTTTCCTCACTTGATGATTTTCGCTCAAAGTCCTCGGAGGATGGGTTGCTCTCAAATGACAAGTGTCAAGTTCACGCGGAGCAGCCAACCGGCTAGTGGTTGTAGGGGGCTGCTATTTATAGCCTAGGGAGCAGCCCGACATGATAAGACATAAATGCCCTTCAATGATATGACCGTTATGTGGATAAGATATTTTGGGACAGCTGGCGCGTAGCACAGCAACGGTCGGAAATTTTAGATACAAATTCCTCAGGGCTATCATGTTCCTCACTGTGTAGGCAATTCGCACTGGCGAATTCCTAACTCCTCAGTCAGAGCACAGTCCTCAGTGACCAGAAGAACTGCGTCTCTGTCACTGAAGAAATTGACTGAACTGTATGAGATTTCCAATGGCTTCACTCGAAGGGATTGGTAGGTGTAGGATTTGAGATGAGCATCAAATGGAAATTTTCTCCTTAGTATTTCCTCGACCCCCTTTAACAGTATGGTGTTTCCTATGACTCAAGAAAGAGAAAATGAAACTACGAAAACAAAAGTCTTCACGCTTCATATTCCTCGAATGATAACCAAGTCTTCAAGGTCACACCAATTTCTTCACTTTCAAAGTCTTCAGAAAGTCTTCAGAATATCAAAGTCTTTAGTCGAAGAACTTTCATTTTTAGGGGTCGACTTTCTCTGTAAATATCAAACTCCTCATAGACTTATAGACCTGTGTACACTCATAAACGCATTAGATACTTAACCTATAATTCTTCAATACACCAAAATCACGAAGGGGCACTAGATGCACTTACAATCTCCCCCTTTTTGGTGATTGATGACAACATAGGTTAAGTTTTCAACGGGGATAAATATATGAAGTGTAAATACTGATATTGAGGAATTTGATTGCAAGATATAGAAGAACTCCCCCTGAAGTTGTGCATAGTGAGGAATTTGCTTTTGAAGCAATGCACACTTGAAGAGTTGAATCATGGAGATCTCCCCCTATATCTTGTAATTCAAACACGCATTTGATAGATAATATGAAGATTTTTGAAATGCATGATGAAATATGGTGCCTGATGAAATTCAGCATGCGTGCAATAATATTAACGAGGAATAAGCATGCCGAATAGAGCATCAAAAGTATCAGAACCTAGTGCAATAAAAGTATCAGCGCACCATCGGGTTTAAGATTACAACTCGATCCAATAAAGTTTCAGAAGAACGAGAGTTGTATCTTAGCAAAAAAATGCCCTTTATTATAGACCCGCTTGAAGACTAACTCAGATTTCTCCCCCTTTGTCATCGAATGACCAAAAGGATCGAAACTAAGGACTAATGCCCCTGAAGATATTCAAGTTGATGATGGAGCGCCAGCGTTGTTGGGGTCGGTCGTGGAAGTAGGGCCTGCCGCAGTGTCGTCCAAGTCTTCATGTTCATCAGTCTCACACGACGAAGAATATGAACTGGCCACCAAAGAAGGAACTGGGACCTTCTTGTATTTCTTCGGAGGAGGTGCATACCAGGCAAATTCCTTATTGAGACCCATTTGCTTCAAATCATCAGCGCTGTAAACTTGAGACAGAACAGCCCAGGTGCGGTTGAGGGTTTCATGAAGGTAGTAGTGGTTTTTCTTCAATGCATTATGTGTTGCAATCATGTTGTGAAGAATTGAACCAAACTGACACTTGACCCATTTGTGTTTGCGATCAACCTTTTGATGAAGACTGAGGAGTAACTCACGATCAGTCATCACCCTGGGTGCAGTGGCTTGAGGATTTGGCTTGGCAGTGTTGGCGGCAGTGTCATGTGTGGCAGAGTCATCATTGGTGGAGTAAGATGCAACCTTGCGAAATTGTCCATCCAATGGACGAATGCCTTCATCTATCACAGCAGTAGCTTTGCCCTTTTCTTCAGCTGAGGAAAATGTCCTTTTGAGGACTTCAATAGGAGGCAAGTAGCTGCAGTGGTTCAGAGTTTCAGCTTTGTAGTTGAGTGAAGACCTTGTCCTGACGAATCTCATAATCCAAGGTGCATAAGGCTTCAGCTCAAATGGTGACATAGCAATGTTGGCCAGAGTCCTCATGAAGAAATCATGGAAGTTGACGGGAACGCCATGATAGATGTTGAAAAGCATGTTCTTCATGATGCCAACGACTTCTTCATCACTTGAGTCGTGGCCTTTGATGGGACTCATTGTCTTCGTCAGAATGCAGTAGACAGTCCGAGGCACATACAACAATTCCTTGATGAGGAATGTGGTTCGAGGGGCCTGCCCTGGCTTCAAAGGCTTCATCAGCACTTGCATATAGTGATTTGAAAGCTCAGGTTCGTTGTAAACACAACGTGCATCTTCAGTGGGAGGACTTAGAGGAAGGGCACGAAGCAATTTAGATGCTGGGGCCTTGTAATGTGTGTTCTTAGTCATCCAGTCAAGAACCCATGAACTCACATCTTTAGAGTTGTCGGTGATGTGCAGTGTTGCATAGAACTGAAGAATGAGTTCTTCATTCCAATCGCATATGTCAGTGCAGAAATTGAGCAGCCCAGCATCGTGAAGAACACTGAGGACTGACGTGAAGCATGGCATAGACTCTATATCCACGTGAGGAATATGTGCATGGTCGAAGACTTTGTCTTTGTTGAAAAGCACCGAGGAATAGAAATTAGCTTGACTGGCAGTCCAGAAACGCCTCTTCCTTATGCGAGCAGAGTCATATGGATTATACTCAGTGAAGAACACGTGCTCGCCAAAGAAGTCTTCAGCCTTGAACTTTTGTTTCCTTGATAACGGATCCTTTGGCTTGGGCAGAGGAGTGTTAGTGAGTTGCATCACTACCTCAGGAATCACAATCTCAGGTTCTTCAGGCTGAGGAATTTCAGGTTCTTCCTCAGGTGTAGTCACCTTTTCAGTAGTAGCAGCAGTTTCTTCAGCACTAGTGGCTGGAATTTCTTCATTCACAGATGCAGTGGGATGAGTTTCTTCAGAGCCCATCGGAACAGTTGGTGCAGGGGAGTGAGGAATTTGCTGCAGTGGAGTGAAGAGTGGAGAATTGGGATGCTGACTTTCCCAAAAGTCGTCATTCATCACTAGAGTTGTGCTTCCAATGTCCACATCTTCATCTTCTAATTCTTCAACACCAGCCTCTTCAGCAGTGAACTGAGGCATTGGTGATGAGACCATTGGGGTTGAAGGGATTCCATCCACTTCAATTTCTTCATCAATCTGCTCTGAGGAAGCAGCAGATTGAGTTTCTTCATCTGATCCACTTGAGATCCCATAGTCTTCACCAAAAGGAACAAGGTCCTTTGATGGCATGGATGAGATAGGAACAACGTCAATTGGATTGGCAAACGAGCTGGTCATGGGCTTCATCTTCTTTGGGGCTGAAGATTCCGAAGCACTTGATGCTTTCCTTTTCTTCACTGCAGCTCGCTCTGCAGCCTTGGTCTTCTTCACATGTAATGCAGATGGAAGGATAGGAGTTGGTGTAGGCGCAGGTGGAGCTGAGGAATCTGGTTGATTTTCCTCAGGAGCAACTGATGCGGTTGTCCTTACTTCTTCAGTTTCTTCAGGCGCACCACTAGTGGATGCCCTGGCAATTTATTCAGTGGCTGGAATGGAGTCATCAGCCCTGGAACTAGCATTTTCTTCAGCAGCCTGAAAGTCATCAGCGGTGCTGGCATGTTGTTCAGTTTGCTGAACAAATGCTTCAGCTTGAGGAACTTCTTGTTGCGATGGGGTTGCAACATTTGTGAATTTCTCAGTTAGTTGCACAAACCTGACTTTTGCTCCTTTCCAGTCAGTATAGTGTGCATCAAAGTCATCGCTGAGGGTTTTGATGTTAGCCTGCATCTTGATGAGTTCTTCAGGTTTCATCGTGAGAACATTTTTCCTCAGCAGTTTCTCTTTCCTGTAATGCGATTTCTTGATCTGCCTGGCCCTATCATATTTCCATTTCTCCTCTTGGATGAAGTGAGTCAGCATGTGACTTTTGCCAGGTGTCAGCTTGAAGTCAGGCATAGGTGTGTTGGAAACCTTATGCCAGATATTGATGTAATCGAGGATCGCTCTTGGATCCAGCAGCAGTGGCACAGGTGTGCCTTTGGCTCTAGCGGCCCTTTCTTGGCGGTCCTTGATGATTTCAGCAAGTTCTTCTTCATCAGCTTCATCATCATTAGACGGTACAGTGAATACTACCTGCTTCTTCTTAGGACTTGGGCGAGTACCGCGTCCAGCAGTAGCCTTTTTCTTCAGTAGAGAGGGTCCAGCTGAGGAACTTGGTGCAGCTGAGGAACTAGCCGAGACACCGGAGGAAATAGGGATGCCTACAGTCCTTTGGCATGTGGCAGGATGCGCAGGTGCTAAGGACTTTGTCGGATCAGCTGAGGACTTTGGAGGAGTAGGGGAGGCTTGAGGAATTTGCCTTGAAGACTTTGAAGTTTCAGGCCGTGAGGGCGCAGCTGAGGAACTTGGCCGTGAGGGCATTGCTGGTGAAGCACTTGGCTTTCGAGCGGGCTTCTTAAGCATTGATTTCCTCGGCTTGACAGAGGCCTTAGTGGCAGCAGCAGCAGCAGAGTCTTCATTGAATTTCCTCACTACTTCTCTGGCTTGTCTTGCCAATTTTGCTTGGCGCTTGGCCCATTCTTCAGGAAAGTCCTCACCGCGTTTGATGCTAGTGGGATCAGCCTCTTGGCCAGGTGCCAATGGGGCTCTTGGGCATGGAGGGTTAAGTGCGAATTTCTTCATGTACTTTGGAGTGACGTATCTGTACTCCCTGCATTCACGTGCCCATCTCCGTTCAATCCTCTGAATGCGCACCTTGCGCTGATTTTTATCTTCTTTGCCAAATTTGGCTTCGTCAAGCGTGCAGTAATCTTAATATAAATCCTCAGGGATTTCAAAGGCAGTCATGACCTCTGGCTTCTTTCCTCCTTTCTGAGGCCTTTTACCGTCAGCCATTTTCTTCAATTGAGGAATTTGAACAATCGAATTCTCTGAAGAAGTATGCAACTTTTCTTCAAGGAACGCTGCAAATGAGTTAAGTTGATGAGAACCTAATGATTCAGCAGCGGACATGTGTACCTGTGAACAGAGTATAGTTGCGAGGAATTTGAAGAGGTCATATGCGTTCTCAGAGGGTTTTTCATAAAGAACAAGTTTGAGGAATTTGACCAGATGCGTCTTGAAGAATTTCACTAAGCGCGCTTTATCTTAGGTTCCAGAGTTGTATAGATCGAAGATCCACACAATTGAGGAATCATGAAGAAAATCATGTTTAGGGAAATGAATCAAGAACAGATAACATGCGAGGTGTTTTGTGTGTGAGGATTTGAAGAATAAAACACCTTTGAAGATTTTGTAGAAAAGTTTAGAATCAAAGAGGGCAGTAAAAGTAACTTTTAATTACCCTGAACGAAGAACACGACGAACTGTGAGTTGAAACAGTGAAGTTCGTCGATGCAGATCTTCCACGCCCTAACTTGGCGGAGGAAGATGTCTACGGCGGCGGCGGAGGTGAAGATCTCCGCGGTCGACGCGAGTACGACGGCGACGAGGTTGAGGCAGTGAAGCTCTTCCTCACCGGCGACGATGGAGTAGCGGCGGTGCTAGGGTTCGGGAAGCTCGAGCGGGAGAGTGAGATCGAGCGGAGTAAAAGAAGTGAGGAAGGGGACAGGGGTATTTATAGCCACAGTGAAAAACTGCTCGCCCGAAGATCTAGGACGAACGTGCCCCTGCCCGTTCTCCTTCTCAAGACATGTGTCATCCACGTACTGTGTAGTGGAGATCGTGTAAGATCGTGGGTGAGTAAAATAATGCATCGTGGGATGCGGAACGGTTTGAGCGGAAAAACCGAAAATTTGGATAAGATT
The DNA here is from genome assembly GCA_032464435.1 of Aegilops umbellulata. Classification (NCBI taxonomy): domain Eukaryota; kingdom Viridiplantae; phylum Streptophyta; class Magnoliopsida; order Poales; family Poaceae; genus Aegilops; species Aegilops umbellulata. The sequence continues at coordinate 334,310,076 of CP136054.1, read as the reverse complement.
AGTTTTAACGTTCCGTTCGCAATTTCTTCAGCTGACAAGGACACAACGAAGAATTTGAACGAGTTTCAAATAGAACGCACATGAAGAATTTGTAAACAGATTGGATTGAGTATAGCATAGAGGGGAAGGGTCCGATCACATTCACTTAGTAGAAGATCGAACTTGAAGAAATAGCTATAAGTGAATGCTGTAGAGGACATAAACTCATATATAAATATATAGCCAATGAAGAAAAACGACGGCACAAGTGAAGATTTTGCAAGTTGAAGAATTTAAACAACTGAGGAATTTCAAAACTGAGGAAAAACTTTAATTGAAGGTTTTTCAACTTTTGTGGTGGCGTGACCCACCGTATAAGAATGATGATTTCGTACACCGCGTACAATTGTCGTAGGGTTCTGAGAATCAAATTCTTCATTAATTTCTTCACACTTAGAGTGTTATTCTTCATTGATTGAAGAAAAACGTTTCTTCATGTGTTGCACATCTAAGTCATCAATTTTGCATAAGTGTTAGGATGAGTGCCTTTTCAAAGTACATTCGAAGGCTCTAAGATATTTAGCTCACACCGCAACTTGCTAAATCTCTTCTCATCCAAGGGCTTAGTGAAGATATCGGCTAGCTGTTCTTCAGTCTTCACATGCTCAATAGAAATGTCACCCTTCAACACATGATCACGAAGAAAATGATGACGAATTTGAATGTGCTTTGTCTTCGAGTGCTGAACTGGGTTGTGAGCAATCTTGATGGCACTCTCATTGTCACAGAGGAGAGGCACATTCTTCACGTTGATGCCATAGTCCTTGAGTGTTTGCTTCATCCATAGCAGTTGAGCACAGCAAGAACCAACAGTAATGTACTCAGCTTCAGCAGTAGACAGTGATACGCAGTTCTGTTTCTTCGAGGACCAACAGACCAAGGATCGTCCGAGGAAATGACAAGTACCAGATGTTGACTTGCGGTCCACACGATCACCAGCATAGTTAGAGTCAGAATATCCAATGAGATCAAAATCCGAGCCCTTGGGATACCATAATCCTAGTGTTGGTGTGTGAGCTAGATATCGAAGAATATGCTTCACAGCCTTATGGTGTGATTCCTTCGGTGGAGCTTGAAATCGGGCACACATGCAAACACTAAGCATTATATCTGGCCTAGATGCACATAAGTACAATAAAGAGCCAATCATGGAGCGGTATACCTTATGATCGATGTCAATACCAGTTTCATCAGTGCATAAATCACCATTTGTGGGCATAGGAATTTTGATGCCTTTGCAATCTTGCATGCTGAATTTCTTCAGGACATCCTTGAGGTATTTCTCCTGAGATATGAATATGCCATTTCGCTGTTGACGAATTTGAAGACCTAAGAATAATTTCAACTCTCCCATCATAGACATTTGATATTCTTCACTCATCATATAGGCAAATTCATCACTATAACGTTGGTCAGTACAGCCAAAGATGATATCATCAACATATATTTGGCACACAAACAGTTCACCATCATAAGATTTAGTAAAGAGAGTGGGATCGAGTGAACCGGGTATGAAGCGTTTCTTCATGAAGAATTCCTTCAATGTATCATACCAAGCCCGTGGGGCCTGCTTGAGGCCATAGAGGGCCTTGTTAAGTCTGAAGACTTTGTCAGGATGTTTTGGATCTTCAAAACCTGGGGGTTGAGCAACATATACTTCTTCCTCAAGCTTACCATTGAGGAATGCACTTTTCACATCCATTTGGTATAAGATGATATCATGATGGTGCAAAAGTTTCCTCGAAATCAATTCCTTCAACCTGTGTGTAGCCTTGAGCTACTAGTCGTGCCTTATTCCTCACCACAACACCATTTTCATCTTGCTTGTTGCGGTAGATCCACTTTGTGCATATGATGTTATGCTTGCGAGGATCGGGACGATTGACTAGTTCCCAGACATTGTTGAGCTTGAACTGATGTATTTCTTCTTGCATGGCCTGAATCCACTCAGGCTCCAGAAATGCTTCATCTACCTTAGTGGGCTCTGTGATAGAGACAAAAGCAAAATGCCCACAAAAGTTAGATAGATGTGAAGCTTTTGAGCGTGTGAGAGGACCTGGTGCTCTAATGTCATCGATGATCTTCTCCACTTGCAGTTCTTTTGCAACGCGAGGATGAGCTGGTTGTCGTTGAGGAATTTGATCAGCATTTTCTTCAGCATCAATTTCCTCAGCATTTTCTTCAGGTTCATTAGCTCGACGTTCTTCACGTTCTGGAATGAATTCTTCAGCAGATTCTTCAGTAGGGATGACATCTTCAGTAGCCTTGTGTTTGATGGAATCCTCGGGTGCTGGTTCATCGAACACAGAAGGTAGGTGCTCTCTTTGCGAGCCATTAGTTTCATCGAACCGCACATCTACAGTTTCAACAATCTTGCGTGTGCGAGTCCTTTCCGTAACCAAGCATAAAACCTTCATGTGCTTTCGGTGCAAATTTAGAGTTGTGATGAGGATCTCTAATCCAGCATTTAGCACCGAAGACTTTGAAATAACTCACATTGGGTTTCTTGTCAGTGAGGAGTTCATAGGCAGTCTTCTTGAAGAATTCGTGAAGATATACTCTGTTGATGATGTGGCACGCAGTATCAATTGCATCAACCCAGAAACGACGAGGGGTTTTGTACTCATCGAGCATAGTGCGAGCCATCTCAGCAAGAGTCCTATTCTTGCACTCCACGACGCCATTCTGTTGATGAGTATAAGGAGCAGATAACTCATGAGTAATACCAAGTTCATCAAGATACTCATTGAGACACGAATTCTTGAACTCAGTGCCATTGTCACTTCTGATGTGCTTGATCTTCACACCAAAGTTGATTGAAGCCCTCGAGGAAAATCATTTGAAGACTTCCTGCACTTCATGTTTGTAAGAGACAAGGTGTACCCATGTGTAACGAGAGTAATCATCAACAATAACAAAGCCATATTGAGATGCTTCATTTGAAACAGAGGAATAGTTATTAGGACCGAAGATATCCATGTGAAGCAATTCGAATGGTCGAGTAGTGGTCATGATGGTCTTTGCTGGATGCTTGGCCTTCGTCATCTTTCCAGCTTCACAGGCACCGCACATGTGATCCTTGAGGAATTTGACATTCTCAATCTGAATGACATGCTTCTTCTTCACAAGCGTGTGCAAATTCCTCATGCCTGCATGACCAAGTCGTCGATGCCATAGCCATCCTTCTGAAGCTTTTGCAATTAGGCACATGGCTGGTTGTGAATCAGCAGAGAAATCAACAATATACAAATCTCCTCTCCTAAAGCCTTCGAAGACTTTGGAATTGTCAGCTTCCATAATCACAACACAACGATACTTGCCAAAGACAACAACCATATCAAGAACACAAAGCATAGAGACAGACATAAGGTTGTATCCTAAGGACTCAACAAGCATGACTTTGTCCATGTGTCGATCCTTTGTGATAGCAACTTTACCTAGACCCAATACCTGACTTTTGCTCTTATCAGCGAAGATGATATGCTTCATATGTGACGATGATAAGGGAGCATTCATCAAAAGATTCTTTTCACCAGTCATGTGATTTGTACATCCACTATCAAGTACCCACTCAGTGGCTTTGGGTTGATCATCCTTGGCACCTTTTGCCATGAAGCAATAGGTGGGAGCGTAGACATCACTTCCTTCATCAGCCTTGTTGGTGAGATCACTTTCTTCAGAGGTGAAGATGGGCTTGCTGACGAACGCAGTAGCGAGGGCTAGGCTCGCCACACCAGACTCGGAGTCTTCAGATTGTTCCTCTTCCTCATTTTCCTCAGATTCAGCCTCAGAGTCCATTTCCTTGCCAATAAGTGCCCGAGCCTTCTTGGAGCTGCTCTTCTTATGAGACGAAGACATCGAGGATTTTGATGATGAAGATTTTGAGGATTTCTTCTTTTTCTTCGCATCATCAGAACTGTAATCCTTGTATTTCTTCTTCTTTGATTCCTTTTCTCACTGAGGACAATCTTGAATGTAATGTCCTGGTTTCTTGCACTTGTGACAAAGCCTCTTCTTATAGTCACTGGATGAGGAATCATTGCTCCTTGAGGGTTTTCCAAAGCGACCACGTCTTGAGAACTTCTGGAATTTCTTAACAAGCAGTGCTAGATCATGACTCAGTTCTTCAGGATCACCAAGGGTGCTACCAGAGTCTTCATCTTCGGACTCAGATACTACCTTGGCCTTCAGTGCACGTGATCTGCCATAGCTCGAACCATAGAGATCTCTCTTCTCAGCAAGCTGGAACTCATGAGTGTTTAGCTTCTTGAATCAGCACGCTCTTGTATCATCAGTTCCAGAGTATCAAATGAGGAATCAAGCAATCTTAGCAATTTCTTCACCACCTCATGGTCGGTGATATCAGTGGCACCAAGTGCTTGCAGCTCATTTGAGATGTCAGTGAGGCGATCGAAGGTTTGCTGAACATTTTCATTATCGAGTCTTTTGAAGCGATTGAAGAGATTGCGAAGAACATCAACTCGAGAGTCACGCTGAGTTGAAACTCCTTCATTAACCTTGGACAGCCTATCCCAGATAAGCTTAGCAGTTTCCAAATCACCCACTCTACCATACTGTCCTTTACTCAGATGGCCACATATGATATTCTTCGCTTGGGAATCAAGTTGCTTGAATCTCTTCACATCGGTAGCGTTCAGTGAGGGTGAGACGGAGGGAACACCATTTTCCACAACGTACCAGAGATCTTTATCAATTGCCTCAAGATGCATTCACATCTTATTCTTCCAGTAGGGGTAGTCCGTCCCATCGAAGGTAGGACACCCAGCATAGACCTTGATCATACCTGCAGTCGACATAACTAAAACTCCAGGCGGTTAAACCAAAATCACACAGAACAAGGGAGTACCATGCTCTGATACCAATTGAAAGTGCGTTATATCGACTAGAGGGGGGTGAGTAGGCGATTTTTATGAAATTCTTCACTGAGGAATTTGCCAGTGAGGAAATTCCTTAGTGAAGAACTACTAGCAGCGGAATAAGTACTCAAATGAAAACATAACAGAATCCAAGCATAGTCATCATGATGAGACAAAGACAAACACAGAGTACTGAAAGCGTAAACACGGGATAGCACTAGAAGAAGACAAAACAGACTGAACAAATTGAACTGAGGAAATTGAGAAAGTCTTCAGTCAAAGTCTTCAAACACAGATATGATAAACAGACAGCACACTACTGAGGAAATGAAAGAGTTGAGGAGATGGAACCAGTAAGGTTGGTGAAGACAATGATTTGGTAGACCAGTTCCAACTGTTGTCTCAGTTGTACGTCTGGTTGGAGCGGCTGAGTATTTAAACTTGAGGACACCTAGTCCCAGGCACACAGTCCTCACCGTATTCTCCTTGAGCTATGGACACACAGTCCTCGCCCAATCACTCGTGGTAAGTCTTCAGGTGACTTCCAAACCTTAACAGACTTGATCACTCGGCGATCCACAACTCCTCTTGGATGCTCTAGACCTTGACGCCTAACTGTCTGGAAGAAGCACAGTCTTCAAAGGTAACAAGCGTCGGATCCACACAGGATCAATCTCTTCAGTGATGCTCAATCACTTTGGGTTTGTAGGTGTTTGGGTTTGGCTTTGGATTTTCCTCACATGATGATTTTCGCTCAAAGTCCTCGGAGGATGGGTTGCCCTCAAATGACAATTGTCAAGTTCAGGCGGAGCAGCCAACCAGCTAGTGGTTGTAGGGGGCGGCTATTTATAGCCTAGGGAGCAGCCCGACATGATAAGACATAAATGCCCTTCAATGATATGACCGTTATGTGGATAAGATATTTTGGGACAGCTGGCGCATAGCACAACAACGGTCGGAAATTTTAGGTACAAATTCCTCAGGGCTATCATGTTCCTCACTGTTTAGGCAATTCGCACTGGGGAATTCCTTACTCCTCAGTCAGAGCAAAGTCCTCAGTGACCAGAAGAACTGCGTCTCTGTCACTGAAGAAATTGAGTGAACTGTATGAGATTTCCAATGGCTTCACTCGAAGGGATTGGTAGGTGTAGGATTTGAGATGAGCATCACATGGAAATTTTCTCCTTAGTATTTCCTCGACCCCCTTTAACAGTACAGTGTTTCCTATGACTCAAGAAAGAGAAAATGAAACTACGAAAACAAAAGTCTTCATGCTTCATATTCCTCGAATGATAACCAAGTCTTCAAGGTCACACCAATTTCTTCACTTTCAAAGTCTTTAGAAAGTCTTTAGAAAGTCTTTAGAATATCAAAGTCTTCAATCGAAGAACTTTCATTTTTAGGGGTCGACTTTCTCTGTAAATATCAAACTTCTCATAGACTTATAGACCTGTGTACACTCATAAATGCATTGGATACTTAACCTATAAGTCTTTAATACACCAAAATCACTAAGGGGCACTAGATGCACTTACACATACCCCTGGAATGGCTGCAACCCAGCCGGCCCTTCTCAGGCGTTGGGGGCGGGTCATCCAGCTCCTTGGGATAGATCCGGCTCCCAGTAAACTTCGGCACCTACGACAACTTCGGCACAGAGCTGGTCAACTTCGACATCGCCCCCATCGGCCTCCCCTACAACGCCATCCTCGGCTATCCAGCGCTGGCCCAGTTCATGGTCGCGACGCACCCGGCGTACAACCTCATGAAGATGCCTGGGAGCGGCGGTGTCCTCACCGTGCACGGGGACACCGGGGACGCGCTGCGAGTGCTCAAGCTCGCCTACAAGACAGCGGCGTCGGCACAGCCCGCCGACTCGGAGATCCCCGAGCCCAAGGGGGCTGCACCTGCCAAGAAGAAACAATTGTTCACCCAAGACAAGGCAGAAACCAAGCAGATACCCGTCGATGAGGAAGGGTCCACCAACGCCATAGGCGCCAACCTCGAGCCCGAGAAGGAGGAGGCCCTGGTCAAGTTCCTGCGCGCGAACAAGAAGGTATTCGCTTGGAAGCCCGACCAGTTGGCGGGGATCCCTAGGAGCGTAATCGAGCATCACCTCAACGTGTGCCCCAACGTGCGCCCTGTGAAGCAGAAGGCAAAGCGGCAGTCCACAGAAAAGCAGGCCTTCATCGTCCAAGAGACCCGCAAACTAGAGGCCGCTGGGGTCATTCGTGAGGTCCAATACCCGGATTGGTTGGCCAACCCTGTCGTTGTGCCAAAGAAGGGAGGGAAGGAGCGCATGTGTGTCGACTTCACCAACCTCAACAAGGCATGCCAGCAAGATCCGTTCCCGCTCCCCCGCATTGACCAGATCGTCGATTCCACCGCAGAATGCGACCTGCTATGCTTCTTGGATGCCTTCTCTGGGTATCATCAAATCAAGATGGCGGTAGAAGACGTCAAGAAGACAGCCTTCCTAACCCCGTGTGGGGTGTACTGCTACACATGCATGCCATTTGGGCTGCGTAACGCAGGGGCGACCTTTCAGCGGCTGATGCACATCACCTTGGGCCCGCAGCTCGGGAAGAATGTTGAGGCTTACGTCGATGACATTGTGGTGAAGTCTCGGGAGGCCAGGACCCTGATACAAGACCTGGAGGAAACCTTTGCGAGCCTCAATGCAGTGCACCTGCGGCTTAACCCAGAGAAATGTGTGTTCGGAGTCCCCTCGGGCAAGCTCTTGGGTTTCCTCGTGTCCCACTGAGGCATTGAGGCTAACCCGGAAAAGGTCAAGGTGGTCGAAGACATGAGCCCGCCAAAGACCCTCAGAGAAATGTAGAAGCTCACTGGGCGCGTGACCCCGCTAGGGTGCTTCATCTCCAAGTTGGGGGAGCGAGCACTACCCTTCTTCCAGCTAATGAAGAAAAAGGGGCCCTTTGAATGGAGTGAAGAGGCCGACAAGGCGTTCCAAGATCTCAAGAGATACCTGACCAGCCCTCCGGTCATGGTGGCTCCGCGCCCTCAAGAGCCCCTGGTACTTTACCTCGCCGCCACTCCCTACTCCGCCAGCGCAACCCTGGTGGCGGTTAGGGAGGAGTGTCGAGTCAAAACCACGGCAGCAGCCCGGGACAAGGCAAAACGGGAACAAGGAAGGCCCATAGAAACCGCCACCATGGCTGGGGAGGATCGGCCACCGCAGAGGAGTGCACCGGAGTCGCAAGAGGCCCCGCTCCCAGGTGGCTAGCCTCCGGAGGCCTCATCGCCTCAGGAGGCGCCATGGTCTCCGGAGGGCGTCACCAGCGCTGACGCACCCAACCTCGTTGAGCACCCAGTGTACTTCGTCAGCACGGTGTTGCGGGACGCGAGGGCACGGTACCCCATACCTCAGAAGCTCGTCCTCGCGCTACTGGTGGCCTCGCGTAAGCTGCGGGACTATTTTTAGGGTCACCCCATCAAGGTCGTCTCGTCATACCCCCTGGAGAGGGTGCTCAGGAGCCCTAACTCAGCCGGGAGGGTCGCTGAGTGGAACATAGGACTGCAAGCGTTTCAGCTCGAATTCAGCACGACCAGAGTCAGCAAGGGAGCAGCATTAGCGGATTTTGTGGCAGAAAGGACGGAGGCACCAGGCCTCATGGCCGACGAGGATCGATCCCTCTACCCAGAAAGCGAGGCGCCGGAAGGCTGGGTCATGTACTTCGATGGGGCGTTCTCTAGGCATGGCGCTGGGGCTGGGGCGGTGCTTATATCGCCCACTCAGGACAAGCTCTACTACGCTGTGCAGCTCTGTTTCCAGCAAGGTGAAAAGGTCTCCAACAACATAGCAGAGTATGAAGGTCTAATAGCGGGCTTGAAGGCCGCAGCTGCCCTGGGGGTGAAACACCTCACCATCAAGGGTGATTCGCAGCTCCTTGTCAATTTCTCCAACAAGGTGTACGAGCCGAAAGATGAGCACATGGAAGCCTACCTTGCGGAGGTCCTCAGGATGGAGATGTAGTTCTGGGGGATGGAGTTGCAGCATGTGCCCCGTGGCACCAATCAGGAGGCCGACAACATCGCCAGACGAGTGTCCAGGCGGTTACCTCAGGATCCTGGCGTCTTCGAGGAGCGGCTCTTCAAGCCCTCAGCCCTGACGTCATTGTCAAACACGGCTCAGCCTCGGGAGGAGCTTCCCCAGCCACCTGCCTAAGGAGCCCCGGTCTGTGGCCCGGCCTCAGGAGCGCGCATGCTCCTGACGATGGAGCCTCAGGAGGGGTGCTAGATCACGGAGCTCCGGAGTTACTTAAGACAAGGGACCCTGCCAGAGAAGGAGGAGGAAGCGGAGCGTGTGGCACGGCTGGCCACGGCATACTGCATCATGGATGGAGAGCTCTACCGGAAGCGACCAAACGATGTATCCTTGCGCTGCATCTCCAGGGAGCAGGTAAAGGAACTGCTGGAAGATATACACGGCGGAGACTGTGGACATCATTCATCATCACGGACCCTCGTCGGCAAGGCGTTCCACAGTGGGTTTTATTGGCCCACCGCACTCAATGACGCCGTCAAACTGGTGAAGGCTTGTGAGGCCTGCCAGTTCCACGCCAAGCAGATCCATCAGCCAGCAGGAGGCCTGCTGTAACACCCCGGATGTAACTTGCCATATTTGTAACTCCAACTCTTGCCATTTTCGGCAATGTGATATGATATTCCCTCCGTGGTTGGGTTTCCCGTCTTTTTGCATTTTGTCCTTGTCATGCATTTCATATCATGTCATCATGTGCATCGCATTTGCATACGTGTTCGTTTCATGAATCCGAGCATTTTCCCCATTGTCCGTTTTGCAATCCGGCGCTCCTATGTTCCCCGGCGTCCCCTTTTACCTTTTTCCGTGAGTGGGTATTAAACTTTTTCGGAATGGACCGAGGTTTGTCAAGCAGCCTTGGTGTAGCACCGGTAGACCGCCTGTCAAGTTTCGGGTCATTCGGAGGTCGTTTGATACTCCAACGGTTAACCGGTTAACCGTGAAAGCCTCTTTTGGGTTGCAGCCCAAAACCCCTCCAAAACAGCCCAATAACCCACCTAAGACACTCCCATGTTCATCGCCGTTCGATCACGATCGTGTGGCTGCAAACCGTGCTCAATTTGGAGCCTCCTAGCCCCTCCTACCTATAAATATGTGCCTCTGTTCATCGCATCATAACTTGCTGCATACTGCTCCGTTTAGTGCATGTAATATGTCAAATTGTTCGGCTCGATGAGTACATAATTTCATCTCATTGCATCATTTTCATTCGAGCTCACCTTGATGCCCGAAATGCTATTAGAAGAGGGCTATGTGATGTTAGTTTCAGATCTGTTTCAGTACATGCACTTTTGTCATTTTTGCCATGATTGATGTGTGCATCCTATGAAGTTGAGTCCTACATGTGTTTTTTAATATGCCATGCCATCTTTCCAGGGGTGTATGCCATGTATTTTTGTGATATTTGTGGTGACTAGCACAAGCATGCAAACTAGGGATCATAATGTTGCTGATTTCAGAGAGTAATTTCACTAAGTTATTCCCTGCTGTTATTTTTATGCCATGTGTTCATGTTGTTTCAGAGAGATCTATGCCTCTTTTGAGCATAATCAGTAAGGGCGTTTTGAATATATGGATTTGCACTATCCATCCATGCCTTTGTTTGTAACTATGGAGCACCCTAGCTTGAGTCAATCGGGCTCTACTTTGGCTATAAAATGTTACTGGCAGATTGCTTACATGTTATTCGATTTTGCCAAGCTTGTTGTAGTTGATTATTACATGCTATGGATGTTTTTCTTGCCAAGTATATCTTCTATGCCATGTCTTATTGATGGGTGTATGCTTAGTTTATCATGAAATGCTCTGTAGTGAGTGCATCGAGCTCATAAACATGCCTACTTGCTATCTGTTTTTGACATGTCCAGTCTTCTGCCAAGTCTGAAAACTGTAAACAAACTTGCTTAATTGACATGGGTGCTATTATATTTTCTGGTCCTTTTTGGCTAATGGTCAGTAAGGGACTTTTGTTGTATGCTTTGAGTAGATTCATTTCATGCCTTGTTTTGCTATATTGTGTTCTTGTAGCATGTTGATTACTTGCTCTAAACATGTCATCCTGATGTTAATTTCTGGCATGTTGATTTCACTAAGTCTGTGAAGCTGATATGTTTTGCACTTTTGCCATGCTTGTTTGAGCCTGTTGTGGTGTGATTTAGCCGTATCTTGGTGTTCATCTTTCGTCAAGCATCTTGAGTAGATCACTGCCATATACTTTGCTGATATGTTTGGATGCAGTAGCTAATTTTCTTGTTGCTTGCTAAGTGGCATCATGCTGCTAAACGCAGAAATATGCCATTCTTGTTTTGCTTGTCATTTGCAAACCGTGCATCCGATTCCGGTGATAATTATATTGATTTCAACCGAAATCACCTCACCTTTCCAGTGGCATACTTGGTTTGCCAAGATTATGCCTTGTTCATTTTCTTCCTTCCGGAGCACGCATATGCATTGCATATCACATATCACATATCATGACATGTTATGCATCATGTTGATTGCGCATTGCATCGTGGTTGATAGTTGTTCCTTTGCTTGTGTTCTTGTTTTGGGTAGAGCCGGGAGACGAGTAGGTGAACGAGGAACCTGTTGAGAACGCTTACGAGGAGCAAGCTTTCGACAACCCTGAGAACTTTGCAGGCAAGATGACCATACCCTCGAAATCACTTCTATCTTTGCTTGCTAGATGCTCGCTCTTTTGCTATGCCTATGCTGCGATACCTACCACTTTCTTTATCATGCCACCCATATTGCCATGTCATACCTCTAACCATCCTTCCCTAACAAACCGTTGATTGGCTATGTTACCGCTTTGCTCAGCCCCTCTTATAGCGTTGCTAGTTGCAGGTGAAGATGAAGTTGGTTCCATGTTGGAACATGATTATTTTGGGATATCACAATATCTCTTATTTAATTAATGCATCTATATACTTGGTAAAGGGTGGAAGGCTCGGCCTTATGCCTGGTGTTTTGTTCCACTCTTGCCACCCTAGTTTCCGTCATACCGTCGTTATGTTCCTTGATTTTGCGTTCCTTACACGGTTGGGTGATTTATGGGACCCCCTTGACAGTTCGCTTTGAATAATACTCCTCCAGCAAGGCCCAACTTTGGTTTTACCATTTGCCACCTAAGCCTTTTCCCCCGGGTTTTCGCGAGCCCGAGGGTCATCTTTATTTTAACCCCCCCAGGCCAGTTCTCCTTCGATTGCTGGTCCAAACTAGAGCCACTTGCGGTGCCGCCCTGAGGCAACTTGGGGTATCCTCGGTTGCCGTACGTACTGCTCATCTGGATGTGCCCTGAGAACGAGATATGTGCAGCTCCTATCGGGATTTGTCGGCACAATCGGGCAGCTTTGCTGGTCTTGTTTTATTACTGTCGAAATTCTTGTAGTCCGGGATTCCGAGACTGACCGGGTCTTCCCGGTAGAAGGAATATCCTTCGTTGACCGTGAGAGCTTATAATGGGCTAAGTTGGGACACCCCTGCAGGGTATTATCTTTCGAAAGCCGTGCCCGCGGTTATGAGGCAGATGGGAATTTGTTGATGTCCGGTTGTAGAAAACCCAAAGTTGACCTTAATTAAAACACATCAACCGCGTGTGTAACCGTGATGGTCTCTTCTCGGCGGAGTCCGGGAAGTGAACACGGTGTTGGAGTTATGTTTGACGTAGGTTGTTCTAGGATCACTTCTTGATCACTTCTAGCTTCACGACCATGCTTTGCTTCTCTTCTCGCTCTCTTTTGCGTTGTTAGCCACCATATATGCTAGTCGCTTGCTGCAGCTCCACCTCACAACCCCATCCTACCTTTAAGCTTAAATAGTCTTGATCTCGCGGGTGTGAGACTGCTGAGTCCCCGTGACTCACAGATTCTACCAAAATAGTTGCAGGTGCCGACGATGCCAGTGCAGATGACGCATCCGAGCTCAAGTGGGAGTTCGACGAGGAATGTGGTCGTTACTATGTGTCTTTTCCTGATGATCAGTAGTGGAGCCCAGTTGGGACGATCGGGGATCTGTGTAGCATTTGGGGTAGTCTTCTTTCATTTTGGTTCCGTAGTCGGACCTTGAGTGTAATCTGGATGATGGATGTTTATTTATGTATTGTGTGAGGTGGCGACTGTAAGCCAACTATGTATCTCTTTCCCTTATGTATTACATGGGTTGTGTGAAGATTACCTCACTTGCGACATTGCTTTCAATGCGGTTATGCCTCTAAGTCGTGCTTCGACACGTAGGAGATATAACCGCATCGAGGGCGTTACACCTGCAGACTATACCCCTTTCGTGGCCGTTCGCAGTCTAGGGGCTGGACATCCTGGGCCCGTTTCCTCGGGCGCCAGGGGGCTACCGCTACCTCTACGTCATTGTGGACAAGTTCACCAAGTGGGCTGAAGTAGAGGCCGTCCAAACCATCCCCGTGGGTTCCGCGGTCAAGTTCATCAGGGGCATCGTGAGCCGGTTCGGGGTGCCGAACCGCATCATCACAGACAACGGTTCGCAGTTCACCAGTAACCTCTTCAAAACATATTGTGCTAACCTTGGAACGCAGATATGCTACGCTTCGGTGGCGCACCCCCGAAGCAACGGCCAGGCCGAGCGAGCCAACGCAGAGGTCCTGAGGGGCCTCAAGGCCAGGACATTCAAGAAGAAGCTGGAGGCCTGCGGCAGAGGTTGGTACGATGAGCTTCAGTCCATGTTGTGGTCCATCCACACCACCGCGACCAAGCCGACTGGAGAGACCCCATTCTTCCTGGTCTACGGAGCTGAAGCGGTCCTCCCTCACGAGGTCAGACGTCGCTCCGCACGGGTCCTGGCGTTCGACGAGGCGCAGCAGGATGCCATGCGCGGGATGGACCTCGTGCTGGGGGAGGAACGTCGCCGAGAAGCCGCGCTGTGAGCGGCGAGGTACCAACAAGCATTGCGACGATATCACTGCCGCAACCTCCGCCCGAGAACTCTCGAGGTAGGAGACCTCGTGCTCAGGCGGGTTCTCTCCAGGGATGGACTGCACAAGCTCTCTCCCATGTGGGAGGGCCCGTTCAAGGTTGTTCATGTTTCGAGGCCTGGCTCCGCGCGCTTGGAGACTCAGGAGGGGGTGCCGATCCAGAACGCATGGAACATCCAGCACCTCCGGAGGTTCTACCCATAAAAAGGCCGAGAGCCTGTGAAGAAGGCAAATGCATGTGAAGATTATCCTTTTTGGAAAAGGCCCAGAGCATATGAAGAAGGCGAATGCCTGTGAAGATTATCCTTTTTGGAAAAGGCCCAGAGCCTGTGAAGAAGGCGAATGCCTGTGAAGATTATACTTATTGGAAAAGGCCGGGAGCCTGTGAAGAAGGCGAATGCCTGTGAAGCCGTCATGTTTTGGAAAAGGCCCAGAGCCTGTGAAGAGGGCAAATGCCCGTGAAGCTTGCTTCCCCCAAGAAAGGCCCGGAGCCTGTGAAGAAGGCTAGCTCCTGTGAAGCTCGCCGCCTGTGACACTCTCACATAATAATGAGTTGGGGCTGTACACGCCCCGGAGTCTCAAGAGCGCCGGCCTCAGGCCCTGGGGCTCCCTCCCACGCCCAGTGGAAGCACTTAGCTCCGCGCTGGTGAGAAGACGTCGAAGACTAGATTAGGTGCCGGACGCGGCTTTTTCATTTGCTTTCCGCAGTTGGTTTGTTCATTTGCTTTCCAAAGTTTTACTGAAGCTGTTACCGACTTTGACTTGTGGTTCTTCGCCTTTTCACTCTCCTGCCTCGATTTCTCTTACGCAAGGCCTCGCGAGGGGGGCAGCCGAGCGCTCTCGTGAGTGTTTCTGTCCTAGTCGTTCTAAGGTTCTGCGACCTGGGTCCATTATAGGATCCCCCCTCCAGTCCGTGCCCCACGGGCACCGCGACACGAACACAGGGCCTGGGTCGGTCGCCCCCCCACGGCTGGGGCCGGGAACTATCCACGTGCGGGCACGTAGCCGGAAGGCACAATAACGAAAGCAAAGCGATGACTAACAGCAATAACCCAAACACGCCCCCGCGGGGCTCCACACTACTGTCTTTTTACGCAGGAAAAAGGAAAAGAAAGAGCAAATCAGGCGCAGCTCGCCTCACACCGGCCCGCAGGGAAGACTCGAGCCGCCTCCGGGGCTCAAGCAGACTCCTTCTCGTGCTTCACCGAGGCGCGACGGCAGGCAGACGCGCCACCTCCTTCCAAGCAGGTGCGGTGGCATGGGGGCTTGCCGCGGCCACTGCTACAAGGGTCGCCGCCTGAAGAAGAACCGGTGAAGCTTGGGGAACCCTGAGCGCCGCCGATCACGCGAGCGCTGTCCTCTCCGTCATCGCCGGGGCTGGGTCCCCAGCCGCGGTCGTCGTCCTCAGGGCAGCACCCTACGCAGCGACCATCTTCCCCAAACACCCTCACGTAGAGGGTGGCATCGCCGTCAAACTTGAAGTGCAGGGTGCACCGACGGCTCAGGCCACGCGCGCGGGCAAACGTCTGCCAACCGCAAGTCAAGGCCAGGCTCCTGGCTGCAGAGACCTCCAGTGAAGCCCATGAGGCCCGGCTGCAGCAGCCGTCTGGCTAAAGCCAGAGGCCGCCCAGGGTGCCGGCCGGGAGCTCGCCGAGGAGGAAGCGAGGAAGTTGAAGCCCGGCGCTGGTCGGCTCCGCCGACCACCCAACGAACTCCGGCAACACCTCTACAGCGCGAAAGCGCGGCCTAGGGGGACGCGCGACCGAAGCGCGCCCCCCAGCCACAGCTGTCCTCCCGTCACCGTGCTGGAAACCATCTCCACGGCCGCGGGGAGCTGTCGTGGTGGCCATAGGATGTTTGCGAGGGCGCCCACGTCCACGCTTGGGCAAGGGAGAGGCAGGCTCAACCTGGCGAGCCTTCCCCTTCTCTGCGGTCGAGAACCTCCTCGATGGAGCCATCGCAGGAAGATGGAGCAAAGACCGGGAAGAAGGAGAAGCAAGAAGAGATGGTCTGGAAGGGCGCGTGTCGTTCCATATTTATAGCCGGCAAACGCCAACCGCTGACTTCCACGATCGCAGGTAATCATGACCCGCTTTGCATGCAGGGACTTGTCCAATCCGCGCAGTTGCCGAGGCGTCGTGGGGAAGCGGAGACGCCCTCGCCCAATCAACCACCCTGCGGCGCCCAAGGCCGCAGGCTGTTAGGGCCCGCGGCGCTTCGCCTTGCCCTTTCGCCTCGCTGCATGGCCAAGTCCGGGCGCGCCTTGGGCCTGGGGGCTACTGTCGGTGTTTTGGGAACGGGGTTCCCCAGACTTGCCTGCCTGCGGCCTGCGGCGTGGCTCAAAGGTGGGCCCAGCACGGCCCATCTTCATCAACACAAACCCAAGACCCTCGCGAGTGGCCAAGCCTCACGGGGCGGACGACACGGAGCTTCCTCAGGCACGGCCTCATCAGGATGGCTCGCGAGGAGGCGGAGAGATCAAGGCGGGGTGCCTCACGAGGTGCCCATGACGCAAGCCATGACGACTAAGGGCGCCAGGCGGGCGCCAGCCCGCGCAGTGTCCTTCTTTCCTCTTTGGTGCAAAGGGGGCAAGCGCAGGCGGGAGCATCAAGCAAAGGCACCCATTTCGGTGCAACGAGACCAAGACCAGCCCAATGGCAGGGAAGAATTCATTGTGGAGCCCAAGCCGGCGTCACCACCAGAGCCTTTGGCAGGCGAGGACCAACTTTAGTCAGGATAAGTGTACCAGATGTTCCCCTTCAAAATGGCCAATTGTTGGCGCCCTTCCCGCTCAATAAATAGGACTAGCCACCCCCAGGGTAGAGGCAATCAGAATCAGAAAGAGAGAAGGGTGACTGAACTTCTCCTAGAAGTTCATCGCCCCAGCCAAGAGCAGACCCTCGCGGGGCTGTTCTTCCTTGTATTGGTCATCATCATCAGCCCAAGAGGCAATCCACCACACCACACACTGGAGTAGGGTATTACAGCACAATGGTGTCCCGAACCAGTATAAACCCTGTGTCTCTTGTGTTGTTCTTTCCATAGCTTAGATCTTAGCGAGGCGGTGGGGTGCAGGTAGGTAGAAGGCAGAATCTCCGCGCGCACCCAAGTGTTCGAACCTCAAGTGTCGGCGTTCTGGGAACAGGGGTCCCCAAACTTGCCTGCCTGCGGCCTGCGGCGTGGCTCAAAGGAGGCCCAGTACGGCCCATCTTCATCAACACAAGATTCAAGACCCTCATGAGGGGCCAAGCCTCGCGGGGCGGACAACACAGCGCTTCCTCAGGCGCGGCTTCCTCAGGCTGGCTCACGAGAAGGCGGAGAGATCAAGGCAGGGTACCTCGCGAGGTGCCCATGACGCAAGCCATGACGACCAAGGGTGCCAGGCGGGCGCCAGACCGCGCAGTGTCCTCCCTTTCCTCTTTGGTGCAAAGGGGGCAAGCGCTGGCGAGAGGATCAAGCAAAGGCACCCATTTCAGTGCAACGAGACCAAGACCAGTCCAACGGCGGGAATGAGCTCATCGTGGAGCCCAGAACGGCGTCAACACAGGGCCTTTGGCAGGCGACGACCAACTTTGGTCAGGATAAGTGTACCAGATGTTCCCCTTCAAATTGGCTAATTGTTGGCGCCCTTCCCGCTCAATATTTGGGAAGAGGCCCAGGGCCTTTGCCTATAAATAGGACTAGCCACCCCCAGGGTAGAGGCAACTGACAGGTAGCCATAGAGAGCAATCGTGGAGCAAGTAGAGAAAGAGAGAGAGAAGGGCGGCTGAATTCCCCTAGCAGTTCATCGTCCCAGCAAGAACACGCCCTCGCGAGGCTGTTCTCCTTTGTACTGTTCACCATCATTAACCCAAGAGGCAATCCACCCACCACACTGGAGTAGGGTATTACACCACACCGGTGGCCCGAACCAGTATAAACTCTGTGTTCTTCGTGTTGTTCCTTCGGTAGTTTAGATCCTTGCGAGACGGAGAGGTAGGGGCAGAATCTTCGCGCGCACCCAGAGTTCGAACCTTAAGGATCTGCCGGAACCCGTGATCCGACATTTGGCGCGCCAGGTAGGGGTGCGCTGAAATCTGTCTTCCACCGCTCCGTTCTCCTCCGACCGTCGCATCCATGTCTGACGCTCGTCGGGCCCGCGCCGAGCGCCGGGCCGCCATCGCTTCCCGCGTCGCCCAGACAGCTCCCGTCGGCGGCGTCCCCGTCGTTCCCCGTCATCCGCCGTCAACGCCGCCACCGGCCCGGCGGGGAACGAGCAACAAGCATCGTCTCAGCACCCGTCCGTGCGGCGAGATGGCCGCACCGCTACTCCGTCGCTCACGCCAGCTGGCTCTTCATCCCACGCGCTCCGCGCGCCCTTGGAGGCCCGAGCTGCGCTCATCACATGAAACGAGCTCCTGCGCTACCGACCCGTCGACGACATCTACGAAGAGTGGCTCGACCACGTCGCCGAGCTCATCCTCGCCGCAGGGGGCTCTCCTACACCGTCCGCTCCGCTACGCCGCACCCCGCCCCGCCCAGGCCACGAAGCTCCGGGGGCATACCAGCCACCTCCGCTCCAAGAAGACGCCATGGCTCTAAGGCGCATGGCCCCTGGGCGGAACCCGCTCCATTAGGCGCCAGCCCAGCAAGAACGGAGATGCCAAGAAGTCCCTCGACCGCAAGAGGCCGCCCGAGCACTTCCTGCTCCGGCTCGCCGCAACCCTGCTCCAGCTCCGGCACGTCAAGATCCAGTGCTGCTCCCAGCTGCAGCGCAAGGGGACCCGCAAGGCCAAGCTCTCCCTCAACCGAAGCCTCCCGTGGCCACTGCAGGCTGCCGCGCCTACACCACCGAGCTACGTAGTGTCGCGTGGCCGAGCAAGTTCAAGCCAGACCTGCCTCCTCGCTACGACGGCATGACTGATCCCGCAGAGTTCCTCTAGCTCTACGAGCTGGGCATCGAGGCCGCCAGTGGGGATGAAAAAGTCATGGCAAACTGGTTCCCCATGGCGCTGAAGGAAGGAGCTCGCACCTGGCTCCTGAATCTAGCTCCAGGCACGATCTCCTCCTGAGACCAGATGCGCACCCGCTTCATCGCCAACTTCCAAGGTACTCACGATCGGCCGCCCGCTGTGAGCGACATGCGCCGCATCAAGCAGCAACCTGGGGAGACCCTGCAAAAGTACATCTAGCGCTTCAACAATGCGCGCCTCAAGATCCCCAAGGTGTCCGAGGAAGCCATCATCTCGGCCTTCTCCGATGGCGTGCGCGACGTCAAGATGAAGGAGGAGCTGGCGATGCATGAAGACCTCTGCACCTCCCTGGAGCTGTTCAACTTGGCGACCAAGTGCGCCAGGGCTGAGGAGGGACGTCTCTCCCTCCTCGAGCTGCCCGCCGCAGACCCAGAAGAGAAGAAGCCCAAGGCCAAGGACGTGAAGCCCAAGGGGGCTGCCGTACTCGCGGCGGAGCCAGACACCAAGCGGGGCAAGGATCTGCCCGAATCCTCCAGGGGCAGCCGGTACTGTGTATACCACGACCTCCACACCCACAACACCAATGAATGTCAAGAACTCCGCATCGTGCGAGAAGGAAGGATCGGCCGTCGCCCTGACCGCGCTGACCGAGGCTACGGCCGAGGAGGAGGAAGAAACCCAGGACGCTGGGAAGACCGCGGCCCGCGCCAAGGATGGCGCGACCAACCTCGCGAGGACCGCTGGCAGGACCTGCCTCGCGAGAGGGACTAGAGGGACCAGCCTCGTGAGGATCGCCCTCATGGCAACGCAGGACTCCCTCTGCTGCCGCCTCAGCCAAGGAGGAACGAAGACCGCCATCAAGACGAGGGGGCTGGGGGCTTCCAAGAGCCGCGCGCAATCGCCTGCATCCTGGGCGGAGCTCAAGCCCCAGCCTCTCAACGCATCTTCAAGCAGTTTGCCCGTGAAGTGAATGCAGTCCTCCCCAAGCTCGAAGCAACGCGCCCCCTCAAGTGGTCGGCGTACGCCATCATGTTCAGCTCAGTAGATCAGCTCAAGTGCGTGGCCACAGCCGGGGTCCTCCCGATGCTTTGCTCCCCAGTCATCAGCAATGTACTGGTCACCAAGACCCTCATCGATGGTGGAGCAGGGCTCAACGTCCTGTCTGTGGAAACATTCAACAACCTCCAAGTGCCCTATGACCAGCTTCAGCCAACCAGGCCTTTCTCTAGAGTCACCGACGGTTCCACAATCCCGATCGGGCAGGTCCGCCTCCCTGTCACCTTTGGGGCCCGCAGCAACTACCGCACCCAGCTCATCGACTTTGACGTCGCTCACATCCGCCTGCCGTACAACGCCATCCTCGGGTACCTAGCGCTGGCCAAGTTCATGGCCGTAACTCACCACGGCTACAACGTCCTCAAGATGCCAGGGAGTGGCGGCATCATCACGGTGCCATGTGAAGAGAGGGATGCAGCGTGTTCAATGGAGCGAGCCTTTCAGGCCGCGTCGCTGGAAGACCCAGATCGTGGAAGCAGGAGGCTTCCCGAGACCACACCCAAGAAGAAGAAGACGTCGTCAGGCTCTGCCCCTCAGGAGGCAGGCCCCTCAGGGCCTGTGCCTGCCCAGGGGGACCCTCCTTCCATTGCATAGGAAAGCGTGCCCGGCGCCCTCCTCAGGCGGGGCTCGGGGGCTCTCACCTTGTGGGACACCGACCTAGCCAGGATCATGAGGGAGGCGCTTGGGCACCATGTGGAGGCGTGCTTCGAAGCACGTTTCCCTCAAGGAGGAGCGAGGGAAGCAGAGTCAGACCAGCAGGAGTTCGTTAACCAGGCCGTTCAAGAACTACAGGAGTCGAGAATCATGAGAGGTTGCCGCCACTTACCGGCTTTGGCTCCCCATCCAGGCGAGGATGGTGGGTTGCGTGTCTGCATCGACGTACCAGGGCTCAATCAAGTCGCCACGACGGAGCGCCTCTGGCCCTCACGAGTGGGGCGTTGTGGGGGTCCACCCCACAACTATGTTTGCATGCCTTACGGCTTGCCGAGCGTGGCTGCTGCGTACCAGCGCCTCATGAGGGGCATCATGGAGACTCAGGAAGACAGGCGTTCTGCAGTCCTGGCGGAGATGGAGATGATTCGCAAGGAGCCACCAGCGCCTCCGGAGCCTCCCGAGGCCCCAGGGCCTGGGGGCTCGTGAGGATCGGCTTCTGCAGCCCACCGAGTCTGCCGCACCAACGCCATTTCGCCGTCGACATCTTCAGGTGACATCTTTCAAGCTTCATTCCCAGCTGGGAGCGCCCTCCTAGGGCTCCATTACTCCAAGGCCGCGTGGGCCCGTCCCTGCGGCGTGTATCCCTTTTTAGTTTTCGATCGTTAGCTTGCTTTGTTGGTGGCGCCCCTTGGGCTGCATCATCCCCAAGCCGCTCGGGCTAGGCCTAGCGACGTGTATCTCCCTCGCGTTTATTTCCAACTATGCATTCGCCTATCATGCTTGATCGCCTGATGTCTGTCCACTACACTTCTCCTTCTCCATGTCGACCACTTGCACATTAAAGGGGGGTGCCTGAGCATCGTGACTCAGGGCTCTTACCGGGTCTCCAGCCCTCACCCTCTGGCCTTGTCCACGGCATCGCGACTTGGCATACCAGCGACGGCTGAGACAAGCTCGAGGGCCGGGACCCGAGGACGTAGAGTGCCGGCATCTAACCAAATTTTGAAGGAACACATCTCATGATACGGCCTAGTGCCAGGCGCAACCTGCCTAGAGGTAGGGCCCCGTGAGTCCCGCGCTGGCTCATGGGCGCCCACGTACACCTCACCTATACCAACTAGAGCGACTAACGGCCGACTGATAGCCATCGTGGCAACCCTTTTCTCCTTCTGTGATGAGCTTGCAGGATCCCCTGAGAGAATTGCGCAAGCCGAGGCCCCCGCAGAGCTCTCTTCATCCTCGTCCGCGCGAACCGCTTGTGCGTTAAAGGGGGGGCGCCTGAGCATCGCGACTCAGGGCTCTTACCGGCTCTCCAGCCCTCACCCTCTGGCCTTGTCCACGGCATCGCGACCTGGCATACCAGCGACGGCTGAGACCAGCTCGAGGGCCGGGACCCGAGGACGTAGAGCAGAAAGGGGAGCAGAGGCGAGGGAGAAGAGGCGCTCGAGGGCCACGTCAAGCAACTCCGTTCTAACCAACCCACGGACTCGACGATGCGCTGGGGATGACCCCTGATTCTCCAGATAAGTCACCATCCAAAGCACTGGCTACCGTGGCGCTACCCCCGCACCTGACGCAATTACAAACAAGCAACGTCACCCCCCTTTCTCACTGAGCGACGGCTGCTTGGGCGCCAAAGGGGACCTCCTGAGCATCGCGACTCAGGGGCTCTTACCTGACCCCGGGCCGCTCACCTCCTGGTCTTGACCACGGCATCACGACCTGGCATACCAGCGGCGGCTGACGCCGCCTTGGGACTGGGACCTGTCGACGCAGAGCGCCGAGCCCTCGCGAGGTTCGAAAGGGAAGACTAAGCTACCACGGAATTAACGACTCGCACAGTTCCATAGCAAAAGTTACGTATTAACAGAAAGGATCACAGACACCTTACAAGCCCCCACAGGGCGCAGTATGATTACTTGCAGGAAACGGATCCTAAGGGATGCTATCTTCACGCGCCCCTGCAGACGATGCCATCATCAACAGTGGGCCATCAGGCACCGGCGCCAACCCCATCCAGATCAGAGTCGGCGGCGGCCGAGCGAGCCCGCCCTGCTCCGGGAGCGGCGCTGGCTCGCGGTCTCATAGCTGTCGTCGCTCGTCTCCGGAGTCGCGAAGACCTCGCTGGGGTCGCTGGATCCTCCGGCGCTCCCGTCGCTTGTGGAGCTGCCCAGGGGGCGGTCGGCGGGCCCAGCTGTCGCCATCGCAAGGTCCTGGCCGCCCCCCCCGGGGCAGCACTCCAGCCGGCGTCCGCTCGCGCCGAAGACTTTGAAGAACATCACCGAAGCGCCATCATACTCCAGGTGGATCGTGAGGGCGCCCCTTGCTCTGCAACCCCGAGCGATCTCGCCCCAGCCGCGAGTCATGAAGACCTCGCCCGAGGCAAGGAACGCGACCTCTGCCTCGGTCGAGGGAGTGCTGCAGTCGGCGTGCTGCAGCCATAACTCCAGGAGTCTTCCCTGTGGGAAGACGGAGGCGAAGAAGGGAGGAAAGCGAATCCAAGTTCGCGGAGGCATGGCGGCGTGGAGCATGAGCTCGCGGGAGGAGCCCTCGGCATGGACTCTAGGCGGAACGACCCACACCTTCATTACCCGGCGGCGACGGCGCCTACCGCTGAGATCGACGTCATCCCCTCCGAGGCCCTCGGCGTGGGCAAACAAGGGAAGCGGAAACCCCGGCGGAGGCCGCTCGTACCAAGGCCTTGACACCACTTGGTGATCTCCTTTGCCTCGGTTGCGAAGGGCAAGTCGCCTCTTCGGCGGGAGCGGGTCTGGCACTTGTTGGAGGGCCTTTCCCTTTTCCGCTACAGAAAACCGGTGAATCGGAGCCATCACGGCGAGACGGAACAAGGATTGGGGCAAAGGAGAAGACAAGAAGAGATGGACTGGAAGGGCACGCGCGGTGCCATACTTATAGCCGGCGGAGGCCAACCGTCGGCCTCCATGATCACAGGTAATCATGACACGATTTGCATGCAGGGACTTGTCCAATCCGCGCGATCATCAAGGCGTCGTGGGGAAGCGGAGGCGCCCACGTCCAATCAACCGCCACGCGGCGCCCAAGGCCGCAGGCTATTGGGGCCCGCGGCGCTTTGCCCTTGCCCTTTCGCCTCTCGGCACGGCCAAGTCCGTGCGCGCTTTGGGCCCGGGGGCTACTGTCGGCGTTCTGGGAACGGGGGTCCCCAGACTTGCCTGCCTGCGGCCTGCGGCGTGGCTCAAAGGAGGCCCAGTACGACCCATCTTCATCAACACAAGATTCAAGACCCTCGCGAGGGGCCAAGTCTCGCGGGGCGGACGACACAACGCTTCCTCAGGCGCGGCTTCCTCAGGCTGGCTCACGAGGAGGCGGAGAGATCAAGGCAGGGTACCTCGCGAGGTGCCCATGACGCAAGCCATGACGACCAAGGGTGCCAGGCGGGCGCCAGACCACGCAGTGTCCTCCCTTTCCTCTTTGGTGCAAAGGGGGCAAGCGCTGGCGAGAGGATCAAGCAAAGGCAACCATTTCAGTGCAACGAGACCAAGACCAGTCCAACGGTGGGAATGAGCTCATCGTGGAGCCCAGAACGGCGTCAACACAGGGCCTTTGGCAGGCGAGGACCAACTTTGGTCAGGATAAGTGTACCAGATGTTCCCCTTCAAATTGGCCAATTGTTGGCGCCCTTCCCGATCAATATTTGGGAAGTGGCCCAGGGCCTTTTGCCTATAAATAGGACTAGCCACCCCCAGGGTAGAGGCAACTGACAGGTAGCCATAGAGAGCAATCGTGGACCAAGTAGAGAAAGAGAGAGAGAAGGGCGGCTGAACTCCCCTAGCAGTTCATCGTCCCAGCAAGAACACGCCCTCGCGAGGCTGTTCTCCTTTGTACTGTTCACCATCATCAGCCCAAGAGGCAATCCACCCACCACACTGGAGTAGGGTATTACACCACACCGGTGGCCCGAACCAGTATAAACTCTGTGTTCTTCGTGTTGTTCCTATGGTAGTTTAGATCCTGGCGAGACGGAGAGGTAGAGGGCAGAATCTCCGCGCGCACCCCAGAGTTCGAACCTTAAGGGTCTGCCGGAACCCGTGATCCGACATCAAGGGTCTGCCGGAACCCAAAATCCGACAGATTGTGTCTAATTATCCAAACCTTGCCTATTATCGAGTCCTCTAGGGCTAGTACTCCGTTTGAATCCGTCTATGGGAACTGCTGCTACTTTTGTGTGCCCGTGAATCATGTGAGAACCATCGTAATTGTTGCCGAAACAGATGCGTCCTCACTAGTTTTTTCATGAATATGGCAGGGTAAGACATAAGTTGTCACGGTTTATCATACGAGCAGCGTGTGTTTGATGGAATAGAGTACTCGTTCGAGAACTCTGCGCTGACGTATACATTTGTACTTGTAAACACTGTTGGTGCTACGTAATCTATTGTGCAAAACACGACACATTGGTTCAGCTCGCTTCAACACTAGGCTATCGGCCAGCTAACAATCAATATTCTGCTGTCTGACATACAAGCAACTACGTATCTTGTTACAGTGTTTCATGCAGTTAACGGAGGCCACATTGTAAATTTCAAACGTTCACACACTAGTCTAGCGTTCATGTGGAACTCTCACATTAAACTCAGCTTCATAAAAAACTTGAAAAGCATAAGTTAAGACATTTTATACATCTCAATGATTCATAGAACATAACAAACATATACTAGTTAACAGCAAAAGACAAAGTTGTGAGAAGGTTTAAAAATCAGGAAAAATCAAGCAAGGCTTCTCTGAGCAAAGGGCCTCCCGGCAGGCTTAAATTTCACTCTGGTTTTCTTGTTGCCACCATCCAGGGTTAGGTTCTCTCATTCCATAATAACCAATTATAATTGTGTTCTCAGCTGGAATGCTGATGTGAACCATGTAGTGTATTGATCATCTGTAATTCTTGTGCATTCCACTAAATTTAAGCACCGCAATTTGCAGAAATAAGCAGACCACAATGCCTCTTATCCAGGCACCTGTCCCAAAACCCTCCGTGCAGGTGCCAGCTAGTCCTCGGTCCATGGATGAACTGGTAGAAAGTGCATTCTGGACTAGGATGCAATTGTTTTCGCTCGTCCTTGCACTGCATCGGGAAGTAAAACGTATGAATCAGCTTCTTTTAGATTGAGTTGGTCATTCTACCTAGTTATTACCAATGTAGGAATACCTGGAAGACGGCTGGTTAGAGGACGGCAGCTAGGAATAGCCATCTCATTTTATGCAGTTGTACTAAAACTGAGGTGTGTACTTTTGATTGCGCAGATAGAAACAATATGGAGACAGACATCCCTGTTTGCGCAAATATGAAATACCGTTATTTAAACAGTGACAGTTATTTGTAGTGCTGTATGATTAACAACAACATCTATTGTGTTATAATTGGCACTACATTGATAGTATGAAAGTTCCCTTAAGTAAGTAGCATCACATCACATCAACGCTGCCACTAGATTAACATGCAGAACTATAACATTAGTATTATTGTCATGAGAGTAGCACATGGTCAGTAAATGTGTAAATGTGCAATCAAATTTGTGCAGTTCCACTGGGAAGAAGCAATGTCAGCGGCGTGAGATTTAAGTGTAACTGCAAAAACACAATTCATGGGAAATAAAGCAAGATGGAAGCAATTCATAAAATGGTGGTGGCATTGCTTCAACTTATCGACAACACTAGACCATGACTTATAGTGACATTAGGTGGCATTGCTTAATGCTTCATGTGATTTTACATTAACGGTAGCCATATGGGCGTAGGGACAGCAGGGGCCTAAATTGGTGAGGCAGATGTGGTTGCCGGGAGCGGCAAACACTCAGGCAGGATGTCTACATTTGTCCCATTTTTTATCTCCTTGGCGACATTTTCCTATGTGAGCACAGGAAATCTAGACTTGCTCATTCTCATTTGCGTTGTCCGCCAACACCCCTCACTTTCTTTCCTTTTTCGACCAAGAGACAGGTCCACTTTCCCCTACCCTTCGCCATCCACCATGCTTTCTTTGCCTTTTCAACCAAGAGACCAGTTGGGTAGCCAGTATTTACTAGTTTTCCCCCGTTTCCTCTTAGAACCAAGTCCTAGATTCATGCTACAGCTTTCCCACTTTGTTTCCTATTTGAACCAACTCTTAGGTTCGACTGTATGAACTAGCTTTACCTCTAATAATAGTAAAAGTCTAGGTGGCTTCGGAACAGCCGACGTAAGTACAAAAAGATCCACACGCAGCCAGCTAGGGAGCTGGGGCAGTCGAGCAAGGCAGGTTTTGAAGGAATATATACCTGAGGGTCGTCGGCATGTGGCAAAGACGGCATCGGGAGGCCGCATCTTGGCCACAATACTGCATGGAGGAAGAAGGGGTCGGAGGCCCTCCCAAGCCGGCGCTCTCTCGGGGAGAACGGCACGGTCGCTGATTGGGACGTGCGGGCAGCAGTTGGTCTCCTCCCTCGCCGCCGACGACAGCGTGAACGATGCACCTACATCGGCCCCGGTCGAGGTGGTTCGGCTAGATTTGTGACCAGCCGTGAGCAGAGAGAGAGAGAGAGTATGGCCACCTATGTCTTGCTTACATCTGGAGAGCATTAGAGAGTGAAGGGCGGAACCCTAGTAAAGCAAGCGCTAAGACTCCTGCTTATATATATAGTGGAGTGATTTTGTTGTACCATCTTCAAAAAAATGCGCTCCTACATGTACCTGCGAGTGGGTGTGAGAGAACTAGTGCGTGTGTGGACCACTTCTCTTCGTGAGAGTACAATATACTATGCCCAAAGAACGTTCGCCACAAGAGTAATAGTATAAGTGTGTGATGTGTGAGTTAAAATAAAAGGTGCACGATGTCTTTTGTTTTTAGAAGTTGTGAGGGTTGGGTGTGAAGAGCACATATGTGTGTGTCGTCTACCTGTAGATAGATGGTGGGTGCAAGAGGACTCGGGAGAGTCGTGACTCACGAGGGTGCGTGTGTGCGTGAGAGAGGGGGGCACGTATCAATGCAATGCATGTGTCCGTAAATCATTATCGGACAAACATTCGCCACAAGCCGTTTCCTGACGAACGCCGTAAGAACCGTTAGATCGGCATTCGATAGTGTTAGTTTTGCCATGTCATTTAACAGAACAGCCACTCCTCGTACACACAAACCTTCCACGTGAGTGTTAGCAACTTTTGTATGCTCCTCCCTCCATTCCAAAATGGAGTGCATATAGCTTTATTGAAAATTTGAACCTCACAAACTTTTACCAAGTTTTCATGTACCAAAATGCACATATAGAATACCCAGTATATATTACTTCATTCATCTTTGAGAGGTAACAATAAAGATGGGGGAGGAGTTTACAAAGAAAGACCGTCGTATCACCTGCAGCAAATTCAACCATACTTTGGTGTGGAGGAATATCATAGGAACTCTATATGATATGGTTTTTATAGGATTTTTTTCCTTTAGAGCCAATTGGTTCATAGGAATAGATTCATATACTCCACATTTCAAAGGAAGTAAACATGATATCATTTTTATAGCTTTAGAGCCACTTGGTTAATATGAATGGATTCCTATACTCCCATAATTTCAAAGGAAAATAAACATTAGCGTATATTCAATAGAAAAGTTCCTATGATGTGAACCAAATGACATCTCTTTTCTAATCCCTCCTCGTAGGAATTGAGATACATGTCATCTCTAGATTCAATAGAAAAGTTCCTATGATGTGAACCACATGACATCTCTTTTCCAATCCCTGCTCATAGGAATTGAGATACATGTCATATCTTTACCTACAACTTCCATGTATACATCTTCTATTCCTAAATAGCTAGTACAACCTACTAGTTGCTTTTTTCCTAGACATGCAACTATGGCACAAGAACACGTCATGAATGCAAGTCATAAATAACATTGTTTTTGTACTCTATGCATGCAAGCACCACATCATCAATTCATGCATGTTACTCATAAGTTATTTCTTGCATTATATTTTGTATTGACAAAGTATGTGTTGGTCACATGCACACATATGTAGTTCACATTCACATTATCGTTAGAAATGTCATTCTTTTAACTGCAATTCATTTTTTTGTCTTTGTACTCCCTTCATCTAGGTGTGTAAGTCATATTTCGAAAACCAAATAATCCCAAAACACTTAGGCATGGTATGTTAACTCCCTCGTTGTTTCTTGTTTCGTGACATATCAACCAATAAGAGATGTGGGCCGTGCATGCTTTCAATGGCTTGAGACTTTCAAACATGACATGCAGTGGTTAATTCATTGCATCGAATGCTATTAACTAGCAAAAAACCTAAGATGACTTATACACCTAGACGGAGAGAGTATTACATTTTCATTTTAAGCATACATTCACTTCCCATTAGTTATAGATGTTTTTGGAGGAACTTTTATGCATTATTTTGAGTAGAGTAGCGAATTTCACGCAGCCGCGGGTATATCAAAATGATGGGCCCATGCATCATTGCCTTTCGGTCGAACCTACGTCCACAATTTTGTGTATGTATATCTCCATTGGTCCCCGAACCCAAAATGCCGCCTCGTTCCCTTAAAACCAAGCGGCCCACACATATTAAGGCATCGACTCGAACTCAATCCCTCACCCGTTTACTACGACATGGCCCTGCATGTTGTAGTACTCCTACAAACTCTACCGCCGCACGCATCATCGGTTTTCTTCAAGAGGACGAGGGAGAAGCGGATTTGTAGTGGCGGTGCTTTCAAAAAACGAATTCGTAGTGGAGGCCCCTACCCTAGGGTGCCCTAGGTACTTTGTCACACGCATCATTGGTTTTCTCTTTTCTTTAGGCTCTTGCGCCCTAGAGTGAAATGATGGTTGCTTCGTCCATCCAGCTTAATGGGGGAAAGGTGGGGCTTTGTGATTTGACCCCTCATCGCTCATTTACTACTACTGCGGCGCTACGACCGGGGTGCCTCCAAGTCCAACTGCTGCTCCGAACTGTAATTTGGTGCATCACACATGGAACAAGATGGTGGATGAGCCACATGTCGGCCAAAGGGGTCCTGTTAAGTGTGTCGCCATTTTGTGTGCGTACTAACCCTGCTTGAGTTGCTACGCCAACACAACAGGAGCAGCCTACCACTTGGTTTTGCTCCTTGGTGAATCCCGACTATATTGATCTAAAAAGATACTGTACTACCCTCTCCGTCTCGGTTTATAAGGTGTGCATGTAGTTCTAGGTCATCCATTTGACTAACTAAATATGAGTTACTATGTCACGAAAAGTATATCATTGGATTCTTAAGTAGATGTTGTTTCTAAACGTATACTCCCTCCGTTCCTAAATTGTAACGCCCTCAATGCGGCTATATCTCCCACGTGTCGAAGCACGACTTAGAGGCATAACCGCATTGAAACCAATGTCGCAAGTGAGGTGATCTTCACACAACCCATGTAATACATAAGGGAAAGAGATACATAGTTGGCTTACAGTCGCCACTTCACACAATACATAAATAAACATCCATCATTCAGATTACACTCAAGGTCCGACTACGGAACCAAAATGAAAGAAGACTACCCCAAATGCTACACAGATCCCCGATCGTCCCAACTGGGCTCCACTACTGATCATCAGGAAAAGACACATAGTAACGACCACGTTCCTCGTCGAACTCCCACTTGAGCTCGGATGCATCATCTGCACTGGCATCGTCGGCACCTGCAACTATTTTGGTAGAATCTGTGAGTCACGGGGACTCAGCAATCTCACACCCGCGAGATCAAGACTATTTAAGCTTAAAGGTAGGATAGGGTTGTGAGGTGGAGCTGCGGCAAGCGACTAGCATATATGGTGGCTACATTCGCAAAAGAGAGCGAGAAGAGAAGCAAAGCACGGTCGCGAAGCTAGAAGTGATCAAGAAGTGATCCTAGAACAACCTACGTCAGACATAACTCCAACACCATGTTCACTTCCCGGACCCCGCCGAGAAGAGACCATCACGGTTACACACGCGGTTGATGTGTTTTAATTAAGGTCAACTTCAGGTTTTCTACAATCGGACATTAACAAATTCCCATCTGCCTCATAACCGCGCGCACGGCTTTCGAAATATAATACCCTGCAGGGGTGTCCCAACTTAGCCCATTATAAGCTCTCATGGTCAACGAAGGATATTCCTTCTACCGGGAAGACCCGATCAGTCTCGGAATCCCGGACTACAAGACATTCCGACAGTAATAAAACAAGACCAGCAAAGCCGCCCGATTGTGCCGACAAATCCTGATAGGAGCTGCACATATCTCGGTCTCAGGGAACATCCGTATGAACACTACGTACGGCAACCGAAGATACACCAAGTTGCCTCAGGGCGGCACCGCAAGTGGCTCTAGTTTGGACCAGCAATCGAAGGAGAACTGGCCCGGGGGTTAAAATAAAGATGACCCTCGGGCTTGCGAAAACCCGGGGGAAAGGGCTTAGGTGGCAAATGGTAAAACCAAAGTTGGGCCTTGCTGGAGGAGTCTTATTCAAAGCGAACTGTCAAGGGGGTCCCATAAATCACCCAACCGTGTAAGGAACGCAAAATCAAGGAACATAACACCGGTATGACGGGAACTAGGGTGGCAAGAGTGGAACAAAACACCAGGCATAAGGCCGAGCCTTCCACCCTTTACCAAGTATATAGATGCATTAATTAAAATAAGAGGTATTGTGATATCCCAAAATAATCATGTTCCAACAAGGAACAAACTTCATATTCACCTGGAACTAGCAACGCTATAAGAGGGGATGAGCAAAGCGGTAACATAGCCAATCAACGGTTTGCTAGGACATGGTGGGTTAGAGGTTTGACATGGAAATATGGGTGGCATGATATAGCAAGTGGTAGGTATCGCAGCATAGGCATAGCAAAAGAGCGAGCATCTAGCAAGCAAAGATAGAAGTGATTTCGAGGGTATGGTCATCTTGCCTGCAAGGTTCTCAGAGTTGTCGAAAGCTTGATCCTCGTAAGCGTTCTCAACAGGTTCCTCGTTCACGTACTCGTCTCCTGGCTCTACCCAAAACAAGAGCACAAGCAAAGGAACAACTATTAACCACGATGCAATGCGCAATCAACATGATGCAAAACATGGCATGATATGCGAGATGTGGTATGCAATGCATATGCGTGCTCCGGAAGGAAAAAGAATGAACAAGGCATAATCTTGGAAAACCAAGTATTCCACTGGATAGTTGAGGTGATTTCGGTTGAAATCGATATAAAGATCACCGGAATCGGACGCACGGTTTGCAAATGACAAGCAAAACAAGAACGACAAGATTCTGTGTTTAACAGCATGATGCCACTTAGCATGCAACAAGAAATTAAGCTACTGCGTCCAAACATATCAGCAAAGCATATGCCAGTGATCCACTCAAGATGCTTGACCAAAGATGAACACTGAGCTATGGCTAAATCACACCACAGCAGGTTCAAACAAGCATGGCAAAAGTGCAAAAGACAACAGGTTCACAGACTTGGTGAAAATACTATCATGCCAGAAATTAACATCAGGATGACATGTTTAGAGCAATGAAACCACCTGCTACAAGAACAGGACATAGATAAATATGGCATGGCATGAATCTAATCAAAGCATTGAACAAAAGTCCCTTACTGACCAAGAGCCAAAAAGGACCAGAACATATAATAGCACCCATGTCAATTAAGCAATTTTCGCTACAGTTTTCAGACTTGACAGAAAACTGGACATGTCAAAAACAGATAACAAGTAGGCATGTTTACGAGCTCGATGCACTCACTACAGAGCTTTGAATGATAAACTAAGCATACACCCAGCAAGAAGACATGGCATATACATGGCAAGAAAAACATCATAGCATGTAATAATCAACTACAACAAGCTTGGCAAAATCGAATAACATGTAAGCAATCTGCCAGTAACATTTTATAGCAAAAATAGAGCTCAATTGACTCAAGCTAGGTTGCTCCATAGTTACAAACAAAGGCATGGATGGATAGAGCAAATTCATATATTCAAAATGCCCTTACTGATCATGCTCAAAAGAGGCATGGATCTCTCTGAAACAACATGAACACATGGCATAAAAATAACAGCAGGGAATAACTTGGTGAAATTACTAAGTCTCTGAAATCAGCAACATTATGATCCCTAGTTTGCATGCTTGTGCTAGTCACCACAAAGATCACAAAAATACATGGCATACACCCCTGTAAATATGGCATGGCATATTACAAAATACATGTAGGACTCCAGTTCATAGGATGCACACATCAATCATGGCAAAAATGACAAAAGTGCATCTACTGAAACAGATCTGAAACTAACATCACATAGCCCTCTTTCAACAGCATTTAGGGCACCTGGATGAGCTCAAATGAAAATGATGCAATGAGATGAAATGATGTACTCATCGAGGCGAACAATTCGACATATTACACGCACGAAACGGAGCAGTATGCAGCAAGTTATGAAGGGATGAACATGGCATGATAATGTCAAAATACAGGGACTTTGTGAAATATACCCTCCGAAATTCCAGATCTAGGGTTCGGGCACGCGAACCGAGACTGTTGGGGATATTGTTATTTGGGGTAAACCGGCCTACAGGGCCCGGGTTAGCCTCGTCAATGGACCCGAGATGTTGAAGCCCAAGGAGAAATAGAAGGGCCCAAGGCCTATAATCGGTTTAGAGGTTCACAGGCGTAAACCGGCCTGAGGTAAAACTTGCATTGTAAGTTAGGAATAGGGAGACCGACCCGGGCACGTTTATGAGCCAGAGGTCGGGACTTTGCAGACCGACGGGCGTCACCCGTGTATATAAGGGGACGACCCGACGGCGGTTTGAGGACAGAGAACAACAACTCGAGGTTTAGGCAAAGCTTATCGCTCCCTAGCCCTCGAAACCCATCAATCCCATCACAACTAGACGTAGGCTTTTACCTTCATTGAAGGGGCCGAACTAGTATAAACTCTGTGTCTTTGCGTCCGCTCTAACCCCTTCAAACTAACCCGTTGCGATGGCTCCACGACTAAGTCCTTTTGCCAGGACATCTGCCGTGACAAATCCACGACAGTTGGCGCCCACCGTGGGGCTATCGCGAGATGGTTACAGGTTTTTGGAGGGCCGCTTTGAAGGACTCGAGGGTTACGCTGTGGGTCGGATGACTAAGAGCCGTCGCGGAAAACTCTACATCGACAGCACAGGCTGGGGCCCCGACGCCGGCTCGATCGAGTACGGCTGCCGGGTCCCCTTTGGCGGCATCCACGTTTTCATCGGCAAGATCGGCGAACCGGGCCCCGAGCTGGGCGTCTGCACCGACCTTGTCGAGACAGCTCAACGCACAAGATCGACCCTGGCTAAACCGGCCAGGAAGCGCGCCTTCGTGGGAGTCATCCACGGAGGAAGCTACGAGGAAGGATCCGAATCCGGTGACGAAACCGCCATCTACTCCGGCGATGAAACGTCAACCGGGGAAACCGAATCTCTTTACCAGCTGCAAGATGATCAGATTGGGGGCGGCTCCGATGGCGACAGTATTCCGGATCCCTCTGATCTGCCCTGTCGGGTTGGGATCTTCATGGCTGGAACACAGGCGGTGCCACGTTCATCAACTGCAGCAGCCGCGATCTCCGGATCAGCAGCGGCAACAGCTGCACGGGCAGGAGGCCCTGCGGACTCACCAGCCCAAGTTTTGTCAGATCTGTTTGACGCACTAGCAGCGCTCATGGCGGAAGCCAACCCGGTGGATCAGGAGGTTCACAATGCTGAGATTGCCAAGGTGAGAGAGCAGATCACTCAAGCTAAAACGGAACTGGCAGCAGAAGAGATCAGGATGACGGCGGAGCGCGCCGCTTTAGATGCACAGGCTTACAGGCTCATGATGGACCAGAAGGCGTCTCAGGAAGTCCTGAAGAGAAAATCCCGATCTCGGTTGCCCGCAGCCCTCGACGCTCGAAATCTCTTCAACACCCCGGGGGTAAACCGTGCGGAGGCGACAGCCGGCGCCCCGGTTCAGCACCGGATAATAAACCTGCCTCGTCACAACACTGGTACACCACCGGCCATGCCAACGCCGTCAGGTCATTATTCCAACCCGATGGATAACCTTGTCGCGGCGGCAGCTCGGTTGGAAGCCATTCCGATCGAAGGAGATTCACCGCAGGATAAAGAGACACGCCGGGTCAAGGAACTCCTTAGGACCGCGTTGGCCCAGCAAGAAGCATATTCGCAAAGCCGTGATCGGATTCACTCCACCCCTCGCCCCAGCGGGAGCTATAGTAGGCGCGTGGAGGAGCCGGCTGTTTCAAGTAACGCCAGGCGTGAAGCGCTCCGTGGCAACAATCCGCCGGGCGTCGACAATGCTCACGAGAATGTGGATCGCACCCGTGCACGGGGGGCCGGATTAGCAGCGCAGCATCAGGCTCGTCAGCTTACACCTATCTTCCCAGCAGCTACGGTTGAACCGGGGGTGGTTTCCAGTTCTTTGGGAGTACCGTGCCTTGTTCCCGCTTTGCGCAACGTACGCCTGCCCAAAGACTTCAAAGGCCCCCGCAAGGTACCAAACTACACGGCAGATCAGCCTCCGGAGACATGGGTGGAGAGCTATGAGATGGCTATGGAGATGCTGGATGTGGATGACACGGCGTGTGCCAAGTATTTTACTATGATGTTAGAAGGAACGGCCCGGACTTGGCTAAAGAGCTTACCGCCTAATTCAATTAGTTCGTGGGCCCAATTGCGTGCCCGGTTTATCAAGAATTTCAAGGACACGTGCAAACAGCCAATGTCGATAGTTGACCTAGCAGCCTGCGTTCAGCAAGAAGGGGAATCAACTACCCATTGGGTACAGCGGGTATCAGAAGTTTTGCACTCGTCAGATCGCATCAACGCAGACACCGCCGTAGTGCTGTTGGAAAGCAACTGTCGGTTTGGCCCTTTGAAGCTAAAGCTGGGCCGGATGAAGCGTGATTGTACAGATATAGGAACGCTCATGACCGCTTTAGTGAAGTATGCGGATTCTGACAGTACCAAGGATCCTGACTCTGGTGATGACAAAGCAGGGAAGGGAAAGAAGAATAGCAACACCAAAGGCCAGCAGCATCGACCGACAGGTAATGGAGGCGGAGGTAAGCGTAAACCGGACGGGGGCATGGACTTTGTGGCCAACACAAGTGCACAGAATAAGGGCCAGCGGCGCAAGGGGAAACAGCCAAGTTTCCGCACAAATCCCGGTCCTAATCCGGAGCGTTTGAACTTTTTCTTAAACCAGCCCTGTCCGAAGCACGGAACAAAAGAGGAACCAGCAACCCATCTTTGGAAGGATTGTTATATCATGAAGGAATTCAAAAGCTCAAACACTTTCCAATATGATCACAGCTCCGGCGGCGGTTCAGGTTCCGGATCAGGATACGGTGGCGGAAATTCCGGTCCAGGGTTCCAGGGTAATCCGGGCGGACAGGTCAGCCAAAATAATCAAAGTAATCAAAGTGGTTACGGACAGCAGCAAACAGGTTATCAGAGCAACCCGAAATAGTTGAGTGGTGGACAGTATCATGTCTTTACTACAAGCTTGGATAAACGGGATAGAAAGCTTCAGAGGCGAGCAGTCAGTGCTATCGAACCGGCCACACCTCACTATCTGCGCTGGTCAGAACAGCCTATCATATGGAGCCGAGAGGATCACCCTCCCAGGGTTTATAATCCGGGTCAGTTAGCGTTGGTGGTGGCGCCTCAGGTGGGAGGTTATAAGCTCACCAAGGTGCTCATGGACGGAGGGAGCAGCATTAACATCTTGTATTACGAGACCTTCCGTCGTATGGGACTGGTAGATAAGGATCTCAAACCGACCAATACAGTGTTCCACGGGGTGGTGCCTGGCAAGTCTGCATATCCGGTTGGTAAGATAGCCCTTGAAGTGGTATTTGGCGATAGTCACGATTCCAGATCAGAGACGCTGACGTTCGAAGTGGTTAAAATCCAAAGTCCGTACCACGCTTTGTTCGGACGGCCAGCTTATGCAAAATTTATGGCACGGCCCTGTTACGTGTATCTGCAACTTAAGATGCCAGGTTACAAGGGCACTATAACGGTTCATGGGAGCCGTCGAATTGCTTTGGAATGCGAGGAAGGAGATGCGACTTATGCAGAATCGGTTTGTGCTACGGAGGAGCTAAAGCAGTACAAAGACAGTGTTGACCCGGAGGACATGACTTCGTTAAAGAAGCCAACCACGGACCACGATCCGGCCTTGAAGTTCAAATCGGCTGCCGAAACTAAGCTTGTTGACTTCGTACCTGGCGATCCGTCCAAGCAGTTCAGTATCAGCGCAAACCTGGATCCAAAATAGGAAAGCGCGCTCATCGAGTTCATCCGTGAGAATCGGGACATCTTTGCATGGAAGCAGTCTGACATGCCTGGTGTACCGAGGCGACTCGCTGAGCACACCCTTAATGTGGATCCTAAGTATAAACCAGTAAAGCAGTTTTTACGCCGGTTTAACGAAGAAAGGCGTAAAGCGATTGGTGAGGAAGTGGCCAGGCTCCTGGCAGCTGGGTTTATCATTGAGGTTTTTCATCCCGAATGGCTTGCTAATCCGGTGCTGGTTCTTAAGAAAAACGGCACCTGGCGCATGTGTGTGGACTACACAGACTTGAATAAAGCTTGCCCAGCGGATCCTTTTGCTCTCCCCCGGATTGATCAGATCATTGATGCTACGGCAGGTTGCGAGCGTTTAAGTTTTTTGGATGCCTATTCGGGTTATCATCAGATCAAGATGGCAGTTAAGGACCAGGAGAAGACGGCGTTCATTACTCCCTTTGGAGCCTTCTGCTATGTGTCTATGCCCTTCGGGCTTAAGAGTGCACAGGCTACTTATCAACGGTGTGTGCAAAATTGCCTCCACAAGCAGATTGGTCGTAATGTGCATGCTTATGTGGATGATATTGTGGTCAAGTCACGAAAGAAGGAGACCCTGGTTGACGATTTGAAGGAGACTTTCGATAACTTGAGAGTGTACCAAATGATGCTCAACCCGGCGAAATGTGTGTTTGGTGTGCCTGCAGGCAAGTTGTTGGGGTTTTTAGTATCCCATAGAGGAATTGAGGCTAATCCGGAAAAGATCACAGCCATCACCTCCCTGGCCAAACCGAGATGCGTCAATGATGTTCAGCGCATGGCCGGACGGATTGCAGCGTTAAGCCGGTTCATCAGTCGCCTCGGTGAAAAGGCGATCCCCTTGTATCAAATGCTCAAGAAGACGGATCAATTTGTCTGGAGTGCGGAGGCGGATAAAGCGTTTGAGGACTTGAAGCGGCAGCTAGTCAATCCGCCAGTTTTGGCAGCCCCTGTAGATAAAGAGCCACTCCTGTTATATGTTGCTGCGAATGCCAGAGCGGTTAGTGCGGCGATGGTGGTAGAACGAAAGGAGGCTGGAAAGGAACATCCGGTTCAGCGACCGGTTTACTATATCAGTGAAGTACTTATCGAGTCCAAACAAAGGTATCCGCATTGGCAGAAGCTGGTATATGGTGTTTTTATGGCAAGCCGGAAGCTGAGGCAATATTTTCAAGGACACCCCATCACGGTGGTCAGTTCTAC
Organism: Aegilops umbellulata; assembly: GCA_032464435.1. Classification (NCBI taxonomy): domain Eukaryota; kingdom Viridiplantae; phylum Streptophyta; class Magnoliopsida; order Poales; family Poaceae; genus Aegilops; species Aegilops umbellulata. Next base: position 334,271,899 of record CP136054.1, on the reverse strand, counting down.
TCCTTTGGGTGACATCATACAGAACCGGGAGGCGACCGGTCGGATTGCTAAGTGGGCCATCGAGCTCGGGCCGCACGGTTTAAGATACGTGCCCCGGACGGCTATAAAGTCACAAGCACTTGTCGACTTCATAAACGATTGGACGGAGTTACAAGCGCCTGAGGAGAAGCCAGATCACACCTATTGGACTATTCATTTTGACGGGTCCAGACAATTGGAAGGCTCGGGGGCTGGAGTCGTTTTAACTTCCCCACGAGGAGATAAGTTTTGTTATGTCCTCCGTTTAATGTTCCCCTGTACAAATAATGCGGCTGAGTATGAAGCTTTGCTTCATGGTCTTCGGATGGCTAAAGAGATGAATCTGAGCAGAGTTAGGTGCTTTGGTGATTCGGATCTGGTGGCTCAGCAGGTATCTGGCACCTGGGATTCTAAGGACCCGCTCATGGCTGCATACCGACGTGAAGTAGATATGGTAGCCGGGCATTTCAAAGGCTATCAAGTGGACCATGTGGACCGCAGAAAGAATGAGGCAGCGGACGCTTTAAGCCGCTTGGTCTCTCAGCGTAAACCGGTCCCACCCAATGTTTTCTTGGATGTATTGTATCACCCATCGGTACAGCTGCCCGGTGAGCTGGAGTTGGTTGTTCCTGATCCGGAGGCTCAATTAGTGGCGGCTCTTCACATCACCCCGGATTGGACGCTCCCTTATCTGGCATATATGAACCGGGGTGAGTTGCCAGAAGACGAAAGCTTGGCTCGACAGATAGTACGACGGTCCAAGTCAATGACCATTTTCAAAGGAGAGTTACATCATCGCAGCGTGTCAGGAGCGCTGCAACGGTGCGTATCCCCTGAGGAGGGGTGCGAGATATTACGAGAAATACATGAAGGGGATTGCGGCCACCACGCCGGTTCAAAATCATTGGTGGCTAAAGCGTTCCGCCACGGTTTCTACTGGTTAACTGCTCATGCTGATGCAGAAGACCTGGTCAGGTTATGTGATGGGTGCCAGAAATTTTCCAGACGAGCACACATACCGGCTCAAGAATTGAGGATGATTCCAATCACTTGGCCGTTTGCGGCTTGGGGGCTCGATATGGTTGGGCCTTTTAAGCGTTCCAAAGATAAGAAGACCCACCTACTGGTGGCGGTTGACAAATTTACAAAGTAGGTGGAGGCAGAACCTGTCAGTAAGTGTGATGCTGCCACGGCGGTTCGGTTTATAAAGAAGGTGATCTTCCGGTTTGGCTTTCCACACAGCATCATCACAGATAATGGTACCAATCTATCCAAGGGGGCCATGAAAGAGTTCTGTGCACGGGAGCATATACGGCTTGATGTTTCTTCGGTAGCGCACCCACAATCTAATGGTCAGGCAGAACGAGCGAACCAAGAGATCTTGAGAGGTATCAAACCCCGGCTTCTGGTCCCTTTGCAAAGGACGCCGGGTTGTTGGGTGGAGGAGCTACCGTCTGTATTATGGAGCATCAACACCACGCCTAACAGATCCACGGGGTTTACGCCGTTTTTTATGGTCTATGGAGCAGAGGCGGTTCTCCCAAGTGATATACGACATGACTCACCTCGCGTGGCAGCATATGTTGAAGCGGACAATGAGCAGGCACGGCAGAACGCTCTTGACTTGTTGGATGAGGAGCGTGACTTGGCAGCTGCCCGTTCAGCGATTTACCAGCAAGATCTTCGCCGTTACCACAGCCGTCGGGTTAGGACCAGAACCTTTCAGGAGGGGGATTTGGTGCTTCGGCTCATCCAGGATCAGTCTGATCAGCATAAATTATCCCCGCCTTGGGAGGGACCTTTTGTGGTCAGCAAGAATCTGAATAATGGGTCATATTACCTGATTGATATTCGAGAGTGCAAGGATTCACGCACATCAGAGGAGGAGACCAGCAGGCCGTGGAACATAGCTCATCTTCGACCTTATTATACATGAGCCTTGGGCTCTGTTTATGTACATATCATGACCATGTATATATTATGATTAATACAATAAACCGGAGCCTCGAGTAAAGCGGGGTCTCTGCTGTTCTTCACATCATGTGTGTTTACCCCTGGAGGTCGCTTCACAGAAGTTCAAATTATAGATTCCGGTTTAAAAGCCGGTTCAAGGGAAGATGTCTCCTACAAGGCTGTGAAGCTCTTAATATCCGGTTCAATATCCCGGTTCAAACATGGGGCTTCCTGTTCAAACATAGGTCGTATTCGAACCAAAGAGAACATAGCTATTAAAACATGGGGCTTCCTGTTCAAACATAGGTCGTATTCGAACCAAAGAGAACATAGCTATCCCTATAAAGTCAGTTGGGGACCTAGTCGGCCTGAACCGTAGCTACACCTCCGGGGGGCTTGGTCATGTCTTGACGACGGTAATGCCTTCTGGCTGGCACATTTGCCACTGAATCAGTTGGGGACCTAATCGACTTGAACCGTAGATTACGCCTTATGGGAGCTCGGTCATGTCTTGATGATGGTAATGCCTTCTGGTCGGCTTTTTAGCCAATGAATCATTTGGGGGCTTGGTCGTGTCCGAACCAACGCAATGCCACTTGATCGGCCCTTGGCCACTGAGTCACTTGGGGGCTTGGTCGAATCCGAACCAATGCAATGCCATTTGACCGGCATATTTGCCACGATTCAGTTAGGAACCTAGTCGACCTAAACCGTAGCTACACCTCTTGGGGGCTTGGTTTATTTTGTCTTGACGATGGTCACGCCTTCTGAACGGTTCATAGCAACCACTATTTGCATGCGTTTTACTATCGCGTTGCCCTTTCATATTTGGTTTTTGTTTTCTGCCTTTATTGTGGTGTTTTTTGTTCTTCGGAACGTCAAGTATTTTTAAACCGATTCAGCTGACATAGCCTGGTCCGTTTTTTAACCCGGAGGCAAGTTGCCCGGTTTGGCAAAGGCGCAGCACGGTTCATAGGGTCGAAAGATCTTGTGTACTCAGTAAAGACAGGAAACAAAGTTGGAAAACGTCATTGGAAAGAGCATCAGTACCCACTCCCGAAGGCACATTCAAATGCAGAGGTATTAAACTATCTTATTACAAGGCAACATAGTGCCTGAATATATTGTTCGTTGACGGATTAAACGTCACCAATCAAGGTGAACCGGAGCGTTGATTACGCCTGTTCGCCGCCTCGGTTCGAAGGCTGTGGATCATCTTGCGCCGCATCCTCTTGGCTACCCATTGGCTGGAAATCAGCAGTGGTCCAGTCGATTCCCATTAGCGCTTGAAAGACAGCTTCTTCGTGAATCAGCAAAGACGGTTCAATGTCAGGGGCATAGGTATGCTTACGGATTGGAGGAATAAGATTTTCCGCTTCAGGGACCGGGGCAGCTACTCGCTTATTCTGGTTATCATACTGGGCTTGGTAATGGGTCAGATCTGCTTCTTCAGCCAATTGACAAGCTAGGGGGCGCACCGCCCGGTTTATCGCCCTCAAATCATCTTCACCAAAGTCTGAACCGTCTTCTTTCAAGCTGGGGTATCCTTGGGCCGCTTCGACAGGATCGAAATCTGGTACCCACGCTTTAGCCCGGATCAAGGCAGTGATGGCTCCAGTTCGAGCAGCTGATCTTTTCAACTCTTCAATCCGGGCTGGAAGCATAGATAGCCTTTTCAACGTGTCTTGAATCAGGGACGGTGCAGGGTTGTTATGCGATGAAGTGGTGATAGCTCTTTGTGCTCCAGTGTACAACTGTTCAATCAGAGTATATGCAGCTTTGAGCTTCATCCGCACATCAGAACCCAAGTGTCCAATACGTGTGCCTGCAGTGTTTTAGGATGGATTACAAACCGGATATAAGATATAGCAGACAAGGTACAAATTGGAAGAGGGGCATTGAAAGAAGTTTACCGAAGACGGCAGAGGTCATAGAGTGTATTTGTCGCTTCACGGCGGATAATTCATCAACCACCGGTTTGAGAGCACCTTCAGCATTTTCAGCCCTCTTCGTCAAAAGAGTTTTTTCGGTAGCCCAATCAGCTTGCTCCTTTTTGCGGCTTTCTTTCAGCTGTTCCATAACAGTTAAGGCTTTGGTCAATTCCTCCTTCGCTTTTTCAGTTTCAGCCTGCTGGGTTTTTAAAGCTTCCTGAAGGTCCGAGACTTGTTTCTCTTTGGTCTTCAAATCCCCCTGCAGCAGGTCATCAGCAGTGTTCAGAAAATAGTGCACGGTTTGGAAGTATCAACCACACAAGCAAGTTATGTGCTCGATACTTGGGGGCTAATGCATACTTGATCTTAACGCATGTTTTACATTACAAAAGTCCCAGGGTTTATACAAGTATTTAAACTTGGCACTTGGGGGCTAATGGTTAATTGTCAAGGCAGCCTGATCCGGATTACCATCTCGGTTTGGAAATATTGATAAGCTAAGTTGCAATGGAATGAAACACAAGAGATTTACCTCAAGTTTCTCCTTCATCATCCGGATCATGCCAGCTTCATAATCCCGACTGGTGTACAGTCGGTTCAGGTACCCAGAATAAAGATCCGGGGCGCTTAAAGAGGCGTACGTAGAGGAGTCAAGGTCCCATTTGCCCTTTATGGCCGAGATTTCGTCCTTGGCAGTATGCTTGGCCAAAGTAGCAGTGTTCCCCGGTTCAGAGCGGCCAATGCCGGTAATCACAACATCGTCATCCTTGGAGTCGCTGCTCTGCAGTGGCCCTGTCGGTTTATCAACAGTTGCAGAAGGGGGGATGGATTCATCAACCCGAACAGGACTGGCAGGCGGATTAGTACGGCTGGCAGATTTGATAGGCCTTTCTTCAGCACAGGTGTCATCTTGCGGAGATAGATAATTCTGAGTATCTTCACGACCCAGAGCGTCAGCACCAAGAGTTTTCTCCGGTTCAGGAGCGGCAGTTCCTTCAGCCGGGTTATCCAGACGAGCCTTCTTGCTCGGTCTAGGTTTAGCCCTGGAAAAAACCCAAAGATTGAAAAAACGGTATAAGATGGATTAAGAGACCCATACAGAGATATGTGGTGATCGGTCCAACTTACCCAATAACTGTCTTCAACGGTGGCAGTTGAGTGGCTGAAGATTCACCGGAAGATGAATGGGAAGTGACCTGATAATCGGAGTCAGATGGATTTAGAGGCTGACGAGTTAAACCTGCTTTAGGAGGAAAGCTAGCGCATAAATCGGAGACCTCTGAGCGGTGTTTCCGAACCGGGCTGTTCGGTAAACCGGCGGAGGTAACTACCTGGCCGCTATGCCGGGTGGTGCGTCGAGCTTCATGTTGCTGGGTCTTCACAAGAAATTTGGGATCCAAGTAAGCAAGAGGGTGAGAAAATTTAATTTTCCGGTTTGCTTGGCGAGGTTTTTTCAAAGGCAAAGGAACGGCATCAGAAGAAAGAATAGTTACCTCTGGGCCTTCGGCATTGCTTGCTTCAGCGTCATCCTGACAAATATCATCATCAATAAGACGTATAAAAAGCAAGCCAACTGAATCGAGGTCTACCCCGAGGTCCGGATTACCCACATCATCCTCCTCTAAATCCGGAGTAGAGGAAGCGGTGTTCCTTTTCCTCTGAGCGGGCTTCTTCACCCTCGTCTTGGGTCGGGTTACCTTTTCGGTCGGCTCTTGAAACTTCTTGCTCCAAAACGCATCTCCCTGTCTCAGAAAGGACTGGAGTTAGCAATATGTGTATAAGGAGATCATAAATTCTATAACAAACAGAGGGGAGATACTTACAGCAGGTGGTTTGTTTGTGGCACAAAATGGAAGCAGGCCGGTTCGGGCGCAAGCATACTCCGGTTCATTCAGCATCTTTTTCACAGCTTCAGTGACTTCGTCCTCCGTCAGCTGAATGTTGCAGTGCCTCAAAGGATCATCAACCCGGCCCGTGTATTGGCACATTAAACCGGAGCGGATGCTAAGAGGCAGGATGCTCCATGAAATCCAGCAACAGGCAAGATCTACCCCCGTTAAACCGTTAGCCATGAAGGCTCTGAGCTTGGACAGCTGAGGGGCATATTTACTCCTCTCTTTGGCGGTTAGCCTTTGGGGGAAGGGGTGTGTATTGCTAAGTCTCTCTGGACGGAAGCCGGGCAGTGGATTTTCTTCAGCAGGGGAAGTATCCTTGCAATAGAACCAAGTGTGATTCCATTCTTGCGGATGACTATGCAACTTGGCGTGAGGATAAGTCACCTCTTTCCTCTTTTGAATCGTCACACCACCCAGTTCCATATTAGGGCCGTCGGTGAATTCAGTACGTCGGTTCAAATGAAAGCAGTCCCGGAACAGCTCTACAGTAGGTTCCTCCTGGAAATACGCCTCGCAAAGCACTTGAAAATGGCAGATATTCGTGACTGAGTTTGGACCAACATCTTGTGGGCGCAACTTAAAGTTAGCCAGGACGTCCCGATAAAATTTTGAACCGGGTGGATTAAAACCCCGGGCCAGGTGATCCGCAAACACCACCACTTCTCCCTTCTGTGGGGTAGGAGGACATTCGTTTCCTGGAACCCTCCAATGGATGGCATTTTTGCTGTTCAAAGCGCCAGTCAGAACTAAGTTGTTCAGTTGGGTCTCAGTGATGCGAGAGGGAACCCAGTTGCATTCGTACACCTGTTTTGCCATGAGAAAATCTACAAGACAAAGGTGTTCCGGTTTGAGAACAAGTGTGAGTGTAAACCGAAGATGCTCTTATATAGAGTCAGGTTATCTACAATGACATCAACCAGCGGTTCATCAAGGGGACTAATGGATGTGTGGATCGGTTTGTTCGCTTTGCTAAGAGTTAAACCGACCAGATCTAACAGTTGTGAATATGAAAGCAGAAACAGATCCCGTACGGATTCTTTCAAAGCAATGGATCTACAGCTAGGGCGAAAAAGAAATAAAAATATGAAGTTTGGCTCACAGCAGAACAACATAAGTTCGACAAGCAGGAAAAAGAGTGAGATCTAAGGAGATGAGTACAGATTTATGGCGACTACTGAGAGGGACTACAAATCACGATACAGGTATCATCGTCTGTTCGCAAAAGCTGCTATGGGGATGAACAAGAAACAGTAACAGGATGACGAACCCTAGAACAGATCTAAAAGCAGAAGAACAGAGGCCTTACCGGGATCCAAACGGATGTGGAAGGTCGTCGCGGTGCTCTGGACCGATCAGGTTGATGCAGCGGCCGGAGTTGATGCGGTGGCTGACGGCGGCGGCGGAGCTCCGAGGTCTGGGTCGCGAGGAAGACGAAGAAGGAGACGAAAGGGAGGAAAGGAAGATGGCCTTCAAGTCCTATTTATAAGGCACGGCGCGCGTGTCAGGCACGCGAATCCAGGGGCCGGAGATTTCGGGAGCCCAGCTGACGCCCTGATTATTGCAGATTAGCAAAAGGAGACGGTAAATCTGTGCTGATGTCATATCGGTTTACCGCAGCAAAAAGAGACGAAGAAAACGGTGGTTCAACAAGTTACTGGAAGACATTTGAAGACAGAAATTCTTATTAAGGATTGACGTGAACCTGTTCAAATCAATCTGGGGCCTAATGTTGGGGATATTGTTATTTGGGGTAAACCGGCCTACAGGGCCCGGGTTAGCCTCGTCAATGGACCCGAGATGTTGAAGCCCAAGGAGAAATAGAAGGGCCCAAGGCCTATAATCGGTTTAGAGGTTCACAGGCGTAAACCGGCCTGAGGTAAAACTTGCATTGTAAGTTAGGAATAGGGAGACCGACCCGGGCACGTTTATGAGCAGGAGGTCGGGACTTTGCAGACCGACGGGCGTCACCCGTGTATATAAGGGGACGACCCGACGGCGGTTTGAGGACAGAGAACAACAACTCGAGGTTTAGGCAAAGCTTATCGCTCCCTAGCCCTCGAAACCCATCAATCCCATCACAACTAGACGTAGGCTTTTACCTTCATTGAAGGGGCCGAACTAGTATAAACTCTGTGTCCTTGCGTCCGCTCTAACCCCTTCAAACTAACCCGTTGCGATGGCTCCACGACTAAGTCCTTTTGCCAGGACATCTGCCGTGACAAATCCACGACAGAGACGACGGCGCGAGCTCGCCGGAGACCTTCCGGAGAGGAGGGAGGACGGACGGGGAAGGGCGGATACGGCCGTCGCCGGGCCGGATCTGGCCGCAGCCGAGGGAGGCGGCGACGAAGGGCGGCGGGGTGGCGCGGTCCATGGTCGGCGGAGCGGGGCGGCGCCGGCATGGTGGAACTCGCCGGCGACGAGCGGCGTGGTCGGCGGAGCGGCGACGGCACGGCGGAGTGGCGGCGGCGGCGCGCGGACAGCGGGGCGCGGGAGGCGAAGGCGCGGGCGGCGCTGGCGCTGCGGGCCACGGGGGCCGGCGTCGGGCCCGACAGGCCTCGGCGGGGAAGTGGGCGCGGGGCCACGTGGCGGCTCACGGTTGGGTGGTGGTGGCGGCGGACGGTGTCCGACGCCGGGCGGACGCGTCCGGCGTGCGGAGGAAGAAGGGAGCTAGGGTTAGGGTAGGATTGGACCCGGGATTTCGGAGGGGGAGGTGTATTTATAGGTAGGAGGGGCTAGGAGGCTCCAAATTGAGCATGGTTTTCGCCCACACGATCATGATCGAACGACTTAGAGGATGGGAGTGACTTAGATGGGTTATTGGGCTGTTTTGGAGGGGTTTTGGGCTGCAACACACACGAGGCCTTCACGGTTACCCGGTTAACCGTTGGAGTATCAAACGACCTCCGAATGACCCGAAACTTGACAGGCGGTCTACCGGTGCTATACCAAGGCCGCTTGACAAACCTCGGTCCATTCCGAGAAAGTTTAATACCCACTCACGGAAAAAGGTAAAAGGGGACGCCGGAGGACGTAGGAGCGCCGGATTGCAAAACGGACAACGGGGAAAATGCTCGGATTCATGAAACGAACACGTATGCGAATGCGATGCACATGATGACATGACATGAAATGCATGACAAGGAAAAAAAGCAAAAAGACGGGAAACCCAACCACGGAGGGAATATCATATCACATTGCCGAAAATGGCAAGAGTTGGAGTACAAATATGGCAAGTTACATCCGGGGTGTTACAACACTCCACCACTACGAGAGGATCTCGTCCCGAGATCTAGGACTGAAAGAACTCCAGATATTCGGAACGGAGGTGTTCCTCGCGCTCCCAGGTGGCTTCTCGGTCTGAATGGTGTGACCACTTCACTTTCAGGAATTTGATGGACTTGTTGCGAGTCTTGCGCTCAGTTTCTTCAAGAATAGCAACGGGATGCTCATGATAGGACAAATCTTCTTGAAGATCAATCTCTTCGAAGTTGATGGTGCGCTCAGGCGTCTTGAAGCACTTGCGAAGCTGTGACACGTGGAACACATCGTGCACATTTGCAAAGTTTGGGGGAAGTTCAAGTTGATACGCGAGATCGCCTCGTTTGCCGATGATCTTGAAAGGACCGACGTTTCTAGGGGCAAGTTTCCCTTTGATACCGAAGCGACGAGTGCCTTTCATTGGAGAGACGCGGAGGTAGACATGGTCTCCGATCTCAAAAGCCAAATCACGGTGTTTGCTATCGTAATAGCTCTTCTGGCGCGATTGAGCGGCTTTGAGATTCTCACGAATGACTTTACACATATCTTCAGCCTCTGTGATCAAGTCGTTGCCAAGAAGTTGGCGTTCGCCCGTCTCTGACCAATTGAGAGGAGTACGACACTTTCTGCCATAGAGAATCTCGAATGGGGCCTTGCCCGAGCTCGCTTGAAAGCTGTTGTTGTAAGAGAACTCAGCATATGGAAGACAATCCTCCCACTTCATGCCGAAAGAGATGACACAAGCCCTGAGCATATCTTCAAGAATTTGGTTGACACGCTCGACTTGTCCACTAGTTTGAGGATGGAAAGCTGTGCTGAAGCGAATGTTTGTGCCCATGGCCTTCTGAAAAGAATCCCAAAACTTGGATGTAAAGATGCTGCCACGGTTTGAAGAAATCAATTGTGGAATGCCATGCAAGGAGACAATTCTGGAGGTGTAGAGCTCTGCCAGCTGCGCTGCTGTGATAGACTCTTTGATAGGAAGAAAATGAGCCACTTTAGTGAGCTTGTCGATGACGACGAAGATGGCATCATTACCACGCTTGCACTTGGGAAAACCAGTCATGTAGTCCATTTCGATATGATCAAACTTCCATTCTGGAATAGCAAGAGGTTGGAGTAGACCAGCTAGTCGTTGATGTTCTTCTTTCACCCTTCGACAGACATCACATTCATTCATGAATTGAGCAATTTCTCGCTTCATTCGAGTCCACCAATACGACTGCTTGAGGTCATGGTACATCTTCGTACTTCCAGGATGAATCGACAGAAGAGAATTGTGCGCCTCGTTCATAATGACTTTACGAAGATCACCCTTTGGAACCACAATCCGGTCCTCGAAGAAAAGAGTATCTCTGTCATCAACGCGATAGCACTTGTATTTGGAAATGCCCTTGTCAATACCACGTTTCACCTTCTTCACCATGGTATCCAGCAGTTGTGCCTCACGAATTTGATCTTCCAGTGTAGGAGAGACTATGAGGTTGGCAAGAAAACCTTGCGGAACAATGTGGAGATTAACCTTGCGGGAAGCTTCACAAAGATCCGGTTGAAAGGGCTTGAGGATTAAGCTGTTGCAATAAGCCTTCCTGCTCAATGCATCTGCAATCACATTGGCCTTGCCTGGAGTATATTCAATACTCGGATTAAACTCTTGAATCATTTCGACCCATCGAGTTTGCCTGAGGTTGAGGTTGGGCTGAGTGAAGATGTACTTGAGACTCCTGTGATCGGTGAAAATGTCCACTTTCCTTCCCAACAAGAGATGTCTCCATGTTATGAGAGCGTGGACAACTGCCGCCAACTCAAGATCGTGAGTGGGGTAGTTCTTTTTGTTGGGCTTCAACTGACGAGAGGTATAGGCCACAACCTTCTTTTCTTGCATTAACACAGCACCGAGACCTTGAATAGAAGTATCACAGAAAACTTCATAAGGCTTGGATTCGTCAGAAGGAGTCAAAACTGGAGCAGTGACGAGTTTCTCTTTGATAGCGTTGAAAGCAACGTCACACTCAGGAGACCAGACATACTTCACATGCTTCTGGAGGAGGTTGGAAAGAGGCTTTGCAATCTTTGAGAAATTCTCAACGAATCTTCGGCAATAGCTTGCAAGTCCAAGAAAACTGCGAAGCTGCTTGACATTCTGAGGAGGTTCCCAATTCAAAACTGCAGACACCCTCTCGGGATTAATAGCAATACCCTTGGCAGAGATGATATGCCCAAGGTAAAGAACTTCATCAAGCCAGAATTCACATTTGGAGAACTTCGCATAGAATTTATACTCTCTGAGCTTGTCGAGCACCAATCGCAAATGCTTGGCATGATCCTTCTTATTCTTGGAGAAGACAATATATCATCGAGATAGACCAAGACGAATTCATTGGTGTAGGGGTTGAAGATGAAGTTCATCATGCGAGAGAATGTTGGAGGAGCATTGACAAGGCCGAAAGACATGACAGTATATTCATAAGAACCAAAGCTTGTTCTGAATGCTGTCTTGGGAATATCTTCTTCACGAATGCGAATTTGATGATAACCCATACGAAGGTCAAGCTTGGAGAACACTTTAGCACCTTTAAGTTGCTCGAATAGCTCATTGATGTTGGGAAGTGGGTACTTGTTCTTGATAGTCTTCTTGTTCAATGGACGGTAATCGACGCAAAGTCGGTCCGTGCCATCCTTCTTCTGGACAAAAAGAACACCACAACCCCAAGGACATGAACTCGGTCTGATCAGACCCAGACGCTCTTGTTCATCGAGTTGTTTCTTCAATTCCCTCAACTCTTTTGGTCCAAGCTTGTATGGACGCTTGCAAACGGGTTCCGTGCCAGGCTAAAGATCAATAACGAATTCAACTGGCCGGTGAGGAGGCATACCCGGAAGCTCTTCTGGAAAGACATCTTGGTACTCACAAACGACTGGAATCTGAGAGATAGCATCCAATTCGCCCTTCTCATTGAGAGAAAACAACCGAATGGTTTCATCACGAGCGGCATAGATGATCACATCGTCAGAAGAGTGAGTCAATTGAATTTCCCTGGCAGCACAATCAAGTTGAGCCTTGTGCTTAGAAAGCTAGTCCATCCCGAGAATAAGATCAATATCAGAGTCACCAAGAACAATTGGTTTAGCCAGAAATCTATAGTCGCCCATCTTGATGGAAACATCCGGTACACAAACATTAGATGTCATTTGCTTGCCCTGGGACACAATCTTCAACGGAAAAGGAATCTTCTCGGACACAAACTCATGCTTGGCAACAAAAGGTCTCGAAATGAAAGAAAGCGATGCACCAGTATCAAATAAGACTTTTGCAGGAATATCATTAACTGAGAGATTACCCATGGTCACTTCAGAAGAATACTCCACTTGATCTGCATTCAACATGTTCGCTTTGGCATGTTTAGGATTATGCTTGACCACTGCATTGCTGGAAGATTTCACAGGAGGAGGAGGCGGAAGGCGCCTTTGGTTAAAGCACTTGTTCGTATAGTGCCCCTTTTGCTGACATTTATTGCAAGTCACCTCTGAGAGCGGACGATGATAAGGAGCATTTGGCCTTAGAACTTGGTTCTGAGACTTGTTCTGATAGCCAGGGTTGGGTGGGTGGGAAGATCCACGACCACCTGAGTTCTTCTGCTGATAAGGCTGACGGAACGGAGGAGGAGGAGGCAACCAGAACTTCTGTTGCTTGGCTGCCACTAGTGAGGAAGAAGAGGACTGAACTGCGTCCCTGACTCTCTTCTTAGATGCCTCACACTTGAGCTGGGCAGCTTCTTGTTTCAGTGCTATGTTGTAGAATTCATCATACTTTAACGGCTCAAAAAGCACGAGAGCTAGTTGCAGATCTTCTCTGAGGCCACGCCTGAATTGGTAAATCATGCTCTTCTCATCAGGGATGTCTTGCTTCGCAAAACGAGAGAGCTTCTGGAACTGAATGTTGTATTGATACACAGACATGTTGCCTTGCTTGAGATTGCGGAACTCCTCACGCTTAGTCTCAACAACACTTTCTAGAATGTGATGAGCTTTGAAGTCATGGCGGAAATCATCCCAGGTAATCACACGACCTCCTCTGGAATCTTTGTATTTTTGGAACCACTCAGCAGCTTGATCCTTGAGTTGAAAAGAGGCAAACTTGACAAAGTCCTCAGGTCTGACATTGCTACATTCGAAGTGCTTGTTGATGTCCACGAGCCAATCATCGGCGTCTGTGGCCTCGACACAGTAGCTGAAAGTCTATGGCTGATTTGCAAGGAACTGATTGAGGGTAGAAAAATGCGGCTGATTGTTGCCTTGGCCTTGATTTCCCTGATTACCTTGCCCTTGGTTGCGATCTTGCAAGAGCTGAATCAGAATCTGAGCGTTGGCATTGGTGGCTGTCATCAAGGCTTGCCATGCCTCCGGAGGCGGAGTTGGTGGCGGAGGGTTAGCCTGACTTCCTTAATTGTGTTCCGGATTCTGACGCGTTGGCGGAGCCATCCTGAAGAGGGTGACATCCATTAGCATCTTGAAAGATATATATTCAAGCTGAATCAAAGGATCGAAATTGCAACATATAGTCTTCACAATAAACATTCGAACAAGAATGAACGAATGAATTCCAAAGTAAAGCATCACACTTCCAAAAGCTGAGAAGCCACTTAGATAAAGGTATGGAATCACCATCTGCCTCGAAACAACTCGAATATCACAACTGAAAACAAAACAAAGGATTGGCTTGCAGAATAAGCCGGAAACAAACATATGATAGGTCCCATATCGTATCATGTGTCTGTTGGAAAGATATCCTACGAGGTACTTGAATTCCCACTTATAAACTCCCGAAACTTTCTGGTTATGCAATCAGGTGTTGGCGATACAGGGGACACAAAATATATCACCCAAACTAACAATACCTAGATCCAGCTGTATCCATCCTTCAACACATAACCAAGAAACCTTCGCAAATCGTCTACCTCAACCTTCGAAAAACATCCGTTATGCGAGTTATGGCAATACTCCCGCACTCGCCTCAGTACTGGGCTATCAGGGTTATCTCACCAACAACTGTACAAAAGAGATTTTCGATGTCGGCGTACTAAACTCAGGTATTCCAGAACTGCAACGATAAAATTATGACGACAACACCTCAGAGCTCAACTCCCCGGGACACCTCCACTAAACCCCTGCTGACAGGAGGCACCAAGACAATGTTGTCATCATAAAACCATCGAAACGATTCTAAGATACCCACGTGATCCTAAAATTTTTTTTAGTGAAATTTGAGAAGAGAAGAGTCAAAGCTCTACGTCAAGATGCCTTACCAGAGCGATGAGGAGACTGGTAAGTAAAAAGAATTCCTAAACTCTCCGATACATAATTCCTAAATGACTCAAAACATTTTTCTAGACACAACTCGGCCGCTAAAAATGATCAATCAGTGGGGGCTCCTAAGGTCGGGGAAGGCTCTGATTACCAACTTGTAACGCCCTCGATGCGGCTATATCTCCCACGTGTCGAAGCACGACTTAGAGGCATAACCGCATTGAAAGCAATGTCGCAAGTGAGGTAATCTTCACACAACCCATGTAATACATAAGGGAAAGAGATACATAGTTGGCTTACAGTCGCCACTTCACACAATACATAAATAAACATCCATCATTCAGATTACACTCAAGGTCCGACTACGGAACCAAAATGAAAGAAGACTACCCCAAATGCTACACAGATCCCCGATCGTCCCAACTGGGCTCCACTACTGATCATCAGGAAAAGACACATAGTAACGACCACGTTCCTCGTCGAACTCCCACTTGAGCTCGGATGCGTCATCTGCACTGGCATCGTCGGCACCTGCAAATGTTTTGGTAGAATATGTGAGTCACGGGGACTCAACAATCTCACACCCGCGAGATCAAGACTATTTAAGCTAAAAGGTAGGATAGGGTTGTGAGGTGGAGCTGCGGCAAGCGACTAGCATATATGGTGGCTACATTCTCAAAAGAGAGCGAGAAGAGAAGTAAAGCACGGTCGTGAAGCTAGAAGTGATCAAGAAGTGATCCTAGAACAACCTACGTCAGACATAACTCCAACACCATGTTCACTTCCCGGACCCCGCCGAGAAGAGACCATCACGATTACACACGCGGTTGATGTGTTTTAATTAAGGTCAACTTCGGGTTTTCTACAACCGGACATTAACAAATTCCCATCTGCCTCATAACCGCGGGCACGGCTTTCGAAAGATAATACCCTGCAGGGGTGTCCCAACTTAGCCCATTATAAGCTCTCACGGTCAACGAAGGATATTCCTTCTACCGGGAAGACCCGATCAGTCTCGGAATCTCGGACTACAAGACTTTTCGACAGTAATTAAACAAGACCAGCAAAGCCACCGGATTGTGCCGACAAATCCTGATAGGAGCTGCACATATCTCGGTGTCAGGGCACATCCGGATGAACACTACGTACGGCAACCGAAGATACCCCAAGTTGCCTCAGGGCGGCACCGCAAGTGGCTCTAGTTTGGACCAGCAATTGAAGTAGAACTAGCCCGGGGGGTTAAAATAAAGATGACCCTCGGGCTCGCGAAAACCCGGGGGAAAAGGCTTAGGTGGAAAATGGTAAAACCAAAGTTGGGCCTTGCTGGAGGAGTCTTATTCAAAGCAAACTGTCAAGGGGGTCCCATAAATCACCCAACCGTGTAAGGAACGCAAAATCAAGGAACATAACACCGGTATGACGGGAACTAGGGTGGCAAGAGTGGAACAAAACACCAGGCATAAGGCCGAGCCTTCCACCCTTTACCAAGTATATAGATGCATTAATTAAAATAAGAGGTATTGTGATATCCCAAAATAATCATGTTCCAACAAGGAACAAACTTCATATTCACCTACAACTAGCAACGCTATAAGAGGGGATGAGCAAAGCGGTAACATAGCCAATCAACGATTTGCTAGGACATGGTGGGTTAGAGGTTTGACATGGCAATATGGGTGGCATGATATAGCAAGTGGTAGGTATCGCAGCATAGGCATAGCAAAAGAGCGAGCATCTAGCAAGCAAAGATAGAAGTGATTTCGTGGGTATGGTCATCTTGCCTGCAAGGTTCTCAGAGTTGTCGAAAGCTTGATCCTCGTAAGCGTTCTCAACAGGTTCCTCGTTCACGTACTCGTCTCCTGGCTCTACCCAAAACAAGAGCACAAGCAAAGGAACAACTATCAACCACGATGCAATGCACAATCAACATGATGCAAAACATGGCATGATATGCGAGATGTGGTATGCAATGCATATGCGTGCTCCGGAAGGAAAAAGAATGAACAAGGCATAATCTTGGCAAACCAAGTATGCCACTGGATAGTTGAGGTGATTTCGGTTGAAATCGATATAAAGATCACCGGAATCGGACGGACGGTTTGCAAATGACAAGCAAAACAAGAACGACAAGATTCTGCGTTTAACAGCATGATGCCACTTAGCATGCAACAAGATATTAAGCTACTCGTCCAACCATATCAGCAAAGCATATGGCAGTGATCCTGTAACGCCCTCGATGCGGCTATATCTCCCACGTGTCGAGGCACGACTTAGAGGCATAACCGCATTGAAAGCAATGTCGCAAGTGAGGTAATCTTCACACAATCCATGTAATAAATAAAGGAGAGAGATACATAGTTGGCTTACAATCGCCACTTCACACAAGTACATAAATAACATCCATCAAACAGATTACACTCAAGGTCCGACTACGGTACCAAAATGAAAGAAGACTACCCCAAATGCTAAACAGATCCCCGGATCACCCAACTGGGCTCCACTACTGATCATCTGGAAAAGAAACATAGTAACGGCCACGTTCCTCATCGAACTCCCAAGTGAGCTCGGTCGCGTCATCTGCACTGACATCGTTGGTACCTGCAACTGAGGTGATAATATCTGTGAGCCACGGGGACTCAGCAATCTCACACCCGCGAGATCAAGACTATTTAAGCTTAAAGGTGGGAAAAGGATAGTGAGGTGGAGCTGCAGCAAGCGACTAGCATATGGTGGCTATAGCGCAAAAGAGAGCGAGAAGAGAAGGCAAAGCACGGTCGTGAAGCTAGAAATGATCAAGAAGTGATCCTGAAACAACTTACGTCAGGCATAACTCCAACAACCGTGTTCACTTCCCGGACCCCGCCGAGAAGAGACCATCACGGTTACACACGCGGTGGATGTGTTTTAGTTAAGGTCAACTTCGGGTTTTTCTACAACCGGACATTAACAAATTCCCATCTGCCTCATAACCGCGGGCACGGCTTTCGAAAGATAATACCCTGCAGGGGTGTCCCAACTTAGCCCATGATAAGCTCTCACGGTCAACGAAGGATATTCCTTCTACCGGGAAGACCCGATCAATCTCGGAATCCCGGACTACAAGACATTTCAACAGCAATAAAACAAGTCCAGCAAAGCCGCCCGATTGTGCCGACAAATCCTGATAGGAGCTGCACATATCTCGGTCTCAGGGCACATCCGGATAAGCTAAGCGTACAGGAGCCAACATAACCCAAGTTGCCAAGGGACGGCCCTGCACGGTGCTCTAGTTTGGACCAGCAATCGAAGGAGAACTGGCCCGGGGGTTTAAAATAAAGATGACCCTTGAGTCTGCAGAACCCAAGGGGAAAAGGCTAGGTGGCGAATGGTAAAACCAATGTTGGGCCTTGCTGGAAAAGTCTCATTCAAAGCGAACTGTCAAGGGGGTCCCATAAATCACCCAACCGCGTAAGGAACGCAAACTCCGGGAACATAACACCGGTATGACGGTAACTAGGGTGGCAAGAGTGGAACAAAACACCAGGCATAAGGCCGAGCCTTCCACCCTTTACCAAGTATATAGATGCATTAATTATATAAGAGGTATTGTGATATCCCAACAGGTAAACATGTTCCAACAAGGAACAACAAGTCCATGTTCCAACAAGGAACAAACTTCATCTTCACCTGCAACTAGCAACGCTATAAGAGGGGCTGAGCAAAGCGGTAACATAGCCAAACAACGGTTTGCTAGGACATGGATGGTTAGGGGCTGACATGGCAATGTAGGAGGCATGATATAGCAAGTGGTAGGAATTGCAGCATAGGCATAGCAAAAGAGCGAGCAATCTAGCAAGCAAAGATAGAAGTGATTTCGAGGGTATGGTCATCTTGCCTGCAAGGTTCTCAGAGTTGTCGAAAGCTTGGTCCTCGTAAGCGTTCTCAACAGGTTCCTTGTTCACGTACTCGTCTCCCGGCTCTACCCAAGACAAGAGAACAAGCAAAGGAACCAATATCAACCACGATGCAATGCGCAATCAACATGATGCAAAACATGGCATGATATGCGAGAGGTGATATGCAGTGCGTATGCATGCTCCGGGAGGACAAGGATGAACAGGGAATAATCTTGGCAAACCAAGCATGCCACTGGATAGATGAGGTGATTTCGGTTGAGATCGATATAAAGATCACCGGAATAGGATGCACGGTTTGCAAATGGCAAGCAATACAAGAATGACACGTATCTGCCATAAACAGCATGATGCTACTTAGCAAGCAATAAATAATTAAGCTACTGCACCCAAACATGGCAACAAAGCATATGACAGTAATCTACTCAAGATGCACGACAAAAGATGAACACTGAGCTACGGCTAATTCACATCATAACAGGTTCAAACAAGCATGGCAAAAGTACAACTTATAACAGATTCACAGACTTAGTGAAATAACAGCAAGTCAGGAAAACAACATCAGGATGACATGTTCAGAGCAACGAAACAACATGCTACAGGTTCAGAACATAGCAAACAAAGGCATGGCATGAATCTACTCATAGCACTTGACAAAAGACTCTTACTGACCATAAGCCAAAAATGACCAGAAAATATGATTACACCCATGTCAAATAAGCAAGTTTCGTTACAGGTTTCAGACTTAGCAGAAAACTGGACATGTCAGAAATCTGTTAACGACTGGGCATGTTCGTGAGCTCGATGCACTCACTACAGAGCATTGCATGATAAACTAAGCATACATACATCAATAAGACATGGCATAGTAACTAGAAATGGCAAGAATAACATCATATCATGCAAGGATCAACTACACCAAGCTTGGAAAAATCGAATAACACGTAAACAATCTGCCAGCAATATTTTGAAGCAAAAGTAGAGCTCGATTGACTCAAGCTATGGCACTCCATAATTGCAAACAAAGGCATGGATGGATTAAGCAAATACTCAGGTTCAAAACCCCCTTACTAATCATGCTCAAATTATGCATAGATCTCTCGGAAACAACATGAACACTTGGCATGATAATAACAAAAGTCAGGGTCTTAGTGAAATCACTAAGTCTCTGAAAACAGCAATATCATCATCCCTAGTTTGCATGCAATATCTAGCCACCTCAAGCATCACAAAAATACATAGCAAAATTCCCTGGAAAGGTAACATGGCATATTACAAAACACATATATAGCTCAACCTCATAGGAGGTACACATCAATCATGGCAAAAATGACAAAAGTGCATGTTCAGATAAGATCCAGCCAGTAACATCAACTAGCCCTCTTCTAACAGCATTTCGGGCATCAAGATGACTTCAAATAAAAATGATGCAATGGAACAAAATGAACTAGACTTCGAGGCGAACATTTCGACATAACAACTCATGAATCGGAGCCCTGGATGCAAAGATATAGCAAGACGAACATGGCATGATGACGATGGAAATTAGGGACTTAGCCAAATCGGGGGAGGTCAACCTGCGCGGCACGGATGCCGAGGTTCGCCGGGATCTCGGTCGGGAGGACGTCGGCGAGGTGGATCCGGGCCGAGGACCCCCGGATCCGGCGCCGGAGATGACGGGGCTCACCGGCGCGGACGGATCGGGCGCGGACGACCGGAGGAGGGGCGGCGCGGACGGGAGCGGCGGATCCAGCCGTCGCTGGCGTCGGACGAAGGCGGCGGGCGGCGGTCGGCGGCGGAGTCGGGCAGCGGTCGCCGGAGGAGGCGCGGGCCGCGGGCGCGGGAGGCGAACGGGGCGGCGGCGGAGCGCGGGAAGGCGCGGGGCGGCGAACGCTGGCCCGGGCGGGCCTGCCCTGGGCCCCGCGGGCCGGCGGCGGCGCCCGGTGGCTGGCGGCGGAGGCGGGCCACGTGGCGCGCGTGGGTTGGAGGAGGGCCGGGATTGGCGGCGGCGCTGACCTGCAGGGAGGCGACAAGTGGCGGCGGCGGCGGATTTCGAGGAGGGGAGAGAAGAGGCCGGAAATGGCAGGAGGGGGGTTCTAAAAATAGCAAAAAAATAGGGTTTGGGGGGTTTTCGGACCCTCGGATCTCGATCGGACGTTTTCGGGCGTAGGGAGAGCTAGGAAGCTCCGAACGGAGTGCGGTTTTCGCCCACGCGATCGTGATCGAACGGCGGAGGACATGGGAGTGACTTAGATGGGTTATCGGGCTGTTTTGAAGGGGTGTTGGGCTGCAACACACACGAGGCCTTCACGGTTACCCGGTTAACCGTTGGAGTACCAAACGAACTCCGATTGACCCGAAACTTGACAGGCGGTCTACCGGTGCTATACCAAGGCCACATGTCAAACCTCGGTCCATTCCGAGAATGTTTAAAACCCGCTCACGAAGAAATGTAAAAGGGGACGCCGGGAGACATAGGAGCGCCGGATTGCAAAACGGACAACGGGAAAGATGCTCGGATTTATGAGACGAACACGTATGCGAATGCGATGCACATGATGACATGATATGAAATGCATGACATGACCAAAATGCAAAATGGAGAGAACCCAACCACGGAGGGAATATCCTAACACATAGCCGAAAATGGCAAGAGTTGGATTACAAATATGGCAAGTTACATCGGGGGCGTTACAGATCCACTCAAGATGCTTGACAAAAGTTGAACACTGAGCTACGGCTAAATCAAACCACAACAGGTTCAAACAAGCATGGCAAAAGTGCAAAAGACAACAGGTTCACAGACTTGGTGAAAATACTATCATGCCAGAAATTAACATCAGGATGACATGTTTAGAGCAATGAAACCACCTGCTACAAGAACAGGACATAGATAAATATGGCATGGCATGAATCTACTCAAAGCACTGAACGAAAGTCCCTTACTGACCAAGAGCGAAAAAGGACCAGAACATATAATAGCACCCATGTCAATTAAGCAAGTTTCGCTACAGTTTTCAGACTTGGCAAAAAACTGGACATGTCAAAAACAGATAACAAGTAGGCATGTTTACGAGCTCGATGCACTCACTACACAGCTTTGCATGATAAACTAAGCATACACCCATCAATAAGACATGGCATAGAAGCTATACATGGCAAGAAAAACATCATAGCATGTAATAATCAACTACAACAAGCTTGGCAAAATCGAATAACATGTAAGCAATCTGCCAGTAACATTTTATAGCAAAAGTAGAGCTCGATTGACTCAAGCTAGGGTGCTCCATAATTACAAACAAAGGCATGGATGGATAGAGAAAATCCATATATTCAAAACGCCCTTACTGATCATGCTCAAAAGAGGCATAGATCTCTCTGAAACAACATGAACACATGGCATAAAAATAACAGCAAGGAATAACTTAGTGAAATTACTGTCTCTGAAATCAGCAACATTATGATCCCTAGTTTGCATGCTTGTACTAGTTACCACAAAGATCACAAAAATACATGGCATACACCCCTGTAAATATGGCATGACATATTACAAAATACATGTAGGACTCCCGTTCATAGGATGCACACATCAATCATGGCAAAAATGACAAAAGTGCATCTACTGAAACAGATCTGAAACTAACATCACATAGCCCTCTTCCAACAGCATTTCGGGCATCGGGATGAGCTCAAATGAAAATGATGCAATGAGATGAAATGATCTGCTCATCGAGGCGAACAATTGGACATATTACACGCATGAAACGGAGCAGTATGCAGCAAGTTATGAAGGCGCGGGCGGCGCGGGCGCTGCGGGCCGCGGGGGCGGGCGTCGGGCCCGACGGGCCTCGGCGGGGAAGTGGGCGCGGGGCCACGTGGCGGATCCCGGTTGGGCGGTGGTGGCGGCGGACGGTGTCTGACGCCGGGCGGACGCGTCCGGCGTTCGGAGGAAGAAGGGAGCTAGGGTTAGGGTAGGATTGGACCCGGGATTTCGGAGGGGGAGGTGTATTTATAGGTAGGAGGGGCTAGGAGGCTCCAAATTGAGCACGGTTTTCGCCCACACGATCGTGATCGAACGACTTAGAGGATGAGAGTGACTTAGATGGGTTATTGGGCTGTTTTGGAGGGATTTTGGGCTGCAACACACACGAGGCCTTCACGGTTACCCGGTTAACCGTTGGAGTATCAAACGACCTCCGAATGACCCGAAACTTGACAGGCGGTCTACCGGTGCTATACCAAGGCCGCTTGACAAACCTCGGTCCATTCTGAGAAAGTTTAATACCCGCTCACGGAAAAAGGTAAAAGGCGACGCCGGAGGACGTAGGAGCGCCGGATTGCAAAACGGACAACGGGGAAAATGCTCGGATTCATGAAACGAACACGTATGCGAATGCGATGCACATGATGACATGACATGAAATGCATGACAAGGACAAAAAGCAAAAAGACGGGAAACCCAACCACGGAGGGAATATCATATCACATTGCCGAAAATGGCAAGAGTTGGAGTACAAATATGGCAATTTACATCCGGGGTGTTACATAAATATTTGTCTTTTTAGATATTTCAAATGGACTACCACATACGGATGTATATATACATATTTTAGAGTGTAGATTCACTCATTTTGCTCCGTATGTAGTCACTTGTTGAAATCTCTCGAAAGACAAATATTTAGGAACGGAGGGCGTACTGTTCATCACATATATAGCCAGCTAAATTCTCAACCTAGAACGACGTCATGCCCTGTAAACCGATACAGAGGATGTAGTAAAAATGAAGTAATTTTACCGAGTGATGGGCGGGGGAGCATGGCCTTTCATGCGGTCCCACGTGTCATGATGTACCAAGGCGATGCGCGTCCCTCTTGAGGCAGAATAATGGCAGAAGCAATACGTGGTTATCTTGGAGGAGATGATGGCGAAGTGAAGTGTGAAATAATGGTTGCTTCTTCCGTCTGGGAAGGTGCGGCTTTGTGATTTGATGTCTCATTGCTCATTACTACTACTGGGGCGGTACGACTAGGTGCGTCCCACCTGCTGTTCTGCACTGTTATTTGGTGCATGACACATCGAATCAGTTGCTATATGTCCCACATGTCACCAGGAAGTACATAAGTCATGAAAGTGAGCGTCGACGGAGCAGTACAAGACACGGCTTCATTTTTGCTACTTCACGCGATCCATCGATACAAACCTGGACTAAAAAAGGCGAGGGCGAGTCTTTTCCCACGCGACAGGCAGGGGAGTTTGGCATAGTCTGTTCGAGGCAACGAGGTAGGAAGGGAAACAAGCAAATAAAGGTTGAGCGAGTTAGTTTTGGGAAACTCTGATTTTACAGAGTACGTACCCACTATGGAGGTAGTACTACTTACTACTCCCTCCTTTCCGGTTTATAGGGCTCATCTAAAAAAAATCGGTTTTCCGTTTTATAAGTCTCAATTCTACTACTAGTAGTAGTACCATCACATGTTTGAATTTCGAGGTGCGTTAAATCACCCGATGCAAGCAGTGTCAAGAGAAAACTCACCAATGTATGTATAAGTTCATGGAAATTTAGTGGTCATGCATGCATTCATCCTAATTAATGACTCGGTAAGTATAACTTCTTGAAAAAAATGAGCGTGCTAATTACTTGTGCAAATTATGAAATTAATTCCACCACTCACCGCAACCTCGGTTGGAGAGATTTTCAAGTTGAGCCATAAACTGGAAAGGAGGGAGTAGTAACATAGCCTAGGGTAGCTTGCTGCACCACGGACTCCAAGGAAATTGATGTAGTACTACTCCTCACTACCACTGTACTACTCCTACTACTAAAAGACATATATTGCAGACAATATGATAATCTCTCTAACAAAGGTAGGGCCAAGGAGTAAACAGAGGGAGTAGTAAGCAAGCTTCACCTCGTCCTGCGAGCCACCACGCCTGTGGGCGGGGGAGACGGTGTAGCACTAAGCAATCTTCTCCTCGTTCTGCGAGTTGACGGGACACATCAAAAGTACTCCAGTGGATAGAGCCTTGCCTCTATGGTAGGCCCCACATTGTTTGCCTCTTTTTTAACATAACACGTCAAGTCACAATTTGTTTGTTCACCTGTGGTATACAATCCTCCATCAAGTGGACAACTAGTACACGTGTCAAATTACCACGTGGGCTGCCTTTTCGTATAGAAATGAGCTCCACCGTGTACCCGCGTGGGTGTGGTTGGGAAAGAGACGGGAGTACGTGCACCGTGCGTGCACCTCTTCTCTTCGTGCACGTCCCCACCTACGTGGGTGTGTGTGAGAGAGATACAAACCTAGACATAATTCTCCATCCATCCCCATGCCTCCGCCCAGTACGACCACCAGTCACCACCATGCCCCACTCCTCCTCACATTATCTCTCATCTTTCTCGAGATATCATTTTTTTGATGAAATTCTCGAGATACCATTTTTCCAGAAAATTCTCGAGATATAATTTTTCCTAGACATGGGATTACTCCTGCATGGGTCAATCACAATAGGTGTTTTGTAAAAAGAATGCATCTTGATGTTCCGTGCAATGCACGGGCATCTTGCTAGTCCATGAAAACAACATAGGGCCAAATTTCATGGCGGACGAGGGATTTGAATGTGCTGGCAGGGGTATTTGGATCTTGCCCTGGGTAGCCAAAATATTGGCAACCCTTTTGTCCAGTGGTGCCTTTGCCACCAATGAACGAGGAATGGCTCGGGTGCTCATGCATCCTCCAGTGCGCACGTTGGAGACAAGCTCGCACGACCTGTGCTTATTTGGTCCCACCACGCCGCCCGAGCCGACCGTAGACCGACCGGTGACCCGCAAATTATGCCAGCCAACCGTAGCCGCACACATTCTGACAGCAACTCCACCAATCGGACGAAATTCATGCAAAAACACGGCGACATTTCATATAAACAATGACGGAATTCATATAAAATATCGGATTTTCATACAAATATGACGGATTTCATTACATTCAAATCAACTAAGCGGTGCTAGTTCTGGACAGCATAGGTATATAATACCTGGCCTAAATGGTCGCCCGCCGATCCATTTGTGTTCCTCATGTCCGGCAGCACGATCACCGAACTGCCGGGAGCCCCAGAGGTACATGCTTCTGCACAAAGGACGGCTCGCTTCCCCACTGCCCAACTGATATCGTTGGTTGATGCCCAAGATGAAGGTGGAAGGGGGCTTCTCCGCTTGCGTGGAGCCTATGCGAGGTCGACAAAGGTCCTCGCAACAGAAGGATCCGGCAAGACACCTGTTGTGTACTTCGGCGTCGCCTCCGCGGTGGCCTTCATGGGACCCAAGCGGCGGCGGCCTCCCGTGTTCTACTTCTCCTGATGGTGGCGGCGGACGCGGAGGCGCTGGCCACCGACTCGTCACTCTCCGTGCACCCGGCTTCTGTCTCTGTTTGCATGGCACGGCCACCGGCATGGGAGTCTCGGCCACAGAAACAAGAGACACGGTCGCAGACACGGGAGGCGCGGTACGAGACGGCGGCGTGGATGGCAGTGACGACGCCCGTGCGCCACTCCTCGTTGAGCTGGCCTGGAGCGGCGAGTTGTTGAACCTCGCACCGGCTTGGGGTGGCAACTGGCTCTATCGGGCGAGGGGAGGGAGGTGGATCAACGAGCTGCATAGATCGTATCCGGCGGGCTACCTAGCCGGCTTGGATGCGGGATAACTACTCTTCATAAGCCACTGTAAGAGTGGACAAAATGGTGAAGGAGGAGATAGGGGAGCGGCGGAGGTCTGCGATTCTTGACCGGTGTCTGGCCTCGATTAAATAGGAGATTAAATAGACGGCGGACGGTAGGAGCTCGGATGGCGTTGCGTTCAATGTCGGCCCGATCATGAACGGACGTGTGTCCAGAGTGGGTTTCTCGGCTTCCACACGGGTTTCATGAAGGCGTTTGAATGCAGCAAGGAGGCGTCTGCAGCCGGGCGTGCAGCGAGTGGTGCCCTCGACTCTGACGTACGACACCACGTCGTTCTTCCACTAACGTGTGGGCTCTTTGGGTACATGTCCCGCATGTCAGTGACCCAACGCAGGCAGCGCACGTAGAGGAACTTTTGGTGGGCCGGGGCGTCAGAAGCGGGAATTTCATAAACCGATAATTGTTCATTGAGTGTAACGTCATCTATTTCATGTAGATAAGCCTACTATATAATGTAGAGAATTTTAAAATTTTCATATATACGTTGATAGCCCATTCGATACATTGTGATTCATGAAGACCGCTGCAAACATCAATGTTCTGCTTATCATAGATAAGATTGATTAATAACCGTAACAATCCATATCCTTAACAAAGGGTGCATCCATGCATGCACGTGTAGGTTGAGCGTGTGTCTTGCGTCGTGTGTTGTGTGCATGCAGACGTGAGGGTGTTGCGTGCGTGCATGTGTACGTTTTAGTGTTGCATGCATGTGTGCGTACGTGCGTGTGTTCGTGAGTGCATGTGTGTGTCAGTGTTGCATGCCTCCAGGAGTGCGTTGGTTCGTTATGTGTACATGTCAGTGTTGCACGGCTGCATGCGTGTGTGTGTTTGTGCGAGTGTTGCGTGCATGCATGTGTATGTGCGGGGTGAGGCTACAAGTCAATCAAATGACTTTTTCATCTCTCGTCAGTCGATTTTCCAGCCGTTGGATACAAAATCAAGGGCCCGCAGTTTATCTTCAACCTCCACCCCCTGAGCCGCCAGCCACCACCGGCCGAACTGCCGGCCCCCACCGACTGCGGCCGTCCTGCGCCGCCACGCCGCCCCAAAACCACACCCCACCGCCGGTGTGCCGCCGCCCCGGCCATCCCTCTAGGCCCACCTCCCCCGTGCCAAGCTTTTTCTCCGGTGATCCCCACACCACCGCCCAACAACCGCGCCCCCACAGCCGGCGACTGACAACCAGAGGTCTCACGACTTTGAATCCCCACCAACCACTAATTTATTACCATTTCTTTCTTTCATATACGCGCTGACGGGTGGGCCCTATGGTAATGTGCGCAGCTGAATGTGGACCGTTTGACTAGTCAATTGATCGTGTCATCAACCAATTACGGAGCTGTATGGTGAGCCAGTGACCGTATGATCACCCTAAAATGTATTTTATTAACACAGTACAGACTCAAACTACCATTTCTTTCTTTCATATACGCGCTGATAGGTGGGCCCCATGGTTACGCGCCCCGATGGTGCAACACTAGTTGCGCCAGGTGGAACGTTTGACTGGTCAATTGATTGTGTCATAAAAAAATACGGAGTTGTACGGGTGAGCCAGTGACCGTATAATCACGACATGTATTTTTTTAACATGGTACAGACGCAAGCGCTCATATATGCGCGCAAGCACTCACCGCTATAAGCGCACACACGCAGACCCTACCCCTATGAGCACCTTCGAGAGAGTGAGCGAACAAATGATCTTGAGATTTTACGAAGTTACCATAGGTTCCTCGTAGTCGAGTGGAACGTCTCCTCCCAGTGAACGCACATCACCGGAAAATACTGAAATTAACACGGGATAAATGCGAGCACCAGGACTTTAACCCTGGTGGGCTCGGGAAACCACTGTCCTCCTAACCATCCAACCACAGGTTGGTTAGCACCACAAAATGTATGCGGTGACCGTGATGAGCTTATTCTGAAGTCTAGTGACCATATCGTGCTTTCACTTGAAATACAATTACCGGATGTGTCATCAACAAAATACGGTGCACACATCAAATAAAATGTCCGTCAGTGTCATCAACGAAATACGGAGACGTAACGCGAGTTGGATACCGTATGATCACCACGAGAATGTATACACTGACCATAATGAGCTTATTCTGAAGTCCAGTGACCTTATAGTGCTCTCACTTGAAATACAGTGACTGTCATGCGTGAATGTGTCAGGGGCATGCATACTTTTAGAGGGTCGGGAGATAGTTTGTGTGCGTACGTGAAAGTGGTGTAGAAAGAGGGGGTGTCCGGTGGAGACAAGGAGAGATATGCCATTCGTTTCTCTTTCCGTGACTAATATTTGAAAATATAAATATTCACAATGCAGAACAAATATTTTTGGATACACCATGCAATTAACTTTCATGTGTAACATTGTACTATTTTATATGCTCATTTTCTTAGTGGCCGATTGCGTGTGTGGTGTGGTGGGCACATCATTTCTAGTTGGGGTGGGCATATCATTTTGTCGTTGTGGTGGGTCAACATGAGGACTCATGGTCGGTTCCACCCCACACCACATAGGTTGGAACGTGACGCATTATACGAAGACCCGTGTGGAGGACTCGGTGTATAAGATGAAGCTACCAGAGTCGTGGAGGACTCTATCCCCGCTGGTGATAAGCCGACTATATATGATTTGTAACCCTAGGCCCCGAGTATGTTATAGAAGCCTAGGGGCTAGTTCGTCGATAGTATACACACACACTATGCCTGGTATTCACGTGTACTAGTACACACCCCTATCACTAATATACAGTACCGGGAGTAGGCTTTTTCCCCAACTGCAAGGGTCCGGACTTGGGTGAAACTTTGCCTTGTATTACCATCCAGCCTAACAGTCAGGGATATCCTACCAAATGTTCTGATGGAATCATATCTGCCAACTACTAAAAGAGATGTGTGTTTGTGGTGGGGGGGGGGGGCAATGTGTGTGAGATAGGCCTAAAGATTTGAGACAATGTGCATCCGGGAGACACGTAGGCACATATATGTGCGTATAGAGGGATAGTAGAGACCGTACGTGTGTATATATGCATGTGAGGGAAATAGTGTTTTCCAACTGAGATTAGTGAAAAGAGTGGTACATAGTAGTCAGAAAGAGAGAGGGAGATATATATAGAGAGAGTGTGCGTGAGACACCACGACACCCCGGGAGAGACTGTGAGCATGTGTGAAAGAGAAATGCCGATGTATATAAAGTGTGTGCACTTATGCGTTAGATAGATAGATAGCGCTTGTGTGAGAATGGGCCAGGGCATAGTGCACCTACGTGTAAAAGGCGGTTCAACGCATTAAATTAAAATATAAATGGCATTATTATCTTTGGATGAGATCATGAATTTTGCAATTTGCGTATGAACAAAAATCGGTCTATCAGACATCCATACTTTATTGAATTCTAGCATGTGCATATGTTTATTTCATATTATCAATCCATAGAGTGAGAGCAGATTGAAATACAAGAAATGCATTGCTTTTGCAATTCATATATAAACATTAATTAGTGCACTCCATGTTGTTAGTGTGAAGCACTTTATACATTTGTCACTTACATGGATACATTCCAAATTGCTAGCTACGAAATAGAATGCATGTTGAATTCAACATAAAGGGGGTTTTGAAGATTCGAATTCATAGGAAGTGCATTCATCTATTTGAATCCGAGATAATGGCATTTGTAAATCAGATCTAAAAGGGGGCATCAATCTTTTTTGTGTGTTTGAACATGCTATATATTCATACGCATGTCTAACTATTTTTTTGCAACCAAGGAGATTATATCTGGAACCATGCATGAACTGAGGTAAGTTGCATATTTTTAATATATACTCATGTACAATGTATATTCAAATGTACCCCCTCCATTCCAAAATAATCGTAGTTTTAGGATTTTAAAGAGTCAAGATTTGTGAAGTTTGACAGATCCTCAAAGAGAGAACCAAAAACGTTAATGCTTCTGCTCCCAAAGATTGAACGAGGCGCCAAATAAGCCAGTCGAAACCGCGCGTGACTAATGTTTGGTGGTAGGACATTACTGTCCGGACTCTGGCCCGTGTATCCTATCGGCCCGATGTCAAAAAATCTAAACCGGGGTAGGTTTGTAACTTCACCAAGACGCCAGTCTCAACCGCCTCTGAGAAGCATTCATACGCCGTGGGCGCCTAAACACCCATGCGCTCGGCCGAAATCTATCCCGTGCACCATTTGGGACACTGAGATTACTGTCCTACCCCCATCCCGCAATATGTCCGAAATTTTACATGGGGCAAAAGTTTGTAACTTTCCCCAAATTTCAAACAAGCGCGTCCCAAACCAAAGCATTGTTCCCCCTTAGTCCCCCCTCCCTCTGTTTCGCCATTCATACTCCGTGGGTGCCAAAACACCGTCTCCACCAGCCGCGAAACTCCAGCCTCCTCCGTCCTCCACCCCATCGCGTCCAATCCACCGCCGCCCTCCTCCATCATGCCGGATCCGGTACCCCGACGTCATTGTCCAACGCAACCGCAACCGCAACTGCAACGCCCTCAAGGACTTATCATCTGAAGCCGAGGCAGAGCTTCCTCCATGACGCCGACGCCGATGTGCGCCGTACTAGAACCACTTCGACCACGCCGTCTTGCGCCTCACTGCTGCCGCTCCACTGTCGCAACCATCCACCGCACCAGAGATGTTCCTGCTACACCGTCGTTCGCCGTCTCGGATCTGGTTCCCCACCACAGACAGACGGCCACCGCACCACACTCAACATCTTGGCCATGGGTTCGTCCAAAGCTCCACCGTCCTCCACAACTTCTCGTTTTCAGCGAACTACAAGAAGATCATTGGAAAAAACAGAAGGAGGACACAATAATGGCAGCAGAAAGAGGTACTCCTCTTCCCTTATTCGTGCAAATCTTACATCTCTGCTCACACCGTATTCATCCCACGAAAGAAACTAGTTGAGCGCTTCTTACTGCATCTTCTTTGTGATACTAAATGCACAAGGTTTCCTCCCATTTACTATTTCACCTTGGCTAGAGGTCAGTAGCCCACTTGGATTTCAATTCAGGGTCAGTTGAATCACAATTAAAAGAAGCAGCACCCGCTTAGGCGCACGGAGCTCCTAGTCCACCTATTCGCCGGGGAAGCGGTGCATCGGTTTCTATCATAGGGGTGTGGGGTGAAGGAGCTGCTTGCGCCCGATCTAGAGGTCGGCGGGGCTTGAAGGGATGGCCTGGGGTCGATGCCAAGCACAACGGTGTGGTGAGGTCGAGGGTAGGGCAGAGGTAGGGGACTGGGCCGGTGGTCGCTGGCGTTTCGAGGAAGATCGTAACACTGAACGGCTGGAGGTAGATGAAGGCGATCTGCCCATTCTTCATACATCGGACGGTGCAGAAAGAATGGACTGACCTCTTTGTTTTCAGTTGACTGTTATTTTCATAGGACCACACCTTGTGGTGTGCTAAAGGAGCTTCTACATTTCCCAGCCATCCTTGTGCTCATATTTCAAAATCTTAGAATCTAGTAATTTCATGTGCCATGCATGTTGTAGAGCTATCATATGTCTCCCGTCATTTATTTCTAACCAACCTGCTATCTGCTACTGAGGGAGTCCTGGATTAGGGAGTGTTCGGATAGCCGGACTATACCTTCAGCCGGACTCCTGGACTATGAAGATACAAGATTGAAGACTTCGTCCCGTGTCCGGAAGGGACTTTCCTTGGCGTGGAAGGCAAGCTTGGCGATACAGATATGTAGATCTCCTACCATTGTAATCGACTCTGTGTAACCCTAGCCCTCTCCGGTGTCTATATAAACCGTAGGGTTTTAGTCCGTAGGACGAACAACAGAACAACAATCATACCATAGGCTAGCTTCTAGGGTTTAGCCTCCTTGATCTCGTGGTAGATCTACTCTTGTACTACCCATATCATCAATATTAATCAAGCATGAGTAGGGTTTTACCTCCATCGAGAGGGCCCGAACCTGGGTAAAAACATCGTGTCCCTTGTCTCATGTTACCAACCGCCTAGACGCACAGTTCGGGACCCCCTACCCGAGATCCGCCGGTTTTGACACCAACATTGGTGCTTTCATTGAGAGTTCCTCTGTGTCGTCACTTTTAGGCCCGATGGCTTATCCGATCATCAGCAACGATGCGGTCCAGGGTGAGACTTTTCTGCCCGGACAGATCTTCATATTCGGCGGCTTTGCACTGCGGGCCAATTCGCTTGGCCATCTGGAGCAGATCGAAAGCTACACCCCTGGCCATCAGGTCAGATTTGGAAGTCTTAACTACACGGCTGATATCCGCGGAGACTTGATCTTTGAAGGATTCGAGCCACAGCCGAGCGCGCCGCACTGTCATGAAGGGCACGATTTAGCTCTGCCGTCGAACAGTGCTTTGGAGGCCGCGCCTGCATCGGCCCAGACCCTTAGTTCGGAGCCGATCGCGCCGATCGAGGACGGGTGGTTGGACGCCGCCTCGGAGGCCGAAATCTCTGCGGCGATCGAGCCGAACACCAGCTTTGTCCTTTGCGAAGCGTGTGACTCCAAGGTGCCGGACTCCCCTCCGGACTCCGAGCCTCCCGCGCCCCTGCCGATCGAATCCGATTGGGCGCCGATTATGGAGTTCACCGCCACGGACATCTTTCAGTACTCGCCTTTTGGTGATATTCTGAATTCACTAAAGTCTCTCTCTTTATCAGGAGAGCCCTGTCCGTACTATGGTCAGCAAGGTTGGGATGCGGATGATGAAGAAATTTAAAACCCACCCACCACCCACTTTGTAGTCACTGTCGATGATTTAACCAACGTGCTCGACAACGACTCCGAAGACATCGGCGGTATGAACGCCGATGCAGGAGACCACCAGGAATCAGCGCCTATAGGGCACTGGAAAGCCACCTCGTCATATGACATATACATGATGGATTCCCCAAAAGAGGGCGATGGCGATGGAACAGCAGAGGATGACCCCTCCAAGAAACAGCCTAAGCGTAGGCATCAGTGGCGCCGCTCTAAATCTCGCCAAAGCAGAAACGGTGATTCCGGCACGGGAGATAATAACACTCCAGACAGTGCTGAAGAAAACCCCCTCCAGCAAAACTCAGCACAGGAGGATGGAGAAGTCAGCCCTCATGAGAGAGCGGCAGACAGAGAGGTCGAGGATGATAATTACATGCCTCCCTCCAAAGACGAGGCAAGCCTCGACGACGACGAATTTGTCGTGCCTGAGGATCCCGTCGAACAAGAGCGCTTCAAACGCGGGCTTATAGCCACGGCGACCAGCCTCAAGAAAAAACAGCTACAACTTAGAGCTGATCAAGACTTGCTAGCCGACAAATGGACGGAAGTCCTAGCGGCCAAAGAGTATGAACTCGAACGCCCCTCCAAGAGCTACCCAAAGCGCAGGTTGCTACCCCGATTAGAGGAAGAAGCACCTACATCACCAGCGCATGACGCGGCGGACCGGCCACCACGTGGCCGTGAAAAAGAGGCCTCTCGACCCTCCACTCAAGCTGCACCCCGGCGCTGCTTTAAAAATACCAAGGCACGGGGGAATGCGCCAGACCTGCGAGATACATTGGAGGACAAGGCAAAGCAAACAAGGTCGATCTATGGATCGCGTGGGCGCCCCACGGCACGTGACGGTGATCGTCACTCCGGATATAGTAAATCCGACCAGGCCGAACACAATAGACAAAGCTCGTTTGAGCTGCGTCGTGATATAGCCCAATACAAAGGCGCCGCACACCCACTATGCTTCACAGATGAAGTAATGAATCATCAAATACCCGAGGGTTTCAAACCCGTAAACATCGAATCATATGATGGCACAACAGACCCTGCGGTATGGATCGAGGACTATCTCCTCCATATCCACATGGCCCGCGGCAATGATCTGCACGCCATCAAATACCTCCCACTCAAGCATAAAGGACCAGCTCGGCATTGGCTTAATAGCTTGCCAGCAGAATCAATTGGTTGTTGGGAGGACCTAGAAGCCGCATTCCTCGACAATTTCCAGGGCACTTATGTGCGACCACCAGACGCCGATGACCTAAGCCACATAATTCAGTAGCCAGAGGAATCGGCCAGGCAATTCTGGACACGGTTCCTAACCAAGAAAAATCAAATCGTCGATTGTCCGAACATAGAGGCCCTAGCGGCCTTCAAGCATAATATCCGTGACGAGTGGCTCGCCCGGCACCTTCGAGAGGAAAAGCCGAAATCTATGGCAGCCCTCACGACACTCATGACCCGCTTTTGTGCGGGAGAAGACAGCTGGCTTGCTCGTAGCAACAACATGACCTAGAACCCTGGTAATTCGAATACCAAGGACAACAGTGGCAGGTGGCGTCGCAACAAGCAAAAGCGCCGCATTAATAGCGACAACACTGAGGATACGGCAGTTAATGCCGGATTCAGAGGTTATAAATCTGGTCAGCAGAAAAAGCCATTTAAAAGAAATACTCCGGGCCCGTCCAGTTTGGACCGAATACTCGACCGCTCGTGCCAAATATATGGCACCCCCGAAAAGCCAGCCAATCACACCAACACGGATTGTTGGGTGTTCGAGCAGGCAGGCAAGTTACATGCCAAAAACAGAGATCAGGGGCTACATAGCGACGATGAGGAGGAGCCCCACAAGTGGACAGAAGGGATTCCCTCCACAAGTGCGGACGGTGAACATGATATACGCAACCCACATCCCCAAGAGGGAGCGGAAGTGTGTGTTAAGGGACGTATACGCGATGGAGCCAGTCGCCGCGAAGTTCAACCCATGGTCCTCCTGCCCGAACACTTTTGATCGAAGGGACCACTCCACTAGCATCCGTCACGGCGGCTTCGCCGCTTTGGTTCTCGACCCAATCATTGACGGATTTCACCTCACTCGAGTCCTCATGGACGGCGGCAGGAGCCTGAACCTGCTTTATCAGGATACAGTGCAGAAAATGGGCATCAATCCTTCAAGGATTAAACCCACTAAAACAACCTTTAAAGGCGTCATACCAGGTGTAGAGGCCAATTGTACAGGCTCAGTCACACTTGAAGTGGTCTTCGGATCTCTGGATAACTTCCGAAGCGAGGAATTAATCTTCGACATAGTCCCGTTCCGTAGTGGCTATCACGCACTGCTCGGGCGAACCGCATTTGCCAAGTTCGATGCGGTACCGCATTACACAAAGCTCAAGATCAAGATGCCAAGCCCTCAAGCATTGCAACTAATGAGTTAGTTGCGGAATGATGTATTACGGAACGGGTAAAGAGACTTGCCGGTAACGAGATTGAACTAGGTATTGAGATACCGACGATTGAATCTCGGGCAAGTAACATACCGATGACAAAGGGAATAACGTATGTTGTTATGCGGTCTGACCAATAAAGATCTTCGTAGAGTATGTGGGAGCCAATATGATCATCCAGGTTCCGCTATTGGTTATTGACTGGAGATGTGTCTCGGTCATGCCTACATAGTTCTCGAACCATTAGGGTCCGCACACTTAGCGTTTCGATGACAGTTCAATTATGAGTTTATATATTTTGATGTACCGAAGGAGTTCGAAGTCCCGGATGAGATCGGGGACATGACGAGGAGTCTCGAAATGGTCGAGACGCAAAGATCGATATATTGGACGACTATATTCGGACATCGAAAACGTTCCGAGTGATTCGGGTATTTGTCGGAGTACCGGAGAGTTACGGGAATTCGCTGCGGAGTATATGGGCCTCATTGGGCCATACGTGAATAAAGGAGAGAGGCCAAAAGGAAGGAGGCGCGCGCCCCCCTCTGGTCCGAATTGGACAAGGGGTGCAGCCCCCTTTTCCTTCTTCCTCTCCCCCTCTTTCCTTCTCTCCTACTCCAACAAGGAAAGGAGCAGTCCTACTCCTGGTGGGAGTAGGACTCCCCCCTTGGTGCGCCCTCCTCCTAGGCCGGCCGCCTCCCCATTGCTCCTTTATATACG
This sequence comes from Aegilops umbellulata, assembly GCA_032464435.1. Taxonomy (NCBI): domain Eukaryota; kingdom Viridiplantae; phylum Streptophyta; class Magnoliopsida; order Poales; family Poaceae; genus Aegilops; species Aegilops umbellulata. Next base: position 334,235,954 of record CP136054.1, on the reverse strand, counting down.
GGGGCAGGGGGGCACCCCACAGACACAACAATTGATCGTTTGATCTTTTAACCTTGTGCGGTGCCCCCCTCCACCATAGTCCACCTCGATAATACTGTAGCGGTGCTTAGGCGAAGCCATGCGTCGGTAGAACATCATCATCATCACCACGCCATCGTGCTGACGAAACTCTCCCTCAACACTCGGCTGGATCGGAGTTTGAGGGACATCATCGGGCTGAACGTGTGCTGAAGTCGGAGGTGTCGTACGTTCGGTACTTGATCGGTCGGATCGTGAAGACGTACGACTGCATCAACCGCGTTGTGCTAATGCTTCCTCTTTCTGTCTACGAGGGTACGTGGACAACACTCTCCCCTCTCGTTGCTATGCATCACCATGATCTTGCGTGTGCGTAGGAAAATTTTGAAATTACTACGTTCCCCAACAGTGGCATCCGAGCCAGGTTTTATGCGTAGATGTCATATGCACGAGTAGAAGACAAGTGAGTTGTGGGCGATATAAGTCATACTGCTTACCAGGATGTCATACTTTGGTTCGGCGGTATTGTTGGATGAAGCGGCCCGAACCGACATTATGCGTATGCTTACGCGAGACTGGTTCTACCAACATGCTTTGCACACAGGTGGCTGGCGGGTGTCAGTTTCTCCAACTTTAGTTGAACTGAGTGTGCCTACACCCGGTCATTGCGAAGGTTAAAACAACACCAACTTGACAAACTATCGTTGTGGTTTTGATGCGTAGGTAAGAACAGTTCTTGCTAAGCCTGTAGCAGCCACGTAAAAACTTGCAACAACAAAGTAGAGGACGTCTAACTTGTTTTTGCAGGGCATGTTGTGATGTGATATGGTCAAGACAGGATGCTAAAATTTTATTGTATGAGATGATCATGTTTTGTAACCGAGTTATCGGCAACTGGTAGGAGACATATGGTTGTCGCTTTATTGTATGCAATGCAATCGCCCTGTAATGCTTTACTTTATCACTAAGCGGTAGCGATAGTCGTAGAAGCATAAGATTGGCGAGACGACAATGATGCTACGATGGAGATCAATGTGTCGCGCCGGTGACGATGGTGATCATGACGGTGCTTCGGAGATGGAGGTCACAAGCACAAGATGATGATGGCCATATCATATCACTTATATTGATTGCATGTGATTTTTATCTTCTATGCATCTTATCTTGCTTTGATTAACGGTAGCATTATAAGATTATCCCTCACTAAATTATCAAAGTATAAGTGTTCTCCCTGAGTATGCACCGTTGCGAAAGTTCTTCGTGCTGAGACACCACGTGATGATCAGGTGTGATAGGCTCTACGTTCAAATACAACGGGTGCAAAACAGTTGCACACGCGGAATACTCAGGTTAAACTTGACGAGCCTAGCATATAACAGATATGGCCTCGGAACAAGGAGACCGAAAGGTCGAGTGTGAATCATATAGTAGATATGATCAACATAGTGATGTTCACCATTGAAACTACTCCATCTCACGTGATGATCGGATATGGTTTAGTTGATTTGGATCACGTGATCACTTAGAGGATAAGAGGGATGTCTATCGAAGTGGGAGTTCTTAAGTAATATGATTAATTGAACTTTAATTTATCGTGAACTTAGTCCTGGTAGTATTATCATATCTATGTTGTAGATCAATAGCTCGCGTTTAGCTCCCCTGTTTTATTTTTGATATGTTCCTAGAGAAAAATAAGTTGAAAGATGTTAGTAGCAATGATGCAGATTGGATCCGTGATCTGAGGTTTATCCTCATTGCTGCACAGAAGAATTATGTCCTTGATGCACCGCTAGGTGACAGACCTATTGCAGGAGCAGATGCAGACCTTCTGAACATTTGGCTAGCTCAATGTGATGACTACTTGATAGTTTAGTGCACCATGCTTAAAGGCTTAGAATCGGGACTTCAAAGACGTTTTCAATGTCATGGACCATATGAGATGTTCCAGGAGTTGAAGTTAATATTTGAAGCAAACACCCGAGTTGAGAGATATGAAATCTCCAACAAGTTCTATAGCTAAAAGATGGAGGAGAATAGCTCAAGCAGTGAGCATCTGCTCAGATTGTCTGGGTACTACAATCGCTTGAATCAAGTGGGAGTTAATCTTCAAGATAAGATAGTGATTGACAGAATTCTCTAGTCACCATCACCAAGTTAATAGAACTTCGTGATGAACTATAATATGTAAGGGATAACGGAAATGATTCCCAAGCTCTTCGTGATGCTGAAATCGACAAAGGTAGAAATCAAGAAAAACATCAAGTGTTGATGGTAGACAAGACCACTAGTTTCAAGAAAAGGGCAAAGGGAAGAAGGGGAACTTCAAGAAGAACGGCAAGCAATTTGCTGCTCAAGTGAAGAAGCCCAAGTTTGGTCCTAAGCCTGAGACTAAGTGCTTATACTGCAAAGGGACTGGTCACTGGAAGCAGAACTGCCCCAAGTATTTAGCGGATAAGAAGGATGGCAAAGTGAACAAAGCTATATTGGATATACATGTTATTGATGTGTACTTTACTAGTGTTTATAGTAACCCCTCGGCCTTTGATACTGTTCAGTTGCTAAGAGTAGTAACTCAAAACGGGAGTTGCAGAATAAACAGAAACTAGTAAAGGGCGAGGTGACGATGTGTGTCGGAAGTAGTTCCAAGATTGATATGATCATCATCGCACACTCCCTATACTTTCGGGATTAGCGTCAAAACTAAATAAGTTTTATTTGGTGTTTGCGTTGAGCATGAATATGATTTGATCATGTTTGTTGCAATACGGTTATTCATTTAAATTAGAAAATAATTGTTGTTCTGTTTACATGAATAAAACCTTCTATGGTCATACACCCAATAAAATGGTTTGTTGGATCTCGATCGTAGTGATACACATATTCATAATATTGAAGCCAAAAGATGCAAAGTTAATAATGATAGTGCAACTTATTTGTGGCACTGCGGTTTAGGTCATATTTGTGTAAAGCGCATGAATAAACTCCATGCTGATGGGATTTTGGAATCACTTGATTATGAATCACTTGATGCTTGCGAACCATGCCTCATGGGCAAGATGACTAAGACTCCATTCTCCGGAACAATGGAGCGAGCAACTGACTTATTGGAAATAATACATGCTGATGTATGCGATCCGATGAGTGTTGAAGCTCGCGGCGGGTATCATTATTTTCTGACCTTCACAGACGATTAGAGCAGATATGGGTATATCTACTTGATGAAACATAAGTCTGAAACATTTGAAAAGTTCAAAGAATTTCAGAGTGAAGTAGAGAATCATCGTAACAAGAAAATAAAGTTTCTACGATCTGATCGCGGAGACAAATATTTGAGTTACGAGTTTTGTCTTCAATTAAAACAATGTGGAATAGTTTCACAAATTCGTGCCACCTGGAACACCACAGTATAATGGTGTGTCCGAACGTCATAACCGTACTTTATTGGATATAGTGCGATCTATGATGTTTCTAACCGATTTACCACTATAGTTTTGGGGTTATGCATTAGAGACAGCTGCATTCACGTTAAAAACGGCACCATCTAAATCCGTTGAGATGACACCGTATGAACTGTGGTTTGACAACAAACCAATGTTTTCATTTCTTATAGTTTGGGGTTGCGATGCTTATAAGAAAAGGTTTCATCCTGATAAGCTCAAACCCAAATCGAAGAAATGTGTCTTCATGAGATACCCAAAGGAGACAGTTGGGTACACCTTCTATCACAGATCCGAAGGCAAGATATTCGTTGCTAAAAAATGGATCCTTTCTAGAGAAGGAGTTTCTCTCGAAAGAAGTGAGTGGGAGGAAAGTAGAACTTGATGAGGTAACCGTACCTGCTCCCTTATTGGAAAGTAGTTCATCACAAAGACCAGTTTCTGCGACACCTACACCAATTAGTGAGGAAGTTAATGATGATCATGAAACTTCAGATCAAGTTGTTACTAAACCTCGTAGGTCAACCAGAGTAAGATCCGCACAAGAATGGTACTGTAATCCTGTTCTGGAAGTTATGTTACTAGACCATGACGAACCTACGAATTATGAGGAAGCGATGATGAGCCCAGATTCCACAAAATGGCTTGAGGCCATGAAATCTGAGATGGGATCCATGTATGAGAACAAAGTATGGACTTTGATTGACTTGCCCAATGATCGGCGAGACATTAAGATTAAATGGATCTTCAAGAGGAAGACGGACGTTGATAGTAGTGTTACTATCTACAAAGCTAGAATTGTCGCAAAAGGTTTCCGACAAGTTCAAGGTGTTGACTATGATGAGAGTTTCTCACTCGTATCTATGCTTAAGTCTGTCCGGATCATGTTAGCAATTGCCGCATTTTATGAAATCTGGCAAATGGATAAACAAAACTGCATTCCTTAATGGATTTATTAAAGAAGAGTTGTATATAATGCAACCAGAAGGTTTTGTCAATCTTAAAGGTGCTAACAAAATATGCAAGCTCCATCGATCCATCTGTGGACTAGTGCAAGCATCTCGGAGTTGGAATATGCGCTTTGATGAGATGATCAAAGTATATAGTATTATACAGACTTGCGATGAAGCCTGTATTTACAAGAAAGTGAGTGGAGCACTACAACATTTCTGATAAGTATATGTGGATGACATATTGTTGATTGGAAATAATGTAGTGTGGGCACCCCGACTCATAAGTCGTGATCACCGAATGCACGTGTACAGTGATCCCAGAGATCAATGCTCACTGAACACACAGAAGCTGAATAACAAGAGTCTTACATCCATACATACTGTCTTACACAAATTATGACCATTATGGTCAAGTCTTACATAGATAAAGCCTTAAGGGCTGAACATCAAATGAAACACAAGCAGCGGAAATCTTCGTCGATAGGTAGGACCCATGCCATCTGCCTTAACCCTAGAGGCATTCTGACTGGGAAACGCCCTAGTTCGCATGTTCGTCTTCAAAGAATTCTTCTTCGAACTCTAGTTCTTCCATGCCTGGCCAATTAAATAACCAGTGGCAAGCCAATGAGTACTCTGAATGTACTCGCAAGCACCCATGTTTTGGTTCAAGGTACAACAATGCATGATATAGGTAAATTTTTGCGGAAAGCTAGTTTTGAGTGCAATGACATGTTCAACAACTTGTAAGACATGCATCAGGAGGATTCAAGTAACCATGAGGATAGGCTACAGATATCAACATAAATAGAGTGGGCACCAACCCAACTCAATCATGTCAAGTCCTTGACTTGACCCAAGTAGTTCTCCCCATTTATCCCAAACACACACACTGGTTTGTAAACATGTGGACGTAGCCCAAGAGCGGTTACCCAACTGTCCTTGACCGTGGACACGGCTATTCGAATAGTTTTACACTCTGCAGAGGTTGCACACTTTACCCACAAGATCCGGGGAATTTCCGTGTCATCCACGACCCGCGGTACCTCAAGTACCCGGGGTAAGCACCCGATCACTCTCTTTCCCTAGACGACACTAACAAGGAGTCCACTCGTTGTTCCGTATCCTCACGATGTACATCATACGAGACTCGCTCGAGATCGTAACACCCGAGAGGGGACACAACGGTGTATCTGGTGCCCTCTGAAAACAGTCATGGCCGCCCTACCTGGCACGACCCCGTCCCGAGAGAGCGCACAAACAACTCTCCCGTCACTAGTAATGCGGGCTCCAAGCTAGTATCGGCCTAGGTAATCAATTATGCCCTTTCCCATATAAGGGTAGAGTGGTTGCGCATGTAAGGTTGGAATAACGGTCGCAACTTAAACCAATCCGTTTTTGAAAACAACACACACACTTGCCTCGGCACACCACTTCATCATCAAGTGGCTACCCAACTCATCACCTCCCTCGGGCATAAGTGGCACCCGACGGGGTTTTTGAAAAGTCCTTTGAAAATACTTTGTCTACATGACCATGCATGTTCCCGTCCCTTTTTGTGTAGCAACTACTTTAGCATCCTATCTACTCCCACCGGCATAACCCTCATAAGGAGGTAGGGTCACGCACAATGCAAGTATCAATAAGGAAGTAACGGAGGCAACCCACCAAAGTGGTTACCATCTCATCATGATTTCGAAACAACACTAGTAAAGTGCTATACGACATGCATAAAAAAGGTTTCATAGACATGGTCAAAGGGCTTCTTGCCTTGATTGCCTTGTTCTTCAAGGTCTTCAAATTCTTCTCCTCCTTCCTCTTCAGCTACTTCGTCAAATACGGGATCTAAACGTCACAGGAAAATAACGGAAAAATAAGACAATGATAAAAACAGAAAAATCAAAGTGCTCAGAAAAATGTCAACTTATTTTTGTAAAATACTAGGGGGAAAACTAGGAAGGGGAAAATTCCTAGTTTTGGATTTAAAGTTATATTAGAGGGGATATGGATTTCTAAACAGAGATTAAACTGCTCAAATTTGAATTTAAATTTGAACAATACATAAAAGTTGGCTGGATTTGAATGAAAGTTGCACCATTAAATAGGTGGGATTTTTACAAGATTTTAGGAACTGGAATTACTTCATTTAGATAAATATTTTATCCTGTGGGATTTTTGGAAGGGTGACAAAAAAAAAGAAAAGTGGCGCTGTGCCACTGGGCCAGAGAGGCCACGGGCAGCAGGCCCAGAGGGGAAACCGGGCTGCGCGAGGCCGCCACGTCGAAGGCGTAAAGGCGGGGTACGCCTTCTGCCGACGGGCGAACCGGTGCGCGCGCGCGTGCGTTTAAACTTGACGGGTGGATCCCACCCGTCAGGGCGTGAGGCTGACGGGCAGGGCCCACGGCCGTCGTCGTCTACCTCCGTCCAGAGGCAACGGCGAGCTCGCCGGCGGCGATATAGGGCACGAGGAGATGCATGGTTGGTACCGTTGGACTCGGGAGGATGTCGCCGTTCGGGTGGTGGTGGAGACGGTCGCCGGAGCAGCCTGGTTCGCCGGCGACGAGGTCACGTGGCGGAGGTGCCTCGGGCGTCGATGGCTCCGGCCGTTCCCGACTGCAAAAAGAGTGGGGAAGAGAGGGGAAAGGGTCAGCGTGGCCGCGCGGTTCTAGATCGAGAGAAAACGGGGGCGGAGGAGGCCTGTATCGCGCGAACGCCGACGAGCCGAGGCGGCGGGGCTCAAACTCGATCTCGAGCTCGAGCGGCTCTGGAGACCAATGGGTGGTGTGGGAGGTGGATTAAGAGTGTGGGGGAGCGACAGGGAGCGAGAGAGAGGCTCGGGGTCGCCTTTTGTGGGCTGGCCGAGGTCCACCGTGGGCACGGCCTACGGGTTCCCGTGGGATCGGCTCGGGTGGCCATTAGAGAGGGAATGGGGGGCTCGGGGGTGTTCGTGGGAGTGGTGTAGGGTGCCAGGGAGAGAGATGAGGAGCGGGGCGAGCTGCTGGCGGGCCATAGGAGTGGTGCAAGCATTGGCCGAGCGGGGCGGCGCTCTGGCGCGAGCTGCAAGAGAGAGAGTGGGGCACGGGAGCAAGTGTGCGGCCCGCTGGCGTGGAGCGAACGTCGAGGGGCTTCGACTAGCGCGCGGGGGAGGCTCGAGGTGGTCGGGACATGCGGCATCAACGGTCGGGTGCCCTGCCAGGCGCTCCAGAGCGCGACTTTGGCCGGCATCCATGGCTTTCCCGCGTCCGCGCGCACCCACTTTTGTCTGGAGGCTGCAGGGGGCATGGGCAAGAGCTGGAACGAGCCTTGGATGCTCTGGAAAGCTGAGGGGAGAGAAGGAGGCTAAGAGAGAGAGGGAAATCTGTTGTCCAGAGAAGAAAAATGGGGTTCTCCCCCCTTCATCATTGTTTCCTCGGGCAGCAAAGCACACAGGTGCTAGAGGGGAACTAGGAGGTGCTGTGGTAAAAAGTTGAGCCTACGGAGATTAGTTGAAGAGGCCAAAAATGGGATTTTTGCGAAGTGGCAAAAGGTGTTTGATGCTGGTTTGGGCAAGTAGATGGCTGCCATTTGCCATGAGACTCCACAGGGTGAAATGACACATATATTTAGGGCCTTCCACCAATTTGGAGTTTATTTGGGCAAAGTTGCCAATTCAACTTTTGTAAGCCCTAGAAATTAGCAGAAATGGACTTGTGTAGATCTAGTTGAGAAAATCACTTCTCCTTGATGCACCACTTGGTGTAGTGGCCTCATTTGGTCATGTGAACATGCTCACAAAAGTTGGGGTCAAGAAGAGAAAGTTGGTAGTACAAACTTGTTCAAATATGGTTCTGGTCAGAGAGGGTTTTGGGGCATTTTGGTGACCCAAAATGACTTTAATTGGCATGAGGCTGTGCAAGGTGATCACAATATGCATTTGTGACTTGCTGGATTTCCTTGGATTTTTATGAAAATATTTCCTGTAGAAATATTTCAAATCCTTGAAATGAGCAGAAATAATTTTGGGAGGTTTTGTCCAATATTTTGATCATAACCATATGTTGAAACTATATATGGAAAATATATGTCCATTGAGTCTCCCTAATTTTTCTTAAATATTTTTAAAGCTTTTAAATAATTTTAACCTATTTAAGACCATTTCTGGCATTAAGAAAAATCCTTTAAATAAAATAGGAAAATAACTTTCAAAATTATATTTTTGTGGTTTCTGGGTATCCTATATCTAATAGGTGTCAAATATATCTTTGGAAATATTTTTACTGCCCTTAATTAAGTATTTGCAGTGCAAACCTCAATCCAGGGGGTTTTGGAAAACTAATTTTTTGAAAATACTTTTTGGCCAAATTATTTTTGTAAGAAAATACTATATTGCTCTATACACATGGCATGATCATTGGGCAGAAGTTTGGGACAAGGAGATGAAGTATAGAAGGTGGAGTAGCTAACTTTAAAGAGCACTTGAAAAACCACACAGAGAAAACCAACTTCAAAATAAAAGCCAAATAATGCAAAAGTTTTTGTTGGTCCAATTTTTCATGCAAATGACATGTTACGAAATGCAGGGTGTGGCAGACCTACCCCCCTTACAAGAATCTCGTCCCCAAGATTCCTAAACTAGGCTTTAAAAAGATACGGAAACTCGGATCTAAGGTAGTCTTCACATTCCCAGGTTGCTTCTGCTTCAGAGTGGTTGCTCCACTGGACCTTGAAGTACTTGATCGTGTGGCTTCGAGTGGATCGCTCAACCTCATCCAAAATGCAGATGGGCCTCTCACGGTAAGTCAAATCAGGATGAAGGTCAATGGCTTGATGATTGACGTCCTTGTAAAGATCAGGCTTGTATGGGACTTGGAGACACTTCCGGAGTTGTGACATGTGGAATACGTTGTGCACATTGGATAGTTCAGGTGGCAGTTCCAACTGGTAAGCCACTTCTCCTCGTCGGTCAGTGATCTTGAAGGGGCCAATGTATCTTGGGTCGAGCTTTCCTTTGACATGGAAGCGCTGGGTTCCCTTGAGAGGTGTGACCCGGAGATAGACATGGTCTCCAACTCGGAAGTTCATGTCTCTACGACGTGAGTCAGCGTAGCTCTTCTGCCTTGACTTGGCAGTCTTCAAATGCTCTCGGACAAGCTGGACTTGCTCTTCTGCTTCACGGAGGATATCGGGCCCAAATACTAGCCCTTCTTCGGTCTATGACCAATTGAGGTGTGTGCGACACTTGCATCCGTACAACACCTCAAATGGTGCCATCTGGAGGCTGGACTGATAACTGTTGTTGTAGGAGAACTCGACAAAAGGGAGGCAATCTTCCCACCTAGCTCCATATGCTAAGACACAGGCTCAGAGCATGTCCTCGAGTATCCGATTCACTCGTTCTGTCTGACCTCCGGTTTGTGGGTGGAAAGCAATGCTGAAGGACAACTTGGTCCCCATGGCCTCTTGGAACTTCTTCCAGAACCTTGAGGTAAACTAGGTTCCTCGATCTGACACAATCTCCTTGGGGACACCATGAAGGCTTACGATTCTGTTGATGTAGAGGCTGGCTAGCTGGTTTCCCTTGTAAGTCGTTTTGACGGGAATGAAATGGGCTACTTTGGTCAAATGGTCGACTATGACCCAGATGGAGTCATGTCCCTTATTTGACCTGGGTAATCCAGTGATGAAGTCCATTCCGACTTTATCCCATTTCCATGCGGGCAACTTGAGAGGCTGTAACAATCCAGCGGGTCGCTGATGTTCAGCTTTGACCCTTTGGCATATGTCACACTTAGCGACGAAAGTGGCTATTTCTCTCTTCATGCCATGCCAACATAAACTTTCCTTTAGGTCTTGATACATCTTGGTTCCTCAGGGGTGGATGGAATACAGGGTGTCATGAGCTTCTTGCAAGATCAAATTCTTGAGCTCAATCTTGTTGGGTACGCAAATGCGATTCCCAAACCACACAATTCCTTTCTCATCCTCTGAGAATCCTGGGGCCTTGCCTGCCTTGATCTTCCTCTTGATGCCTTCAATACTTTCGTGTCCCTTCTGAGCTTCCTTAATATCATCCATCAGGGTAGGCTTGACTTCAAGGTTGGCTAAGAATCCTGGTGCAACCAGTTTCAACCCGAAGCTTTCAAGTTCTTCATACAAGGCGGGTAGCTTTTCCTTAAACATAGCATTCAAGGAACAAGCCTTTCTGCTTAATGCATCTGCTACCACGTTAGCCTTTCCAGGGTGGTATTGAACACTGAGATCGTAATCCTTGATCAATTCTAGCCATCTTCTTTGCCTCATGTTCAATTCCTTCTGAGTGAAAATATACTTCAGACTTTTGTGATCCGTGTATATCTCACACCGCTTCCCTAGGAGGTAATGTCGCCATGTCTTCAGGGCACAAACTACAGCGGCCAACTCGAGGTCATGAGTAGCATAGTTCTCTTCATGAGGCCGTAGTTGCCTTGAAAGGTAAGCTACGACTCTGCCCTCTTGCATCAGAACACCTCCTAGTCCGGTTCTTGACGCATCACAGTATATCACAAACTCCTTGTGTATATCTGGTGCGGCCAGAACTGGGGCGGTGGTCAATTTCTTCTTCAGCTCCTCGAAGCTCTCTTCACACTTCGGCGTCTATCGTGGGTTTGTCACGGCAGATGTCCTATCCAAAGGACTTAGTCGTGGAGCCATCGCAACGGGTTAACTCGAAGGGGTTAAAGCGGACACAGGGACACAGAGGGTTTATACTAGTTCGGCCCCTTCGATGAAGGTAAAAGCCTACGTCTAGTTTGTGGTGGAATTGATGAAGTCTCGATGGCTAGGGAGCAGATAAGCTTCGCCTAGGCCTCGAGTTGTGGTTGTCTGTCCTTGAACCGATATCGGGTCGTCCCCTTATATACACGGGTGACGCCCGTCGGTTCATAGAGTCCCAATCTCTGGTTTATACTCGTACCCGGGTTGGTCTCTTCCTTATCCCTAACTTACAATACAAGTTGTACACAGGCCGGTTTACGGCTACAGATGTTAAACCGACTACGGCCTCGGGCCTTTACATAGCCTCCTGGGCTTTACCATTCTTGAACTACAGATGAAGTTAACCCGGCCCGTATAGGCCGGTTTACGCTCAGTAGTAATATCCCCAACATTAGGCCCCAGGTTGATTTGAATGAGTTCATGTCAACCCTTAGCATAAATCTTCATATTCAGCACCTTCCCTTCGTCGCTAAACCGCTACGTCGTCATCTTCGTCGGTGGCCGTAAACCGACATGACATCATCATGAAGCTAGCTTTTATGATGCCTTCTTTGTTTAACCAATTTGCAATAACCGAGGCGTCAGCTCCGCTTCCGAAATCTGCGGCTCCTGGATTCGCGCGCTTGACACATGTGTTTTTGGCTTATAAATAGGGGCGAAGGGTCATTTCTCTTTCACCCCTTTCCTCTTCGTCTTCTCCGCGCCGTCCGCTTCGTAGCTCCACCGCTGTCGCTGACCTCCGCATCGTCTCGGGCCGCTGCATCAACCTGCCTGGACCAGAGAAACTGCGGCGTGCTTCCGTATCACTCCGAGCTCCGGTGAGATCCCTACCTTCTCAACTCAGATCTACCTCTAGGGTTTACTATGTTCTTCACGTTCTTCGCGTTCTTCGCGTTCTTCGCGTTCTTCGTACCTAAACTGAGATGCACCTTCATATGACCCCACGACCTTTGCTCCGTTCAGTAGTAGTTTTCGGCATCTATTTTCGTTGCAATATACCTGGACCGTAGATCTGATCCATAGCTTGACCTTGCTGTTCTTGCACAATTTTCTTTAAATCATGAGTATTTTACCCCTTTTACGAGATCGCCCCAGATCCAATATCATACTGAGATAATGTGAAACCTGTTTCCGTACGCTTGCTCTTTTGCAATTTCCACTGTTTCACGGCCTTAGGTCCAGCGGTTTAACCTTGTTGTAGAATATCACCAAATCGGTACATACCATTAGTCCCCTTGTTGAACCGCCAGTAATCCCTTGATAGACCGCACCGCTTTACCAATGTCGGTTTGTAATTGATTTCCTCCGGTTTAACATTGATAGTATCAACATGAAAAACCTGTGCACCACACAGTCCTGAACCGGAATCATTTTCATTTTGTAGGCTTCCTCATGGCTAAGCAAGTGTATGAGTGCAACTGGGCTCCTTCCCGGGTCACGAAAACTCAACTGAATAATCTGGTTCTGACCGGTGCTTTGAGCAGCAGAAAAACCATTCATTGGAGGGTGCCGGGCAAAGAGTGCCCCCCTACACCCCAAGACGGCGAAGTCGTTGTTTTTGCGGATCACTTAGCCCGCGGTTTCAACCCGCCCGGTTCAAAATTTTATCGCGACGTTTTGGCTAATTTCCAACTCCATCCACAAGATATTGGCCCCAACTCTGTCACTAACATATGCCACTTTCAAGTGCTCTGTGAGGTGTTTTTTCAAGAGGAACCTACCGTTGAGTTGTTCCGAGATTGCTTTCACCTAAACCGCCGCACAGAATTTACTGATGGCTCCAACATGGAACTGGGTGGCGTGTCAATCCAGAAAAGGAAAGAGGTCACTTACCCTCATGCGAAACTGCATAGTCACCCCCAAGAGTGGAATAACTCCTGGTTTTATTGTAAAGACACCTCTCCAGAGAATGAGAATATCCTGCCCGGCTTTCGTCCAGAACGGCTCAGCAACATGCACCCCCTTCCTCAGAGGCTGACTGCTAAAGAGAGGAGTAAATACGCTCCCCAACTGTCCAAGCTCAGAGCCTTCATGGCCAACGGTTTAACAGGAGTCGACCTCGCTCGTTGCTGGATATCTTGGAGTATACTGCCACTCAGTCAACGCTCCGGTTTGATGTGTGAATACACAGGCAGTGTTGATGATCCGTTACGTCATGTGAACATCCAGCTTACGGATGATGAGGTCACCGAAGCCATAAAGAAGATTTTAAATGAACCGGAACGCGTCTGTGCACGAACTGGCCTTCTTCCCTTCTGCGCCATCAACAAACCACCAGCGGTAAAAATTTCTTCTCATTAAGTCTGATGTTATTTTGTGCGCATACGACTGATTCTAATGTCTGTTGACGCAGGGTGATGACCCATTCTGGAGCAAAAAACTCCCTCAAGGAAAGGCGGATAAACCGGAGCAATCGACCCGGCCTAAGACGAGAGTCGTCAAAAAGTCTGCTCACAAGAGGAAAACCACGGCCTCTTCCGATCCTACCGATGATGAGGTGGGTAATCCGGGTTTTGAAGCTGATCTTGACTCCCTCGGTTTGTTGTTCATACAGCTTATTGACGATGCAATTTGTCAGGATGATGCCGAAGCGAGCCATGCTGATGATGCAGAGGTAATTACCATTTCTTCTGATTCAAGCCTTCTGCCTTTCCACAAAATCCGTCAGGCGAACCGTAAAGTTAAATTTTCCCATCCTCTTGCTTACTTGGATCCCAACTTTCTTATGAAGACCCGTCAACACGAGGTGCGCCGTACAACCCGACATAGCGGTCAGGTAGTTACCTCCGCCGGTTTACCGAACAGTCCGGTTCGGAGACGTCGTTCAGAGGTCTCTAACTTGCTTGTCAAATTTTGTCCTAAAGCGGGCTGTTTTCGTCAACCGCTTAATCCGTCTGACTCCGATTATCAGGTCACCTCGCACTCATCCTCTGGCGAGTCAACTGGTACTCAGCTGCCTCCGCTCAAAACCGTGCTTGGGTAAGCTTACTTTTCTCATCAAGTTGTCCATTGTTGTAATCTTCACCATATGTTGTCTTCAACTTTGCTGCTTCTTTCAGAGCTAAACCAAGGCCGAGCAAAAAAGCTCGCCAAGACAAAACAAGAGAAGAAAACGCTCCTCCTGAACCGGACAGTGCCCCGAACGTTGAAACGACCACCCCTGAGGATGCAATTGATGACCCATTAGTCCAAGATGAAGTCATTGTTCCTGGAGAAGGATCTGTTAACCCCTCCGGCCCAACGGATCAACCAGCCAGCCCGATTCGTGCTGAGAAAACCATTAATTCCTCAAAGCCTATCGAGAAACCGACCGTGCCAGTCCAGACCGACGACCACAACGATGATGAAGTCATGATTACCGGCATAGGTCGTACTGAACCGGGAAATCCCATCGCTTTGGCCAAACACACTGCTAAAGAAGAAATTTCTGCTTTAAGTAAAGGTAAATGGGATGTTGATCTGGCCACGTACTCCACTCTTGGCGCTCAAGACATTCATTCTGGCTATTTAAACCAGCTATATACTAGCCGCGACTATGAAGCCAATCTTGTGAAGATGATGAAAGACAAATTCGAGGTAACTTCCATGCCCTCACTCCTGCTTCTTACCACCGTAGCCCCCAAGGGTCGGTTTAACTTTATCATCGTGGAATCGACACTTGCAATCATCATACCGTAGCATCCGAAATATCATTAAAGCAAATAGCCATTAGCCCCCAAGTGCCAAGTTGAATATTTGTATTGAGCTTGGGACTTTGATAATGACCTGAGAACTTGAGATCAAATAAGCATTAGCCCCCAAGTACAAAGTATCTAACTTGTTATGTGCTTGGTACTTTCTTTGTTTAAACTGTATAACTTGTCGGACTGCAGGCTGAACTGAAGGTTAAAAAGAGCCAAATCGCTGATCTTCAAGAGAATGTGAAGTCCCAGCAAGCAGAATCTTCCAAAGCCAAGGAGGAACTAACCAGTACTTTGGGCAGCATGGAACAATTGAAGGAAGGTTTTAACAAGGAGCGGGCGGACTGGGCTACAGAAAATGCCGCTTTAACCAAGAAGATTGAAACCGCAGAAGCTGCCCTTAAAACGGTAACGGATGAATTGACCAGTGTGAAGCGACAGGTGCACGCAATGGCTGCAGCCATCTTTGGTAAGCCTCCTATAACATGTGCAATGCCCTTGATTCTTCTACAAAACAGCTCGGTTTACGACCTGCTGATCGTATTACAGGCACTCGCATCCATCACTTGGGATCAGACGTGCGTATGAAGCTGAAAGCGGTCTATACCTTAGTCGAGCAGCTGTATACGGGCGCTCAGCGGATTATCACCACTGCTTCCCACAACAATCCGGCACCCACATTGATCCAGGACACACTGAAGAGGTTGTCGATGCTCCCTGCTCGGATTGAAGAACTAAAAAGATCTGCTGCTCGAACCGGAGCCATTAATGCCTTAATCCGGGCCAAAGCATGGGTGCCTGATTTTGATCCTGTTGAAGCGGCTCAAGGCTATCCTAGCTTAAAGGAGGATGGCTCCGAATTCGATGAAGAAGAATTGAGGAAGATAAACCGGGCAGTGCGCCCTCTGGCCTGCTAATTGGTAGAAGAAGCAAACTTGTCTCATTATCAAGCCCAGTATGACGATCAGAACAAGCGGGTAGCTGTGCCAATCCCTAAAGCGGAAAACTTAATTCCTCTAATCCGTAAGCACACTTATGCCCCTGATATTGAACCGTCGTCACTGATACATGAGGAAGCCGTTTTTCAAGCATTAATGGGGATCGATTGGACCACTGTTGACTTCCAGCCGCTGGGTAGGGAGGAGGACGCTGAAGTGGAGCAGGATGATCCAGAACCATCAAACCGGAACGGCACGCAGGCGTGAACCGAGGGCAGTTTTAACTGGTTTCCTTTTGATACTTTGTCAAGAAACAATCACCTTATTCGGGCACCGTGTTGCCTTGTAATAGGATAGACCGTACCTTATGCTTCATGAGATGCCTTCGCGCATTAGCACTGATATCCTCCTTTGGAAAATCATTATTGCCAACTTATATCTCCTGTCATATAATGGGCATGAAATAGGCGTTCATAGCCAATATTGAAGCAAGAGTTGATAAATCTTAAACCGTCATGGGAGAATTGAACCCTTGTGTATATAACACCGGTTTACAATGTAAACCGTCTTTTAATAACAGCAGCCTTTCGTTGCTCGAAAGAGGATATTTAGCAGAAAAACTCAAACCGAGCCAACAATCTCAGATTTTTGCAAAAGAGGGCCGTGTTCCTACCAACTTGGCTATGTTGGACCGGCGCCGAATGTTGTCGGTTTAAGAGAAAAGCAATAAACTATCAACTCTTTGCAAAAAAGGAAAGAGATCAAATACGGCGACAAAAACCTTTTGCAAAAGAAGAGCTCTATTGAGCTTGGTCAGACGAAATCACCATGGTCAGACGCAACCAAGCCCCCCTAAGGTGTAGCGATGGTGCCAGTCAGCCAGGACCCCAAAATGACGCGTGGCATTATGCCGGCCAAGTGGCATTGCTATGGTTCGGGTTCGACCAAGCCCCCAAATGACTCTAAGGCCCGTAGGCCGACCAAGAGGCGTGACTGGTTCAGACGTGACCGTGTCCCCAAATGATTCTAGTGGCTTTCGCCGGCCAAGAGGTATTGCATCGGTTCGGACACGACCGAGCCCCCAAATGACTCTGGTGGCTTTCGCCGGCCAAGAGGTATTGCATCAGTTCAAACATGACCGAGCCCCCAAATGACTCTGGTGGCTTTCGCCGGCCAAGAGGTATTGCATCGGTTCAAACATGACCGAGCCCCCAAATGACTCATAAGGACAGCCATGTTCTCTTTGGTTCGAACACGACCTATGTTTGAACAGGAACCCTCAAGTGATCTCGTTAAGACTTGCAAGGGGTAAACCGGCTGTTGCTTAAAGACAACCCCGTGTAACCACACATGATATAAAGGAACAGATACCCCGCTTTAGCTGAGGATCCGGTTTATTATAATATATACATATTCATGACATATACATAAGCAGAGCCCATGGCTCGGGTATAGTAAGGCCGAAGATGAGCTATATTCCACGGTCTGTCGGTCTCTTGTCCGGATTTGCGTGAATCTTTGTGCCCTCGAACATCTACCAGGTAGTATGAACCATTGTGTAGATTCTTGCTGACCACAAAAGGCCCTTCCCAAGGCGGAGACAATTTATGCATCTCGGTTTGATCTTGAATAAGTCGAAGCACCAAATCTCCCTCTTGAAAGGTTCTGGTCCTGATCCGACGACTATGATAGCGACGAAGATCCTGTTGGTAGATCGCTGAACGGGCAGCTGCTATGTCTCGTTCTTCATCTAGCCGGTCCAAAGCGTCCTGTCTGGAACTTTTGTTGTCTGCTTCAACGTAAGCCGCCACACGAGGTGAATCGTGTCGTATGTCACTAGGAAGAACTTCCTCTGCCCCATAAACCATGAAGAACGGCGTATACCCGGTTGACCTGTTAGGCGTGGTGTTGATGCTCCATAACACAGAGGGTAACTCTTCGACCCAACAACCCGGCGTCCGCTGCAAAGGAACCATAAGCCTGGGCTTAATTCCTCTCAAGATCTCCTGATTAGCTCTTTCTGCTTGACCATTGGACTGTGGGTGTGCCACTGAAGACACATCAAGGCGGATGTGCTCTCGTTCGCAAAACTCCTTCATGGCACCTTTAGATAAATTGGTACCATTGTCTGTGATGATGCTGTGTGGAAAACCAAACCGGAAAATCACTTTTTTGATGAACCAAACCGCGGTGGCCGCATCACTCTTGCTAACGGGCTCTGCTTCTATCCACTTTGTAAATTTGTCCACCGCCACCAGAAGGTGGGTCTTCTTGTCCTTGGACCGTTTGAAAGGCCCAACCATGTCCAGCCCCCAGGTTGCAAACGGCCAAGTAATTGGAATCATCTTCAACTCTTGAGCCGGGACGTGAGCGCGTCTTGAGAATTTTTGACAACCATGACACCGCCTGACCAGATCCTCCGCATCCGCGTGAGCAGTCAGCCAATAGAAACCGTGACGAAAAGCTTTTGCCACTAAAGACTTTGAACCGGCGTGGTGACCACAATCTCCTTCGTGGATCTCACGCAAAATTTCACGGCCTTCCTCAGGAGATACACACCCTTGAAAGGCTCCTGTCACACTGCGATGATGTAGTTCGCCGTTTTCCACTACCATGGACTTGGACCGCCGTACTATCTGCCTGGATAGAACCTCATCCTCTGGCAACTCCCCTCGGTTCATGTACGCCACGTAAGGGAGCATCCAATCCGGGATGACATGTAATGCCGCGACCAATTGAGCCTCTGGGTCAGGAACCGCCAAATCTGCTTCGCCAGGCAGTTGAACCGACGGGTTGTAAAGCACATCAAGGAACACATTAGGTGGTACCGGTTTACGCTGTGACCCCAGTCGACTTAAAGCATCCGCCGCCTCGTTCTTTCGTCGGTCCACATGGTCCACCTGATAACCTTTGAAGTGACCTGCGACCACATCAACCTCACGACGATAAGCAGCCATGAGTGGATCTTTTGAATCCCATGTACCAGACACCTGCTGGGCCACCAAATCAGAGTCGCCAAAGCACTTAACCCGGCTTAAATTCATCTCCTTAGCTATCCTGAGACCATGGAGCAAGGCTTCATATTTTGCTGCATTGTTAGTACAAGGGAACATTAAACGGAGAACATAACAAAACTTATCGCCTCGTGGGGAAGTTAGTATGACTCCAGCCCCCGATCCTTCTAATTGACGTGATTCGTCAAAATGAATGGTCCAGTAAGTGTGATCTAGCTTTTCCTCAGGGACTTGCAACTCCGTCCAATCATTGATAAAATCCACCAATGCCTGAGACTTTATCGCAGTGCGAGGCGCATACTTTAAACCGTGCGGTCCAAGCTCTATAGCCCACTTGGCAATCCGACCAGTCGCTTCCCGGTTCTGGATGATATCAGCCAAAGGAGCAGAGCTGACCACCGTGATAGGGTGGCCTTGGAAATACTGCTTCAGCTTCCGGCTTGCCATAAAAACTCCATATACTAGCTTTTGCCAATGCGGATATCGTTGTTTGGATTCAATCAGCACCTCGCTGATGTAATAAACCGGATGCTGAACCGGGTATTCTTTGCCTGCCTCCTTCCGCTCTACCACAATAGCCACACTGACCGCGCGAGCGTTAGCAGCTACATACAACAGCAATGGTTCCTTATCAGCGGGAGCAGCGAGTACGGGCGGATTGACTAGCTGTCGCTTTAAATCCTCGAACGCCTGATCAGCAGCAGAATTCCAGACAAACTGATCTGTCTTCTTCAACATTTGATACAGAGGAATTGCTTTCTCTCCGAGGCGGCTGATAAACCGGCTTAACGCAGCAATTCTGCCTACCAGACGTTGGACGTCATTGATGCATTTCGGTTTAGCTAGAGAGGTGATAGCCGTAATTTTGTCCGGATTAGCCTCAATTCCCCTGTTGGACACCAAGAAACCCAACAGCTTACCAGCTGGTACACCAAAGACACACTTGGCTGGATTGAGCATCATCTTGTATATCCTTAAGTTATCAAAGGTCTCCTTCAAATCATCGACCAACGTTTCCTTCTTCCTTGACTTGACCACAATGTCGTCCACATAAGCGTGCACATTACGGCCAATCTTCTTGTGGAGACAATTTTGCACACACCGTTGATAAGTTGCCTGGGCACTTTTGAGCCCAAAAGGCATAGATGCGGGGGAGTAATGAACGCCGTCTTCTTCTGGTCCTTAACCGCCATCTTAATCTGATGATAACCAGAGTATGCATCCAGAAAGCATAAACGCTCGCAACCCGCCGTAGCATCAATGATTTGATCAATACGGGGGAGGGCAAAAGGATCTGCAGGGCAGGCCTTATTAAGATCTGTATAATCCACACACATACGCCAAGTGCCGTTTTTCTTAAGGACCAGCACCGGATTAGCAAGCCATTCAGGGTGAAAAACTTCAACGATGAAGCCGGCCGCTAAGAGCCTGGCCACCTCTTCTCCAATAGCCTTTCTTCTCTCCTCATTGAACCGACGGAGGAACTGTTTCACCGGTTTGTATTTAGGATCCACATTAAGGGTGTGCTCAGCGAGTCGCCTCGGTACACCTGGCATGTCAGAGGGCTTCCATGCAAAGATGTCCCGATTCTCACGGAGGAACTCGATGAGCGCGCTTTCCTATTTTGGATCCAAATTGGTACTGATGCTGAATTGCTTGGACGAATCACCAGCTACGAAATCAACAAGCTTGGTCTCCACGGCTGACGTGAATTTTAAAACCGGATCATGCTCTGTGGTAGGCTTCTTTAAAGGAGTCATATCCGTTGGATCAACATTATCCTTGTAGTATTTGAGTTTCTCTGCAGCACAAACCGATTCCGCATAGGCGGCATCTCCCTCTTCACACTCCAAAGCGATCCTGCGGCTCCCGTGAACCGTGATGGTTCCCTTGTGGCCTGGCATCTTGAGCTGCAGATATACATAACAGGGCCGTGCCATGAGTTTGGCATAAGCCGGCCGACCAAACAAGGCATGGTACGGGCTTTGGATCTTCACCACCTCAAAAGTCAGTGTTTCTGACCGGGAATCGTGATCATCACCAAAAGCCACCTCCAATGCTATCTTGCCCACGGGATACGTAGACTTGCCTGGCACCACGCCATGAAAAACCGTGTTTGAAGGCCGTAGATCTTTATCCTTGAGCCCCATACGTTGAAAGGTCTCATAGTACAGGATGTTAATACTGCTGCCCCCATCCATGAGCACCTTGGTGAACTTATAACCTCCTACCTGAGGCGCCACCACTAAAGCCAGTTGACCCGGATTATCCACCCGAGGAGGGTGATCCTCTCTACTCCAGGTGATCGGCTGCTCTGACCATCGTAGATATCGGGGCACGGCCGGTTCAACAGAGTTAACTGCCCTCTTCCGGACCTTCTGGTCTCTCTTGTCCAAGCTAGTGGTGAATACATGGTACTGGCCACTGTTTAACTGCTTCGGATTGCTCTGATATCCCGACTGCTGCTGATTATAGCCCCCTTGATCATTCTGGTTATGTTGGTTACCATGTCCGCCCGGATTACCAGCCCCGCTCGGATTACCATTAAACCCTGAACCGGAGTTTCCTCCACTGTGGTTTGGCCCGGATCCTGAACCGCCACCGGGATTATGATCATACCGGAAGGCGTTGGAATTCTTGAACTCTCGCATGATGTAACAATCCTTCCATAGATGGTTTGCTGGTTCCTCCGTCGTTCCATGTTTTGGGCAGGGCTGATTCAACAAACTATTCAAGCGCTCCGGATTGGGGCTGGGTCCGCCACCGCGGCCCTTGCCCCTACGCGGCCGGCCCCTATTCTGCACATTGGTGTTAGCCACAAAATCCGTGGAACCATCTGCTTTACGCTTGCCTCCAACACCGCTCCCTGGGTGATGCTGCTGTCCTCTGAATTGCCGTTCTTCTTTCCCTTCCCTGCCTTTTCATCATCAGACTCGGGATCCTTGGTACTATCAGAATCAGCATACTTTACCAAAGCGGCCATGAGCGTCCCTATGTCAGTACAATGGCGCTTCATTCGTCCTAATTTCAATCTCAAGGGCCCAAACCGGCAATTGCTTTCCAAAGTTACAACTGCAGTGTCAGCATTGATGCGGTCTGATGAATGCAAGATCTGCGAAACGCGGCGCACCCAATGAGTGGTTGATTCTCCTTCGGCCTGGACGCAGGCGGCTAAGGCCACTATCGACATGGGCTGCCTGCACGTATCTTTGAAATTACTGATAAACCATGCTCGCAATTGAGCCCATGAACCGATGGTATTGGGCGGCAGGCTTTTTAACCAAGTGCGGGCCGTTCCTTCAAGCATCATAGAGAAATATTTTGCACATGCAGCTTCATCTACGTCAAGCATCTCCATGGCCATCTCGTAACTCTCCACCCACGCCTCCGGGGGTTGATCTGCTGTATAATTTGGTACCTTGCGCGGCCCCTTGAAATCCTTAGGCAGGCGCACATTGCGCAAAGCCGGTATAAGGCAAGGCACCCCCAAAGCGCTAGAAGCAAGCCCTGGTTCGACCGAAGTGGTGGGACGAACCGGCGTAGTCTGATGTGCTGCCAATGCGGCTTCTCTGCGTGCCCGGGCCCGGTCTACCAACTCCTGAGCATCAGGAGCCGGATTGTCGCCACGGGACCCTCCATGCCGTGCATTGCTGGACTCAGCTTGTTCTTCCAGGTGCCTGTTATAACTCCGGATTGGACGTGGAGTAGAATGAATCCGCTCGCGGCTGTATGAATACGCCTCCTGTTGGACCAGCGCCGTTCTAAGGAGCTCCTTGACCCGGCGCGTCTCTACGGCCTGTAACGAATCTCCTTCGACCGGAATAGCCTCTAGACGCGCTGCCGCAGCAACAAGATTATCCAGCGGGTTGGAGTAATGATCCGGGGGTGTGGTCACAATCCGCGGCTCCGGGTTATAACGGGGTAGATCTATTACGCGGGGCTGAACCGGCGCGCTTGTCCCGGGCGCCTCTGTTCGGTTTACCACTGGCTGATTACAGGCCCCTGCTCCAGGAGTTTTGAAAAGATCCCTTCCTTCAAAAACCGGTGGCAGACGGGACCGATATTTCCTCCTCATGACCTCCTGCGAAGCGTTCTGATCCAGCATGAACTTATAGGCTTGCGCGTCCAAAGCGGCCCGTTCCGTAGTCATCCTGACCACCTCGGCTGCCAGATCGGCCTTGGCCTGACTAATCTGCTCTCTCACCTTTGCAATCTCTGCATTATGAGCATCCCGATCCGCCGGATTAGCCTCTGTCAAAAGCGCCGCCAGTGCGTCGAACAGATCGGATAATACTTGAACCGGGGGGCGCACAGAACCTCCTGCTCCGGCAGCCGTTGAACCGGAAACCATTGCTGTGGCCGTCGATGAATGAGGCGCTGCTTGGGTGCCAGCCATGAATATGTCGACCCGACTAGGCAGATCGGAGGGTTCCGGAATACTGTTGCCATCGGAACAGCCCCCAATCCGATCATCATGTACTTGATACAGGGACTCAGTTTCCCCGTTTGACGACTCATCACCGGAATAAACAACGGTTTCGCCACCAGATTCTGATCCGTCCTCATAGTCTCGCCCGTGGATGACTCCCACAAAGGCACGCTTTACGGCTGGCTTAACCCGGGCAGGTCGCCCACGCTGAGCTGTCTCGATGAGGTCGGTGCAGGTGTCCAGCTGAGGGCCCGGTTCACCAATCTTGCCGATGAAAACATGTATTCCGCCAAAGGGGACCCGGCACCCGTACTCAATTGAGCCGGCCTCAGGGCCCCAGCTTGCGTCATCGATGTAGATCTTGCCACGGCGACTCTTGGTCATCCGGCCCACGGCATATCCCTTGAGTCCTTCAAAGCGGCCCTCCAAGAACTTGAAACCATCGTGCGATAGCCCCACGGTGGGCGCCAACTGTCGTGGGTTTGTCACGGCAGATGTCCTATCCAAAGGACTTAGTCGTGGAGCCATCGCAACGGGTTAACTCGAAGGGGTTAAAGCGGACACAGGGACACAGAGGGTTTATACTAGTTCGGCCCCTTCGATGAAGGTAAAAGCCTACGTCTAGTTTGTGGTGGAATTGATGAAGTCTCGATGGCTAGGGAGCAGATAAGCTTCGCCTAGGCCTCGAGTTGTGGTTGTCTGTCCTTGAACCGATATCGGGTCGTCCCCTTATATACACGGGTGACGCCCGTCGGTTCATAGAGTCCCAATCTCCGGTTTATACTCGTACCCGGGTTGGTCTCTTCCTTATCCCTAACTTACAATACAAGTTGTACACAGGCCGGTTTACGGCTACAGATGTTAAACCGACTACGGCCTCGGGCCTTTACATAGCCTCCTGGGCTTTACCATTCTTGAACTACAGATGAAGTTAACCTGGCCCGTATAGGCCGGTTTACGCTTAGTAGTAATATCCCCAACAGCGTCCATTCAAACTTCTTGTCCTTCTTCAAGAGCTGAGTCATGGGTCGGGCAATGCTTGAGAATCCTTCAACGAACTTGTGGTAATATCCCGCGAGTCCGAGGAAGCTTCTGACTTCCTTCACATCGCTTGGGGATTGCCATTCAGTCATGGCTTCAATCTTAGCGAGATCGAGTGACAATCCTTCTTTAGTCAAAACATGACCCAAGAATCCAACCTCATGCAGCCAAAATTCACACTTGCTGAACTTGGCATATAGTTGGTGCTCTCGAAGCTTGTCTAGGACCATCCTCAAGTGTTGTTCGTGCTCTTCTTCCGTCTTTGAAAAGACAAGAATGTCATCAATGAAGACAACGACAAACTTGTCCAAATATTCCATGAAGACCTTATTCATGAGGTACATGAAGTAAGCTGGGGCATTGGTCAATCCAAAGGACATGACTGTACACTCATACAAGCCATATCTGGTTACAAATGTCGTCTTCGGAATGTCTTGGGGTCTGATTTTCAGCTGGTAGTACCCAGATCTGAGGTCAATCTTGGAGAACACCTTGGCCCCATTGAGTTGATCAAACAGATCTTCAATCTTGGGGAGTGGATACTTGTTCTTGATTGTATCTTCATTGAGGGAGCGGTAGTCAATGCATAAGCGGATGGTACCGTCCTTCTTTGCCACAAACAGAACAGGCGATCCCCAAGGGGAGGCACTAGGGTGGATAAATCCCTTCCTCAACTGCTCTCCCAGTTGCTTCTTCAACTCTGCTAACTCTTCCGATCCCATTCTATAAGGCTTCTTATAGAGGGTTCCTGCTCCGGGCATGAGCTCGATGATGAACTCGATGTCTCGGTCAGGAGGCATTCCCGGTAGCTCATCAGGGAATACATTAGGGTATTCCCATACTACCGGCACTTGCTCCAATCCAACTTCAGTCAGACAATTGACTTGGGTGCCTTGAGCAGAGGAGGGGTTGGGAGCAAACTTTACTTCGACTCCTTGGTCATTGGTCACAGTGACTGACCGGTTGGCACGATCTAACAAGCCTTGGTGCTTGATGAGCTAATCCATTCCTAATATCACATCCAAGCCTTGTGATCTTAAGATGATAAGGTCTGCTTGGAAGTCTACCCCATTAATCACAATCCCGACTCCCTTACATCCTATCTTGGCTCTCATCTCTGCTCCGGGGGTTTGTACCACCATAGGGTTATTCAGGGGTGTAGGGGTCATGCCACTTTTTAATGCAAACCTTTGGGTGACAAATGAATGCGTGGCTCCAGAATCAAACAAGACAGTTGCAGGTGTTGAGTTGACAAGGAACGTACCCAGCACGACGTCCGGGTCTTCCTGGGCTTCTTCTGCAGTGACATGATTCACACGACCCTTGCCGTTGTTGGGCGGGTTGCGGGGAGCTTGGTTCCTTAGTGGCATACCACGGCCTTGTCCTGGGTTCTATGCATTGGGGCGTGGGGCGTCGGGCTTCTTGTTAGGGCAATACTTGGAGTAGTGTCCTGGCTGACCACACCCAAAGCAAGTGACTTGGTTGGGGTTGCTGCTCTTGCCGACGTTGTTTTTGGGGTTGTTGTAAGCTGGCCTGGGGTTGGCATACTGCTGAGGCTGATAGTTGGTGCGTGGTGCAGGAACTCTTGGCTGCTGATAGGTTGGCCTGACTGGGGCTGGCTGCCATTGGCGAGGCTTCTGGTTGCTGGAGCTGCCCTTGTTGATCATCTTGCGCTTACGGGTATCATCCAAAGCACGTCGCTTGCCTTCAAGCATGAGTGCCTTGTTCACCAGATCAGGAAAGGTTGGGCAGTCACACACAACAAGTGAGTACTGCAGGGTCTGGTGAAGGCCTTCCATGAAGCGCTCTCTTTTGGCAGCATCAGTGCTGACATCCTCAGGGGCATACCTTAAGAGAACACTAAACTTCTGCATGTACTCCTTGACAGTGCTGCCTCCTTGCTTCAAGGCTCGGAACTCACGCTTCTTAATGGCCATGATTCCAGAAGGAATGTGGGCCTTGCGTAATTCTGCCTTGAAGTCATTCCAAGTGATGTCTTGCCCAGCATGCATGACCTTGAATCCATCCCACCAAGCTCTGGCAGTACCCCTGAGACAGTGGGCAGCATAAGCTACCCTCTCACGGTCTTCAGTGCAGCCAACTAGTTCCAATAGGTCCTCAATGGTGCGGACCCAGTCATCTGCATCCAGGGGTTCAGCAGTCTCGATGAAGGTGGGTGGTGCATGCTTCTTGAACTCTGCCAATGTGGAACGTCCATTGTCGTTCCCCGCCGGCTGGCGGTTGACAGCCTGGGCAATCATTTGGAGGGCTGCAGTGTTGGCTTGGCGTTCCTCTCGGAAGGCTTGGAGAAGCTGAGCCATGTCCATGTTTGGAGGTGGTGGCGGTGGTGGAGCTTGTCCTTGGGTTTGGTCCTGACTGGCTCCTGCTCCGGCTTCTTGCTGCTGGGTAGAGGTACCAGTACGTGTTACAACACGCATCCTGTTGGAGCGGTCAAGGTCTCATAATTGGGGAAGACGGGAAAAATAATATCGATGGGATGCCTAGTAAGGGGGTGGGCGTGACACAATTTTAAGTTAAGCAAGGGCCAGAAGGGCCAAACTAAAGCATTAAGACCAAATGGGTGATGTAGTCGTTTACAAGTTCCCGAAGGAAAGTACGACTTCCATCAAAACAAGTTGAAAGCAAACACAACATGGTTTCATTTGAACCATTACATGGACTCGACTTCGCATAGGGGTACACGACCTATCCTACCTTAAGGGTTGCGGACTGGCCTATCCTAGTCTCGAACGGTGTCTAAGTGGTGGAATGCTCGGTCGCGTATTCCGGCTCCTCTGGGTCTTCCTCCTCATCTTCATCTGTCTCAGTATCTTCGTCATTTGAGGGAATGGGGGAGTGGAGGAGCTGAACGCGGCGCTGCTTCGCCGGTGGCACCGTGAAGAGGTTGCGGTATTCCTTCGCCGTCATACGGCGTGGCTGAGATGATCCTATGGCATGCGTAACCTGTGGGGGTCGTCCGCCTCGATAGGCAACTACAGGCTGTCCAGGGGGTGCACCATCCTTCTTGATCCTGTCCGCCCTTGTCTGAGCTAGGCGGAGGAGTTCCTTGGTCTCATGGAGTTCCCTCCGAAGCTCCATCGACTCCGAGGCCAAGTGCTGTGCAAGGCTGTCAGCACACAAGCTGAAGTAGGTCTGGAAACGGAGGGGAAGTCCCTCGTCCATGGGTGGAGCTGGTGCGCTACTCTCATCATCACCTTCCTTACGATAAGGCAGGTAAGGAGTGGCTGGCTCACTCGCCATCTCTGGCAGGAGATCTCGAAGGCGAGTCGGCGCCTTGAGGGCAGCAGTCTTAACGGCGAGGAGTAGGGTCGCCATCTGGGGTCCCTCAAAGAACCAGCTCGTCGGGGAGTCGTTCGCCCTCATGACTACCTCCACGCGATACTCCTTCTTAGTGTTGTTGATCTAGTGCTCGTGGTAGGAGAAAGTGGGGGCTCGAGTGAACTGGCACTTCTTGAGGTTGTCCTCGAGAAGCACGGGAAATCCGGTGGTCAGGAAGTCCTCGGGTACGACGGCCATCTACAAAAGTGGAAGGGGATGGGTCAATAGAGGAAATGTGACCTATGTTCGAGACATTTTTAGAAGGCGTAGGTATATAGGTAATTTTTGTAGATAGTCTCATTCTAACTAACGTCCACGCTAACTAAGGCTTCCTACAGTCAGGATGGCTCTGATGCCAGCTCTATGGGGACCCCGACTCACAAGTCGTGATCACCAAATGCACGTGTATAGTGATCCCAGAGATCAATGCTCACTGAACACACAGAAGCTGAATAACAAGAGTCTTACATCCATACATACCGTCTTACACAAATTATGACCATTATGGTCAAGTCTTACATAGATAAAGCCTTAAGGGCTGAACATCAAATGAAACAAAAGCAGCGGAAATCTTCGTTGATAAGTAGAACCCATGCCATCTGCCTTAACCCTACAGGCATTCTGACTGGGAAACGCCCTAGTTCGCATGTTCGTCTTCAAAGAACTCTTCTTCAAACTCCTGTTCTTCCATGCCTGGCCAATTAAATAACCAGTGGCAAGCCAATGAGTACTTTGAATGTACTCGCAAGCAACCCATGTTTTGGTTCAAGGTACAACAATGCATGATATAGGTAAATTTTTGCGGAAAGCTAGTTTTGAGTGCAATGACATGTTCAACAACTTGTAAGACATGCATCAGGAGAATTCAAGTAACCATGAGGATAGGCTACAGATATCAACATAAATAGAGTGGACACCAACCCAACTCAATCATGTCAAGTCCTTGACTTGACCCAAGTAGTTCTCCCCATTTATCCCAAACACACACACACTGGTTTGTAAACATGTGGACGTAGCCCAAGAGCGGTTACCCAACTGTCCTTGACCGTGGACACGGCTATTCGAATAGTTTTACACTCTGCAGAGGTTGCACACTTTACCCACAAGATCCGGGGAACTTCTGTGTCATCCACGACCCGCAGTACCTCAAGTACCCGGGGTAAGCACCCGATCACTATCTTTCCCTAGACGACACTAACAAGGAGTCCACTCGTTGTTCCGTATCCTCACGATGTACATCATACGAGACTCACTCGAGATCGTAACAGCCGAGAGGGGACACAACGGTGTATCCGATGCCCTGTGAAAGTAGTCATGGCCGCCCTACCTGGCACGACCCCGTCCCGAGAGAGCGCACCAACAACTCTCCCGTCACTAGTAATGCGGGCTCCAAGCTAGTATCGGCCTAGGTAATCAATAATGCCCTTTCCCATATAAGGGTAGAGTGGTTGCGCATGTAAGGTTGGAATAACGGTCGCAACTTAAACCAATCCGTTTTTTAAAACAACACACACACACTTGCCTCGGTACACCACTTCGTCATCAAGTGGCTACCCAACTCATCATCTCCCTCGGGCATAAGTGGCACCCGACGGGATTTTCGAAAAGTCCTTTGAAAATACTTTGTCTCCATCACCATGCATGTTCCCGTCCCTTTTTGCGTAGCAACTACTTTAGCATCCTATCTACTCCCACCGGCATAAACCTCATAAGGAGGTAGGGTCACGCACAATGCAAGTATCAATGAGGAAGTAACGGAGGCAACCCACCAAAGTGGTTACCATCTCATCATGATTTCGAAACAACACTCATAAAGTGCTATATGACATGCATAAAAAAGGTTTCATAGACATGGTCAAAGGGCTGCTTGCCTTGATTGGCTTGTTCTTCGAGGTCTTCAAATCCTTGTCCTCCTTCCTCTTCAGCTACTTCGTCAAATACATGATCTAAACGTCGCAGGAAAATAACAGAATAATAAGACAATGATAAAAACAGAAAAATCAAAGTGCTCAGAAAAATGTCAACTTATTTTTGTAAAATACTAAGGGGAAAACTAGGAAGGGAAAAATTCCTAGTTTTGGATTTGGAGTTATATAAGAGGGGATATGGATTTCTAAACAGAGATTAAACTGCTCAAATTTAAATTTAAATTTAAACAGTACATAAAAGTTGGCTGGATTTGAATGAAAGTTGCACCATTAAATAGGTGGGATTTTTACAAGATTTTAGGAACTGGAATTACTTCATTTGGATAAATATTTTATCCTGTGGGATTTTTGGAAGGGTGACAGAAAAAGAAAAAGAAAAGTGGCGCTGTGCCACTGGGCAAGAGAGGCCACGGGTAGCAGGCCCAGAGGGGAAACCGGCCCGCGCGAGGCCGCCACGTCGAAGGCGTAAAGGCGGGGTACGCCTTCTGCCGACGGGCGAACCGGTGCGCGCGCGTGCGTTTAAACCTAATGGGTGGATCCCACCCGTCAGGGCGTGAGGTTGACGGGCAGGGCCCATGGCCGTCGTCTTCTACCTCCGTCCAAAGGCAACGGCGAGCTCGCCGGCGGCGATATAGGGCACGGGGAGATGCATGGTTGGTACCGTTGGACTCGGGAGGATGTCGCCGTTCGGGTGGTGGTGGAGACGGTCGCCGGAGCAGCCTGGTTCACCGGCGACGAGGTCACGCGGCGGAGGTGCCTCAGGCGTCGATGGCTCCGGCCGTTCCCGACTGCAAAATGAGTGGGGAAGAGAGGGGAAAGGGTCAGCGTGGCTGCGCGGTTCCAGATCGAGAGAAAACGGGGGTGGAGGAGGCCTGTACCGCGCAAACGCCGACGAGCCGAGGCGGGGGGGGGGGCTCGAACTCGATCTCGAGCTCGAGTGGCTCTGGAGACCAATGGGTGGTGTGGGAGGTGGATGAAGAGTGTGGGGGAGCAACATGGAGCGAGAGAGAGGCTCGGGGTCGCCTTTTATGGGCTGGCCGAGGTCCACCATGGGCACGGCCTACGGGTTCCCGCGGGATCGGCTCGGGTGGCCGTTAGAGAGGGAATGGGGGGCTCGGGGGTGTTCGTGGGAGTGGTGTAGGGTGCCAGGGAGAGAGAGGTGGAGCGGGGCGAGCTGCTGGCGGGCCATAGGAGTGGCGCAAGGATTGGCCGAGCGGGGCGGCGCTCTGGCGCGAGCTGCAGGAGAGAGAGGGGAGCACGGGAGCAAGTGAGCGGCCTGCTGGCGTGGAGCGGACGTCGTGGGGCATCGACTAGCGCGCGGGAGAGGCTCGAGGTGGTCGGGAGACGCGGCGTCAACGGTCGGGTGCCCTGCCAGGCACTCCAGAGCGCGACTTTGGCCGGCATCCGCGGCTTTCCCGCGTCCGCGCGCACCCACTTGTGTCTGGAGGCTGCAGGGAGCATGGGCAAGAGCTGGAACGAGCCTTGGATGCTCTAGAAAGCTGAGGGGAGAGAAGGAGGCTAAGAGAGAGAGAGGGAAATCTGTTGTCCAGAGAAGAAAAATGGGGTTCTCCCCCCTTCATCATTGTTTCCTCGGGCAGCAAAGCACACAGGTGCTAGAGGGGAACTAGGAGGTGCTGTGGTAAAAAGTTGAGCCTACGGAGATTAGTGGAAGAGGCCAAAAATGGGATTTTTGCGAAGTGGCAGAAGGTGTTTGATGCTGGTTTGGGCAAGTAGATGGCTGCCATTTGCCATGAGACTCCACAGGGTGAAATGACACATATATTTAGGGCCTTCCACCAATTTGGAGTTTATTTGGGCAAAGTTGCCAATTAAACTTTTGTAAGCCCTAGAAATTAGCAGAAATGGACTTGTGTATATCTAGTTGAGCAAATCACTTCTCCTTGATGCACCACTTGGTGTAGTGGCCTCATTTGGTCATGTGAACATGCTCACAAAAGTTGGGGTCAAGGAGAGAAAGTTGGTAGTACAAACTTGTTCAAATATGGTTCTGGTCAGAGAGGGTTTTTGGGCATTTTGGTGACCCAAAATTACTTTAATTGGCATGAGGATTTTCAAGGTGATCACAATATGCATTTGTGACTTGCTGCATTTTCCTTGGATATTTATGAAAAGATTTCCTGTAGAAATATTTCAAATCCTTGAAATGGGCAGAAATAGTTTTGGGAGGTTTTGTCCAATATTTTGATCATAACCATATGTTGAAACTCATATATATGGAAAATATATGTCCATTGAGTCTCCCTAATTTTTCTCAAATATTTTTAAAGCTTCTTAATAATTTTAACCTATTTAAGACCATTTCTGGCCTTAAGAAAAATCCTTTAAATAAAATAGGAAAATAACTTTCAAAATTATATTTTTGTGGTTTCTGGGTATCCTATATCTAATAGGTGTCAAATATATCTTTGGAAATATTTTTACTGCCTTTAATTAAGTATTTGAAGTGCAAACCTCAATCCAGGGGTTTTTGGAAAACTAATTTTTTGAAAATACTTTTTGGCCAAATTATTTTTGTAAGAAAATACTATATTGCTCTATACACTTGGCATGATCATTGGGCAGAAGTTTGGGACAAGGAGATGAAGTATAGAAGGTGGAGTAGCTGACTTTAAAGAGCACTTGAAAAACCACACAGAGAAAACCAACTTCAAAATAAAAGCCAAATAATGCAAAAGTTTTTGTTGGTCAAAATTTTCATGCAAATGATAGTTACAAAATGCAGGGTGTGACATGTAGATTTTTCTGGAAAGCATAAAGGAGTGCTTGAAAGGACTTTTTCAAAGAAAGACCTCGGTGAAGCTGCTTACATATTGAGCATCAAGATCTATAGAGATAGATCAAGACACTTGATAAGTTTTTTCAATGAGTACATACCTTTACAAGATTTTGAAGTAGTTCAAAATGGAATAGTCAAAGAAAGAGTTCTTGCCTGTGTTACAAGGTGTGAAATTGAGTAAGACTCAAAGCCCGACCACGGCAGAAGATAGAAAGAGAATGAAAGTCATTCCCTATGCCTTGGCCATAGGTTCTATAAAGTATGCCATTCTGCGTACCAGATATATTGTACACCCTACACTGATTTTGGCAAGGGAGTAGAATAGTGATCTAGGAGTAGATCACTGGACAATGGTCAAAATTATCCTTAGTGGAATAAGGATATGTTTTTCGATTATGGAGGTGACAAAAAGGTTCGTCATAAAGGGTTACGTCGATGCAAGCTTTGACACTGATCCAGATGACTCTAAGTCTCGATCTGGATACATATTGAAAGTGGGAGCAATTAGCTAGAGTAGCTCCGTGCAGAGCATTGTAGACATAGAAAATTGCAAAATACATAACAGATCTGAATGTGAAAGACCCGTTGACTAAGATTCTCTCACAAGCAAAACATGATCACACATTAGTACTCTTTGGGTGTTAATCACATAGCGATGTGAACTAGATTACTGAATCTAGTAAACCCTTTGGGTGTTTGTCATTTGGCGATGTGAACTATGGGTGTTAATCACATGATGATGTGAACTATCGATGTTAATCACATGGTGATGTGATCTAGATTATTGACTCTAGTGCAAGTGGGAGACTGAAGGAAATATGACCTAGAGGCAATAATAAAGTTATTATTTATTTCCTTATTTCATGATAAATGTTTATTATTCATGCTAGAATTGTATTAACCGGAAACATAATACGTGTGTGAATACGTAGACAAACGGTATGTCACTAGTATGCCTCTACTTGACTAGCTCGTTGATCAAAGATGGTTAAGTTTCCTAGCCATAGACATGAGTTGTCATTTGATTAACGGGATCACATCATTAGGAGAATGATGTGATTGACTTGACCCATTCCGTTAGCTTAGCACTCGATCGTTTAGTCTGTTGCAATTGCTTTCTTCATGACTTATACATGTTCCTATGACTATGAGATTATGCAACTCCCGTTTACCGAAGGAACACTTTGTGTGCTACCAAACGTCACAACGTAACTGGGTGATTATAAAGGTGCTCTACAGGTGTCTCCAAAGGTACTTGTTGGGTTGGCGCATATCGAGATTAGGATTTGTCACTCCGATTGTCGGAGAGGTATCTCTGGGCCCTCTCGGTAATGCACATCACTTAAGCCTTGCAAGCATTGCAACTAATGAGTTAGTTGTGGAATGATTTATTACGGAACGAGTAAAGAGACTTGCCGGCAACGAGATTGAACTAGGTATTGAGATACCGACGATTGAATCTCGGGAAAGTAACATACCGATGACAAAGGGAACAACGTATGTTGTTATGCGGTCTAACCGATAAAGATCTTGATAGAGTATGTGGGAGCCAATATGAGCATCCAGGTTCCGCTATTGGTTATTGACTGGAGATGTGTCTCAGTCATGTCTACATAGTTCTCGAACCATTAGGGTCCGCACACTTAACGTTTCGATGATAGTTAAATTATGAGTTTATATATTTTGATGTACCGAAGGAGTTTGGAGTCCCGGATGAGATCGGGGACATGACGAGGAGTCTCGAAATGGTCGAGACGAAAATATCGATATATTGGACGACTATATTCGGACATCGGAGAGGTTCCGAGTGATTCGGGTATTTAGAGTACTGGAGAGTTACGGGAATTCGCCGGGGAGTATATGGGCCTTATTGGGCCATACAGGAATAGAGGAGAGAGGCTAAAAGGAAGGAGGCGCCCCCCCTCTGGTCCGAATTGGACAAGGGGTGCAGCCCCCTTTTCCTTCTTCCTCTCCCCCTCTTTCCTTCTCTCCTACTCCAACAAGGAAAGGAGGAGTCCTACTCCCGGTGGGAGTAGGACTCCCCCCTTGGTGCGCCCTCCTCCTAGGCCGGCCGTCTTCCCCCTTGCTCCTTTATATACGGGGGCACCCCAGAGACACAACAATTGATCGTTTGATCTTTTAGCCGTGTGCGGTGCCCCCCTCCACCATAGTCCACCTCGATAATACTGTAGCGGTGCTTAGGCGAAGCCCTGCGTCCGTAGAACATCATCATCGTCACCATGCCGTCGTGCTGACGAAACTCTCCCTCAACACTCGGCTGGATCGGAGTTCAAGGGACGTCATCGGGCTGAACGTGTGCTGAACTCGGAGGTGTCGTACGTTCGGTACTTGATCGGTCGGATCGTGAAGACGTACGACTACATCAACCGCGTTGTGCTAACGCTTCCGCTTTGGGTCTATGAGGGTACGTGGACAACACTCTCCCCTCTCGTTGCTATGCATCACCATGATCTTGCGTGTGCGTAGGAAATTTTTGAAATTACTACGTTCCCCAACAACTCACACTATTATTTTTTATGCATGGGTATTTCAGACTCTGACGCAGTGTCGATGAATACAAAAAAGAAAGGACTGAATTCGTTCCAGTGTAATTCGAAGATAAGCACTAAGCATTTCAGTGCTCTAACGGGTGCTGTGTCAGTAGATGGACACAGTAAACGTAGCTCTGCAGTTGATGATCTCAATTGCCACACACAACCATCCCAGGTGCTTGCTTTAACTTCGCATTGTGAAATGTGGCTGCGTTTTGCATATGGTGTCTAGCTTGTATTGCTTCCAATTTGGTTAAATTGCATCTGCTTACTTTACACATTATACCTTTGATAATGACATGCCTTCCTATTTTTAATACATACTACATATGTCTATGAACCATGTTCGTACATCAAACTAATGCTCTTTTGTATCCCTCATAAATAACTTATGATGAGTCAGTCACCCCAGTGAGTTACTGTGCAACGCGCTACTCGTTTAAAGCATGGAGTGTCATCCTCCCCACATGATTCTCAAGAAACAGCAAGGCTAAATGAAGATAGTCAATGTAGCTCTCCAGTTGATGACCACAATTCCGCCCCACCACCATCCTAGGTGCTTGCTCTTACTTGGTAGTGTGATATGTGGTCGCATGTTGCATATGGTGTCTACCTTGTAATGCTTCAAATTAGGGTAAATTGCATCTGCTTAGTTAACACATTATACCTGTGAATATGATATGCCTTCCTGTTTTTGGTACATACTATGTCTTTCTATTAACCATGTTCTTACATCCAACTACTTTTCTTGTGTATCCCTCATCAATCACTTCTGACGAGACACCTTCAAGTTGACAGTGTAATATTAGTTGCATCTTGCATATCATTTCAAGCATGTATTGCCTCTAATTTGTTGAAGTGCCATTTATAATGAGACACATCTAAATTGGTAGAGTGATTTTGGTTGGATCTTTCATATGGTGTCTAGATTACATTGCTTCCAATTTGTTGAAATGCCTTCTCCTTAGCGTTTTTCGTACATATTCCATCGTCCTACAATGTGGCAGCCATACATAAATGTTGTGTTCGTTAGTATCATGCATCAACCAATTTGGAAGTGTGAATTTCATTACTTTTTCTTGTGTGTTTACTTGACAAGGCAAAATCTAAAAGGACGAAGGCACGAAATGATGGTGGTACTCTGGAGCAACCGAAACAGATAATATCTGCAGATTCTCCTGCTACTCCTACTACAGTGCAAGTTCAAAATCTCATATCCCCTGCTCCACAACCCAGGTGCTTGCTCTAACATGGCAGTGTGATATCTGGTTGCATGTTGCATATGGTGCCTAGCTTGTATTGCTCCTAATTTGTTAAATTCCATCTCCTTAGCTTACACATTATACATGTGAATATGACATGCCTTCCTGTTTTTTGTACATACTACATCTGCCTATCACACCATGTTCTTACATCAAACTACTATTCTTGTGTATCCTGCATCTATCGCTTATGATGAGACTGTCATGCCCGTGGGATAGTATGAGACGTGCTACTCTTATAAAGAGTGCAGTTTCATCCTCTCCACATGATTCTCAAGAAACAGCAAGCCTAAATGAAGATATTGAATGTAGCTCTGTACTTGAAGACCGCACTTCCCCCCCCCCCCCACCACCATCATTGGTGCTTGCTCTAACTTCGCGGTGTGATATGTGGTTGCATGTTGCATACAGTGTCTAGCTTGCAATGCTTCTAATTTGGGTAAATTGCATCTTTTTAGTTTACACATTATACCTGTAAATATGACATGCCTTCCTATTTTTGGTACACACTACATCTATGTGTTAACCATGTTCTTACATGAAACTACCTCTCTTCTGTATCCTGCATCAATCACTTACGATGAGACACCTTTATTCGTTGCACATTGCATATTATTTCTAGTCTGTTGCCATGTATTGCTTCTAATTTGGCCAAATACATTTGTTAGGCCACCCTTTTAATTTGGTAGAGTGATATTGGTTTCATCTTTCATATGGTTTCTAGCTTGCATTGCTTCTAACTAGTTCAAACACCTTGTGCTTAGTTTACACTTTATAAACCATAGATGTCAATATGTCATGCCGTCCTGTTTTGCATAGATATTCCATCCTCCTATCATGTGGCTGCCTTACATGAAAGTAGTGTTCGTCAGTATCATGCATCAATGAGTTCTGAAGAGCAAATTTTATTCCTTTTTCTTGTGGGTTTGACTTGAGAAGGCAAAATCAAAAAAGAGGAAAGAAAAGAGTAAGGAAGACGATGGTGGTGGTCCTCTGTAGCAACATAAATGGAGCATCTGTACAGATTCTCCTTGCAATGCTAGTGCATTACAAGTTCCAAGTCTCCGCTCCCCTACTCCACCATCCAAGGTGCTTGCTCTAACTTGGCAGTGTGATATCTTGTTGCATGTTGCATATGGTGTCTAGCTTGTATTGCTCCTAATTAGTGTAAACTGCATCTGCTTAGCTTACACATGATACGTGTGAATATGACACGCTTTCCTGTTTTTGGTACATACTATATCTGTCTATCACACCATGTTATTACATGAAACTAGTCTTCTGGTGTATCCTGCATCAGTCACTTATGATGGGACACCTTTAAGTTGGCAGTGTGATGTTGGTTTGTGTCTTGAATATGATTTTTAGCATGTAGTGCCTCTAGTTTGATGAACGCCACCTATGACGAGACAATTTTAACTTGGCAGAGTGATACTGATTGCACCTTCCATATTGTGTCTAGCTTGCAGTGCTTCTAGTTTGTTGAAGTGCCTTCTGCTTAGTTACCACATCATAGGTGTGAATATGTCAAGCCATCCAGATTTTCGTACATATTCCATCCTTGTATCATGACTTTTCATTTCATCATAGTAGCGTTCGTCAATATCATGCATGAATGAGTTCTGAAGAGCGAATTTTATTCCTTTCTCTTGTCGGTTTGACCTCACAATGCAAAATCAATCAAGCAGAAGGAAATTGGTAAGGAATTGGATGATGGTGGTCCTTTAGAGCAACTGAAACGGAGGGTCTCTACAGATTCTACTCCGCCATCCTCCCAACAATATTCGCAAGACAACGCAGGGCTAGACAGTCAACGTAGCTATGTAGATGATGAGCACATCTCCCCAACTCCACCATCACAGGTGTTTGCTCTAACTTGGCACAATTATATGTTGTTGCATGTTGCGTATGATGTCTAGCTTGTATTGCTTCTAACTTTGTTGAATTGCACCTGCTTACTTTACACATAATGCCTGTGAATATGACACGTGTTCCTGTTTCTAGAACATACTATATCTGATGACACCATGTTATTACATCAGACAACTGTTCTTGCATATCCCGCGTCAATCACTTATGATAAGGCACCTTTAAGTCGCCACTTTGATATTGGTTGTGTCTTGCATATGATTTCTAGCATGTACTGCTTCTAATTTGTTGGAACGCCAGACAGTTTGAACTTGGTAGAGTGATATTGGTTGCATCTTTCATATGGTGTGTAGCTTGCAGTGCTTCTAATTTGTTGAAATGCCTTCTGCTTAGTTACCACATCATAGGTGTGAATATGTCATGTCGTCCTGTTTTTCCTACATATTCCATCCTCGTATCATGTGTTTGCCTTTCATCCGACTAGTGTTCGTCGGTATCATGCATGAATCAGTTCTGAAGAGCGAATGTTGTTCCTTTTTCTTATTGGTTTTACTTCACAATGCAAAATCAATACAACTGAAGGAAATTAGGCCGGCACTGGATGATGGTGGTCCTTTGGAGCAACTCAAACAGAGGGTCTCTACATATTCTACTCCACCATCCTCCCAACAAGATTCGCAAGACAACACAAGGCTGGATAGTCAACGTAGCTGTGTAGATGATAAGCACATCTCCCCTACTCCACCATCGCAGGTGCTTGCTCTAACTTGGCACTATTATATGTGGTTGCATGTTGCGTATGATGTCTAGCTTGTATTGCTTGTAACTTTGTCGAACGGCATCTGCTTACTTTACACATAATGCGTGTGAATATGACACGTGATCCTGTTTCTAGAACATACGTGTAGATGATGAGCAAATCTCCCCTACTCCACCGTCAAAGGTGCTTGCTCTAACTTGGAACTGTTATATGTGGTTGCATGTCCCGTATGATGTCTAGATTGTATTGCTTCATATTATGTTGAATTGCATCTGCGTAGCTTACAACTTACCCATAAGACACATTTAACTTGGGAGTGTGATGTAGGTTGCATCTTGCATTGTCTTCTAGCTTGTACTACTTCTAATTTCTTGAAATGGCACTTACGACGAGACACTTTTTACCTAATAGAGTGATATTGGTTGCATGTTCATATGGTTCCTAGCTTTCATTTCTTCTAATTTTGTGGAAATGCCATCTGCTTACTGTTTTTCATACATATTCCATCCTCCTATCGTACGTGTGAATATGCAATGCTGTCTTTTTTGTATATATTCCATCCTCCTATCCCGCGCTTGCCCTACATCAAAGTAGTGTTCTTCTGTATCATGCATCAACCAGTTATGCAGAGCTAATTTTATTCATCTTCTTGTGATTTTGACTTCATAAGGCAATATCAGAAAATAGGAAGGAAAAGAGTAAGTTAGGGGATGTTGGTGGTCCTCTGCATCGACGCAAATAGAGACACTCTAGATTTGCCACTATTATTGCTAATGAAATTGAAGTCCCAAGTCTACATAATGAGTTCATCTCCCGTACTCCACCATCGCAGGTGCTTGCTCTGAGTTGACAGTGTGATACTTGGTTTCATGTTGCATCTATTGTCTAGACTGTATTTCTTCTATTTTGATTAAATTGCACCTGCTGAGTTTATGCGTTATACATGTGCATATGAGATGCCTTTCTGAGTCTAGAATACACTGCATCTATCTATCATACCATGTTCTTACATCAAAGTACTGTTGTTGTGTATCCCGCATCAGTCACTCATGATTGGACGCTTTTAACATGCCAGTTTGATAGTGGTTGCATCTTGCATTGATTTTTACGTTATACTGCTTCTAATTTTTCGAAATGCCACTTATGACAAGACACTTTTAACTTGGCAGAGTGATATTGTTTGCATCTTCCATATGGTGTCTATCTTGCATTACTTCTATTTTCTTGAAAATCCTTCTGCTTAGTTTACACATTGTAGTTGTGAATATGTCATGCCGTCCTATTTTTCTTAAATATTCCATCCTCATACGGTTGTCTTACATCACAGTATTGCTTGTACGTATCATGCATCAATGAGGTCTGAAGAGCGACTTTATTATTTTGTGTTGTGGGTACGGCTTGACATGGCAAAGTCAAAAAAGAGTAAGGAAAAGAATATAGTAGGGAATGGTGTTACTCGTCGGGTGAAATGGAAAAGGATCAGCCCTCGAGATTCTGCTGGTACTTATAGTGCAGTAGAAGGTCCAAGTCCACCTACTAAATCTACAAACACAGTATTACCTACTCCACCTGCTGCAACATCCGCTTCAACTATACCAGCATCTCAATGAGTTACTCGTTCATTTGCTCTGGAACTGGCCAGTTCCCAAGTTGCCTTCACACCTAACACTACTTCTGAAGCACTGCTGACAAACCAGGACTTCGCAAGATCAGATGAACCTCATGCGCATCAACACCAAGATGGTACCTGCCCGAGACAAGTTGTAGTTGCAAGCTCCTTTATATGTACTCTCACAGTTTGGTGTGCACTAACACTTTCCATATTCGTTGTTGAACTAGCACCACGGCGCAAGCAAAAATAAACATCAGGGATAATGCTTGATAGATTAACAAAAACTAAAGGAGGAAGAATGGAGATCCATTTTGAGGTAGGTTTAAAAATGCCACGTGATGCTACCGAGCCAGCCAAGTTAGTATCAGAGGTAGCCATTGCCGTTAGGTGTCATGCACGTATCCTCCCAACGTGGATCCAGTACAGTAATGAGAAAGACAATACCCAGTTTAACACCTTCCTTGACCATTTATCCGCAAGTAATATTATTCATCGCAATTTGTAATATTGTCTTGCTCTGTCCCATACTTTATAGCTTCCCCCTCATAAGACTCATATTGTTTTTTCAACAGATGAGGTTCAAGTTGGATCCGAAAGATGATGCAACTAAACAAGCATGCACTCATGTTTTTCAGTCTGCTCTGTGACAGTATCAGTACCACCTTAGAAAATCTCACTTTGAAGGCAAGGCTAACAATGAAATCGCCCAAACATCTCCAGTGGAATATATTACATATGAAGACTGGACAACCCTTGTTAAACACTGGTATGATCCAAAGTATCAGGTAGGGTATATATATTTGATGAAACCACATATTGAACCTGTATTTATGTATGTGCCTTACAAGTGTATCTTCTTCTAGGCTAACTATTTGAAGAACAAGATCAACCGTTCTAAAGTGAAATCCCAACAGACAACAGGA
This sequence comes from Aegilops umbellulata, assembly GCA_032464435.1. Lineage (NCBI taxonomy): Eukaryota > Viridiplantae > Streptophyta > Magnoliopsida > Poales > Poaceae > Aegilops > Aegilops umbellulata. The sequence goes on along the minus strand of CP136054.1, from coordinate 334,194,673 downwards.
TCTCGTAGCTATATTGCACACTACGAGGCTCTTGTAAATATTTGCTAGTTCCTTCTTTTTTCTGTGCCATATTATCGTATCTATATTGACTTGTTCCAAATAAAGAGGAAAGCCCGTGCGGACCAAAAAGAACCTGAACCGAATGCAGTGCAAATCTTCAAGGATTGTCACACCAGCAAGATGAAGGGCATGAGCACACCAGTTCAAGCCGCTCTTGTAAGTCCTTACTCCTCCTGCCTTTGAACTGATTGGTATTGTGATGTGTTCATTTAACTGCTTGGTTTGCAGCCAATGTCAGTTACCCTGTTCACTTTTATACACAGTTGTCTTAACGTATCATTTCACCTTACATGGTTTAAAAGAGACGAAGGATATTCTTTTGGTCCTGATTTGTAATCTAGTTGTGATGTTCACATGCACACACAATGATACAATAACCTATTTGTTTTATATCTGTTTGCCCGTGCCGGCACGCCGCCCCGCCCGCCCTGAAACCACTCCCCACCGCCTTCGCCCCGGCCGTCCCTCTAGCCCCCCCGGCACCGAGCTTTTTCTCCGGTGATCCCCACGCCACCGCCCAATCACCGCGCCCCCACCATCGGCGACTACCAACTAGAGGTCTCGCGACTCTGAATCCCCACCGACCACTAATTTATTACCATTTTTGTCTTTCATATACACGCTGACGGGTGGGCCCTATGGTAATGTGCGCTGCTGAATGTGGACCGTTTGACTGGTCAATTGATCGTGTCATCAACAAATTACGGAGCTGTATGATAAGCAAGTGACCGTATGATAACCCTAAAATGTATTTTATTAACACAGTACAGAGTCAAACTACCATTTCTTTCTTTCATATACGCGCTGACAGGTGGGCCCCACGGTTACGCACGCCGATGGTGCAACACTAGTTGCGCCAGGTGGAACGTTTGGCTGGTCAATTGATTGTGTCATCAACAAAATACATAGTTGTATGGGTGAGCCAATGACCGTATAATCACGACATGTATTTTTTTAACATGGTACAGACACAAGCTCTCATATATACGCACAACCACTCACCGCTATAAATGCACACACGCAGACCCTACCCGTGTTAGCACCTTCGAGAGAGTGAGCCAGCATATGATCTTGAAATTTTATGAAGCCACCATAGGTGCCTCGTAGTCGAGTGGAACGTCTCCTCCCACTGAACGCACATCGCCGGAAAATACTGAAATTAACCCAGGATAAATGCGAGCACTAGGACTTTAACCCTGGTGGGCTCGGGAAACCACTGTCCTCCTAACCATCCACCCACAGGTTGGTTAGCACCACAAAATGTATGCGGTGGCCGTGATGAGCTTATTCTGAAGTCCAGTGGCTATATCGTGCTTTCGCTTCAAATACAATGACCGTAAGTGTCATCAACAAATAAGGAGAACACATCAAATATGTTGTCCGTTAGTGTCATCAACAAAATACGGAGACATATCATGAGCTAGATACTGTATGATCACCACGAGAATGTATACGGTGATCGTAAAGAGCATATTCTGAAGTCTAGTGACCGTATAGTGCTCTCGCTTGAAATAAAGTGACCGTCACGCGTGAATGTGTCAGGGGCATGCATACTTTTAGAGGGTCGAGAGATAGTTTGTGTGTGTACGTGAAAGTGGTGTAGAAAGAGGGGGTGTCCGGTGGAGACAAGGAGATATATGCCCTTTGTTTCTCTTTCCCGTGACTAATATTTTAGGAGAAAATATGAACATTCACAATGCAGAAAAAATATTTTTGGATGCACCATGCAATTACCTTTATGTATAACATTGTATGATTGTATATGCTTATTTTCTTAGTGGCCTATTGCATGTGTGGTGTGGTGGGCAAATCATTTCTAGTTGGGGTGGGCACATCATTTTCTAGTTGTGGTGGGTCAACATGAGGACTCATGGGTCGGTTCCATCCAGCGCCACATAGGTTGGACCGAGAAGCATTATACGAAGACCCATGTGGAGGACTCGGCGTACAAGACGAAGCTACCAGAGTCGTGGAAGACTCTATCCCCACTGGTGATAAGCCCTAGGCCCCGAGTTTGATATAGAAGCCTGGGGGCTAGTTAATCGATAGTATACACACAGACAATGCCTGGTATTCATGTGCACTTTGTAAACACCCCTATCACTAATATACAGTACCAAGAGTAGGCTTTTTCCTCAACTGAAGAGTCCGGACTTGGGTAAAACTTTGCCTCGTATTACCATCCAGCCTAACAGTCAGGGATATCCTACTGAATGATCTAATGGAAGCATATCTGCCAACTACTAAGAGAGAGGTATGTCTGTGGGGGGGCGATGTGTGCGAGAGAGGCCTAAAGATAACGTTCGTGCGGGAGACATGTAGGCGCATATATGTGTGTATAGAGGGATAGTAAAGACCATGCGTGTGTGTATATGCATGTGAGAGAAATAGTGTTTTCCAATTGAGATTAGTGAAAAGAGTGGTACATAGTAGTCAGAAAGAGAGAGGGAGATATAGAGAGAGTGTGTGTGAGAGACACCCCGACACCCCAGGAGAGATTGTGAGCATGTGTGAAAGAGAAATGCCGATGTATATAAAGTGTGTGCACTTATGCGTTAGATAGAGAGATATATAGCGAGTCTGTGAGAACTGGCCGAGGCATAGTGCCTCTACGTGTAAAAGGCGGTTCTACGCATTAAATTAAAATATAAATGGCACTATTATTTTTGGATGAGATCATGAATTTTGCAATTTGCGTATGAACAAAAAAAGGTCTATCAGACATCCGTACTCTATTGAATTCTAGCATGTTCATGTGTTTATTTCATATTATCGATCCATAGAGTGAGAGCAGTTTAAAATACAGGCAATGCATTGCTTTTGCAATTCATATATAAACATTAATTTGTGCACTCCATGTTGTTAGTGTGAAGCACTTTATACATTTGTCACTTACATGGATACATTCCAAATTGCTAGCTACGAAATAGAATACATGTTGAAATCAACATAAAGGAGGTTTCGAAGATTCAAATTCATAGGAAGTGCATTCATCTATTTGAATCAGAGATAATGGCATTTGTAAATCACATCTAAAAGGGGGCATAAATCTTTGTTATGCATTGGAACATGCTATATATTCATACGTATGTCTAACTATTTTTTTGCAACCAACGAGATTATATCTGGAACCATGCATGAACTGAGGTAAGTTGCATATTTTTTAATATATACTCGTGTACAATGTATATTCAAATGTACCCCCTCCATTCCAAAATAATCGTAGTTTTAGGATTTTCAAGAGTCAAGATTTGTGAAGTTTGAAAAATCCTGAAAGTTCAATTCAAGAGAACCGAAAACGTTAATGCTTCTGTTCCCAAATATTGAATGAAACGCCAAATAAGCCCTCCGAAACCGCGCAAGAGTAATGTTTGGTGGTAGGAAATTACTATCCGGACTCTGGCCCGTGTAGCCTATCGGCCCGATGTCCAAAGATCTAAACAGGGGTAGGTTTGTAACTTCACCAAGATGCTAGTATCAACCACATCCGAGAAGCATTCATACACCATGGGCGCCTAAACACCCATGTACTCGCCTGAAATCTATCTTGCCCACCATTTGGGACACGTGGGATTACTGTCCTACCCCCAACCGACAATATTTCCAAAATTTTAGATGGGGGCAAAGTTTGTAACTTTCCCCAAATTTCAAACAAGCACGTCCCAAACCGAAACATTGTTCCCCCTTAGTCCCCCTCCCTCCGTTTCCCCATTCATACTCCGTGGGCGCCAAAACGCCCTCTCCCCCAGCCGCGAAACCCCAGCCTCCTCCGTCCTCCACCGCATCGTGCCCAATCCACCGCCGCTCTCCTCCATCACGCCGGAGCCGGTACCTCGATGTCATCGTCCAACGCAACTACAACACCCTCAAGGACTTAGTATATGAAGCCGAGGCAGAGGTGCCTCCACAACGCCGACGCCAACGCCGACGTGCACCGTACCAGAACCACTTCGACCACACCGTCCTGCGCCTCACCGCTGCCTCTCCACTGTCGCAACCATATACCGCACCGGAGCTGGTTCCCCGCCGCCGATAGACGGCCACCACACCACACTCAAAAACTTGTCCATGGGTTCGTCCAAGGCTCCACCGTCCTCCACAACTTCTCGCTTCTAGTGAATCAAAAGAAGATCGTTGGAAAAACAGAAGGAGGACATAGCACTGCCAGCAGAAAAGAGGTACTCCTCTTCCCTTATTCAAGCAAATCTTACATCTCTTCTTACACTGTATTCATCCCACGAAAGAAACTAGTTGAGCGCTTCTTATTGCATCTTCTTCGTGATACTAAATGCACAAGGTTTTCTCCCATTTACTATTTCACATTGGCTAGAGGTCAGTAGCCCTCCTGGATTTGAATTCAGGGTGTTGAATCGCAATTAAAAGAAGCGGCACCCGCTTAGGCGCGCAGAGCACCTAATCCGCCTGTTCGCTGGGGAAGCAACGCATCGGTGTCTATCATAGGGGTGTGGGGCGCAGGAGCTGCTTGCGCTCGATCTGGAGGTTAGCGGGGCTTGAAGGGATGGCCGGGGTCGGTGCCAAGCACGGCAGTGCGGTGAGGTCGAGGGGAGGGCGGAGGTATGGGACTATGCCGATGGTCGCTGGCATTTCGACGAAGATCGTAACACTGACTGGCTGGAGGTAGATGAAGGCTATCTGCCCATTCTTTCTACATCGAACGGTGCATAAAAGATGGACTGACCTATTTATTTTCAGTCGACTGTTATTTTCATAGGACCACACCTTGTGGTGTGCTGGAGTAGCATATGCATTTCCCAGCCATCCCTGTGCTCATATTTCAAAATCCTAGAATCTAGTAATTTCGTGTCCCATGCATGTTATAGAGCTATCATATGTCTCCCGTCATTTATTTCTCACCGACCTGCTATTTGCTACCTTGACACTTTACTACTTGTGCACACACTTCACGCATACTCACACTATTGTTTTTTATACATGGGTATTTCAGACTCTGACGTAGTGTTGATGAATACAAAAAAGAAAAGACAGAAGTCACTCCAGTGTAATTCGAATATAAGCACTAAGCGTTTCAGCGCTCTAAAGGGCGCAGTGCCAGCAGATGGAGACAGTAAATGCAGCTCTGCAGTTGATGATCTCAATTGCCACACACAACCATCCCAGGTGTTTGCTTTAACTTCACGTCGTCAAATGTGGTTGCATGTTGCATATGGTGTCTGGCTTGTATTGCTTCCAATTTAGTTAAATTGCATCTGCTTACTTTACACATTATACCTTTGATAATGACATGTCTTCCTGTTTTTGATACATATGTCTATTAACCATGTTCGTACATCAAACTAATGCTCTTTTGTATCCCTCATCAATCACTTATGATGAGACAGTCACCCCAGTGGGTTACTGTGAGACGCGCTACTCATTTAAGGAGTGCAGTGTCATCCTCCCCATATTATTCTCAAGAAACAGCAAGGCTAAATGAAGATACTCAATGTAGCTCTCTAGTTGATGACCGGAATTCCCCCCACACCACCATCGCAGGTGCTTGCTCTTACTTGGCAGTGTGATATGTGGTTGCCTGTTGCATATGGTGTCTACCTTGTAATGCTTCTAATTAGGGTAAATTACATCTGCTTGTTAACACATTATACCTGTGAATAATGAAGGAAATATGCCCTAGAGGCAATAATAAAGTTATTATTTATTTCCTTATATCATGATAAATGTTTATTATTCATGCTAGAATTGTATTAACTGGAAACATAATACATGTGTGAATACATAGACAAACAGAGTGTCACTAGTATGCCTCTACTTGACTAGCTCATTAATCAAAGATGGTTATGTTTCCTAGCCATGAACAAAGAGTTGTTATTTGATTAACGAGATCACATGATTAGTTGAATGATCTGATTGACATGACCCATTCCATTAGCATAGCACCCGATCGTTTAGTATGTTGCTATTGCTTTTATCCATGACTTATACATGTTCCTTTAACTATGAGATTATGCAACTCCCGTTTACCATAGGAACACTTTGTGTGCTACCAAACGTCACAACGTAACTGGGTGATTATAAAGGTGCTCTACAGGTGTCTCCGAAGGTACATATTGGGTTGACATATTTCGAGATTAGGATTTGTCACTCCGATTGTCGGAGAGGTATCTCTGGGCCCTCTCGGTAATGCACATCACATAAGCCTTGCAAGCATTGCAACTAATGTGTTAGTTGTGAGATGATGTATTACGGAACGAGTAAAGAGACTTGCCGGTAACGAGATTGAACTAGGTATTGGATACCGACGATCGAATCTCGGGCAAGTAACATACCGATGACAAAGGGAACAAACGTATGTTGTTATGCGGTCTGACCGATAAAGATCTTCGTAGAATATGTAGGAGCCAATATGGGCATCCAGGTCCCGCTATTGGTTATTGACTGGAGACGTGTCTCGGTCATGTCTACATTGTTCTCGAACCCGTAGGGTCCGCACGCTTAAGGTTTCGATGACAGTTGTATTATGAGTTTATGAGTTTTGATGTACCGAAGGAGTTCGGAGTCCCGGATGAGATCGGGGACATGACGAGGAGTCTCGAAATGGTCGAGACGTAAAGATCGATATATTGGACGACTATATTCGGACATCGGAAGGGTTCTGAGTGATTCGGGTATTTTCGGGAGTACCGGGGAGTTACGGGATTACGGGAGAAGTAATGGGCCTTGATGGGCTTTAGTGGGAAGAGGAAAAGGCTGCTGCGCCCCCCTCCCCTTTGGTCCGAATTGGACTAGGGAGAAGGGGGCCGGCCACCTTTCCTACTCCTCCTATTCCTTCTCCCTTCCTCCCCTTTTGGTGGACTCCTACTAGGACTTGGAGTCCTAGTAGGACTCCATATGCTGGCCGCACCTTTTGCCTTGGCCGGCCTCCTCCTCCTCCATCCTTTATATACTGAGGCAAGGGGCACCCCATAGGGACACAAGTTGATCTACGGATCGTTCCTTAGCCGTGTGCGGTGCCCCCTTCCACCAAATTCCACCTCGGTCATATCGTTACAGTGCTTAGGCGAAGCTCTGCGCCGGTAACACATCAAGATCGTCACCACGCCGTCGTGCTGACGGAACTCTTCCCCGACGCTTTGCTGGATCGGAGCCCGGGGATCGTCATCGAGCTGAACGTGTGCAGAACTCGGAGGTGCCGTACGTTCGGTGCTTAGATCGGTTGGATCGTGAAGAAGTACGACTACATCAACCGCGTTGATATAACGCTTCCGCTTTCGGTCTACGAGGGTACGTAGACAAACACTCTCCCCTCTCGTTGCTGTGCATCACCATGATCTTGCGTGTGCGTAGGAATTTTTTTTTGAAATTACTACGTTCCCCAACAGTGGCATCCGAGCCTAGGTTTTTATGGTATGATGTAATTTGCACGAGTAGAACACAAGTGAGTTGTGGACGATACAAGTCATACTGCCTACCAGCATGTCATACTTTGGTTCAGCGGTATTGTTGGACGAGACGATCCAGACCAACCTTACGCGTACGCTTACGCGAGACCGGTTCCCTCGACGTGCTTTGCACATAGATGGCTTGCGGAAGACTGTCTCTCCAACTTTAGTTGAACCGAGTGTGGCTACGCCCGGTCCTTGAGAAGGTTAAAACGGAGTCTATTTGACAAACTATCGTTGTGGTCTTAATGCGTAGGTAAGATGAGTTCTTGCTTAAAGCCCGTAGCAGCCACGTAAAACTTGCAACAACAAAGTAGAGGACGTCTAACTTGTTTTTGCAGGGCATGTTGTGATGTGATATGGTCAAGACGTGATGCTAAATTTTATTGTATGAGATGATCATGTTTTGTAACCGAGTTATCGGCAACTGGCAGGAGCCATATGGTTGTCGCTTTATTGTATGCAATGCAATCGCGATGTAATGCTTTACTTTATTACTAAGCGGTAGTGATAGTCGAGGAAGCATAAGATTGGCGAGACGACAACGATGCTGTGATGAAGATCAAGGTGTCGCGCCGGTGACGATGGTGATCATGACGGTGCTTCGAAGATGGAGATCACAAGCACAAGATGATGATGGCCATATCATATCACTTATATTGATTGCATGTGATGTTTATCCTTTTATGCATCTTATCTTGCTTTGGTTGACGGTAGCATTATAAGATGATCTCTCACTAAATTATCAAGAAGTGTTCTCCCTGAGTATGCACCGTTGCGAAAGTTCTTCGTGCTGAGACACCACGTGATGATCGGGTGTGATAGGCTCTACGTTCAAATACAACGGGTGCAAAACAGTTGCACACGCGGAATACTCAGGTTTAACTTGACGAGCCTAGCATATACAGATATGGCCTCGGAACACAGAGACCGAAAGGTCGAGCGTGAATCATATAGTAGATATGATCAACATAGTGATGTTCACCATTGAAACTACTCCATCTCACGTGATGATCGGACATGGTTTAGTTGATTTGGATCACGTGATCACTTAGAGGATTAGAGGGATGTCTATCTAAGTGGGAGTTCTTAAGTAATATGATTAATTGAACATTAATTTATCATGAACTTAGTCCTGGTAGTATTAGCATATCTATGTTGTAGATCAATAGCTCGCATTGTTGCTTCCCTGTGTTTATTTTGATATGTTCCTAGAGAAAATTGTGTTGAAAAATGTTAGTAACAATGATGCGGATTGGATCCGTAATCTGAGGTTTATCCTCATTGCTGCACAGAAGAATTTTGTCCTTGATGCACCGCTAGGTGACGGACCTTTTGCAGGAGCAGATGCAGACGTTATGAACGTTTTGCTAGCTCAATATGATGACTACTTAATAGTTTAGTGCACCATGCTTAACGGCTTAAGAATCGGGACTTCAAAGATGTTTTGAACGTCATGGACCATACAAGATGTTCCAGGAGTTGAAGTTAATATTTCAAGCAAATACCCGAGTTGAGAGATATGAAGTCTCCAACAAGTTCTATAGCTAAAAGATGGAGGAGAATCGCTCAACTAGTGAGCATGTGCTCAGATTGTCTGGGTACTACAATCGCTTGAATCAAGTGGGAGTTAATCTTCCAGATAAGATAGTGATTGACAGAATTCTCTAGTCACCATCACCAAGTTAGTAGAACTTCGTGATGAACTATAATATGCAAGGGATAACGGAAAATATTCCCAAGCTCTTCGCGATGCTAAAATCGACGAAGGTAGAAATCAAAGAAAAACATCAAGTGTTGATGGTTGACAAGATCACTAGTTTCAAGAAAAGGGCAAAAAGGAAAGAAGGGGAACTTCAAGAAGAACGGCAAGCAAGTTGCTGCTCAAGTGAAAAAAACCCAAGTCTAGTCCTAAGCCTAAGACTAAGTGCTTCTACTGCAAAGAGACTGGTCACTGGAAGCGGAACTACCCCAAGTGATTGGCGGATAAGAAGGATGGCAAAGTGAACATAAGTATATTTGATATACGTGTTATTGATGTGTACTTTACTAGTGTTCATAGCAACCCCTCAGTATTTGGTACTAGTTCAGTTGCTAAAATTTAGTAACTCGAAACGGGAGTTGCAGAATGAACAAAGACTAGTTAAAGGGCAAGGTGACGATGTGTGTTGGAAGTGGTTCCAAGATTGATATGATCATCATCACACACTACCTATACTTTCGGGATTAGTGTTAAAACTAAATAAGTGTTATTTGGTGTTTGCGTTGAGCATGAATATGATTTGATCATGTTAATTGCAATACAGTTATTCATTTAAAGTTAGAGAACAATTGTTGTTCTGTTTACATGAATAAAACCTTCTATGGTAATACACACCAATGAAAATAGTTCATTGGATCTCGATCGTAGTGATACACATATTCATAATATTGAAACCAAAAAGATGCGAAGTTAATAATGATAGTGCAACCTATTTGTGGCACTGCCGTTTAGGTCATATTGGTGTAAAGCGCATGAAGAAACTCCATGCTGATGGGATTTTGGAATCACTTGATTATGAATCACTTGATGCTTGCGAACCATGCCTCTTGGGCAAGATGACTAAAACGCCGTTCTCCGGAACAATGGAGCAAGCAACAGATTTGTTGGAAATCATACATACTGATGTATGTGGTCCGATGAATATTAAGGCTCGCGACAAGTATCATTATTTTCAGAACTTCACAGATGATTTAAGCAGATATGGGTATATCTACTTAATGAAACATAAGTCTGAAACGTTTGAAAAGTTCAAAGAATTTCAGAGTGAAGTGGATAACCATCGTAACAAGAAAATAAAAAGTTTCTACGATATGATCGCAGAGGTAAAATATTTGAGTTACGAGTTTTGGCCTTCAGTTAAAAACCGCGTGGAATAGTTTCACAAATTCATGCCACCTGGAACACCACAGCATAATGGTGTGTCCGAACGTCATAACCGTACTTTATTGGATATAGTACAATCTATGATGTTTCTTACCGATTTACCAATATCGTTTTGGGATCATGCATTAGAGACAACTGCATTCACGTTAAAAGGGGCACCATCTAAATCCGTTGAGACGACACCGTATGAACTATGGTTTAGCAATAAACCTAAGCTGTCGTTTCTTAAAGTTTGGGGCTGCGATGCTTATGTGAAAAAGCCTCAACCTGATAAGCTCGAACCCAAATCGGAGAAATGTGTCTTCATAGGATATCCAAAGGAAACTGTTGGATACACCTTCTATCACAGATCCGAAGGCAAGACTTTTGTTGCTAAGTTCGGAAACTTTCTAGAGAAAGAGTTTCTTTCGAAAGAAGTGAGTGGGAGGAAAGTAGAACTTGATAAGGTAATTGTACCTTCTCCCTTATTGGAAAGTAGTTCATCACAGAAAACTGTTCCTGTGACTACTACACCAATTAGTGAGGAAGCTAATGATGATGATCATGTAACTTCAAGATCAAGTTACTACCGAATCTCGTAAGTAAACCAGAGTGAGATCCGCACCAGAGTGGTACGGTAATCCTGTTCTGGAAGTCATGTTACTAGACCATGACGAACTTGCGAACTATGAGGAAGCGATGATGAGCCCAGATTCCGCAAAATGGTTAGAGGCCATGAAATCTGAGATATGATCCATGTATGAGAACAAAGTATGGACTTTGATGGATTTGCCCAATGATCGGCAAGCCAAAGAAAATAAATGGATCTTGAAGAGGAAGACGGACACTGATAGTAGTGTTACTATCTACAAAGCTAGAATTGTCGCAAAAGGTTTTCGACAAGTTCAAGGTGTTGACTACGATGAGAGTTTCTCACTCGTATCTATACTTAAGTCTGTCCGAATCATGTTAGCAATTGCCGCATTTTATGAAATCCGGCAAATGGATAAACAAAACTACATTCCTTAATGGATTTATTAAATAAGAGTTGTATACGATGCAACTAGAAGGTTTTGTCGATCCTGAAGGTGTTAAAAAAATATGCAAGCTCCAGCGATCCATCTATGGACTGGTGCAAGCATCTCGGAGTTGGAATATACGCTTTGATAAGTTGATCAAAGCATATAGTTTTATACAGACTTGCGGTGAAGCCTGTATTTACAAGAAAGTGAGTGGGAGCACTACAGTATTTCTGACAAGTATATGTAAATGACATATTATTGATCGGAGATAATGTAGAATTATTCTGTAAAGCATAAAGGAGTATTTGAAAGGAGTTTTTCGAAGAAGGACCTCGGTGAAGCTGCTTACATATTGAGCATCAAGATCTATAGAGAGAGATCAAGACGCTTGATAAGTTTTTCAATAAGTACATACCTTGAAAAGATTTTGAAGTAGTTCAAAATGGAACAGTCAAAGAAAGAGTTCTTGCCTATATTACAAGGTGTGAAATTGAGTAAGACTCAAAGCCCGACCACGGCAGAAGATAGAAAGAGAATGAAAGTCATTCCCTATGCCTCAGCCATAGGTTCTATAAAGTATGCCATGCTGTATACCAGACCTGTTGTATACCCTACCCTGAGATTGGCACGGGAGTACAATAGTGATCTAGGAGTAGATCACTGGACGGCGGTCAAAATTATCCTTAGTGGAATAAGGATATGTTTCTCGATTATGGAGGTGACAAAAAAAGGTTCGTCGTAAAAGGTTACGTCGATGCAAGTTTTGACACTAATCTGGATGACTCTAAGTCTCAATCTAGATACATATTGAAAGTGGGACCAATTAGCTAAAGTAGCTCCGTGCAGAGCATTGTAGACATAGAAAATTGCAAAATACATAACGGATCTGAATGTGGCAGACCCGTTGACTAAACTTCTCTCACAAGCAAAAGTCACACTGTAGTACTCTTTGGGTGTTAATCACATAGCAATGTAAACTAGATTACTGAATCTAGTAAACCCTTTGGGTGTTGGTCACATATCGATGTGAACTATTGCTGATAAATCACATGGCGATGTGAACTAGATTATTGACTCTAGTGCAAGTGGGAGACTGAAGGAAATATGCCCTAGAGGCAATAATAAAGTTATTATTTATTTCCTTATATCATGATAAATGTTTATTATTCATGCTAGAATTGTATTAACTGGAAACATAATACATGTGTGAATACATAGACAAACAGAGTGTCACTAGTATGCCTCTACTTGACTAGCTCATTAATCAAAGATGGTTATGTTTCCTAGCCATGAACAAAGAGTTGTTATTTGATTAACGAGATCACATCATTAGTTGAATGATCTGATTGACATGACCCATTCCATTAGCATAGCACCCGATCGTTTAGTATGTTGCTATTGCTTTTATCCATGACTTATACATGTTCCTTTAACTATGAGATTATGCAACTCCCGTTTACCATAGGAACACTTTGTGTGCTACCAAACGTCACAACGTAACTGGGTGATTATAAAGGTGCTCTACAGGTGTCTCCGAAGGTACATATTGGGTTGACATATTTCGAGATTAGGATTTGTCACTCCGATTGTCGGAGAGGTATCTCTGGGCCCTCTCGGTAATGCACATCACATAAGCCTTGCAAGCATTGCAACTAATGTGTTAGTTGTGAGATGATGTATTACGGAACGAGTAAAGAGACTTGCCGGTAACGAGATTGAACTAGGTATTGGATACCGACGATCGAATCTCGGGCAAGTAACATACCGATGACAAAGGGAACAAACGTATGTTGTTATGCGGTCTGACCGATAAAGATCTTCGTAGAATATGTAGGAGCCAATATGGGCATCCAGGTCCCGCTATTGGTTATTGACTGGAGACGTGTCTCGGTCATGTCTACATTGTTCTCGAACCCGTAGGGTCCGCACGCTTAAGGTTTCGATGACAGTTGTATTATGAGTTTATGAGTTTTGATGTACCGAAGGAGTTCGGAGTCCCGGATGAGATCGGGGACATGACGAGGAGTCTCGAAATGGTCGAGACGTAAAGATCGATATATTGGACGACTATATTCGGACATCGGAAGGGTTCTGAGTGATTCGGGTATTTTCAGGAGTACCGGGGAGTTACGGGATTACGGGAGAAGTAATGGGCCTTGATGGGCTTTAGTGGGAAGAGGAAAAGGCTGCTGCGCCCCCCTCCCCTTTGGTCCGAATTGGACTAGGGAAAAGGGGGCCGGCCACCTTTCCTACTCCTCCTATTCCTTCTCCCTTCCTCCCCTTTTGGTGGACTCCTACTAGGACTTGGAGTCCTAGTAGGACTCCATATGCTGGCCGCACCTTTTGCCTTGGCCGGCCTCCTCCTCCTCCATCCTTTATATACTGAGGCAAGGGGCACCCCATAGGGACACAAGTTGATCTACGGATCGTTCCTTAGCCGTGTGCGGTGCCCCCTTCCACCAAATTCCACCTCGGTCATATCGTTACAGTGCTTAGGCGAAGCTCTGCGCCGGTAACACATCAAGATCGTCACCACGCCGTCGTGCTGACGGAACTCTTCCCCGATGCTTTGCTGGATCGGAGCCCGGGGATCGTCATCGAGCTGAACGTGTGCAGAACTCGGAGGTGCCGTACGTTCGGTGCTTAGATCGGTTGGATCGTGAAGAAGTACGACTACATCAACCGCGTTGATATAACGCTTCCGCTTTCGGTCTACGAGGGTACGTAGACAAACACTCTCCCCTCTCGTTGCTGTGCATCACCATGATCTTGCGTGTGCGTTGGAATTTTTTTTTGAAATTACTACGTTCCCCAACAAATAAGACATGCCTTCGTGTTTTTGGTACATACTACGTCTTTCTATTAACCATGTTCTTACATCAAACTACTTTTCTTGTGTATCCCTCATCAATCACTTTTGACGAGACAGCTTCAAGTTAACAGTGTAATATTTGTTGCTTCTAATTTGTTGAAGTGCCACTTATAATGAGACACGTCTAACTTGGTAGAGTGATTTTGGTTGGATCTCTCATATGGTGTCTAGATTGCATTGCTTCCAGTTTGTTGAAATGACTTCTGCTTAGCGTTTTTCGTACATATTCCATCCTCGTACACTGTGGTTGCCATACATAAAAGTTGGGTTCGTCAGTATCATGCATCAGCGAATTTGGAAGTGCAAATTTCATTCCTTTTTCTTTTGTGTTTACTTGAAAAGGCAAAATATAAAAGGATGAAGGCACGAAATGATGGTGGTCGTCAGGAAAAACCAAAACAAATGATCTCTGCAGATTCTCCTGCTACTCCTACTGCACTTCAAGTTCCAAATCTCATCTACCCTACTCCACAACCCAGGTGCTTGCTCTAACATGGCAGTGTGATAACAGGTTGCATGTTGCATATGGTGCCTAGCTTGTATTGCTCCTAATTTGTTAAATTGCATCTCCTTAGCTTACACATTATACATGTGAATATGACACACCTTCCTGTTTTTGGTACATACTACACCTGCCTATCACACCATGTTCTTACATCAAACTACTGTTCTTGTGTATCCCGAATCTATCGCTTATGATGAGACAGTCATGCCCGTGGGTTAGTATGAGACGCGCTACTCTTATAAAGAGTGTTGTTTCATCCTCTCCACATGATTCTCAAGAAACATCAAGCCTAAATGAAGATATTGAACATAGCTCTGTACTTGAAGACCGCACTTCCCCTACACCACCATCGCAGGTGCTTGCTCTAACTTCGAAGTGTGATATGTGGTTGGATGTTGCATACGTTGTCTAGCTTGTAATGCTTCTAATTAGGGTAAATTGCATCTTCTTAGTTTACACATTATATATGTGAATATGACATGCCTTCCTATTTTTGGTACACACTACATCTGTGTGTTAACCATGTTCTTACATGAAACTACCTCTCTTTTGTATCCTGCATCAATGACTTATGATGAGACACCTTTATTCGTTGTATTTGCATATTATTTCTAGCCTCTTGCCAATTGCTTCTAATTTGGTCAAATACATTTGTTAGGCCACCCTTTTAATTTGGCAGAGTGATATTGGTTTAATCTGTCATATGGTTTCTAGCTTGCATTGCTTCTAACTAGTTCAAACACCTTGTGCTTAGTTTACACTTTAGAGATCATACATGCCAATATGTCATGCCGTCCTGTTTTTCATACATATTCCATCCTCCTATCATGTGGCTGCCTTACATGAAAGTAGTGTTCATCAGTATCATGCATCAATGAGTTCCGAAGAGCAAATATTTTTCCTTTTTCTTGTGGGTTTGACTTGGCAAGGCAAAATCAAAAAAGAGGAAGGAAAAGATTAAGGAAGGCGATGATGGTGGTCCTCTATAGCAATGTAAACGGAGCATCTGTATGGATTCTCCTTGCACTACTAGTGCATTACAAGTTCCAAGTCTCCGCTCCCCTACTCCACCATCCAAGGTGCTTGCTCTAACTTGGCAGTGTGATATCTAGTTGCATGTTGCATAGGGTGTCTAGCTTGTATTGCTCCTAATTAGTGTAAACTGCATCTTCTTAGCTTACACATGATACGTGTGAATATGACAAGCTTTCCTGTTTTTGGTACATACTATATCTGTCTATCACACCATGTTCTTACATGAAACTACTCTTCTTGTGTATCTTGCATCAGTCACTTATGATGGGACACCTTTAAGTTGGTATTGTGATATTGGTTTGCGTCTT
The DNA here is from genome assembly GCA_032464435.1 of Aegilops umbellulata. Classification (NCBI taxonomy): domain Eukaryota; kingdom Viridiplantae; phylum Streptophyta; class Magnoliopsida; order Poales; family Poaceae; genus Aegilops; species Aegilops umbellulata. Next base: position 334,178,548 of record CP136054.1, on the reverse strand, counting down.
GAATATGCACTACTAGGGAAAAGCCTAGCAGCAGCGAGGGTTTTGGGCCTCTCAGTAGCGCGGGCACCGGCGCTACTAATAAGGCGCTATAGCTAACGTATAGCAGTAGCGCCGGTTGTCCCACGCTACTGCTATACATGAATAGCTGTAGCGCTCTTTGGGAAAGGGCACTATTGATATTATCTGCAGCGCTGTTTGCTAGGACGCGCTACTGACAATGCGGCGCTACTGCTAAATTTCCCCCCTCGCTACTACTAATTTATTTATTAGTTTTTTTCCTGCATATTTGTTTTGTATTTGTTTTGTATTTGAATAGGCTTTATACAATAATGTTTAGCATATCATACACATACAAATGTAATCATAGCATATACATACAATTAGTCTCATCAAATCATGTCATCATCATAATCATCATCCAACACAAAGTGGTCTCGTCATCATCTTGAAAATAGCGATACAAGTCTCGAATGATATGCAAATACATCGTCATCCATCTAAACAATGATATACGCGAGAAGAGCTATCACTTTGAGAACATGAGTTCGTATCCCTCTTTCGCATTAGCGTGAACCTCTAAACTAACTACTGCCTGTCGCTCGAAAACCGGAAGGGCCTGACACTCCGACGACTTGTCGTATATATATATATATACTCCTGGCATAGCACTTCTTCGCCATCTATGATCTATGCACCTGCATCATCACATGAGTCGATGATATGCAACATATATAGTTGAGCAACAGAAAGAGACATACTTGGCAAAAATAAAAACAACATATCATAAGCATAAATAACAAAGTTCATCGTACCCCAAAATGCCCTAACTAGAGTGATTTTCGCTAGTCGAGGAGGAGGACGGTTTAATTACATCACAAATAAAGTTTCACCGTGCATAACTCAAAGTTTTATCATACAGAAAGTATGGACTAAACGGACACATTGTCATATATCGACAATCACTCCAACATGTCGTTCCATCCATCCAAGTCAGGGAAATAGTCCCCGAGCCTAGTGAAAGGCTTCAGGTCGAGACGCTGAGAGGATATCCATGTTCGGACGTCTTCCCGCGACATTTGTCCTTCTCCGTAGAACATCCCTGTTTTTCCGACGACCTCCTTCATGATGATTTGGGCAAGTTCGTGCTGGATGTTATAGAACTCAGCTCGAAGTCGATGATCCTCGATATCTCCTATGTCCTTTGCCCATTGCAGAATATGGGCATCGCCGGAAGAAGGTGCCATGCGAAGGTTCTGGTGATCTCGTCTGTACTCCAGCATGTGGTGTAGGACATAGAATCCATCATTAAGAGAATCGTCGGGTTGCTGGATGCAACAGAAGTCGCTCTTATGGCCGAAGGAGACCCTGCCGCCCCTCATCTTCTTGTCCCTGACCTCTCCACCCAGTGATTGGTAGTGAAACATAGCACTGTCGAGAACATCCTTGATGTGGGTGCAATCCTTTTTGTGAATGTTCTTCGACGAGTCCAAGTAAAGAGCGTGGGAGAATCGGGGGTAGAGGATGATGAGGACGGCGCGCCCGCCGCTGCGCAAAATAAGTCCTCAAATTAATTAGCCTCCACAGTGCAAATGAATGATTTAAATCGAAGGAAGGATAGCAGCGCGGATGACTTACACAAGATGATAAGGCACGAGAATCGCCCCCTTGTCCTTATTGGTGAGCATGAAACTGACGATGTAATCCCTCGCGTATTCATGGTGATTTGCACAGACTCCCAAGAAGCCCTCGTGCACGTAGTACGGGTCAGCGACACAGATATGAGGTATCTGCTCAACCCCGATGATGTAGTTCATGTGCAAGGCATAAAGGTGGACAAACGTAAAATCCAGCTTCTTCACGTGAAACATGTCGAATATGTAATCGAATCAGAGGAAGAACTTATCCGCGGGGAAGCTGTCGACGTACGACATTTGCCGCGGAACGTTAACCATGTATAGTGGGTATCCTGGATCTTTCGAGGCGATGAGGTCTTTCTCTACCCGCAGCACATCGTCATGAAGTCTCTTTAGATCGCTGAATCTGGCCCGTAGCACTGTTGCAGGTAGGATTGGTTGACCGGGGATATGCCATTTATCCGCATCGGGGATATCTACACGGTCCTGAAGCCGAGGCTGCTGGATCATAGAAACAGCTTTTTTGCCTTTCCTCGCTCTCTTCCTAGACTTCTTTACTACCGGAAGGTTATCTATAATATGTTGAGACGGCAATTCAGACCCCGACTCATGACGCTCAAACCCTGAGGAGGCGCCAGTATAGACATACTGTTCAGCAGCGCCATCGTCGTCCTCATCCTCATCCATGGCGACGTCATCAGCGACTAATGGAGCCTCCTCCTTACCCCAACCGCTATCGCCCCACCCAACACCCGACGCTAATTGGGTAGGTGGGGTGTTGATGTTCATACCTTGCCGAGGCTGCGTGCTCGTGGGTGTGCTCCCGGCCGCCTCCAGACGAAGCAGACTCTTTGGCCACAACAGGACCCACCCAACAACGCTTCCTCGAGCGCCGTTGGCTCAAATTGGTCGTCGTCCACCTCCGTGACCACCACTCTAGTAGTCTTGAGTTTGTTAGGAACCTGTTGCCACTTTGCTTTCGGTTCTACACCGGCTCCGCTCCCCGAGGCAGCGCCAGTCTCAGTCTCGGCGCCGGTCTCGATGCCGGTCTGAGTCTGAGCGCCGGTCTCAGTCTCAGTACCGGTCTGCGTATCGGTCTCAGTCCCCGATGCCACCGGTGGGCCCAACAATAACATCGTTTGATCGTCGGTAAGGCTAAAAAATTCGTCTGCCGCCCGGTAGGCTTCGTAGCAATCACCAGAACCCTGCCCTTCATCGTTGCTAGCCATGTTTCCTATGATTAAATCTAGTCAATTAATTCTAGACCTATTAAAATGAATAATGACATAAAAAAGGCCTATTGTTTTGCAGGAATGTTGACTCCTTCCTGGTGCGGCAAATCCCGGGCACTCGATATGTCCTAGTTTGTAGCACAAGTCATGCCGAAATTCACGGAAAATTTCGACATGACCTTTGATAAAAAGTGGACAAATCGAGAACCTGAAATTTGCCGGAACAGAAATGAATCAACATTCCGGCAAAACATAGGCCACTAAGCATCATTCCAGCACAAGTCATATATAGTTTAACCAAGTTTTTGAAAAGAAAAAACAATTCTATTTTTTGTTTATAGCTAAATGCCATAGCTACTGTTTTTTATTTATAGCTAAATACTTATGTTTTTTGTCTAAAGCTAAAAGTATTTAGCTAACAATATTCAGGTCCATAGTCCAAATAATTCAAATTTCATTTGAATGAAATTTGGAACAAATTCAGGTCCTAAAAAATTGCTAATCATTTTTCCTAAATGCTATAAAATGCCTACTGCCCTAAAAAAATCTAGGGTTCATATGAACACCTAGGGTTCATATGAACATCAACACAGTATCAACATATATATGAAATTGCCCTAGCAGAGAGAGAGGAGGGTAGGGGACAGTAGAGGCAGAGCCTTACGGTCGGCGGCAAGGGAAGGCTCTGGCTCGGTCGACGGCGGTGAGGTCGAGGGCGGCGGCAGTGAGCTCGAGGGAGGCGACGGTGAGGTCGACGATGGCCTCGGGCGGCAGCTGTGAGGTCGAGGGCGGCCTCGGGCGGCAGCGGTGTGGTCGAAGATGGCGGGCGGCGGCGCTGTGGTCGAAGGCGGCCTCGGGCGGTGGCGATGTGGTCGAAGGTGGCAGGGCGACGGCGGCGATGGAGCAGTTGGGGGACAGGGGGGCCGGGAGTAGAGAGAGGGGGAAAGGACTTAGCGAAATTTTGAGCCCGGATTTGAGTCAAACTAGCAGTAGCGCGTTTCGCCGAAACGCGCTATAGCTAAGGTAGCTATAGCACGTTCCGATAAAACGCGCTACTGCTATTCCATTCTGTTTTTACTTGTTTTTCACTTTATTTTATTTCCGTTAGCAGCAGCGCCTTACACATAAGCGTGCTACAGCTAAGGATATTAGCAGTAGCGCTGGCCTATATACCAGCTACTGCTATGTTGGGCTAGCCATGTGCGCCCAGTTCGAACATAGCAGCAGCACTTTTCGCTAGTGCGCGCTACTGCTAAAGTCATAGCAGTAGCGCTGTTTATTTAAGCGCCCTGCTACTAAGTAGCAGTAGCGCTTGATTTTGTACAGCGCTACTGGTAAGATTCTGTGTATAGGCTTTTCCCTAGTAGTGATGATTTCTAGCATGTAGTGCTTCTAGTTTGATGAACGCCACCTATGACGAGACAGTTTTAACTTGGCAGTGTGATATCTTGTTGCATGTTGCATATGGTGTCTAGCTTGTATTGCTCCTAATTAGTGTAAACTGCGTCTGCTTAGCTTACACATGATACGTGTGAATATGACACGCTTTCCTGTTTTTGGTACATACTGTATCTGTCTATCACACCATGTTATTACATGAAACTAGTCTTCTGGTGTATCCTGCATCAGTCACTTATGATGGGACACCTTTAAGTTGGCAGTGTGATGTTGGTTTGTGTCTTGAATATGATTTTTAGCATGTAGTGCTTCTAGTTTGATGAACGCCACCTATGACGAGACAATTTTAACTTGGCAGAGTAATACTGATTGCACCTTCCATATTGTGTCTAGCTTGCAGTGCTTCTAGTTTGTTGAAGTGCCTTCTGCTTAGTTACCACATCATAGGTGTGAATATGTCAATCCTCGTATCATGACTTTGCCTTTCACCAGAGTTGTGTTTGTCAGTATCATGCATGAATGAGTTCTGAAGAGCGAATTTTATTCCTTTTTCTTGTCGGTTTGACCTCACAATGCAAAATCAATAAAGCGGAAGGAAATTTGTAAGGCATTCGATGATGGTGGTTCTTCCGAGAAACTGAAACTGAGGGTCTCTACAGATTCTACTCCGCCATCCTCCCAACAAGATTCGAAAGGCAAAGCAAGGCTAGACAGTCAACGTAGTTGTGTAGATGATGAACACAACACCCCTACTCCACCATCACAGACGCTTGCTCTAACTTGGCACAATTATATGTGGTTGCATGTTGCATATGATGTCTAGCTTGTATTGCTTCTAACTTTGTTGAATTGCATCTGCTTACTTTACACATAATATGTGTGAATATGAGACGTGTTCCTGTTTCTACAACATACTATATCTGATCACACCATGTTCTTACATCAGACTACTGTTCTTGCATATCCCGCATCAGTCACTTATGATAAGGCACCTTTAGGTCGCCACTGTGATATTGGTTGTGTCTTGCATATGATTTCTAGTATGAATATCTTCTAGTTTGTTGAAACGCCAGACAGTTTGAACTTGGCAGAGTGATATTGGTTGCATCTTTCATATAGTGTCTAGCTTGAAGTGCTTCTAATTTGTTGAAATACCTTCTTCTTAGTTACCACATCATAGGTGTCAATATGTCATGATGTCCTATTTTTCTTACATATTCCATCCTTGTATCATGTGTTTTCCTTTCATCCGAGTAGTGTTCGTCAGTATCATGCATGAATGAGTTCTGAAGAGCAAATTTTATTCCTTTTTCTTCTCGGTTTGACTTCACAATGCAAAAACAATACAACTGAAGGAAATTAGTCCGGCAGTCGATGATGGTGGTCCTTTGGAGCAACTCAAACAGAGGGTCTCTACAGATTCTACTCCGCCATCCTCCCAACAAGATTCGCAAGACAACACAAGGCTGGACATTCAACGTAGTTATGTAGATGCTGAGCACATCTACCGTACTCCACCATCACAGGTGCTTGCTCTAACTTGGCACTATTTTATGTGGTTCATGTTGCGTATGATGTCTAGCTTATATTGCTTCTAACTTTGTTGTATTGCATCTGCTTACTTTACACATAATGCCTCTGAATATGACACATGTTCCTGTTTCTAGAACATACGTGTAGATGATGAGCACATCTCCCCTACTCCACCATCACACGTGCTTCCTCTAACTTGGAACTGTTATATGTCACTACAAAAAAATACACTTCCGTGATGATACATGTTTGTCACAGTAGGTCACGTTTCCTGTCATGCATGTACATCCATGACAAATTTATGACAAAATCAATATAGTCATACCTGTGCTGTCATAGAAGTGTTCCATGACATTACCAAAATTATCATCACGGAAGTGTCCACTTCCATGACGATAAATCGCGCGTCACAGAAGTGCTTTCGCCAAGGGTGACTGACACGTGCCATCCACCGTACGGAATGCTGTTAAGCTATCGGGTCCGATTTTGGATCCGATGACCCGTTAACAGCCCCGACCAATGGGGATTTTCCACGTGTAAAATCATCATTGGGTGGAGGAAACACATGTCGGCTCACTGTTGGGACAAATGTCATCCACTCATTGGACCCAAAGCGCCTATGATACGTTGACACGTGGCACAGCCCAACAGAGGCCCATTCCTGTGAAAAGGCCGGTATGTTTGACTTGGTCAAAAGGTGGTGGGTCGGCCCACGGCAAGCATGTTAACGGTCTGTTCGCATATAGCCCATTTACAGCCCGCTAACCCTGGGCCCGTTTACGACCTATCCGAATTAGGCCAGTAGCATCATTTGGGCCGTCCAATATAATTCCAGCCCGTTATAACTTCTGGCCTGTGTATGGCCCATGACGTCTTTCGGCCCATATGAGGCCCTTATTACTTTCGGCCTATTAACGGCCCGTGGTCAAACTGACCCGTAATGAAAAGTGTTTCACTTTATACCCATTAACTGCCCGTGGCAAAACTGGCTCGTAATGAACAGTGTATCACTTTATACCCATTAATGGCCCATTATTCCGTTGGGCCGTTTCGAGCCCATGTTATCTTTCGGCCTTCTCGGGGCCCATTTATTCTTGGCCTCATTTCCACTGTCACAGCCCAGTTCTGGCCTTGCCTGTCTTGCATTAACCTCCATGCATCATGTCTAAATTTTTATGAAACTTTGAAATGGGGGCTGATAAACCCTAGCAGCAAATGAAATTCAACTAGAATCCAAATAAACTCATTTTCACTGAACCCAAAATGCCCTTCTAAAATGTTCATCATCTTTGCCTTGGTCTAGAACCTCTGACAAAAATGGTTCACATTTTTCTAAGACATCATTGGGTCATTGAATTAAATCTTATGCTATTTGCATTTGGGCATTTAAATGCTAAATAATATTTTAAATGTCCAAATATTCATGAACTAAAATGCTTAGTGTTGGAATTATTCCAAACAGTAGCCTTGAGCAGTTTCATGAATTTTGTGATTGTTTGAGTATTTTTAATAAAGCCCTAAAGTTACAGAATAATTAGAAAACAGAAACAAAAATTAGAAAAGAGAGCTAACTCACTTGGACCTACCTAATGTGCGGCCCACCTGGCCGGCCCAGCTGGCAGCCCAGCCAACTGGCCCAGCCCATCACCGCCTCCTCCCTGTCGCCTTCCTCCTCGCGCGAGTAGGCGAGGGCGTGTGGCCACCGCGCGTCGGCACGCGCCCGAGCCACCTCCTGCTTCCGCCGCTTCTGGAGCCAGCCCCGAGCGCCACACACTCCCCCTCGCCCCTCTGCACCTCTCCTCTCTCCCCCTGGACCCCAACCCCTCCTCTGCTCCCCTCTCGCGCGCACCACCGAGCGGAACTCGTCGCCACCGTCACCGTTCACCATGGCCACCGCCTCCCCCTTGCCTCACTGACCTATCCACGAGCCCCGCCACCGTCTCCAACGCCTTCTGCACCAGTCCAAGCAACGGCGGAAGCCCCGAATCACCGTCCCCATCATCTTCTTCAACCTCGGTCCACCGAAGATCCCCTTCGCCGCCCGCTTGCTCCGGCGCTTCCCCGGGCCAAACGAGCCACCCATCCGACTCCCTGTGAGCCCCGCCATCATCCCCCCTCTCCCCATGGTCGATTTCTCACTGCAACACCGATGACCGCGAGTCCCGTATGCCGCCGCCGCACGAGCTTCTCACCGACGAGGTTTCGGTGACCAAATGGTCCCGGGCGTGCGCCCAACATGTTCACCGCCGCGTGTAGAGTCTTCCCAATGCCACGCTGCGCTTGTTTGCACGCCCGTAGCGCCTAACCCGAGCGGGCCCGAGCTTCGGCCGCCGCTGCACTGCTCGCCGTCGTCATTTCCGGCTGCTGCAGGCCCGGCGACCACCACCGTTGGATGCGCCGCTCCTCTAGCGTCCTGAAGAACCCAGCCGCGTGCCAATCGGTGCACCAGAGGGGTTCTCCGAAGCCCCTCGCCGCTGCTGACCTCGCCGACGACTGATCGCCGGCGATTTTGACCCGTTCGACCCGGGGTTTGGCCTCCTTGGGGTCAACACACGTGGGCCCCGCCCCTGACAAGATTAGTTTAGGACTAATTACCCCGCTGACACTGACAGTGGGCCCAGTGGCTGCTAATTTGATTAGTTAGATTTAATTAACCCTGTTAGTTAATTGTGTCACTGACGTGTCGACCCCACTGGTCAGGTTTGACCTGGACTGGGTCAGTTGACCTGCTAACGTCACGGTGACGTAGTGCTGACGCGATAACTCATTTTCTGGATTAATTTTAATTCAGGAAATTTTAGAAAATATTCTAAACTTCTAAAATTCATAGTAATCCAACCATAACTCCAAATCAAACAAATTATATATGGAAAATTATCAGAAAAATTCAATCTATCCATCTGTACTGGTTTCTTGCATGTTAGAATACTTTTACCTTGCTGTTTAGGTGAAACAAGTTAATTCACTAATATGATTTCATGAAATGGGTTTGCATTTGAATCTTTGGTTCAAATGGACTCATTCCAATCTGTTCTAGCTTGCATTAGCCCAAAACACATTCATATTGCCATGTCATAGCATGCATCATATTGTTGCATTGCATTGATTATGTTCCCTTTTGTTTGCCGGTGTTTGTCCCCTTTCGATAGACGTGGTTCCGACGATGAGTTCGATGACACCGATGAAGAATTCTACTATCTTCAGAAGTGCCAGGCAAGCAAAACCCCCTTGTTCATTCCGATACAATCCCACTCTCTCGCTCCTGCTCTCTTTTACTGCATTAGGACAACATCGATTCAACTGTTACATGCTGCGGTAGTTGAACCCCTTATCCTCTGCATGACCTGTCATTGCCACAGTAAATAGATGAAACCCACTAGCATGAGTAGGAGTTGTTTGTGCCTTGATGTGCCTACTCATTCATGCTCGTTTGTCATGCCTGCTACTGCTTAGAGTTGAGTCGGGTCTGATTCATCGGGAATGAATTGGAATGGTGATGAACATGTCCTACTGTGTGTGAGCTAAGTGTGTGAACACGATTTGGTAAAGGTAGCAGTGAGAGGCCATGTAGGAGTACATGGTGGGTTGTCTCATTGAAACCGTCCTCAGGAACTGAGTTCTATGTTTGTGATCCATGAAACAGCTATTACCACACGTTGGGCCCTGAAATATGACCCCGCTCGACTTATTGACCCCTCTCGTCCTCTATTCAGGAGTTGCAAGTAGTTTCCGGTGTTTGTAGTATGCTAGGGGCCGCACGCAGCGCTGACCATAGGGGTGGGCTGTGTTGCGGTAGGCACGTGGCACGGTCTACCGGGCGCCCGTTTGGTGTCCCAGGAACCCTGCACACATCGTTTGGGGCTGTGAGCGAAACTCCGGCCGGATCTCCTCGCGGATGGAACCTGAATAGGCGATAAACCTGGACTAGAGACTTGTGTGGTTAGTTAGGTCGTGGTCTACACCCACGTCGGCTTTCGCTTAAAGTCTGCCGAGCACATGTCGTGTGCAGACGCTAATTGGTGGAAACATGTGTGAAGAAGTACACCCCTGCAGGGTTATAAATGATCTATTCGAATAGTCGTGTCCGCGGTAATGGACTTCTGGGTTGCCTATAACAGTTCATAGACAAGTGAAAGTGGATACTCTAAAATACGCAAGATAAGCATGAGTGTTATGGATGGCGTTCTCGTAGGGAGATGGGAGCGGAACCACAGTGGTGTATTGATAAGGTGAATGTGTGGACTCGTGTGCGCCACCTAAAAAGAGTTACTTGCAGTCGTAGTTCAGGATAGCCATCGAGTCAAAGCTGGCTTGCTGTAGTTAAACTCCACCACCCCCTTTATTGATACTGATGCATATGTAGTCAGTTCCGATGTAAGTCTTGTTGGGTACATTTGTACTCACGTTTGCCTATTCTATGTTTTGCAGAGAGACGTCAGTCTCGCTAGTAGTTCCGTGTGGACTTTGACGTTTAGCTTGATACCTCAGCTACGATCTTGTGCCCTCGGCAGGATCTGGTAGATAGTCAGGCTTCTCAGCCTTTTTCATTTGTAGATGTCTGTACTCAGACATGTTAGGCTTCCGCATGTACTTTGATTTGTATGCTCTGAATGTTGGGGTCATGAGACCCATGTTTGTAATATCTCGCTCCTCGGAGCCTAATGAATAAATACTTTGAGTCATAGAGTTATGTTGTGATGCCATGTTGTATTTACACATATCGAGCATATTGTGTGTATGATTGAAATGCTTGGTATGTGTGGGATCCGACAATCTAGTTGTTTATCCTTGGCAGCCTCTCTTATGGGGAAATGTAGTCTAGTGCTTCCTTGAGCCATAGTAGTCCGCTACAGCCCGGTTCACCGGAGTCCTGCTAGCCCAACACTACTGCTCAGGACACTTGACTGGCAGGCATGTGTTTCACTTCGTTCGTGTGTCTGTCCCTTCGGGGAAATGTCACGCGATGACATCCGGAGTCCTGCCTAGCCTGCTACAGCCCGGGTGACCGGAGTCCTGTTAGCCCAGTGCTACAGCCCGGATTCACACGCTGCTGACCGACATGCTCGAAGTTGATTCATGTATGCCTGTCCCCATGGGTTAGTGCCGCTTTGGGTTCACGACTAGCCATGTCGGACCGGGTTCTTTGTCATATGGATGCTAGCGACACTATCATATACGTGAGCCAAAAGGCGCAAACGGTCCCGGGCCAGGTAAGGTGGCACTCGTGGGAATACCGTGCGTGAGGCCGCAAAGTGATATGATGTGTTACATGCTAGATCGGTGTGACTTAGGATCGGGGTCCTGACAGTGTTGGTATCAGAGCCTGACTGCCTGTAGGATTACCAAACCAAACTGGTCGAAGTTGAGTCTAGAAATGCTTTAGTTATATAAGGGAATTGAATGTGGGATGGAACGTAAGGCTCCTTTTACTCCTTATACCTCATGCCCTCTGATCTGAGTCATCCTTTTCCTTTCTACGGGGATTAAGAACTAGGCCTTCTCATATATCTATTAGGATGACGTGTTACTAATCCATAGACTTATAAGATTGTTGGTTCCAGGCCTCAATTCCGTTTCTACTACTTTTAGTATGTTGTCAGCTGAACCAGAACCCTGATATTGTGCTTCTGAGTGGTTATGCCACCATTTTTGCGGGATGTCTCAAATAATTTTGAGCATTTACAGCCGTTATGCTGTCCGAGTCATCCCAGGTCTCTCCATAGTCTGATGCATTTGCAAATCCTTTCCTCCCGTTCCCGTTGTCCTTTGGACAGAAAAAGCTCACTAACCGATCAGTTGAGGTACTTTATTGCCTCGACATATATGTTGGAGCTATTATTATGACATAGATGTTTTAGGGAGTCACCTAGTAATCTAGCCATGTTTTGTGTTCCCAGTGTGATGATTCTGGCCACCATTCTCGAAAGCATCCCGTGATGCCATTTAGTAGTAGGCATTCTATTTCTGGGTTCTTGAACCCAAGGTTCACTCTACTTAATTCGTGTAGACAGTGTTGCTCGTTCCCTTAGGATATTAGTAAACTTGCGACAGTCCTCGAGGTCTGTGGTATTTCCTTCTTCCAAATACCATGAACCATTAAGGCAGATGTTCTTGAACCAAATATCACAATCAGAGTACTCTTGAGGAGTTCTCCATTCAAAATTGTGATTCTGCCAGTCCTACCTCTCTGCATGGGTTATCCGGAAGAAAACTGTTGAACTTGGTTCGGCATACTAATCTATGCACCCACAACTCAGAAAGTTATATGTTCCTTGAGTTGACCCTACTCAGTTGTATTCCGACCCTAGTCTATCAATTGATAGTCAGGAATAGTTGTGCATTCGTGTTCGTCGATGCCTATTATTCTTGTGGTCCGTCGAGCCGTTCTATTTCAGAATGACTAGGAGAAACAAACCCCAGTACCTCATCCATTTCTAGGATTGGGTCGAAGTAGTTGTATTCTGCAGATCAAATGCAATCAAGCATTTGTTCTGTTCTACCTTGGAGTGTTACCATCTTTATGTCAAGAGTGTCATGAGAATTGCACCACCTCTTATGAATTCTTGACGCAGTAATACTTCTCACCATCGTCATTCATTCCTCGGCCCTCGTGTTGTGGTAACCGGAATGCCGACAAGTGAATTGTGATGTGTGAAATCAATGCTCCGAGCAACTCGTTGCTTGGTAGTAAATGGAAAATATTCTCATTCTTAGCGTGTTGATTATTAAATCATCATCCTAAGATTGACCATGCTACCTAGTCCTTATTTCTGGTGCACTCTTCGATCAATGAGTTAGGGATTATCCAATCCCTTGCTTATTTAATCATATCGTCTTGCCGTGAAAAGCAAGATTGTTCTCGAGCTTAGTAACATATCGGTGGCTCGTGATTTTCCGATTATCTTCCCGGAAGTATCACTAGGTTGTTCCCTGAGTATTATATTGAGTTCGTGATCAAGTTGGTTTTCTTATAAATCACCCCTTCTCCAAGAATCTGTGTTGGATATCCCTGAGCTAGTTGGTTGAGCTAGACAACAACTTGGAGAGTTGGAAGGTAAAAGCTTTTCTTAACTTAGTTCATCTCTAAGGGATATCTTCTATGTGTGTGCTGAAGAAACGTGATATCTTCATCGATTGGTCCTCGTGATCAGTTGTTGGATCTATTGCCTTGACAAAACTTTGACTTGAGTGTGGGCTATCGTCAAGTCAAATCAGAGCCAACGATGTTCGTAATGTTGTCTTACTCGTGGTTGATCCCACGAGCATACATCATTACATCTTTTGGTCTGACCAATACTATCACCGTGTTCACATGATGGTGGACGTCCAGTGATATGGAAATTCGGATGAGTTGCTGTTGAGCCCATTAGCAGCATTTTGTCTCCCCCCATGACTCATGTTGAACATCAACTTAGTGTTGGAAACTTTTGTAAGCATTTCTTCGTGTTTCATTCATGAAGCTTATGCTTGGATGAAAGAAGTGACTTTCTCCAAGTTCACGTGCATTAGGTGTAAGTTGCCGCCATGAATTTGAGAAAGGGTTGTTTTGTTTCCCTTGGAATCATCCCAAGTCAGTCATGCATGTGCGAAGTATTCCATGGTTTGATAGGCTCGCTACCTCCACTCCATGTGTAATTCCTTGCACCTCAAGCCACTGATTGATTTGTTCAAGGAGAAGAAGTTTCTTCTTAAGAATCATGACTTATGTTAGGACTTCATTATCCTCGATGATGGTTCCCCACCTGAACTCGATAGTGTTTTATTATAAGACTACAACATGGTCACGCTTGTCTAGGACAGTGGGTTCACAGGTGTGTAGCAAAACTTGGTCATGTTTTGGAGCTTGCTATCGTAGTTCATCTCCTGAGAGTCTCGCAACGTTATCTCGTCGGTTTGTGTTGCAAACTTTCTTCTCCCGACATGCTGTCTGAAATATCCTGTTATCAACCAGATCTGAATCTCAGGCATATATGATGGTTGGAACATGCCCATCATTTGCATTTTGTTCCCAGCTTGCACCCTATCGTGCCAATTCCTCCATGGGCTGTCCTTCTCAGCAGTTGATGCCCAGGATCATCTTCAAAAGTGGTCCTGTCATGGGTCCCATCCATTTCCGGTGATAAGCAAAAGTCATCCATCGCGTTGTCTTCAACAAGGTAGTCCACATCATCCATTCTAGTCCGAGTATGCCCTCCCTTCGTACTCCGCCAAACGATTGTTGTGGTTTCCCTTAGGCTGGTATAAAGAGTGTCATTGGTCTCTGAATCAAAAGTAATTCTTTTGCCACTCAAGGGAATAATTTTACGAGTCACCTCCTCGATGGTGTCCTGTTATGGGATCATGACAATTATCTCCTCGCTACTTTGAAACCTTGCACCATCTTACTACTACGTGGAATTATTGCCAACAAAATTGAACCCTTGACATCTATGTCTTCCCATCACCCTGATGCATATTTTGCCTCTCAGCTCCAGAAATGTATCTATGTCTCATTCCGTGAGTTGATCTTGTGATCCTTGGGATGATCCTAAGTTGCTCGAACCTCAAGAAAATCGATTCTTCTAAAATCCTCTCTTTCTTCTCATTGTCATGTTGGATGTAGTTCTCAAAGCAAGACGTTGAGATCAACATGATGCAATAAATCAACATCCTCGAGAAAGACATCTGGACCGTGAAGATTATGTTAGTTTGCGTTCCCCCTTCATCTTGCCCTACGCTTGAATCTCGGGACGAGATTCTTGTTTAGTGGGGGTGAGCTGTCACAACCCAGTTCTGGCCTTGCCTGTCTTGCATTAACCTCCATGCATCATGTCTAAATTTTTATGAAACTTTAAAATGGGGGCTGATAAACCCTAGCAGCAAATGAAATTCAACTAGAATCCAAATAAGCTCATTTTCACTGAACCCAAAATGCCCTTTTAAAATGTTCATCATCTTTGCCTTGGTCTATCACCTCGGACAAAAATGGTTCACATTTTTCTAAGACATCCTTGGGTCACTGAATTAAATCTTATGTTATTTGCATTTGGGCATTTAAATGCTAAATAATATTTTAAATGTCCAAATATTCATGAACTAAAATGCTTACTGTGGAATTATTCCAAACAGTAGCCTTGAGCAGTTTCATGAATTTTGTGATTGTTTGGGTATTTTTAATAAAGCCCTAAAGTTACAGAATAATTAGAAAACAGAAACAAAAATTAGAAAAGAGAGCTAACTCACCTGGACCTACCTACTGTGCAGCCCACCTGGCCGGCCCAGCTGGCAGCCCAGCCAACTGGCCCAGCCCATCACCGCCTCCTCCCTGTCGCCTTCCTCCTCGCTCCAGTAGGCGAGGGCGTGTGGCTACCACGCCTCGGCACGCGCCCGAGCCACCTCCTGCTTCCCCCGCTTCTGGAGCCAGCCCCGAGCGCCACACACTCCCCCTCGCCCCTCTGCACCTCTCCTCTCTCCCCCTGGACCCCAACCCCTCCTTTGCTCCCCTCTCACACGCACCACCGAGCGGAGCTCGTCGGCACCGTCACCGTTCACCATGGCCACCGCCTCCCCCTCGCCTCACTGACCTATCCACGAGCCCCGCCACCGTCTCCTACGCCTTCTGCACCGGTCCAAGCAATGGAGGAAGCCCCGAATCGCCGTCCCCATCACCTTCTTCAACCTCGGTCCACCGGAGATCCCCTTCGCCGCCTGCTCGCTCTAGCGCTTCCCCGGGCCAAATGAGCCACCCATCCGACTCCCTGTGAGCCCCACCGTCATCGCCCCTCTCCCCATGGTCGATTTCTCGCTGCAACGCCGATGACCGCGAGTCCCGTATGCCGCCGCCGCACGAGCTCGTCACCGACGAGGTTCCGGTGACCAAATGGTCCCGCGCGTGCGCCCAACATGTTCACCACCGCGTGTAGAGTCTTCCCAATGCCATGCTGCGCTGGTTTGCACGCCGTAGCGCCTAACCCGAGCGGGCCCGAGCTCCGCCCGCCGCTGCACTGCTCGCCATCGTTGTTTCTGGCTGCCCCATGCCCGGCGACCACCACCGTTGGATGCGCCGCTCCTCTAGCGTCCTGAAGAACCCAGCCGCGTGCCAAACGGTGCACCAGAGGGGTTCTCCGAAGCCCCTCGCCGCCGCTGACCTCGCCGGCGAATCAACGCCGGCGAGTTTGACCCGTTCGACCCGGGGTTTGACCTCCCTGGGGTCAACACACGTGGGCCCCGCCCCTGACTAGATTAGTTTAGGACTAATTACCCCGCTGACACTAACAGTGGGCCCAGTGGCTGCTAATTTGATTAGTTAGATTTAATTAACCCTGTTAGTTAATTGTGTCACTGATGTGTTGACCCCACTGGTCAGGTTTGACCTGGACCGGGTTAATTGACCTGCTGACGTCACGGTGACGTAGTGCTGACGCTATAACTCATTTTCTGGATTAATTTTAATTCAGGAAATTTCAGAAAATATCCTAAACTTCTAAAATTCATAGTAATTCAACCATAACTCCAAATCAAACAAATTATATATGGAAAATTATCAGAAAAATTCAATCTATCCATCTGTACTGGTTTCATGCATGTTAGAACACTTCTACCTTGCTGTTTAGGTGAAACAAGTTAATGCACTAATATGATTTCATGAAATGGGTTTGCATTTGAATCTTTGGTTCAAATGGACTCATTCCAATCTGTTCTAGCTTGCATTAGCCCAAAACACATTCATATTGCCATGTCATAGCATGCATCATATTGTTGCATTGCATTGATTATGTTCCCTTTTGTTTGCCGGTGTTTGTCCCCTCTCGATAGACGTGGTTCTCACGATGAGTTCGATGACACCGATGAAGAATTATATTATCTTCAGAAGTGCCAGGAAAGCAAAACCCCCTTGTTCATTTCGATACAATCCCACTCTCTCGCTCCTGCTCTCTTTTACTGCATTAGGACAACATCGATTCATTTGTTACATGCTGCGGTAGTTGAACCCCTTATCCTCTGCATGACCTGTCATTGCCACAGTAAATAGATGAACCCCACTAGCATGAGTAGGAGTTGTTTTAGCCTTGATGTGCCTACTCATTCATGCTTGTTTGTCATGCCTGCTACTGCTTAGAGTTGAGTCGGGTCTGATTCATCGGGAATGAATTGGAATGGTGATGAACATGTCCTATTGTGTGTGAGCTAAGTGTGTGAACACGATTTGGTAAAGGTAGCAGTGAGAGGCCATGTAGGAGTACATGGTGGGTTGTCTCATTGAAACCGTCCTCAGGAACTGAGTTCTATGTTTGTGATCCATGAAACAGCTACTACCACATGTTGGGCCCTGAAATATGACCCAGCTCGACTTACTGACCCCTCTCGTCCTCTGTCCAGGAGTTCCAAGTAGTTTCTGGTGTTTGTAGTATACTGGGGGACGCACACAGCGCTGACCATAGGGGTGGGCTGTGTTGCGGTAGGCACGTGGCACGGTGTACCGGGCGCCCGTTTGGTGTCCCAGGAACCCTGCACACATCGTTTGGGCCTGTGAGCGAAACTCCGGCCGGACCTCCTCGCGGATGGAACCCGAATAGGCGATAAACCTGGACTAGAGACTTGTGTGGTTAGTTAGGTCATGGTCTACACCCACGTCGGCTTTCGCTTGAAGTCTACCGAGCACATGTCATGTGCAGACGCTAAGTGGTGGAAACATGTGTGAAGAAGTACACCCCTGCAGGGTTATAAATGATCTATTCGAATAGCCGTGTCCACGGTAATGGACTTCTGGGTTGCCTATAACAGTTCATAGACAAGTGAAAGTGGATACTCTAAAATACGCAAGATAAGCGTGAGTGCTATGGATGGTGTTCTTGTAGGGAGACGGGAGTGGAACCATAGTGGTGTATTGATATGGTGAATGTCTGAACTAGTGTGTGCCACCTCAAAAGGGTTACTTGCAGTCGTAGTTCAGGATAGCCACCGAGTCAAAGCTGGCTTGCTGCAGTTAAACTCCACCACCCCCTTTATTGATACTGATGCATATGTAGTTAGCTTTGATGTAAGTCTTGTTGGGTACATTTGTACTCACGTTTGCCTATTCTATGTTTTGCAGAGAGATGTCAGTCTCGCTAGTAGTTCCGTGTGGACTTCGACGTTTATCTTGATACCTCAGCTACGATCTTGTGCCCTCGGCAGGATCTGGTAGATAGTCAGGCTTATCAGCCTTTTTCATTTGTAGATGTCTGTACTCAGACATGTTAAGCTTCCGCATGTGCTTTGATTTGTATGCTCTGAATGTTGGGGTCGTGAGACCCATGTTTGTAATATCTCGCTCCGCGGAGCCTAATGAATAAATACTTTGAGTCGTAGAGTTATGTTGTGATGCCATGTTGTATTTACACATATCGAGCATATTGTGTGTATGATTGAAATGCTTGGTATGTGTGGGATCCGACAATCTAGTTGTTTATCCTTGGCAGCCTCTCTTATGGGGAAATATAGTTTAGTGCTTCCTTGAGCCATAGTAGTCCGCTACAGCCCGGTTCACCGAAGTCCTGCTAGCCCAGCACTACTGCTCAGGACACTTGACTGGCCGGCATGTGTTTCACTTCGTTCCTGTGTCTGTCCCTTCGGGGAAATGTCACGCGGTGACATCTGGAGTACTTCCTAGCCTGCTACAGCCCGGGTTACCGGAGTCCTGTTAGTCCAGTGCAACAGCCCGGATTCACACGCTACTGACCGACATGCTCGAAGTTATTCATGTATGCCTGTCCCCATGGGTTAGTGCCGCTTTGGGTTCACGACTAGCCATGTCGGCCCAGGTTCTGTGTCATATGAATGCTAGCGACACTATCATATACGTGAGCCAAAAGGCGTAGACGGTCCCGGGCCAGGTAAGGTGGCACCCGTGGGAATACCGTGTGTGAGGCCGCAAAGTGATATGATGTGTTACATGCTAGATCGGTGTGACTTAGGATCGGGGTCCTGACATCCACATTCGTTAACTTACGGCCCGTTACTTTCATTTTTTGCTTGTGGGCCAAATTCAGCCCTTGGTTACAGTCGGCCCGTTTGTGGCCCGTTAATACGCTGGGCCGTTTCCATAGCGTCATCAAAATACGGACGATTAACGACGGCCCGTTATGGTTGGCCCATGAACGGACGATTTCAACTCTAGCCCATTTATGGCCATAATGTGGTATGTTATTGGCCCATGTTTGGCCAACCGATCATAAGCCCGTAGAAGGCCAATTGATGATACGGCCCATAGAAGGCCCATTGTGTCTACGGCCCGTATAAGGCCCATTCTTTCTACGCCACGTAGAAGGCCTATTGTTTCTATAGCCCTTAGAAGGCCCATTGTTTCTACGGCCTGTAGGAGGCCCATGTTAACAACAGCCGGTGGGCATCAAAGTTTGCCACCAGTGCAAATATAGGGAACACCCTTGACAACATCGAACAATGTCTCTCCTTGTTTCACAAAGGGTCTCTGGTAGGGAATGGACTTGTGTCTGGAGCGCAGATACAACATTGTTTTGAGCTTGCATATCTTGATCATCAGGCAGTTTGGACGAGATTGCCTTAACAACAAAGCTAGTATTACGCAGGAACGTGCTTTTGGCACTGTTAGTGGACAGGTACTGACCCACTACAGCAAGAGCTAACATTGCGGTTATGGTTGCCTCGCCACCTTCAGAAGGTGGCGGTTCCACCATTTTATCCATGGCTCGCTGAAAAGTTGTGGTTTTACATTAGTAGTACCAGAACATAAGATATTAAGGAGGCAACAAAACCAAACAAAATAGCTTTGGTCTATATACAGAACTTATTCTCGTGAACCCATGTAAAATAATAGTTGTATTTTATTGCAAAGTACATAATCAAACCAGGTTCCAAACATATGACCATGTACCATCGCTAATGTATTGTCTATTTCTTCACATTGTATTGAGGGCTAAGGATAAAGAGACGAAGTTTATAATACGGTAAGCATAGTATGAGATCATTCATATCACAAACAACCAAGAACAGACAAACATGCAATTGTAACATTGTGTGGGCAAGTCCTGCATGGAACTAGATTACAGGTCAAGATCAAAGGAACATCACTCCTCTCTTTTAACCCTTGTAAGGTGCAATGATACGCTAAGACAATTGTGTATAAAATTGAAAAGAGTAATAGATATTGGCTGCAAACCATGCAGTTCAAGGCACAAGTCAGAGTAAGTAGTAGTTAAAAGGCATGAGGATTAAGGACTTACAACAACGGCTTTGACTGGTGTAGTCATGCCCTTCTTCTTGCTGGTGTGACAGTCCTTGAAGATTTCCACAGCATTTGGTTCAGGTACTTTTTGGTCCTTGCGGGCTTTCCTCTGCATTTGGAACAAGTCAATATAGATCTGATAATATGGTACAACAAAATGAGTGAAACAACAGCTAATTACAAGAGCCTCGCAGTGTGCAATATAGCTACGAGATCCTGTCATCTATTGGAATTTCACTTTCGTACGGTTGGCCTTGTTCGTTGAACAGTTCACCTACAAGAAGATAGATTTGTGTGGCACATGCGTAAATAGGACTTGAACATGTGATCTGATGACATATATATAGTGTACCTGATACTTCGGATCGGACCAGTGTTTAAGGAGGCCTCTCCAATCTTCATCAGATATATTTTCCACTGGAGATATTTGGGCAAGTTCACTGTTAGCCTTGCCTTCAAAGTGAGTTTTCCTCAAGTTATACCGATACTGTCGCAGAGCAGACTTGAAAACATGGGTGCAAGCTTGTTCGTTGCATCATCTTGGCTATCCAACCTAAACCTCATCTGTTGAAAATTATGGGAGTCTCATTATCAGCAACCTAGAAAGTATTGGACAGAGCAACACGATATTACTAGTTTCTATACATAACCATACTTACAAATAAATGGTCGAGGAAGGTGTTGAACTGGGTTTCGTCTTTGTCATTCCTGTACTGAATCCATGTTGGGAGGATACATACATGACACCTAACAGCAACCGCTGCCTCTGATACTAACTTGGCTGACTCTGTAGCATCACGTGGCCTTTTTAAACCTGCCTCAAAATGGATCTCCATTCTTCCTCCTCTAGATTTAGTAAACCTATCGAGCATTATCCCTAATGTTTGTTTCCTCTTGCGCCTAGGTGCTAGTCCAACAAAAAATATATTATGTGTCAGTGTACATCAAACTATGAGACTACGTATAAAGAAGCATGCAACTGTAACTTCACTCCAGCAACTACCTTCTTGCTGTTGAAGCTCACAAAGTTCATCTGATCTTGCCAACTCATCTTGTGTCAAGAGTGCTTCGAAAGTAGTGTCAGGTGGCAAGGGAGCTTGGGAATGTGCTGCTAGCTGAGTTGACCAACGAGTAAATCATGCAGCTGGTGGTACTGTGGAAGGTGTTGCAACAACTAGTGTTGTCTCTGCTTGTTTGGTGGCAGCTATTTGTTTCTATTTGGCTTGTTCTGCAGCTTGTGTAGCACGGGATACCCTGTCGGTACAATTTTCCGCTGGACTTTGACCTTCTATTGCACCATCAATACCAGCGGAATCTGCAGGATTGTTCCGCTTCCCTTTCCATGTTGTTCTGTCTTGCTTCCTCTTTCTTTGTGCCAAGTTAAGTCAAGCCGACAAGAAAAACGAATAACAATTTAGTTCTTTAGAACAAATGTACTTTGATGTAAGAACATGGTGTGATAGACAGATATTGTATGTTCTAGAAACAGGACACGTGTCTTAGTCACAAGTATAATGTGTAAAGTAAGCAGATGAAATTCAACAAAATTAGAAGCAATATAAGCTAGACATCATACATAACATGCAACCACATATAACAGTGCCAAGTTAGAGGGAGTACCTATGATGGTGCTCATGACCAACACAGCTACGTTGAGTGTCTATGCATGTGTTGTCTTGGAAATCATCTTGGGGGATGGAGGAGTAGAATCTGTAGAGGCCCTCCATTTGGAAGGAGCACCTTCATCCGCTGCCTTGCTAACTTCCTTCCGCTTTATTGATTTTGAATTGTCAAGTAAAACCGACAAGAAAAAGAAATAAAATTCACTCTTCAGAACTCATTCATGCATGATACTGACAATCACTACTTTGATGTAAGGCAAACACATGATTCCAGGATGGAATAATACGAAAAACAGGACGGCATGGCATATTCACAACTGTTTGTGTAAACTAAGCAGAAACCATTTCACCAAATAAGAAGCAATGCAAGCTAGACACCACGTGAAAGATGCAACCAATATGACTCTGCCAAGTTAAAAGTGTCCCATCATAAATGGCATTTCAACAAATTAGAAGAAGCGCATGCTATAAATCATATCAAAGATGCAACTAATATCACACTGCATATACTGAAGGTGTCTCATCATATTGAATTATGCGGGATACAAAAAAACAATAGTTTTATGTGAGGACATGCTTAATAGACAGATGTACTATGTACTAAATACAGGAAGGCATGTCACAGTAACAGGTATAATGTATAAGCTAAGCAGAATAGCACATGAAGTTTAACTAGATTGGAAGAATTACAATCTAGACACCATATGCAACATGCAACCACATATCACGCTGCCAAGTTAGAGCAAGCACCTGCGATGCTAGTGTAGGTGAAATGCGGTAATCAACTACAGAGCTACGTTCACTATCTTCATCAAGCCTTGCTGTTTCTTGAGAATCATGTCGGGAGGCTGACGCTGCATTCTTTAAATGAGGAGTAATCCACTTGCCTGATTGCCTCATCATAAGTGATTTATGAGGGATACACAAGAACATTAGTTTGATGTAAGAACATGGTTAATACACAGATGTACTAGTATGTACCAAAAATAGAAAGGCATGTCATATTCAAAGGTATAATGTGTAAGCTAAGAAGATGCAATTTAACCAAATTGGAAGCAATACAGGCTAGACATCCGACTGGAGTGGTGAGCATGATCATCTAGGACCTGAGAGCCTGGTGGGAGGCAGGCTGCTTCACCACCATCGCGGCTTTTTAGTTGGCTTCCAGGTGATGCCTCTCTTTGCTGGTCTTGTCACTGGCTCGGCTAGTGCCCTGACTAGCTATTTGTCTTCTGGTGCTTACGGGATGGTGGTTCATGTAAAAAATATCTTTCCTTATCTTAATAAAGACTGACTTCGGCCTTTTGTATACAAGCTAGAACCACATGGAACATGCAACCACATATGACACCGAAGTTAAAGCAAGCACCTGGGATGGTGGTTCATTGCGAGCGAGGTCATCAACTTCAAAGCAACGTTTACCGTCTCCATGTGCTTATACTGTACCTATTATAAGGCTGAAACGTGTCTGGCTTATCCACGTACGACGCTGGAGCGACTTCTCTCTTTTCTTTTTTGCTTCTCTCATAAGAGCAGAGTCTGAAATACCCTTGCATAAAAACACAATAGTGTGAGTATGGGTGAAGTGTGTGCGAACTAGTGCACTGTAAAAGTAGCAGATAGCGGGTGGCTGAAAAATAAATGACAGGAGACATATGATAGCTCTACAACATTGCATGCCAAACAAAATTAGATTCTACTACGTATGATTTTGTAATATATGAGCACAGGAAATGCAGGTACTCCTCCAGCACACCAACACATGTGGTCATATCAAGATAACAGTCGACTGAAAATAAATAGGGCAGTCGATTTTTTTAATGAACAGTATGATCTATAAGGAACAGGCAGATGGCCTTCGTCTACCTCCCGCCAGTCACTATTGATGATCTTTCTCGAACCGCAAGCGACCACCGGCCCAGACCCCTGCCTCCGCCGCCTCGCCCTCCCCTCGACCTCACAACATCGCCATGCTTGGCAGCGCCCCTAGGCCATCCCTGTAATCCTGGCCGACCTCTAGATCGGGCGCCAGTAGCTCTAGGCCACACACGCCCCTAAGATAAACACCGAGGCGCTGCTTCCCCGGCGTAATAGGCGGACTAGCGCCTGTTATGCCGGGGAATGCTTCCGTTAATTGGGAATCAACTGACCAGGAATTGAAATTCAGGGGGCGACGGACCTCTGTCGGTGTTCTGGGAACGGGGGTCCCCAGACTTGCCTGCCTGCGGCCTGCGGCGTGGCTCAAAGGGGGCCCAACATGGCCCATCTTCATCAACACAAACCCAAGACCCTCGCGAGGGGCCAAGCCTCGCGGGGCGGACGACACGGAGCTTCCTCAGGCGCAGCCTCGTCAGGCTGGCTCGTGAGGAGGCGGAGAGATCAAGGCGGGGTACCTCACGAGGTGCCCATGACGCAAGCCATGACGACCAAGGGCGCCAGGCGGGCGCCAGCCCGCGCAGTGTCCTCCCTTTCCTCTTTGGTGCAAAGGGAGCAAGCGCAGGCGGGAGGATCAAGCAAAGGCACCCATTTCGGTGCAACGAGACCAAGACCGGCTCTGCGACAAGGAGGAGGTCACTGTGGAGCCCAAGCCAGCGTCATCACCAGAGCCTTTGGTAGGCGAGGACCAACTTTAGTCAGGATAAGTGTACCAGATGTTCCCTTTCAAAATGGCCAACTGTTGGCGCCCTTCCCGCTCAATATTTGGGAAGAGGCCCAGAGCCTTTGCCTATAAATAGGACTAGCCACCCCCGGGGTAGAGGCATCTAGGAAGATCGGAACATCTAGCAACCCGACAGTCAGTTAGATAGGCATCAGAGAGAGAGAAGGGCGATTGAACTCCTCCAAGCAGTTCATCCCCCAGGCCAAGAACAGACCCTCGCGAGGCTGTTCTACCTTGTAGTGTTCATCATCATCAGCCCAAGAGGCAATCCACCACACCACACTGGAGTAGGGTATTACACCGCATCGGTGGCTCGAACCAGTATAAACTCTGTGTCTCTTGTGTCGTTCCTTTGGTAGCTTAGATCTTTGCGAGGCGGACGAGTACGGGTAGGTAGGAAGCGTAATCTCCGCGTGCACCCCATAGTTCGAACCTTAAGGGTCTGCCGGAACCCGAAATCCGACATTTGGCGCGCCAGGTAGGGGTGCACCGGAATCCGCCTTCCACCACCCCGTTCTTCTCCGACCGTCGCGTCCATGTCTGACGCTCGTTGGGCCCGCATCGAGCGCCGAGCCACTCTCGCTTCCCGCGTCGCCCAGACGGCCCCTGTTGGCGGGCGTCCTTGCCGTTCCCCATAGCCTACCATCAACGCCGCCACTGGCCCGGTGGGGAACGAGCAGCAAGCGTCGTCTCAGCACCCTTCCGTGCGGCGAGACGGCCGCACCGCTACTCCCTCGCTCACCCCAGCTGGTTCTTCGTCCCGCATGCTCCGCGCGCCCTTGGAGGCCCGAGCTGCGCTCATCGCGGCAAACGAGCTCCTGCACTACCGTCCCGTCGGCGACGTCTACGAAGAATGGCTCGACCGCGTCGCCGAGCTTGTCTACGCCGCGGGGGGCTCTCGAACACCGTCTTTCCCGCTGCACCGAACCCCGCCTCGCGCGGGCGACGAACCTCCGGGGGCACCTGAGCCGCCTCCTCGCCAAGAAGATGCCCCGGCCGCAAGGCATGTGGCCCCTGGCTGGAACCCGCTCCGCCAGGCACCAGCGCGGCAAGAGCAGAGCTGCCAAGAAGTCCCTCGCCCGCAGGAAGCTGCCCGGGCCCTCCCTGCTCCAGCACATCGTGACTGCGCTCCTGCTCCTGCACGTCAAGACCCCGCGCTGCTCCCAGCTGCGGCGCACGGGGACCCGCAGTACCAAGCTCTCCATCACCCAAGGCCTCCTACGACCATGGCGGGTTGCCGCGCCTTCACCGCCGAACTACGCCGCGTCGCGTGGCCCGACAAGTTCAAGCCAGAACTGCCTCCACGCTACGATGGCACGGCTGACCCTGCGGAGTTCCTCCAGCTCTATGAGCTGGGCATCGAAGCTGCCAACGGAGACGAGAAGGTCATGGCGAACTAGTTTCCCATGGCGCTCAAGGACGGGGCCCGCACCTGGCTCTTGAACCTGGCCCCAGGCACAATCTCCTCCTGGGACCAGATGCGTACCCGCTTCATCGCCAACTTCCAAGGTACCCGCGACCGGCCGCCACCCGTGAGCAACATGCGCCGCATCAAGCAACAACCCGGAGAGACCCTGCAAAAGTACATCCAGCGCTTCAACAGCGCACGCCTCAAGATTCCCAAGGTGTCCGAGGAGGCCATCATCTCAGCCTTCTCCGACGGCGTGCGCGACGTCAAGATGAAGGAAGAGTTGGCGATGCATGAAGACCTGTGCACTTCCTTGGAGTTGTTCACCTTGGCGACCAAGTGCGCCAGGGCTGAGGAAGAGCGCCTTTCCCTCCTCGAGCTACCTGTCGCAGACCCGGAAAAGAAGAAGTCCAAGGCCAAGGATGTGAAGCGCAAGGGGGCTGCCATGCTCGCGGCAGAACCAGACACCAAGCGAGGCAAAGATCAGCCCGAATCCTCCAGGGGCAGCTGGTACTGTGTGTACCATGACCTCCACACCCACAACACCAACGAATGCCAAGAGCTCCGAGTTGTGCGAGAAGGAAGGATCGGCCGTCGCCCCGACCGCGTCGACCGGGGCTACGGCCTAGGAGGAGGAAGAAATGCAGGATGCTGGGAAGACCGCGGCCCACGCCAAGGGTGGCACGATCGAGGACCGCTGGCAAGACCCGCCTCGTGAGGGAGACTGAAGGGATCAACCTCGCAATGATCGCCAGCAAGGTAACACAAGCCTCCCTCCGCTGCCGCCTCATCCAAGAAGAAATGAAGACCACCATCAGGACGAAGGGGTTGGGGGCTTCCAGGAGCCACGCGCGATCACCTGCATCCTGGGCAGAGCTCAAGCCCCAGCCTCTCAATGCATCTTCAAGCAGTTCGCCCGCGAAGTGAACGCAGTCCTCCCAAAGCTCGAAGCCACACGCACTCTCAGGTGGTCATCATGCGCCATCACGTTCAGCTCAGCGGATCAGCTCAAGTGTGCAGCCACAGCCGGAGTTCTCCCGATGCTTTGCTCCCCAATCATCAGCAACGTGGTGGTCACCAAGACCCTCATCGATGGCGGGGCAGGGCTCAACGTCCTGTCCGTGGAAACATTCAACAATCTCCAAGTGCCTTACAATCAGCTTCGGCCAACCAAGCCTTTCTCTGGAGTCACTGACAGCTCCACGGTCCCGATCGGGCAGGTTCGCCTCCCTGTCACCTTCGGAGCATGCAACAACTACCGCACCGAGCTCATCGACTTCGACGTCGCTCACATTCGCCTGCTGTACAACGCCATCCTCGGGTACCCGGCGCTGGCCAAGTTCATGGCTATGACTCACCACGGCTACAACGTCCTCAAGATGCCGGGGAGTGGCGGCGTCATCACGGTGCCCTGTGAGGAGAAAGACGCGGTGTGTTCCCTAGAACGAGCTTTTCAGGCCGCATCATTGAAAGTCCTGGATCATGGAAGCAGGTGGGTTCCCGAAACCACCCCCAAGAAGAAGAAGACATCGTCAAGACCGGCCCCTCAGGGCCCGTGCCTGCCCAGGGGGAACCTCCTTCCATCGCATAGGAAAGCGCGCCCGGCGCCCTCCTCAGGCTCGGCTCGGCTCGGGGGCTCTCCCCTGGAGGGCCACCGACCTGGCTAAGGTCACGAGGGAGGCGCTTGGGCACCACATGGAGGCGAGTTTCGAAGCACGTTTCCCTCAAGAAGGAGTAAGACAAGGAGAGCAAGACCCTCAGGAGTTCGTCAGCAAGGCTATTCAAGAGCTACAAAAGTCAAGAGTCATGAGAGGCGACCGCCGCCTACCAGCTATGGCTCGCCATCCAGGCGAGGATGGTGGGCTGCGCGTCTGCGTCAACGTACCAGGGCTCAATCGAGTTGCCACTTTGGAGCGCCTCTGGCCCACGCGAGTGGGGCGCTACGAAGGTCCACCCCATAGCTACGTTCGCATGCCTTACGGCTTGGCGAGCGTGGCTGCCATGTACCGGCGCCTCATAAGGGCCATCATGGAGGCTTAAGAGGCCAGGCATTCCGCAGCCTTGGCGGAGATGGAGATGGTCCGCGAGGAGCCACCAACGCCTCCGGAGCCTCCCGAGGCCCCAGGGCCTGGGGGCTCGTGAGGAGCGGCTCCTGCAGCCCACCGAGTCTGGTGCACCAACACTCGTCCGTCCTCAACATCATCAGGTGACATCTTTTAAATTTCCTGTCCAGTTGGGAGCGCCCCCCGGGGCTGCATCATTCCCAGGCCGCATGGGTCCGTCCCTGCGGCATGCATCCCTTTTATTTCCATGTTGTTAGCTTACTCTGTTGGGGGCGCCCCTCGGTCTGCATCATCCCCAGGTCACTCGGGCCTGACCCAGTGACGCCTGCCTTCCCGGCATCTATTTGAATGTATCCACTCCTTCGCGGTTAATGTGTTTGAACTAGTTGCCCATCCAACTGACGCCAACTGACGGAGCTGCTCCCAAAATGGCACGACGCTTGCGCATGGGTCCGTCCCTTCAACGCCAACAAACCTGAGTGGCTGAGCTCTGGCCGCGGCAGCCCTGCACTGCGCCACCTCGTCAAGCCTTCAGTGCCTCACCACCCCGCGGAAGCAACCAACGGCTGACTGTCAATGGCGATGGAAACCCCTCGTTCTTTCTATGATGATCTGCAGGATCCCCTGAAGGAGCTGCGTCAGGCAAGGCCCTTGCGGAGCCTCCTTCACTCTCAACCGCGCGAACCGCTAGCACGTTAAAGGGGGGGTACCTGAGCATCACGACTCAGGGCTCTTACTGGCTCTCCAGCCCTCACCCTCTGGCCTTGACCACGGCATCGCGACCTGGCATACCAGCGACGGCTAAGACTCACTCGAGGGCCGGGACCCGAGGACGTAGAGCAGAAAGGGGAGCAAAGGCGAGAGAGGAGGGACACGCGAGGACCTCGCCGAGCAAACCCACGCTTGCCGATGCACGGACCCGGCGACACACCAGGGAGCAGCCCCTGATTCTCGAGATAAGTCACCATCCGGAAGCACGAATTACCGTAGCACTATCCCCGCACCTAATGCAATCCCGTGTTAGCGACGCCGCTCTCCTTTCTCACCGAACGACGGTTGCTTGAGCGCCAAAGGGGACCTCCTGAGCATCGTGACTCAGGGGCTCTTACCGGACCCCGGGTCGCTCACCTCCTGGCCTTGACCACGGCATCGCGACCTGGCATACCAGCGACGGCTGAAGCCGCCTTGGGACTGGGACCTGTCGGCGCAGAGCACCAAGCCCTCGTGAGGTTCGAAAGGGAGAACTGAGCTAAGACGGAATGAGAAACTCACACAATCCTACGACAAGGGTTATATTAACAAACAGGGTTACAGACACCTTACAAGCCCCACGGGGCGCACCTTTGATTCCTCGCAGGGAACAGATCCTAAAGGGACGCTAACTACACGCGCCCCTGCAAAAGACGCCATCATCAACAGTGGGCCGTCAAGCACCGGCGCCAACCCCATCCAGATCAGAGTCGGCGACGGCCTGATGAGCCTGCCCTGCTTCGGGAGCGGCGCCGGCTCGGGGGCTCGTAGCTGTCGTCGCTCGTCTCTGGAGTCGCGAAGGGCACGTCGGAGTCGCTGGATCCCCCGACGCCTCCACCGCCTGAGGAGCCGCCAAGGGAGCAGTCGGCGGGCCCAGCCCTCGCCATAGCAGGGTCCTGATCACCTCTCCTGGGGCAACACACCAGCCGGCGGCCGTTCGCGTCGAAGACCTTGAAGAACATCACCGAAGCACCATCGTACTCTAGGTGGATCACGAAGGCGCCTCTGGTGTTGTAAGCCCGGGCGATTTCACCCCAGCCTCGAGTCATGAAGACCTCGCCCGGGGCAACCACCACGACCTCTGCCTAGGTCACGAGGGTGCTACAGCCGGTCCAAAGCTCCAGGAGCTCTCCCTGCGGGATGATGGAGGTGAAGAAGGGGGGAAGACGAATCCAAGACCGAGGAGGAATGGCGGCGTGAAGCACGAACTCTCGAGAGGAGCCCTCGGTGTGGACCCCAGGGGGGACGACCCACACCTTCGTGACCCGTCGGCGCCTGCGGCGGCACTGCCCATGGCGATCGGCATCGGCACCTTCAGCGCCCTCGATGTGGGTGTACAAGGGGAGCGGGAACCCCGGCGGCACCCGCTCTCCCCAGGTTTTTGACACCACATGAAGAGTCCCCTCGTCACGGAGTGCAAGCCGTTTCTTCGGCGGGAGCAGGTCTTGTTCCTCGGGGGGCCTTTCCTTTCTTTGCCGCGGAGAACCGGTGGATCGGAACCATCGCTGCAAGACGGAGCAAGGATCGGGAAGAAGGAGAAGCAAAGAGGGATGGACTGGAAGGGTGTGTGCCGTTCCGTACTTATAGCCGGCGAAGGCCAACCATCGACCTCCACAATCGCAGGTAATCATGACCAGTTTTTGCATGCAGGGACTTGTCCAATCTGTGCAGGTGCCGAGGCGTCATGGGGAAGTGGAGACGCCCATGTCCAATCAACCGCCACGCGGCGCCCAAGGCCGCAGGCTGTTAGGGCCCGCGGCGCTTCGCCCTTGCCCTTTCGCCTCTCAGCACGGCCAAGTCCGGGCGCGCCTTGGTCCCGGGGGCTACTATCGGCGTTCTAGGAACGGGGGTCCCCAGACTTGCGTGCCTGCGGCCTGCGGCATGGCTCAAAGGGGGCCCAGCACCGCCCATCTTCATCAACACAAACCCAAGACCCTCGCGAGGGGCCAAGCCACGCGGGGCGTACGACACGGAGCTTCCTCAGGCGCAGCCTCGTCAGGCTGGCTCGTGAGGAGGCAGAGAGATCAAGGCGGGGTACCTCACGAGGTGCCCATGACGCAATCCATGACGACCAAGGGCGCCAGCCCGCGCAGTGTCCTCCCTTTCCTCTTTGGTGCAAAGGGAGCAAGCGCATGCGGGAGGATCAAGCAAAGGCACCCATTTCGGTGCAACGAGACCAAGACCAGCTCCGCGACAAGGAGGAAGTCACTGTGGATCCCAGGCCAGTGTCATCACCAGAGCCTTTGGCAGGCGAGGACCAACTTTAGTCAGGATAAGTGTACCAGATGTTCCCCTTCAAAATGGCCAACTGTTGGCACCCTTCTAGCTCAATATTTGTGAAGAGGCCCATGGCCTTTGCCTATAAATAGGACTAGCCACCCCCGGGGTAGAGGTATCTAGGAAGATCGGAACATCTAGCAACCCGACAATCAGTTAGATAGGCATCAGAGAGAGAGAAGGGCGATTGAACTCCTCCTAGCAGTTCATCCCCCAGGCCAAGAACAGACCCTCGCGAGGCTGTTCTACCTTGTAGTGTTCATCATCATCAGCCCAAGAGGCAATCCACCACACCACACTGGAGTAGGGTATTACACCGCATCGGTGGCCCGAACCAGTATAAACTCTGTGTCTCTTGTGCTGTTCCTTTGGTAGCTTAGATCTTTGCGAGGTGGACGAGTACGGGTAGGTAGGAAGCGTAATCTCCGCGCGCACCCTAGAGTTCGAACCTTAAGGGTCTGCCAGAACCCGAAATCCGACAACCTCTAGCTAAGGTGAAATAGTATATGAGGAGAAACCTTGTGCATCGCGAGTTACTAGGAACATCTAGTATCAAGAAGAAGCGGTCAACTAGTGTCTTCTGTGGGATGAATACCGTGCAAGGAGACACGTAAGATTTGCACGAATAAGGGAAGAGGAGTACCATTTTCGGTTGCCGGTGTGGTCGCCTCCACATGTCGCGCCGATCTTCTTATTTTTGTCAGGAAAACCGATGTTCTCGAGGAGAGTGCTGGCTTGGACAAACCCATGGCCAAATTGTTGACTTGTTGCCGTGGCCGTATGTCGGCGGAGGGGAAGAAGATCCGAGGCGGCGAAGGACGGTGTAGCAGGAACAGCTCCGGTGCAGTGGAGGGTGGCAAAGTTGGAGCGGCAGCGGTGAGGCACCGGACGGCGTGGTTGAACTGGATCGGGTACGGACAGCTCGGCCTCAGCTTCCACTACTAGCCATGGAGGGTGTTGCGGATGATGTTGTGGTGGACGACGACCTCGGGGTATCAGCTCCGGCGTGATGGAAGAGAGCGGCGGTTGATGAGTGGAATGGGGAGGTGGACGGAGGATGCCGGGGTTTCGCGGCTGGTGGAGAGGTAGTTTTTGCGCCCATGGAGTACGAATGGGGAATCGGATGGGTGGGCGGGGGGAGGGGGAGAACCATGTTTTTGTCTGGGACGCGCTTGTCTTTGGCTTTTTTTGAACAGAAGATGGGACACGCTTGTTTGAAATTTGGGGAAAGTACAAACTTTGCCCCCCTCTTAAATTTCAGACCTACTGCGGGTCGGGGGTAGGATGGTAATCCCAGGTGTCCCAAATAGTGGGCGGGAACGATTTCGGCCGCGCGCATGTGTGCTTAGGCAGCCATTGTGTTTGAATGTTTTTCGGAGGCGGTTGCATGGCGTCTAGGTGAAGCTACAAACCTACCCCGATTTACACCTTTGGACGTCGGGCAGGTAGGCTTCACGGGTCGGAGTTACTAGAAAAGTAATTTCCTTGTACTACCAAACATTGGTCTCACGCGGTTTCGGGCGAGTAGAGGCTCTTTTGGCGCTTCTTTCAGAATTTTGAAACACATGCATTCACGTTTAGAGTACTCTTGAACTTTGAGGATTAACCTAAATAGACAACGTTAAATTTGACCTTGTATGTTTGAAAACCTCATTAAATTATCCGCTTCTTTTTGAAATTTTGACACTTGAAAATCCTATAACTACGATTATTTTGGAATGGAGGAGCTAAATTAGAATCTATTTTGTACACAACTACATATGCTATTATGTACAAAATCGGAGCAAAATTGGTGCCCCCATAATTTAGGTATGATTTACAAATGCCATGATATCTAATTCAGATAATTGAATGGACTTCATGTTGAATTCGATTTTTTTTAAACCACCTTAAGTTGAATTCAAATGTATGCTAGTTCATAGGTAGCTATTTATAATGTTCATTGTGTAACTTTCATATGTATAATGTGCTTTACACACACAACATAAACTATACTCACGTTTATATTCGATTGCTAAAGCGATGCATAGTCTGGAGTTCAAAATACTAACTACGTGGATCAATTGTGTCGAATAATAACATAGACATGCTCAAATTCGATAGAATCTAGATGTTTGATGGATCAATGACCGTTCCTTACGGGAATTGCAAATATCATGATCCCATCCTAATATTTGGATACAATTTATATCTTTAATCAATGTGTACAACAGTCTTGTACGTGTAGTTTCACTCTCCATCGGTGGTCTCTCGCACATGCTTACGCACTCTCTGCCGAGGTGTCTTTCTCGCACACATGCTCTTGATATAACCCTCCCTCCCTCTCGTAACCATTTACGACTATTTTCACTAACCTTTATCACAAGCACTCTTCCTCTCGCAAGCATACACACGCACAACCCCCATCGATCCTTTCTATATACATAGACCTGCCTACGTGTCTCCTGTACGCACATTATCTTTAGGCCTGTCTCACACGCATTGTCTCACACCTCTCTTCCTAATCGACGAGTACGATTCTAGCAGAGCATTCTGTAGGATGCCCCTTAAAGTTAGGTTGGATGAATATTAATATCAGAGATAAAGGGGTTACCTTAGTCTGAGAACCTAGGGTTACAAATCCAAACCGGCGTTGCCAGTGGACATAGAGTCCTTTACAATTATGCTATCTTTGTCTTGTATGACTAGTCATCCATGGGTCTCCCTAAATGTGTCACGGGCCGACCAATGTGGCGCAGGACGGAACCGAACGAAGGGCCTCACCTCGACCCACCGGACCTCACGCGGTGACACACCCTCTGCCCCCACGTCTCATTATCTTCTCACACCCACACATACCAACACAGACACCACACACAAAAATATATATTCTCCTGGTGCCTCTATCCACTCCCCCTTTGCATATACACACTCAAGGGAATCTCTCGCCGTGACGTCATATTCGTCTCTCTCTCTAGACCACTCTCATTTCTCGTGCTATCCCCCCCCCCCCCCGTCGTCCCCTCTATCCATGCCTCTCTCGAATACGTAATACACACACATACCTCTCGAGGCCCTGCCAAATGCATCAACTACACATTCACACATGTTACATCATGTACCCCATTGATCTTAAAAGCCCTCTCTTCACGTTTATTTCGCATACAACATTCCTTTTGAATAAAGTGTGGCCAAAAAATATTTTAGAATTTCTACATATATACAACATTACAAAGTTATATGGAGGAGTATGAACGCTTGCATTGCATGGTGCCCACAATGATATTTATTCCGCACTGTGAATTTGTATATTTTTATACTATATATAAAGTTAGTCATAATAAAGAGAAACGAAGAGCATCTCTCTCTCCATCGCATACCCCCCCTCTACGCCCCTTTCATGTACGCACACAAACTATCTCCAGGTCCTCTAAAAGTAAGCCCCCAGCACATTCACGCATGTTTCATCTTTCTCTCATGATATATACAGTAACGATCATTGTATTTGAAGCGAAAGCACGATACGTACATTGGACTTCAGAATCCACTCATTACGGTCACCATTTACGTTTTGAGGTTATTATACAGTCACGGCCTCACTGTACAACTATGCATTTGCTCAAGACAAGACTAGTTGACCAGTTAAATGCTCCACGTGGCACCTCTAGTGTTGCATCACATTATCTCACTACCATCGGGCCCACCTGTCGGCTTGTATCTACTCTACATCTACCCTCTTACAAAATACTAGCAATATGCCCATGCGTTGCACAGAACATTAAGATGCATTTGTATGAGTAGTTTATCTCGTGGGAGAAAAGGAACAAGGGAAGGCCTTATTTGCAAGTGTGGAGAGGGGTGTGGGTATCTTTTTGCAAAATTTCCATAGTTTCCTTCCTATCCGTCAGATATAGATCGGGCGGCCTATATTGCAGGATGGCAGGCACACGATCATCACCGACTATGCTTTTTATAAGAGTAGGGAAGGCTATTGTATTAGTACTTTTTTCCATCTCCTCTCCATCTCTTTCTTCATATTTATTGTACGTATTTAACTAGGAATGCATATATAGCTAGGCTCTTGCACGAGAGCTCACTCCCCTTACTTTTTCACATCTCTCTCCTCCACATAGGCCCTATATAAATGGAAGGAGGGAGTACAACTATGATCACTACATACTCTAGTACAGATGTTGTCAGTACTCCACTAGTACTATTGGATAGGGAGCTTAAAAAAGTTACTATTGGACTGGCTATACATGGTGAAATCCTAGTAGGAAGAGCATGCGCGAGAACAAGCACATTCACGTGGTTGAAAACAAATTGGAAACCATCTCGAGTACAAACTTAGGAGTACGTACGAATCTCACAATATTGATTGGGCGTTGTTGAATGTTGATGCTTTTTTTATCAAAGTAGAGATACTTTGACTACACATAAAACTTATATGTAAACTAGAAAGACGCGAAGCGACACGTAGTGGAGGCAAAGTGAAACTTCAAATGAACCATTTGTTTGTATGCATGTCGGACAAATTACAAATAAACATTGGAAATACAAGCATGGTCTAGGCCCACATGCGAATGATACTCGGCAGAATGTTCAAATGAGGCATGCGGGAGGATGGACTTGACCGGAGGGCGACATGATCGATGGAGAAGAGGGTTGGGGATGAATGAGAAATAAGAAAACGCCACATGATTATACTTGACCGCCTCAAATAAACAATAAGTTGTCTCGCTTGGCCTACAGAGTGAAAGGCCGAACGCGCAACGCGGAGCACTGACGCTCAAATATGGCCGGGAAAATAGGGAAACCGACATATGGGGCACACCTGTCGGGACGACGTAGCGCAAACTAGTCCAATGGAGGAGCTGGCCCACGACCTCCTCACCACCGGCAACCGTTCATGTGGGTCGTGGGGGCCAACAACGTGGCGCAGCTCAAGCACCGCCTCTGGACACGGCGACCGCGGTGAGCGACACGCTCATGGTCGCTAGACATGGTCGGTTTCAGTGTGCCGAGGGTGGCGTTAGTGATGTGGCACGACCAACAGTATGTTTGGTTTGTGCCCAAGGTTGGCCCATCAAAGCATTGAGTAGCCAAGTGGTTGAGGTTTTGGTTGCCCATGATTTGGCCGACATCGGCAAGAAAAATGAACTAGAGTTGGCTAGAGTTCATTCGCATGCCAAAAAAATGGCAACCATCCAAACAAAGACCAATCTTTGGGTCATGACCAAAATTTTGGTAAGGTGCACTTTGGCCGCAATCCAAACACACCCCAACACCCGGCTCGTCGAGGATGCACGGGGCGCTGGGACGCGCCCGCAGAGTGGTGTAGCGCGGCCAACTGCATCCTCAGGACCTGAGACCATGCCGGGTCATCTTGCTTTTTCAATGACATGCGTCGATCGCATGTGAGCAAAGGGCATCTCCAACATTGCCACGACCGCAACTGACTACCCTGGAACACCAAAAACCCTCGTCCCTCGCGCCGTCGCGCGGTGCGTTCCCAGCCGGTGCCAGCTTCCCGCATTCATGTCGTTTGTCCGTATGCCGTCGTTAAGAGGCTCTGTCGGATGTGGGGTTCTGGAAAACCCATAGGGTACGAACACTTGGGTGCGCGCGAAGTCTGTCCCTCCTACCGATCTACGCCCTAGCTCGCTAAGATCTCATGGACAAACTCGCATCACAGGAAGACATGAGGTTTATACTGGTTCGGGCCACCGTTGTGGTGTAATACCCTACTCCAGTGTGGTGGTGGTGGATTGCCTCTTGGGCTGATGATGAATAGTACAAGGGACGAACAACCTCCTAAGGTTGAGGTGTTCTTGTGGCTAGGCTCTCGATCGGGTTGGATCAAGCTAAGATTCGATGCCTCTACTTTGGTGGCTAGCTCTACTTATATAGGCCCTGGTCCTCTTGCCAAATAATGAGCGGGAAGGGAGCCAACAACGGCGGGCCAATTTGAAGGGGGACAGCTAGTACAAGCTATCCTGACAAAAGTGGTCTTCGCCCGCGAAAAGCTCTGGTGGTGACGCCGGCTTGGGCACCACGATGACCTCCGTCTTGCCGTCCTCCTGGTCTTGGTCTCGTTGCACCAATATAGCAACCTTTGCCTGATGCCTCGGTACTCTTCGCCTGTGCTGGCCTCCTTAGCACCAAAGAGGAAACTAGGACGCTGTGTGCGCTGGCGCCTGCCTGGTGCCGTGCGTCATGGCTCACGTCACGAGGGCCTCGTGAGGTTTGCCCTGCCTTGATATCTCCGCTCCTCGTGAGCCTGCCTGGCCAGGCCACTCCAGAGGAGGTCTTGCGTCATCTGCCTCTTGAGGCTTGGACCCTCGCGAGGGTCTTGAATGCCTTGTTGATGAAGATGGGTCGTATGGCCTGCTGCTTAGCCACGCTATGGGCCGCAGGCAGGCAAGTCTGGGGACCCCCGTTCCCAAAACACCGACAGTAGCCCCCGCGCCCAAGGTGCGCTCGGGCTTGGCTTTGCAGTGAAGCCAAGGGTCAAGTTCGGAGCACGGCGGGCCCCAAAAGCATGCGGCCTCGGTCGACGCGTGGCGGTTGATTGGACATGGGCGTCTCCACTTCCCCACGCTGCCTAGGCAACTACACGACTTGACAAGTCCCTGCGACATGAAAGGAAAACCATCATTACCTGCGATCGTGGGAGACGTCGGTTGGCCTTTTCTTGCTATAAACGGGGAGGCGGGGCAGAGCCCCCATCGCCCCTCTCTTCCACGCTTGCTTGCTTCTTTCTACTTGCTCCACTGCTGTCAACATTGGCGCCCATTAGAAGGTTTTCTGCTGAAGAGAAAGGAAAGGCTCCCCGTGATGATCCGGGGCCACTCCCGCCGAAGAAGAGGTCGATCCATCGTCGTGATGAAGCGGCAATGCAGGTGGTGACGATGCCGAGTGCGAGCGGCCTCCTCCGGGGTACCCGCTACCCTTGTACGCCCGAGCCAAGGGCTCGGGAGGTCGGAGCAACGAGCAGCGCCACCCATGCCGTGTCTGAGGTCGTCACGCCACGGCGACGCATGCCGTTGCCCCCGGGTTCCACATTGCAGACTCTTCGCTTGAGTTGGTGTTGTGGGTGCCAATGCCTCCAAGCTCCTGGATCCGCTTCCCGCGGTTCTTCTCCGACGTGATGCCGCCGAGGGGGCCTCTCGAGCTCTGGTTGCAGCACGCCGACTGCAGCGCTCCGGCGACCGGAGCAGAGATCGAAGCGGTACCCACCGGCAAGATCTTCATGACCCACGGTTGGGGCGAGATCGCACGGGTCTGCTGCACGAGGGGTGCTCTCGTGATCCACTTCGAGTACGACGGCAGCTCAACACTCTTCTTCAAGGTCTTTGACGCCGAGGGCCGCCGCCTGGAGTGCTGCTCCGGAGAGGAGCACCAAGCTGACGCGCGCTCCGCTCGTGGCTACTCCAGTAGTAGCCCCTGGGAGTCCAGCAGCTCTCTTGAGCTTTATGGGACTCTGGAGACGAGCGACGACAGCTACGTGCCCTCGAGCTCTTGCCGCGCTCGGAGCAGAGCTGCGGCGTCCGGCCGTCGCTGATCTGGATGGGGTTGGCGTCGGCCTCCCGTGGCCCACTGTTGATGATGGCGTCCTCCACGGAAGGATGTAGATAGGATTCCCCTTAGTATTAGCTTTTGTTTCGTGCGAAGAACCATGAATCACCCCGTGGGGGCATGTAAGGATCTGTAATGTCTTTGGTGCTTATCTTCCTTGTTATGAAAACTTGGCGAATGCATGTCCCGTTAAGGCTCGATCCCCCCTTTATTTCCTCGCGATGGCTTGTTGCTCTACGCTGACAGGTCCCGGTCCCTAGGCAGGCTATAGCCGTCGCTAGCATGTCAGGTCGCATGTCGTCGTCAAGGCCAGGAGGTGTGCAGCCCGAGGTCCAGTAAGAGCCCTCGAGGCGCGCTGCTCAGGAGGTCCCCCTTAGGCAAGAAAGGAAAATGATTTGGCCGCAACGGGGCTGCGGCATGGCATGAGTGACCATTAGGCCCAGATATTTAGCCGATCCTAGGGTGAAACTTATCTTGCTGACTTCACGGCAATTCCTGATGTTGTGCTAGGGCTGTGCGCCAACTCGTGCGGCATAGCCAGGTTGGCCCATACTAGTCCCCCTTCCCTCATGCTCTCCTTAGTGTTCTACGTCCTCAGGTCCCGGCCCTCGAGCGAGCTCAGCCACTGCTGGTATGCCAGGTCGCGATGCCGTGGTCAAGGCCAGGGGGTGAGGGCTGGAGAGCCAGTAAGAGCTCCTGAGTCACGATGCTCAGGAGCCCCCCTTTTAACGTGCAAGCGAATTGCATGAGAGAAAAAGAGGCTCGCGGTGCCGCCTGGTATCCTTCCCTCGGGATCCCTATGAACAGGCACAAGAAGAAACACAGTTTGCCGTTACAGCTGTTAGCCTGCCGTTGGTTGCTCTGGATGAGGTGAAGGCACTGAGGGCCCGGTGAGGTGACGTGTGCGGCGCGTGCCGCGAGCCAGAGCTCGACCACTCAGATTTGTCGACGTGGCAGGGACGGACCCATGCACCAGCACCGTGCCTGTGTGAAGGCCCTAGGGGAGGCGATGATCGGGCAGGTGGTAGCAATTGGCAGGTTAAGCATGGAGAGCTGATCAACTAGGACGAATGCAGGACGATACATGCCACTAGGTCCGGCCCGAGCGGCTTGGGGATGATGCAACCCGAGGGGCGCCCCCAGCAAGGTAAGCTAAAGACATAAGTAAAAGGGATACATGCCAAAGGGACGGACCCATGCGGCCTGTGAATAATGCAGCCCGGGCGGCGCTCCCAACTTAAAGGAGCTTGGAAGATGTCACCTGGTTCTGTAGACGAAGTAGAGTTGGTGCAGCTGAAGGCGTGCATTGAAGAAATGACTCCTCATGAGCCATAGGAGCCCTGAGCCTCGGGAGGCTCTGGGGGCTCGGGAGGTTCCCTGAAGACCGTCTCCATCTCCTCCAGGACGGCGTGGTACCTGGTCTCCTGAGCCGCCAGGATATGCCGTAGGTTGCGCTGATAGGCCGATGCCACGCTCGGCAAGCCGAAGGGCATGCGAACATAGATGTGTGGCGAGCCCTCGCAGCGGCCCACACGCGATGGCCAGAAGCGCTCCTGAGATGCGGCCCTATTGAGCCCGGGGGCGTCGATGAAGACATGTAGCCCAGCATCCTCGCCAGGATGCGGAGCTGCTCCTCGCGGACGGCTGTCGTCACGCATGGCCCTTGCATCCTGCAGTTCCTGAGTGGTCTTGGTGATGAACTCCTGACTGGTGGGTACTCCTTGCCCTGTGCTCTCCTGAGGGTCACATGCCGCGAAGCACGCTTCCAAGTGGTGCCCAAGCGCCTCCCTCGTGAGGTTGGCAAGGTCTGAGGCCCTCCAGAAAAGAGCCCTCGAGCCCTGCCTGAGGAGGGCGCCGGGCACGCTTTCCTATGCGATGGAGGGAGGTGCCCCTGGGATGGACGCAGATCCTGATGAGGCTCCTGCCGCGGTGCCATCCTCCTGAGGTCCTGCGCGGCACGGCTGCTTCTTCTTGGGAATGGCCTCCGGAGGGCCTTCACTTCTGCTGTCGGGGTCGTTGATTGCTGCAGCTTGAAAGGCGCGCTCGAGGGAGCACTCTGCATCCCTCTCTTCACACGGGACCGTGATGATTCCTCCACTTCCTCGCATCTTGAGAACATTGTAGCTGTCATGAGTGACCGCCATGAACTTGGCCAGGGCTGGATACCCGAGGATGGCATTGTACGGCAAGCGGATGTGCGCGACGTCGAAGTCGATGAGCTCGGTGTGGTAGTTCTTGCGCTCCCCGAAGGTGACAGGCAGGCGGACTTGCCCTATCGGTGTGGTGGAACCGTCGGTCACTACTGAGAAAGGCTTGGTGGGTTCGAGCTTTTCATATGGCACTTGGAGGTTGTCGCACGTGTCGACGGACAGGACATTGAGCCCTGCGCCACCGTCGATGAGGGTCTTGGTGACCTGCACATTGCTGATGACTGGGGAACACAACATAGGGAGGGCGCTAGTGGTGGCTACGCACTTGAGCTGATCTGCCTAGTTGAAAGTGATGGCGCATTGGGACCACCTGAGCGGGCGCGTGGCTTCGAGCTTGGGGAGCACCGCATTCACCTCGCGAGCGAACTATTTGAAGATGCGCTGAGAGGCTGGGTCCTGGGCTCCGCCCAAGATGCAGGCGATCACGCGCGGCTCCAGGAAGCCCCCAACCCCCTCGTCCTGGTGGTGGTCGGCGTTCCTTCTTGGCGGCGGCAGCGGAGGAAGACCGGTGTTGCCCTGGGGGCGATCCTCACGAGGCGGGTCCCTCCAGGCGCCCTCGCGAGGTTGGTCCAGCCAGTGGTCCTCGCAAGGCCGGTCACGCCGCTCCTGGCGTGGGCCACAGTCATCCCAGCGTCCGCCTCCACGTCCTCCTCCGCGGCCGTAGCCCCGGTCGTTGTGCTCGGGGCGTCGACCGTAGTGTCCTTCCCGTATGGCTCTGAGCTCTTGATAGTCGCTGGTGTTGTGGGTGTTCAGGTTGAAAGTGCGTTATATCGACTAGCGGGGGGTGAATAGGTGATTTTTATGAAATTCTTCACTGAGGAATTTGCTTGTGAGGAAATTCCTTAGCGAAGAACTACTAGCAGCGGAATAAGTACTCAGAGTTAAACATAGTAGAATACATGCATGGTCATCATCATGAAATGAAGACAAACAGAGAGTACAGAAAGCGTAAACACAGGATAACACTAGATGAAGACAAACAGACTGAAGAAATTGAACTCATGAAATTGAGAAAGTCTTCAGTAAAAGTCTTCAAACACAGATATGATAAACAAGCAGCACAATACTGAGGAAATGAAAGAGTTGATGAAATGGAACCAGTAAGCTTGGTGAAGACAATGATTTGGTAGACCAGTTCCAACTGCTGTCTCAGTTGTACATCTGGTTGGAGCGGCTGAGTATTTAAACTCGAGGACACACAGTCCCGGACACCCAGTCCTGAGCACGCAGCTCGGGACACCCAGTCCTCACCATATTCTCCTTTAACTAAGGACACACAGTCCTCGTACAATCACTCGTGGTAAGTCTTCAGGTGACTTCCGAATCTTGACAAACTCGGTCACTCGGTGATCCACAATTCCTCTTGGATGCTCTAGACCATGACGCCTAACCGTCTGGAAGAAGCACAGTCTTCAAAGGTAACAAGCGTCGGATCCATGCAGGATCAATCTCTTCAGTGATGCTCAATCACTTTGGGTTTGTAGGTGTTTTGGGTTTGGGTTTTGGATTTTCCTCACTTGATGATTTTCGCTCAAAGTCCTCGGAGGATGGGTTGCTCTGAAATGACAAGTGTCAGTGAGGGAGTCCTGGATTAGGGGGTGTTCGGATAGCCGGACTCCAGGACTATGAAGATACAAGATTGAAGACTTCGTCCCGTGTCCGGAAGGATCTTTTCTTGGCGTGGAAGGCAAGCTAGGTGTGCGGATGTTCGAGATCTCCTACCATTGTAACCGACTCTGTGTAACCCTAACCCTATCCGGTGTCTATATAAACCGGAGGGTTGTAGTTCGTAGGACAACCATCATCATACACAATCATACCATAGGCTAGCTTCTAGGGTTTAGCCTCCTTGATCTCGTGGTAGATCCACTCTTGTACTACCCATATCATCAATATTAATCTAGCAGGAGTAAGGTTTTACCTCCATCGAGAGGGCCCGAACCTGGGTAAAATAAAGTGTCCCTTGTCTCCTGTTACCATCCGACCTTGACGCACAGTTCGGGACCCCCTACCCGAGATCCGCCGGTTTTGACACTGACATTGGTGCTTTCATTGAGAGTTCCTCTGTGTCGTCGCTTTTAGGCCCGATGGCTCCTTTGATCATCAACAAAGACGAGGTCCAGGGTGAGACTTTCCTCCCGGACAAATCTTCATTTTCGACGGCTTCGCTCTGCGGGCCAATTCGCTTGGTCATCTGGAGCAGATCGAAAGCTACGCCCCTGGCCATCAAGTCAAGTTTGGAAGCTTAAACTATACGGCTGATATCCGCGGAGACTTGATCTTCGGCGGGTTTGAGCCACAGCCAAGCGTGCCGCACTATTTCGAGGGGCATGATATGGCTCTGCCTCCGAATAGCACCCCGGAGGCCGCACACGCTCCGTCCATGATCTTTGACTCGGAGCCCGCTGCGTTCTTTGAGGAGGAACGGTTGGACGTCACCTCGGGGGCTGCGATCTCAAAGGCGATCGAGCCGAACGCCAGCCCCGTACTCCGCACGGCCCAGGACTCCAAGGAGCCGGACTCTTCTCCAAACTCCGAGCCTTCCGCGCCCCCGCCGATCGAATCTGATTGGGCGCCTGTAATGGAGTTCACCGCCGCGGACATCTTTCAGTGCTCACCTTTCGGTGATATCCTGAATTCTCTCAAGTCTCTCTCTTTATCAGGAGAGCCCAGGCCGGACTATGGTCTGCGAGGTTGGGATTCGGACGACGAAGAAATTCAAAGCCCACCCACCACCCACTTTATAGCCAGTGTCGACGATTTAACCGACATGCTTGACTTCGGCACCGAAGACTTCGACGGTATGGACGACGAAGGAGGAGACAAACAAGAACCAGCACCTGTAGGGCGCTGGATCGCCACCTCGTCATATGACATATATATGGTGCATGCTCCAAAGGATGCGGATGGTGATGGAACAGCGGAAGACGATAACTCCAAAAAACCGCAAAAACGTCGGCGCCAACGGCGCCGCTCTAAATCCCGCCACAGCAGAAACGGTGATTCCGGCACGGGAGATAATACTACCCCAGACAGCGCCGAAGAACACCAGAACCAGCAAGATTCGGCGCAGGAAGATGGAAAAGCCAGCCCTCAGGAGAGAGCGGCAGAGCAGGAGGTTGAGGATGATAACTACATGCCTCCCTCCGAAGACGAGGCAAGCCTCGACGACGACGAATTCGTCATACCATCAGACCCCGCCGAACAAGAGCGTTTTCAACGCAGGCTTCTAGCCATGGCCAACAGCCTAAAGAAAAAGCAGCAACAGCTTAGAGCTGATCAAGATCTGC
Organism: Aegilops umbellulata; assembly: GCA_032464435.1. Classification (NCBI taxonomy): domain Eukaryota; kingdom Viridiplantae; phylum Streptophyta; class Magnoliopsida; order Poales; family Poaceae; genus Aegilops; species Aegilops umbellulata. The sequence goes on along the minus strand of CP136054.1, from coordinate 334,134,691 downwards.
TAGCCGATAGATGGACTGAAGTCCTTGCGGCCGAAGAGTATGAACTCGTGCGCCCCTCCAAAAATTATCCTAAGCGCAGGCCGCTACCCCAATCAGAGGGGGAAGCATATGACATGGCAGACCGGCCACCCCGTGGCCGCGACAGAGAGGCCTGTCGAGCCCTTAAGCAAGCCATGCCCCGGTGCCGCTCAAATAAGGTACGGGAAAACGAGCCAGACCTGCGAGACGTACTGGAGGATAAAGCAAAGCAAACAAGATCGATCTATGGATCGCGCGGACGCCCGACGACACGTGATGATCGTCACTCCGGACACAATAAATCCGGCCGGGCCGAACACAGCAGGCACAGCTCTTCCGAGCTGCGTCGTGACATAGCCCAGTATAGGGGCGCCACACACCCACTATGCTTCATAGACGAAGTAATGGATCATAAAATCCCAGAGGGTTTTAAACCCGTCAATATCGAGTCGTACGATGGTACGATAGATCCGGCAGTATGGATTGAGGATTATCTCCTTCACATCCACATGGCACGTGGCGATGATCTGCACGCCATCAAATACCTACCCCTTAAGCTTAAAGGACCAGCACGGCACTGGCTTAACAGCCTACCAGCGGACTCAATCGGTTCTTGGGAGGACCTGGAAGCCGCATTCCTCGACAACTTTCAGGGGACCTATGTGCGGTCACCGGACGCCGACGACCTAAGCCACATAATTCAGCAGCCAGAAGAATCGGCCAGGCAATTCTGGACACGGTTCCTAAGAAAGAAAAATCAGATAGTCGATTGTCCGGACGCAGAGGCCCTAGCAGCCTTCAAACATAACATCTGTGATGAGTGGCTTGCCCGGCACCTGGGACAGGAAAAGCCGAAAACCATGGCAGCCCTCACGACACTCATGACCCGCTTTTGCGCGGGCGAAGATAGCTGGCTAGCTCGCAGCAACAACTTATCGAAGAAGCCCGGTAATTCGGATACCAAAGACAAAAGTGGTAGGTCATATCGAAATAATCAAAAACGCCGCGTTAGCAGCGACAGCAATGAGGATACGGCAGTTAATGCCGGATTCAGAGGCTATAAATCCGGTTAGCTGAAAAAGCCATTTAAAAAGAATACCCAGGGCCCATCCAGTTTGGACCGGATACTCGACCGCTCGTGCTAGATTCATGGCACCCCCGAAAGGCCAGCCAATCACACCAACAGGGATTGTTGGGTGTTCAAGCAGGCAGGCAAGTTAAGAGCCGAACACAAGGATAAGGGGCTGAATAGCGACGACGAGGAGGAGCCCAGGCCGTCGAACAACAATGGACAGAAAGGGTTTCCCCCACAGGTGCGGACGGTGAACATGATATACGCGACCCACATTCCCAAGCGGGAGAGGAAGCGTGCGCTACGGGACGTATACGTGATGGAGCCAGTCGCCACAAAGTTCAACCCATGGTCCTCCTGCCCGATCACTTTCGATCAAAGGGACCACCCCACTAGCATCCGTCACGGCAGTTTTGCCGCACTGGTCCTCGACCCAATCGTGGACGGATTTCATCTCACAAGAGTCCTCATGGACGGCGGCAGTAGCCTGAACCTGCTTTATCAGGATACAGTGCGGAAAATGGGCATAGATCCATCAAGGATCAAGCCCACAAGGACGACCTTTAAAGGCGCCATACCAGGTGTAGAGGCCAATTGCACAGGCTCGATAACACTTGAGGTGGTCTTCGGACATCCGGATAACTTCCGAAGCGAAGAGTTAATCTTCGATATAGTGCCATTCCGCAGTGGCTATCACGCCCTGCTCGGACGAACCGCATTCGCTAAATTCAATGCGGTGCCGCACTACGCATATCTCAAGCTCAAGATGCCAGGCCCTCGAGGAGTAATTATGGTCGGCGGAAACACAGAATGCTCCATCCGTACGGAGGAGCACACGGCGGCCCTCGCAGCGGAAGTACAAAGCAGCCTTTCAAGGCAACCCTCCAGTCCGGCCGTTAAAAACCGGACAATGCAAAGCGCGCCCGGAGTAGCCTGCAACAAGACCACCTGGCACGATCAGAGCAAGCGTAGCAATACGACCCCGACCCCAGCCATCGCAACATAGCGGAGCCAGTACCTCGAGTACACAATTACTCCCTTAAAATTCCATGGGCACAGGGGGAGCGGCACATTAACGGCATGCCTACAACACGGCGTCAAACGTACTAGGGGCTGCCGGATTTTTCTTTTTTTACTTTCAGGACTCCATACTCTGGATAACCGGTTCGGCAGTGTTGCCGCACAGACGATGCAAGATCCAGGAAAGCAGACAAAACTACGCCGCATTCCGGAACTCTCAGGTGGTCTCTATTTCGAGCGATATATCAATTTTTAAATTCTGCGGCCTGCGCCTGGTCAGGACATGTTAAATAGTCTAATATCTTTTTTGCTTATCGCACTACTTGTATCGTTTGGCTTTGATAAATAGCCTCTTTATAAACAATGCATAGCTTTTTGTCTATTTTTTGCATTGTCCCCTTTGAATATATATGTTTATTACATAACATGATCGCACCCGTACACCATGGTACGGCAAACCACTCCAGGGGCTTCATTACCCTTTTATCCGGTGTGAGAAGTTCATACACTTTCACAAGCACGGCACCCCGAACTTATAGCACTATATGCATCGGCTCCGAGTAATGATTTTGGTCACATGTTGGGTTTGCCCGGCTCCTATGTTTTGGTACCTTACGTTCCGCTCTATCGGCTAAGGTAGCACTAGGAGAACCACTGCTATTGTGCCCCAGATCAGGTGGGTTGAGCACCTCAGTGGAGAAAGCTAAAACAGACTATCATGATAAGGCGCGAGACCGGTCGCTGTTCGAGAGGTTTTTCGAGTCCTTAAAGGCTTATGCCGCTTTGAGCGAGGAGCTGGCTATGTCCGGCCAAAGGCGTGGATAGCGCCCCGAATTCGGCCTTCCGAACTAGGGGCTTCGCCAAAATTTAAAATTATAACGTTTTATGGCTAAGTGAGAGTGTTCAAGCATTATAGTCCGATTGCCTGGTTCGTTGTGCTGAGCGCCTCCCTCGAAGGACCCAACTATGGGAACAAGAGCCCTCAGGTTTATCCCGAACACCCCAGCACTAGTGGCATGGGGGCAGAAGCCGACGACTTGCCATCTCTCAATTTTTGATAAACGGACGCATAGAAAATAATATTTTAAATTAAACAAGCATTGCTTTGCGCATATGAACAAGTTTTCAGCACACAGGATACAAACAAGCGAGTTCACTCAAATATTACATATTTAGCACATTCATCCGCGACAAGGCGGGCTCCGGCAAGAACGTCCTTGTAGTAGTTCTCGGGCTTGCGATGCTCCTTCCCCTGCGGCGGCCCGTCCTTCACCAACTTCTCTCCGTCCAGCTTACCCCAGTGTACACTTACACGGGCAAGGGCCCTCCGGGCACCTTCAATGCAGACGGAGCGCTTGATGACCTCAAGTCGTGGACAGGCCTCCACCAGCCGCCACACCAGCCTGAAATAGCTCCCAGGCAGGGCCTCTCCAGGCTACAGCCGAACTAGTAAGCCCTTCATGGCATGTTCGGCCGCCTTGTGGAGCTCGACCAGCTGTCTCAGCTAATCGGTTAAGGGCACAGGGTGTCCGGCCTCAGAATACTGAGACCAGAACACACTCTCCGTCGAGCTTCCCTCTTCAGCTCGGTAGAATGCGGTGCTGTCGGATACGCTGCGGGGAAGATCGGCGAACGCCCCTGGAGAACTCCGGATTCGGGTAAGTAATAGGTAGTTTACTTTTATATTCCTACTCTGCATTGAGAATGGCTTACCCGTTGCTATCTTTTTCACCTCCTCCAACTCTTGGAGGGCCTTTTGGGCTTCGGCCTTGGCACTCTTGGCGGTCTTCGACAGCCGACGCGAGCTCGGATGCTTACGCCTTTGACTCAAGCTCCAAACCCTCATGTTTTTTCATGAGAGTTTGTAGCTCTTGCTGCACCTCGTCGACCTGAACCCCAAGCCTTTCTCGCTCGGCGTGCTCCTCGGCCGTTTTCTTTTCGGCCTCTGCCAGCGCCTGCTTCAGGGTTGCCACCTCGGTGGCGGCCCCTACAATAAGCAGTACAATCCTGTTATTTCCTTCTGCAATCAAGCCTCTCTATAGGCACCTTTTTTCTTCTTTTTTTAGGTATTTCTTACCTTCCTTCTCCTCGAGCTGCCGTTTGGCAAGGCCGAGCTCTTGCTCGGTCTGCCCGAGGTCCTTTTTAAGGATATCCACCTGCGCAGTCAGTGCGGCGGTGGACAGCAGTGAAGCCTGCATACGCATATTTGACCTTTTTTGTTAGACTCATGCGAAAATCACTAGATCCTCTATCCGGCTTTTCTTTCCGAACACCGAACAGAGCATCAGGGGCTACTGTCTATGCGGTAAATAATTGGACATATTTTCACTTACCTCGAAGCCTGTTAGAAGGCTAGCGCAAGCTTCATTCAGTCCGCTCTTGGCGGACTGAATCCTTTGGATCACCGTACACATAACAATACAGTGCTCCTCATCGATGGCGGTGCCCTTAAGCACCTCCAGCAGATTGTCCGGCGCCTCCGGTTGGACGGTGACCGCCGGCTCAGATGGCTTGCTCCTCTTGGAAGGAGTTCGCCCACCGCGGACCAGGACTGTCGAGTCCGGCACGGTGTCCAGCACAAAGTCGGACTTGGAGCCCTGGGGGGTTTCATCCCCTTTACTCCTGGGGTCCGGAGGATTGCCTTGTGGCTCCTCCAGGACCATCTCCTCCTGCCCCGAAGCTTGGCGGGGCGCCACTTCGGCGTCGTCCGCCCCGCGGGGGGAGACCGCGGGCGGAACAGAGTTCACGTACGACGAGTCCAGGGAGCCGCTCGACGAATCGTCGAGTTCGGCCCGGGGCAGGCTGCATAAATTACGTTCGATATTAGGGAAAGCAGCGCATTAAAAGAATATCATGAGTCACTCTGGTATATAAATACTTACGATTTTGCCGGACGCTTGGTTCTGTCCGGCCACTCCTCTCCGCCCTCTTCTGCGTCGTGGGAGTAGTCCGGCGGAGGGGTCTTCCTTTTCCTCGACCCCTCGGCCTCCCCCGTTGTGGTGGCCTTCTTCCTCTTCGCTCCCCTCACTGGGGGGGAGAGCTTCCTTGTTCCTCCTCCTCGTTTTCACGAGAGGAGGGCGTTGCGGACTCGTCAGATGACGAGTCCGACACCACCATGTTGCGGGAACTTTTTCGAGTCCCGGTGGTTTTCTTCTTCTTGGCCTTCCTCTCCGGCACCACGTAAGGTGCCGGAGCCATTAGCTTCACCAAGAGAGTTGGGGCCGGGTCTTCGGGCAGAGGAGCCGGACAGTTAATTGGTCCGGATATCTCCTGCCAAGCCTGTCAAAGGTAAAAGGGAGTTTAGATCCCGCATAGAGTTAATCTATGAAGAAGAGCTTAACCAACCTGTCAAAGGTATAGATAGCTTACCTCGCTAGCGTTACGCTGCGAACTGTATCCGCGATCCTCGGAGGCGGATGTGGGGGACTCGGCGCCTTTGGTCAGCACCTTCCAGACGTCTTCATACGTCGTGTCAAAGAGCCTACTGAGGGTTTGGTGTTGCGCCGGGTCGAATTCCCACAAAGTAAAATCCCGTTCTTGGCATGGGAGGATCAGGCGAACGAGCATGACCTAGACTATATTGGCAAGCCAGATTGGCTTGTTCACCAGGGACTGGATGCATGTTTGCAACCCAGTCACTTCTTCCTCGTTGCCCCACGACAGGCCTGTCTCTTTCTGGGACACGAGCCGCATGGGGGGTCCGGATCTAAACTCGGGGGCCGCGACCCATTTCGGATCGCGGGGCTCGGTGATGTAAAACCACCCAGCCTGCCAGCCCTTTAGGGACTCCATGAGGGAGCCATCGAACCAGAGGACGTTGGCTATCTTGCCAACCATAGCGCCTCCGCACTCCGCCTGGGTGCCGGACACCACCTTGGGCTTGACATTGAAGGTCTTGAGCCAGAGGCCGAAGTGGGGGCGGACGCGGAGAAAGGCCTCACACACGATGATAAACGCTGAGATGTTGAGAACAAAGTTCGGGGCCAGATCGTGGAAATCCAGGCCGTAGTAGAACATGAGCCCCCGGACAAATGGGTGAAGTGGAAAGCCCAGTCCGCGGAGGAAGTGGGGAAGAAAAACTACCCTATCATGGGGCCTTGGGGTAGGAAGAAGCTGCCCCTTATCAGGAAGCCGATGCGGGATGTCCTTGGACAAGTATCCGGCTTTCCTTAACCTTTTTACTTGAGCCTCCGTAACTGAGGAGACCATCCACTTGCCTCCCGCTCCGGACATTGTTGGAGAAGGTTGAGGAAGGAAGAGTGGACTTGGGCGCTGGAGCTTGAGTGCGCGAGAGATGGATTGGCAAAGGAGGAAGAAGGCGTAGGTTAAAAAGGTGAATCCTTATCCCTTTATATAAGCAGGTACGGTTAGGCGTCCCCACCTACCTAATAAAACTCACTTGCCTCCCAAACGCCGTGGTAAATGGCATGGTTGGGTTACCCACGTCCGTATTAATGAGAATCCCGTTAAAGGGGGCACATGATCTCTGCTTCGACAAGACGTGCCAAGGAAACCGCCTAGCTAAACGAGCTGAGGTGGAACAATGAAAACAATTTATATAAAGGGCTTGGCCGCAGTGTTATGACGCACTGCGGAATACGTCAGCAGATTTGATTTGTGTTAATATTATTCTCTATATGGCAATATGTGGAAACTTATTTTGCAGAGCCGGACACTATTTTTTGGTGTTTATAATCTTCTTGAAGAATTAGAGGAGGAACCCGCCTTGCAATGCCGAAGACAATCTGCGCGCTGGACTCGTCATCATTGAAGCCTGGTTCAGGGGCTACTGAGGGAGTCCTGGATTAGGGGGTGTTCGGATAGCCAGACTATACCTTCAGCCGGACTCTAGGACTATGAAGATACAAGATTGAAGACTTCGTCCCGTGTCCGGAAGGATCTTTTCTTGGCCTGGAAGGCAAGCTAGGCGTGCGGATGTTCGAGATCTCCTACCATTGTAACCGACTCTGTGTAACCCTAACCCTATCCGGTGTCTATATAAACCGGAGGGTTGTAGTCCGTAGGACAACCATCATCATACACAATCATACCATAGGCTAGCTTCTAGGGTTTAGCCTCCTTGATCTCGTGGTAGATCCACACTTGTACTACCCATATCATCAATATTAATCTAGCAGGAGTAGGGTTTTACCTCCATCGAGAGGGCCAGAACCTGGGTAAAATAAAGTGTCCCTTGTCTCCTATTACCATCCGACCTTGACGCACAGTTCGGGACCCCCTACCCGAGATCCGCCGATTTTGACACCGACAGTCAGTTTCTCGCGGAGCAGCCAACCAGCTAGTGGTTGTAGGAGGCGGCTATTTATAGCCTAGGGAGCAGCCCGACATGATAAGACATAAATGCCCTTCAATGATATGACCATTGGATGGATAAGATATTTTGGGACAGCTGGCGCGTAGCACAACAACGGTCGGAAATTTGAGGTACAAATTCCTCAGGGCTATCATGTTCCTCACTGTGTAGGCAATTCGCACTGGCGAATTCCTAACTCCTCAGTCAGAGCAAAGTCCTCAGTGACCAGAAGAACTGTGTCTCTGTCACTGAAGAAATTGACTGAACTGTATGAGATTTCCAATGGCTTCACTCAAAGGGATTTGTAGGTGTAGGATTTGAGTTGAGCATCAAATGGAAATTTTTCCTTAGTATTTCCTCGACCCCTTTAACAGTACGGTGTTTCCTATGACTCAAGAAAGAAGAAATGAAACTACTAAAACAAAAGTCTTCACGCTTCATGTTCCTGAAATGAATACCAAGTCTTCAAGGTCACACCAATTTCTTCACTTTCAAAGTCTTCAGAAAGTCTTCGGTATATCAAAGTCTTCAGTCGAAGAACTTTATTTTTAGGGGTCGACTTTCTCTGTAAATATCAAACTCCTCATAGACTTATAGACCTATGTACACTCATAAACACATTAGATACTTAACCTATAAGTCTTCAATACATCAAAATCACTAAGGGGCACTAGATGCACTTACAATCTCCCCCTTTTTGGTGATTGATGACAATATAGGTTAAGTTTTCAACGGGGATAAATATGTGAAGTGTAAGTACTGATATTGAGGAATTTGATTATAAGATATAGACGAACTCCCCCTGAAGATGTGCATGGTGAGGAATTTGCTTCTGAAGCAATGCACACTTGAAGAGTTGAATCATGGAGATCTCCCCCTATATCTTGTAATTCATACACGCATTTGATATATAATATGAAGAATTTGAAATGCATGATGAAATATGGTGCCTGATGTAATTCAGCATGCATGCAATAATGTTAGCGAGGCATAAGCATGCAGAATAGTGCATCAAAAGTATCAGAGCACAGTGCATCAAAAGTATCAGAGCACCATCGGGTTTAAGATTACAACTCGATCCAATAAAAGTTTCGGAAGAACGAGAGTTGTAACTTAGCAAAAAAATGCCCTTTATAATAGACCCACTTGAAGACTACCTCGGATTTCTCCCCCTTTGTCATTGAATGACCAAAAGGATCCAAACTAAGGACTAACGCCCCTGAAGAATATCAAGTTGATGAAGGAGCGCCAGCGTTGTCGGGGTCGGTCGTTGAAGTAGGGCTTGCTGCAGTGTCGTCCAAGTCTTCATTTTCATCAGTTTCATGCGATGAAGAATATGAGCTGGCCACCAAAGAAGGAACCTTGACCTTCTTGAATTTCTTCGGAGGAGGTGCACACCAGTCAAATTCTTCTTTGAGACCCATTTTCTTCAAATCTCCAGCGCTGTAAACTTGAGACAGAACAGCCCAGGTGCGGTTGAGGGTTTCATGAAGGTAGTAGTGGTTTTTCTTCACTGCATTGTGTGTTGAAGTCATGTTGTGAAGAATTGAACCAAACTGACACTTGACTCATTTGTGATTGTGATCAACCTTCTGATGAAGACTGAGGAGTAACTCACGATCAGTCATCACCCTGGGTGCTGTGGCTTGAGGATTTGGCTTGGCATTGTTAGCGGTAGAGTCATGTGTGGCAGAGTCATCATTGGTGGAGTAGGATGCAGCCTTGCGAAATTGACCATCCAATGGACGAATGCCATCATCTATCACAACAGTTTCCTTGCCCTTTTCTTCAGCTGAGGAAAATGTCCTTTTGAGGACTTCAATAGGAGGCAAGTAGCTGCAGTGGTTCAGAGTATCAGCCTTGTAATTGAGTGAAGACCTTGTCCTGATGAATCTCATAATCCATGGCGCATAAGGCTTCAGCTCAAATGGTGACACAGCAATGTTTTCTAGAGTCCTCATGAAGAAATCATGGAAGTTGACAGGAACGCCATGAATGATGTTGAAAAGCATATTCTTCATGATACCCACGACTTCTTCATCATTAGAGTCGTGGCCTTTGATAGGACTCATTGTCTTCGACAAAATGCGATAGACAGTCCGAGGCACATACAACAATTCCTTGACGAGGAATTTGGTTCAAGGGGCCTGCCCTGGCTTAAAAGGCTTCATCAGCACTTGCATATAGTGATTTGAAAGTTCAGGTTCGTAGTAAACACAACGTGCATCTTCAAGGGGAGGATTTAGAGGAAGGACACGAAGCAATTCAGATGCTAGTGCCTTGTAATGAGTGTTCTCTGTCATCCAGTCCAGAACCCATGAATTCACATCTTCAGAGTTGCCGGTGATGTGCAACTTGCGTAGAACTGAAGAATGAGTTCTTCATTCAGCAGCCCAGCGTCATAGAGAACACTGAGAACTGGCGCGAAGCACGGCAGAGACTCCATGTCTACATGAGGAATGTGTGCATGGTCGAAGACTTTGTCTTTGTTGAATAGCACTGAGGAATAGAAGTTGGCTTGACTAGAAGTCTAGAAACGCCTCTTCCTTATGCGAGGAGAGTCATAGGGGTTGTAATCTGTGAAGAATACATTCTCACCAAAGAAGTCTTCAGCCTTGAACTTTTGCTTCCTTGAGAATGGATCCTTTGGCTTTGGCAGAGGAGTGTCAGTTAGTTGCATCACTACCTCAGGAATTGCGATCTCAGGTTCTTCAGGCTGAGGAATTTCTGGTTTCTCCTCAGGTGCAGTCACATTTTCAGCAGCAGCAGTTTCTTCAGCACTAGTGGCTGGAATTTCTTCATGCACAAATGCAGTGGGATGAGTTTCTTCAGAGCCCATCGGAACAGTTGGTGCAGGGGAGTGAGGAATTTGCTGCAATGGAGTGAAGAGTGGAGAGTTGGGATGCTGACTTTCCTAAAAGTCATCATTCATCACTAGCGTTGTGCTGCCAATGTCCACGTCTTCATCTTCCAATTCTTCAGCACCAGCCTCTTCAGCAGTGAACTGAGGCATTGGTGATGAGACCACTGGGGTTGAAGGGATTCCATCCACTTCAATTTCTTCATCAATCTGCTCTGAGGAAGCAGCAGATTGAGTTTCTTCATCTGATCCGCTTGGGATCTCATAGGCTTTGATGGCATGGTGGAAATCGGAACAGCATCGATCGGATTTTCATATGAGCTGGTCATAGGCTTCATCTTCTTTGGAACAGAAGATGCTGAAGCCTTGATGCTTTCCTTTTGTTCACCGCAGCTTGCTCTGCAACCTTTGTTGGGGAACGTTGCAGAAAATTAAAATTTTTCCTACGGTTTCACCAAGATCCATCTATGAGTTCATCTAAGCAACGAGTCATGGGAGAGAGATTGCATCTACATACCACTTTGTAGATCGCGAGCGGAAGCGTTCAACGAACGGGGATGAGGTAGTCGTACACGACGTGATCCAAATCACCGGAGATCCTAGCACCGAAAGGACGGCACCTCCGCGTTCAACACACGTACGGTCAGCGTAACGTCTCCTTCTTCTTGATCCAGCAAGGCAAAGGAGAGGTTGAGGAAGATGGCTCCAGCAGCAGCACGACGGCATGGTGATGGTGGAGCTACAGTACTCCGGCAGGGCTTCGCCGAGCTCTACGGAGGAGGAGGAGATGTTAGAGAGGGAGAGGGAGGCACCAGGGCAAGGGGTGCGGCTGCCCCCCTCCCCTCCCCCTTTATATAGGCCCCCTAGGGGGGCGTCGGCCCTGGGAGAATGAATCTCCCAAGGGGGCGGCGGCCAAGGGGGGTGGAGTGCCCCCAAGGCAAGTGGGCGCCCCCCCCACCCTAGGGTTCCAACCCTAGGCGCAGGGGGATGGCCTTGGGGGGCGCACCAGCCCACTAAGGGCTGGTCCCCCCTCCAACATTAGCCCATGGGGCCCTCCGGGATGGGTGGCCCCACCCGGTGGACCCCCGGGACCCATCTGGTGGTCCCGGTACAATACTGGTGACCCCTAGATCATTCCCGATGGCCGAAACTGCACTTCCTATATATAATTCTTCACCTCCGGACCAATCCAGAACTCCTCCTGACGTCCGGGATCTCATCCGGGACTCCGAACAACATTCGGGTTACTGCATATACATATCTTCACAACCCTAGCGTCACCGAACCTTAAGTGTGTAGACCCTACGGGTTCGGGAGACATGCAGACATGACCGAGACGGCTCTCGGGCAATAACCAACAGCGGGATCTGGATACCCATGTTGGCTCCTATATGCTCCACGATGATCTCATCGGATGAACCACGATGTCGAGGATTCAATTAATCCCGTATATGATTCCCTTTGTCAATCGGTATTTTACTTGCCCGAGATTCGATCGTCGGTATCCCAATACCTCGTTCAATCTCGTTACCGGCAAGTCACTTTACTCGTATCGTAATGCATGATCCCATGATCAAACACTTTGATCATATTGAGCTCATTATGATGATGCATTACCGAGTGGGCCCGGTGATACCTCTCCGTCAAGCGGAGTGACAAATCCCAGTCTCGATCCGTGTCAACCCAACAGACACTTTCGGAGATACCCGTAGTATACCTTTATAGTCACCCAGTTACGTTGTGACGTTTGGCACACCCAAAGCACTCCTACGGTATCCGGGAGTTACACGATCTCATGGTCTAAGGAAAGGATACTTGACATTGGAAAACTCTAGCAAACGAACTATGCGATCTTATGCTATGTTTAGGATTGGGTCTCGTCCATCACATCATTCTCCTAATGATGTGATCTCGTTATCATTGACATCCAATGCCCATAGTCAGGAAACCATGACTATCTGTTGATCAACGAGCTAGTCAACTAGAGGGTTACTAGGGACATGTTGTTGTCTGTTATTCACACATGTATTACGATTTCCGGATAACACAATTATAGCACGAATAAAGACAATTATCATGAACAAGGAAATATAATAATAATGCTTTTATTATTGCCTCTAGGGCATATTTCCAACAGTCTCCCACTTGCACTAGAGTCAATAATCTAGTTACATTATGATGAATCGAACACCCATAGAGTTCTGGTGCTGATCATGTTTTGCCTTAGGGAGAGGTTTAGTCAACGGATCTGCGACATTCAGATCCGTGTGCACTTTACAAATTTCTATGTCTCCATCTTGAACATTTTCACGAATGGAGTTGAAGCGACGCTTGATGCCTGGTCTTCTTGTGAAACCTGGGCTCCTTTGCAAGTGCAATAGCTCCAGTGTTGTCACAGAAGAGTTTGATTGGCCCCGACGCATTGGGTATGACTCCGAGGTCGGTGATGAACTCCTTCACCCAAATTGCTTCATGTGCTGCCTCCGAGGCTGCCATGTACTCCGCTTCACATGTAGATCCCGCCAGGACGCTCTGCTTGCAACTGCGCCAGCTTACTGCCCCACCATTCAAAATATACACGTATCCGGTTTGTGACTTAGAGTCATCCAGATCTGTGTCGAAGCTAGCGTCGACGTAACCCTTTACGACGAGCTCTTCGTCACCTCCATAAACGAGAAACATTTCCTTAGTCCTTTTCAGGTACTTCAGGATATTCTTGACCGCTGTCCAGTGTTCCTTGCCGGGATTACTTTGGTACCTTCCTACCAAACTTACGGCAAGGTTTACATCAGGTCTGGTACACAGCATGGCATACATAATAGAACCTATGGCTGAGGCATAGGGAATGACACTCATCTCTTCCATATCTTCTGCCGTGGTCGGACATTGAGCTGAGCTCAATTTCACACCTTGCAATACATGTAAGAACCCCTTCTTAGATTGATCCATATTGAACTTCTTCAATATCTTATCAAGGTATGTGCTTTGTGAAAGACCTATGAGGCGTCTCGATCTATCTCTATAGATCTTGATGCCTAATATATAAGCAGCTTCTCCAAGGTCCTTCATTGAAAAACTTTTATTCAAGTAGGCCTTAATGCTGTCCAAGAGTTCTATATCATTTCCCATCAAAAGTATGTCATCGACATATAGTATGAGAAATGCTACAGAGCTCCCACTCACTTTCTTGTAAACGCAGGCTTCTCCATAAGTCTGTGTAAACCCAAACGCTTTGATCATCTCATCAAAGCGAATGTTCCAACTCCGAGATGCTTGCACCAACCCATAAATCGAGCGTTGGAGCTTGCACACCTTGTCAGCATTCTTAGGATCGACAAAACCTTCCGGCTGCATCATATACAATTCTTCCTTAAGGAAACCATTAAGGAATGCCATTTTGACGTCCATTTGCCATATTTCATAATCGTAGAATGCGGCAATTGCTAACATGATTCGGACGGACTTCAGCTTCACTACCGGTGAGAAAGTCTCATCGTAGTCAACCCCTTGAACTTGTCGATAACCCTTAGCGACAAGCCGAGCTTTATAGATGGTCACATTGCCATCCGCGTCTGTCTTCTTCTTAAAGATCCATTTATTTTCTATGGCTCGCCGCTCTACGGGCAAGTCAGTCAAAGTCCATACTTCGTTTTCATACATGGATCCTATCTCGGATTTCATGGCTTCTAGCCATTTGTCGGAATCCGGGCCCGCCATCGCTTCTTCATAGTTCGAAGGTTCACAGTTGTCTAACAACATGATTTCCAAGACAGGGTTGTCGTACCACTCTGGTGCGGAACGTGTCCTTGTGGATCTTCGAATTTCAGTAGGAGCTTGATTAGAAGTATCTTGATCATCATCCTTAATTTCCTCTCTAGTCGGTGCAGGCACCTCAGGAACGTTTTCTTGAGTTTCGCCATTTTCCGGTTCAAGAGGTAACACTTCATCAAGTTCTACTTTCCTCCCACTTACTTCTTTCGAGAGAAACTCTTTCTCTAGAAAGGATCCATTCTTGGCAACAAAGATCTTGCCTTCGGATATGAGGTAGAAGGTATACCCAATAGTTTCTTTAGGGTATCCTATGAAGACGCATTTTTCCGACTTGGGTTCGAGCTTTTCAGGTTGAAGTTTCTTGACATAAGCATCGCACCCCCAAACTTTTAGAAACGTCAGCTTAGGTTTCTTCCCAAACCATAATTCATACGGTGTCGTCTCAACGGATTTCGACGGAGCCCTATTTAACGTGAATGCGGCAGTCTCTAAAGCATAACCCCAAAAAGGTAGCGGTAAATCGGAAAGAGACATCATAGATCGCACCATATCTAATAGAGTGCGATTACGACGTTCGGACACACCATTACGCTGAGGTGTTCTAGGCGGCGTGAGTTGTGAAACTATTCCACATTTTCTTAAGTGTGTGCCAAATTCGTGACTCAAATATTCTCCTCCACGATCTAATCGTAGAAACTTGATCTTTCTATCACGTTGATTTTCAACCTCACTCTGAAATTCCTTGAACTTTTCAAAGGTCTCAGACTTGTGTTTCATTAAGTAGATATACCCATATCTACTCAAGTCATTAGTGAGGGTGAGAACATAACGATAGCCACCGCGAGCCTCAACACTCATTGGACCGCACACATCGGTATGTATGATTTCCAATAAGTTGGTTGCTCGCTCCATTGTTCTTGAGAACGGAGTCTTGGTCATTTTACCCATGAGGCATGGTTCGCACGTGTCAAATGATTCATAATCAAGAGACTCTAAAAGTCCATCTGCATGGAGCTTCTTCATGCGTTTGACACCTATGTGACCAAGGCGGCACTGCCACAAATATGTGGGACTATTGTTATCAACTTTAACTCTTTTGGTATTCACACTATGAATATGTGTATCATCACGTACGAGATTCATTAAGAATAAACCATTAACCATCGGAGCATGACCATAAAACATATCTCTCATATAAATAGAACAACCATTATTCTCGGATTTAAATGAGTAGCCATCTCGAATTAAACGAGATCCAGACACAATGTTCATGCTCAAACTTGGCACTAAATAACAATTATTGAGGTTTAAAACTAATCCCGTAGGTAAATGTAGAGGTAGCGTGCCGACGACGATCACATCGACCTTGGAACCATTCCCGACGCGCATCGTCACCTCGTCCTTCGCCAGTCTCCGCTTATTCCGCAGCTCCTGCTTTGAGTTACAAATGTGAGCAACTGCACCGGTATCAAATACCCAAGAGCTACTACGAGTACTGGTGAGGTACACATCAATTACATGTATATCACATATACCTTTTGTTTTGCCGGCCTTCTTGTCCGCTAAGTATTTGGGGCAATTCCGCTTCCAGTGACCACTTCCCTTGCAATAAAAGCACTCAGTCTCGGGCTTGGGTCCATTCTTTGGCTTCTTCCCGGCAACTTGCTTACCGGGCGCGGCAACTTCCTTGCCGTCCTTCTTGAAGTTCTTTTTACCCTTGCCCTTCTTGAACTTAGTGGTTTTATTCACCATCAACACTTGATGTTCCTTCTTGATTTCTACCTCTGCTGATTTCAGCATAGCATATACCTCAGGAATGGTCTTTACCATCCCCTGCATGTTGTAGTTCATCACAAAGCTCTTGTAGCTAGGTGGAAGCGACTGAAGGATTCTGTCAATGACCGCTTCGTCCGGGAGATTAACTTCCAGTTGAGTCAAGCGGTTGTGCAACCCAGACATCTTGAGTATGTGTTCACTGACAGAGCTATTTTCCTCCATCTTACAGCTAAAGAATTTGTCAGAGACTTCATATCTCTCGACCCGGGCATGAGCTTGGAAAACCATTTTCAGCTCTTCGAACATCTCATATGCTCCATGTCTCTCAAAACGCTTTTGGAGCCCCGGCTCTAAGCTGCAAAGCATGCCGCACTGAACGAGGGAGTAATCATCGGAACGTGACTGCCAAGCGTTCATAACGTCTTGTTCTGCAGGGAGAACAGGTGCGTCACCCAGTGGTGCTCGTAGGACATAATCTTTCTTGGCAGCTATGAGGATGATCCTCAGGTTCCGGACCCAGTCCGTATAGTTGCTGCCATCGTCTTTCAGCTTGGTTTTCACTAGGAACGCGTTGAAGTTGAGGACTACGTTGGCCATTTGATCTACAAGACATATTGTACATATTTTAGACTAAGTTCATGATAATAAAGTTCATTTAATAAAATTATTTAATGAACTCCCACTTAGACAGACATCCCTCTTCTAGTCATCTAAGTATAACATGATCCGAGTCAACTAGGCCGTGTCCGATCATCACGTGAGACGGACTAGTCAACATCGGTGAACATCTTCATGTTGATCGTATCTTCTATACGACTCATGCTCGACCTTTTGGTCTTCTGTGTTCCGAGGCCATGTCTGTACATGCTAGGCTCGTCAAGTCAACCTAAGTGTTTGCATGTGTAAATCTGTCTTACACCCGTTGTATGTGAACGTTAGAATCTATCACACCCGATCATCACGTGGTGCTTCGAAACAACGAACTGTCGCAACGGTGCACAGTTAGGGGAAACACTTCTTGAAATTATTATGAGGGATCATCTTATTTACTACCGTCGTTCTAAGTAAACAAGATGCAAAACATGATAAACATCACATGCAATCAAATAATAAACGTGACATGATATGGCCAATATCACATAGCTCCTTTGATCTCCATCTTGGGGCTCCATGATCACCTTTGTCACCGGCTTGACACCATGATCTCCATCATCGTGTCTCCATGAAGTTGCTCGCCAACTATTAATTCTACTACTATGGCTAACGCGTTTAGCAATAAAGTAAAGTAATTACATGGCGTTTCTTAATGACACGCAGGTCATACAAAAAATAAAGACAACTCCTATGGCTCCTGCCGGTTGTCATACTCATCGACATGCAAGTCGTGATTCCTATTACAATAGCAAGAACATCTCATACATCACATATAGATCATTCATCATTCATCACAACTTTGGCCATATCATATCACAAAGCACTTGCTGCAAAAACAAGTTAGACGTCCTCTAATTGTTGTTGCAAGTTTTACGTGGCTGAATTAGGGTTCTAGCAAGAACGTTTTCTTACCTACGTAAAAGCCACAACGTCATTTGTCAACTTCTATATACCCTTCATAAGGACCCTTTTCATCGAATCCTCTCCAACTAAAGTGGGAGAGACAGACACCCGCCAGCCACCTTATGCAACTAGTGCATGTTAGTCGGTGGAACCGGTCTCACATAAGCGTACGTGTAAGGTTGGTCCGGGCCGCTTCATCCCACAATACCGCTGAAGCAAGATAAGACTAGTAGCGGCAAGAAAGTTGACAACATCTACGCCCACAACAAATTGTGTTCTACTCGTGCAATAGAGAACTACGCATAGACCTAGCTCATGATGCCACTGTTGGGGAACGTTGCAGAAAAGTAAAAAAATTCCTACGGTTTCACCAAGATCCATCTACGAGTTCATCTAAGCAACGAGTCATGGGAGAGAGATTGCATCTACATACCACTTTATAGATCACGAGCGGAAGCTTTCAACGAACGGGGATGAGGTAGTCGTACACGACGTGATCCAAATCACCGGAGATCCTAGCACCGAAAGGACGGCACCTCCGCGTTCAACACACGTACGGTCAGCGTAATGACTCCTTCTTCTTGATCCAGCAAGGCAAAGGAGAGGTTGAGGAAGATGGCTCCAGCAGCAGCACGACGGCATGGTGATGGTGGAGCTACAGTACTCCGGCAGGGCTTCGTCGAGCTCTACGGAGGAGGAGGAGATGTTAGAGAGGGAGAGGGAGGCGCCAGGGCAAGGGGTGCGACTGCCCCCCTCCCCTGCCCCCTTTATATAGGCCCCCTGGGGGCGCCGGCCCTGGGAGATTGAATCTCCCAAGGGGGCGGCGGCCAAAGGGGGGTGGAGTGCCCCCCAAGGCAAGTGGGCGCCCCCCACCCTAGGGTTCCAACCCTAGGCGCAGGGGGTGGGCCTTGGGGGGCGCACCAGCCCACTAAGGGCTGGTCCCCCTCCCACATTAGCCCATGGGGCCCTCCGGGATGGGTGGCCCCACCCGGTGGACCCCCGGGACCCATCTGGTGGTCCCGGTACAATACCGGTGACCCCCAGATCATTCCCGATGGCCGAAACTGCACTTCCTATATATAATTCTTCACCTCCGGACCAATCCGGAACTCCTCGTGACGTCCGGGATCTCATCCGGGACTTTGAACAACATTCGGGTTACTGCATATACATATCTTCACAACCCTAGCGTCACCGAATCTTAAGTGTGTAGACCCTACGGGTTCGGGAGACATGCAGACATGACCGAGACGGCTCTCGGGCAATAACCAACAGCAGGATCTGGATACCCATGTTGGCTCCTACATGCTCCATGATGATCTCATCGGATGAACCACGATGTCGAGGATTCAATTAATCCCGTATACGATTCCCTTTGTCAATCGGTATTTTACTTGCTCGAGATTCGATCGTCGGTATCCCAATACCTCGTTCAATCTCGTTATCGGCAAGTCACTTTACTCGTATCATAATGCATGATCCCGTGATCAAACACTTTGATCATATTGAGCTCATTATGATGATGCATTACCGAGTGGGCCCGGTGATACCTCTCCGTCAAGCGGAGTGACAAATCCCAGTCTCGATCCGTGTCAACCCAACAGACACTTTCGGAGATACCCGTAGTATACCTTTATAGTCACCCAGTTACGTTGTGATGTTTGGCACACCCAAAGCACTCCTACGGTATCCGGGAGTTACACGATCTCATGGTCTAAGGAAAGGATACTTAACATTGGAAAACTCTAGCAAACGAACTATGCGATCTTATGCTATGTTTAGGATCTGGTCTCGTCCATCACATCATTCTCCTAATGATGTGATCTCGTTATCATTGACATCCAATGCCCATAGTCAGGAAACCATGACTATCTATTGATCAACGAGCTAGTCAACTAGAGGCTTAGTAGGGACATGTTGTTGTCTGTTATTCACACATGTATTACGATTTCCGGATAACACAATTATAGCACGAATAAAGATAATTATCATGAACAAGGAAATATAATAATAATGCTTTTATTATTGCCTCTAGGGCATATTTCCAACAACCTTGGTCTTCTTCACATCTGATGCAGATGGAAGGATAGGTGTTGGTGTAGGCGCAGGTGGAGCTGAGGAATCTGGTTGTATTTCCTCAGGCGCAACTGATGCAGTTGCCCTGACTTCTTCAGTTTCTTCAGGCGCACCACTAGTGTATGCCCTGGCAATTTCTTCAGTAGCTGGAATTGAGTCATCAGCCCTGGAACTAGCATTTTCTTTAGCAGCCTGAAAGTCATCAGCGGTGCTGGCATGTTCTTCAGTGGGCTCTACTGAAGGTTCAGCTTGAGGAATTTCTTGTTGCGATGGGGCTACAACATTTGTGAATTTCTCAGTCAGTTTCACAAACCTGACTTTTGCTCCTTTCCAGTCAGCATAGTATGCATTAAATTCATCGCTGAGGGTTTTGATGTCAGCCTGCATCTTGATGAGTTCTTCAGGTTTCATCATGACAACATTTTTCCTCGACGGTTTCTCTTTCCTGTACTGCAATTTCTTGATCTGCCTGGCCCTATCATACTTACATTTTTTTCTTGAATGAAATGAGTCAGCATGTGACTTTGGCCATGCGTCAGCTTGAAGTCTGGCATAGGAGTGTTTGGGTCCTTGTGCCAGAGATCAATGTAGTCTAGGATCGCTCTTGGATCCAACAGCAGCGGCACAGGTGTGCCTTTGGCTCTAGCGGCCCTTTCTTGTCGGTCTCTGATGATTTCTGCAAGTTCTTCTTCATCAGCTTCATCTTCGTGAGATGGTACCTTGAAGACTACCTGCTTCTTCTCAGGACTTGGGCGAGTACCGCGTCCAGCAGTAGCCTTTTTCTTCAGCAGAGAGGGTCCAGCTGAGGAACTTGGTGCAGCTGAGGAACTTGGTGCAGCTGAGGAACTTGCTGAGACACCAGAGGCAATAGAGATGCCTACAGTCCTTTGACACGTGGCAAGATGCGCAGGTGCTGAGGACTTCGTCGGAACAGCTGAGGACTTTGGAGGAGGTGCTGAGGATTTCGGAGGAGCAGGGGCATCTTGAGGAATTTGCCTTGAAGATTTTGAAGTTTCTGGCCCTGAGGGCGCAGCTGAGGGTGAAGCACTTGGCTTTCGAGCGGGCTTCTTAGGCATAGATTTCCTCGGCTTGACAGAAGCCTCAGTGGCAGCAGCAGCAGCAGAATCTTCATTGAATTTCCTCACTGCTTCTCCGGCTTGCTTGGCCAACTTGGCTTGGCGCTTTGCCCATTCCTCAGGAAAGTCCTCGCCGCGTTTGACGCTAGTGGGATCAGCCACTTGGCCAGGTGCCAATGGGGCTCTTGGCCATGGAGGGTTGAGAGTGAATTTCTTCATATATTTTGGAGTAACATATCTATACTCCCGCCATGCTCTTGCCCATCTCCGTTCTATCCTCTGAATGCGCACCTTGCGCTGATTTTTATCTTCTTTGCCAAACTTGGCTTCATCAGGCGTGAAGTAGTCTTTATAAATGTCCTCAGGAATTTCAAAAGCAGTCATGACCTCAGGCTTCTTTCCTCCTTTCTGTGGCCTTTTACCGTCAGCCATTTTCTTCAGTTCAGGAATTTGAACAATCGAATTCTCTGAAGAAGTGTGCAACTTTTCTTCAAGGAATGCTGCAAATGAGTTAAGTTGATGAGAACCTAGTGATTCAGCAACGGACATGTGTACCTATGAACAGAGTATAGTTGCGAGGAATTTGGAGAGGTCATATGCATTCTCAGAGGTTTTTTCAAAAAGAACAAGTTTGAGGAAGTTGACCAGATGCGTCTTGAAGAATTTCACTAAGCGCGCTTTATCTTAGGTTCCAGAGTTGTATAGATCAAAGATCCACACAATTGAGGAATCTTGAAGAAAATGATGCTTAGGGAAATGAATCAAGAACAGATTAAATGTGAGGTGTTTTGTGTGTGAGGATTTGAAAAATAAAACACCTTTGAAGATTTTGTAGAAAACTTTTGAATCAAAGAGGGCAGTAAAAGTAACTTTTAATTACCCTGAATGAAGAACACGACGAACAGAGAGGTGAAACAGTGAAGTTCGTCGGTGTAGATCTTCCACGCCCTAACTTGGCGGTGGAAGACGTCTACGGCGGCGGCGGAGGTGAAGATTTCCGCGGTCGGCGCGAGTACGACGGCGACGAGGTCGAGGCAGTGAAGCTCTTCCTCACCGGCGACGATGGAGTAGCGGCGGTGCTAGGGTTCGGGAAGATCGAGCGGGAGAGAGAGTTCGAGCGGAGTAAAAGAAGTGAGGAAGGGATGAGGGGGTATTTATAGTAGCAGTGAAAAACTGTTCGCCCGAAGATTTGGGACGAACGTGCCCCTGACCCTTCTCCTTCGCACGACATGTGTCGCCCACGTACTGTGTAGTGGAGATCGTGTAAGATCGTGGGTGAATAAACAAATGCATCGTGGGATGCGGAACGGTTTGAGCGGCAAAACCGAAAATTTGGATAAGATTAGTTTTAACGTTCCGTTTGCAATTTCTTTAGCTGACAAGGAAACAGTGAAGATTTTGAACGAGTTTCAAATATAACGCACATGAAGAATTTGTGAACAGAGCATAGAGGGGGAAGGGTCCGATCACATTCACTTAGCAGAAAAACCAACTTGAAGAAATAGCTATAAATGAATGTTGTAGAGGATATAAACTCATATATATATATATAGCCAATGAAGAAGAACGACGGCACAAGTGAAGATTGTGCAAGTTGAAGAATTTGAACAACTGAGGAATTTCAAAAACTGAGGAAAAACTCAAATTGAAGATTTTCAACTTTTGTGGTGGCGTGACCCACCGTATAAGAATGATGATTTCAGACACCGCGTACAATTGTCTTAGGGTTCTGAGAATCAAATTCTTCATTAATTTTTTCACACTTAGAGTGTTATTCTTCATTGATTGAAGAAAAATGTTTCTTCATGTGTTGCACATCTAAGTCATCAATTTTGCCTAAGTGTTAGGATGAGTGCCTTTTCAAAGTACATTCGAAGACTCTAAGATATTTAGCTCACACCACAACTTGCTAAATCTGTTCTCATCCAAGGGCTTAGTGAATATATCAGCTAGCTGTTCTTCAGTCTTCACATGCTCAATAGAAATGTCGCCCTTCAACACATGGTCATGAAGAAAATGATGACGAATCTGAATGTGCTTTGTCTTCGAGTGCTGAACTGGGTTGTGAGCAATCTTGATGGCACTCACATTTTCACAAAGAAGAGGCACATTCTTCACGTTGATGCCATAGCCCTTGAGTGTTTGCTTCATCCATAGCAGTTGAGCACAGCAAGAACCAGTAGCAATGTACTCAGCTTCAGTAGTAGACAGTGATACGCAGTTCTGTTTCTTCGAGGACCAATAGACCAAGGATCATCCGAGGAAATGACAAGTACCAGATGTTGACTTGCGGTCCACACGGTCACCAGCATAGTCAGAGTCAGAATATCCAATGAGATCAATATCCGAGCCCTTGGGATACCATAATCCTAGTGTTGGTGTGTGAGCTAGATATCGAAGAATATGCTTCATAGCCTTATGGTGTGATTCCTTTGGTGCAGCTTGAAATCGTGCACACATGCAAACACTAAACATTATATCTGGCCTAGATGCACATAAGTACAATAAAGAGCCAATCATGGAGCGGTATACCTTATGATCGAAGTCAATACCATGTACATCAGTGGATAGATGACCATTTGTGGGCATAAGAATTTTGATGCCTTTGCAATCTTGCATGCCGAATTTCTTCAGGACATCCTTGAGGTATTTCTCCTGAGATATGAATATGCCATTGCGTTGTTGACGAGTTTGAAGACCTAAGAAGAATTTCAACTCTCCCATCATAGACATTTGATATTCTTCACTCATCATATAGGCAAATTCATCACTATAACGTTGGTCGGTACAGCCAAAGATAATATCATCAACATATATTTGGCACACGAACAGTTCACCATCATAAGACTTGGTAAAGAGAGTAGGATCGAGTGAACCGGGTGTGAAGCCTTTCTTCATGAAGAATTCCTTCAATGTATCATACCACACCCGTGGGGCCTGCTTGAGGCCATAGAGGGCCTTGTTAAGTCTGAAGACTTTGTCAGGATGTTTTGGATCTTCAAAACCTGGGGGTTGAGCAACATATACTTCTTCCTCAAGCTTACCATTAAGGAATGCACTTTTCACATCCATTTGATATAAGATGATATCATGATGGTTAGCATAAGCAAGTAATATGCAAATAGCCTCAAGTGTAGCAACAGGTGCAAATGTTTCATCGAAATCAACTCCTTCAACCTGTGTGTAGCCTTGAGCTACTAGTCGTGCCTTATTCCTCACCACAACACCATTTTCATCTTGATTGTTGCGGTAGATCCACTTTGTGCCAATGATGTTATGCTTGCGAGGATCGGGACGATTGACCAGTTCCCAGACGTTGTTGAGCTTGAACTGATGTAATTCTTCTCGCATGGCCTGAATCCATTCAGGCTCCAGAAATGCTTCATCTACCTTAGTGGGCTCTGTGATAGAGACAAAAGCAAAGTGCCCACAAAAGTTAGATAGATGTGAAGCTTTTGAGCGTGTGAGAGGACCTGGTGCTCTAATGTCATCGATGATCTTCTCCACTTGCACTTCTTTTGCAACGCGAGGATGAGCTGGTTGTCGTTGAGGAATTTGATCAGCATTTTCTTCAACATCAATTTCCTCAGCATTTTCTTCAGATGCATCAGCTCGACGTTCTTCACGTTCTGCAATGAATTCTTCAGCAGATTCTTCAGTAGGAATGACACCTTCAGTAGCCTTGTGCTTGATAGAATCCTCAGGTGCTGGTTCATCTAACACAGAAGGTAGGTGCTCTCTTTGCGAGCCATTAGTTTCATCGAACCGCACATCTACAGTCTCAACAATCTTGTGAAGAACATTGTTGAAGACTCTGTAGGTGTGCGAGTCCTTTCCGTAACCAAGCATAAAACCTTCATGTGCTTTCGGTGCAAATTTTGAGTTGTGATGAGGATCTCTAATCCAGCATTTAGCACCGAAGACTTTGAAATAACTCACATTGGGTTTCTTGTCAGTGAGGAGTTCATAGGCAGTCTTCTTGAAGAATTTGTGAAGATATACTCTGTTGATGATGTGGCACGCAGTATCAATTGCATCAACCCAGAAACGACTAGGGGTTTTGTACTCATCGACCATAGTGTGAGCCATCTCAGCTAGAGTCCTGTTCTTGCGCTCCACGACGCCATTTTGGCCTTGGTCATCTTTCCAGCTTCACAGGCACCGCATAAGTGATCCTTGAGGAATTTGACATTCTCAATGCCAATGACATGCTTCTTCTTTGCAAGCGTGTGCAAATTCCTCATGCCTGCTTGACCAAGTCGTCGATGCCATAGCCATCCTCCTGAAGCTTTTGCAAGTAGGCACACGGCTGGTTGTGAATCTGCAGAGAAATCAACAATATACAAGTCTCCTCTCCTAAAGCCTTCGAAGACTTTGTAATTGTCAGCTTCCATAATCACAACACAACGATACTTGCCAAAGACAACAACCATATCAAGATCACACAGCATTGAGACAGACATAAGGTTGCATCCTAAGGACTCAACAAGCATGACTTTGTCCACGTGTCGATCCTTTGTGATAGCAATTTTACCTAGACCCAATACCTGACTTTTGCTTTTATCAGCGAAGATGATATGCTTCAGATGTGATGGCGATAAAGGAGCATCCATCAACAGATTCCTGTCACCAGTCATGTGATTTGTACATCCACTATCAAGGACCCACTCAGTGGCTTTGGGTTGATCATCCTGCAGATGAATTAGTGCAACTTACGAACTCATATACTTCAGCAGTGAAGAATATGATATCACAATTCATCAGATCAGTTTCATCAAGCAGTAAGACAGATAAAGCAGAGGGAGGACATGTGAAATGAAAGTTCATTTCATCATGGTTAGCCTGCGTCCTTTCAGGCAGTTCGTCAGGTCCCCAGCAAATTCTTCAGACGTTACAGTACGTCTGGAGACCTGACCCTGCAGAAGAGATTAGTTCTTTTTCTTCACCACCCACATCTGAAGGGGTGGCAAAGAGTTCATCAATCTGCGAGCTCCATATGAGAATGGTGGCATAGAGACCAAACCATTTCATTTCACATAAGAGTGGTTAGGGTAAGCATAAGCATATGAATAAGCAGAGAAATTCTTCGAGGACTTATGAACATAGTAATTTGAAGAATAATGCTCATATTCATAGCCCTTGGCTCTTCCCTGCGAAACAGAGTTGTTAGCACGATGATATTCATATGAGGACTTTGATCCATGTGAGGAATTTGATCCCCCTAAGGAATATGGTCCATACGAGGACTTGGATCCATATGAAGAATTTGGTCCATATGAAGAATTTGATCTGAGGTTCCTATTCTTCACAGGTGGTGTCATGGGGACATTCACCTGAATACTTTCAAGTTACCTTTTGGGAATCCAGATTTTCTTCATAGGGGAACCATTCCTGTAGTTAGTGCCAACATATCTAGCAAACACTTCACCATTCTGATTTTTGAACAGTTTATAGTCGGAGTCAAATGACTCATCAGAAGAATGAGAAGATTCACATGTATAGCCAAATAAATTAGATGGATCCACTAGAGGTCCCTTTGCAGCAACCCATGAGGTTTTGGGGTACTGCTCAGGCTTCCAATATGTACCATCAGCATTGAGTTTCCTCTCAAAGGAAATACCCTCTTTCCTACGGTTCCTGTTGAGGATCTGCTTTTTAAGCACATCACAAAGGGTCTGATGCCCTTTGAGGCTTTTGTACATGCTTGTCATGTATAATTCCTTCAGCCCTGCATCGTCAGTGATACTAGGAATGTCCTCAGATGAGGAGTTAGTGATAGCAGAGGCAGGTGAAGAATTTGTAACATTAGAAGCATTTGAACATTCAGGTGAGGAATTAGCAGATTCTTGTTCAATGCATTTCAAACATGGAGGAATAAATTCTTCCTAAGCAGCGCTGATTTTTTGAGCAAGTAATGAATCGCGCTCCTTCTGAAGATCTTCATAACTCACTCTTAGCTTCTCAAGATCTTGCTTCTCTTGAACATATTCATAAGAAAGCTTCTCACGATCAGATAAGAGAGTGTTATGATGACCTTGAAGGTTATCAAACCTGTTCTGAAGTCTCTGAAGATTTTCAGTTAAGGCTTTAGTGCGATCCATTTCTTCACCCAACATATCATCACTTTTGTCTAGCATGTTTTGAACCTTTTCAAAAGCCTTTTGTTGTTGCACAGCAATCTTAGCAAGTTTAGAGTAGCTAGGCTTTAGATTTTCATCTGATTCATCCTCACTAGATTCAGAGGAGGCATATTTGAGTACCTTGGCACCTTTTGCCATGAAGCAATAGGCGGGAGCGTAGTCATCACTGCCTTCATCAGCCTTGTTGGTGAGTTCACTTTCTTCAGAGGTGAAGATAGACTTGCTGACGAATGCAGTAGCGAGGGCTAAGCTCGCCACACCAGACTCGGAATCATCAGATTCCTCTTCTTCTTCATGTTCTTCAGATTCAGCCTCAGAGTCCATTTCCTTGCCAATGAATGCCCGAGCCTTCTTGGAGCTGCTCTTCTTGTGAGACGAAGACTTCGAGGATTTTGATGATGAAGATTTTGAGGATTTCTTCTTTTTCTTCGCATCATCAGAACTGTAATCCTTGTATTTCTTCTTCTTTGATTCCTTTTCCCACTGAGGACAATCTTGAATGTAGTGTCCATGCTTCTTACACTTGTGACAAAGCCTTCTCTTGTAGTCACTGGATGAGGAATCATTGCTCTTTGAGGGTCTTCCAAAGCGGCTTGTTCTTGAGAACTTTTGGAATTTCTTCACGAGCAGCACTAGATCATAACTTAGTTCTTCAGGGTCGCCAAGGCTGCTACCAGAGTCTTCATCTTCGGACTCAGACACTACCTTGGCCTTCAGTGCACGTGATCTTCCATAGCTCGAACCATAGAGATCTCTCTTTTCAGCAAGCTGGAACTCATGAGTGTTTAGCCTCTCGAGGATATCAGCGGGGTCAAGTGACTTGTAATCAGCACGCTCTTGTATCATCAGTGCCAGAGTATCAAATGAGGATTCAAGCGATCTCAGCAATTTCTTCACCACCTCATGGTCGGTGATGTCAGTGGCACCAAGTGCTTGAAGCTCATTTGAGATGTCAGTGAGGCGATCGAAGTTTTGCTGAACATTTTCATTTTCGAGTCTTTTGAAGCGGTTGAAGAGATTGCGAAGAACATCAACTCGAGAGTCACGCTGAGTTGAAACTCCTTCATTGACCTTGGACAGCCTATCCCAGATAAGCTTAGCAGTTTCCAAAGCACTCACTCTACCATACTGTCCTTTACTCAGATGGCCACATATGATATTCTTTGCTTGGGAATCGAGTTGCTTGAATCTCTTCACATCAGTAGCGTTCAGTGAGGGTGAGACGGACGAAACACCATTTTCCACAACGTACCAGAGATCGTTATCAATTGCCTCAAGATGCATGCGCATCTTGTTCTTCCAGTAGGGGTAGTCTGTCCCATCGAAGGTAGGACACCCAGCAGATACCTTGATCATACCTGCGGTCGACATAACTAAAACTCCAGGCGGTTAAACCAAAATCACACAGAACAAGGGAGTACCTTGCTCTGATACCAATTGAAAGTGCGTTATATCGACTAGAGGGGGGTGAATAGGCGATTTTTATGAAATTCTTCACTGAGGAATTTGCTTGTGAGGAAATTCCTTAGCGAAGAACTACTAGCAGCGGAATAAGTACTCAGAGGTAAACATAGCAGAATACATGCATGGTCATCATGATGAAATGAAGACAAACACAGAGTACAGAAAGCGTAAACACATGATAACACTAGATGAAGACAAACAGACTGAAGAAATTGAACTGATGAAATTGAGAAAGTCTTCAGTCAAAGTCTTCAAACACAGATATGATAAACAAGCAGCACAATATTGAGGAAATGAAAGATTTGAGGAAATGGAACCAGTAAGCTTGGTGAAGACAATGATTTGGTAGACCAGTTCCAACTGTTGTCTCAGTTGTACATCTGGTTGGAGAGGCTGAGTATTTAAACTCGAGGACACACAGTCCCGGACACCCAGTCCTGAGCACGCAGCTCGGGACACCCAGTCCTCACTGTATTCTCCTTGAACTAAGGACACACAGTCCTCGTCCAATCACTCGTGGTAAGTCTTAAGGTGACTTCCGAACCTTGAAAAACTCGGTCACTCGGCGATCCACAATTCCTCTTGGATGCTCTAGACCATGACGACTAACCGTCTGGAAGAAGCACAGTCTTCAAAGGTAACAAGCATCGGATCCACGCAGGATCAATCTGTTCAGTGATGCTCAATCACTTTGGGTTTGTAGGTGTTTTGGGTTTGGGTTTTGGATTTTCCTCACTTGATGATTTTCGCTCAAAGTCCTCGGAGGATGGGTTGCTCTCAAATGACAAGTGTCAGTTTCTTGCGGAGCAGCCAACCAGCTAGTGGTTGTAGGGGGCGGCTATTTATAGCCTAGGGAGCAGCCCGACATGATAAGACATAAATGCCCTTCAATGATATGACCATTGGATGGATAAGATATTTTGGGACAGTTGGCGCGTAGCACAGCAACGGTCGGAAATTTGAGGTACAAATTCCTCAGGGCTATCATGTTCCTCACTGTGTAGGAAATTCGCACTGGCAAATTCCTAACTCCCCAGTCAGAGCAAAGTCCTTAGTGACCAGAAGAACTGCGTCTCTGTCACTGAAGAAATTGACTGAACTGTATGAGATTTCCAATGGCTTCACTCGAAGGGATTGGTAGGTGTAGGATTTGAGTTGAGCATCAAATGGAAATTTTTCCTTAGTATTTCCTCGACCCCCTTTAACAGTACGGTGTTTCCTATGACTCAAGAAAGAAGAAATGAAACTACGAAAACAAAAGTCTTCACGCTTCATGTTCCTCGAATGAATACCAAGTCTTCAAGGTCACACCAATTTCTTCACTTTCAAAGTCTTCGGTATATCAAAGTCTTCAGTCGAAGAATTTCATTTTTATGGGTTGACTTTCTCTGTAAATATCAAACTCCTCATAGACTTATAGACCTGTGTACACTCATAAACACATTAGATCCTTAAGCTATAAGTCCTCAATACACCAAAATCACTAAGGGGCAGTAGATGCACTTACACAGGTTGTGGAAGGCGCAGAACAGTCGGCCGTTCTTGGATGACTCTGGCTGATCCTTGCCCCGCTTGGTGTCGGGCTCCGCCGCGAGCACGAGCGCCTCCTTGCGCTTTACGTCCTTGGCCTTAGCCTTCTTCTCCTCCGCTCCTGCGGCTGGCAGCTCGAGGAGAGAAAGGCGCCCCTCCTCAGCTCTTGCGCACTTGGTCGCCAGGTTGAACAGGTCCTGCGATGTGCAGAGCTCCTCGTGGATGGCGAGATCTTCCTTCATCTTGACGTCATGGATGCTGTTGGAAAACGCGGAGATGATGGCCTCGTCCGTGACCTTGGGGATCTTGAGGCGGGTGTTGTTGAAGCGCTGGATGTACTTCTGGAGGGTCCCTCCTGGTTGCTGCTTGATGCGGCGTAGATCACCCGCGGCCGGCGGGTGGTCGCGAGTGCCCTGGAAGTTGGCGACAAAGCAGTCGCACATCTCTTCCCAGGAGGAGATCGAAACATGCTGCAGGTTCAGGAGCCAAGAGCGGGCTCCATCCTTGAGAGCCATGGGAAACCAGTTTGCCATGACTTTTTCGCCGCCGTTGGCGAATTGATGCTCAGCTCATAGAGCTGCAGGAACTCCGGGGGGTCGGCGGTGCCGTCGTAGCGAGGAGGCAGATCTGGCTTGAACTTGCCTGGCCAGGTGAAGCTACGCACCTCGGGCATGAAGGCGCGGCAGCCGGCCGTGGTTGCTGGGGCTCGCTTTGGAGGTGGAGCCTGGTCTTGACGAGGTTTGCATTGCGCCGCTGCAGGCAGTGCGCGGTCTTGAGGAGGTGGTGCAGGGAGCGCAGGTGCAGCTTCTCACGGCCGCGGGATTTCTTGGCAGCTTCTTTCTTCGCGCGTGGGCGCTGGGCGCGGTGGATCACGTCATGGAGGCGCGTGCCTTGATGCCAAGGCGCCGTTTTTGGGCTGAGGTGGTGGAGGCATGCCATGAGCCCCGTCGCTCGCCGCTGGTTGAGGAGGAGGCAGATAGTGGGACGGCGCCGGAGAGCCCCCTGCGGCGCGGATGAGCTCGGTGACGCGGTCGAGCCACTCCTAGTAGAGGTCGTCGACGGGGCGGTAGCGCAGGAGCTCATTCGCCGCGAGGAGCGCGGCCCGTGCCTCCACGGGAGCGCGGTGCGCGTGAGACAAAGAATCGGCAGGGGTCAACGACAGAGTAGCGGTGCGGACGTCCTGCCGCACCGAAGGATGGAGCAAGGACGCCTGCTGCTCATTCCCCACCGGGCCGGTGGCAGAGTTGGTGGCGGGAGATGGAGAACGACGAGGTGGCCCACCAACGGGAGCCGTCTGAGTGACGCGGGCGGAGAGTGTATCCCGACGCTCAACTCGAGCACGGCGAGCATTCGCCATGGAGACGACGGAGCGACGGAGCGACAAACTGATGGAAGGGAAGCAACGGCGCAACCCTACCTGGCGCGCCAAATGTCGGATGTGGGGTTCCGGCAAACCCTTAAGGTTTGAACACTGGGGTGCGCGTGAAGTCTTTCCCTCCTACCGATCTACGCCCTAGCTCGCTAAGATCTCGCGGACAAACTCGACGTACTCGCAACACAGGAAGACACGAGGTTTATACTGGTTCGGGCCACCGTTGTGGTGTAATACCCTACTCCAGTCTGGTGGTGGTGGATTGCCTCTTGGGATAATGATGAACACTACAAGGGACGAACAGCCTCCTGAGGTTGAGGTGTTCTTGTGGCTAGGCTCTCGATCGGGTTGGATCAAGCTAAGACTCGTTGCCTCTACTGTGGTGGCTAGATCTACTTATATAGGCTGTTGACCCTGGTCCTCTTCCCAAATAATGAGCGGGAAGGGATCCAACAACGGCGGGCGAATTTGAAGGGGAATAGCTAGTACAAGCTATCCTGACAAAAGTGGTCTCCGCCCGCGAAAAGCTCTGGTGGTGACGCCGGCTTGGGCTCCACGATGACCTCCTTCTTGCCGTCCTCCTGAACTTGGTCTCGTTGCACCAATATAGCAACCTTTGCCTGATGCCTCGGTACTCTTCACCTACTCTAGCCTCCTTAGCACCAAAGAGGAAACTAGGATGTTGCGTGCGCTGGCGCCCGCCTAGCGCCCGTGCGTCATGGCTCACGTCACGAGGGCCTCGTGAGGTTTACCCCGCCTTGATATCTCCGCTCCTCGTGAGCCTGCTTGGCTAGGCCACTCCAGAGGAGGTCTTGCGTCGTCCGCCTCGCGAGGCTTGGACCCTCGCGAGGGTCTTGAATGCCTTGTTGATGAAGATGGGCCGTATGGCCTGCTTCTTAGCCATGCTATGGGCCGCAGGCAGGCAAGTATGGGGACCCCCGTTCCCAGAACGCCGACAAGCTCGGTGCCCGAGGAACCAACTCCGGTGACTTAATGACGCACCAGGAGCTTGGCCTCACCGGAATGCGCTACTTAAAGCGGCAATGCCCAGCTAACCTCCACACCATAGCATATCGTCCTCCTACCTGGCACCACATCCGCCATGACCGCAAGCGCGAACGATCTGCAGGAGAGCTTGTCTTTGGGGATGGAGCTCGAGGTCGCCGCCCTCACTCATGTCGTCGCACAAGCGGTGGCCACGCTGGCGGCCGACGACGGGAGCACCATCAGCCACACGCCCTACTTGCTACCGTCAAACGTTCGGCACCGCCGAGGTCAGGGACTCCTCAGAGAATGAGTAGGGCATGGGAGGCGGTAGGGCATGGGGTGCCAACTGGCCGGTCCATCTCCCGTGTTCTACTTTTCCTTGCCGGAGACCGCACCTTCACTTCACGGGTCTTGAACCCCGCCCCCGTACATGAAGATCGCAGATGGAGGATGTCGGTCGCCGCTGTAGAATAGGTTTAGGGTCGGGTTTCTTTTATTTTTCTGTCCTATAAAAGTTTAAAATGTAATGAAAATCTGCCGTGTTTGCATTAATCTCGGCAGGTGTATATGAACTTTCACAATAATATAGTATATTGTAGGAGTACTAGCAAGATGCCCGTGCGTTGCATGGAAGATCAAGATCTTGTCGGAGAAAAGGATGAACGAGGGAAGGCCTTATCTGCAAATGCACATTCACGCATTTCACATTTTTCTACATCTACGGGAACCTACGGAAGGGTTAACGTAAATTTCCTCTCTCTCTCCTCCCCTGATTTTCATGGTGGTGGGCCCCTCCCTCCCCCCAATCTACAATCAACAGCTCACACGTTTCACATTATGTTAATTACATAACAGGAACTATGTAGTTGTAGCATTACTCGTCCTAAGAAACCCAACTAAGTCAACCTCCCAGCATATCACGCAGGAAAAGTCCCGGCCGCGCCATTTTAGTCGGGATTACCGGATTACTACTAGTAGTACCGATGGATCGCGTGAAGCAACAAGTTTTTTTGTTTTTGAGGGGGCGAAGCACCTAGTTTAAAAGGAAAAAAGGCGGTACACTCACAGCACCCCTGTCGCAGTCACATTGCACCCCACACACGTTCGGTCCTGCACACGGCTCAAGCAAACAGAACGCGCTTCGGCTTGCCTCTTCACTGACACATGGGACTGCACTTGGAGAAACCGACCATGCGCCAAACTCCCCCCGCCCACCGCGCGAAAATCCTCCCCCCACCAAAAAACTCCCCCCAAATCATAGATTCAACCGCCCTTCGACCAACTAGCCAATAATATTCCCCAAACCCCCTCCCCCCGTCCCCCTCCACTCCATTCGCTCCGCCAAAGCCGCCCTCCCCGCCACGCCGATACGTCAGCATCGTGGTTCGTCGAGGGGACGCACGGCGATCCTCTCGCTCCCACAGTACGCTCTCGTAGACTGCCGTCCTCTACTCGCGCCGCCACCGTTGGCGACGTTCTTGTGGAGGCGCACGGCGGTCAGCACCGCCACCGCTGGCGACGTTTGTGTGGAGACGCACGGTGGTCAGCTTCTCCCACGGTACGCGCATTCTAGACTGAGGCCCCATGCATGTCGGTGTAGTGCTGAATGTTAGCTGATAGACACTATTAATCTCACTGTTTGCCGAAGTAGTTTACAGTCAATATGCTCTGCTTAAGAAGCTTCGTTGCCCTGTTCTGCACTCAATCTGCTTAGCTGAGATGGCATGCCAAGGCCGATTAGTTGCTAAAATATCCTGCCATATATTTATTGTGACGTAGATTGCCATGGTCTAGTAGCCAATCTGTTAGGTGAAATAGCTCTAGACCGTTTTATACTCGATCTTTGTTGCTATGATGGCCTTTGATAGTTCGATGGCTGTGTGCTCGGCCTCATTGACTGCTGAAACAGCCTGCCATAATTTAGCAGTCAAATCTGTTTGCTGAATTAGCTTTACATATATTTCGTTACTTAGATCTGCTCGTCCAAATATCTTGCCATAGCTTTAGACATCGACCTAGGTATTTTCTTCTGGACATCATAAAAAAGCATATATGTTTTTCCTGT
This sequence comes from Aegilops umbellulata, assembly GCA_032464435.1. Taxonomy (NCBI): domain Eukaryota; kingdom Viridiplantae; phylum Streptophyta; class Magnoliopsida; order Poales; family Poaceae; genus Aegilops; species Aegilops umbellulata. The sequence goes on along the minus strand of CP136054.1, from coordinate 334,100,593 downwards.
AATATCTAGTAGAAGAACTAATTTGTATGTCTAACAGATGGACATGACTTGGATAACTTCTGCTCGAAGATTCTCCGCTGCATATGTCGAGGGGGTTGAAAACTTCATGAACTTTATCAGAGCTGAGTACGGTGGTCCGAAATCAGATGTGCTCTGCCCGTGTAGCAGTTGTATGAATTCAATTACAAGACCCCAGTCAACTGTGCAAAATCATCTACACTTGTATGGAATGCTGGTCACATATACTAGGTGGGTTCATCATGGTGAAGCTGTGAACGTCAATGTTATTGACTACGTGGAAGCAGCAGATCACCATCTTGATCTGCCTGATGCTAAGGTGGAAGAGGAGGAGGAGGAGGAGGAGGTGGTGGCGGAGCCAGTGAGTTTGACCAACATTGAAACAATGCTATGAAATGCTCATGCATTCCGTGAACTTTCACCTGCAGAAGAAAAATGGTGGGCCCGCATGCTGGAACAATGCAACGTGGCTGTCACCCCAGGAAATAAGCTTTCAGTATTCTCAGCTATGGTCACCTTTCTTCAGGTGAAGACATCTGAGCGGATGACCAACAAATCATTCGATGCGATGTTGGCTGCTTTCCGCAAAGCTTTCCAAGATGCGTCTGAGCTGCCACACACCTACAGTAAAATGAACAATTTCCTTCGTGCAATTGGAATTGGATATGATATGATCCATGTTTTTAAGAATAATTGTGTTCTGTTCCGGAAATATTATGCTAACTTAAGTGAATGCCCGAAATGCAAATCATCAAGATGGAAAGATGGCGATGCTGTGAAGAGGATTCCTCATAATATTCTGAGACATTTTCCAATTACACCAAGATTGCAGAGGTTGTTTCATGATGCTGAAACAAGAGAGGATGTATTGTGGCATTCTAGGAACCAGGAGTACAGAGATCAGAATGTAATGAGACATCCATCACATGGTAGTGAGTGGAAAAGCTTCAATCAGAAGCACGAAAAGTTTGCTGCTGACCCAAGAAACATTAGACTTGGCTTAGCTTCAGATGGATTTAACCCATTTGTCCACCAGAGCGCCACATATAGCATGTGGCCAGTGCTTGTTATCCCTTACAAAATGCCTCCAAATGTCTGCACCAAAGAATCAAACTACATGATGGCCTTGCTCATCCTTGGTCCAAAAGTCCTGGAAAGGATTTTGATTTGTTCATGGAGCCTCTTGTGGAGGAACTTCAACAACTATGGAGGGGTGTTCTCACTCGAGACCTATATAGCAGCCCACCAGCTGATTTCTTTCTGCATGCTGTTATAATTTGCTGCATCAATGATTATCCGGCTTTGGGCACTATGTCAGGGCGAACGACACGTGGTTACAATGCATGTGTTCGATGTGACAGGAATCCATTGTCATACACAATACTTAGCAAGATCTGTTAGATTGGACACCCGTTTCCTTGCCAAGGACAAGCGGCATCCTAGAAAATACCGAAGACATGTGTTCAATGCAAAGCATGAAAAGCGTGATACGCCAAAGAGGCTCACCGCCGATGAGTTGCAAGTGGAATTAGAGAAGGTCAGGCATATTACGCCGGGAAACCATCCTGATAATGGTAGCGGGAAAAGGAAGCGTGGCAGGGTAGAAGAGAGATTATTGTTTACCCGCAGGTCCACTTTGTGGGACTTGGAGTATTGGAAAGATTTGGATCTGCGGCATAGTCTTGATGTGATGCACATCAAGAAAAATATATGTGACAGCATTATCAGCACACTTCTTAATATTGAAGGCAAGACGAAAGATACCTTAAAATCTAGGATTGATTTGACACACCTGGGTATCAGACAGGATTTGCCGGTGCAAGATGAAGGTAAACCACGGGATATGGCACCAACTGTGTACGTCTTGGACAAGGTAAAAAGAAAATAATTCTGCAAGGTCCTATCACATGTGAGATTCCCACATGGATTTGCTTCCAACCCTGAAAGGAGAGTCAGTGCAGATGGAAACAAGGTACAAGGGTTGAAAACTCATGACTGTCATGTCCTACTTCAAACGGTTTTACCTGTTATCCTTAGAGGATTGGGCCGCCCTGACTTATACAGAGCAGTTGCAGAGTTGGGACAATTCCTCAGGGAACTCTACAGTAGAAATATCAGGATAGATGCTTTGGAGCATCTTAGAGACAAGATACCAACTATCCTATGCGACCTTGAGAAGATATATCCTCCAGCCTTCTTTGATGTGATGGTGCATTTGGCTGTTCATCTACCTGATGAGGCACTACTTAGAGGTCCAGTACAGTATGGTTGGATGTACCCTATTGAAAGGCGGCTAGGCACTTTCAAGGGCTATGTTAGGAACAGAGCTATACCTAAGGGTTCCATTGTAGAGGCCTACATTGCTACAGAAGCGTTGACATTCTGCTCAAAATACATTGAAATAGTTGACCAGCTTAGCAAACACGTGGGTGAAGACAATCCCAGGCTCAATGTTTTCGATTATTCTGTTCGAGTTACAAGGAAGAGTCGACAAGAGGACAAACCTAAAGATTTGGACAAAATGGTTTGGTATGTTTTGAATAACTGTCCTGAGATACTACCTTATATCAAGTAAGTGCTAAGTACTACAGCTTATACATCGTAATCTACTAAACTTGCAGCACATTCTTATATATTTAGATGTTTGACGCGATCACTATGTTGTGCAACATCTACAAAAAGGAGTTACTACCTCAAAATCCAAGAAACATTAACAAACTAGTTATGGCAAGATTAGAAAAATGGTTCAAGAGCCATGTAAGCTTTTCAATTGCACTGTCAGTTTTTTTAATATATTGAGTACATAAGATGATCAGCTTGTCTATTTTCTAACCATAGGTTAAGAAGATGCGGGAGGATGGGCAGGCTGTTTTTGATGCCCTTTACTCACTAGAAATGGGTCCCGATACTCGGGTAAGACATTATGAATCTTGCGTTGTTGGAGATGTGTGCTACAACACCCTTGCACGAGACGAAGGCAGGAAGACACGAAACAGTGCCATCATGACCACGGATACGTATGACAAAGAGATAGCTGAAATGTATGCTAACATAACAAACATTGTTCAGTTGCAGTATATCTCCAGCTTCGAGGATCATCTGTGTGTGGTTCTGTTGTGCTGTCGTTGGTATAACCTGTTTTCCAGGATCGCAAAACCCAGAGCTGATGATTATTTCAAATCCATCAATGTCAAGGCGGCGTACCAGACTAACGAGCCTTTTATTTTGTCAAATCAAGCAACACAGGTATTTTTCTTGGAAGACACATTTGCACGTAGCGATGACTGGAGAGTAGTGCAACGGTTTGAGAAGAGGAATTCGTTTAATGAAGTTGCACAACAAGATGATGCTTACACTGCTCCTGATGTACAAGATAACACAGATGTTCCTAATATCTTTGAGAACCATCACATCAATGACACTGGCGAAAAGATTGTTTGTCATGTTGTGGACATACAAGAGTTGATCAAGAAGAAGCCAATGTTCGAGGACGTTGAGGACGAAGAAGAAGATGACACCGTGGGGAATTAAGATTCAGAATTATACACATGGCGAAGATGTTGACGCTGCTGCTGCGGATGATGATTACATTGCTTTTGTCGTATTTGCCCGTCAGAAGACGTTTTTTATCTACTATGTGAAATTGTGTTTGCTATGACAACTGAAACCTGATGAACATGTTGTTTAGTATTTTCCTGTGAGAACATCACTTGTTATGTATTCTGATTTGTGTTTGGTGATTGTATGACGACTAAAACATGATGACATTGTTGTTTAGTTGTACTCATATTTGGCTGTGAAACTTGAATTTGATGACATAGTTTGCTGTTGGACTGCAATTTGCTCGACGTCTTCGAATGAGAACAAAGCTGACAAGACAGGTCCTCTGCTAATTTATTTATTTATTACCAAAAGGGCCTCTGCTATTTACTTATTTATGAGCAAAAGGGGATACCCCCTAATTTCCGTTAATAGAAATCATTAGATGTTCACAACACTACTCCCAGCCTGCTACACAGGTTTCATTCATTACTAGTGAGGGAGTCCTGGATTAGGGGGTGTTCTGATGGCCGGACTATACCTTCCACACGACTCCCGGACTATGAAGATACAAGATTGAGGACTTCGTCCCGTGTCCGAAAGGGACTTTCCTTGGCGTGGAAGGCAAGCTTGGCGATGCGGATATTTAGATCTCCTACCATTGTAACTGACTTTGTGTAACCCTAATCCTCTCCGGTGTCTATATAAACCGGAGGGCTTTAGTCCGAAGGACAACATACAACAATCATACCATAGGCTAGCTTCTAGCATTTAGCCTCCTCGATCTCATGGTAGATCTACTCTTGTACTACCCATATCATCAATATTGATCAAGCAGGATGTAGGGTTTTACCTCCATCAAGAGGGCCCGAACCTGGGTAAAACATTATGTCCCTTGTCTCCTATTACCATCCGCCTAGACGCACAGTTCGGGACCCCCTACCCGAGATCCGCCGGTTTTGACACCGACATTGGCGCTTTCAATGAGAGTTCCTATGTGTCGTCGCTTTTAGGCCCGATGGCTTCTCCGATCACCAATAGCGATGCAGTCCAGGGTGAGACTTTTCTCCCCGGACAGATCTTCGTCTTCAGCGGCTTCGCACTGCGGGCCAATTCGCTTGGCCATCTAGAGAAGATCGAAATCTACGCCCCTGGCCATCAGGTCAGATTTGGAAGTTTAAACTACACGGCTGACGTCCGTGGGGACTTGATCTTCGACGGATTCGAGCCACGGCCGAGCGTGCCGCACTGTCACGATGGGCATGATCTAGCTCTACCGCCGAACAGTGCCCTGGAGGCCGCGCACGCATCAGTTCCGACCCTTGATTTGGAACCAACTGCGCCGATCGAGGACGAGTGGTTGGACGCCGCCTCGGGGGCTGCGATCCCAACGGCAATCGAGCCGAACACCAGCCCCGCACACCGCAAGGCCCGTGACTCCGTGGGGCCGGACTCCTCTCCGGACTCCAAGCCCTCCATGCCCCTGCCGATCGAATCCGATTGGGCGCCGATCATGGAGTTTACCGCCGCGGACATCTTTCAGCACTCGCCCTTTGGCGATATTCTGAAGTCATTAAAGTCTCTCCCTTTATCAGGAGAGACCTGGCCGAACTGCGGTCAGCAGGGTTGGGATACGGACGACGAAGAAATTCAAAGCCCACCCACCACCCACTTTGTAGCCACTGTCGATGATTTAACCGACATGCTCGACTTCGACTCCGAAGACATCGACGATATGGACGCCGATGTAGGAGACGACCAAGAACCAGCACATATAGGGCACTGGAAAGCCACCTCGTCGTATGACATATACATGGTGGATACCCCAAAAGAAGGAGATGGCGATGGAACAGCGGGGGATGACCCCTCCAAGAAACAACCTAAGCGTCGGCGTCAGCGGCGCCGCTCTAAATCCCGCCAAAGCAAAAACGGTGATTCCGGCACAGGAGAGAATAATACTCCAGATAGCGCCGAAGAACACCCCCTCCAGCAAGATTCAGCGCAGGTGGATGGAGAAGCCAGCCCTCACGAGAGAGCGGCAGACAAAGAAGTTGAGGATGACAATTATATGCCTCCCTCCGAAGACGAGGCAAGCCTCGACGACGACGAATTCCTCGTGCTAGAGGATCCCATCGAACAAGAGCGTTTCAAACGCAGGCTTATGGCCACGACAAGCAGCCTCAAGAAAAAACAGCAACAGCTTAGAGCTGATCAAGATTTGCTAGCCGACAGATGGACTGAAGTCCTCGCGGTCGAAGAGTATGAACTCGAACGCCCCTCCAAGAGCTACCCAAAGCGCAGGCTGCTACCCCAATTAGACGAGGAAGCACCTAAACCTACATAACCAACGCATGATACGGCCGATCGACCACCTTGTGGCCGCGACAGAGAGGCCTCTTTGCCCTCCACTCAAGCCGCACCCTGGCGCCGTTCAAAACATTTTAAGGCACGGGAAAATGCGCCAGACCTGCGAGACATATTGGAGGACAAGGCAAAGCAAACAAGATCGATCTATGGATCGCGCGGGCGTCCCACGGCACGTGACGGTGATCGTCACTCCGGATATAATAAATCCGGCCGGGCCGAACACAATAGACAAAGCTCATTCGAGCTGCGTCGTGATATAGCCCAATACAGAGGCGCCGCACACCCCCTATGCTTCACACATGAAGTAGTGGATCATCAAATCCCTGAGGGTTTGAAACACGTGAACATCAAATCATACGATGGCACAACAGATCCCGTGGTATGGATCGAGGATTATCTCCTTCATATCCACATCGCCCGCGGCGACGATCTACACGCCATCAAATACCTCCCACTCAAACTCAAGGGACTAGCTCAGCATTGGCTTAACAGCTTGCCAGCAGAATCAATCGGGTGTTGGGAGGACCTGGAAGCCGCATTCCTCGACAATTTCCAGGGCACCTATGTGCGACCACCAGACGCCGATGACGTAAGCCACATAATTCAGCAGCCAGAGGAATCGGCCAGGCAATTCTGGACACGGTTCCTAACAAAGAAAAACCAAATAGTCGACTGTCCGGACGCAGAGGCCCTAGCAGCCTTCAAGCATAATATCCGCGATGAGTGGCTTGCCCGGCACCTTGGACAGGAAAAGCCGAAATCTATGGCAGCCCTCATGACACTTATGACCCAGTTTTGCGCGGGAGAAGACAGTTGGCTAGCTCGTAGCAATAACTTGACCAAGAACCTTGGTAATTCGGACACCAAGGATAACAGTGGCAGGTCGCGTCGGAACAAGCAAAAGCGCAGCGTTAACAACGACAACAACGAGGATACAGCAGTCAATGCTGGATTCAGATGCTATAAATCCGGTCAGCGGAAAAAACCATTCAAAAGAAATACTCAGGGCCCGTCCAGTTTGGACCGAATACTCGACCGCTTGTGCCAGATACATGGCACCCCCGAAAAGCCAGCCAATCACACCAACAGAGATTGTTGGGTGTTCAAGTAGGCAGGCACGCCAAATGCCGAAAATAGAGACAAGGGGCTGCGTAGCAATGACGAGGAGGAGCCCCGTCCACCGAACAACAGTGGACAAAAGGGTTTTCCCCCACAAGTGCGGACGGTGAACATGATATACGCAACCCATATCTCCAAGAGGGAGCGGAAGCGTGCGTTAAGGGACGTATATGCGATGGAGCCAGTCGCCCCAAAGTTCAACCCATTGTCCTCCTGCCGGATCACCTTCGATCGAAGGGACCACCCCACTAGCATCCGTCATGGCGGATTCGCCGCATTGGTTCTAGACCCAATTATTGACGGATTTCATCTCACAAGAGTCCTTATGGATGGCGGCAGCAGCCTGAACCTGCTTTACCAGGATACAGTGCGGAAAATGGGCATAGATCCTGTGACACTCCAAAATCTTCATTTGGGTTTTTTGCAAAATCCTTGCTGGATTTTCCTTGAAATTTGAGGCTTTCAGTAAAACAACCCTCTTAAAAATTTCTTTTCCTTGACTAGGGTTTGTTATTTCTGTTTTCTCCTTCAAGCTTTGGGGTTTGACCTTCTTAAAAACTCCTTCTCTTTTGTTTCCCTTCTCAGATTTTATTTTTGGGAGTTTTCTTTTTAAGAAAAACTCTATGAAAAAGATTTGGGATTTTCATTCTATTGAAAACCATCCATGACCTTGTATTTTGCCCATGAGGTAAAACCACTCCAACATCTTCTCCCCTCCTTGTCAACAACTCAAACTTCCTATCCCAACTCATCCAAACAAGTTTTGGATTTTGTTTTATCTCTCAAATATATTTTTCTGTCAATCATTTTGAGCCTAATGGATTTTCAAAGCAAGTACCCTTTTTCATTAGAGATTTGACTTCAAACCAACTCTACTGGCTAGTCCTTTGCACCCACAACCCAGAACCATCTTGATCCACTCATCTTCTTTTCAAATTTTTCAACTTACACTCCCTGCAAGTTTGGACCAGATTTGTCAAATTTGGTGAAATTCATATCTACACTCCTCCAAAAATTCCACCAAAAATTAGGCAGCCTACTAGAGCAATGAGAAGTCACTCCACCAAATATCAGCCCAAGGAAAAATCCCTACAGGCCTGGATCATTCTGTCGACACCTTGCATGCACTGTTCGAACACTTTCAGTCAAATTCAGTCTTCAGTGTTGTTTTCTGCAGATCATCTTCAGTCACGCGCACACAGTGCCCTTGGCACGTTGCTCGCCGCCTGGTCTGCGTGTCCAGAGCCCCGCACGCGCGCTTGGCTTCTTCCTGGCGTCGGTGGCGCTCTGACCCGACCACGCCGGCGTGTCCCGCAGCGGCTGAACCGCCGTGGCAGCCAACAGGGAGCAGAACGGCGGCTCAACGCCGTTCCGCGCCGCACAGCCCCGCTGATGGCTCGGCGTGGCCATCTCTGCGCCAGCGCACGCATGCAGCACCGTCGCCGTGGCGCGACGCGCACAGCGCGCGCTCTCTGCCGCCGTTGAGCCTGTGCGGTCACCTCACCGTGGACAGACGCCATTACGCCGGGGCCAGCTCCGTTTAGTAGCAGAACGAGTTCAGTAACCTCCACTGATGCTGCCCGACCGCTCAAGCCACCCTCTAATCCACTGCTCCGCCGTAATCGCTCGCCGGAGATTCTCCGTTTACGGCCACCCCGTCGATCTGCCTATAAATAGAGGCACCGAGCTTCAACTCGAGCACCCACTAGCCATGCACTCCCCCTAGAGCACGCCAGGCCTCTGGAAGAGCCCCGAGGAGGTCTCCTTCCTCGACTCCGACCGCCGCGACCCGCCACTGGATCCAGCCCGATTCGCCCCCGTCTGTGCTCCTCCACCTCCATTCTCCTGCTAGTAGCTTCTCCATGCATCCCTCATTCTGACCCGCACTTCAATTTGAAGCTTGCAGCCCTCCACCGGAGTTCCCCATCCTCACCCGAACCGCCGTCCGCCGGAGTTAGTGTCGCCGTCGACGTGGTGCTCCCTGTTGGACGAGTCCACCACCCACCGACGCGGAAGAAGACACTGAAGCTCTTGGTACCCTCCGTTTCTCCTAATTCGCCGTAGTTCGACGCCGGCGTCCACCGCCGTCTTCGGGCGCCGGCGAACCTTTTCAAACCTGACATGCGGACCGCGCATGTCAGCCTCTGTTCTTTTATTCGCGAAACGTTTTCTGTTGGCGCCTTCGGGCAAAATACGTTTTATCTCTGGCGCTTGCGCATTTCCAAACGAACCGTTTTCTGTTTTCTCAGTTAGAACCCTGGGAAGTTTCTGTTTCATTACAGATGAGTCCCTGGATGAAAACCTTTATAACTTTTTATTAGAAGCATATTTTTGATTGATTCTTTTTCTGTTCTCTTCAAAATTTTGTCTAGTTTTTATCAGATTTATTTGAAAAATATTTGCAATACTTTCTCTGCACCTCTCGGTATTCACGTTAGCGCGTATGTTTTCTCTGTACCGTAGATACCGACGGAGGTGACGGGGCCGCGAACTTCACCGAGCTAGGCTCCGACTACTCTGAACCAGGCAAGCATGTTCGAACTTTTGATATGATGAGTGTATTGGCATGTTTGAATATAGATAGTTTCATGGCATGTGTGAAGCATACCGACGAACCGTTCCTTATGCATTGTTGGGGCAAGTAAGCCCGGCGGTTTCACATGTCGTTGGACGTGAGCATGCAAGGCCATGTGTTGGCATGAAGATGGGTTAGATGGCAGTGTTGTAGCACGCCAGTCTTAGGCCATACAAGTTATCTTCAGTACCAACCCATATCGGTTGGGCTCAAATCCATTTCCTTTCCCTGTACTACCACATGTTTCCCGAAAGGGATATGGTTTAGTAAGATGCAAACCGCTTTCTGGGTACACACCAAAAAGGAGAGGTCGGGATGCTGGTTCCATGGCCCTGGATTAAAGCCAGGCATCCGGTCAGGGGGCATGGGTGTTTCCGGTTGGGACCGAGAGGGGGGCACCCCTTAGAGCGCGCGTATATAAATTTGATCCCATGCTATTCGAGATTGTGATCTCCCCGTCTCAATAGTTTTTTCTTGGACGATGTTGAGGGTGATTCCTAGCATCGAAGAGTTGGATGGGTGTGTACTAGATTGTTGTGTTTTTCTTCTGAAATACCGTAACGGAACTAGTCCTAGGGACTACGGAAATCCGTCGACTGTGGGAAATTTTTGTACAATCTCTGCAGAGCTCTGTATCCTTAAATCATCTTATCTGTTTCCAAGTTCCCTGCTAACAGTCATGTGCCAGTTTGGTGACAGATTTCCCGGTGGGACACATGGGCACTAAGACCGGTTAAATGTTTATCCTTGTGGATGTACTAACCCGTTTATCTCCATGAGTTGAATATATTCATGATATATTATTTCATTATCAGTCAAAAGCCCTTTATGCGGTGTCGCTCAGACGCCCGACTGTGGCATTTCTTTTAAATGCCCTTTATGTGGTGTCGCTCAAACGCCCGATTGTGGTATTATTATTCCGCTCGAGGAGTCTTTCAGACACTCGTTTGGCACTAGTATTATTCTTCCGCATTTTCCGCTCGAGGAGTCTTTCAGACACTCGTTTGGCACCAGTATTATTATTCCGCATTTTCCGCTCGAGGAGTCTTTCAGACACTCGTTTGGCACCAGTACTATTATTCCGCATTTTTCGCTCAAGGAGTCTTTCAGACACTCGTTTGGCACCAGTATTATTATTCTGCATTTTCCGCTCGAGGGGTCTTTCAGACACTCGTTTGGCACCCAGCATTATCACCTCTATGTCTGATCGTACTGGTTAACTTATCCATGTATTTCATGTTGGCATTTGTTATATCTTACGTCCGAACTATCTTGCGAGTACTTTCAAAGTACTCACTGGCTTGTTGATTTGGCCAGATGCTGACGAAGGTGATCTCATGGATGAAGAGTTCGATAGCGAATCCGACGCCTAGAGGAGTCCCAGTCAGTCTCGTGCAACCCTGGAGTTGGTCACTGTTTCATATCCGCTTCCGCTACCCTAATAAATTCATCGAGCTTCACCTCGACGCTCGATGGGATGTTAGTTTGAGAATCCCATATCCACTCCCCACTGTGTTACTCCACCACTACCATATTTGCGAGTCAGTAGTGTGCCACCACTCCCTTGTGTCATTAATCGCCTTTATGTATAATTATTGGCACGCTTGTAATATATTGTTGAGCATCGTCAGCTCAACCCTGTAATATATTTATGCTACTGGCTTATTGTATCAAAAGTTTGTCTGCCAGTGAGGAGGTTTTATCTCAAACTGGATTCTAAAGATTGGTTTCTCAATAAATATTTTATTGTAAAACCGGTCGTGACAAGCTTGGTACCAGAGCCAGGCTGACTGTAGGAAGCCACTAGGTGCGATCGCTAATCGGTTATGAGCATGATAAAGCTTATTCATGTTTTTACAATAGTAGTCATTTTTCTGACAGTCAGCATATATTTATGATCTGACCATTCAGGATTTTGCCTACTTTTGTAGATGGCCGACCGCAGCTGCGAGTCTCAGACCTTCGCCAACGTACCCGATGGCTTCGTCAAGCTTCTCTCCTTCGTCATTCAGGTCGCGATGGGGCCGTCTGTGCGCCCAGTCGTCACTCTCTGTCAGCACAGAGTCAACGACAGTCTGACTATGCACCAGGTCGTGGTGCAATTCAAGGGAGGGCGTGGTGATCTACGCCGCTTCCGGTTCTTGGGGAGAGCCATGCCTACGGAGAAGCATGCCATCCAGATGACAGCCCGCGAGGCGATAGCTCGTCTCAGGGATGCCCTTCCCGCGATGAAGGCTCGTCGCTACCGCTATCTTCCATGCCATGTGCCCTACACCTGTCACTAGGCATTCTCCTGCCACAGAGGAGAATGAGACGAGGCTTTTGAGATGCTTATTGAGTATCTCCGGGCCTTGGAGGCAGCCTTCGACAACTTGGTGGATGACTTTGTGGCCGCCCGCATGGACTCAGTCCACGGATGTGCCGCCAACAGGAGGGAGCTCCTGCCTACTGCACCGCCACTGACTTTCGTCTCGTCCTCTACATCCCATGCTCCTGCTCGTCGCCTGCCTACCACCGAGGAGTTCAACCAGGTCATTGCGCCCACTCCAGCGTGCACTGCACCGCCACTCGCACCGACTCCAATCCGTGTCGTTCCGCCCCTGGCACCCGCTCTATCTACTCGGCGCAGCACTACTCGCATGGAGCCTATTAGTGAGGAGGAAGTCGAGTCCCCGGCTTCGCTACGCCTCACCCTTGGCAGGGCCAAGGACGTCATCAACATCTCCGACTGAGTACGCTTAGCCGCCATGCGTTGCATCGCCATGTAATATGTTGTGAGAAGTAGCTTGTTTGCGCATCATGCAGGATCTGGAGAAGTGCACTAGCCTAAATAACATGTCAGGATTATGTACGCATGTCCTGAGTGGTGTATTGTATAATTATCACCGCGTGTAAGATGCGTAATGATGCAGTCCTTCTCTATGCGCAAATCGATTTGTTTTCCCTTGAGTATCTTGGTTTTAAAAATTTAATTGTCAATCTCGTGCATTATGGGTTTTATCTTTGCAACCCTTCCATTTTTCTTATGGGTTTTTCAAATACATCCCCAGAGTGAAAAATGTCTCGTCCTTGGACTCATTCCATGCCAACTCCACCAGAGGAAAATTATGGAAATCAACCGGGCAACGATTTTGCACCAGGGCAGCCAAGTCAACACTATAATACTCAATCAGGCAACAATTTTACACGAGGTCAGACAAGTCAACAGGACAGTGAAACGGCACTTTCCCAAATGTGCTGCCTTTATGAACAGAGTCAGCAACAACATCGGGAAATGATGAACCAAGTCATTAACATGGGAAATCACCATGGGCAGTATCCGCAGCATTTCAAGTTATCTGAGCTACAGAAGACACGTCCCTCAACATTTTCTCATACTAACAAGCCACTTGAGGCCGAAGACTGGCTTCGCGATATTGAGAGAAAGTTAATTATTGCAAAATGCTCAGACCCAGAAAAGGTACTGTACGCACCGCATTATCTCACAGGGGCAGCCGCATCCTGGTGGGAAAATTTTCTGCACATGCAGCCCAACGAAAATGATATAACCTGGGATGATTTCAAAGAAGGTTTCCGTGGCGCGCATATCCCTAAGAGTATTATGAAAATAAAGAAAAGAGAGTTCGACGACCTCAAGCAAAGGAACATGACAGTGTCAGATTACAACAGCCCATTTACTCTGTTATCCCGCTACGCCAACGAAGAGCATATGACTGAAAGCAAGAAAATGGAGAAGTTCCTTGACGGCCTAGCGCCCGCGCTTAAATGCCAACTGGTCATACACACTTTCCCAGATTTTAAGACGCTGGTGGATAAAGCTATTACTCTGGAAAATGAAAGACGCAGTTTGGAAGATATCCGCAAGCGAAAAAGGGACCAGACTAACCATGCTCGCAATCACCGAAGTAAGACCGAATTTCAGAAGGGTGGGACGCACAAATCATCATCCAACGTCTCACGCCCAACAAAGAATTTCCATGCTAGGGACAAGGAGTTCACATATCGCCCAGGTGTTACTTGTTACGCCTGTGGAGAAGAAGGACACTATGCCAAGCAGTGTCCCAAGCCAAGAAGCTCAGCACCAAAGCCGAACAATAGCAACAATAATTCAGCGCCCAAGCGAAACAACTTCAATCCCAACAATAACCACAGGAAAGGTCATCTGAACCACGTGACCAAAGAGGAGGCACAAAACGCTCCGGATATCGTACTCGGTACGTTCCCTGTCAACACAATACCTGCAATGGTTTTGTTTGATTCTGGAGCTTCTCACTCTTTTATTTCGAAAAGTTTTGCTTCGCAAAATAATTTTTCGATGCTTCCTTTGGAGAAATCCATGATCATCAAGTCCCCCGGAATTCAGCAAGTTACTCAGAATTACTGTCAGGATGTGATTATTGAGTTCAAAGGATTGAAATTTCACGCCAATCTCATTGTGTTGGAAAATAAAGGACTAAATGTCATCCTAGGGATGGACTGGTTAACCACCAACAAAGGTTTCATTGATTGTTTCAATCAGACCGTGATTCTCACACACCACCATGGTAAAACAATAAGAGTATCCGCCAAAGAGAGAGAAATACCCAGACAACCAAGACTGAACAAGGTAGACATTTCTGAATTAAACAAGGTTCCAGTAGTACGTGAATTTCCAGACGTATTTCCCGAAGAGCTACCAGGCATGCCACCCGATCGAGAGATAGAATTCAGCATTGAGCTAGCACCAGGGACCACCCCCATATACAAGAAACCATACAGAATGGCACCATCCGAGTTGGTTGAACTGAAGAAACAAATAAAGGAATTGCTTGACAAGGGATACATTCGAGCCAGTTCCTCACCATGGGGATCACCAATTTTGTTTGCCAAAAAGAAAGATGGAACACTGCGATTGTGTATTGACTACCGAGCACTCAACATGGTCACGATCAAGAACAAATACCCGATGCCAAGAATAAATGATTCGATCAACTCGCTAAGGCCAAGGTATTCTCAAAAATCGACCTAAGGTCAGGATACCATCAATTAAAGGTACGAACAGAAGATATCCCCAAGACAGCCTTCACCTCCAGATATGGACTGTATGAGTTCACAGTAATGCCTTTTGGATTAACAAATGCCCCTGCATATTTTGTTCACCTTATGAACAAAGTATTTATGAAGTTTATGGACAAGTTCGTTGTGGTATTCATCGACGATATTTTAGTATACTCCAAAACACCAGAAGAACACGCTGAACATCTCAGAATTGTACTAGGAGAACTCAGGAAACACCAATTGTACGCCAAGTTCAGCAAGTGTGAATTTTGGTTAAGGCAAGTAGGCTTTCTAGGCCACGTGCTAACCCAAGACGGGATCGCCGTGGACCCAGAGAAAGTCAAGGCCATACTTGGCTGGAAGTCACCAGCCAGCGTAACGGACATACGAAGTTTCTTGGGAATGGCAGGATATTACCGCAGATTTATTGAAGGATTCTCCACCATAGCCAAGCCAATGACGCAGTTGCTCAAGAAAGATAAGAAATTTGAATGGACAGAAGCCTGTGAGAAAAGTTTCCAAGAGCTAAAACGGAAATTAACAACAGCACCAGTATTGATTGTGCCAGACATACGCAAGAATTTTGAAGTATATTGTGACGCGTCCAGGAAGGGACTCGGATGCGTATTAATGCAAGAAGGCAAGGTTGTCGCATACGCTTCAAGGCAAATTCGCAAGCATGAGGAAAACTATCCCACTCATGACTTAGAAATGGCAGCAGTTATTCATGCACTCAAGGAATGGAGGCACTTCCTACTTGGAAATCGAAGTGAAATATATACGGACCATAAAAGTCTCAAATATATTTTCACACAGCCAGAGCTGAATTTAAGGCAACGACGCTGGTTGGAGCTAGTAAAGGATTATGATGTCGGAATCCACTATCATCCTGGAAAAGCAAATGTAGTAGCCGATGCTCTTAGTCGGAACCCCAGCGCCGACAACAACAGTCTGCCCAACTTAAGACCCGAATTCCAACGGGAATTTGCCAGACTCAACTTGTTGATGGTAGCAGAAGGCACCATAACAAACTTGGAGATACAACCCAACCTTGTGAAAAGAATCAAAGAAGCCCAGCCGGGTCACCCCAGCATTGAAGGCATCAAAAGAAAGGTGAGTATGGGTAAGGCCTCGGAATTCATCATAGACGAAGAAGGGACACTATGGTACGGAAATAGACTCTGCGTGCCAGACATAGAAGACCTCAAACGGGAAATTCTAGCTGAAGCCCACACCGCCCCATATTCGATCCACCCTGGAGGAACCAAGATGTATAAGGATATCCAAGAAGGATTTTGGTGGCACGGTATGAAAAGGGACATAGCCACCTTCATTGCATGCTGCGACTCTTGTCAACGTATAAAGGCTGAACATCAGAGACCAGCCGGACTACTACAACCAAATAAAATACCTGAGTGGAAATGGGATGAAATAGGGATGGACTTCATTGTCGGACTACCTCGATCACGACACGGGAATGATGCCATATGGGTTATCACCGACAGGTTGACTAAGGTGGCACATTTCATTCCAGTAAAGACGACCCACACCACTCAGAAGCTTGCCAAGATATATCTCTCTCGCATAGTTTGTCTACACGGTGTCCCGAAGACTATAATATCTGACAGAGGAACACAGTTCGTCTCGAGATTCTGGGAGCAGTTACAACAGGCTCTAGGAACTCAACTAGCCTTCAGTACGGCATACCACCCTCAGACAGATGGACAAACAGAACGGGTAAACCAGATTTTAGAGGACATGCTGAGAGCATGTGTCCTCACCTACGGAGCCAGTTGGGAAGACAGCCTGCCATACGCCGAGTTCGCGTACAACAACAGTCATCAGGCCAGCCTGCAAATGGCACCATTTGAAGCCTTGTATGGGCGAAGATGTCGTACCCCGTTAAATTGGTCAGAGACCGGAGACAGCCGTATCTTCGGCCCAGACGTGCTCAAGGAAGCCGAGGAAAAGGTCCAACTAATCAGAGAACGACTCAAGGCCGCCCAAAGCCGGCAAAAGAGTTATTACGATCAGAAACATCGTGGGGTCAACTTCGAACCAGGTGAATTCGTGTACCTACGAGTGTCACCTATGCGGGGGTTGCAACGATTCAAAATTTAGGGAAAGCTAGCGCCAAGATTCATCGGGCCATTCGGTATATTGGCACGAAAAGGCGCAGTAGCATACCAACTAGACCTACCTGAGGAACTGTCAGATATCCACAACGTGTTCCACGTATCGCAATTGAGGAAATACGTGAGCAACCCAGAGAAACAAGTGTCCCATGAGAACATAGACGTGCAGCCAGACCTCACTTATCGGGAACACCCAGTAAGGATACTAGAGGAGTCTGAAAGGAGGACCCGACAGAAAACCGTCAAATTTTTCAAAGTTCAGTGGAGTAATCACACCGAGAGTGAAGCAACATGGGAAAGAGAGGATTTTCTTCGAACAGAGCATCCACACTTATTTAAGGATCAACTGAAATCTCGGGGACGACATTTTTCTTAAGGGGGTAGGTGTTGTGACACTCCAAAATCTTCATTTGGGTTTTTTGCAAAATCCTTGCTGGATTTTCCTTGAAATTTGAGGCTTTCAGTAAAACAACCCTCTTAAAATTTTCTTTTCCTTGACTAGGGTTTGTTATTTCTGTTTTCTCCTTCAAGCTTTGGGGTTTGACCTTCTTAAAAACTCCTTCTCTTTTGTTTCCCTTCTCAGATTTTATTTTTGGGAGTTTTCTTTTTAAGAAAAACTCTATGAAAAAGATTTGGGATTTTCATTCTATTGAAAACCATCCATGACCTTGTATTTTGCCCATGAGGTAAAATCACTCCAACATCTTCTCCCCTCCTTGTCAACAACTCAAACTTCCTATCCCAACTCATCCAAACAAGTTTTGGATTTTGTTTTATCTCTCAAATATTTTTCTGTCAATCATTTTGAGCCTAATGGATTTTCAAAGCAAGTACCCTTTTTCATTAGAGATTGGACTTCAAACCAACTCTACTGGCTAGTCCTTTGCACCCACAACCCAGAACCATCTTGATCCACTCATCTTCTTTTCAAAATTTTCAACTTACACTCCCTGCAAGTTTGGACCAGATTTGTCAAATTTGGTGAAATTCATATCTACACTCCTCCAAAAATTCCACCAAAAATCAGGCAGCCTACTAGAGCAATGAGAAGTCACTCCACCAAATATCAGCCCAAGGAAAAATCCCTACAGGCCTGGATCATTCTGTCGAACACCTTGCATGCACTGTTCGAACACTTTCAGTCAAATTCAGTCTTCAGTGTTGTTTTCTGCAGATCATCTTCAGTCACACGCACACAGTGCCCTTGGCACGTTGCTCGCCGCCTGGTCTGCGTGTCCAGAGCCCCGCACGCGCGCTTGGCTTCTTCCTGGCGTCGGTGGCGCTCTGACCAGACCACGCCGGCGTGTCCCGCGGCGGCTGAACCACCGTGGCAGCCAACAGGGAGCAGAACGGCGGCTCAACGCCATTCCGCGCCGCACAGCCCCGCTGATGGCTCCGCGTGGCCATCTCCACGCCAACGCACGCATGCAGCACCGTTGCCGTGGCGCGACGCGCACAGCGCGCGCTCTCTGCCGCCGTTGAGCCCGTGCGGTCACCTCACCGTGGACAGACGCCATTACGCTGGGGCCAGCTCCGTTTAGTAGCAGAACGAGTTTAGTAACCTCCACTGATGCTACCCGACCGCTCAAGCCACCCTCTAATCCACTGCTCCGCTGTAATCGCTCGCCGGAGATTCTCTGTTTACGGCCACCCCGTCGATCTGCCTATAAATAGAGGCACCGAGCTTCAACTCGAGCACCCACTAGCCATGCACTCCCCCTAGAGCACGCCAGGCCTCTGGAAGAGCCCCGAGGAGGTCTCCTTCCTCGACTCCGACCGCCGCGACCCGCCACTGGATCCAGCCCGATTCGCCCCCGTGTGTGCTCCTCCACCTCCATTCTCCTGCTAGTAGCTTCTCCATGCATCCCTCATTCTGACCCGCACTTCAATTTGAAGCTTGCAGCCCTCCACCGGAGTTCCCCATCCTCACCCGAACCGCCGTCCGCCGGAGTTAGTGTCGTCGTCGACGTGGTGCTCCCTGTTGGACGAGTCGACCACCCACCGATGCGGAAGAAGACACTGAAGCTCTTGGTACCCTCCGTTTCTCCTAATTCGCCGTAGTTCGACGCCGGCGTCCACCGCCGTCTTCGGGCGCCGGCGAGCCTTTTCAAACCTGACATGCGGACCCCGCATGTCAGCCTCTGTTCTTTTATTCGCGAAACGTTTTCTGTTGGCGCCTTCGGGCAAAATACGTTTTATCTCTGGCGCTTGCGCATTTCCAAACGAACCGTTTTCTGTTTTCTCAGTTAGAACCCTGGGAAGTTTCTGTTTCATTACAGATGAGTCCCTGGATGAAAACCTTTATAACTTTTTATCAGAAGCATATTTTTGATTGATTCTTTTTCTGTTCTCTTCAAAATTTTGTCTAGTTTTTATCAGATTTATTTGAAAAATATTTGCAATACTTTCTCTGCACCTCTCGGTATTCACGTTAGCGCGTATGTTTTCTCTGTACCATAGATACCGACGGAGGTGACGGGGCCGCGAACTTCACCGAGCTAGGCTCCGACTACTCTGAACCAGGCAAGCATGTTCGAACTTTTGATATGATGAGTGTATTGGCATGTTTGCATATAGATAGTTTCATGGCATGTGTGAAGCATACCGACGAACCGTTCCTTATGCATTGTTGGGGCAAGTAAGCCCGGCGGTTTCACACGTCGTTGGACATGAGCATGCAAGGCCATGTGTTGGCATGAAGATGGGTAAGATGGCAGTGTTGTAGCACGCCAGTCTTAGGCCATACAAGTTATCTTCAGTACCAACCCATATCGGTTGGGCTCAAATCCATTTCCTTTCCCTGTACTACCACATGTTTCCCGAAAGGGATATGGTTTAGTAAGATGCAAACCGCTTTCTGGGTACACACCAAAAAGGAGAGGCCGGGATGCTGGTTCCATGGCCCTGGATTAAAGCCAGGCATCCGGTCAGGGGGCATGGGTGTTTCCGGTTGGGACCGAGAGGGGGGCACCCCTTAGAGCGCGCGTATATAAATTTGATCCCATGCTATTCGAGATTGTGATCTCCCCGTCTCAATAGTTTTTT
The DNA here is from genome assembly GCA_032464435.1 of Aegilops umbellulata. Lineage (NCBI taxonomy): Eukaryota > Viridiplantae > Streptophyta > Magnoliopsida > Poales > Poaceae > Aegilops > Aegilops umbellulata. Next base: position 334,080,757 of record CP136054.1, on the reverse strand, counting down.
CTTGGACGATGTTGAGGGTGATTCCTAGCATCGAAGAGTTGGATGGGTGTGTACTAGATTGTTGTGTTTTTCTTCTGAAATACCGTAACGGAACTAGTCCTAGGGACTACGGAAATCCGTCGACTGTGGGAAATTTTTGTACAATCTCTGCAGAGCTCTGTATCCTTAAATCATCTTATCTGTTTCCAAGTTCCCTGCTAACAGTCATGTGCCAGTTTGGTGACAGATTTCCCGGTGGGACACATGGGCACTAAGACCGGTTAAATGTTTATCCTTGTGGATGTACTAACCCGTTTATCTCCATGAGTTGAATATATTCATGATGATATATTATTTCATTATCAGTCAAAAGCTCTTTATGCGGTGTCGCTCAGACGCCCGACTGTGGCATTTCTTTTAAAAGCCCTTTATGTGGTGTCGCTCAGACGCCCGATTGTGGTATTATTATTCCGCTCGAGGAGTCTTTCAGACACTCGTTTGGCACCGGTATTATTATTCCGCATTTTCCGCTCGAGGAGTCTTTCAGACACTCGTTTGGCACCAGTATTATTATTCCGCATTTTCCGCTCGAGGAGTCTTTCAGACACTCGTTTGGAACCAGTATTATTATTCTGCATTTTCCGCTCGAGGGGTCTTTCAGACACTCGTTTGGCACCCAGCATTATCACCTCTATGTCTGATCGTACTGGTTAACTTATCCATGTATTTCATGTTGGCATTTGTTATATCTTATGTCCGAACTGTCTTGCGAGTACTTTCAAAGTACTCACTGGCTTGTTGATTTGGCCAGATGCTGATGAAGGTGATCTCATGGATGAAGAGTTCGATAGCGAATCCGACGCCTAGAGGAGTCCCAGTCAGTCTCGTGCAACCCTGGAGTTGGTCACTATTTCATATCCGCTTCCGCTACCCTAATAAATTCATCGAGCTTCACCTCGACGCTCGATGGGATGTTAGTTTGAGAATCCCATATCCACTCCCCACTGTGTTACTCCACCTCTACCATATTTGCGAGTCAGTAGTATGCCACCACTCCCCTGTGTCATTAATCGCCTTTATGTATAATTATTGGCACGCTTGTAATATATTGTTGAGCATCGTCAGCTCAACCCTGTAATATATTTATGCTACTGGCTTATTGTATCAAAAGTTTGTCTGCCAGTGAGGAGGTTTTATCTCAAACTGGATTCTAAAGATTGGTTTCTCAATAAATATTTTATTGGAAAACCGGTCGTGACAGATCCCTCGAGGATTAAGGCCACCAAAACGACCTTTAAAGGCGTCATACCAGGTGTAGAGGCCAACTGTACAGGCTCAGTCACACTTGAAGTGGTCTTCGGATCTCCGGATAATTTCCGAAGCGAGGAGTTAATCTTCGACATAGTCCCGTTCCGCAGTGGCTATCACGCACTGCTCGGGCGAACCGCATTCGCAAAGTTCAATGTGTTGCCGCACTACGCATACCTTAAGCTCAAGATGCCAGGCCCTTGAGGAGTAATCACGGTTAATGGAAACACCGAACGCTCCCTCCGAACGGAGGAGCACACGACGGCCCTCGCAGCGGAAGTACAAAGCAGCCTCTCAAGGCAGCTCTCCAGTCCGTCCGTTAAACGTCCGGACATCATCAAGAGCGCCCGGAGTAACCTACAACAAGACCGCCTGGCACGTTCCGAGAAGGCGTAGCAATGCGGGCCCAACCCCAGCCCTCGCGAACTAGCGAAACCAGTGCCTCGCGTACATAACTACGCTCTCGAAATACCATGGGCACAGGGGGAGGGGCACCATCACGGCACGCCCGGAGCACGGCTTAAACCGCACTAGGGGCTGCCGATTTCTTTATTTTCTCTTACTTTCAGGACTCCATACTTCGGAAGACCTGTTCGGTAATCCAACTGCCACTCAAATGATGTAAGAACCAGGGAAGCAGAAAAGCTACGCCGCATTATAGAACTCCCAGGTGGTCTCTATCATGAGCAGTATACCTGTTTTGCATACTATTCCGCAGCCTGCCCCTGGAAAGGACATGTTAAATAGTCCCGCTTTTGCTTATCGCACTATTTGTATCGTTCTGCTTCGATCGCAGCCTTTCTATAAACAATGCATAGCTTTTGTCTACTTTCGCATTACAGTTTTTTACAGATATATGTTCACTAACGACATGTTGCGCCCATACACTTTGGTACGGTCAATACGCCAGGGGCTTCAGTACCCCCCTAATATGGTGTGAGAAGTCCGAACACTTTAACAAGTGCGGCACCCCGAACTTATAGCATTATATGCATCGGCTCCGAATCATGTCTTGGGTCAATAGTTCGGTTTGCCCGGCTCCTATGTTTTGGTGCCTTATGTTCCGTTGTATCGGCTAAGGTAGCACTAGGAGAACTACTGCGATTGTGCCCCAGTTGAGCTGGGCGGAGCACCTCAGTAGAGAAAGCTAAAACTGACTGTCATGATGAAGCGAGAGACTGGTCGCTGTTCGAGAGGTCTTTCGAGTCCCGAAAGACTTATGTCGCTTAGAGCGAGGAGTCGGCTTTGTCCGGCCAAAGGCGTGGATAGAGCCCCGAACTCGGTCTTTCGAACACTAGGGGCTTCGCCGAAATTTAAAATTATAGAATTCTATGGCTAAGTGAGAGTGTTCAAGCACTATAGTCTGATTGCCTTGTTCGTTGTGCTGAGCGCCTCCCTCGAAGGACCCAAACATGGGAAAAAGAGCTCTCAGGTTTATCCTGAACACCCCAGCACTAGTGGCATCGGGGCAGAAGCCGACGACTCGCCATCTCTCAAATTTGATAAACGGCTGCACAAAAGGTAATATTTTAAATTCAAAACGCAATGCTTAAGCGCAAATGAACAAGTTTTCAGCGCACAGGATAAAACGAGCGAGTTTACTCCAAAATTACATCCCTGGAACATTCATCCTCCATTAGGCGGGCACCCTTCAGAACGTCCTTTTCATAATTCTCGGGCTTGTGATGCTCTTTCCCCGGCAGTGGCCCGTCCTTCACAAGCTTCTCAGCATCCAGCTTGCCCCAGTGCACCATAGCACGGGCAAGGGCCCTACGGGCACCTTCGATGCAGACCGAGCGCTTGATGACTTCGAGCCTCGGACAGGCCTCCACCAGCCGCCGCACCAGCCCGAAGTAGCTCCCAGACAGAGCCTCTCCAGGCCACAGCCGAACTATGAGGCCCTTCATGCCCTGTTCGGCCGCCTTGTGGAGCTCGACCAGCTGCTTCAGCTGGTCGCTTAGGGGCACAGGGTGTCCGGCCTCAGCATACTGAGACCAGAACACCTTCTCCGTCGAGTTGCCCTCTTCGGCTCGGTAGAATGCGGCGGCATCAGACACGCTACGGGGAAGATCTGTGAATGCTCCTGGAGAGCTCCAGATTCGGGTAAGTAACAAGAAGCTCACTTTTACATGTTTGCTTTGCATAAAAAATGCATTACCCGCCGCTATCTTTTTCACCGCATCCAACTCCTGGAGGGCCTTTTGGGATTCGGCCTTGGCAGATTTGGCATTTTCGATAGTCATCGCGAGCTCGGACGCTCGCGTCTTTGAGTCAAGCTCCAAACTCTCATGTTTTTCCATGAGAACCTGGAGCTCTTGTCGTACCTCGCCAACTTGCGCCTCATATTTCTCCCGCTCGGTGCGCTCCGCGGCCGCTTTCTTCTCGGCCTTGACCAGCGCTTGCTTGAGGGTCGCCACCTCAGTTGTGGCCCCTACAATAGCCATGTTAATCCTGTCATATTTTTGCAACTGCACTTTCATATTTTATTTTTCTATAAGGTATTTCTTACCTTCTTTCTCCTCGAGCTGCCGTTTTGCAAGGCCGAGCTCTTGCTCGGTCCGCTCAAGGCCCTGCTTCAGTGTGCCCACCTCCGCAATCAGTGCGGCGGTCGCCACCAGCGAAGCCTGCATACGCATATTGACTCTCTTTCTGTTAGACTCCTGTGAATTTTATTAGATCCTCTATTCGGCTTTTCTTTCCGAATGCCAAACAAAGCATCAGGGGCTACTGTCTATGCGGTAATATTTTTTATATATTCTGTACTTACCTCAAAGCCTGTTAGAAGGCTGGCACAAGCTTCAGTCAGTCCGCTCTTGGCGGACTGAACCTTCTGGATCACCGCACTCATAATAGTGCGGTGCTCCTCGTCGATGGAGGCGCCGTTAAGCACCTCCAGCAGATTGTCCAGCGCCTCCAGTTGGACGGGGGCCGCCCGCTCAGTAGGCTTGCTCCTCTTGGAAGGAGTTCGCCTACCGCAGCCCGGAACCGTTGACGATTCCACCGCGGTGTCCGGCTCAAACCGGACTTGGAGCCCTGGGGGGTTTTATCCCCTTTACTCCTGGAGTCCGGAAGGTCGCCTTGTGGTGCCTCCAGGACCACCTCCTCCTGGCTTGGAACCTGTTGGGACAACACTTCGGCGTCGTCCGTAGGGCGGGGGAAGGTCGCCGTCGGAAGGGAGTTCACGTCCGACGAATCCAGGGAGCCGCTCGATGACTCGTCGAGCCCGGCTTTGGGCGGACTGCATAGATACATTCGACATAAGGAAAGGTTGTGCAATAAAGGAATGCTATGAATTACTCGGGTGTCCGGATGCTTACGATTCCGCCGGACGCTTGGCCCTGCGCGGCCACTCCTCTTTGTCGTCGGTGGCGTCTGTGGGGTAGTCCAGAGGAAGGGTCTTCCCCTTCTTGGACCCTTCGGCCTCCCCGGTCGGGGCGGCCTTCCTTTTCATTCCTCCCACTGCTGGAGGGGGATAGGTTTCTTCTTCCTCCTCCTCGTTTTCAGGGGAGGAGCGCGTCTCGGATTTGTCGGATGATGAATCTGACACCTCCAGGCGTCGAGAACTCTTTCGAGTCCCTATGGACCTCTTCTTGGCCTTCTTCTCCGGCACCACGTAAGGTGCCGGAGCCAGCAGGTTCGCTAAGTGAGCATCGGCTGGGTCTTCGGGCAAAGGGGCTGGACAGTCGATCTGTCCGGACTTCGCCTACCAATCTTGTCAAAGGAAAGGGAGTTTAGATCCCGCATAGAGTCAAACTATAAAAAACCAACATCCTGTAAAAAGGTCAAAATAGCTTACCGCACTAGCGTGACGCTGCGTGCTGAATCCGCGGTCCTCGGAAGCGGATGTGGGAGCCTAGGCGCCTTTGAATAGCACCTTCCAGGCGTCTTCGTATGTTGTGTCAAAGAGCCTGCTCAGGGTTGGGTGCTGCGCCGGGTCGAACTCCCACAAATTGAAACCCCGTTGCTGACACGAGAGGATCCGGCGGACGAGCATAACCTGCTCTACATTGACAAGCTTGAGCTTCTTGTTCACCAGGGTTTGGATGCGTTTTTGCAGTCCGGTTACTTCTCCTTGGTTGCCCCACGACAGGCCCATCTCTTTCCAAGACGTGAGCCGCATAGGGGGTCCAGACCGGAACTCAGGGGCTGCGACCCACTCAAGGTCGCGCGGCTCGGTGATGTAAAACCACCCCGATTGCTACCCCTTCAGGGTCTCCACAAAGGAGCCCTCGAGCCATAGGACGTTGGCTATCTTGCCCGCCATGGCACCTCCGCACTCCGCCTGGTTGCCGCGCACCACCTTAGGCTTGACGTTGAAAGTCTTGAGCCATAGGCCGAAATGGGGGCGGATGCAGAGGAAAGCCTCGCACACGACGATAAACGCCGAGATGTTGAGGACAAAGTTCGGGGCCAGATCGTGGAAATCTAGGCCGTAGTAGAACATGAGCCCTCGGACGAATGGGTGGAGAGGAAAACCCAGTCCGTAGAGGAAGTGGGGGAGAAACACTACCCTCTCATGGAGCCTTGGGGTGGGGTGGAGCTGCCCTTCTTCGGGAAGCCGGTGCACGATGTCGTTAGACAAGTATCCGGCTTTCCTCAGTTTTTTGATGTGTCCCTCTGTGACGGAGGAGGCCATCCACTTGCCTCCCGCTCCGGACATGGCTGGAGAAGGTTGAGGTGGCAAGTGCGGGCTTGGGCGCTGGAGCTTGAGTGCGCGGAAGATGGATAGGCAAAGGAGGAAGAAGGCATAGGTAGAAAGGTGGATCATTATCCCCTTATATGGGCGGATGCGGTTAAGAGTCCCCACCAGCCTGGTAAAACTCGCTTATCTCCCAAGTGCCGTGATAGATGGCGCTGTTGGGTTACCCACGTCCGTATTGATGAGAATCTCGTCAATGAGGGGACACGATCTCTGCTTTGAGAAGGCATGCCAAGGAAACCGCCTCGCAAAATGCGCTTAGGTGAGGGAGTAAAAACGATTCGAATAAAGGATTGGCTGTAGTGTGATGTCACGCCACGGAATACGTCAGCAGATTAGATTTATGTAAATATTATTCTCTCTATGGCAATATGTGGAAACTTATTTTGCAGAGTCAGACACTGTCTTTTGTGTTCAAAATCTTCTATGAAGTACTTGGAGGAGGAATCCGCCTTTCAATGCCGAAGACAATCTGCACGCCGGACTCGTCATCATTGAAGCCTGGTTCAGGGGCTACTGAGGGAGTCCTGGATTAGGGGGTGTCCGGATGGCCGGACTATACCTTCCGTCGGACTCCCGAACTATGAAGATACAAGATTGAAGACTTCGTCCCGTGTCCGGAAGGGACTTTCCTTGGCGTGGAAGGCAAGCTTGGCGATGCGGATATTTAGATCTCCTACCATTTTAACCGACTTTGTGTAACCCTAACCCTCTCCGGTGTCTATATAAACCGGAGGGCTTTAGTCCGAAGGACAACATACAACAATCATACCATAGGCTAGCTTCTAGGGTTTAGCCTCCTCGATCTCGTGGTAGATCTACTCTTGTACTACCCATATCATCAATATTAATCAAGCAGGACGTATGGTTTTACCTCCATCAAGAGGTCTCGAACCTGGGTAAAACATTGTGTCCCTTGTCTCCTGTTACCATCCGCCTAGATGCACAGTTCGGGACCCCCTACCCGAGATCTGCTGGTTTTGACACCAACAACTAGTTTCAGCAAAGTGCTCATGTCATAGCCACTAAATACATCATGAGTGCTACATAGACTGTAAATAAAGAGACAATCATCCTACAGAGCACATCAATTTTGCCCATTATCTTCAAAAGCTCTTTCATCTCCTCATTGCTGTCAAGGCCATTCAGCAGCTGTTGCTTGGCCATGATCAGAGGAACTGCATCTTTAACTTTCTGCTATGCATCTTCCTCTTCTGTCGTTCCTTCAGTTACTTGTCCAACACCCCAAACTGCTGGTATTGGGATTCCTCGGCTAACCTAATAATCAGTGTAGTTGCACTCCCCCACATCAGCAACTTCCCAGAAATACAAATCACACGAATCTTCTCTTTTCTGCACGAAACAAATTGGAAGATCATCAACCAAACTATTAAAAAATCAGCAACTGAAAGCAGCAGAACAACACTTAAACATATTATTACCCCATGATTCGGGCATTTGTAGAAGACTCGGCCAAGGTTGAGGATTGTGGTTGAGACGCGACGGATGACTCTGCGTGATTTGCAGCAGTGGCACCACACCAACGGCAGCGGGTTGCGATGAGCAACCGGCTGCGGTGCGCGTGCCAGCGGGGGTGTGATGAGACCCATGGGCGATGGTATGGGTGGCGACTTGGTGCATATTTGGTTGTAGCCTGCTGAAGAGCAGGTGGACGAGCAGCCAGCGGACATGGTTGTTGCGGCTAGAGCTTCTGATGCTAGGCAGAGTAAGTAGAGAAGAAGAGAAGCGAATGTTGGATATGTCAGTTTCATTACTTGCAGAGTAGCATAGCACCATATATAGTCATACACTACTAGGGAAAACCTTATACACAGAATATTAGCAGCAGCATGGTTTAAAAACAGACGCTACTGCTAATTAGCAGTAGCGAGCTTCAGCAAACAGTGCTACTAATATCTAAGTAGCAGTAGTGCTCTAGGTGAAACGAGCGCTACTACTATAATTGCCACGGTGTTGCCTCCAGGCTAGATATAGTAGTAGCGCCCTTCCGAGGGACGCGCTACTGCTAAAGTACTTAGTAGCAGCGTTTTTCTTCAAAACTCGCTGCTGCTAAGTATCACCGCAACTAATTAAGTTTAGTCCCATACTGCTAAGCGAACAAGGTGTTTACCACCTTAAATATGTTACTTCTCAACCTATCTCGAGCACTTGGTCTTCATTGAACTATAGGTGTATGATTTGTGGCTGCAATATGAATCCTCGCTATCGGATCGTGGGTTCCGGCAAACCCTTAAGGTTCGAACTTTGGGGTGCGCGCGGAGATTCTGACCTCTACCTCTCCGTCTCGCAAGGATCTAAACTACCGAAAGAACAGCACAAAGAACACAGAGTTTATACTAGTTCGGGCCACCATTGTGGTGTAATACCCTACTCTAGTTTTGTGGGTGGATGGATTGCCTCTTGGGCTGATGATGATGATGATCAGTACAAAGGAGAACAGCCTCGCGAGGGCCTGTTCTTGGCTAGGACGATGAACTGCTAGGGAAGTTCAGCCGCCCTTCTCTCTCTCTTTCTCCTTACTTGCGCTATGATTGCCCCGGATCCTCTCCCTGGATACTAGATGCCTCTACCCTGGGGGTGGCTAGTCCTATTTATAGGCAAAGGCCTTGGGCCTCTTCAAATATTGAGCGGGAAGGGCGCCAACAATTGGCCAATTCGAAGGGGAACATACAGTACACTTATCCTGACCAAAGTTGGTCTTTGCCTGCCAAAGGCCCTATGGTGACGCCGTTCTGGGCTCCACGATGAGCTCATTCCCACCGTTGGACTGGTCTTAGTCTCGTTGCACCGAAATGGGTGCCTTTGCTTGATCCTCTCGCCTGCGCTTGCCCCCTTTGCACCAAAGAGGAAAGGGGAGGACACTGTGCGGTCTGGCGCCCGCCTGGCGCCCTTGGTCGTCACGGCTTGCGTCATGGGCACCTCGTGAGGTACCCTGCCTTGATCTCTTCGCCCCCTCATGAGCCAGCCTGAGGAGGCCGCGCCTGAGGAAGCGCTGTGTCGTCCTCCCCGCGAGGCTTGGCCCCTCGCGAGGGTCTTGAGTCTCGTGTTGATGAAGGTGGGCCGTACTGGGCCTCCATTCGAGCCATGCCGCAGGCCGCAGGCAGGCAAGTCTGGGGATCCCCGTTCCCAGAACACCAACAGTAGCCCTCGGGCCCAAGGCGCGCCTGAACTTGGCCGGGCCGAGAGGTGAAAGGGCAAGGGCGAAGCGCCGCGGGCCCTAACAGCCAGCGGCCTCGGGCGCCGTGTGGCAGTTGATTGGACGTGGGCGGCACTGTTTGCCCACGCTCCCTTATTTTGCGCTGCGCTAGGTTGCCCCACAGTTGTACACCGCCGCCCCTCTTCCTGTTGCTCGATTGTCCCCTGTTCTTCCTTCCTTCGAACTCCGATTCCTGCCTCTCATCCCATCTCACATCTCTGCTCACCCGTCCTCCACCATGGCTCCGACGAAGAAAGAGAAAGGGAAGAAGCCTGTGCTCCCATCTCATCCGCCGCCGTCGGCGGCCCCCGCCGTTGGCCAGTCAATCATACGCAATCTAGAGTGCCTGGATAAGCTCATCCCGGCCTTGGCCACTGTCTTCAACGAGTGTGGGAGGACGACGGCCTGGCCTACATCTCACCTCCCCTCCGACAGGATAATCATCGAGGTTCATTACTTTGCTGACGCCTTGTGGGCGGGTCTGGTTCCCCCCTTCTCTGATTTCTTCAACACCTTCCTCACCCATTACCAGATCCACATGATGCATCTGGGCCCTGAATCCATCGCCCTCCTTTCAGTTTTTGCTTTTGTCGGTGAGGCGCTGATGGGCATCCCTCCTTCCGTTGCCCTGCTGCGCCACTTCTTCTCCCTGCGTCTTGCCGACCCCGCTCAATGCTCGGCATGCGTGAGCTTCGTCGCTGCGCCTGAGACTGCAGCTTCTGGTATTGACTTGAAGCTCCCCACACCCTCAGCTGGGTTCTGTGAGCGGTGGTTGTACGTCGATGTCGGGGTGCCCAGCCCCCTGCTGGTGAAGCCAACTTCGCCTGCTGTACCCAACTCTGGCTGGGGCCAGGAGACGCTCGAGAGCCCCCGGCTCGCCTTCGTCTGGCGCCGCTTTACGTTCTTGAAAACGCTTGGCGTGACGGCGCCCAAGGTGGTGAAGGAATTTCTGTTGTGCCGCATTGCCCCTCTCCAGCGCCATTCTCGCCGGGTGTGGGCCTTCAGCGGACATGGTGATCACATGAGGCTTCAGGAGGAAGACCTGACACCTGGAGTACTAAGGACGGTGCTCTTGGTCCTGGCCGGCGACCCCAACCCGAGCAGCATCCAGCGTGGTGGGGCTCTGTTGTACCTCTGTCAGAACAGGGATGATTTCGTGAGGCAGATGCCCTCTTTCGACGAGTGGGGGCTACGCTCTGCTGGCTTCCAAGGGCCTCGCGAGAACCCTGTGGTGGTGACCGCCCTTCCGGTCGGCTTAGGTGAATCCTCCTCAAGTGGCAGAGCAGGGAGGCAGGAGACAACGGAGGCTGAGAAAGCTCCTGATGAGGTGACTGCAACTGGCGGTACTCTCGAGGGGGCAGCTCCTGAGGCCCGTGCTGCCGAGGCCGTTGGTGTGGCGCAGCCGCCTCCGATGCCCGGGGCCGTGGCTCCCGAGGCCCTGGCTGCGTCTTCTGCCGAGGTGTCCGGCAGCACGCGCCAGTCTGGCGTCCCTGACGCGGATAGCGCTGCTGCTTTGCCTTCGCCGCGGGTTGATCCTTGCGCCCTCCTTTTGGGCCGCTTTCGTGTGGACTTCGAGGCCCTCCGGAGGAAAAGGGAGGCCCTAGGTGACGACTCTCCTTGTCGCTTGCTGAAGTGCCGGAAGTACTTCGCCACCGACGAGTAAGCCTCCTCCTTTTCCGGCTCCTAATCCCCTTGTTGCGTCTACTGATTCTGGCTCTGCACGCCCCTTCCTGACGAGGTCGTGGAGTCCATCGAGGTGCTGCCTCCTGTGGCTCCACCTCCCCCATCGCCCCTGGACGTCCCGAGCAGCACGGCTCTTCTGGTGAGGACGAACGAGGAGGCGGACCGTCCTGAGGTGCCCCGCAGCCCTTCTCTTCCTGCGATCTTCCTTCGTGGGCCCTCTCTTGGCGTGGTCAGCCTGCCGTGGGCTTCTCATCTGGTCGCGAGCTGCGACTGGCTGAGGCGCCCCCCGCGCCCTTCGCCTGGAGACGTGCCGGCCCCAGGCCGAACTTCCGGCGCGGCACGCTCGGCCGTCGTGGGGGCGCCAGCCCCCAGCCCCCTGCCCGGAGAGGGAGCGATGATCCGTGCCCCCAGGCGCTTGCCTGGGGCAAACGAGGGCATGGGAGACGTGCTCGAGCATGCTCGGGAGCGCCGCGCTCGTCGCCGCGAATTCCTTCGAAGGGCGAGCGACGCGGTGGACCTGCTTGGGGAGGAGCTCGCTGATGAAGACGCACGCCTGGAGGCCGAGGTCCTGCGCCTGGCCGCGGAGAGGCGCGAGCTGGAGGCTGCTGTCGCCCTCGCGCGCCGCCAGCGCGACCTCGAAGACGAAGAAGCGAAGGCCTCACTGGAGGCCTCCCGGGTGGCCCGATCCCAGGCCGCTGAAGAGGCCCTGGGGGTCGACCGACAGCGAGAGGCGGCGGATGAGCGGGCTCGGGAGCTCCTGGCCTGATGCCACTCGCTGGAGCAGCAAGTGGAACTACGCGAGGCGGCCCTTGCGTCGATGAGGGTGGCCTCTGGCGACCCAGCTGGGCTCTAGAGACGTGAAGAGGCGCTGACACTGGAGGCCAGCGAACGTACCCGTGAGTACGAGCTGCTGGAGACGAGGGAGCGCCTGGTGGCGCAGGCTGAAGATGAAGTAGCTGCTTGGGAGGCGCATGTCTTGGAGGAGGTCGGTCGCCGGGTGGCAGCAGCGCGCCAAGGACTCGAGCGTGAGTTTGAGAGGAAGCTGGAGTTGATCCGGGTCGAAGCTGAGGGGAGAACCGCAACCCTGAGGGCCCAACGAGACGAAGCGACGCGGCGAGCCGACGCTTCCCGGGCCGCCCTTGAGGCAGCGCAAAAGGAGTCGGCTGCCCTCCAGGCCGAGGTGCTCCGCCTTCGTCAGCAGGTGGAAGAGGCCGAGGCTATCAAGCGTCCGAGCGCCGATGAGATACGCCAGCGGCAGGTCCTGGAGCACGTGCACAACCCCATGCTGGCTACGCTCAGGGAGAGGGCCAACGCAGCCTTGGGCAACATTTGCGAGGAGGCCGTCGGCGAGCCGCATACGGTCAACTATGCTGGCAACCTGCAGTTCTTCACTTCCGTGGTGACGCAGCTGGAGGCACGGTCGGCCAGGGCCGACAGGTTGGTGGAGGAGAGGAGCCGTGCTCTGCTTGGGCGCGCTTTTTCCCGTGTCTTCAGCCATCTTCAGGACATGGATCCCCACTTTGACTTTGATGCCGTCATCGCCCCAGTTCCCCAGTCCGTCCGAGGCGACCTGGCAAGCTGGGTGGAAAACAATGTGGACGCTCTTGTGCAGGCCTTTGCTTCGGATAACGATGGCGTGCTTGTGGCTGCCGATGAAGGTGGTGTGGTGGACGGTCTCGGCGCCACTGGCGATGATGCAGGCAGTGGGGGCGAGTGCAGCGACACCAGCGGCGGCTCGGGAGGTTCCCCAGAGGACGCCTTGGGGGATTCGTCTGACTGACTGCGTGTTGCTCCTGTCTTTTTTCCTGCACGGATAGAACTCAGGTGTTTGGCCTGATGGTCGCGAGAGCATTTTGGGAGGGGAAGCCCCTCATGTAAGACTTGTGTAGATCGTACTAGCAGATATTATATTGTGCGAGCATCCGTGCCTGGCGCCTGGTTGGTTTACCTTTGATTCGCGCAGGCCTCGAGGCAGCTCGTGGCGTCCTGAGCGTTTTTTAGTTGGAATCATAAGATGCGCAAGTGCTGTCAGTGAGGGGCTTCACAGGCGCTGGCCCTCTTCACAGGCTCCGGGCCTTCTTATAAACGTGGTAGCTTCACAGGCATTCGCCTTCTTCATAGGCTCTGGGCCTTCTCCAGAGTGCAACCACTTCACAGGCGTTCGCCTTCTTTACAGGCTCCAGGCCTTTTCCTGAGCGCGGCAGCTTCACAGGCGTTCGCCTTCTTCACAGGCTCCGGGCCTTTTTATAGACGCGGTAGCTTCACAGGCATTCGCCTTCTCCACAGGCTCCGGGCCTTTTCCTGAGTGCAACCACTTCACAGGCGTTCGCCTTCTTTACAGGCTCTGGGCCCTTTCCTGAGCGCGGCAGCTTCACAGGCGTTCGCCTTCTTCACAGGCTCCGGGCCTTTTTATAGATGCGGTAGCTTCACAGGCATTCGCCTTCTTCACAAGCTTCGGGCCTTTTTAAGAAAAGACAACCTCCGCAGTCACCAAAAGGTAATCTCGTAAGGGAGCAACAGCGGCAGTCTGGGCTGCGCTCGAGCTAGGCCTCGCCCGTCTCGCGAGGGGCTCGCAAGGGGAGGCAGCTGTGGTGAGGTGGTGACCAGAACGTGAGAAATGGTTCGAACGAGATTAAGCACCCCTCCCCGAACACACCCAAAGCTCAAATTCGAATTCAACTTAAATCCAGCAGGGAAAAGTTACAACCAAAAGAAAAAGGCGGTAAAGGCAGACAAAAAGCCGCGTTTGGCACCTAATCTAGTCTTGGAGCTAAGTGTTGTCCACTAGGCGTGGGAGGGAGCCCCAGGGCCTGAGACCGGCACCCCTGAGACTCCAGGGCGTGTACAGCCCCACTCATTATTACATGAGAGTGTCACGGGGCGGCGAGCTTCACAGGCACTGGGCCTTCTTCACAGGTACTGGCCTTGCTTCATATCGCCAGACGAGGGCCCCGCCTTGCGCCACACTCTAGTGCCACCAACGACGACCGGAAACCAGGACGCCGCCGGTGGGGTAGAGCGGTCGCCAGCGGTTCCCCCGACGACCACGGGTCCACCGCCAGGGGCAGGCCCTCAGGCGCCTCCCCAGCGGAGGGCCTACCTCCTGAGAACGCCTTGCTCCGAACGCCGCGGTGGTGATGTGGGGTCCCTGCCCCTCTCCTGCAGCCCCCTATGCCCTCCTCCCAAGGGGTAGGAGCCCGCGGGAGCGGGGCAGGCACTTGCTGCGGCGACCTGCACCTCCTGCGATCCATGATTAGCGTATGCCTGCTCCTGAGGGATTAGTGGTACCCGATAAGTGTCGCCTCCAGCGTGGCTGGCGGGGCCGCCCCGGGGTTCCTAGAAGAGCTCGGCTTCTGGCGCCTCGTCTCCCCAGCTTGGGCGGAGAAGCAAGCCTTGTTCCCCCTCGTGAGCGTGCCCTTGGTCCATCATGCGTGGCATGTATTCTTCTGGCGCTGCTACCCCGAAGGCTGCGCTATAGTGCTCCATGCGCCATGCCTCGCTGCTTGACGTGCCCACCGCGGCGTGGTAGCGCGGCTGGCCGCCGGCGCCGTGGGCCGGACCGAGTCCTTCTCCCTCACGCGTCGGGGGCAGGGGTAGCGCCACTGTCAATCCGGCGCCGGCAGATTCACCGGTGTTGGGGTAGCCCAGAGGTCCGCGGGAGCGCGCGGGGCCCCTGCGCGTGCCGCCCTGGGCTTGAGACGGGAGCTGGACGCCGAAGGAGTGAGCCCCCGAAGCGGCGAAGCCCAGGAGCTCGGTGACCCGCTCCAGCAGCACGTCGCGACCGCCTTCCAATAGCCTACACTGAGCAGCCCTCGGGCTACCGTGAGCGCGGCCCTCGAGTTCGCTTGTTCCCGGCGGGTGTACGGTGTCGTGGACGCGGCATGATTGGAGACCCTTGCCGACGACCGCGCCTGCCGCGGCGTAAGGGTTGCTGATATCTCTCCGCGCCGCCCGCGGCCCGCAGCACCCTGCGGGCCACGAGCTGCCTGGGGCGCGGGGTCGCCCAAGGCGGGCGGCCCCGCGTAGGCGGGCCACGCCGCCCATGGATCTTGGTTGCTGGCCTGGTCGCCGGACATGGTGACAACGATGTGATGAGAAGCGGAGCGGTAGGAAGGAAGACTCCGGCGCACTCCTACCTGGCGCGCCCAAATGTCGGATCGTGGGTTCTGGCAGACCCTTAAGGTTCGAACTATGGGGTGCGCGCGGAGATTCTGCCCTCTACCTCTCCGTCTCGCAAGGATCTAAACTACCGAAAGAACAGCACAAAGAACACAGAGTTTATACTAGTTCGGGCCACCGTTGTGGTGTAATACCCTTCTCTAGTTTTGTGGGTGGATGGATTGCCTCTTGGGCTGATGATGATGATGATCAGTACAAAGGAGAACAGCCTCGCGAGGGCCTGTTCTTGGCTAGGACGATGAACTGCTAGGGAAGTCCAGCCGCCCTTCTCTCTCTCTTTCTCCTTACTTGCGCTATGATTGCCCCGGATCCTCTCCCTGGATACTAGATGCCTCTACCCTGGGGTGGCTAGTCCTATTTATAGGCAAAGGCCTTGGGCCTCTTCCCAAATATTGAGCGGGAAGGGCGCCAACAATTGGCCAATTTGAAGGGGAACATACAGTACACTTATCCTGACCAAAGTTGGTCTTCGCCTGCCAAAGGCCCTGTGGTGACGTCGTTCTGGGCTCCATGATGAGCTCATTCCCACCGTTGGACTGGTCTTGGTCTCGTTGCACCGAAATGGGTGCCTTTGCTTGAACCTCTCGCCTGCGCTTGCCCCCTTTGCACCAAAGAGGAAAGGGGAGGACACTGTACGGTCTGGCGCCCGCCTGGCGCCCTTGGTCGTCACAGCTTGCGTCATGGGCACCTCGTGAGGTACCCTGCCTTGATCTCTCCGCCCCCTCATGAGCCAGCCTGAGGAGGCCGCGCCTGAGGACGCGCTGTGTCGTCCTCCCCGCGAGGCTTGGCCTCTCGCGAGGGTCTTGAGTCTCGTGTTGATGAAGGTGGGCCGTACTGGGCCTCCATTCGAGCCACGCCGCAGGCCGCAGGCAGGCAAGTCTGGGGACCCCCGTTCCCAGAACACCGACACTCGCCTATACCTATACAGGTACAGTGAAGATTCATGTTGACTATTTAGATTCTACACAAAAAGATCAATGATGACCAATGTATATATTTGATGTTTTTACATTGCTTAGACTTATAGCGTTTTTTCAGGACAAAGCGTTACTGATATTGGGATAAACAAAAGAAATAACTGCTTCCATTAGTAGTAGCGTTTTTCTCTAAAACGCGCTATAGATAAGTTAGCTATAGCGTGTTTTCCATATGACATCTACTGCTAGTTCGACTTAACCACCCCCGGCTCAAAATTTCGCTAAGTCCTCCTCCCCCCCCCCCCTGTTCCCCTACTCCTGTCGCCGCCGCCCGGGCCCAAGCCTGCCCTCACCGCCGCCGCCCGAGCCCGCCCTCAACCTCACCGCCGCCACCCGTCGCCGCTCTCGACCACACTGTCGCCGCCCTCGACCTCACCGCCGCCACCCGAGCGCGCCCAGGACCGCCGCCTCCCGATCCCGAGCCCTCCCTCGCCGCCCCTACCTCCGTCGCCGAGCACCTCCCCGCCACCGTCTCTCCCCTCTCTGTAAGCCCCCCACCCCTCCCCCACCCCCTCTCTCTTTGCTTAGTTAGTAGATGATTTTAGTAGTAGTAGATGTTAATTTAGGGTTCATAGATAATGATTTTTAGTAGTAGTAGATATTAATTAGTAGTAGTAATGGTAAACTAGTTGTATAATTAGCAGTAGTAGATGTTAATTAGTAGTAGATGTAGTAGTAGATGTTAATTAGTAGTAGTAGATGTACTAGTATCTTTCTATTTATAGTAAGTTTATATTTAGTAAGAACGAGTTAAATTACTAGAACTAGTTTAGTTTTAGTTGAACTAGTTTAGTTTTAGTAAGTAAATTAATAAACTAGTTGAATTAATAGAACTAAAGTATTTTTAGTAAGAAAATTGAAATAACTAGTTGAACTACTTTATTTTTAGAAAGAACTAGTTTTTTTCTATTTATAGTAAGTTTATACTTAGTAAGAACTAGTTGAACTAATAGAACTAGTTGAACATGTCATATTTGTTGTTATTTTTTAGTTTAAGCAATTATTCAGGATGTATTAGTGATAACTTATAGGGTTTTTGCTTTTGTAGAAATCAAGGAGCCCCTCCATCATCCCCGCCGCCGTCCCCGTCACCGACCCCCTCCGACCTCGAGGTGAGACCAGGCAAATCTCCATGTCAATATGAGTCCTATAAGATATATATGATGTAGATATAAACATGTATATCCTGTGTTGCTCAAATAGGATATGTGGTTGCCCAAGTGCCCGGTCATGTTTTGGTTACACCTCCGAGTGGCCTATGTTTTGCTGGAGTGTTGATTAATTTCCGTTTCGGCAAATTTCAGGCGCTCGATATGTCCTTTTTTGGCAAAGGTCATGCCGGATTTTTCCGTGAATTCTGGCATGACTTGTGCTAGAATATGTAGGAAATATCGAGTGGCCTGGATTTTCTCAAAAAATAATGATCTAATTTAGGTTTTTCAGTACATATATTTAATTGTACAAGTTTAATCTTTGAATAATGAATGTAGGAAATGTCGTACTCGGATGACGACAGTCTCCGGGGGGAGTGCAGCTGGTGCCACGACGATCGAGGTATGTGCGACAGGTTCGTTGAGCTGGATGAAGATTGGCGCTTCAGCATTAAGCTCGAGGAGACCTTCGATGTTGAAACGGTACGCAGCAACAAGTGTTTTTTTTCGTAATTAAGCATGACCTCAACTATTTCAACGTCTAATTTTCATCTTTTACAATTCGACTAGCTTATCCCATGCCATGCAAGACGCTATGTCTTGGAGAGGATGGGTTTTGAAGACCATGAAAATTTTGAAACAAAGAAAATACACCTAATGTCGGGGGTTGGGTGCGACATATGCCAAGGGATGGCTTATCATGGTGGGAGCGAGTAGAACATCGTCGGTGCCTGGAAACGGGATGAGGCGAAGACATGCACGCTGGCGAATCTTATCCAGCTTCAGGGCTCTCCGAGGAGATAACACCCCTACTGCTGCTCTGCAGGGTCTCCGCATGATCACTATGGCAAAGTGTGTACACGGTTGCTCCTTGAGCTGTTTCCTGGAGGTAGGACAAGGCAAGGCTAGCTCTCTCCTTCCTATATGATCTGGTCTAGTGCTAATAGATTCGAACCCTTTGCATGGGTGCCTGGGGGGTTTATATAGGCCTACCCCCCAGGGGTACAATGGTAATCCGGCTGGGCGCGGGTCCCAGTCGTCTGTCTCTCAGGCCGCCGTCCTCTCCGCCGACTGTCGGGGACCGCCGTCTTGGTGGGCCTCGCCGACTGGTCCAGTACGGGGCCGTCAGGCCATGTCCGCCGCGGGCGGGTCTTGCTGGCTGCGGATTACTGTAGCCGTGCTTCTAATGACGCTGGCTTGGTCGTGGGGTCATGGCAACAGTGCCGCCGCCTGACGGGCGATCACTGTTGCCATTCCTCGTCTTGTCTGGTTAATGACGTGCGGGGCCCGTGGGAGGGGCTAGCCGACTCCTGGAGGCCGACTCCCACCGGGTCCGACTGGTGGCACTCTGGCCGTCTTCTGGACACCCGATGACTGGTGGGACCTGCCGTCTCTGGGTCGTACAAACAGGCCATCGTGGGTACAGGGTTCCGCCCGCTGGGGCTGATGTCAAGGCTGGCATGGCAACAGTGCTGCGCCGGACGGAGATCTCCGATGGTACGGCGTACTGTGGCCATGCTTGACTTTGGTAAGGGGCGGGTGTGGACCTTGCTGAGGCCACGCCCCGTCCCGTCCCTCCTGCCGAGAGCACGAGGTGGTTGGAGTCGCGAGCCGACTCCCCATAGCCGGCTTCTGTGGAAGCCGCCAGCTAGGAGTCGGCTCATCTCAAAGTCGCCCCTGGGAGTCGGCCGTGAGTGAGTAGTCGGATGCGCTACTGCCGACTCTCACAGGAAGCTCGCCGTACTAGGGTCTTGAGGGGCGCAGCCTGCCCCGATGTCTTGAAAGGTTCTAGGCTTCAAGTTAGCCTACCTGTGGCCCATTACTCCGACATTAGTCCCCGAAGCTGGTGAGGCGCCGAGGGAGACATGTCGAGGAGCGTCAACAGTTTCTTCCTTCCGGTGGTTGTATTTGGGCCTGGCTTGCCATCTTCCTTTGGGCCTGTCGGCGTTCTGGGAACGGGGGTCCCCAGACTTGCCTGCCTGCGGCCTGCGGCGTGGCTCGGATGGGGGCCCAGCGCGGCCCATCTTCCAGAACACAAGACCCAAGACCCTCGCGAGGGGCCAAGCCCCGCGAGGTGGACGACACGGTGCTTCCTCAAGCGCGGCCTCCTCAGGATGGCTCACGAGGAGGCGGAGAGATCAAGGCAGGGTACCTCGCGAGGTGCCCATGACGCAAGCCATGACGACCAAGGGTGCCAGGCGGGCGCCAGCCCGCGCAGCGTTCCCCTTTCCTCTTTGGTGCAAAGGGGGCAAGTGCAGGCGAGAGGATCAAGCAAAGGCACCCATTTCGGTGCAACAAGACCAAGACCAGTCCAACGGTGGGAAGGAGGTCACCATGGAGCCCAGAACGGCTTCACCACAGGGCCTTTGGCAGGTGAAGACCAACTTTAGTCAGGATAAGTGTACTAGATGTTCCCCTTCGAATTGGCCAATTGTTGGCGCCCTTCCCGCTCAAATATTTTGGAAGAGGCCCAGGGCCTTTGCCTATAAATAGGACTAGCCACCCCCAGGGTAGAGGGGGGTAACCAGCTAGAAGGTAGCATCCACAAACAGAGCTATCAACACAATTAGAGAGAGAGAGAGGGGCGATCGAACTCCCCCAGCAGTTCATCCCCTAGCCAAGAACAGACCCTCGCGAGGCTGTTCTTCCTTGTACTGTTCATCCTCATCAGCCCAAGAGGCAATCCATCCACCACAAACAAGAGTAGGGTATTACACCACAATGGTGGCCCGAACTAGTATAAACCCTGTGTCTCTTGTGCTGTTCGTTCTGTAGTTTAGATCCTTGCGAGACGGAGAGGTAGAGGGCATAATCTCCGCGTGCACCCCAGAGTTTGAACCTTAAGGGTCTAACGGAACCCGTGATCCGACATTTGGCACGCCAGGTAGGGGTGCGCCGGAATCTGCGTTCCACCGCTCCGTCCTCCTCCGGCAGCTGCATCCATGTGCAGTGCCCATCGAGCTCTCGTCGCGCCGGCGGCCCTCGCCGGTGGGCGTTCTCGCCGTCCCCCGTCGTCCGCCGTCAACACCGCCACCGGCCCGGCGGGAAACGAGCGGCAAGCACCACCCCAGCATCCGCCTACGCGACAGGGCGACCGCACCGCTACACCGACGCACCCGGTCGTTGCGGCCCTCCTGGGCGGCTCGCAGGCACCGCCCACGAGCCGCCACGTCAAGCCGTTTACCCGCCGGATCAGCGCCGTTTCCGCACGGCAGGGGGCTCCCCCGGGCCAGGCGGCGCGCGAGGCCGGTCTGACCTTCAGCTCGGAGGACCACCCCGCTAACTTGGCCGGCTCGGGCGCACTCCCCCTGTTGCGCACCCCCACCATCTGCCAGGTGGCCGTCACCAGAACCCTCGTCGACGGCGGCGCGGGCCTCATTGTGCTTTCGGTCGAGACCTTCAACCTTCTCTGCATACTTCGGGAGCGGCTGCAACCCAGCCGACCTTTCTCGGGCGTCGGGGGCGGATCATCCGACTCCTTGGGACAGATCCGGCTCCCAGTAACCTTCGGCACCTACGACAACTTCCGCACGGAGATGGTCGACTTCGACATCGCTCCCATCGGCCTCCCTTACAACGCCGTCCTCGGCTACCCGGCACTGGCTCAGTTCATGGCCGCCACGCACCCGGCGTACAACCTCATGAAGATGCCCGGGAGCAACGGTACCCTCACCGTGCACGGAGACACCGGGGACGCCCTGCGAGTACTCAAGCTCGCCTTCAAGACGGCGGCATCGGCACAGCCCGCCGACGCGGGGACCCCTGAGCCCAAGGTGGCTGCGCCCACCAAGAAGAAGCAGCTGTTCACCCAGGACAAGGCAGAAACCAAGCAGATACCCGTCGACGAGGACGGGTCCTCCAGTGCCACTTTCACCATAGGCGCCAACCTTGAGCCTGAGCAGGAGGAGGCCTTGGTCAGGTTCCTGCGCGCAAATAAGAAGGGGTTTGCTTGGGAGCCCGATCAGTTGGCAGGGATCCCCAGGAGCGTCATCGAGCATCACCTCAATATGTGCCCAAACGTGCGCCCCTTGAAGCAGAAGGCCAGGCGGCAATCCACGGAGAAGCAGGCCTTCATCGTCCAAGAGACCCGCAAGTTAGAAGCCGTTGGGGTCATCTGCGAGGTCCGATACCCGGATTGGTTGGCCAACCCTGTCATTGTGCCCGAGAAAGGGGGGAAGGAACGCATGTGTGTCGACTTCACCAATCTCAACAAGGCATGCCCGCAAGATCCGTTTCCGCTCCCCCGCATCGACCAGATCGTCGATTCCACCGCCGAGTGCGCCCTGCTGTGCTTCTTGGACGCCTTCTCCGGATATCACCAGATCAAGATGGCGGTAGAAGACATTGAGAAGACCGCCTTCTTAACGTCGTGCGGGGTATACTGCTACACATGCATGCCATTTGGACTGCGTAACGCAGGGGCGACCTTTCAGCGGCTGATGCACATCAACTTGGGCCCGCAACTCGGGAAGAATGTTGAAGCCTACGTTGATGACATTGTGGTGAAATCTTGGGAGGCCAAGACCCTGATACAAGACCTAGAGGAGACCTTCGCGAGCCTCGACGCAGTAAACCTGCGACTCAACCAGAGAAATGTGTGTTCGGGGTCCCCTCGCGCAAGCTTTTAGTCTTCCTCGTGTCCCACCGTGGCATCGAGGCTAACCCGGAGAAGGTCAAGGCGGTCGAGGACATGAGCCCGCCAAAGACCCTCAGAGAAATGCAGAAGCTCACTGGGCGCGTGACCGCGCTAGGGTGCTTCATCTCCAAGTTGGGGGAGCGAGCGCTGCCTTTCTTTCAGCTGATGAAGAAAAAGGGGCCCTTTGAATGGACCGAAGAGGCAGATAAGGCGTTTCAAGATCTCAAGAGGTACCTGACCAGTCCCCCAGTCATGGTGGCTCCGCGCTCTCAAGAGCCCCTGCTGCTTTACCTCGCCGCCACTCCCTACTCTGCCAGCGCCGCCCTGGTTGCGGTTAGGGAGGGGCGCCAGGTCAAGACCGTGGCGGCAACCCGAGGCAAGACAAAAAGGGAACAAGGAAAGCCCGTGGAAGCCACAACCACAAATGAAGAGGGTCAACCACCGAAGAACGCACCGGAGACAGGGGAGGCTGCATGCCCAGATGGTTCACCTCCCGAGGCCACGTCATCACATGAGGTGCCCTTACCTCCCGAGGGCGTCGCAACCCAAGATGCTCTCAGCCTTGTTGAGCACCCGGTCTACTTTGTTAGCACGGTGCTAAGGGACGCGAGGGCACGGTACCTAATGCCTCAGAAGCTCCTCCTCGCGTTACTGGTAGCCTCGCGCAAACTGCATCACTACTTCCAGGCTCACCCATCAAGGTCGTCTCATCGTACCCCCTGGAGAGAGTGCTCAGGAGCCCTAACTCGGCAGGAAGGGTCGCCGAGTGGAATATAGAGCTGCAGGCGTTTCAGCTCGAGTTCAGCACAACCAGGGTCATCAAGGGAGCAGCATTGGCGGATTTCGTGGCGGAATGGGCGGAGGCACCAAGCCTCAAGGACGACGAGGATCTGTCCCTCTCCCCAGGAAGTGAGGCGCCGGAAGGCTGGGTTATGTACTTCGATGGGGTGTTTTCCAGACACGGCGCGGGGGCTGGTGCGGTGCTGATATCGCCCACTCAGGATAAGCTCTATTATGTCGTACAGCTCTGTTTCCATCAAGGTGAAAAGGTCTCCAACAACATAGCAGAATATGAGGGACTGATAGCCGGGCTGAAGGCCGCAGTGGCCCTGGGGGTGAAGCGCCTCACCGTCAAGGGCGACTCGCAGCTCCTAGTCAATTTCTCCAACAAGGTGTACGAGCCAAAGGACGAGCATATGGAGGCTTACCTGGCGAGGTCCGCAGGATGGAAAAGCAATTCTGGGGGCTGGAGCTGAAGCACGTGCCCCGTGGCACCAATCAGGAAGCTGACGACATAGCCAGACGGGCATCCAGGCGGTTGCCGCAGGAACCCGGCGTCTTCGAGGAGCGGCTCTTCAAACCTTCAGCACAGCCGACGTTATCAAACACGGCTCAGCCTCGAGAGGAGCTCCCCCAGCCGCTAGCCTCGGGAGCCCCGGTCTATGGGCCGACCTCAGGAGCACGCCTGCTCCTGACGATGGAACCTCAGGAGGAGTGCTGGATCACAGAACTCCGGAGTTATCTAACACAAGGGGCCCTACCGAAAAAGGAAGAGGATGCAGAACGTGTGGCGCGGCAGGCCACGGCATACTGCATCAGAGATGGAGAACTTTACCGGAAGCGACCAAACGATGTATCTCTGCGCTGCATCTCCAGGGAGCAAGGAAAGGAACTACTGGAAGACATACACGGCGGAGACTGCGGACACCACTCATCATCACGGACCCTCGTCGGCAAGGCATTCCGTAGTGGGTTCTATTGGCCCACCGCGCTCAACGACGCAATCGAATTGGTGAAGGCTTGTGAGGCCTGCCAGTTCCATTCCAGGCAGATCCATCAACCAGCGGGGGGCCTGCACACTATACCCCTCTCGTGGCCATTCGCAGTTTGGGGGTTGGATATCCTGGGCCCGTTCCCTCGGGCGCTAGGGGGCTACCGTTACCTCTACGTCGCCATTGACAAGTTCACCAAGTGGGCAGAGGTGGAGGCTGTCCGTACCATCCCCGCGGGCTCCGCGGTCAAGTTCATCAGGGGTATCGTGAGCCGGTTCGGGGTGCCGAACCGCATCATCACAGACAACGGTTCGCAGTTCACCAGTAATCTCTTCAAAACATACTGTGCTAACCTTGGGACGCAGATATGCTACGCTTCGGTGGCGCACCCGTGAAGCAATGGGCAGGCCGAACGAGCCAACGCGGAGGTCATGAGGGGCCTCAAGACCAGAACGTTCAAGAAGAAGCTGGAGGCCTGCGGCAGGGGCTGGTACGACGAACTCCAATCCGTGCTGCGGTCCATCCGCACCACCGCGACCAAACCAACCGGGGAGACCCCGTTCTTCCTAGTCTATGGAGCCAAAGCAGTCCTTCCTCACGAGGTCAGGCGTCGCTCCGCACGGGTCCTGGCGTTCGACGAGGCACAGCAGGACGCCATGCAGGGGATGGACCTCGTGCTGGGGGAGGAACGCCGCCGAGAAGCCGCGCTGCGAGCGGCGAGGTACCAACAGGCGCTACAACGATATCACTGCCGCAACATCCGCCCCAGGACCCTCGAGGTAGGAGACCTCGTACTCAGGCGGGTCCTCTCCAGGGAGGGGCTGCACAAGCTCTCTCCCATGTGGGAGGGCCCGTTCAAGGTTGTTCATGTTTCCAGGCCAGGCTCCATGCGCCTGGAGACTCAAGAGGGGGAGCCGATCTAGAACGCGTGGAACATCCAGCACCTCCGGAGGTTCTACCCCTAAAATTCCCAGAACCTGTGAAGAAAGCGAAAGCCTGTGAAGATTATCCCTCCCAAAGCCTGTGAAGAAGGCAAACGCCTGTGAAGATTATCCCTTTTGGAGAAGGCCCAGAGCCTGTGAAGAAGGCGAATGCCTGTGAAGATCATCCCTTTTGGAGAAGGCCCAGAGCCTGTGAAGAAGGCAAACGCCTGTGAAGATTATCCCTTTTGGAGAAGGCCCAGAGCCTGTGAAGAAGGCGAACGCCTGTGAAGATCATCCCTTTTGGAGAAGGCCCAGAGCCTGTGAAGAAGGCGAACGTCTGTGAAGATTATTCCTTTTGGAGAAGGCCCAGAGCCTGTGAAGAAGGCTAACGCCTGTGAAGATCATCCCTTTTGGAGAAGGCCCAGAGCCTGTGAAGAAGGCGAATGCCTGTGAAGATCGTCCCTTTTGGAGAAGGCCCAGAGCCTGTGAAGAAGGCGAATGCCTGTGAAGCTCATCTCTTTTTGGAAAAGGCCCAGAGCCTGTGAAGAAGGCGAGTGCCTGTGAAGCTTATTACCTCTAAGAAAAAAGGCCCGGAGCCTGTGAAGAAGGCCAATGCCTATGAAGCTCGCCGCCCCGTGACACTCTCACGTAATTATGAGTGGGGCTGTACACGCCCCGGAGCCTCAGGAGCGCCGGCCTCAGGCCCTGGGGCTTCTTCCCACGCCCAGTGGCAGCACTTAGCTCCGAGCTGGTGAGAAGACGTCGAAGACTAGATTAGGTGCCGGACGCGGCTTTTTCATTTGCTTTCCGCATTTGACGTGTTTACTTGCATGTGAAGTCTTATCGTAACTATCGCCGTTGTTGATTTGTGGTTCGTCGATTTTCGCTCCTCGTTTTGACTTTTCTCATGAAAGGCCTCGCGAGGGACAAAACTCGAACGCCCTCGTGAGCGTTTCTGCTCTAACCGCTTGAAGGTTTCACGGCCCGGGCTCTCTACAGGAGCACCCCTCTAGTCCGTGCCCCTCGGGCACCGCGACACGCACACAGGGCCTGGGTCGGTCGCCCCCTGGCTGGGGCCGCAAACTACCTACGCAAGGGCAAATAGTTGAGAAGCGCAACAACAAAGTCAAGGTAATGGCTACAACGGCGATGATTCTCAACACGCCCTCACGGGGCTCCATGCAACTGTTTTGTCTTACACAGGGAGCAA
Source organism: Aegilops umbellulata (assembly GCA_032464435.1). Lineage (NCBI taxonomy): Eukaryota > Viridiplantae > Streptophyta > Magnoliopsida > Poales > Poaceae > Aegilops > Aegilops umbellulata. Next base: position 334,055,023 of record CP136054.1, on the reverse strand, counting down.
AAGGAAAAGAAGAGGGCGAGCCCAGCGCGGCCCGCCTCACATCGGCCTGCAGAGGCGACGCGGGATGCCCCCGAAGCTCAGGTGGACTCCCTCTCGCGCTTCACCGGGGAGCGGCGACGGGCGGATGAACAGCCACCCCCCAAGCAAGCGCGATGGCGAGGGGGCTGGCTGCGGCCACCGCGGGAGGAGCCGCCCGAAGAAGAGTTGGTGGAGCTTGGGGAGCATCGGGCGCCGCCATCGGAGCGGGCGCTATCTCCTCCATCGTCATCGGAGCGAGGCCCCTGGCTACGGTCGTCGCCCTCGGGGCAGCATCCTGCGCGGCGACCATCTTCCACAAACACCCTCACGTAGAGGGTGCCGTCGCCGTTGAACGTGAAGCGCAGGGTGCACCGCTAGCCCAGGCCGCGCGCGCGGGCGAACGTTTGCCACCCGCGGGTCAGGGCCCCATTCCCAGAAGGGGAGACCTCGAGCGAAACCCAGGAGGCCCTACTGCAGCAACCGTCAGCCTGAAGCCAGAAGCCGCACCGGGCGCTGGCCGGCAGCTCGCTGATGAATAAGCATGGGAGCTGGAGCCAGGTGTTGGTCGGGTCCGCCGACCACACGACGAACTCCGACAGCACCTCCGTCGAGCGAAAGCGCGGCCTGGGGGGCCGCGCAGCCACAGCCTGCCTCCCCTTGGCAGCCGAGCGCTCACCACCGCGTGGAGAACCGTCCCTGTGCCCACGGGGAGCCACAGCGGGGACCGCGGGATACTTGCGGGGACGACCCCGGTCGCGCTTGGCCGGAGGGGAGTCGGGCCCCGCCCGACTAGCCTTCCCCTTCTCCGCGGCTGAGAACCTCTTTGGAGCCATGTGAGCTGCGGGCTGCAAAGGAGAGGAAGAAGAAGAGAAGCGGGAAGGGGTGGACTGGCGGAGCTTATGCGGCCTCGCACTTATAGCCGGAAGAGGCCAACCGTCGAGCACCACGATCGTAGGTAATAATGACCCGTATCTACGCATGCAGGGACTGGTCAAGTCACGCAGTTGCCAAGGCGTCGTGGGGAAGCGGAGACGCCCACGTCCTGTCAAACCGCCACGCGGCGCCCAAGGCCGCAGGCTATTAGGGCCCGCGGCGCTTCGCCCTTGCCCTTTCGCCTCTCGGTGCGGCCAAGTCCATGCGCGCCTTGGGCCCGGGGGCTACTGTCGGCGTTCTGGGAATGGGGTCCCCAGACTTGCCTGCCTGCGGCGTGGCTCGGATGGGGGCCCAGCACGGCCCATCTTCACCAACACAAGACCCAAGACCCTCGCGAGGGGCCAAGCCTCGCGAGGCGGACAACACGGTGCTTCCTCAGGCGCGGCCTCCTTAGGATGGCTCACGAGGAGGCGGAGAGATCAAGGCAGGGTACTTCGCGAGGTACCCATGATGCAAGCCATGACGACCAAGGGTGCCAGGCGGGCGCCAGCCCGTGCAGCGTTCCCCTTTCCTCTTTGGTGCAAAGGGGGCAAGCGCAGGCAAGAGGATCAAGCAAAGGCACCCATTTCGGTGCAACAAGACCAAGACCAGTCCAACGGTGGGAAGGAGGTCACCATGGAGCCCAGAATGGCGTCAACACAGGGCCTTTGGCAGGCGAAGACCAACTTTAGTCAGGATAAGTGTACTAGATGTTCCCCTTCGAATTGGCCAATTGTTGGCGCCCTTCCCGCTCAAATATTTGGGAAGAGGCCCAGGGCCTTTGCCTATAAATAGGACTAGCCACCCCCAGGATAGAGGGGGGTAACCAGCTAGAAGGTAGCATCCATAAACAGAGCTAGCAACACAGTTAGAGAGAGAGAGGGGCGATCGAACTCCCCCAGCAGTTCATCCCCTAGCCAAGAACAGACCTCGCGAGGCAGTTCTTCCTTGTACTGCTCATCCTTATCAGCCCAAGAGGCAATCCATCCACCACAAACTAGAGTAGGGTATTACACCACAATGGTGGCCCGAACTAGTATAAACCCTGTGTCTCTTGTGCTGTTCATTTTGTAGTTTAGATCCTTGCGAGACGGAGAGGTAGAGGGCATAATCTCCGCGCGCACCCCAGAGTTCGAACCTTAAGGGTCTGCCGGAACCCGTGATCCGACAGGGCCGACTAGCTGGAGCCGGACTCGCAGAAGGCCGTCTTGCCCTCAAAGAGTTCGAAAGCCGTAGGGGGTCCAGGCAGCGTGCCTGACAAGCTTCTGGGTTGCCGCCCGTTGCGGATCCGTCGCGTAGCTCCACGTGGCCGGGCCAGTCTGTCCACCCATGCGCGCGACGGGACAGGCCTAAAGGCGGGGTCCGCCACTACCGTGCCTCGGCATGCGAACGGATCCGTTGTGGCCGCGCGGGCGGTTGGGCTCCCCACGCAGTAACTTCGTGTGGTAAATCATGGGGGTCGTGGGGCTCCGAGCGCAGTTAATCCCACGATCGCCCCCTCGACTTCTCAGCCCATGAGGCTATAAGTAGGCGGGAGGAGGGGGCGGCAGAGCACGCGCGCCCATCTTCCCTACTCCCTTCCGCTCCCTCTTGCTTCTTCTTCCTCTCGCCATTACTGCGCCAAACCACGCCATGCCCGCGGCAATGAGTTCTTCTTCCGCCGTCGCGCCTCCCGCCGTGCGCTCCGGCGTGTGGGACAGCTCCGAGGTCGACGACAACCACATCGATTTCCTTCGCAAGACATGTCGCCTCCCCGGCCAGGACCTAGTACGGGCCCGCGCCGCGCAGGCGGGGGAGGTACCGCCGGCGCCGGAGGAGGGCGAGCGGGTCATATTCCGCTCGCACCTCATGCGCGGCCTAGGGCTGCCGGTGAGCAGTTTCTGCTGCTTCTTCTTGGAGTTCCACGGGATCCAGGTGGACAACCTTACACCGAACACGGTGGTGCTGCTGGCTGCCTTCGCCACCCTGTGTGAAGGCTTCCTCGGTGTTCTCCCCACCATCGAGCTGTGGGGGCAATTCTTCCAGTCCAAGCTCGGCACGCACATCGCCGGCATGCCAGCCCAATGCGGTGCATTCATCGCGATGCGGAGAACGGGGGCCGACAACCTGTTCCCCGCCATTACGCTGATCAAATCGGTGAAGATGTGGAAGTGATCTTATTTTTACGTGAAGAACGTCTCCCCAGAAGGCGACTGGGTCAACCTGCCGGCTTATGAAGCTGGCGTGCCAGCTGGGAGGCTCCCCAGCTGGTCCCACCGGGCCAAGACGCTGACTCCAGCCGGCGCCGCTGCCGTCGCGCGACTCCGAGTGCTGACGCAGTCAGAGGGTCTGACCAGGGCCGACCTGCTGGCCGCCTTCGTGGCCCGCCGAGTCCTCCCGCTCCAAGGCCGACCTCACCTTATCCGCCAGATGAGCGGCCACGAGAACCCGAGTCAGATGTGTTCCAAGGATATGCCCCACGCGGAGGTGGCGGACATGGTGAACTATATCGCGAACTGCGGCCTCTCGGGGGATTGGCGGTTCGGCATGGAGTCGTACTCGCGCGCCAACCCCCCGCCTGTTGTAAGTCGTTTCTCTTCTTCTGCTGCTTTTTTTGCAGCCGAATCCGACTTCTAATCTTCTTTAGTCTTTGAATCAGAACCCTCTCGTCCAGCCTTCGGCCGGCACCACGGGGCCGGCCCGCCATTTTGTCCCCGACCGGGCGGAGAGGGACGTTGACGAACCCGACTTGGGGGCAGTGGCGATGGAGGCCGACGCCGAAGGAGGGGGAGGAGGAGGAGGAGGAGGAGGCGGCTTCAAGCCTTCGACCACCTTTGCCGACTGGACTTATGATGACGCCGAGGGGGAAGTAGCCCCGCTCCACCAGCCAAAAGCCGGCCAGCCCGGCGCGAGTTCCTCCGCCGTCTTGGATGGTCAAGGCGGCGCGAGGAACCTCCGGGCCGGGCCGAGTACGCTCGGCGGCCGGACGAAGAAGTTCAAGGGGGCGGCCGCCGCGACCAAGCGCGAGGAGGCGGCCGCGAAAGCCAACCGCTTCCGCAGGGAAGTGAAGAAGCCGCCACTGGTCTCTGCGTAAGTGCCTCCGCCCTTTGTTTTATTCTCTGTTTGTTGCTCTTGTCTAAGTCTTTTTCATGCCTCCCCTGCTCCAGGGCTCCCCTCACTCTTGAGAGGGTCGCCGCCGCCTCCATCATGGGGTCGGTAAACACGTCCGCCACTACTCGACGGATTGACCCCGCCGGCGACCTCCGGGAGGCAACGGACCAGAACGCGCAGGAGAAGCGCGACGAGGAAGAAGCCGCCTGCCTGGAGAAGGCGGAGGCCGAGAAGGCGGCGGCCTCCGCCCAGAAAAAGCTGGATGAGGCTAAGGCCGCCGTCGCGGCAAGGCGGCAGGCTGAGGAAGCCGCGGACCGCCAGTCGGCGGTGTTTTTCTCCGCTGAACTCAGCACGGCTGCCTCCGGAGTTCACGGCGCAGTCGGAGGAAGCCGGCGGCGAGTTCCCGATTGTCGAGAGGGGAGGCGGCGATGCCTCCATGTCGGGCACGGCCGCGCCACTGACGCCACCCCGGCCGCCCTCTGGGGGCGCACGTGACAAACAGCCGGCGGACCCGCCGGTGCCACCGACTAAGGACAAAGCCGTGGCGAAGCTACTCCTTCAAGTCGGCTCACCAGCCCGCCACCATCTTGAGAAGGCGACTTCGGCGCCACGCCCCTTGGAGATCGGCGCCGCCAGCTCGACAATCCCAGACGCCGAGACGACGAGCGTCGCGCCCATTGGATGGGTGAGAGTAGGCGGCACAGGCCCGCTAAACCAGGTGCTTCTGGATGTCCAGGCTAAGCTGCGAGCTGAGGGCGACGCCATCCAGAGCTGCACCAAGGCGCACCTGGCGTCGCGGGCTGCCATCCGGGTAAGTGTTTTTTCTCTTGTCTCCGTCTTCTTGTTCTTCTCTGTGGGGGCGCGCCGGCGCACCCACTGGGTGTAGTCCCCGAGTTCTGGGCCGGCTGCTGAGCAGGCGGCTCGGAACTCCATCTGGCGAGTTCTAAGTACTTACTTTTGTTTGAAATACCTATCACAGGATTATCACAACCTCCGGGCCACCGCCTTCAACCGCAATGTTGAGGAGCTGGGCAAGCGGACTGCCGACCTGTCGGAGAGCCAGAGTGAGTTCTCTTTCTTCTTCGCGGGGGTGCGCTGGCGCACCCGCGGGCTGTAGTCCCTGAGATTCGGGCCGACTGCTGAGTAGTCGGGCCGGATCTTTCTAGCGACCTTCTTTGTTGATGACTTATCGTCCTCTTTCTTCTTTTTCTTCAGAGGCCAGCGCCACTCTTCAGCAGCAGCTGGGCGAAGCCAACACCGCCTTGCATGCCAAGGGGGAGGAGTGCAGCAAGCTCGCCGCAGAGCAGGACCTGCTGGCTGCACAACTGGCGGAGCAGAAGGAGCTGCTTAAGAAGGCGTAGGAGGAGGCGGACGAGAAGGAGACTGCTCTGTTGGCCGAGTTTGCGAGCGAGTGCTCCTCCTGGACTGACAAGGAGGCGTTGCTGGCCTCCGGCTTCCACGAGATCGAGGATATCATTGACGGTAAGCCTCTTTACTTTTCTTCTTTGAGTTGCCGACTATAGGTCAGGCCGACTCCTTGTTTTTTGACTTGCTCTTCCTTCTTTTCGCCTTGGTAGACTTCTTCCCCGGCTACTCGCAAGCTGCCAATTAAGCCATCGAGACTGATCGCGAGAGGCGGAGGGCAGAAGGCGCGGGGGTCGCCGCCGATGCCCCCCGGAACCTTGACGAGCAGATTCTCAGCGTTGAGGCTCGCCTGCGGCCTGCCCACCGGATGTTCCGCCGGCTTCAACGTGTCGGTGCCCAGGCGATCTCTGCCATGTGGCCGGACATGCAGGCTCTGCGCACCCCCAGTCGGACTGACGACTGTCTGGAGGTCGCAGCTGGCCGTCTTGAGGCTTGGAAGGGTTCCTCGGCCCGGGCTGGAGCGCGCCAAGCCTTGGAATTCATCAAGGCGTGGTATCCGGGGCTGGACATGGATCGACTGGCCACGCTCCGGGCAGAGGCCCAGCCGGAGCTGGCAGCCGCGGAAGACGCCCTCGTCAAGCGTGCCGCGGCGATCACCGAGTACGTCGATACCAGCGTCTTCATTCCCGAGCGGGCTGAAGACGGCGAGGAGGCACCACCGGAGTGGTTTGGGATGAACCCAGACTACGACGAAGACTCGGCGGAGGTGATCGGCTCCAGCGTCGAGGAGGAAGGCGAGGCGGAGGATGGAGGCAACACGGAGGCGCCAGAAGGCGGAGCGGGCGGCCAGCCTCAGCTCGACCGCGCCTCCAGCAACGAGACGCGCCCAACCGAGCCGGCTGCCGCCGGAGGTGATCAAGCCGAGACTGCCCAGCCGGCCGCCCCAACGTCTGACACCGCCATCTCCTCTGAGCCTCCGAACCCATCTGCCACTTCCTAGGCTGCTGCCTTGTCTTTATTTTATCTGTTTAGTTAGTCTTTGAGGAACTTGTTAATTCGCACAATTCCACCCGTGGTGTGTATTTTGAACTTCTGCTCGAAGATTCGGCCAAGGGCCTATGTTATGTAAATATTCATCCGAGTTCTTTATTTTCTTGCTCATTGCTCCTTTGGCTTTTTCCTTTGCCGCCTTCCCTTAGTTGTCGTCTTGCCAGCCAGACAGCCGCTCTGTGGACTGCCGCTGGATCAAATGTTTGGCTACTTTTGAGAAAGCAAGTACTTAGCCGTTTTAGAGTTTTTTAGCAAGTTGAATAGAAGGCGGCGAGCCGACTACTCAAGAGTCGGCTTGCGAAGAGAGGCTGGAAGCCGTCTTAAGCTATGCTTATGCTTTGAGTCCTTAGCCTTTTTCATGTGGGCGTCCATTCTTCCTTACTCCTGCCCGCCAGACAGTCGCTCTGCTAGCTGCGGCTTCTGACAGGAGACGGCTTGGGCACCACACACTACTTGTCCGACTGCAGGAAGCATTTCATAGCGCAAGGCGGCGAGTCCCCGGGCCGACTAGTCGAACCTGGTGCCAAGCGGCATAACAAAGAGTATCATACTCGAAGGCATAATTCTTATATTATAGATAACAAAAAGGGCAGTCCCCGAGATCGTCTCGGGGGGGCCGGAGTCTTGGTACTTAAATACAAAAGGTAGCGTGGTACATACTGCATCAACTGTAAAATCTTCGGAGGAGATTTGCATTCCATGGCCGCTCCGTCTCTTTGCCGGAGTCGTCCCTCTTGCGTGCTCAGGGCTTCTGAGCATCGATTAGGTAGTAGGAATCATTGCCCAGCACTTTGCTGATGATGAAAGGGCCTTCCCAAGGCGCCGACAACTTGTGATGGCCGGTTGTTCGCTGGATCAGTCGGAGCACAAGGTCGCCCTCTTGGAAAGATCTCAGCCTGACCTTCCTGTTGTAGTATCGGCGCAGGCTCTGCCGGTAGATGCTGGACCGGCTGAGTGCCAATAGTCGGCCCTCTTCCAGCAGATCGACGCCGTCTTGACATGCTTCTTGTGCTTCCTCCTTGGTGTACATGGTGACTCGCGGGGAGTCGAACTCTATGTCCGTTGGGATGACGGCTTCAGCACCATAGACAAGGAAGAAGGGCGTGAAGCCGGTTGACTTATTTGGAGTCGTGCACAGACTCCAGAGGACGGCTGACAACTCGTCAAGCCAACAGCCGGCCGAACACTCCAGCGGTTCGACCAGTCGAGGCTTGATGCCAGACAGGATGAGGACGTTTGCTCGCTGCACTTGGCTGTTTGACTACGGATGAGCAATGGATGCCAAGTCCAGTTGGATGCCCTGTGTCACGCAGAAGACCAAGGCACCTTTGGAAAAGTTTGTGCCGTTGCCGGTGATGATGCTGTGTGGTATGCCGTACCGAATTGTGATGTCGGAGATGAAAGTCACGGCAGTCGGACCATTCAACTTCTTGATGGGCTTTGCTTCTATCCACTTGGTGAACTTGTCCACCGCGACAGTAGGTGAGTTAGGCCTCCTCGCGCCGTCTTGAATGGTCCCACCATGTCCAGGCCCCAAACTGCAAAGGGCCAGGCGATGGGGATGGTCTTGAGTGCAGAAGCCGACTGATGCGGCTTGGAACGGAACTTCTGGCACCCCTTGCATTTTTGGACCAATTCCTTGGCCTCTTCTAGGGCAGTCGGCCAGAAAAAACCGTGTCAAAAGGCTTTGGCGACGAGTGCTCTTGAAGGCGCATGGTGGCCGCACTCGCCTTGATGGATATCTTTGAGAATTGCATGGGCTTGCTCTGGCTCGATGTAGCGCTGGTAGACGCCCGTGACGCTGCACCTGACCAGCTCTCTGTTGACTATGGTGTAGGCTACTGCTCGGCGTTGTATTTGTCGAGCTAGGATCTCATTGGTTGGCAGCTCTTTGCTCACCAGGAATTTGAGGATGGGCTGGGCCCATGAGGGTGCTGCTATTTCTTCGACTGCCAGTACTGCGACTTGGACGAGGGCGGCTGGGCTGGGAGGCGGCAGGCTGGAGTCCGCGGCCGCTTGCTGGATTGATGAAGTCCCCGGGCCGACTGGTGCAGTCCCCGGGCCGAGATCTTGAGTCTTCGGGCTGGTCGCCGCAGTCCCCGGGCCGGGTTCTGAAGTCCCCGGGCCGGCTTCGACTGCGGCGTTCTTGCAGCCATCTGTGAGAATTCTCGTGTCGTCTGCTGGGGCTCTTGAGTCGGATCCAACTTCTTCGAGGGAAGCCAGCACGAAGATGGAGTCTGATTCTGGTGAAGGCTTGACAGACGGCTTGAGGAGGCGCTGAAGGGCGACGCTAGATGGTATTGCTTGGTGGGTCGAGCCAATTCGTGCCAGGGTGTCTGCTTGGTTGTTGTCATTTCTTGGCACATGAAGGAACTCGCACCCCACGAAATATCCGCTGAGTTGCTGCGCGAGGAAACGGTAGCTCGCCATGTTTGCATCTTTGGTGTCCCAGTCGCCAGATGATTGCTGGACTACAAAGTCGGAGTCGCCATAACACAGGATCCGGCGAATGCCAAGTTCTTTGGCAAGCCGGAGCCCGTGAATGAGTGCCTCATATTCGGCGACGTTGTTGGAGGCGGCGAAATGGATTTGCGATGCATATTTGAGCTAGTCGCCCTTGGGAGAAGTGAGGACAATGCCGGCTCCCAAGCCGGTGCGCATCTTGGAGCCATCGAAATGCATCCGCCAATGGGTGGAGTCGGGCGCTGGCGGCAGGTACTGGGTCTCGCCCCAGTCGACGAGGAAGTCGGCCAATGCCTGCGACTTGATGGCGGTGCAGGGACTGATAGTAGATGGTGTAGGGGGCCAGCTCTATGGCCCATTTGGCCACTTGTCCAGAAGAATCTCGGCTTCCGATGATCTCGGCTAGTGGGGTTGTGCAGACCATAGTGATTGGATGCTCTTAAAAGTAAGGCTTCAACTTCTTGCGCGGTGAAGTGCACGCCATAGCACATCTTCTGGTAGTGGGGGTAGTTCTGCTTGGAGGTCGACAGCACTTCGCTCAGGTAGTATACCGGTCTCTGGACAGGTAGTGCCTTGCCTTCCTCCTTGCGTTCAACTACAATGACTGTGCTGACTACCCGGCTGGTGACGGCAATGTACAAGAGCATGGGCTCTTTAGGAGTCGGAGCCGCCAACACAGGGGGAGTAGTCAACATCTTCTTCAACTGGAGAAAAGCTTCGTCCGCCTTGTGGTTCCACTCGAAAAAAGTGGTATTCTTCATGAGCTGGTACAAGGGGAGAGCTTTCTCGCCCAACCGACTGACAAATCCGTTGATGGACGCGAGGCAGCCAGTGAACTTTTGCATGTCCAGCAGTCGGCTGGGTACTTCCATCCTCTCAATGGCCTTGATCTTTATAGGGTTGCACTCTATGCCGCGTTCAAAGACCAGGAATCCAAGGAGTTGGCCGGCTGGTACTCTAAAGACGCACTTCTCAGGGTTGAGCTTGATCTGGAATCGACGCAGGTTCTCAAAGGTCTCCTTGAGGTCTTCCAGCAGTGTTCCACGCTTTTCCATCTTCACCACCACATCATCCACGTAGACGTGGGCGTTTTTGCCGAGTTGCCTGAGGAGGCACTTCTGCATGCAACGCTGAAAGGTGGTCAGGTAGCAGAAGGCTCCAAAAGGCGTGATGAAGGCGGTCTTCAGTCTGTCTGCCGGGTTCAGCTTGATCTGGTGATATCCTGAATATGCATCTAAGAAGCTCAACAGCTCGCATCCGGCTGTGGAGTCTATCACCTGATCAATTCTCGGCAGAGCAAACGGATCCTTGGGGCAAGCTTTGTTGAGGCTGGTGTAGTCAATACACATTTGCCACTGCTTGTTCTTCTTCAGCACCAGGACCGGGTTGGCTAGCCATTCCGGGAAGAACACTTCCATAATGAAGCCGGCTGCAAGGAGTTGGGCTATCTCTTCTCCAACAACTCTTCTTTTTTCTTCTGACAGGCGGCGCAAGGGCTGCCTGACTGGCTTGGCATCAGATCGTACATGTAACTTGTGCTCGGCGAATTACGTCCGTACACCCTGCATGTCTTTAGGGGACCATGTGAAGATGTACCGATTCTCATGGAGGAAATCGACGAGCTCGCCTTCCTATTTGCTGTCGAGGTTCGCACCTATGACAGCGTACCTCTCTAGGTGCTCAAGGTCCAGGGGTATCTTCTTCGTCTCTTTGGCCGGCTTGAACGAACCCTCAACTTCCAACTCCTTAGGGTTAGGCGACATCTCCGGCCACTTGTCGGCCATCGCCACAACCCGATCAAGGAGCTGCTTCTCAGCTACGATCAACAGGGACTCGGCCAGCCGACTGCTTTCAGCCGCATAGGCGGACGACTTTCTGTAGTCGCCTGCTGTGGTCAGAATCCCCTTGGAACTCGGCATCTTCATCTTGAGGTAGGCGTAGTGGGGAACCGCCAAGAACTTGGCCAAAGCGGGTCGGCCAAGCAAGGCATGGTATGGGCTCTCAAGGTCTACCACTTCAGACCAAACTGACTCTCGGCGGAAATGATCTTTGTCCCCAAAGAGGACGTCTATCAGGATCTTGCCGACTAGTGAGCAGGAAAGGCCAGGAACAATGCCGTGGAACACAGTCCGACTGTTCTGAAGCTGTCTTTGCTTGATTCCTAACTTCTCCATTGTGTCCTTGTACAGGATGTTGATGCTGCTGCCTCCGTCTATCAGCACTCGCGAGAAGCGAGCGGCTCTTTTATCTGTGGCAAAGGTGGCGTCCAGGACCAGAGCGTAGGAGCCTGGACTCGGCATCACCTCTGGGTGATCAGCCCTGCTCCAGCTGATAGGCTTCTCGGACCAGTGCATGAACTTTGGTGTCGCCGATGCTACAGCGTTCACCTCTTGCTGCTGCAGCTGCCTACTGCGTCGATCGTTAGCCACGCTAGTGAACACCACATAGGCTCCATGCTCTTCTGGGTACTCGTCTTGTACTGCGCCGACTGGCCTGACAGCCGGCTGCTGGGGCGGAGGCGGAGGCGGCTGCCCAGCAGGCGGGGCAGGCAGGAGGCCGTCTCCCTTGGCGATCCTGGTGAGCCAGTGGCACTTCCGGGTGGTGTGGTTAGACCGCTTCGCGCCGCTATGGAACTTGCAAGGGCCATCAAGAGTTTGCTCGTAAGAGAAAGCAGTCAACCAGTTGGGCTTGCCGCCTTTCTGTCGCTTGGGCGGAGGGTGTAACTCCGGTTGCTGGTCCTCAACTGTCGCCACCTGCCGGCTACTGGAAACGGGCTGTGGGGCCTTGTGCTTGTGGTCGTTCTGCTGCTGCCGCCGACTGGCGTCTCCAGCCAGAGTTCTGGGGGCTTGAAGGACCACTTTGCCAGTTGCACTAACTTGAATCTCCGCCTTCATGGAGGAGTCGGCTGTGGCATACTTGTCTGCTATGATCAGCAGTTCGTCGAGGGTCTGTGACTCATCACAGAGAAGCTTGTGCTTGAGGAGGGTGCCTTCTCTGCACCCGGCGGTGAAGTACTCGATAGCCTGCACCTCGTGCACGCCCTCGCAGGAGTTCCGAAGCTCGGCCCAGCGCGTGAGGTAGTCGTGAGTTGACTCATTGGGGCCTTGCACGCACAAGGAAAGCTGGCGAGGCTTGGGAGGTCGCTTGTACGTGCTTGTGAAGTTGCGGACGAAGGCATCGGTGAAGTCGACCCAGCTGTTGATGCTGCGGGGCTTCAGGTTGTTCAACCATGTCCGGGCCGTGCCCTCGAGCATAAGTGGAACATACTTCACGGCAACTCGCTTGTTGCCGTTCGCTATGCTGATGGCTGTGGAGTAGTCAACCAGCCAGTCTTCCGACTTCACGGAGCCGGTGTACTTGGGCGTATCTCTGGGGAGCGTGAACCCTCTGGGAAAGGGCTCGTCTCGGATGCGGGGACCGAAACACGGCGGACCCAACTCGTCTTCTTCTTCTAGCGCCAGGGACCAGTGGAGTCGGTCGATCCGGTGGCGTGCGTCATTTTCTCCGACTCCCTCTCAACGGCCAAGGCGGTCGCCGAGAGTCGGGTGTTCAACAGGCGGCGGGGAGACTCGCCTTTCCTTGCGAGGGGGAGGAGGCGGACAGTCCTCCCGCCGCTCCATTGCTCTTGGGTGGCCGTCTTGGTCGCGCTCGATGGTGAAGCGAGTCCGACTGTGGCTGACAGCCGGATCCTTGTCTCTTCTTCCACGGATGCCGCCAGTCGGCATCCGTGACGTCGCGCCTTGGTCTCGGCGGGGAGCCGAGTCGTCTTTCTGCCGTCGCGGAGCATCGATGCGGCAGCCGGCCGCGTTTTGCTCGGCGGCCGCGTCGAGGAGCCGCTGGAGGCGCTCCGTCATCAGGCGACGCTCTTCGCCCTTGAAATTGTCCAGCTCGTCGGCCGCCGCCTGGGCGGCTCGGATGTTCTCCGCGGGCATGGCGTATGCGGGGCGATTTGCCCTGAACAGGTTGGTGATGGCAACGCCGCGCTGCTGGACCGCGCCAAGGCAGCTAGGCCCAGTCGGAGCCGGCGAGCCGCCCACAGCGTGATCCATCTCACGCTGGTAGGCCTCTAACAAGCGCCTCAAGCTAGCCAGCTTCTTCGCGCCTTCGACCAGCTGGAGGCGGCGTGCCTCCAGCATCTCGGCGCCGGCGTCTTCGGGAATGGGCGCAGTTAGGTCTTGTAGCTCCGCGTTGAGCGGGTCATGAGCTCCTCCGCCGGAATGCTCGCCATGATCGATGACGAGCACCTCTGTGACGGTTCTTCCGCCGCTCTCCGCACGAGGGAGCGGTTCGTCATAGACCACCACATTGGTGGGAAACGCGTTGAGCGACGCAGTGTCGGAGTCGACCAGCATCGGGTCGGTGGAGCCTACGGACTCCAAGTCCACGGCGGGCTCGCCGACGACGAGACCCGCGAGGAGGCTCTCGGGGCTGCTCGTGCCTGCGTCGGATGCAGGCTCGTTGGAGAGGCGGACCTTGCCGACAAGTTCGGCGAGGCAGCTGGCAGCGCAGGCGATCTCGGTGCCGTGCAGCGCGTCGGTGCAGACTCCGTCTGGCATGCTGGGCTGGCTGCGCTCGCCAAGGAGGAAAAGGGTTCCCATCCAGAGCAGGTCTTCGGACGACGGTGCACCTCGCCCCATGGTGGGCGCCAAATGTCGGGGGTTGGGTGCGACATATGCCAAGGGATGGCTTATCATGGTGGGAGCGAGTAGAACATCGCCGGTGCCTAGAAACGGGATGAGGCGAAGACATGCACGCCGGCGAATCTTACCCAGCTTCAGGGCTCTCCGAGGAGATAACACCCCTACTGCTGCTCTGCGGGGTCTCCGCATGATCACTATGGCAAAGTGTGTACACGGTTGCTCCTTGAGATATTTCCTGGAGGTAGGAGAAGGCAAGGCTAGCTCTCTCCTTACTATATGATCTGGTCTAGTGCTAATGGATCCGAACCCTTTGCATGGGTGCCCTGGGGGGTTTATATAGACCTACCCCCCAGGGGTACAATGGTAATCCAGCTGGGCGCGGGTCCCAGCTGTCTGTCTCTCAGGTCGTCGTCCTCTCCGCCGACTGCCGGGGCCCGCCATCTTGGTGGGCCCCGCCGACTGGTCCGGTACGGGGCCGTCAGGCCGTGTCCGCCGCGGGCGGGTCTTGCCGGCTGCGGATTACTGTAGCCGTGCTACTAATGACGCTGGCTTGGTCATGGGGTCATGACAACAGTGCCGCCGCCTGACGGGCGATCACTGTTGCCATTCCCCGTCTTGTCTGGTTAATGGCGTGCGGGTCCCGTGGGAGGGGCTAGCCGACTCCTGGAGGCCGACTCCCACCGGGTCCGACTGGTGGCACTCCGGCCGTCTTCTGGACACCCGCTGACTGGTGGGACCTGCCGTCTCTGGGTCGTATAGACAGGCCATCGTGGGTACAGGGTTCCGCCCGCTGGGGCTAATGTCAAGGCTGGCATGGCAACAGTGCTGTGTCGGACGGAGATCTCCAATGGTACGGCGTACTGTGGCCATGCCTGCCTTTGGTAAGGGGCGGGTGTGGACCTTGCTGAGGCCACGCCCCGTCCCGTCCCTCCTGCCAAGAGCACGGGGTGGTTGGAGTCGCGAGCCGACTCCCCATTGTCGTCTTCTCTGGAAGCCGCCAGCTAGGAGTCGTCTCATCTCAAAGTCGCCCCTGGGACTCAGCCGTGAGTGGGTAGTCGGCTGCGCTGCTGCTGACTCTTAGAGGCGGCTCTCCGTCCTAGGGTCTTGAGGGGCGCGAACTGCCCCCATGTCTTGAAAGGTTCTGGGCTTCGGGTTAGCCTACCCGTGGCCCATTACTCCGACACCTAAGGACCCATCATGATACTGATTTTGAAGTAAATCTATACAATTCTCAGAGCGTAACCCATTTTGGTTGCCAAAATTGGGAAGCACTTCGCAAAATGTATGGTTTTTATGAGGGTATGATTTTCACCATGGATCTTGGTAATCCTGACATCGAGCAAGACAATATGGACATTTGGGTCCTTGTTGATACGCTTCCGATTCTACCGCAATGTGAGTTTCTCAAACATAGTTATTAACTAATTTATATTGTATATTTCAAAATAGTTGACAGCTTATTTCCATTGACAACTTATTTTGAATCTTCAAAGAATGTGCAGAAGATGGTGGACAAAACCCACTACACTGATGGCTCCGAATTAACTTATAAGGAGAAAAGTCATCTGATTGCTTATTGTACTTTTCTTGAGAATTACAATACCTATTATCGAACTCCTCCAAATTATGGTGATATGTGCCACTAGTGCACGTGTTGAACCACGGTAACTTCTATGGAGATACCCTGGTAAGATTTTTTACTATTACGACATTCGTTCATCTTTTGCATACTTCTAAAACTAGTACATCATTGCTAACTACGAAGTTATTACTATGTTTTTCAACAGGAAATCCCGATGGATTGTGTGCCTCATCTGATGTATCAGAATGGTCGCCTTGCAGTTATGAACATACAACCAGGTCAATATAAGGACCTAACCTGTGCATATCGGATTTCTAAAACCAGTGAACACATGCTGATCAAAGAATGGAAAAAATGTTTGGACATTCACAAGGAGGTTCTTGGAAGTAACATTAAGCGAAAGGCAAGAATTGGAAATAGGATAATCTCCATTCTCCATAATGGAGAGTCAGGGGCTATCTTATTTTTTGCTATTTTACCTTAGAGAATATAGGAGGTCCTAAGAGAATGTAGTAGGTCCTATGAGGTACAATATGTTTATTATGTGATACAATGTGTTAGAGTTGATGATGAGGAGTACCTGTGATTACGACTAGTGACCAATTTGCTATGTGATGTCTCATTGATGAAAATGATGATCTTGAGGGGGTGCTATATGACAATGATGTATTATGATGATAAGTTGTTAATGATATGATGATGATGATGATATTTATTATATCATTGGGTGAAAGAACCGCGGATTAGTTTCAAGTGGATGTCCATCCACTTGGAACTAGTCCACGGTTCTTTCACCCCGTGATGTAATAACTCATTATGATGTAAAAACAATTTCTAAATACCTGTTGTATGAAAACTTGTGTAAAGGTGTACGAATACAACATGAAATAAAAGAGAAATAAAATATGAAATAATAGTAGCAGCGCAGGCAGGGAGAAGCGCTACTATTAATTACCAATAGCGCCCCTCCGGGAAGTCGCTACTACTAAATCGATTTAGCAGTAGTGTGGGCCGAGGCACGCTACTGCTACATGTTAGCTGTAGCGCATTATCAGTAGCGCATCGCCCCGCGCTACTGATAGGCCTAAAACCCGCGCTGTTGCTAGGATTTTCCCTAGTAGTGATAGTCTAGGTTTGGATTCGAACCAGCTACAGGAGCACGTCTCTCTTTTTTCTAAAACTCAGCAAGTCTCTTTACTGGTACACTAGCTTGTTCCATACGCCTTCTCAAGTCTTTAATTCCTCCACCTGACATCTGGGACCCACCGGAAGGGCCTCTGTATTTCGCAAAAAAACGTGCCCCCCACTGACAGGTGGGACCCACCAGCTATCTTTGCACGCAAGGAAGTGTGTCCTTATTACGCACAAAAAAATGAATACTCCCCCTGCCAGCTGGAACCCAACAACGTGGGAGGCTGACTTGTGGGCCTACCAGTTGACGGGGACGGAGGGCTTTGTCAACTTAGTCAATATGAACGATTCTAACTCCAGTTACCGTACAATGTTCATCCAACGATAGTAGTGCTTCTTCAACCTCTGGTCTTCTTACTCCAGCCACCCAAACCAGTGCCGGTCGTGTCGCGTGCTCCTGCCTCCCGTGGCCGGATGTGATGCCGTGGAGGCCTCACCGCCCCCTACTACTCCCACCGCTAGCCAGGGTCTCCCTCTACTCACCCACACCCCCTGTTATTCTACTGCGATGGCAGCCTCACACCGCAGCCGAACCAGTGAACCCTCGTACTCCTCTCTGCATGGGCATCCAATGCCGTGTTTTCCCCGGCTCAGTGTCGTCCCCTTCCTAGGCCTCGCCGTCATCCACCGACCTGGTGCTCTCGGCGCTGCGTGGTCAACGTGGTCAAGGAACGACTTCCATTGGAAGAGTAATGTATGTGGAGAGGCTGACAGCAGGGTCCACGACAGCCGCAAGGAAGTGCCTCCTTATTACGCGGAAAATAATAATTCCTCCACCTGACAGCAGGGACCCACCGGATGGGCCACCGTATTTCGCGAAAAAAAGTTCCCCCTGCTGTCAACTCGGACCCACCGGAAGTGCCTCCTTATTAAGCACAAAAAAATTAATACTCCCCCTACTAGTTGGGACCCACCTTGGTGGGTGGATGACTTGTGGGCCTACTAAGTTGACGGGGACGGAATGCTTTGTCAACTTAGTCAATTTGAACAATTCGAGCTCTAGTGACTGTATGATGTCCATCCAACGGCCGTAGTGCTTCTTCAACCTCTGGTCTTCTTGCTCCAGCTGCCCAAAGCAGCGCCGGTCGTGCCGCATGCTCCTGCCTCCCGTGGACGGCTATGCTGTCGCGGAGGCCTCACTGCCCCTACTATTCCCACCGCTGGCTAGGCCCTGCGGTGACGGCAGCCTCACACCGCAGCCGAACCAGTGAACCCTCGTACTCCTCTCCGCACGGGCTTCCACTGCCGCGTCTTCCCCGGCTCCGCGTCGTCCCCTTCCTAGGCATCGGCGTCATCCACTGACCTGGTGCTCTCGGCGCGGCATGGTCAAGGAACGACTTCCATCGGACGTGGAATGTACGTGGAGAGGCTGACAGCTGGGTCCACGGCCGCAGCAAGGAAGTGCCTCCTTATTACGCGCAAAATAATTATTCCTCCACCTGACAGCGGGGACCCACCGGACGGGCCACCGTATTTCGTGAAAAAAATGTTTCCCCCTGACTGCTAGAACCCACCAAGCTACATCTTCGCACGCAAGGAAGTGCGTCCGGGCTAAAAAACGATTCGCCCCCTGACTGTTAGGACCCACCAGCTACATCTTCGCACGCAAGGAAGTGCCTGACAGTCGGGACCCACCTGGTCGAAGCGTACGTAGCGTTGTCATTCTAGTCACGAAATGTGTACATACATACTGGTCGATGTAGAGGCGTGCATATGTCGTAGTAGAGGCGCGCACGTAGCATGTACACGTACGTATAGCGGCCAGTGTGCAAGAAAGAAAATACGGCCACGTACGTACTTACGGGCAGGGTCTCAAACGCCTACTCGTGCATGCGTACGGCCAGGGCTCGTGTACATGGCCGGGTCGGAACGGAGAAACTGCGTCGTCGTCGTGTTCATGGGGAGCCAACCGGCTGGGTCGAAACGGAATGCGTCGTCGTGTTCATCGAGAGGGCTTGGACGGAACAGCTAATGGAAACGAGGCCTGGCGTATCGCAGAACGGAGGAAACGGCCTTGTGTTTGACCGGCCAAGTTCGAAACGGGATCCTGTTCATCGGGAGGGGTCTAGCGTACCACAAAACGGAGGAAACGGACCTCCTACGGTCGAAACGGGGTCCTCTTGATCGGGAGGGGTGTGGCGTACCACAAAACGGAGGAAACGGACTTGTGTTGCAGCGCTACGGTCGAAACGGGGGTCATGTTCATCGGGAGGGGTGTGGCGTACTGCAAAACGGGACTCCACGGGATACTGTTCATCTCCATCGTCGACCCCCTCCAGCCTCCACGGGCTATTGTTCATCCACTGTCGACCTCCTCCAGCCTCCACCTGCGATTGTTCATCCACGGGCTCCTGTTCATCCATCCTTCTCCGCGCACTACTCCACCGGCTACTGTTCAACCAGCCCTCTCCACGGGCTCTTGTTCAACCACCCCTCCATGGGCTACTATTCATCCAGCCCTCCACTGTCTGCTATTCATCCAGCCCTCCATGGGGTGGTCCTGTTCATCCTGCCCTCCACGGGGTCTTGTTCATCTAGCCCCAACCGGCTCGATGATCGGGGTCCTGTTCATCCAGAGGCACACCACGGGGTCTGTTCATCCACCCCCATCGGGAACTGTTCTTACAGACCCCCCCCCCCAGCAACGCTTACTGTTCATCCAGAGACAGCATCGATCGGCTTCAGTTAGCAGCAGGAGCGAAGGAATCGCTCGATAGGGTTCAGTTAACAGCAATTGATCGATCGCTCGGATTCAGTAACGCGTAGCCTGCAGTGCAATCGCTTGGGTTCAGTTAGAGCCCAATGCCTCGCACCCACGCGCGTGCGTGTATGAGAGAAACGTGCATCGCTCGGCCCCGACCACCCACCGTAACTGGGAACACCCCAATATTTTCTCGCCCTCGCTTCTACCATGGTTTTTTCTGTCATGGACGGCCCAAAGAATGTCATGCAGCTGCGTCTACCGCCCGCCCAGGACGAAAAGCCCATTTTCAGTCATGATTTTTTGTCATAGAAGTAGGACCCCACCACATCTATGATGATACCGGGTTTTGTCACAATTATCGTCATAAGTGTCATAAGTATGATAGAAAAAAATTGTTCGGCCCAAAATGTCATGGAAATGTCTTTTTTTGTAGTGTGTGGTTGCGTGTTCCGTATGATGCTTAGTTTGTATTGCTTCTGATTATGTTGAATCGCATCTGCATAGCTTACAACTTATAGCTGCAACGTTCACTTACCCATAAGACACATTTAACTTGGGAGTGTGATGTAGGTTGCATCTTGCATTGCCTTCTAGCTTATACTGCTCTTGAAATGGCACTTACGACGAGACACTTTTTACCTGATAGACTGATATTGGTTGCATGTCCATATGGTTCCTAGCTTTCATTTCTTCTGATTTTGTTGAAATGCCTTCTGCTTACTATTTTTCATACATATTCCATCCTCCTATCGTACGTGTGAATATGCAATGCTGTCTTTTTTTGTATATATTCCGTCCTCCTATCTTGCGCTTTCCTTACATCAAAGTAGTGTTCGTCTATATCATGCATTAACCAGTTATGCAGAGCTAATTTTATTCATCTTCTTGTGGTTTTGACTTCATAAGGCAATATCAGAAAATAGGAAGGAAAAGAGTAAGTTGGGGGATGTTGGTGGTCCTCCGTGCCGACTTAAACAGAGACTCTCTAGATTTGCCACTGCTACTGCTAATGAAGTTGAAGTCCCAAGTCTACATGATGAGTTCATCTGCCATACTCCACCATCGCAAGTGCTTGCTCGAAGTTGACAGTGTGATAATTGGTTTCATGTTGCATATCTTGTCTAGCATGTATTTCTTCTATTTTGATTAAATTGCACCTGCTGAGTTTATACGTTATACATGTGCATATGACATGCCTTTTTGTGTCTAGAATACACTACATCTATCTATCATACCATGTTACGTCAAAGTACTACTATTGTGTATCCCGCATCAGTCACTCATGATTGGACACTTTTAACATGGCAGTTTGATAGTGGTTGCATCTTGCATTGATTTCTATGTTGTACTGCTTTTAATTTTTTGAAATGCCACTTATGACAGAATGATATTGGTTCCATCTTTCATATGGTGTCTAGCTTGCATTACTTCAATTTTCTTGAAAATCCTTCTACTTAGTTTACACAGCGTAGCTGTGAATATGTCACGTCATCCTGTTTTTCTTACATATTCCATCCCCATATGGTTGTCTTATATCGAAGTATTGCGTGTCTGTATCATGCATCAATGAGTTCTGAAGAGCGATTTTATTCTTCTCTGTTGTGGGTACGGCTTGACATGGCAAAGTCAAAAAAGAGCAAGGAAAAGAAAATAGTAGGGAATGGTGTTACTCGTCAGGTGAAACGGAAAAGGATCTGCCCTCGAGATTTTGCTGCTACTTATAGTGTAGTAGAAGGTCCAAGTCCACTGGCTAAATCTACAAACACAGTATCACCTGCTCCACCAGCTGCAGCATCTGCTTCAACTGTACCAGCATCTCAACGAGTTACTCGTTCATTTGCTCCAGAACTAGCCAGTTCCCAAGCTGCCTTCACGCCTAACATTACTTCCGAAGCACTGCTGACACAATAGGACTTGGCAAGATCAGATGAACCTCATGAGCATCAACACCAAGATGGTACCTGACCAAGTCAAGTTGCAGTTGCATGCTCCTTTATATGTACTCTCACAGTTTGATGTGCACTATCACTTTCCATATTCATTGTTGAACTAGCACCACGGTGCAAGCGGAAACAGACATCAGGGATAATGTTTGACAGATTAACAAAATCTAAAGGAGGAATAATGGAGATCCATTTTGAGGCAGGTTTAAAAAGGCCACGTGATGCTACAGAGTCAGCCAAGTTAGTATCAGAGGAAGTCGTTGTCGTTAGGTGTCATGCACGTATCCTCCCAACCTAGATCCAGTACAGGAATGAGAAAGACAATACCCAGTTTAACACCTTCCTTGACCATTTATCCGTAAGTAATGTTATTCATCGCAATTTGTAATATTGTCTTGCTCTGTCCCATACTTTCTAGCTTCCTCCTAATAAGACTCACATTCTTTTTTCAACAGATGAGGTTCAAGTTGGATCCGAAAGATGATGCAACTAAACAAGCAAGCACTCATGTTTTTCAGTCTGCTTGGCGACAGTATCGGTACCACCTTAGAAAATCTCACTTTGAAGGCAAGGCTAACAATGAAATCGCCCAAACCTCTCCAGTGGAATATATTACAGATGAAGATTGGACAGCCCTTGTTAAACACTGGTCTGATCCGAAGTATCAGGTAGGGTATATATATTTGACCAGACCACATATTGAACTTTTATTTATGTATGTGCCTTACAAGTGTATCTTATTCTAGGCTAACTGTTTGAAGAACAAGACCCAAAGTGAAATTCCAATAGACAACAGGATCTCGTAGCTATATTGCACACAACGAGGCTCTTGTAAATAGTTGCTACTTCCTTTTTTCTGTGCCATATTATCGTATCTATATTGAATTTTTCCAAATACAGAGGAAAGCCCGTGTGGACCAAAAAGAACATGAACCGAATGCAGTGCAAATCTTCAAGGATTGCCACACCAGCAAGATGAAGGGCATAAGCACATCAGTTCAAGCCGTTGTTCTAAGTCCTTACTCCTCCTGCCTTTGAACTGATTGGTACTGTGATGTGTTCATTCAACTGCTTGGTTTGCAGTCAATGTCAGTTACTCTGTTCACTTTTATACATAGTTGTCTTAACGTATCATTTCACCTTACATGGTTTAAAAGAGATGCAGGATATTCTTTTGGTCTTGATCTGTAATCTAGTTGTGAAGTTCACGTGCGCACACAATGATACAATAGCCTATTTGTTTTATATCTGTTTGCCCATGATACGAATGATGTCATACTATGTTCATCCTACTTTAAACCATGTCTCTTTATCCTTAGATTCCAACGAATGTGAGGAAATAGACAATACAGTAGGCATGCTACATGGACATATGTTCCGAAAGTTATTTTATTATGTAGTTGGCACTACAATACATGCTAATGTATTACAGTAGTTCACCAAAATAAGTTATGTATAAACGTGAAACCTACTTTGTTTGTTTTTGTCTCATTAGTAACTTATCTGGTACACTAATCTACAAGTTCAAACTTTCAGCAAGCTATGGAACAAATGATTGAATAGCCACAACCACCTGAAGGTGCCGAGGCTACCACAGGCACAATGTCACCTCTTGCTGCAGTGCGTCAGTATCTCTCCACTAACAGTGCAAAAAGCACCTTCCTGCATAATTATGGGTTGGTTGTCAAGGTAACCTCATCCAAATCGCCTACTGAACAAAATCTTCCGGCTAGACAGAGTGATATGTCTGTGCTCCAGACACAAGTCCAATCCCTAATGGACGTCGTTTCGCAAACAAGAATAGTGGTTGACAAATGTCATCAAGATATGAATGGTTTTGAAACCAGACTATCAGACATTTGCTTCATTGTTCAAGAGCAATGGCAGAAAAAGGGGAAGATCATGCTGCTCCATCAGATTCTACGACCTTAAACATTAGCACTTAGGTCAAATGATCTTTGCTTCTATACATCTGATGGTGCTTTTATCTGCAAGGACTGTAAACTTTATGCCAACAGGCCTTTTGTTGTATGGTTGGAATTTATTTTGTTGTGATACAACATTTATGATGCTGCCAAAGGCTGCAGTAATTACTACACTATTTTTATATAGTGTAGGTTTATCTTAGTAATGTATTCGACCAAAAGCTTCATAGGAGCCCAACATGCCAACATTCGTCGGGCCCATTCCAATTGGGCTAAAAACGATTATGGGCCGAAATTTGCATGTAGCCCACTAAAAATATCTGGCCCTAAATCAGCATAATCTTTCATATTTTTTATGGTAGGCCTGTGCCCATAGTGGGCCTTTAACAGGCCTAAACATAATTTGGGCCCTCAGTAACAATAGGCCGTTTATAGGTGTAAATATCTCGAGCCCATAAAAAACATGGGCCTTTAATAGGCCGAAAGTGAGATTGGGTCGTGATTGTGCCAAATAACCCACTGGTCTTAGCAGGCCAAAATGGAGGCCCATTTACAATGCGGATCGTTCATAGGCCGAAATTCGGACGGGCCGTAAATGCGCCGACCTACTACACGGGCCTTTAACAAGCCAGAAGTTCGGTGGGGGTTGATTAGTGTCATTTTTATATGGGCCGTTAATAGTCCCGATGTGACGTTGGGCCACATATGGCCCACGGATTTCATCCGACGTTAACAGGCCGAAAATCACAACAGGCTGAAAGTGGCCCAAATCTATATTGGGCCTCTAATAGGCCGAATGTCAGACATGGTCGAATATGACCCAAATCCTTCACGGTCGTTTATGGGCGGAAAGTTTCAATGGCCTATAAATGGTCCCAAATGAAGCAGGACCTTTAACAGGCCGGAAACACACCGGGCCATAATTCGGCCCAAATACTTAGCAAACTGTTAACGGGCCAGAAGTGACCATGGTCCGCGATGATGACAAGTTTAGGACGGGTCGTTGACGAGCCTATTTAACACTAGCCATACGGGCCCTAGCTGAGAATGCTAGGCCTTTAGCTGGGCCGGCCCATTATGGTCTGCAAAATCTTGTGGGCCTTTAGCTGGGCCAGCCCATTATGGTCCGCTAAATCTTGTGGGCCTTTAGTTGGGCCGGCCCATTTAATCTTTACGGGCCACTTTTGGGCCGGTCCACGTGTCAACATATCATAGGCGAATCTCGCCCATTGGATGAGTGACACCTATCCCAACGCGAAGCTGACACGTGGTTCCGTCAGCCAATGAGAATTTTACACATGGAAATCTGCATTGGTCGTGGCTGTTAGCGGGTTATCGGATCCAAAACCGGACCTGATAGCTTAACGGCAACCCGTTACGGTGGATGCCACGTGTCGGTCACCCTTGACGAAAGCACTTCCATGACACGACATTTGTCATCATGGAAGTGGACACTTCCGTGATGATAATTTTGGTAATGTCATGGAACACTTCTACGAGAGCACAGGTATGACTATCTTGATTCTGTCATAAAATCGTCATGGATGTACATGCATGACAGAAAATGTGACCTATTGTGACAAACACGTATCATCACGGAAGTGTATTTTTTTGTAGTGTTTGTTGTAGCATCGACCGTCAGCGCCCCTTGCTCGTTGTCTGCTGAGGAGCCTTGCCCCTCAGAGGTCTTGGCATGCTTCGTCCGTTGCACCAGCATTTCCTCATCCCTGAAAGGCAAGAAGAAATTAGAACAGAATAACAGTCAAGCAAGCCAAACCTTGGTTGGAAGAAAACAAAGAGTTACTCACTCATCATCGTCAGATACGAGGAGGACGCTCATTTTGTATTCAAGAGGTGGGGGAGTCTCCTGATACGTTCATTTTGCATCATGTTTTCCTACTGTTATTTATAAAGTTTTTATGCATAATAATGCTTTATGGGGGTAATTATAATGCCTTTTCTCTCATAATATGCAAGGTTTACACAAAGAGGGAGAATGCCAACAGCTGGAATTCTGGACCAGAAAAAGCTACATCAGAGCTACCTATTCTGCACAACTCCAAATGAGCTGAAAATTTATGAAGAAATTATTTGGGAATATAAAAAAAATACAAGAGAAAATAACTACTAGTGGGGGCCACATGGTGACCACAAGACAGTAGGGCGCGCCCTGGTGGGTTGTGGTCAGCTCAGTCCACCTCCAGTGTCCATCTTCTTGTATATAAGTCATTTTTACCTAGAAAAAAATAAAGTGAGGACTTACGGGACGGAGCGCCGCCGTCTCGAGGCGGAACTTGGGCAGGAGCACTTTTGCGCTCCGGAGGAGCGATTTTGCCAGGGGAACTTCCCTCCCGGAGGGGGGAAATTGAAGTCATCACCAGCAACCCTCTCATCTTTGGGAGGCCAATTTCCATCAACATCTTCAACAACACCATCTCCTCTCAAACCCTAGTTCATCTCTTGTGTTCAATCTTTGTACCGGAACCTCAGATTGGTACCTGTGGGTGACTATTAGTGTTGATTATTACATCCTGTAGTTGATTACTATATGGTTTATTTGGTGGAAATTTATATGTTCATATCCATTATGCTATTTAACACCCCTCTGATCTTGAGCATGAATATCATTTGTGAGTAGTTACTTTTGTTCTTGAGGTCACGAGAGAAGTCCTGTTGCAAGTAATTATGTGAACTTGATATGTGTTTGATATTTTGCTGATATGTATGTTGTGATTCCCTTGGTGGTATCATGTGAACGTCGACTACATGGCACTTCACCATCCTTGGGACTAAGGGAATTCATTGTGGAGTAGTTATTAGATGATGGGTTGCTAGAGTGACAGAAGCTTAAATCCTAGTTTATGCGCTACTTTATAAGGGACCGATTTGGATCCAAATGTTTAATGCTATGTGAGGGAGTCCGGGATTAGGGGGTGTCCGGCCATCCGAGCTATACCTTCAGCTGGACTCCAGGACTATGAAGATACAAGATTGAAGACTTCGTCCCGTGTCCGGAGGGGACTTTCCTTGGCGTGGAAGGCAAGCTTGGCGATGCGGATATTTAGATCTCCTACCCTTGTAACTGACTTTGTGTAACCCTAACCCCATCCGGTGTCTATATAAACCGGAGGGTTTTAGTCCGTAGGACAACAACTCCAACATACAACAATCATACCATAGGCTAGCTTCTAGGGTTTAGCCTCCTTGATCTCGTGGTAGATCTACTCTTGTACTACCTATATCATCAATATTAATCAAGCAGGACGTAGGGTTTTACCTCCATCAAGAGGGCCCGAACCTGGGTAAAACATTGTGTCCCTCGTCTCCTGTTACCATCCGCCTAGACGCACAGTTCGGGACCCCCTACCCGAGATCCGTCGGTTTTGACACCGACATTGGTGCTTTCATTGAGAGTTCCTCTGTGCCGTCGCAATTATGAAGGATGCCTCTTCACGTCTTTAAAGACGGCGTCGTTACTAAGGGAGCCTTGGCTGTCGGCCAAACTCTCCGGCTAGGTGGTTTTCTTATGACCGCCTGTTCGGCCGTTGCACCGACGGTGACCTCTCGGGTAATCAAAAGCAACCTTCACATCAGCTCGGAACTCGCCGAGCAGTTGGATCCAATGGAGCTCTCTTCCGTAAACGAGCTCTTGGATCGCGTCGCCGCCTTGGGGGTCACTACGGATTACGACCAGGTTGGGCTTAAACCCGATCTAAGAGAGATTAATTCTCCCCAAGCCACCCATCATGTTGCCGTAGTAGAGGCACAGTGCGGCGACCCTTCATCTGTCCTAAGGACTAGCTACGTCCGGATTCCCAATCCCTCCAAGCCGGATATCCGCGGAGGGGAGGATATAATTCAAGACCTGAACTTAGAATCAGGCAACGGGTCAGATTCACCGGACAACATTCAAGAATCCAAACTTCGGAGTACGGAAACTCCTTGGCCTTTGAGTCTCAGATTGGGTGAGGTTGCGGGTGTAATTCTACCCACCCACCCGAACATAAGCGATCTATCCCAAATCAGGCAAAAGCCCGAAGAAACAGTACATCATTACTGGGCAAGTACCCTCCTAGTTATGAACAGGATAAAGGACTGCTGCAAGGAAGACGCAATCTCAATTGTCGGATTTCGGGTTCCGGCAGACCCTTGAGGTTCGAACTCTGGGGTGCGCGCGGAGACTTCGCCCTCTACCTCTCCGTCTCGCAAAGATCTAAACTACGGAAATAATAGCACAAGAGACACAAGGTTTATACTAGTTCGGGCCACCATTGTGGTGTAATACCCTACTCTAGTTTGTGGTGGGTGGATTGCCTCTTGGGCTGGTGACGATGAACAATACAAGGAAGAACAGCCTCGCGAGGGTCTACTCTTAGCAAGGATGATGAACTGCTAGGAGGAGTTCAGCCGCCCTTCTCTCTCTCTCTCTGTCTCTCTCTCTCTCTCTCTCTCTCTCTCTCTCTCTCTCTGTTGCCTGATGATCCGATCCTCTCGTCCCCTGGGGGTGGCTAGTCCTATTTTTAGGCAAAGGCCCTGGGCTTCTTCCCAAATATTGAGCGGGAAGGGCGCCAACAATTGGCCATTTTGAAGGGGAACATCTGCTACACTTATCCTGACTAAAGTTGGTCCTCGCCTGCCAAAGGCCCTGTGGTGATGCCGTTCTGGGCTCCACTATGACCTCCTTCCCACCGTTAGACTGGTCTTGGTCTCGTTGCACCGAACTGGATGCCTTTGCTTGATCCTCTCGCCTGCGCTTGCCCCCTTTGCACCAAAGAGGGAAGGGAGACACTGCGCGGGCTGGCGCCCGCCTGGCACCCTTGGTCGTCATGGCTTGCGTCATGCGCACCTCGTGAGGTACCCCGCCTTGATCTCTCCGCCTCCTCGTGAGCCAGCCTGGTGAGGCCGCGCCTGAGGAAGCTCCGTGTCGTCCGCCCCGCGAGGCTTGGCCCCTCGCGAGGGTCTTGAGTCTCGTGGTGATGAAGATGGGCCGTGTTGGGCCCCCTTTAAGCCACACCGCAGGCCGCAGGCACGCAAGTCTGGGGACCCCCGTTCCCAGAACACCGGCAGTAGCCCCCGGGCCCAAGGCACGCCCGGACTCAGCCGTGCTGAGAGGCGAAAGGGCAAGGGCGAAGCTCCGCGGGCCTTAACAGCCTACGGCCTTGGGCGCCGCGTGGCGGTTGGTTGGACGTGAGCGTCTCCGCTTCCCCATGTCGCCTCGGTGGTCGCGTGGATTGGACAAGTCTCTGCATGAAGATCGTGTCATGATTACCTGTGATCGTGGAGGCCGACGGTTGGCCTTCGCCGGCTATAAGTACGGCACTACGCGTGCCCTTCCAGTCCATCTCTCTTTGCTTCTCCTTCCTCCTGATCCTTGCTCTGCCTTGTTGTGATGGCTCCGATTCACCGGTTTTCTGCAGCGGAGAAGGGGAAGGCTCCTCGAGAGGAACCAGACCCGCTCCCGCCAAAGAAACGGCCTGCCTTTCGCGGCTGGGACAAGGAAGGCCGTCAGGTGGTGTCGAGGCCTTGGGGCGAGCGGCCTCCGCCGGGGTTCCCGCTTCCCTTGTATGCCCACGTCGAGGGAATTGAAGGGGTCGATGCCGACACCCGCGGCCAGCGCCGTCGCCGGCGCCGACGGGTCACGAAGTTGTGGGTTGTTCCCCCTGGAGTCCACGCCAAGGGCTCCTCCCGTGAGTTCTTGCTCCATGCGACCATGACCCTCGATCTTGGATTCGCTTTCCTTCCTTCTTCGCCTCCGTCATTCCGCAGGGAAGACTCCTGGAGTTATGGCTGCAGCACGCCGGCTGCAGCACCCCTGCGACCGAGGCAAAGGTCGTGGTCGTTGAGTCGGGCGAGGTCTTCATGACTCGAGGCTGGGGAGAGATCGCCCGGGGTTGCAGAGCAAGGGGCGCCCTCTCGATCCACCTGGAGTATGATGGCGCTTCGGTGATGTTCTTCAAGGTCTTCGACGCGAACGGGCGCCGGTTGGAGTGTTGCCCCGGGAGAGGCGGCCAGGACCTTGCCATGGTGAGGGCCAGGCCCGTCGACCGCTCCCTTGGCAGGTCCGCAGGCGGCGGACGCGCCGGAGGATCCAGCGACTCCAGCGAGACTTTTGCGACTCCGGAGACGAGCGACGACAGCTACGAGCCCACGAGCCAGCGCTGCTCCTGGAGCAGCGCGGGCTCGGCTGGCCGTCGCCGACTCTTATCTGGATGGGGTTGGCGCCGGTGCTCGCCGGCCCACTGTTGATGATGGCGCCTTTTGCGGCAGCACGCGTAGTTAGCATCCCTTTGGATCCGTTCCCTGCGAGGAATCAAAATGCGCCCCGTGGGGGCTTGTAAAGTGCCTATGATCCTGTTTGTTAATATATAACCCTTGTTGTAAGGCTGAGCGAGTTGCCGATTCTGTCTTAGCTCAGTTCTCCCTTTCTAACCTCGCGAGGGCTTGGTGCTCTGCGTCGACATGTCCCAGTCCCAAGGCGGCGTCAGCCGTCGCTGGTATGCCAGGT
This sequence comes from Aegilops umbellulata, assembly GCA_032464435.1. Lineage (NCBI taxonomy): Eukaryota > Viridiplantae > Streptophyta > Magnoliopsida > Poales > Poaceae > Aegilops > Aegilops umbellulata. The sequence goes on along the minus strand of CP136054.1, from coordinate 334,025,635 downwards.
CACGATATCGTGTTCAAGGCCAGGAGGTGAGCGACCCGGGGTCTGGTAAGAGCTCCTGAGTCGCGATGCTCAGGGAGTCCCCTTTGGCTCCCAAGCAGCCATCACTCGGCGAGAAAGGAGAGCGGCGTCGCTGATACGGAATTGCGCTAGGTGCGGGGGTAGTGCTACGGTGGCCGGTGCTTCCAAGAGGTGACTTATCTTGATAATTGGGGATTATTCCTGGTGTGTCGCCGGGTCCGCGCGTCGGCAGGAGCCGAATCGCCCGGCAAGGTCCTCGCGTGCCCCTTGTCTCTCGCCTTTGCTCCCCTTTCTGCTCTACGTCCTCGGGTCCCGGCCCTCGAGCTGGTCTCAGCCGTCGCTGGTATGCCAGGTCGCGATGCCGTGGACAAGGCTAGAGGGTGAGGGGTGGAGAGCCAGTAGGAGCCCTGAGTCGCGATGCTCAGGCACCCCCCCCCCCCCCTTTAACGTGCATGTGGTTCGCGTGGACGAGAGTGAAGGAGGCGCCGCAAGGGCCTTGCCTGGCGCAGCTCTCTTGGGAGGTCCTGTGGATTCATCAAAGAAGGAGGAAAGGGATTGCCATAGAAATTATCAACCAGCCGTCAGTTGCTTCCGAGGGGAGGTGAGGCACTGAAGGCTCGACGAGGTGGTGCCATGCGGGGGTGCCGCGGCCAGAGCTCAGCCATCCAGGTTTGTCGGCGTTGCAGGGACTGACCCATGCGCAAGCGTCGTGTCGTAACGGGAGCAGTTCCGTCAGTTGGCGTTAGTTGAGCAGGCAACTAGATCAAGCACGTTAGCCGTGAAGGAGTGGATTCATTAAAATAGATGCTAGGAAGGTAGACACCGCTGGGCCAGGCCCGAGCGATTTGGGGATGATGCAGCCCAAGGGGCGCCCCAACAAAGCAAGCTAACAACATGAAATAAAAGGGATACACGCCACAGGGACGGACCCACGCGGCCTGGGAGTAATGCAGCTCTGGGTGAGCGCTCCCAGCTGGAAACGAAACTCAAAAGACGTCACCTGAAGATGTCGAGGACGAAGTGGTGTTGGTGCAGCAGACTCGGTGGGCTGCGGAAGCCGATCCTTATGAGCCCCCAGGCCCAGGGGCCTCAGGAGGCTCCGGGGGCACTGGTGGCTCCTCGTGAATCATCCCCATCTCCGCCAAGGCTGCGGAACGCCTGCTTCCTGAGCCTCCATGATGCCCTTCATGAGGCGCTGGTATGTAGCAGCCGCGCCCGGCAAGCCGTAAGGCATGCAAACACAGCTGTGGGGCGGACCTTCACAACGCCCCACTTGCAAGGGCCAGAGGCGCTCCATCGTGGCGACCTGATTGAGCCCTGGTACGTCGATGCAGACGCGCAGCCCACCATCCTCGCCTGGATGGGGAGCCACAGCCGGTAGACGGCGGCAGCCTCTCATGATTCTTGACTCCTGTAGTTCTTGAACGGCCTTGTTGACGAACTCCTGCTGGTCTGACCTTCCTTGCCTTGCTCCTTCTTGAGGGAAGCGTGCTTCGAAACACGCCTCCACGTGGTGCCCAAGCGCCTCCCTCAGGACCTCGGCCAGGTCGGTGGCCCTCCAGGGGAGAGCCCCCGAGCCCTGCCTGAGGAGGGCGCCGGGCGCGCTTTCCTATGCGATGAAAGGAGGTTCCCCTTGGGCAGATGCGGGCCCTGAGGGGCTCGCCTCCTGAGGGGTCGGTCCAGACGATGCCTTCTTCTTCTTGGGGGTGGTCTTGGGAAGCCTCCTGCTTCCACGATCCGGGTCTTCCAGTGACGCGGCCTGAAAGGCTCGCTCCAGGGAACACACTGCATCCTTCTCTTCACATGGCACCATGATGACTCCGCCACTTCTTGGCATCTTGAGGTCGTTGTAGCCATGGTGAGTCACGGCCATGAACTTGGCCAGCGCCGGGTACCCGAGGATGGCGTTGTACGGCAGGCGGATGTGGGCGACGTCGAAGTCGATGAGCTCGGTGCGGTAGTTTTTGTGTGCCCCGAAGGTGACAGGGAGGCGGACCTGCCCAATCAGGACCGTGGAGCCGTCGGTGACTCCGGAGAAAGGCTTGGTTGGCTGAAGCTGGTAATAGGGCACCTGGAGATTGTTGAATGTTTCCACGGACAGGACGTTGAGCCCTGCCCCACCATCGATGAGGGTCCTGGTGACCAGTACGTTGCTGATGACTGGGGAGCAAAGCATCGGGAGGACTCCGGCTGTGGCCGCGCACTTGAGCTGATCCGCTGAGCTGAACGTGATGGCGCACGCCGACCACCTGAGAGGGCGCGTTGCTTCGAGCCTGGGGAGGACTGCATTCACTTCGCGGGCAAACTGCTTGAAGATGTGTTGGGAGGCTGGGGCTTGAGCTCCGCCCAGGATGCAGGCGATCGCGCGTGGCTCCTGGAAGCCCCCAGCCCCCTCGTCTTGATGGCGGTCCTCGTTCCTCCTTGGCTGAGGCGGCAGTGGAGGGAGGCCTGCGTTGCCTTGTGGGTGATCCTCACGAGGCTGATCCCGCCAGTCCCCCTCGCGAGGCAGGTCCCGCCAGCGGTCCTCGCGAGGTTGATCACGCCACCCTTGGCGCGGGCCGCGGTCTTCCCAGCGTACTGCGTTTCTTCCTCCTTCTCAGCCGTAGCCCCGGTCAGCACGGTCAAGACGACGGCCGATCCTTCCTTCTCGCACGGCGCGGAGTTCCTGGCATTCGTTGGTGTTGTGCGTGTGGAGGTCGTGGTACACACAGTACCGGCTGCCCCTGGAGGATTCAGGCAGATCCTTGCCCCACTTGGTGTCCGGTTCTGCCGCGAGCACGGCAGCCCCCTTGCGCTTCACATCCTTGGCCTTGGGCTTCTTCTCTTCTGGGTCCGTGGCAGGCAGCTCGAGGAGGGAGAGACGTTCTTCCTCAGCCCTGGCGCACTTGGTCCCCAAGTTGAACAGCTCCAGGGAGGTGCACAGGTCTTCATGCATCGCCAGCTCCTCCTTCATCTTGACGTCGCGCACACCGTCGGAGAAGGCTGAGATGATGGCCTCCTCGGACACCTTGGGGATCTTGAGGCGCGCACTGTTGAAGCGCTGGATGTACTTTTGCAGGGTCTCTCCGGGTTGTTGCTTGATGCGGCGCATGTCGCTCATGGCCGGTGGCCGGTCGCGAGTACTTTGGAAGTTGGCGATGAAGCGGGTGCGCATCTGGTCCCAGGAAGAGATTGTTCCTGGAGCCAGATTTAGGATCCAGGTGCGAGCTCCTTCCTTGAGCGCCATGGGAACCAGTTCGCCATGACCTTTTCATCCCCGCTGGCAGCTTCGATGCCCAGCTCATAGGGCTGGAGGAACTCCGCAGGGTCGGTCATGCCGTCGTAGCGAGGAGGCGGGTCTAGCTTGAACTTGCCGGGCCACGCGACGCTACGCAGCTCGGTGGTGTAGGCACGGCAGCCTGCGGTGGCCACGGGAGGCTTTGGTTGAGGGAGAGCTTGGTCTTGTGGGTTCCCATGCACTGCAGCTGGGAGCAGCGCGGGGTCTTGACGCGCGGGAGCAAGAGAAGGGTCGCGACGTGCCAGAGCAGGGAGCGCCCGGGCAGCTTCTTGCGGACGAGAGACTTCTTGGCAGCTCCGCTCTTGCTGTGCCGGCGCCTGACGGAGCGGGTTCCGGCCAGGGGCCGCGCGCCTTGGAGCCATCGCGTCTTCTTGAAGAGGAGGCGGCTGGTACGCCCCCGGAGCTTCGTTGCCCGCGCGGGGCGGGGCGCGACACATCGGAACGGACGGAGAGGAGAGCCCCCTGCAGCGCAGACGAGCTCGGCGACGCGGTCAAGCCACTCTTCGTAGACGTCGTCGACAGGACGGTAGCGCAGGAGCTCGTTCGCCGCGATGAGCGCAGCTCGAGCCTCCAAGGGTGCGCGGAACGCGCGGGGCGAAGAACCAGCTGGTGTGAGCGATGGAGTGGCGGTGTGGCCGTCATGCCGCACGGACGGGTGCTGAGACGATGCTTGCTGCTCGTTCCCCGCCGGGCCGGTGCCGGCGTTGATGGCAGGCGACGGGGAACGACGAGGACGCCCGCCGACGGGACCCGTCTGGGCGACGCGGGAAGCGATGGCGGCCCGGCGCTCGGCGTGGGCCCGACGTGCGTCGGACATGGACGCGACGGTCAGAGGAGAGCGGAGCGGCGGAAGACAAATTCCGGCGCACCCCTACCTGGCGCGCCAAATGTCGGATTTCGGGTCCCGGCAGACCCTTGAGGTTCGAACTCTGGGGTGCGCGTGGAGACTTCGCCCTCTACCTCTCCGTCTCGCAAAGATCTAAACTATAGAAAGAACAACACAAGAGACACAAGGTTTATACTAGTTCGGGCCACCATTGTGGTGTAATACCCTACTCTAGTTTGTGGTGGGTGGATTGCCTCTTGGGCTGGTGACGATGAACAATACAAGGAAGAACAGTCTCGCGAGGGTCTGCTCTTAGAAAGGACGATGAACTGCTAGGAGGAGTTCAGCCGCCCTTCTCTCTCTCTCTCTCTCTCTCTCTCTCTCTCTCTCTCTCTCTCTCTCTCTCTCTCTTTGTTGCCTGATGATCCGATCCTCTCGTCCCCTGGAGGTGGCTAGTCCTATTTATAGGCAAAGGCCCTGGGCCTCTTCCCAAATATTGAGCGGGAAGGGCGCCAACAATTGGCCATTTTGAAGGGGAACATCTGTTACACTTATCCTGACTAAAGTTGGTCCTCGCCTGCCAAAGGCCCTGTGGTGACGCCGTTCTGGGCTCCACTATGACCTCCTTCCCACCGTTGGACTGGTCTTGGTCTCTTTGCACCGAAATGGATGCCTTTGCTTGATCCTCTCGCCTGCACTTTCCCCCTTTGCACCAAAGAGGAATGGGAGACACTGCACGGGCTGGCGCCCGCCTAGCACCCTTGGTCGTCATGGCTTGCGTCATGGGCACCTCGTGAGGTACCCCGCCTTGATCTCTCCGCCTCCTCGTGAGCCAGCCTGGTGAGGCCGCGCCTGAGGAAGCTCCGTGTCGTCCGCCCCGCGAGTCTTGGCCCCTCGCGAGGGTCTTGAGTCTCGTGTTGATGAAGATGGGCCGTGCTGGGGCCCCTTTAAGCCACGCCGCAGGCCGCAGGCAGGCAAGTCTGGGGACCCCCGTTCCCAGAACGCCGACATCAATATTCTGCAATAATTGCACGGACAAGGGAATCCTCAATGCCACAGGTCGTCGTGATATTTCACGCTTCGCTGACTTGGCGTCCATAGTACAAAAGTATTGTGCGATGAAAAGCGCCTGGAAAACCGAAATTAAATTTTGGGATAATCCGGCCCTGAATAGAAGCCTCGTCCGAAATAAAAGGGTTCATCATCATCAGACACCCGGGTTAAAAACCAAAAAACCAAAACCCTCTACAGGGCATGGAACCGTACTGGAGGGATGGCTTAATGGACCCTGTAAAATTCACAGTACAGAGGACGCCACACCAACCCACAGCCTTAGAGCATGTTGGATACTCCGGCAGGTGGCCAAAAGGGGCGAAGATCTCCTAATTCCGGAGTCCGCAGAAAGCCACCTTAGGGACTCCAGTACAGTATTAACAGTCTTCGAGACTTTCGCATCAAATAATATGCGAAAAAGAACACTCCGCAGCCTCGCTGAAGTCTATCAAGTAGCAACAATAAACCCTTGGAGTGACACGGCTATTACTTTTAATGCCAGCGATGAACCTAAATTCCGAACAGCCCGAGCACCAGCCGCATTGGTCCTTAGTCCAATAGTGGACAGATTTCGACTCACCAAGGTACTCATGGACGGAGGCAGCGGATTGAACCTCATTTATGAGGAAACCCTCCAAAAAATGGAAATAGACTGGAACCGCACTGAGCGAAGCAGCACAACCTTTAGAGGAATAATCCCTAGTCGGGAAGCGCGCTGTACAGGAAAAATCACACTAGACGTGGTGTTCGGCACGCCGGATAATTACAGGTCCGAAGAAGTCACATTCCAGGTGGCCCCGTTCAGTAGCGGATACCACGCTCTGCTAGGGCGGGAAGCGTTTACAATCTTCCAAGCAATACCCCATTACGGGTACATGAAGCTCAGGATGCCCGGGCCAAACGGAATCATCACTCTCTCCAGTGTTCCGTACATAGCCCTCAGCACCGAAAACAAGACAGCCGCACTGGCCCTCGAGGCACTGTCCGAAGCCCTAGAAGCTGAGGAACTGACTGCGCTGCGCTCCACGGTAAATAGGGACGATGTGATACTCGACAAAAGAACCAAGTCTACCTCCTTTAAACCAGCGGATGAAATAGTCAAATTCCAGGTCCATCCGATGGACCCCAATAAAACAGCTTCCATTGGGGCACGATTAAACCCTGATGTAGACGCCGCACTGCGAGAGTTCCTACGCGAGAACTGGGACATTTTCGCCTGGCACCCTTCAGACATGCCAGGAATCCCATGCAGGCTGGCCGAACATAGCTTAAATATCCTAAAAGAATTCAAACCTGTCAAACAAGCACTTCGGCGTTTCTCCGAACCTAAGAGACAGGATATGGGAGAGGATCTAGCCAAGATACTGGAGGCGGGATTCATCAGAGATATAAAACATCCGGACTGCTAGCAAACTTGGTGATGGTACCAAAGAAGGACAAATCCTGGCGCATGTGCATTGATTTTAAAGACCTTAACAAGGCTTGCCCAAAGGATCCCTTCCCCCTCCCCCGCATCGATCAAATTATCGACGCCACAGCAGGACACGATTCGTTGTGTTTCCTCGACGCATACTCCGGCTACCATCAAATCAAAATGGCCGAGTCAGACCAAGCCGCAATGGCATTCATCACCCCATACGGCCCATTCTGCTTTAACACAATGCCTTTTGGGCTCAAAAATGTTGGCGCAACATATCAGCGCATGATTCCGACATGTCTGGCAAACCAGATTGGCAAAACAGTGGAGGCATACGTGGATGATGTGGTCGTAAAAACAAAACATGTCGAATCTCTAGTAGACGACTTGAGGCTTACATTTGACAATCTCCGAACATATGACATCAAGCTAAACCCGGAAAAATGCGTTTTCGGCGTCCGAGCCGTAAAGCTCTTGGGCTTCATTGTACCCGGTAGAGGAATCGAAGCAAATCCAGCCAAGATCCGAGCTTTGTCACAATTGGATATCCCAAAGGACCTCAAACAAATACAAAAATTAACTGGATGCGTGGCGGCTCTAAGCCGCTTCATCTCCCGATTGGGAGAAAAGGCACTACCCCTCTATCGCCTCCTTCGGCGCACCGAACACTTCGAGTGGACGGATGCCGCCACGGCCGGACTCGACGAAATAAAGGCCATATTGGCAACAAACCCAGTCCTGGCCGCGCCAAACATCGGCGAACCAATGATATTGTACATTGCGGCAACCCATCAAGTTGTCAGTGCAGTACTCGTCGTCGAGCGGGAAACGGACGGACATAAATTCCCCCTTCAAAGGCCGGTTTACTACATGTCCACTGTCCTCACCCCACGCAAATCACGGTACCCACATTATCAAAAAATTGCATACGCGGTATTCATGGCATCCCAAAAGCTACGACACTACTTTCAAGAGTGTTCAATCACATTAGCATCGGAAGTACCACTCAACGATATTATAAACAACCACGACGCAACGGGCCGGATTGCAAAATGGGCGATCGAGCTCCTCCCGTTCGACATAACTTATAAGCCACGGCGAGCTATCAAGTCGCAAGTTTTGGCTGACTTCATCGCAGAATGGACGGAGGCCGAACTCCCTAAAGAGTACGGCACATACTCAAACTGGATCATGCATTTCGACGGCTCCAAAATGTTGGCCGGGCTAGGGGCTAGCGTCGTTTTGACATCCCCCACAGGAGATACAGTTCAATATGTACTCCAGATTATGTACACGGACTCCAACAACGCTGCCGAATATGAGGCCCTTTTACGTGGTCTCCGGATGGCAGTATCCATGGGCATTCAACGCCTGGAAGTGCGCGGGGATTCGAACCTCGCGATATCCCAAATAAATGGAGACTTCGATGCCAAGGATCCAAAAATGGCAGCTTACTGCAACGCCGTCTTAAAAATGTCGGCACGGTTCGAGGGGCTCGAATTTCACCACATAGCCCGGGAAAACAATCAGGCCGCAGACATCCTGGCACGCATCGGCGCAAAACGCGATGTAGTCCCCCCCCCCCAACTTCTTCCTAGAAAGGCTGTTCAAGCCATCCGTAGTATGGGAAGGGGAGCCTGGTAATGACAGCCCGGACCAATCCGCACTGTCCGGCATCGAACAATCTGACATAATTGGCAGCCCTGCCAATGAAATTACAACTTCTGCCCACGTCATAATGGCCGTCATCGCCCCGTGGACAGAACCATTCCTAGCCTACCTTAATAGGCAGGAGCTCCCGAAAGACCAAAATGAGGCACGCTGCATAGTGCGGCGATCCAATGCCTATAAAGTCCATGAGAGAGAGCTTTATAAGAAAAGCACTACCGGAGTGCTTCAGAGGTGCATCTCCGAAGAGGAAGGGCGGGACTTGCTGGCTGAAATTCATGCCGGACTCGGTGGTCATCACGCCGCAGCTCGGTCCCTTGTAAGCAAAGCTTTCCGTACAGGCTTCTATTGGCCGACGGCTCGGGCAGACGCTCAGGACTTGGTCCAACGATGCGTCGGTTGCCAGCTCTTTGCAAACCAAAGCCATATGCCACCTACCGCCCTCCAAACTATCCCCATTACTTGGCCCTTCGCGGTCTGGGGGCTTGACATGGTTGGACCCCTCAAAGGGGGGACTAACAAGAAAAAATACTTACTAGTCATGGTGGATAAGTTCACCAAATGGATAGAAGCCAAGCCTGTTAAGACGGCCGAATCCGGACCGGTGATAGACTTTATATCCGGGGTCGTACACCGTTACGGCGTCCCCCACAGCATCATCACTGATAACGGCACGAACTTTACGGCCGACGAGGTAAAACTCTGGTGCAAAAACATGGGCATTAAGCTCGATTATGCCTCCGTCTATCACCCACAAACTAACGGCCAGGTCGAGCATGCAAATGGTCTTATCATGAGCGGCATCAAACCCAGACTAGTGCGGTCCCTAAAGGAATCCAACACGCACTGGGTAGAGGAGCTGGACTCCGTACTCTGGGGGATGCGGACCACGCCAAATTGCACCACCGAATACACACCATTCTTATGGTGTACGGCGCAGAGGCAGTTCTACCTTGCGACATAATTCATGACTCACCTCGGGTGCGCATGTACGAAGAAAGATAAGTCGAGCTCGATCGGCAGGACAGCCTGGACGCCTTGGAGGAGGAGCGCGACGTGGCAAAAGCCCTTTCCGCATTCTATCAATAGCAGGCTCGAAGATATCAAAGCACAGAAGTGCGGGCCAAAAATTACAACGTTGGCGAATTAGTTCTACGGTTGCCGGACAAGAAAAAGGACAAACTCAAGCCCAAGTGGGAAGGTCGCTTCATAATTGACCAAGTCCTGACCGGTGGAGCGTACCGCCTGTGAAATGCCTCGGATAACCGACTCGAGCCGAACCCATGGAACACAGCCCGCCTCCGAAGATTCTACGCCTAGCGCCGGACTCTGTGTTCGTCTCCTTCCTCTGTCCATTTCTTAAATTTTTTGTCTTACATTTCTCTCCTTCCACCTTTTCTTTTATTTTTTCTCTCTTATAGCCATTAAAGGCTCAACAAAGTGACGCGCTACTCGCGCTCACTATACCTGGGGGCTTCTTTAAACAGAAGCTTATTTATACGGGCTTCACGCCCAAAACATGTGTCAAACTTCCGCATGTACCTTTTATTCACCATTATATGCATCGATATGACTTAAGTTTTGGCCAAGCCGGGTTGCCTGGCTCCTGTGCTTACCCCTACGTTCCCGATTGTTCGTCTAGGCGGTAAAGGGAGCACCTCTGCGATTGTTACTGCCGGTTCAGCCAGATGTGTACCTCAGACTGGGTGAAGCCGAAAGCTAGCGTTCTTAAGGGAATATTCGATCGGTGAACTAAAGATGACCTTTTTTACTTATTTATATATATGCCCCCAGATGCTTTTCCTGCGTTTGCAGTCCGGACATGCACTTTAGGGCATGCCTCCCAGAGAAAGGAACCCCTAACGGAACTATTCTCTCTAGAAGATGTTTCTTACTAACCATGTAATATAACATAACTAGTTGGGCACTTGTCTGATAAAGCACTAATGACCCCTACGCCTGGTCTCCATGCATACCCCGGTTCTTACATAACCGATAGGGTATTCGGACACACTCCGGACCGTCAGGTCCCGAGGTTGAAGCGAAAAGGTCGGCAACGACAAACGATCTACAATCCGGCTAGAAGGCATTGCACATGTCAATTAACAATTACATAGTCACTCTGGCTGATTGTATTCCTCTTCAATACCATCTAACAGGCTGTCCAATTTACAGTCCTGTTTAGAATACTTTGCAGCCAATTCTATTTGGCCGTATACAAAGCTAACAGGGATCTCCTTCCCATCTGGTCCTACAGGTCCAACCTCGGCCATGTGGTTGGGGTCAGCCTTTGTGTACCGCGTCTTTACCATGGCCCAGGCCTCCCTCGCGCCTTGGCGGAAGGAAGATATCTTCCACAACCGGAAGCGCCGCCGCGCTCCCTTTAGCTTCTCTACAAGCTCTCCAAGGCCCTCGAGCCTGGGGAGGGATGGCCATAAGGCTTGGGCAACTCCTTGCATCGCCCGCCGAACTCGCTCGTGCAGTTGCGAGAGCTCGGGAAGGAGGTCGCCCGTTGAACCGGGCATCTCCTCTGCAGGACGACCTGTCAGCATACCTACAGACATAACTCTGTTATTTGACTTCCTTGCCGAACTCCTTTTTTTAGAACTTCGTTTAAGCACTTACTATATATGCCGCGTCGAAGCCGTTGATTCTCCTTAGTGGAGTCCGACAGCTGGGCACAAACATCTTTTAGTTCAACGCCCAGCTTGGTGTTGGCATCCTCAAGATCATTCTTCTCCTGCCTCACCTTTGTCAGCACGCTCTCCCCAGTCTCTAACTGGCGCAGAAGCTGTTGTTTTTCCGGATCCAGTCCGGCGTCATCTGCAAAATTATTTGTCAGAATTTGCACCCATGTCGCACTTCGCAAAATATTTATCTTCGAAGCGTATATTACCAGTGGGGGTCACCTTGGGCTCCCCTGCCGCGGCTAGTGCGGCCTCTAGTTGGGCTTTGCATTTTTTTCTAGCTCCTGGGACAGTAGGGTATTCTTTTCTGTAAGAGCCTGCATAAACAAATGATCCTTAAATTAGTTATTCTAACTGTTTCAAGTCTTGGGGGCTACTGGTATATATATTTTCCAGAAGTTTTCTTACCCGTATGTCTTTTACATATTGCTTCGTGGCTCTGGCTAAGCCATTTTGAGCGGCACGGAGGTACGCATCTCCCGAGTTAAAGGCATTCAAGGCCTCCTGGGAGAAACAAGCATCGCGAAGAACTGTCCGGCGATGCCTGTGGTTCATGGCACTCTCCACCTCGGAAATGGTGGCAGACAGCCTGTCAGCATCCTCTGTCAGAGGAGCGTCCGGTGCGCGCCTTGTGTTCACCTCCGCTTCCGGACCAGGCTTTGGAGCCTGGCTGGTGGAGGCGCGATTGGCAACCTCTCCGGATATAGTCCGGCGAGGTCTCTTCATCCTGAAGAGAACACGAGCGTTAATATGCCTTGAAGGAATAACACCAAGGAAGAAGATGATGCGCTATACCTTTGCGCTGGCATCTCAGTCCGGAATACATTCCTTTTTACCCCACGGGGTCCTGCAGTCCCTCATAGGCTAGCCGCAGGCTCGGCCTCCCGCCTCGGAAACCACCCCTGCAAAACACGGTTGTTGTCAGGGAAACTGAAATGCATGAGGATGGATTCCTTCCCAAGGTGATAAGACTCCGGTCTCTGTTACCTGGGAGGCCGGGATTAACCCTGGGTAATCGGCCGTAATGGCCACCAAGGTATCATCCTTGCTTAGTTGATGAAATACCCTGTCAATTAGCTCCATAGCTATGTCCGGATCTTCTTCGAAGTTCGGATTAAGGGACCGCTCTGGAACCTTGGGCTATGGAGAACGGCTGGTTATATCCTTTACTTCCTGATGCAGTTCCTACGTTGAAGTCGTTTGACTACATATTTCAATCATGGGAATATGAAACGAATGGGTGGGTAAAATTGTCCGCTTACCCAACTCGGAGGGTTGTACATAGTAAATCCACCCTGGGGGTTGACGCGGAGGAATTCCTCCTCTTCTCCCTTGTACAAAGAGCACAAGATCTTTATCAGAGCGGCAGCCGAGTTCGGCCCCTTACGACCATAACGGGTGGCGTCATCTTCCCCGTTAAAGTCCCACGTGGGGTGGCCTCTGTATTGAATTGGTTGCACCCCCCGCATAATGCATGCGGCCATGACTCCAATCATGGTCAGTCCGGAATGAACCAATAGTCTTATCCGGCCCATCAGGTAAAGGACGTCCCTATCACTTTCCCGCTGAGGGCTCCGTGGACGCCAGCTTAGGCGTTTCTTTAAGGGAGCATTGTTGAATTCGAGGAGGCCGATCCGGATAGGATCCGGCAGCGGGACATCCTCCATATAAAACCATTCTGAAGGCCAGTCCTCGGACGCCTTCTTCGGGGTTCCGGATAGATATCCGGTCCCGACGATGCGCCATACTTTGGCTCCGCCCACTTGATATATTGCCCCCTCCTGAGAACGGGGCACCAGGCAGAATAGCCTCTTCCACAGCGTGAAATGAGCCTCAACTTCCAAGAACAGCTTGCAAAGGGCAACGAAGCCCGCGATATGCAGTATAGAGGCGGGAGTGAGATTGTGCAGCTGGAGACCGTAGAATTTCAGAAGCCCCCGGAGAAATGGATGAATTAGAAATCCAAGTCCTCTTATTAAATAATGGACGAGGCATACCCGCTCTCCTTTGGAGGGATTGGGGGCGCTCTCCGCTTGCTCTCCGCCATTATAGGTGGCGAGTCCGGATCGAACCGGAACCATATAGGCCGGAGGGAGGAATCCCTTAGTCTGAAGCGACACTAGCTCGCTATGCGGGATGGAGCACCTCTTCCAGTCTCCAGGCCTAGGGCTGGAAGGGCGAGAGGAGGAGTTGCGATGGTCGGCCATGTTGGAATGGACCTTTCCTAGATGCGCTCTGATGATTACTCGCGAGAGGGAGAAGGTGTGGTTTGGATCTGAATCCCCATCTCTTTAAACAGGCGGCTCATTTACGCGACCGAGGGTGTGAATGTAAAAACACCCAGACTTTTTGTATTCGATTCGACACGTGGAAGGCCGCCATTATTGGGCAAAGAAGCCGAGGAGCGCTACATTACAAATACCGGACATTATTCAACAGGTGCATAGAATTTGGAGAAGAACCCGCCTTGCAATGCCGAAGACAATCTGCGCGCCGGACTCGTCGTCATTGAAGCCTGGTTCGGGGGCTACTGAGGGAGTCCGGGATTAGGGGGTGTCCGGCCATCTGAGCTATACCTTCAGCCGGACTCCAGGACTATGAAGATACAAGATTGAAGACTTTGTCCCGTGTCCGGAGGGGACTTTCCTTGGCTTGGAAGGCAAGCTTGGCGATGCGGATATTTAGATCTCCTACCCTTGTAACCGACTTTGTGTAACCCTAACCCTATCCGGTGTCTATATAAACCGGAGGGTTTTAGTCCATAGGACAACAACTCCAACATACAACAATCATACCATAGGCTAGCTTCTAGGGTTTAGCCTCCTTGATCCTGTGGTAGATCTACTATTGTACTACCTATATCACCAATATTAATCAAGCAGGACGTAGGGTTTTACCTACATCAAGAGGGCCCGAACCTGGGTAAAACATTGTGTCCCTCGTCTCCTGTTACCATCCGCCTAGACGCACAGTTCGGGACCCCCTACCCGAGATCCGTCGGTTTTGACACCGACACTATGCTTAGATTTTATCTTAATACTTTTCTCGTAGTTGCGGATGCCTGCGAGGGGGTTAATCATAAGGTGGAGGTTTGTTCAAGTAAGAATAGCACCCAAGCACTGGCCCACCCACATATCAAATTATCAAAGTAGCGAACGCAAATCAAACCAACATGATGAAAGCGACTAGATGAAATTCTCGTGTGCCCTCAAGAACACTTTGCTTATTATAAGAGACCGTTTTGGCCTGTCCTTTGACACAAAATGATTGGGCTACCTTGCGGATCTTTATTTACTGTTACCGTTGCTTGTACGTTACAAATTATCTTGCTATCAAACTACCTGTTACCGACTATTTCAGTGCTTGCAAAAAAATACCTTGCTCAAAACCACTTGTCATTTCCTTCTGCTCCTCGTCGGGTTCGACACTCTTATTGAAAGGACTATGATTGATCACCTATAGTTGTGGGTCATCAATAATCTTTTCTGGCGCCATTGCCGGGGAGTGAAGCGCTCTTGTTAAGTGGAAATTGGTGAGAAAAAGTTATTACTACGTGCTGAAATTTATTGTCACTTTCCACTATGGAAAACCATCCTTTGAGGGGTTTGTTTGGGGTATCTTCACCTCCTCGGAAACACAAAGAGTTGCCCCTCAACCTACTGCACCTACTTAAAATATTGGTTATGAAATTCCTTCGGGTATGATAGAACAGCTACTAGTTAATCCTTATGCAGGAGATGGAACAAAACATCCTGATATGCACTTGATCCATGTGGATGAAATTTGTGGATTATTTAAGCTTGCAGGTTTACTCAGACATAGCTAAGAATAAGGTTTTCCCATTGTCTTTGAAGGGAAAAAGATTGACATGGTATAGGCTATGCGATGATATTGGATCTTGGAACTAGAATTGATTGAAATTGGAATTTCACCAAAAAAATATCCTATGCATCTAGTTCATCGTGATTGGAATTATGTATATAATTTTTGGCCTCATGAAGGAGAAAGTATTGCTATAGCTTGGGGCAGGCTTAAGTCAATGTTATATTCATGCCCCAATCATGAGTTCTCGAGAGAAATTATCGTTCACAATTTTTATTCTCGGCTTTCTCGTGAGGATCAATCTATGCTCGATACTTCTTGTACTGGTTATTTTATGATGAAGACTATTTAATTCAAGTGGGATCTTTTAGAAAGAATTAAATGCAACTCTGAATATTGGGAACTCGGTGAAGGTAAAGAGTCAGGTATTAAGCTTGAGTTTGATTGTGTTAAATCTTTTATGAATACCGATGCTTTTCACAAGTTTAGCACTAAATATGGACTTTACTCTGAGATAGTAGCCTATTTTTGTGATCATTTGCTACCCATGTTGATCTACCTAAGGAGAAGTGGTTTAAATATCATCCCCCTATTAAATAATAAATTAAAGAACCGGTTAAATCTAAAGATGAAACTATCATTTACAATGTTGATCCAACTGTGCCTACTGCTTAAATTGAAAAACCACCTTTCCCTATTAAGATAAAGAAACATGCTAAGGTATCAAATGTGGTTCGCAAAAGTAAAATTAAAGCACCTAAACACTCTGAGAAAATCAAAGTAGAACCTAGTGTTGCTATGGTTAAAGTTCTCCTGGTAGAAAATATTGACGGGCATGTTATTTATTGTTGTGATGAAGCTACTAGAATTGCCAAACCCGATGAAAAAGATAAACATAGACCTGTTGTTGGCATGCCTGTTGTCTCGGTTAAAATAGGAGATCACTGTTACCATGGTCTATGTGACTTAGGTGCTAGCGTGAGTGCTATTCCTTTTACCTTATACCAAGAAATTATTAATGATATAGCACCCGCTAAAATAGAAGACATAGATGTTATTATTGAACTTGCAAATAGAGACACCATCACACCACTTGGGATTGTTAGATATGTTGAAGTCTTGTGTGGGAAAATAAAATACCCTACTGATTTTCTAGTTCTTGGTTCCCCACAAGATGACTTTTGTCCCATTATCTTTGGTAGACCTTTCTTGAACACTGTCAATGCTACTATAGACTGCCATAAACAAACTATCAGTGTTAGCTTTGGTGATGAATCTCATGAGTTTAATTTCTCCAAGTTTAGTAGACAACCTCATAAGAAAGAATTACCTAGTAGGGATGAAATAATTGGTCCTGCTTCTATAGCTATGCCTCCTACTGATCCAATAGAACAATATTTGCTAGATCCTGAAAATGATATGCACTGGCGTGAAAGAAATGGAATAGATAAAATATTCTTTGAACAACAACCTCTGCTTAAACACAATTTGCCTATTGAAACTCTAGGAGGTCCTCCTTTACCTAAAGGTAATCCTATGTTTGAATTAAACCAATTGCCAGACACTTTGAAGTATGCATATCTTGATGAGAAAAATATATATCCAATTATTATTAGTGCTAACCTTTCAGAACATGAAGAAGAAAGATTATAAAAAATTCTGAGAAAGCACTGTGCTGCTATTGGATATACTCTTGATGATCTTAAGGGCATTAATCCCACTCTATGTCAGCACAAGATTAATATGGAACCTGATGCTAAACCCGTTGTTGATCAACAATGACGTTTGAATCCTAAGATTAAAGAAGTGGTAAGAACTGAAATACTAAAACTTCTGGAAGCAGGTATAATCTACCCCATAGCTGATAGTAGACGGGTAAGTCCAGTTCATTTTGTCCCTAAGAAGGGAGGTATCACTATTGTTCCTAATGATAAAAACAAACTCATTCCACAAAGAATTGTTGTTGGCTATAGAATGGTAATTTATTTTCAAAAATTAAATAAAGCTACTAGAAAAGATCATTACCACTTAAACACATGTTATTGATCAAATGCTAGAAAGATTATCTAAGCATACATAATTTTGTTTTCTTGATGGATATTCTGGTTTTTCTTAAACACCTATTTCACAACCTGATCAACAGAAACCCACTTTTACTTGTCCTTTTGGAACCTATGCTTATAAACGTATGCCTTTTGGTTTATGCAATGCACCTGCTACCTTTCAAAGATGTATGACTGTTATATTCTCTAATTTTTGTGAAAATATTGTTGAGGTTTTCATGGATCCGTTTATGGAACTTCTTTTGATGATTTCTTAAGAAACCTGGATTGAGTTTTGTAGAGATGTGAACAATCTAATCTTGTCTTGAATTGGGAGAAGTGCCACTTTATGGTTAATGAAGGTATTGTCTTGGGGCATAAAATTTCTGAACGAGGTATTGAGGTGGATAAAGCTAAAGTTGATGCAATTGAGAAAATGTCATGTCCTAAAGATATTAAAGGTATTCATAGTTTCCTTGGTCATGCTAGTTTCTACAGGAGGTTTTTTTAAAGAATTCACTAAAATTTCTAAGCCTCTTACAAATCATTTACAAAAGGATGTTCCATTTGTTTTTTATGATGATTGTGTAGAAGCCTTTGAAACACTTAAGAAAGCCTTAACTACTGCAACTATTGTTCAACTAGCTGATTGGAACTTGCCTTTTGAAATTATGTGTGATGCTAGTGATTATGTTGTTGGTGCTATTCTAGGACAGAGAGTTGATCAGAAATTAAATGTTATCCATTATGCTAGCAAAACTTTAGACAGTGCCCAAATAAATTATGCTACTACTGAAAAGGAATTTTTAGGAGTTGTATTTGCTTGTGATAAATTTAGATCTTACATTGTTGATTCCAAAGTAATTGTTCACATTGATCATGCTTCTATAAAATATCTTAGGGAAAAGAAAGATGCTAAACCTAGACTCATTAGGTGGGTTCTCTTGCTGGGAAGAGATGGGCGACGTGGTCACCGGGGCCCGCCTTGGAGGTGGAGCTTGGTCTTGATGGGGTCCGTGCACAGTGGCCGCAGGAGGCGCGCGGTCTTGCCGCAGCAGACGGTCCTGACGCAGCGGTGCGAGGAGTGGCGGAGCATTTTCCTGCGGCGGGGGGACTTCTTGACAGCTTCTCTCTTCACGCGCGGGCGCCGGACGCGGTGGGTCACATCGTGGGGCCGTGCGCCGTGGCGCCAGGGCGCCGTCTTGGGCCAGAGGTGGTGGAGGTGCTCCATGAGCCATGTCGCCCGTGGCTGGCAGAGGGCGAGGCAGAGAGAGGGATGGCGCAGGGGAGCTCCCTGCGGTGCAGACAAGCTCGGCGATGCGGTCAAGCCCGTCCTCGTAGAGGTCGTCGACTGGGCGGTAGCGTAGGAGCTCGTGCGCCATGAGGAGTGCAGCCCGCGCGTCCATGGGTGCACGTCGTGCATGGGACGAAGAACCGGTCCGGGTCAGCGATGGAGTGGCGATGCGGCCGTCCCGCCGCACCGACGGGTGTAGCAAGGATGCTTGCTGCTCGTTCCCCGTCGGGCCAGTGCCGGCGTTGGCGGCAGGCGACGGGGAACATAGAGGTGGCCCACCGATGGTAGCCGTCTGAGCGACGTGGGCGGCGAGGGCAGCCCGGCGCTCAGCACGAGCGCGGCGAGCGTCCGCCATGGAGACGACGGAGCAACTGGACGTGGTGCGACGGAAAGGAAGCTTCGGCGCACCCCTACCTGGCACGCAAAATGTTGGATCACGGGTTCCGTCAAAACCCTCAAGGTTCGAACACTGGGTTGTGCGCGAAGATTTCCTCCCTACCGATCCGCGTCCTAACTGGCTAAGATCTCGCGGACGAACTCGGTGAACTCACAACACAAGGGACACAAGATTTATACTGGTTCGGGCCACCGTTGTGGTGTAATACCCTACTCTAGTGTGGTGGTGGTGGATTGCCTCTTGGGCTGATGATGAACAATACAAGGGGAAGAACAGCCTCATGAGGTTGAGGTGTTCTTGTGCTCGGTGTGTGGCTAAGGATTGGATGAGATGCCTCTGAATGAGTTCTCCCCTATGGTGGTGGCTAGCTCTACTTATATAGGCCTTGGTCCTCTCCCCAAATATTGAGCGGGAAGGGAGCCAACAACGGCCAATTTGAAAGGGGACGGCTAGGACTGCTTATCCTGACAAAAGCGGTCTTCGCCTGCGAAAGGCTCTGGTGGTGACGCCGCCTTGGGCTCCATGGTGACCTCCGTCTTGCCGTCCTGCTGGTCTTGGTCTCGTTGCACCGATATGGAAACCTTTGCTTGATGCCTTGGTACTCCGCACCTGCGCTTGCCTCATTAGCATCGAAGGAGAAATAAGGACACTACGCATGCTGGCGCCCGCCTGGCGCCCACCTGGCCTTGATCGTCATGGCTCACGTCACGAGAACCTCGCGAGGTTTTCCTTGCCTTGATCTCTCCGATCCTCGCGAGGCAGCCTAGTGAGGCCGCTCCTGAGGAGGTCTTGTGTCGTCCGCCTCGTGAGGCTTGGCCGCTCGCGGGGGTCTTGGATGCCTCGTTGATGAAGATGGGTCGTACATGCCTGCTAGCATAACCACGCCGTGGGCCGCAGGTAGGCAAATCTGGGGACCCCCATTCCCAGAACACCGACAATAGCCCCCGGGCCCAAGGTGCGCTCGGGGTTGGCTTCGAGGCGAAGCCAAATGTCAAGTACGGAGCGTCGCGGGCCCCAAAAGCCTGCGGCCTCGGTCGACGCGTGGCGGTTGATTGGGCATGGGCGTCTTTGCTTCCCCATGCTGCCTCAGCAACTGCTTGACTTGACAAGTCCCTGCGACATGCAAGGAAAACCATCATTACATGTGATCGTGTGAGGCGCCGGTTGGCCTTCTTCCGCTATAAATGGGGAGGAAGGGTAGAGCCCCCGTCGCCCATCTCTTCCCAGTCCGCTCGCTTCTTCCTCCTTGCTCCACCGCCGACTCCCATGGCGCCGTCGAAGAGGTTCTCTGCCGTAGAGAAAGGAAAGGCCCCTCGCGAGGGGCCCGGCTCCCTGGCGCCCAAGCGGGGATGCGGCCATCCCCGCAAGCACACCGCGACTCCCGCTGCGGCCTCCCGCTCCCGGGGTGGCGCCGCTGCGTGTGGCAGGGGTCGCTCCAGTCGCGACAGTCCCGTCGATGAACGGAGACGTGATGTGGTTGCGCGGCCTCCCCGGTCGCGCTTCCACTCGGCAGAGGTGCTGCCAGAGTTTGTTGTCTGGTCGGTGGATCCGGTCGGCAACTAGCTTCAGCTTCCGCGCTTCTTCG
Organism: Aegilops umbellulata; assembly: GCA_032464435.1. Lineage (NCBI taxonomy): Eukaryota > Viridiplantae > Streptophyta > Magnoliopsida > Poales > Poaceae > Aegilops > Aegilops umbellulata. The sequence continues at coordinate 334,005,549 of CP136054.1, read as the reverse complement.
CTGACGAGCCCCCGTTTATAGGAGGAGAAGGCCAACCAGCCCCTCCCACGATTACAGGTAATGATGGTTTTCCTTGCATGTCGCAGGGACTTGTCAAGTCGAGCAGTTGTCGAGGCAGCGTGGGAAGCGGGGACGCCCACGTCCAATCAACCACCACACGTCGGCCGAGGCCGCAGGCTTTTGGGGCCCGTGGCGCTCCGTACTTGACCTTTGGCTTCGCCTCGAAGTCAAGCCCGAGCGCGCCTTGGGCCCGGGAGCTACTGTCGGCGTTCTGGGAACGGGGGTCCCCAGACTTGCCTGCCTGCGGCCTACGGCGTGGCTATGCTAGCAGGCATGTACGGCCCATCTTCATCAACAAGGCATTCAAGACCCTCACGAGGGGCTAAGCCTCGGGAGGCGGACGACACTAGACCTCCTCAGGAACGGCCTCACCAGGCTGCCTCGCGAGGAGCGGAGAGATCAAGGCAAGGCAAACCTCGCGAGGTTCTCATGACATGAGCCATGACGATCAAGGCCAGGCGGGCACCAGCATGCATAGTGTCTTTATTTTCTCTTTGGTGCTAAGGAGGCAAGCGCAGGCGCAGAGCACTGAGGCATCAAGGAAAGGTTTCCATATTGGTGCAATGAGACCAAAACCAGCAGGACGACGAGACGGAGGTCACCATGGAGCCCAAGGCGGCGTCACCACCAGAGCCTTTTGCAGGCGAAGACCGCTTTTGTCAGGATAAGCTGTACTAGTTGTCCCCTTTAAAATTGGCCGTTGTTGGCTCCCTTCCCGCTCAATATTTGGGGAGAGGACCAGGTCCTATATAAGTAGAGCTAGCCACCACCGTAGGGGAGAACTCATTCAGAGGCATCTCATCCAATCCTTAGCCACACACCGAGTACAAGAACACCTCAACCTGAGAAGGTTGTTTTTTCCCTTGTACTGTTCATCATCAGCCCAAGAGGCAATCCACCACCACCACACTGGAGTAGGGTATTACACCACAACGGTGGCCTGAACCAGTATAAATCTTGTGTCCCTTGTGTCGTGAGTTCATCGAGTTCGTCCGCGAGATCTTAGTCAGTTAGGACGCGGATCGGTAGGGAGGAAATCTTCGCGCGCACCCCAGTGTTCGAACCTTGAGGGTTTTGCCAGAAACCGTGATCCGACATTTGGCACGCCAGGTAGGGGTGCACCGAAGCTTCCTTTCCGTCACACCGCGTCCAGTTGCTCCGTCGTCTCCATGGCGGATGCTCGCCGCGCTCGTGCTGAGCGTCGGGCTGGTCTCGCTGCCCGCGTCGCTCAGACGGCTCCCGTCGGCGGGCCAGATCGTCGTTCCCCATCGCCTGCCACCAACACCGCCACCGGCCCGGCGGGGAACGAGCAGCAAGCATCCTCGCTGCACCCTCGGTGCGGCGGGACGGCCGCACCGCCACTCCATTGTTGACCCCGGCCGGTTCTTCGTCCCATGCACGTCATGCTCCCATGGACGCGTGGGTCGTGCTCCTCAAAGTGCACGAGCTCCTGCGCTACCACCCAGTCGACGACCTCTATGAGGACTGGCTTGACCACATCACCAAGCTTGTCCGTGCCACAGGAGGCTCCCCTCCGCCGTCCCTCTCTCTGCCTCGCCCTCCGCCATGTCCTGGAGCGGATGTTGCGGCAGTGGTATCGCCGCAGCGCCTGCTAGTACCTTGCCGCCCTCAGTGCAGCTTCGCGGCGACGTTCCTCCCTCAGCACGAGGTCCATCCCCCGCGTGGCATCCTGCTGTGTTTCATCAAACGCCATGAGTCGTGCGGAGCGATGCTTGACCTCATGAGCGAGGACCGCTTCGGCTCCGTAGACAAGGAAGAATGGGGTCTCGCCCATTGGCTTGGTGGCGGTGGTGCGGATGGACCACAGCACGGACTGGAGCTCATCGTGCCAGCCCCTGCCGCGGGCCTCGAGCTTCTTCTTGAAGGTCCTAGTCTTGAGGCCCCTCAAGACCTCACCGTTGGCGTGTTCGGCCTGGCCATTGCTCCTGGGGTGTGCCACCGAAGTGTAGCAGATCTGCGTTCCAAGGTTAGCGCAGTATGTTTTGAAGAGGTCACTAGTGAATTGCGAGCCGTTATCTATGATGATGCGGTTGGGAACCCCGAAGCGGCTCACGAGGCCCTTGATGAACTTGACCGCGGGGCCAGCTAGGATGGTGCGGACGGCTTCCACTTCCGCCCACTTGGTGAACTTGTCGATGGCGACGTAGAGGTAGAGGTAGCCCCCAGGCGCTCGAGGGAACAGGCCCAAGATGTCCAGCCCCCAGACCACGAACGACCATGTGAGCGGGATGGTCTGGAGGCCTTGAGCCAGCTGATGGATCTGCTTGGCATGGAACTGGCAGGCTTCGCAGGACTTCACCAGCTCAGCTGCGTCGTTGAGTGTTGTGGGCCAGTAGAATCCACTGCGGAATACCTTGCCGACGAGGGTCCGTGATGACGAGTGGTGCCCGTAGTCCCTGTCGTGTATGTCAATTAGCAACTCCTTCCCTGGTCCCTGGAAATGCAACGCAGTGAAACATCATTTGGCCACTTCCTGTACAACTCATCGTCCTTGATGCAGTATGCTGTGGCTTGCCGGGCCACGCGCTCTGCGTCCTCCTCCTTCTCCGGCAGCACCCCTTGCATCAGATATTCCTTGAATTCCTTGGTCCAGCATCCCTCCTGGGGCTCGGGCACCAAGAGCAGGCGAGCTCCTGAGGTCGGGCCACAGGCTGGGGCTCCTGTGGCAGGCGGCTGTGGGAGCTCCTCCCGAGGTTGAGCTATGCTTGAAAGTGGTGGCGTTGCTGACGACTTGAAGAGCCGCTCCTCGAAGACGGCAGGCTCTTGGGGCTGCTTCTTGGACGCCCTCCTGGCGATGTCGTCGGCTTCCTTGTTGGTGTCACGGGGCACATGCTGCAACTCCAGGCCCAGGAACTGCTTTTCCATCTTATGCACTTCCGCGAGGTATGCCTCCATGTGCTCGTCCTTTGGCTCATACACTTTGTTGGAGAAGTTGACGAGGAGCTGTGAGTCACCCCTAACGGTGAGGTGCTTCACCCCTAGAGTTGTCGCGGCCTTCAGGCCAGCTATGAGGCCTTCGTATTCTGCGATGTTGTTGGAGACCTCCTCGCCCTGCTGAAAGCAGAGCTGCACAGCGTAGTGGAGCTTGTCCTGAGTGGGCAAGATGAGTACTGCTCCAGCCCCCGTGCCCTGATGCACGAAGGGGCCATCGAAATACATGACCCAACCGTCTGGCGCCTCACTTCCTGGTGAGGTGGACCGGTCTTCGCCTATTTCAAGTATTGGGGCGTCCGTCCATTCCGCCACAAAATCAGCGAGTGCGGCTCCCTTGATGACCCTGGTAGTGCTGAACTCCAACTGGAATGCTTGCAGCTCGATGTTCCACTCAGCGACCCTTCCAGTAGAGTTGGGGCTCCTGAGCACCCTCTCTAATGGGTAGGCTGAGACGACCTTGATGGGGTGGCCCTGGAAGTAGTGCTGCAACTTGCGCAAGGCCACCAGGAGCACGAGCAAGAGCTTCTGAGGCATGGGATATCGTGCCCTCACATCCCGCAACATCATGCTGACGAAATACACCAGGTGCTCGACGAGGGCAGGCGCGTTGGTGAGGCTCGTGTCTTGCAAAAGTTGGGGTGTCTCCTGAGGTGGTGGAACTCCTGGCTCCTGATCGCTCGCAAGATCTCTGTGACGTCGTCCTGCCGAGCTTGGTCTTCTATTGTTGCCGCTACGGCCCTTGCTGCGCCTTCCTGATCTTGCGGCATCTCGGTTGGCGGCGTAGCCTGGCGCGGCGCGCCCTTGGCTTGGTGCTCCTCCCGAACCGCCACCAATGCCGCGCTGGCGGAGTACGGGGCGGCGGCAAGGTAAAGTACTAGAGGCTCGAGAGGTCGTGGCGCCACCATCACCGGAGGGCTGGTCAGGTATCTCTTGAGGTCTTGAAAAGCTTGGTCGGCCTCCGGGGTCCACTCGAATGGGCCCTTCTTCTTCATCAGCTTGAAGAAGGGTAGGGCACGCTCTCCCAGCTTGGAGATGAAGCGTCCCAACGCAGTTACCCGACCAGCCAGCTTCTGCATTTCTTGAGGGTCTGCGGTGGGATCATATCTTCAATGGCCTTGATCTTCTCTGGGTTCACCTCGATCCCTTTGTGGGACACGAGGAATCCCAGCAGCTTGCCGGAAGGGACACCGAACACGCACTTCTCCGGGTTAAGTCGCAAGTTCACCTGGCGCAGGCTCGCGAAGGTCTCCTCCAGATCTTGGATCAAGGTTCTTGCCTCCCAAGACTTCACCACAATGTCGTCTACGTAGGCCTCCGTGTTTCTCCCGAGCTGCCGCCCTAAGGCGATGTGCATCAGCCGCTGAAAGGTCGCGCCCGCGTTGCGCAGTCCGAAGGGCATGCATGTGTAGCAGTACACCCCACATAGGGTCAGAAGGCTGTCTTCTCTACGTCTTCCACCGCCATCTTAATTTGGTGATACCCTGAGAACGCATCCAGGAAACATAGCAGGTCGCACTCGGCGGTGGAGTCAACGATCTGGTCGATGCGTGGGAGCGGGAACGGATCTTGGGGGCAGGCCTTGTTGAGGTTGGTGAAGTCGATGCACATTAAGCTCCTTCACGCCTTTCTTCGGCACTACGACGGGTTTTGCCAGCCATTCGGGGTACCTAACCTCGCGAATGGCACCCGCCGCCTTTAACTTGCGGGTCTCTTGGACGATGAAGGCCTTCTTCTCCATGGACTACCGTCTCGCCCACTGCTTCACAGGGCACACATTGGGGCATACCCTTAAGTGATGTTGAATCACCTCTCTCGGGACCCCCGCCAGCTGATTGGGCTCCCATGCGAATATATCCTTGTTTGCGTGCAAGAACTTCACCAATGCTTCCTCTTGGCTTGGGTCGAGGCCGGCACCTATGGTAAAGGCGGCTCCTGAGGACCCGTCCTCGCTGACCGGCACCTGCTTGGTCTCCGCCTTGTCTTGTGTGAACAACTTCTTCTTCTTGGTTGGCGCGACTCCCTTGGGCTCAGAGGTGCCAGCGTCGGCAGGCTGCGCCGCCGCGGCGGTCTTGAGGGCAAGCTTGAGCGCCGCCAGGGCCCCCTTGGTGTCCCCCTTGACGGTGAGGAATCCTTTGCTTCCAGGCATCTTCATGAGGTTGTAGGCCAGATGAATCACTGCCATGAACTAGGCCAAAGTTGGGTACCCGAGAATGGCGTTGTAAGGGAGGCTGATGCGGGCGATGTCGAAGTCGACCAGCTCGGTGCGGTAGTTGTCGCGCGTGCCGAAGGTGGCGGGGAGGCAGATCTACCCCAGGGAGCGAGCAGCGCCGCCACCAACTCCTGAGAAAGGCTTGCTGAGGCTGAGCCACTCGAGCAGCACGTGAAGAAGGCTGAAGGCATCCACGGAGAGCAAGTTGAGGCCGGCACCGCCGTCAATGAGGGTCTTGGTGACGGCCACGTTGCAGATGGTGAGCGTGCAGAGCATCAGAAGCATGCCCGAGCCGGCGGTGGTGACGGGGTGGTCTTCTGAGCTGAAGGTGAGTTCGGCCTCAGGCGCAGCCCAGCCCGGCGGAGCCCCCGAGCGCTTGGAAGCAGCACCAATCTGGCGGAGGAACGGCTTGATGTGGCGATCCGAAGGCGGCGCTTGAGAGCCACCTAGCAGGGCCGCGACCGCATGGTGCGCCGGTGTTGTGTAGCGCGCAGTGAAGAGGTCGCCCAACTCCTCCCAAGACGCCACTGTGGATCCAGGGAGGTTGAGAAGCCAGGCACGCGGCTCGCCGGCGAGGGCCATGGGAAGCCAGTTGGCCGTGACCTTGTCGTCACCCCCGGCCTCAAGGACGGCCTCCTCATATGTCAGCGGGAAAGCCGACGGGTCCGCGCGCCATCGTAGCGCGGCGGCATCTCCGGCTTGAACTTGGGTGGCCGCCGTACCTGCCACAGGGCGGGGGCCAGGGCTCGGAGCCCCCTGGCCCTGTCGTCAACGTCGGTCGTCGGAGTCGGTAGCGGAGCGCCTGCCATGAGGGCGGAGCGCGGTGGCGATGGAGCGCAGATCGACGGAAGGGAAGCTATGGCGCACCCCTACCTGGCGCGCCAAATGTTGGATCACGGGTTCCGGCAAAACCCTCAAGGTTCAAACACTGGGGTGTGCGCGAAGATTTCCTCCCTACCGATCCGTGTCCTAACTGACTAAGATCTCGCGGACGAACTCGATGAACTCACAACACAAGGGACACAAGATTTATACTGGTTCGGGCCACCATTGTGGTGTAATACCCTACTCCAGTGTGGTGGTGGTGGATTGCATCTTGGGCTGATGATGAACAGTACAAGGGGAAGAACAGCCTCCTGTGGTTGAGGTGTTCTTGTGCTCGGTGTGTGGCTAAGGATTGGATGAGATGCCTCTGAATGAGTTCTCCCCTACGGTGGTGGCTAGCTCTACTTATATAGGCCCTGGTCCTCTCCCCAAATATTGAGCGGGAAGGGAGCCAACAACGGCCAATTTGAAAGGGGACAGCTAGTACCGCTTATACTGACAAAAGTGGTCTTCGCCTGCGAAAGGCTCTGGTGGTGACGCCGCCTTGGGCTCCATGGTGACCTCCGTCTTGCCGTCCTGCTGGTCTTGGTCTCGTTGTACCGATATGGAAACCTTTGCTTGATTCCTCGTTACTCCGCACCTGCGCTTGCCTCCTTAGCACCATAGGGGAAACAAGGACACTACGCGTGCGGGCGCCCGCCTGGCCTTGATCATCATGGCTCACGTCACGAGAACATTGCGAGGCTTGCCTTGCCTTGATCTCTCTGGTCCTCGCGAGGCAGTTTGGTGAGGCTGCTCCTGAGGAGGTCTTGTGTCGTCTGCCTCGCGAGGCTTGGCCCCTCGCGAGGGTCTTGGATGCCTTGTTGATGAAGATGGGACGTACAAGCCTGCTAGCACAGCCACGCCGTGGGCAGCAGGCAGGCAAGTCTGGGGACCCCCGTTCCCAGAACGCCGACAATTAAGATCAATAATGTCGAAGGAACTAATCCAAAGGTGGTCAATGGGCAAAGAATTAAGCACTATATCTCAGGAATGCCTATTAATTTTGAAACCAATATTATCCAAACCATGACACCGGAGGAGGACATAAAAGAAACTTTCCAGAACACTCCATAACCCTGAAAAAGAGGAGGTACGTGATACGGTAAGTAAAAGGACACCGAAAAATCCGCAAAAATATTTTCTGTTAGTTTTGGAATATGAGAAAAAATAGGAAAATAAGAAACAACTAGGAAGGCAACCGAGATGGGCACGATGCACCAGGGCGTGCCTGCCCTTCCTGGCACACCCTGGTAGGTTGTGCCCCCCTCGGGAACCTTCCCGACTCCTTTTTCCTCCCATTTGCTTGTTTTCCAAGATAAAAAATCTTTATATACCCCTGGATGTATTGAAAACCATATCGTAGAGAAATCTTTTGTTCTTGTTTCGTGTTGTTTTCCTGTCAGATCTAAATCACCATGGCTCCGCCAAGCTCCTCCAAGGACAAGTTCTTCGATAAGGTCATCAACCCGTACTTGTTGGAGGTGATGAAGCACCCTCAAGCCATTGAGATGCGTGAGGGGGTGCTCCACATCCATGATGTTCAGATGCCTAAGAGGACGGGGAGCATGGAGGCCAGACTTGAGGCGGTGGAACAAGACATCTTCAAGTGTCAAGGGATGGTGGAGCGTGGACTCAACTCCAATGACTCCAAGATCACGGAATTCACCCGTGATTACATGGTGGATGGCCGGTCCATGAAGGACATCCTCTTCACCCTCAACGACCAAATCAATTTTCCGCAAAGCCAAATCTATGATCTTGAAAACCAGGTTCTTGAGTATGAAGCAAGGTTTAAAGGTATGGGTTTAGCTGCCAGTTGCAGGACCCAGGAGACTCGTGCATCCACTCTTGATGGTGAGCCCCTACCCTGGAAGCCGGAGGACAAACCTACTACCTCATCACCACCACCATCCTCATCTCCCCACCAAAGGAGACTTGAGTACATGGGTATGGGCACTCTCCTTGGCTTTTGCCAAGCTTGGGGGAGATGCCATGGTATCGTATCACCATCACTTTTACTACCTTTACCTATCTGAGTTTGATCTTTACTTATATCATGAATTAGTTGAATAAAAGTTTAGCATGATCTATTATCGAGTGTTAGTTTCGTGATCTATCTATGTAATCGAGTGAGAGTTTTATAATAAAGTTTAGTTTCAGTTTTGCTTCTTTGCTTTTATGTTTCAATCAAAATAAAGGAAAATGATGAGAAAGATCATATGCTAATCTTATGGTAAGTAATGACATCACATAAGGAAAAGTACAAGTGGTAAAATTTGTTGAAAGTTGACAAACATAGCATTGGTCAATGATGCAACTCATGAAAGAATTAATAAGGGAAGAGAAGATTCACATGCAAATACACTATCTTGGACATCTTTTATGATTGTGAGCTCTCATAAATATTATATGCCAAAGTTGTTGACGTTGGGCAAGGAAGACAACATAATGATTTATCTATTTTCATATTCACATAGAAGTTATGTTGTCATAGATCCTTCAACATGTGGTGCTTGCCCAATATATTTACTAGCCAAAAATCCACACTAAGTAGAGATACTACTTGTGCATCCAAAAGCCCTTAAACCCAAAATCTTGTTTTGAGAGTCCACCGTACCTACCTATGGATTGAGAAAGATCCTTCAAGTAAGTTGTCATCAGTGCAATAAGGCAATAAAAATTGCTTCTAAATGTGTTTGACCATTTAGTGTAAGAGAAAATTGAGCGTTGTATGAACTTGTGATGGCAAAGTAATAAAAGCGACCGACTGCATAATAAAGGTTGCTATCAGAATGAGCAATATAACATGATGTTCTTTTGCATTAAGAGATTGAGCATACAAACCAAAAAGCGCATGGCAACCTCTGCTTCCCTCTATGAAGGGCATATCTGTTACTTTATGTATTTACTTTTCATGCAAGAGTCAAAGTGTTCTTCCCCATTCCTTTTTTATTTTTCTCTCTTTTTGCAAGCATCATGTGGTGGGGAAAGATCTAGGCACATATACCTTGTTGGATATGAGTGAGCATGAGTTATTAGGGTTGACATCACCCTTGAGGTGAATGAGTTGGGAGGCGAAATTATAAGCCCCTATCTTTCTATGTGTCTAGTTGAAACTTTTTGCTCATGTGTATACGGTGAGTGTTCGCAATCATAGACGGTTAAATGATGGTTGAGTATGTGGACTTGCCAAAAGTCTCCGATACAAGACCCTTCCTGAAAAGATGATGAATTGTAGTTGCAAAGTTGACCGAGAACATAGTTTGTTGGTTTTCAATAGAGTTTATGTTTTTTTACTTTGGTGTTGTGATGAATTGTTACTTGTTCATGAGAAGTTATATGATAAAGTTTTAATAATAAAGTTTGTCGCTATTATGATAATAAGCATGATTCTACTATGTCTATATTTTGATTTTATCGACACCTCTCTCTCTCTCTCTCTCTCTCTCTCTCTCTCTCTCTCTCTCTCTCTCTCTCTCTCTCTCTCTCTCTCTCTCTCTCTCTCTCTCTCTGAGCATGTGTTCATGTTTGTCAATATTGGTTTTTTGCTTGAGGGCAAGCGAGCTCTAAGCTTGGGGGAGTTGTTACGTCCATTTTGCATCATGTTTTTCCTACTGTTATTTACAATGTTTTTATGCATAATAATGCTTTATGGAGTAACTCTAATGCATTTTCTCTCATAATATGCACGGTCTACACAAAGAGGGAGAATGAAGAAAGCTGGAATTCTAGAACTGAAAAAGCTACTGTCGGTGCAACAAACCTTGGGTCTGTTGCCCAACTATGTACGGGAACAAGATCAAGACTAAAGCACCAGCCTAAGTCCGGGATTAAAGAACCAAGAGATTTGAAGAACCAACACGCAACTCAGAGGGACCAAGATCAAGCCAGAAGAGCAAGATATCGGCAAGAGAAGGGCCTCCCTTGCCGGGCAGGCGAGCCCGGCAAGGGATGAGGCCACCACCAGAAGCAAGCAATCAAGACTCCTCGGCAGAGCCTGCGGGGGGCTCACGGGGGTTGAACCACCCCGCCAACCACTCAAAACTTGACTCACGTCGTCAATCAGTGCGGTCTCAAGCCGCAAGGTGATTAAGTGGCAGCCATTCGCCACATGGCAGCCATTTCCTACAGAAGAAACCCATAGATGACACCCGTCCTGCGACGTGTCAAGAGAATAGGCGCGGAGCTGGCAAGATAGCCCAGCAGGCCTTGCCCGGCAACCAGTGATGTGACACTAAGCGGTGCATTTAATGCACCCTGTCAGCCGGCGGAGTTAGGTAAGATAGCACTATTCGCTATCATATCAGTAGATAATGACCACTTTGCCACTGTGGTGACCCCTTAATCTATAAAAGGAGGCCCATGACACACGTAGGAAGGGTTGGAAAGTTGATGAACCCAGGCCACCATACGCGCGTAGTCACTACAGCCCCGAGACAAACCCTGTCGGGCAAGTGTACTGCGCAACACCACACTCATTCCACCATCAATCCACCAAAGCAGGAGTAGGGTCTTACGCCTTGCGGTGGCCCAAACCTGGGTAAATTGCTTGTGTGCTCTCTGTGGTGCTGCCATGCGCTGATCTGCTCTTTGTGCAACGCGACGTCCCCCCGCCGAACCAGCAAGGGACCACCCGGTCCCATAGGTGGCCGCGGATATCCTGCAACATCTTTGGTGCGCCAGGTAGGGGGACCGCTTGCGCGAACCTGAAAGCGTGCGCAGTGCATCATCTTCATCGCCATCTTCATCTCCGACAACGCCATCGACCATGGCGCCTAAGAAGAAGTCCGACCCTTCGGCCCATCCGTCCACCTCGAAGGCTCCGCCGCCCGTGGCCTCTAGTGCCTTGGAGGGTGCGGAGGCGAGCGAGGACATGAACGCTGCTGGGGTGTGACTGGAGGAGGTGGCACCATCACCGCTCCCTCGCGGCCGACACGGGGGCTGAAGATGTCGGAGGAGAACAACGTCAGCAGCGTCTCGACGGTCATGCTCCACAAGGTGTGGACGAGGGGGTCACTCCGCTCGCACCCCTCCTCCCACCAGAGGGCACAGCCACAGTAACGGCGCTCAGTCCGGGGTGAGCCGTCGTCCTCCGGCCGCCCCTGCTGCAGGGGCAGTCATGGTGCATGTGTCTCCTCCGGGACGAGCTGACTAGACTGTTGCGCTCGACGGAGCCACTGACCCTCGAGCACCATTGCTGCGCAACCCCGCTGCCCAAGTGGTCGTCCCACAGCTGCGTGGACGCGGCACTAACGGTGTCACCTCCGCTGGCACCATCGGGAGCTAGGCAACGGTGCGGTCGACGTCATCAACATCTATGCCAAGCACAGCTACGGAGGCCATGGCGTGATCTCGGCTACTACTGAGGTTTCCGCCGGCAGCCGAGCAGATGGATGAATGGCGTGCCACCATCCAGAGCCTTCTCGGTTTCGCTGAGGCTGGGGGTTCGTGATGAGCTGGCCCACCACGACCTCCCCAAGCGACAGCAACCGCCCACACTGCTGGCCGAATGGAGGGGGCTGTCCTCACGATGCAGTCCCCACCACGGCAGCCGACGCGGGCGCAGCAGAATCAAGACCCCGATGACGTCTCGATGGCCTCTTCTAACCCTCAAGCACGTCTAGGCTAACATAGAGCCCCGGAGGATAGGCGGCGGGGAGACGCGCGCGTCGTCATGGATCGGCGCCCCGACAACCTCCGCCAGACCGACGGGTGCGGCGGCCTCAACGTCGACGAGCCTGCGCTTGGTGTTGCGGGTACCTGCCCTTTGAGACCGGTTGCCCTACCTTTACACGGGAGCTCTGGCAAGTCCGTTAGCCGTTCGTTTGCATGTTCAAGCCAGAGATACCTGAGAAGTACGATGGGAGGCTGAACCCAGCAGAGTTCGTGAGCATCTACACCATCGCTGTTCTGGCTGCCGGAGGAAGAGATGAGAAGGTGTTCGCCAACTACTTCCCTTTCGCTCTCAAGTCCAATGTGAGGTCTTGGCTGATGCACCTTCCGGAGAACTCCATTTCGTCATGGGCAGATCTGTGCCATGAGTTCATCGGTGCCTTCACCGGTGGCCACCAAGAGCCCGGCAGGCCCAGCAACCTGCAGCTTCTCCAGCAGAAGGAAGGAGAAACCCTCCATAAGTATTTACAGAGATTCGGTAAAGTTCATAGAAATATTCCAAGTATCCATCTGTCGGTGTCAAAACCGGCGGATCTCGGGTAGGGGGTCCCGAACTGTGCGTCAAGGTCGGATGGTAACAGGAGACAAGGGACACTTTGTTTTACCCAGGTTCGGGCCCTCTCGGTGGAGGTAAAACCCTACTCCTGCTAGATTAATATTGATGATATGGGTAGTACAAGAGTGGATCTACCACGAGATCAAGGAGGCTAAACTAGCCTATGGTATGATTGTGTATGATGATGGTTGTCCTACGGACTACAACCCTCCGGTTTATATAGACACCGGATAGGGTTAGGGTTACACAGAGTCAGTTACAATGGTAGGAGATCTCGAATATCCGCACTCCTAGCTTGCCTTCCACGCCAAGAAAAGATCCTTCCGGACACGGGACGAGGTCTTCAATCTTGTATCTTCATAGTCCTGGAGTAAGGCTGAAGGTATAGTCCGGCTATCCGAACACCCCCTAATCCAGGACTCCCTCAGTAGCCCCTGAACCAGGCTTCAATGACGACGAGTCCGGCGCGCAGATTGTCTTCGGCATTGCAAGGCGGGTTCCTCCTCCAAGTCCTTCAAGAAGATTATAAACACCAAAAATAGTGTCCGACTCTGCAAAATAAGTTTCCACATATTGCCATATAGAGAATAATATTAACACAAATCAAATCTGCTGACGTATTCCGCAGTGCGTCATAACACTGCGACCAAGCCTTCTATATAAATTGCTTTCATTGTTCCACCTCAGCTCGTTTAGCGAGGCGGTTTCCTTGGCATGTCTTGTCAAAGCAGAGATCATGTGCCCCTTTAACGGGATTCTCATTAATACGGACGTGGGTAACCCAACCACGCCATTTACCACGGCATTTGGGAGGCAAGTGAGTTTTATTAGGTAGGTGGGGACGCCTAACCGTACCTGCTTATATAAAGGGATAAGGAATCACCTTTTTAACCTACGCCTTCTTCCTCCTTTGCCAATCCATCTCTCGCGAACTCAAGCTCCAGCGCCCAAGTCCGCTCTTCCTTCCTCATCCTTCTCCAACAATGTACGGTGCGGGAGGCAAGTGGATGGTCTCCTCCGTTACGGAGGCTCAAGTAAAAAAGTTAAGGAAAGCCGAATACTTGTCCAAGGACATCCCGCATCGGCTTCCTGAGAAGGGGCAGCTTCTTCCTACCCCAAGGCCCCATGAGAGGGTAGTTTTTCTTCCCCACTTCCTCCGCGGACTGGGCTTTCCACTTCACCCATTTGTCCGGGGGCTCATGTTCTACTACGGCCTGGATTTCCATGATCTGGCCCCGAAATTTGTCCTCAACATCTCGGCGTTTATCGTCGTGTGTGAGGCCTTTCTCCGCGTCCGCCCCCACTTCGGCCTCTGGCTCAAGACCTTCAACGTCAAGCCCAAGGTGGTGTCCGGCACCCAGGCGGAGTGCGGAGGCGCTATGGTTGGCAAGATAGCCAACGTCCTCTGGTTCGATGGCTCCTTCGTGGAGTCCCTAAAGGGGTGGCAGGCCGGGTGGTTTTACATCACCGAGCCCCGCGATCCGAAATGGGTCGCGGCCCCCGAGTTCAGATCCGGACCCCCCACGCGGCTCATGTCCTGGAAAGAGACGGGCCTGTCGTGGGGCAATGAGGAAGAAGTGACTGGGCTGCAAACGTGCATCCAGTCCCTGGTGAACAAGCCAATCCGGCTTGTCAATATAGTCCAGGTCATGCTCGTTCGCCTGATCCTCCCGTGCCAAGAACGGGATTTTACTTTGTGGGAATTCGACCCGGCGCAGCACCAAACCCTCAGTAGGCTCTTCGACACGACGTATGAAGACGTCTGGAAGGTGCTAACCAAAGGCGCCGAGTCCCCCACATCCGCCTCCGAGGATCGCGGATACAGCTCGCAGCGTAACGCTAGCAAGGTAAGCTATCCATACCTTTGACAGGTTCGTTAAGCTCTTCTTCATAGATTAACTCTATGCGGGATCTAAACTCCCTTTACCTTTGACAGGCTTGGCAGGAGGTATCCGGACCAATTAACTGTCCGGCTCCTTTGACCGAAGACCCGGCCCCAGCTCTCTTGGTGAAGCTAATGGCTCCGGCACCTTACGTGGTGCCGGAGAGGAAGGCCAAGAAGAAGAAAACCACCGGGACTCGAAAAAGTTCCCGCAACATGGTGGTATCGGACTCGTCATCTGACGAGTCCGCAATGCTCTCCTCTCGTGAAAACGAGGAGGAGGAACAAGGAAGCTCTCCACCCCAGTGAGGGGAGCAAAGAGGAAGAAGGCCGCCCCAACAGGGGAGGCCAAGGGGTCGAGGAAAAGGGAAACCCCTCCGCTGGACTACTCCCACGACGCCGAAGAGGGCGGAGAGGAGTGGCTGGACCGAACCAAGCGTCCGGCGACATCGTAAGTGTTTACATACCAGAGTGACTCATAATATTCTTTTAATGCGCGGCTTTCCCTAATATTGAACGTAATTTATGTAGCCTGCCCTGGGCCGGACTCGACGATTCGTCGAGCGGCTCCCTGGATTCGTCGGACGTGAACTCTGTTCCGCCCGCGGTCTCCCCCTGTCGGGCGAACGATGCTGAAGTGGCGCCCCGCCAAGCTTCGGGGCAGGAGGAGATGGTCCTGGAAGATCCACAAGGCAATCCTCCAGACCCCAGGAGTAAAGGGGGAAAAAACCCCCAGGGCTCCGAGTCCGGCTTTGTGCCGGACACCGCGCCGGACTCGACAGTCCCGGTCCGCGGTGGGCGAACTCCTTCCAGGAGGAGTAAGCCGTCTGAGCCGGCGGCCTCCGTCCAACCGGAGGCGCCGGACAATCTGCTGGAGACGCTTAAGGGCGCCGCCATCGATGAGGAGCACCGTACTGTTATGAGTACGGTGATCCAAAGGGTTCAGTCCGCCAAGAGCGGACTGAATGAAGCTTGCGCTAGCCTTCTAACAGGCTTCGAGGTAAGTAAAAATATGTCAAATTATTTGCCACATAGACAGTAGCCCCTGAAGCTCTGTTTGGTGTTCGGAAAGAAAAGCCGGATAGAGGATCTAGTAATTTTCACAGGAGTCTAAAAAAAGGTCAAATATGCGTATGCAGGCTTCACTGCTGTCCACCGCCGCACTGACTGCGCAGGTGGATGTCCTTAAAAAGGACCTCGGGCGGACCAAGCAAGAGCTCGGCCTTGCCAAACGGCAGCTCGAGGAGAAGGAAGGTAAGAAATACCTAAAAAAGGTGCCTATAGAGAGGCTTGATTGCAGTAAGAAATAATCAGGATTGTACTGCTTATTGTAGGGGCCGCAACCGAGGTGGCAACCCTGAAGCAGGCGCTTGCAGAGGCCGAAAGAAAACGGCCGAGGAGCGCGCCGAGCGAGAAAGGCTTGGGGTTCAGGTCGACGAGGTGCAGCAAGAGCTGCAAGCTCTCATGACAAAACATGAGGGTTTGGAGCTCGAGTCAAAAACGCAAGCATCCGAGCTCGCGTCGGCCGTCGAGACCGCCAAGAGTGCCAAGGCCGAAGCCCAAAAGGCCCTCCAAGAGTTGGAGGAGGTGAAAAACATAGCAACGGGTAAGGCATTCTCAATGCGAAGTATGAATATAAAAGTAAACTACCTATTACTTACCCGAATCCGGAGTTCTCCAGGGGCGTTCGCCGATCTTCCCCGCAGCGTATCCGACGCAGCCGCGTTCTACCGAGCTGAAGAGGGCAGCTCGACGGAGAGTGTGTTCTGGTCTCAGTATTCTGAGGCCGGACACCCTGTGCCCTTAAGCGATCAGCTGAAACAGCTGGTCGAGCTCCACAAGGCGGCCGAACAGGCCATGAAGGGCTTGCTAGTTCGGCTGTGGCCTGGAGAGGCCCTGCCTGGGAGCTATTTTGGGCTAGTGCGGCGGCTGGTGGAGGCCTGTCCACGGCTTGAGGTCATCAAGCGCTCCGTCTGCATTGAAGGTGCCCGTAGGGCCCTTGCCCGTGTAAGGGTACACTGGGGTAAGCTGGACGGAGAGAAGCTGGTGATGGACGGGCCGCCGCAGGGGAAGGAGCATCGCAAGCCCGAGAACTACTACAAGGAAGTTCTTGCCGGAGCCCGCCTTGTCGCGGATGAATGTACTAAAGATGTAATATTTGAGTGAACTCGCTCGTTTGTATCATGTGCGCTGAAAACTTGTTCATATGCGCAAAGCAATGCTTATTTAATTTAAAATATTATTTTTTGTGCGGCCGTTTATCAAAATTTTGAGAGATGGCCAGTCGTCGTCTTCTGTCCCCATGCCACTAGTGCTGGGTGTTCGGGATAAACCTGAGGGCTCTTGTTCCCATAGTTGGGTCCTTCGAGGGAGGCGCTCAGCACAATGAACCAGGCAATCGGACTATAATGCTTGAACACTCTCACTTAGCCATAGAACGTTATAATTTTAAATTTCGGCGAAGCCCCTAGTTCGGAAGGCCGAATTCGGGGCGCTATCCACGCCTTTGGCCGGACATAGCCAGCTCCTCGCTCAAAGCGGCATAAGCCTTTAAGGACTCGAAAAACCTCTCGAACAGCGACCGGTCTCACGCCTTATCATGACAGTCTGTTTTAGCTTTCTCCACTGAGGTGCTCAACCCACCTGATCTGGGGCACAATCGCAGTGGTTCTCCTAGTGCTACCTTAGCCGATAAAGCGGAACGTAAGGCACCAAAACATAGGAGCCGGGCAAACCCAACATGTGACCAAAATCATGACTCGGAGCCGATGCATATAGTGCTATAAGTTCGGGGTGCCGCACTTATGAAAGTGTACGGACTTCTCACACCAGATAAAAGGGTAATGAAGCCCCTAGCGTGGTTTGCCGTACCATTGTGTACGGGTGCTATCATGTTATGTAATAAATATATATATATATATTCAAAAGAGGATAATGCAAAAAATAGACAAAAAGCTATGCACTGTTTTATAAAGAGGCTATGTGTCAAAGCCGAACGATACAAGTATTGCGATGAGCAAAAAAGATATTAGACTATTTAACATGTCCTGACCGGGCACAGGCCGCGGAATTTAGAAACAGATATATCGCTCGAAATAGAGACCACCTGAGAGTTCCGGAATGCGGCATAGCTTTGTCTGCTTTCCTGGATCTTGCATCGTCTGTGCGGCAACAATGCCGAACAGGTTATCCAGAGTATGGAGTCCTGAAAGTAAGAAAAGTAAAAAAGAAAAATCCGGCAGCCCCTAGTACGTTTGACGTCGTGTTATAGGCATGCCGTT
Organism: Aegilops umbellulata; assembly: GCA_032464435.1. Lineage (NCBI taxonomy): Eukaryota > Viridiplantae > Streptophyta > Magnoliopsida > Poales > Poaceae > Aegilops > Aegilops umbellulata. Next base: position 333,988,066 of record CP136054.1, on the reverse strand, counting down.
GATGTGCCCCTCCCCCTGTGCCCATGGAATTTTAAGGGCGTAATTGTGTACTCGAGGTACTTGCTCCGCTATGTTGCGATGGCTGGGGTCGGGGCCGTATTGCTATGCTTGCTCTGATTGTGCCAGGTGGTCTTGTTGCAGGTTACTCCGGGCGCGCTTTGCATTGTCCAGTTTTTTAACGGCCGGACTGGAGAGTTGCTTTAAAGGCTGCTTTGTACTTCCGCTGCGAGGGCCGCCGTGTGCTCCTCCGTACGGATGGAGCGTTCTGTGTTTCTGCTGACCGTAATTACTCCTCGAGGGCCTGGCATCTTGAGCTTGAGATATGCGTAGTGCGGCACCGCATTGAATTTAGCGAATGCGGTTCGTCCGAGCAGGGCGTGATAGCCACTGCGGAACGGCACTATATCGAAGATTAACTCTTCGCTTCGGAAGTTATCCGGAGATCCGAAGACCACATCAAGTGTTATCGAGCCTGTGCAATTGGCCTCTACACCTGGTATGACGCCTTTAAAGGTCGTCCTTGTGGGCTTGATCCTTGATGGATCTATGCCCATTTTCCGCACTGTATCCTGATAAAGCAGGTTCAGGCTACTGCCGCCGTCCATGAGGACTCTTGTGAGATGAAATCCGTCCACTATTGGGTCGAGGACCAGTGCGGCAAAACCGCCATGACGGATGCTAGTGGGGTGGTCCCTTCTATCGAAAGTGATCGGCAGGAGGACCATGGGTTGAACTTTGGGGCGACTGGCTCCATCGCGTATACATCCTATAGCGCACGCTTCCTCTCCCGCTTGGGAATGTGGGTCGCGTATATCATGTTCACCGTCCGCACTTGTGGGGGAAACCCTTTCTGTCCATTGTTGTTCGGCGGCCTGGGCTCCTCCTCGTCATCGCTGTTCAGCCCCTTGTCCTTGTGTTCGGCTCTTAACTTGCCTGTCTGCTTGAACACCCAACAATCCCTGTTGGTGTGATTGGCTGGCCTTTCGTGGGTGCCATGAATCTGGCACGAGCGGTCGAGTATCCGGTCCAAACTGGATGGGCCCTGGGTATTCTTTTTAAATGGCTTTTTCCGCTGACCGGATTTATAGCCTCTGAATCCGGCATTAACTGCCGTATCCTCATTGCTGTCGCTGCTAACGCGGCGCTTTTGATTATTTCGACGTGACCTACCACTTTTGTCCTTGGTATCCGAATTACCGGGCTTCTTCGATAAGTTGTTGCTGTGAGCTAGCCAGCTATCTTCGCCCGCGCAAAAGCAGGTCATGAGTGTCGTGAGGGCTGCCATGGTTTTCAGCTTTTCCTGTCCCAGGTGCCGGGCAAGCCACTCGTCGCGGATGTTATGTTTGAAGGCTGCTAGGGCCTCTGCGTCCAGACAAACGACTATCTGATTTTTCTTTGTTAGGAACCGTGTCCAGAATTGCCTGGCCGATTCTTCTGGCTGCTGAATTATGTGGCTTAGGTCGTCGGCGTCCGGTGGCCGCACATAGGTCCCCTGAAAGTTGTCGAGGAATGCGGCTTCCAGGTCCTCCCAAGAACCGATTGAGTCCGCTGGTAGGCTGTTAAGCCAGTGCCGGGCTGGTCCTTTAAGCTTAAGGGGTAGGTATTTGATGGCGTGCAGATCATCGCCACGTGCCATGTGGATGTGAAGGAGATAATCCTCAATCCATACTGCCGGATCTGTGGTACCATCGTACGACTCGATATTGACGGGTTTAAAACCCTCTGGGATTTTATGATCCATTACTTCGTCTGTGAAGCATAGTGGTTGTGCGGCGCCCCTGTACTGGGCAATGTCACGACGCAGCTCGGAAGAGCTGTGCCTGCTGTGTTCGGCCCGGCCGGATTTATTGTGTCCGGAGTGAAGATCATCACGTGTCGTCGGGCGTCCGCGCGATCCATAGATCGATCTTGTTTGCTTTGCTTTATCCTCTAGTATGTCTCACAGGTCTGGCTCGTTTTCCCGTGCCTTATTTGAACAGCACCGGGGCATGGCTTGCTTAAGGGTTCGACAGGCCTCTCTGTCACGGCCACGGGGTGGCCGGTCTGCCATGTCATATGCTTCCCCCTCTGATTGGGGTAGCGGCCTGCGCTTAGGATAATTTTTGGAGGGGCGCCCGAGTTCATACTCTTCGGCCGCAAGGACTTCAGTCCATCTATCAGCTAGCAAATCTTGATCAGCTCTAAGCTGTTGCTGCTTTTTCTTTAGGCTGTTGGCCGTGGCTAGAAGCCTGCGTTGAAAACGCTCTTGTTCGGCGGGGTCTGATGGTATGACAAATTCGTCGTCGTCGAGGCTTGCCTCGTCTTCGGAGGGAGGCATGTAGTTATCATCCTCAACCTCTTGCTTTGCCGCTTTCTCCTGAGGGCTGGCTTTTCCATCTTCCTGCGCCGAATCTTGCTGGTTCTGGTGTTCTTCGGTGCTGTCCGGGGTAGTATTATCTCCCGTGCGGGAATCACCGTTTCTGCTATGGCGGGATTTAGAGCGGCGTCGTTGGCGCCGGCGTTTTGGCGGTTTATTCGAGTTGTCGTCTTCCATTGTTCCATCGCCATCCGCATCCTTTGGAGCATCCACCATATATATGTCATATGACGAGGTGGCGGTCCAGCGCCCTACAGGTGCTGGCTCTTGTTCGTCTCCTCCTTCGTCGTCCATACCGTCGAAGTCTTCGGAGCCGAAGTCAAGCATGTCGGTTAAATCGTCGACAGTGGCTATTAAGTGGGTGGTCGGTAGGCTTTGAATTTCTTCATTGTCCGAATCCCAACCTCGCAGACCATAGTCCAGCCTAGGCTCTCCTGATAAAGAGAGAGACTTGAGAGAATTCAGGATATCACCGAAAGGTGAGCACTGAAAGATGTCCGTGGCGGTGAACTCCATTACAGGCGCCCAATCAGATTCGATCGGCGGGGGCACGGAAGGCCCGGAGTTCAGAGAAGAGTCTGGCTCCTTGGAGTCCTGGGCCGTGCGGCGTACGGGGCTAGCGTTCGGCTCGATCGCCTTTGAGATTGCAGCCCCCGAGGTGACGTACAACCGTTCATCCTCGGAGAACGCAGCGGGCTCTGAGTCAAGGATCGGGGCCGGAGCGTGTGCGGCCTCCAGGGTACTATTCAGAGGCAGAGCTATATCATGCCCCTCGAAATAGTGCGACGCGCTTGGCTGTGGCTCGAACCCGTCGAAGATCAAGTCTCCGCGGATATCAGCCGTGTAGTTTAAGCTTTCAAACCTGACTTGATGGCCAGGGGCGTAGCTTTCGATCTGCTCCAGATGACCAAGCGAATTGGCCCGCAGAGCGAAGCCGCCGAAGACGAAGATTTGTCCGGGGAGGAAAGTCTCACCCTGGACCCCATCGTTGTTGATGATCAAAGGAGCCATCGGGCCTAAAAGCGACGACACAGAGGAAATCTCAATGAAAGCACCAATGTCGGTGTCAAAACCGGCGGATCTGAGGTAGGGGGTCCCGAATTGTGCGTCAAGGTCGGATGGTAACAGGAGACAAGGGACACTTTGTTTTACCTAGGTTCGGGCCCTCTCGATGGAGGTAAAACCCTACTCCTGGTAGATTAATATTGATGATATGGGTAGTACAAGAGTGGATCTACCACGAGATCAAGGAGGCTAAACTAGCCTATGGTATGATTGTGTATGATGATGGTTGTCCTACGGACTACAACCCTCCGGTTTATATAGACACCGGATAGGGTTAGGGTTACACAGAATCGGTTACAATGGTAGGAGATCTCGAATATCCGCACGCCTAGCTTGCCTTCCACGCCAAGAAAAGATCCTTCCGGACACGGGACGAAGTCTTCAATCTTGTATCTTCATAGTCCTGGAGTCCGGCTGAAGGTATAGTCCGGCTATCCGAACACCCCCTAATCCAGGACTCCCTCACCATCCGGCAGCCGTTATAGCAGCCTTCCAGTCCAATGTGTGAAACCGTCGCATTCGTTCTAAGATGAATGTGCGGTTGCCCAAGACTATGAAGGAGCTGTGCACACTGGTGGATAAGTGTGCTTGAATGGAGGAAGGAAGGAAGTTCCCCAGAGAGGAGGATTGCATCAATGTTGATTTGGAGGATGAGGATGAATCAACCAGTTAGAGAAAGAGCAAGAAGCGCAATAAGCAGCCAAGGGATAAGGCACTAATGACTGTGGAAGGATCAGGCACACCTAGTACCAGCAAGAGGGTCAAGGTTGAGGCCCCGTCAAGGAAGCTGCCATGTCTGCTGCCTGCCGGGAAGCCGCCGCTACCGAAAAAGTTGGGAAAGGTGATGGGCCGTACTACAAGATCCACCGGACCATGGGCCACGACCTTCAGGAGTGTTATCAGGTTGAGCAGCTCCTCAAGAAACAGAGGGCAAAGTATGATAAGCGTGATAAGGAGAAAGGTCAGAACGCTGCTGGCGGTAAGGGCCGAGGCGGTGAAGCAAATCGCCCCGGCAAACCCTTTTGGAACCAAGGAAAACCCGCCAGGGGTCAAGAGAAGGAATTTTAGGAATTTCAGAAGGCCACTGACGCCCTATGCATTGATGGAGGTGCATCTTTGCACACCTCTCATCACCAACTCAGGCGATGGGCACGAGAGGTCAATGCTGTGGAATGCTACCTCTTGAGCAATGCGTTGGATTTCCCCGAAGAGGACAGGATGATGCAGCAAAGTAGCGTAAGTATTTCCCTCAGTTTTTGAGAACCAAGGTATCAATCCAGTAGGAGGGCACGCGTGAGTCCCTCGTACCTACACAAAACAAATAGCTCAACGCAACCAACACGATTAGGGGTTGTCAATCCCTTCACGGTCACTTATGAGAGTGAGATCTGATACAGATGATAGATAATATTTTTGGTATTTTTGATATAAAGATGCAAAGTAAAATAAAAGGCAAAGTAGAAAGCAAAGCAATAATAAAGTGATTGGAGATTGATATGATGAGAATAGACCCGGGGGCCATAGGTTTCACTAGTGGCTTCTCTCGAGAGCATAAGTATTTCTATGGTGGGTGAACAAATTACTGTTGAGCAATTGACAGAATTGAGCATAGTTATGAGAATATCTAGGTATGATCATGTATATAGGCATCACGTCCGAGACAAGTAGACCGACTCCTGCCTGCATCTACTACTATTACTCCACTCATCGACCGCTATCCAGCATGCATCTAGAGTATTAAGTTGATGAAAACAGAGCAACGCCTTAAGCAAGATGGCATGATGTAGAGGAATAAATTCATGCAATATGATAAATACCCCATCTTGTTATCCTCGATGGCAACAATACAATACGTGCCTTGCTTCCCCTACTGTCACTGGGAAAGGACACCGCAAGATTGAACCCAAAGCTAAGCACTTCTCCCATTACAAGAAAAACCAATCTAGTAGGCCAAACCAAACTGATAATTTGAAGAGACTTGCAAAGATAACCAATCATACATAAAAGAATTCAGAGAAGATTCAAATATTGTTCATAGATAAACTTGATCATAAACCCACAATTCATCGGTCTCAGCAAACACACCGCAAAAAGAAGATTATATCGAATAGATCTCCACGAGAGAGGGGGAGAACATTGTATTGAGATCCAAAAAGAGAGAAGAAGCCATCTAGCTACTAACTATGGACCCGAAGGTCTGAGGTAAACTACTCACACTTCATCGGAGGGGCTATGGTGATGATGTAGAAGCCCTCCATGGTGGATTCCCCTTCCGGCGGAGCTCCGGAACAGGCCCCAAGATGGGATCTCGTGGGTACAGAAGGTTGCGGCGGTGGAATTAGGTTTTTGGCTCTGTTTCTAATAGTTTGGGGGTACGTAGGTATATATAGGAGGAAGGAGTACGTCGGTGGAGCTTCGAGGGGCCCACGAGGCAGGGGGCGCGCCCTCCACCCTCCTGACTGCCTCTCTTATTTCTTGATAGAGGGTCCAAGTCTCCCGGATCTTAACTGATGAGAAAATCACATTCCCGAAGGTTTCATTCCGTTTGGACTCCATTTGATATTTCGTTTCTTCGAAACACTGAAATAGGCAAAATAACAGCAATTCTGGGTTGGGCCTCCGGTTAATAGGTTAGTCCCAAAAGTAATATAAAAGTGGAAAATAAAGCCCAATATAGTCCAAAACAGTAGATAATATAGCATGGAGCAATAAAAAATTATAGATATGTTGGAGACGTATCAGGCATCCCCAAGCATAATTCCTGCTCGTCCTCGAGTAGGTAAATGATAAAAAGAGAATTTTTTATGCGGAGTGCTACTTGGCATAATTTCAATGTAAATCTTCTCAATTGTGGTATGAATGTTCAGATCCGAAAGATTGAAGAGAAAAGTTCATATTGACATAGAAATAATAATACTTCAAGCATACTAACAAAGCAATTATGTCTTCTCAAAGTAACATGGCCAAAGAAAGTTTATCCCTACAAAATCATATAGTTTAGTCATGCTCCATTTTCGTCACACAAGAATGCTCTCATCATGCACAACCCCGATGAAAAGCCAAGCAATTGTTTCATACTTTAATAATCTCATACTCATAAATCTTCACGCAATACATGAGTGTGAGCCATGGATATAGCACTATGGGTGGAATAGAATATGATGATGGGGGTTATATGGAGAAGACAAAAAAGGAGAAGATCTCACATCGACGAGGCTAATCAATGGGCTATGGAGATGCCCATCGATTGATGTTAATGCAAGGAGTAGGGATTGTCATGCAACGGATGCACTTGAGATATAAATGTATGAAAGTTCAACAAAAGAAACTAAGTGGGTGTGCATCCAACTTGCTTGCTCATGAAGACCTAGGGCATTTGAGGAAGCCCATCATTGAAATATACAAGCCAAGTTCTTATAATGAAAGATTCCCACTAGTATATGAAAAAGACAAAACAAGAGACTCTCTATCATGAAGATTATGGTGCTACTTTGAAGCACAAGTGTGGAAAAAAATGATAGTAGCTTTGCCCCTTTTATTTTCTTTTTTCTTTTTTTTGGGGCCTTCTTTTTTTGGCCTTTATCTTTTCTTTTTATTGGGACAATGCTCTATTGAATGATGATCATGACACTTCTATTTATTTACAACTCAATGATTACAACTCGATACTAGAACAAAGTATGACTCTATATGAATGCCTCCGGCGGTGTACCGGGATATTCAATGAATCAAGAGTGACATGTATGAAAGAATTATGAACGGTGGCTTTACCACAAATACTATGTCAACTACACGATCATGCTAAGAAATATGACAATGATGAATGTGTCATGAAGAACGGTATGGTGGAAAGTTGCATGGCAATATATCTCGAAATGGCTATGGAAATGCCATAATAGGTAGGTATGGTGGCTGTTTTGAGGAAGATATAAGGAGGTTTATGTGTGAAAGAGCGTATCATATCACGGGGTTTGGATGCACCAGCGAAGTTTGCACCAACTCTCAATGTGAGAAAGGGCAATGCACGGTACCGAAGAGGCTAGCGATGATGGAAGGGTGAGAGTGCGTATAATCCATGGACTCAACATTAGTCATAAAGAACTCATATACTTATTGCAAAAATCTACAAGTCATCAAAAACCAAAGCATTACGTGCATGCTCCTAGGGGGATAGATTGGTAGGAAAAGACCATCGCTCGTCCCCGACCGCCACTCGTAAGGAGGACAATCAAATAACACCTCATGTTTCAAATTTGTTACATAAGATTTACCATACGTGCATGCTACAGGACTTGCCAACTTCAACACAAGCACTTCTCAAATTCACAATTACTCTACTAGCACGACTTTGATATTATCACCTCCATATCTCAAAACAATTATCAAGCATCAAACTTTTCTTAGTATTCAACGCACTCAAAAGAAAGTTTTACAAATCTTGAATACCAAGCATATTATTATTATTAAGAAAATTACCATGCTCTTTAAGACTCTCAAAATAATATAAGTGAAGCATGAGAGACCAATAGTTTCTATAAAACAAAACCACCACCGTGCTCTAAAAGATATAAGTGAAGCACTAGAGTCAAACTATATAGCTCAAAAGGTATAAGTGAAGCACATAGAGTATTCTATCAAATTCCAATTCATGTATAGCTCTCTCAAAAGGTTTGAACAGAAAGGATGATTGTGGCAAACTAAAAAGCAAAGACTCAAACAACGCTCCAAGCAAAACACATATCATGTGGTGAATAAAAATATAGCTCCAAGTAAAATTACCGATGGAAGTAGACGAAAGAGGGGATGCCTTCCGGGGCATCCCCAAGATTTGAATTTTTGGTGTCCTTGGATTATCTTGGGGGTGCCATGGGCATCCCCAAGCTTAGGCTCTTGCCACTCCTTGTTCCATAATCCATCAAAAGAATTTACCCAAAACGTGAAAACTTCACAACACAAAACTCAACAGAAATCTCGTGAGCTCTATTAGCGAAAGAAAACAAAAGACAACTTCAAGGTACTGTAATGAACTAATTATTTATTTATATTGGTGTTAAACCTACTGTATTCCAATTTCTCTATGGATTATAAACTATTTTACTAGCCATAGATTCATCAAAATAAGCAAACAACACACGAAAAACAGAATCTGTCAAAAACAGAACAGTTTGTAGTAATCAATAACTAACGCAAACTTCTGGAACTCCAAAAAATCAGACAAAATAGGACGACCTAGGCAATTTTTTTATTGATCAGAAGAAATTGGAATCAGTATTTTATCGCATTCTGGTGATTTATAACAAGTGTTTTCGTGAACAGAAAGTTTCTGGAAATTACAGCAAGATCAAATAACTATCATCCAAGAAGATCCTATAGGTTTAACTTGGCACAAACACTAATTAAAAGATAAAACCACATCTAAACAGAAGGTAGATGGATTATTTATTACTAAGCAGCAAGGAAAAATATTGGGTTGTCTCCCAACAAGCGCTTTCGTTTAACGCCCCTAGCTAGGCATTGAGATTTCAATGATGCTCACAAGAAAGAAAAGAATTGAGGCACAAAGAGAGCATCATAAAACATGTGACAAACACATCTAAGTCTAACATACTTCCTATGCATAGGCAACTTATAGGAAAACAAATTATCAATGCAAGCAAAAACTAGCATATGCAAGGAAGCGGAAAGAAACAATAGCAATCTCAACATAACAAGAGGTAATTTAGTAACATGAAAATTTCTACAACCATATTTCCCTCTCTCATAATAATTACATGTAGGATCATAAGAAAATTCAACAATATAGTTATCACATAACATATTCTCAACACGATCCACATGCATGCGAAGTTGACACTCTTCCAAAATAGTGGGATTATCATTAACTAAAGTCATGATTTCTCCAAGCCCACTTTTCTCAAAAAATTCATAAGATTGAATGTTATCCAAATATGTGGGATCTAAAGTTGACACTCTTCCAAACCCACTTTCAATATTATTGCAAACACTATCATCAATCTTATATTCATCATGGGGCTTAAATAAATTTTCAAGATCATAAGAAGAATCTCCCCAATCATGACTATTGGACATAGAAAAACTAGCATCCCCAAGCTTAGGGTTTTGCATATTATAAACATACTTTACATCAATAGAATTTATAATAAAATCATTGCAACCATGCTTTTTATTCAAAGATCTATCGTGAAGCACTTTATCACAATTTTCAGATTTATGGATTGCAGGCAAAAGCTTATAAAGATAATCTAGTGCATCTAAATCACTATGAATTGGTTCATCATAATTGGATCTCTTAAAAAGATTGGCAAGCGGATGAGGATCCATAGATATTAGCTTCTCTGTTTAGGAATAAATACTCAACTATTTCAACCAAACGAGCAAACGAGCCAAGTAAGACATCAAGGCAAACAAAAAGACGAACGGAAAAGAGAGGGCAAATAAAACGGCAAGGGTGAAGTGGGGGAGAGGAAAACGAGAGGCAAATGGCAAATAATGTAGTGCGAGAGATAAGTGATTGTGATGGGTACTTGGTATGTTGACTTTTGCGTAGACTCCCCAGCAACGGCGCCAGAAATTCTTCTTGCTACCTCTTGAGCACTGCGTTGGATTTCCCCAAAGAAGAGAGGATGATGCAGCAAAGTAGCATAAGTATTTCCCTCAGTTTTTGAGAACCAAGGTATCAATCCAGTAGGAGGCCACGCGCGAGTCCCTCGTACCTACACAAAACAAATAGCTCAACGCAACCAACGCAATTAGGGGTTGTCAATCCCTTCACGGTCACTTACGAGAGTGAGATCTGATAGAGATGATAGATAATATTTTTGGTATTTTTGATATAAAGATGCAAAGTAAAATATAAGGAAAAGTAGAAAGAAAAGCAATAATAAAGTGAATGGAGATTGATATGATGAGAATAGACCCGAGGCCATAGGTTTCACTAGTGGCTTCTCTCGAGAGCATAAGTATTTCTACGGTGGGTGAACAATTGACAGAATTGAGCATAGTTATGAGAATATCTAGGTATGATCATGTATATAGGCATCACGTCCGAGACAAGTAGATCGACTCTTGCCTGCATCTACTACTATTACTCCACTCATCGACCACTATCCAGCATGCATCTAGAGTATTAAGTTAATGAAAACAGAGTAACGCCTTAAGCAAGATGACATGATGTAGAGGAATAAATTCATGCAATATGATAAATACCCCATCTTGTTATCCTCGATGGCAACAATACAATATGTGTCTTGCTGCCCCTACTGTCACTGGGAAAGGACAACGCAAGATAGAACCCAAAGCTAAGCACTTCTCCCATTGCAAGAAAAACCAATCTAGTAGGCCAAACCAAACTGATAATTCGAAGAGACTTGCAAAGATAACCAATCATACATAAAAGAATTCAGAGGAGATTCAAATATTGTTCATAGATAAACTTGATCATAAACCCACAATTCATCAGTCTCAACAAACACACCGCAAAAAGAAGATTACATCGAATAGATCTCCACGAGAGAGGGGGAGAACATTGTATTGACATCCAAAAAGAGAGAAGAAGCCATCTAGCTACTAACTATGGACCCGAAGGTATGAGGTAAGCTACTCACACTTCATCGGAGGGGCTATGGTGATGATGTAGAAGCCCTCCATGGTGGATTCCCCTTCTGGCGGAGCTCCGGATGTTGGGGAACGTAGTAATTTCAAAAAAATTCCTACGCACACGCAAGATCATGGTGATGTATAGCAACAAGAGGGGAGAGTGTTGTCTACGTACCCTCGTAGACCGAAGCGGAAGCGTTGACACAACGTAGAGGAAGTAGTCGTACGTTCTCCTCGCGATCCAACCGATCACAGCATCGTTACTCCGGCACCTCCGAGTTCTTGGCACACGTTCAGCTCGATGACGATCCCCGGGCTCCGATCCAGCAAAGCGTCGAGGAAGAGTTCCGTCAGCACGACGGCGTGGTGACGATCTTGATGTGTTACTGGTGCAGGGCTCCGCCTAAGCACTGCAACGATATGATCGAGGTGGAATTTGGTGGAAGGGGGCACCGCACACGGCTAAGGAACGATCCGTAGATCAACTTGTGTGTTTCTGGGGTGCCCCCTGCCCCCGTATATAAAGGAGCCAAGGGGGAGGGGCTGGCCGGCCAAGCTAGGCGCGCCAGGAGAGTCCTACTCCCTCTGGGAGTAGGATTCCCCCCCCCCCCCCAATCCTAGTTGGACTAGGATTCTCCAAGGGGGAGAGAGAGAGAGAGGGGGCGCCCACCTCTCCTAGTCCTAATAGGACTAGGGGAAGGGGGAGGCGCGCAGCCCCTAGGGCAGCCCTCTCACCTCTCCTCCAAGGCCCATGTTGGCCCATTATGCTCCCGGGGGGGTTCCGGTAACCCTCCCGGTATTCCGGTAAAATCCTGATTTCACCTGGAATGCATCCGATGTCCAAACATAGGCTTCCAATATATAATTCTTTATGTCTCGACCATTTTGAGACTCCTCGTCACGTCCGTGATCACAACCGGGACTCCGAACTCCTTCGGTACATCAAAATGCATAAACTCATAATAACTGTCATCGTAACGTTAAGCGTGCGGACCCTACGGTTCGAGAACAATGTAGACATGACCGAGACACGTCTCCGGTCAATAACCAACAGCGGGACCTGGATGCCCATATTGGCTCCTACATATTCTACGAAGATCTTTATCGGTCAGACCGCATAACAACATACGTTGTTCCCTTTGTCATCGGTATGTTACTTGCCCGAGATTCGATCGTCGATATCCAATACCTAGTTCAATCTCGTTACCGGCAAGTCTCTTTACTCGTTCTGTAATACATCATCTCGCAACTAACTCATTGGTTGCAATGCTTGCAAGGCTTTATGTGATGTGCATTACCGAGAAGGCCCTGAGATACCTCTCCGACAATCGGAGTGACAAATCCTAATCTCGAAATACGCCAACCCAATATGTACCTTCGGAGACACCTGTAGAGCACCTTTATAATCACCCAGTTACGTTGTGACGTTTGGTAGCACGCAAAGTGTTCCTACGGTAAATGGGAGTTGCATAATCTCATAGTTAAAGGAACATGTATAAGTCATGGACAAAAGCAATAGCAACATACTAAACGATCGGGTGCTATGCTAATGGAATGGGTCATGTCAATCAGATCATTCAACTAATGATGTGATCTCGTTAATCAAATAACAACTCTTTGTTCATGGCTAGGAAACATAACCATCTTTGATTAATGAGCTAGTCAAGTAGAGGCATACTAGTGACACTCTGTTTGTCTATGTATTCACACATGTATTATGTTTCCAGTTAATACAATTCTAGCATGAATAATAAACATTTATCATGATATAAGGAAATAAATAATAACTTTATTATTGCCTCTAGGGCATATTTCCTTCAGTCTCCCACTTGCACTAGAGTCAATAATCTAGATTACAAAGTAATGATTCTAACACCCATGGAGTTTTGGTGCTGATCATGTTTTGCTCGTGGAAGAGGCTTAGTCAACGGGTCTGCAACATTCAGATCCGTATGTATCTTGCATATCTCTATGTCTCCCACCTGGACCAAATCCCGGATGGAGTTGAAGCGTCTTTTGATGTGTTTGGTTCTTTTGTGAAATCTGGATTCCTTTGCCAAGGCAATTGCACCAGTATTGTCACAAAAGATTTTCATTGGACCCGATACGCTAGGTACAACACCTAGATCGGATATGAACTCCTTCATCCAGACTCCTTCATTAGCTGCTTCCGAAGCGGCTATGTACTCAGCTTCACATGTAGATCCCGCCACGACGCTTTGTTTAGAACTGCACCAACTGACAGCTCCACCGTTTAATGTAAATACGTATCCGGTTTGCGATTTGGAATCGTCCGGATCAGTGTCAAAGCTTGCATCGACGTAACCGTTTACGACGAGCTCTTTGTCACCTCCATAAATGAGAAACATATCCTTAGTCCTTCTCAAGTACTTAAGGATGTTCTTGACCGCTGTCCAGTGATCCACTCCTGGATTACTTTGGTACCTGCCTGCTAAACTTACAGCAAGGCACACATCAGGTCTAGTACACAGCATTGCATAAATGATAGAGCCTATGGCTGAAGCATAGGGAACATTTTTCATTTTTCCTCTATCTTCTGCGGTGGTCGGGCATTGAGTCTTACTCAACTTCACACCTTGTGCCACAGGCAAGAACCCTTTCTTTGCCTGATCCATTTTGAACTTTTTCAAAATTTTGTCAAGGTATGTGCTTTGTGAAAGTCCTATTAAGCGTCTTGATCTATCTCTATAGATCTTAATGCCCAATATGTAAGCAGCTTCACCGAGGTCTTTCATTGAAAAACTCTTATTCAAGTATCCCTTTATGCTATCCAGAAATTCTATATTATTTCCGATCAGTAATATGTCATCCACATATAATATCAGAAATGCTACAGAGCTCCCACTCACTTTCTTGTAAATACAGGCTTCTCCAAAAGTCTGTATAAAACCAAATGCTTTGATCACACTATCAAAGCGTTTATTCCAACTCCGAGAGGCTTGCACCAGTCCATAAATGGATCGCTGGAGCTTGCACACTTTGTTAGCTCCCTTCGGATCGACAAAACCTTCTGGTTGCATCATATACAACTCTTCTTCCAGAAATCCATTCAGGAATGCATTTTTGACATCCATTTGCCAAATTTCATAATCATAAAATGCGGCAACCGCTAACATGATTCGGACAGACTTAAGCATCGCTACAGGTGAGAAAGTCTCATCGTAGTCAATCCCTTGAACTTGTCGAAAACCTTTTGCAACAAGTCGAGCTTTATAGACAGTAACATTACCATCAGCGTCAGTCTTCTTCTTAAAAATCCATTTATTCTCAATTGCTTGCCGATCATCGGGCAAGTCAACCAAAGTCCATACTTTGTTCTCATACATGGATCCCATCTCAGATTTCATGGCCTCAAGCCACTTTGCGGAATCTGGGCTCACCATCGCTTCTTCATAGTTCGTAGGTTCATCATGGTCTAGTAACATGACTTCCAAAATAGGGTTACCGTACCACTCTGGTGCGGATCTTACTCTGGTTGATCTACGAAGTTCAGTAGAAACTTGATCTGAAGTTTCATGATCATTATCATTAGCTTCCTCCCTATTTGATGTAGGTGTCACAAAAACAGATTTCTGTGATGTACTACTTCTCAATAAGGGAGTAGATACTGTTATCTCAACAAGTTCTACTTTCCTCCCACTCACTTCTTTCGAGAGAAACTCCTTCTCTAGAAAGTTTCCGACTTTAGCAACAAAAATTTTGCCTTCGGATATGTGATACAAGGTATACCCAATAGTCTCCTTTGGGTATCCTATGAAGACACATTTTTCCGATTTGGGTTCGAGCTTATCAGGTTGAAGCTTTTTCACATAAGCATCGCAGCCCCAAATTTTAAGAAACGACAACTTTGGTTTCTTGCCAAACCACAGTTCATAAGGTGTCGTCTCAACGGATTTTGATGGTGCCCTATTTAACGTGAATGCGGCCGTCTCTAGAGCATAACCCCAAAAGGATAGCGGTAAATCGGTAAGAGACATCATAGATCGCACCATATCCAGTAAAGTACGATTACGACGTTCGGACACACCATTACGTTGTGGTGTTCCGGGTGGCGTGAGTTGCGAAACTATTCCGCATTGTTTCAAATGTAGACCAAACTCGTAACTCAAATATTCTCCTCCACGATCAGATCATAGAAACTTTATTTTCTTGTTACGATGATTTTCCACTTCACTCTGAAATTCTTTGAACTTTTCAAATGTTTCAGACTTGTGTTTCATTAAGTAGATATACCCATATCTGCTTAAATCATCAGTGAAGGTGAGAAAATAATGATATCCGCCACGAGCCTCAACATTCATTGGACCACATACATCAGTATGTATGATTTCCAATAAATCTGTTGCTCTCTCCATAGTACCGAAGAACGGTGTTTTAGTCATCTTGCCCATAAGGCACGGTTCGCAAGTGCCAAGTGATTCATAATCAAGTGACTCCAAAAGTCCATCAGTATGGAGTTTCTTCATGCGTTTTACACCGATATGACCTAAACGGCAGTGCCACAAATAAGTTGCACTATCATTATCAACTCTGCATCTTTTGGCTTCAACATTATGAATATGTGTATTACTACTATCGAGATTAAGTAAGAACAAACCACTCTTTAATGGCGCATGACCATAAAAGATATTACTCATATAAATGGAACAACCATTATTCTCTGATTTAAATGAATAACCGTCTCGCATCAAACAAGATCCAGATATAATGTTCATGCTCAACGCTGGTACTAAATAACAATTATTTAGATCTAATATTAATCCCGAAGGTAGATGTAGAGGTAGCGTGCCGACCGCGATCACATCGACTTTGGAACCATTTCCCACGCGCATCGTCACCTCGTCCTTAGCCAATCTTCGCTTAATCCGTAGCCCCTGTTTTGAGTTGCAAATATTAGCAACAGAACCAGTATCAAATACCCAGGTGCTACTGCGAGAATTAGTAAGGTACACATCAATAACATGTATATCATATATACCTTTGTTAACCTTGCCATCCTTCTTATCCGCCAAATACTTGGGGCAGTTCCGCTTCCAGTGACCAGTCTGCTTGCAATAGAAGCACTCAGTTTCAGGCTTAGGTCCAGACTTGGGTTTCTTCTCTTGAGTAGCAACTTGCTTGCTGTTCTTTTTGAAGTTCCCCTTTTTCTTCCCTTTGCCCTTTTTCTTGAAACTAGTGGTTTTGTTAACCATCAACACTTGATGCTCCTTTTTGATTTCTACCTCCGCGGCTTTTAGCATCGCGAAGAGCTCGGGCATAGTTTTGGTCATCCCTTGCATATTATAGTTCATCACGAAGCTCTTGTAGCTTGGTGGCAGTGATTGGAGAATTCTGTCAATGACGCAATCATCCGGAAGATTAACTCCCAGTTGAATCAAGTGATTGTTATACCCAGACATTCTGAGTATATGCTCACTGACAGAACCGTTCTCCTCCATTTTACAGCTATAGAACTTATTGGAGACTTCATATCTCTCAATCCGGGCATTTGCTTGAAATATTAACTTCAACTCCTGGAACATCTCATATGCTCCATGGTGTTCAAAACATCGTTGAAGTCCCGGTTCTAAGCCGTAAAGCATGGCACACTGAAGTATAGAGTAGTCATCAGCTTTGCTTTGCCAGACGTTCACAACATCTGGCGTAGCTCTTGCACCAGGCCTGGCACCCAGCGGTGCTTCTAGGACGTAATTCTTCTGTGCAGCAATGAGGATAATCCTCAAGTTACGGACCCAGTCCGTGTAATTGCTACCATCATCTTTCAACTTTGCTTTCTCAAGGAACGCATTAAAATTCAACGGAACAACAGCACGAGCCATCTATCTACACAACATAGACAAGCAAGATACTATCAGGTACTAAGTTCATGATAAATTTAAGTTCAATTAATCATATTACTTAAGAACTCCCACTTAGATAGACATCCCTCTAATCCTCTAAGTGATCACGTGATCCAAATCAACTAAACCATGTCCGATCATCACGTGAGATGGAGTAGTTTCAATGGTGAACATCACTATGTTGATCATATCTACTATATGATTCACGCTCGACCTTTCGGTCTCTGTGTTCCGAGGCCATATCTGTTATATGCTAGGCTCGTCAAGTTAAACCTGAGTATTCCGCGTGTGCAACTATTTTGCACCCGTTGTATTTGAACGTAGAGCCTATCACACCCGATCATCACGTGGTGTCTCAGCACGAAGAACTTCCGCAACGGTGCATACTCAGGGAGAACACTTCTTGATAATTTAGTGAGAGATCATCTTATAATGCTACCGTCAATCAAAGCAAGATAAGATGCATAAAAGGATAAACATCACATGCAATCAATATAAGTGATATGATATGGCCATCATCATCTTGTGCTTGTGATCTCCATCTTCGAAGCACCGTCATAATCACCATCGTCACCGGCGCGACACCTTGATCTTCATCGCAGCATCGTTGTCGTCTCGCCAATCTTATGCTTCCACGACTATCACTACCGCTTAGTAATAAAGTAAAGCATTACATCGCGATTGCATTGCATACAATAAAGCGACAACCATATGGCTCCTGCCAGTTGCCGATAACTCGGTTACAAAACATGATCATCTCATACAATAAAATTTAGCATCACGTCTTGACCATATCACATCACAACATGCCCTGCAAAAACAAGTTAGACGTCCTCTACTTTGTTGTTGCATGTTTTACGTGGCTGCTACGGGCTTTAAGCAAGAACTCATCTTACCTACGCATCAAAACCACAACGATAGTTTGTCAAATAGACTCCGTTTTAACCTTCTCAAGGACCGGGCGTAGCCACACTCGGTTCAACTAAAGTTGGAGAGACAGTCTTCCGCAAGCCATCTATGTGCAAAGCACGTCGAGGGAACCGGTCTCGCGTAAGCGTACGCGTAAGGTTGGTCCGGATCGTCTCGTCCAACAATACCGCTGAACCAAAGTATGACATGCTAGTAGGCAGTATGACTTGTATCGTCCACAACTCACTTGTGTTCTACTCGTGCAAATAACATCAAACCATAAAACCTAGGCTCGGATGCCACTGTTGGGGAACGTAGTAATTTCAAAAAATTTCCTACGCACACGCAAGATCATGGTGATGTATAGCAACGAGAGGGGAGAGTGTTGTCTACGTACCCTCGTAGACCGAAGCGGAAGCGTTGACACAACGTAGAGGAAGTAGTCGTACGTTCTCCTCGTGATCCAACCGATCACAGCACCGTTACTCCGGCACCTCCGAGTTCTTGGCACACGTTCAGCTCGATGACGATCCCCGGGCTCCGATCCAGCAAAGCGTCGAGGAAGATTTCCGTCAGCACGACGGCGTGGTGACGATCTTGATGTGTTACCGACGCAGGGCTTCGCCTAAGCACTGCAACGACATGATCGAGGTGGAATTTGGTGGAAGGGGGCACCGCACACGGCTAAGGAACGATCCGTAGATCAACTTGTGTGTTTCTGGGGTGCCCCCTGCCCCCGTATATAAAGGAGCCAAGGGGGAGGGGCTGGCCGGCCAAGCTAGGCGCGCCAGGAGAGTCCTACTCCCTCTGGGAGTAGGATTCCCCCCCCCCCAATCCTAGTTGGACTAGGATTCTCCAAGGGGGAGAGAGAGAGAGAGAGGGGGCGCCCACCTCTCCTAGTCCTAATAGGACTAGGGGAAGGGGGGAGGCGCGCAGCCCCTAGGGCAGCCCTCTCACCTCTCCTCCAAGGCCCATGTTGGCCCATTATGCTCCCGGGGGGGTTCCGGTAACCCTCCCGGTATTCCGGTAAAATCCTGATTTCACCTGGAATGCATCCGATGTCCAAACATAGGCTTCCAATATATAATTCTTTATGTCTCGAGCATTTCGAGACTCCTCGTCACGTCCGTGATCACATCCGGGACTCCGAACTCCTTCGGTACATCAAAATGCATAAACTCATAATAATTGTCATCGTAACGTTAAGCGTGCGGACCCTACGGTTCGAGAACAATGTAGACATGACCGAGACACGTCTCTGGTCAATAACCAACAGCGGGACCTGGATGCCCATATTGGCTCCTACATATTCTACGAAGATCTTTATCGGTCAGATCGCATAACAACATACGTTGTTCCCTTTGTCATCGGTATGTTACTTGCCCGAGATTCGATCGTCGATATCCAATACCTAGTTCAATCTCGTTACCGGCAAGTCTCTTTACTCGTTCTGTAATACATCATCTCGCAACTAACTCATTGGTTGCAATGCTTGCAAGGCTTTATGTGATGTGCATTACCGAGAAGGCCCTGAGATACCTCTCCGACAATCGGAGTGACAAATCCTAATCTCGAAATACGCCAACCCAATATGTACCTTCGGAGACACCTGTAGAGCACCTTTATAATCACCCAGTTACGTTGTGACGTTTGGTAGCACGCAAAGTATTCCTACGGTAAATGGGAGTTGCATAATCTCATAGTTAAAGGAACATGTATAAGTCATGGACAAAAGCAATAGCAACATACTAAACGATCGGGTGCTATGCTAATGGAATGGGTCATGTCAATCAGATCATTCAACTAATGATGTGATCTCGTTAATCAAATAACAACTCTTTGTTCATGGCTAGGAAACATAACCATCTTTGATTAATGAGCTAGTCAAGTAGAGGCATACTAGTGACACTCTGTTTGTCTATGTATTCACACATGTATTATGTTTCCAGTTAATACAATTCTAGCATGAATAATAAACATTTATCATGATATAAGGAAATAAATAATAACTTTATTATTGCCTCTAGGGCATATTTCCTTCACCGGAACAGACCCCAAGATGGGATCTCGTGGGTACATAAGGTTGCGGCGGTGGAATTAGGTTTTTGTCTCTATTTCTGATCGTTTGGGGGTACGTAGGTATATATAGGAGGAAGGAGTATGTCGGTGGAGCTTCGAGGGGTCCAAGTCTCCTGGATCTTATCTGATGAGAAAATCATGTTCCCGAAGGTTTCATTCCGTTTGGACTCCGTGTGATATTCTGTTTCTTCAAAACACTGAAATAGGAAAAAACAGCAATTCTGGGCTAGGCCTCCTGTTAATAGGTTAGTCCCAAAAGTAATATAAAAGTGGAAAATAAAGCCCAATATAGTCCAAAAGAGTAGATAATATAGCATGGAGCAATCAAAAATTATAGATATGTTGGAGACGTATCATGGAACCAGCGCCAGAGGCCCGGAAGCCTCTCAAGTGGTCTCGCACGCCCATCATCTTTGATGAGGAGGTTCATCCTGGACGCACCACAGCGGTAGGGTGTTTGCCATTGTTGGTCTCCCCAACGATTCACAACCTCAAGGTCGCAAAGATGTTGGTGGACGGTGGGGCCGGGTTGAACCTGATTTCCCTGGCAGTCATCAACAAGCTTCAGATAGGAGAAGAAGAGCTAGAGGTTACCGGCACATTTCAAGGAGTCAATCCCGGCAGGAGCCATCCCAAGGGGAAGATTACATTGCCAGTGACGTTTGGGGGAGAACTGAACTATCGGACTGAGAAGATTGTGGTTGATCTCCCCCTACTGTACAATGGGATTCTGGGATGCCCGACCCTAGCTAAGTTCATGGCAGCATCTCACTATTCTTATAACACTTTGAAGATGCCTGGGCCACTGGGAGTCATCACTATCCAATCAGATGAGAAGGATGCAATTATCTGTGTGGACAAGATGTACCGGAATGCAGTCGTGGCAGAGGCTGCGGCAGCAGCAGGTCCCGCCAAGGAAAGCAGAAGAAAGAAGAAGGATTGTAGGGCCTCTGGCAAGGAGTCTGGGAAGCATGCCCCCTCCGAGTGCACGACAGCCGTTGACGATGTGCCAGAGTGTTCCAACAGCAAGAGATCCAAGGTTGCTGCACCCCAAGTGAAGAAGGTCCCGGCAGGGCTGGCTGGCGTTGATGGTACTTTCACTATCAGCGCCACCCTTGATGACAAATAGGAAAGCGCGCTCGTTGCCTTCCTACGGGAAAATATCGATGTGTTTGCCTGGCAACCATCTGATAGCCCCGGTGTTTCAAGGGAGGTAATCGAGCACCACCTTGTTGTCTGCCCACGCGCCCGACCCATCAAGCAGAAAGTCCGGAAGCAGGCCTTGGAGCGGCAGCAGTTCATTGCCGAGGAAATCACGAAGCTAGAGGCAGCTGGTTTGGTCAGAGGAGTACTTCACCCTACGTGGTTGGCAAACCTAGTGGTGGTCCGGAAGGCGAATGGGAAATGGAGGCTTTGCATTGATTTCACAGATCTCAACAAGGCTTTCCCGAAGGACCCATTTCCCTTGCCATGCATCGACCAGATTGTGGACTCCACTTCAGGTTGCGATTTGCTCTCCTTTCTGGATGCATACTCCGGATATCACCAGATCTTCATGTCCAAAGAAGATGAGGAGAAGACATCATTCATCACTCCATGTGGTACGTACTGCTTTGTCCACATGCCTTTCGGATTAAAGAGTGTCGGGTCCACTTTTGCAAGAGCAGTCCAGATTGGTTTTGAGCCACAGTTACACCGAAATATAGAAGCCTATATGGATGACATCATGGTCAAAACCAAGGATAAAACCACCCTTATCCAGGATTTGGAAGAGACATTTGCTAATTTGTGCAAGATTAACTTGAAGCTTAATTCGGAGAAGTGTGTATTCAGTGTTCCCTCCGCAAGCTACTTGCATTCTTCGTGTCCCATCGGGGGATTGAAGCCAACCCCAACAAGATCAAGGCCAATGAGCAGATCCAAGCGCCAAGGACAGTTAAGGATGTAAGGCGCCTGACAGGATGCATTGTCGCGCTAAGCAGATTCATTTCCAAGTCTATCGAGCGTGCCCTGTCGTTCTTAAAAAATTTGAAGAAAGCAGGGCCCATGAAGTGAACCCCGGAAGTAGATGCAGCTCTGCAAGAATTGAAGGCCTACCTATCGTCTGTGCCAGCCTTGGTTGCACCCAAACCCCAAGAGCCATTGTTGCTTTACTTGACGGCAGCCAACCAAGTGGTCAGTGGCCTGATCACGGCAGGGTCAGAAAAGGATCAAAACAGCAATGAGCACGGCAACAAGAGCAACCCCAAGGACGCGGCAAGGAAGTGGTGCAGCGCCCAGTATACTTCGGCAGCTCCTTATTACAAGGGGCTAGATCGAGGTATTCTGGCGTGCAAAAGTTGATCTTTGGCCTTGTCATGGCCTCAAGGAAACTGCGCCACTACTTCCAAGCCCATGAGATTACGATTTTCACTCGTTTTCTGTTGCAAAGGATACTCCGAAACCCTAAGGCCACCGGTAGAATAGTGGAGTGGGCTTTGGAGTTATCCAGCTTTGGTTTGAAGTTTGAGAGCACGTCAACTATTCAGAGCAGGGCACTAGCAGAGTTTATTGCAGAATGAACGCCAACCCCTGATGAGGAAGTGGCAGAAACAACTCTCCCCGGCAAGGAATCACCCCAAGAATGGATTATGTATTTTGATGGTGCTTTTTCCCTACAAGGTGCAAGGGCTGTCATGCTTCTTGTTGCCCCCTCCGGGGAGCACTTAAAGTACGTCGTCCAAATGCACTTTGCCCGGGAAGAAGCTACCAACAATACAACTGAGTATGAAGGGCTCCTTGCCGGGCTCAGGCTTGCAGCGGAATTGGGAATTAAGAAGTTGATCATTCAAGGAGATCCACAGCTTGTGGTGAGACAAGTCAACAAGGATTATCAAAGTCCATTGATGGAAGCATACGTCAAGGAAGTGAGGAGATTGGAGAAGCACTTTGATGGGTTGCAAATAGAGCACGTACCCCATGCAGAAAACAGCATAGCTGATCACCTGTCAAAGTGTGCTGCGCAGAAGCTTCCTGTGGAACAAGGAACTTTTGTTCTCCATCTCTCTCAGCCCTCCGTATCACCAGCCAAATGGCCCGGGGAAGGAGAAAGTTGGACTATGGTAAGCCTTTCCCAGTCGAGTCGTCCGCCCCCGGCAGAGACCCTGCCGGAAACAACTCCTCACAGCCTGTCAGACCACCCCCCTCCAACCGGGCCTATGGACCCCACGAACGAGGCTGGTGCTCCCGCAGCAGAGGAGGTGCCACTGGTCCTCATTGCCGAGCCCCAGGCTCCAACTTGGGCAAGGCACATCGTCCGCGTCCTCCAAACTGGAGAACTTCCCGGTGACCAAGATGAAGCTGAGAAAGTAGCCCGGAGGGCCAGTATGTATCAGTTTGTTGATGAAACTCTGTACAGAAGGAGGCCCAACGGTGTGAAATTGAAGTGTGTCTGCCGGGAGGATGGAAAGGAACTGCTGGCTGAGATTCACAGAGGAATGTGCGGTCACACATTGGATCAAGGGCACTAGTTGGGCAAGCATTTCGACAAGGATTCTATTGGCCCACAGCCCTCCAAGATGCAGTTGAGCTCGTCACGACATGTGAAGCCTGCCAGTTCCATTCCAAGAGAACACACCTGCCTGCCCAAGCCCTTCAGACAATCCCTCTATCATGGCCATTTTCGGTCTAGGGGCTAGATATCCTCGACCCCTTCCCCCGAGCAATTAGGGGCTTTGAATTCTTGTTTGTTGCCATTAGCAAGTTTACAAAGTGGCCGGAAGTGAATGTCGTGAGAAAGGTGACTGCTCAGTCAGCTATCAAGTTCTTGAAAGAATTGGTGTGTCGTTTTAGAGTTCCGGCAAGGATCATCACTGATAACAGCACCCAGTTTATGAGCCATGCCTTCATGCAATATGTTCATGCCCTTGGATGCAAGATCTCATTCCCTTCTGTGGCACACCCCCGAAGCAATGCACAAGCTGAGAGGGCGAACGCTGAAGTACTTCGTGGACTCAAGACAAGGACTTTCGATACATTGCAGGAGCACGACAGGCGGTGGATCGAGGAGCTGTCGGTAGTCTCTGGTCCCTCAGAACGACACCTAACCGAGCTACCGGGCAGACTCCGTTCTCCCTGGTCTAAGTGGCAGAAGCAGTTATCCCCGCGGAACTCATTTACGGGTCCCCTCGAGTGCTTGCCTATGATGAAGTAGCGCAAGATTAGCACCGGCGTGACGATGTTGTGCTACTCGAGGAGAACCGTCTCCGGGCTGATGTGATTTAGGTGATGCTCTTCCGCTGGATCCTCCCCTGCCAACTCCGGCCTCTCCATATGTGGGACTTCAATCCGGAAGGTCCCTGGACCCTGCAACGGTTCTTCGGTACAACGCACGAAGAGATCTGGAAGCTGCTCTTCAAGGCCAGAAGACGTGGCCAAAGAAGATCGAAGACATCAGCCTCGACAGCGAATCCGGTCACTCCGGTAAGTGTTTTATTCGAACATACACCTTGATCTATAAATTTCTAGGCATAATGAGTTTTCTATCCCTTTCACAGGGCTCGAAAACGAAGGCGGAGCGGATCAAGTGTCCGACACCGCTGCCTGAAGACCCGGTCACACCCCAGCTCATGAAGATGCTAGTTCCGGTGCCCTATTAGGCGCTGGAGAAGAAGGCCAAGAAGAAGAGCAAGGAGGCCAAGGGCGGCCTCCATCGGAAAGGTACTTCAGACGCAGTGTCCGGAGAGACCGGAGTCCTCTCCTCCCACGAGGGAGATGAGGAAGAAGAGGAGGAGGAGGCGGAAAGTGACTCTCCCCTCAAGGGGAGGAGAAAGAAAAGGGCAGCCTCCACAGACCCAGAGGAGGGGGCGTCCAAGAGGGAGAAGATAACCCTCTCGGATGGTTCGGATACGGATGCCGAACACACCCCCAAGAGGCACCCCAGGACAAAGCCCCTGGCCACATCGTAAGTGTCAAAGGATACTTTACAGATATCCGGTCTTTTATGGTTGCAATATAACATATTGTGTTGTGTGTATTTCAGTCCGGCCCGCGACCTCCCTCAACCATCGCTATCTGAGGGGGAATCTCTGGCACCAGAGATGGTGGAGAGCGAGACGCCTCCGCAAGCCTCTCCGCCAACCATCGCGGATGACACCGAAGTGTAGTCCCGAAGGGCCTCTCCGGGCCACGGAGAGGTGAGGAAGGCTGCCAACATGGCGCCTGAGGGTGAGGCCTCGGCTGCCGAGAACATGGGGGGTGCGACCCCCAGGGAGACCGACAGTGGGAGCCCTGACCAGTCCGGCCCCCCGCCGAACATTATTCCGAAGACCCATATGGCTCCGGAATCGAGCGAACAGCCCCCTTCGAAGGAGGGGGCATCAACTCCGGCGGCGACCTCCACTAATCAAGAGGCGCTGAACGCTCTGGTGGAGGCACTACGACGTGCTTCCATCGTGGAGGAGCACTGCACCCTGATGGGTGCGGTGGTTGAGAAGGTTCAGTCCGCAAAGAGCGGGCTGAACGAAGCCTTCACCAGCCTGCTAACAGGCTTCGAGGTATGCGACGTAATACTCTTAGACGCTTGTCATATGAAGGAAATATGCATGTATATAGATAGTAGCCCCTGAGACTCTGTTCGGTTTTGAAACAGGCCGGACAAAGGATCAGGTAATAATCGCAGGAGATGACGTACTTGTCTATTGGATAACAGGCTTCCCTGTTGGCGGCGACCGCCCAGGCCGCTGAAGTTTCCGAACTCAAGCGGAAGCTGAAGCTGGCTGATGATGATATCGACCGCATTAACAAGCGGTTCGATGAGGCGCAAGGTATGTGCGTATTTTGAAAAGAGTTTGATCATATATATTGAAGTGATATGCAAGGTCATAGGGTAACGCATGTACTGCTTTGATTATAGGTGCAGGTAGCGCGGTCGAGGTCGAGTCCCTCAAGAGCGCCCTTGCCCAAGCCAAGGAGGAGGCGAAGGCGAGCACGGCAGCCGCTGAAAAAGTGGCTGCGGATTTAAAGACCGAACAGGTCGCCCGCCGCTAGCATGAGGAGAGGGTGATCGAGGTAGAGCAAGAGCTGAGGGATGCCTACGGCAGGTGCGAGGCCTTGGAGGAGAAGAGTTTGGCCCAGGCGGCCGATCTCGCCAAGGCCCTCCAAGAGGCCAAAGAGGCGCGCACCGAATCCCGGAGTGCTCGGGAGGAGATCCGGCAGGTCGAACAGATAGCAACTGGTAAGCCCTTTCTCTTGCAGAGTCTATTTGGGGGTCAAAGATATGCCTTGCTCACTCGACTGTGGAGTTCTCCAGACGCCTTTGCGGATCTTCCGAGGAGTGCCGCCGATGCCGCATAGTTTTTCCGAGCACAGGAGGGGAGCTCAACGGAGAAGCTCTTCTGGTCACAGTTCCTAGCACTGGAACACCCGGTGCTTTGCTAGTTGGAAGATGGTATGCAAACCAAACAAGCAAGGTGGACTGGATGTCCTAAAACTCAGAGTTCAAAATACTGCACTACTGATCAAGCACCTCCATAAATTTATAACCATGAGAACATACCTTGGGTCAATTTAATCTGGCAAGGATATTACTCAAATAATATAGTACCACATGCCAGTAGCAGCAAAGGATCTTTCTGGTGGAGAGACTGCTTGAGCCTGACGAATCTATACAGAGGTATGGCCACTTGCAAAGACATAAAAGGTGATAATGTTTCTCATTATGGAATGATGTCTGGAATGGAAACATTTTGAAGCACAAATGGGCAGAAATTCACTCTTTTGTTGTAGATGAGAACATATCTATCCAACAAGCAAAAAATGTGACTGAATACCATGACCTATTTCAGCTCCCATTATCTATGATTGCCTATGATCAATTCAACTTGTTGACTGAATAACTAGAGTCAATCAGTGATAGACAAGACAAGGAGATATGGACTTTCATCTGGGGGAATTCAAAATTCACACCTAAGAAAATCTATAATGCCTTAATGGGAAACCAACAGGCGCCACTACCCATGCAATGGATTTGGAAATCATGTTGTTGGCCTAAACACAAATACTTTTGTTGGATGTTACTCAATGATAGAATCAATACCTGTGAACTGCTTACCAGACAACAAAGTTCACCTGGAGAGTACGGTATGTGTCCTATGCAATGATCATAATATGGAAAATAGAATGCATCTACTCTTCAGCTGCCCTTTTAGCCAAGGCTTCTGGTGGAGCATAAACATGGAATGGAACACTGACCTAAATATTAATATGATGATCATGGAGGCTAGACAAAGATACAAATGGGACTTCTTTATGGAAATTATTACTATTGGATGTTGGTCTATCTGGAACCAAAGAAATGACAAGGTGTTTGAAGACATTCAATTCTCAATCTAAGCATGCACAGATAATTTCAAAAAATACTTCAGAGACACTATAATTAGGGCTAAACCCAGCATCAAGGAAGGCATGCTCTCATGGCTAGATTCTGTGTAATAAAAATTGTATTTTATTTATTTTACTAACCATTTTGTAACAGGCATACATCGTTCCATCTCTCTAACTAGACCTTACCCCTATTAATTTTAATGAACAAGGATCACAGTAGGCATTTTCCCTATTGTATTTGGTCAACACAAACTACCATAATTGATACCATCGACAATGAAATTGCACACTTATATTCTAGACTACAAAACTTCAAATCTGTTTTTACAGCAATGCGCACGACTCACAGAACCCAGAGTACGCTGAGAACTTTAGAGAAGGATATGTCTTGGTTTGTGCGGCCGTCCCTAAATGGTCAACCCATAATCATGCACTCACGTAGGCATGTACATTGGGTGTTATTCGTTTATTATTATTATTATTATTATTATTATTATTATTATTATTATTATTATTATTATTATTATTATTATTATTATTATTATTATTATTATTATTATTATTATTATTATTATTATTATTGTTGTTGTTGTTGTTGTTGTTGTTGTTTTTTACCAAAGAACAGTAGGGTAAGCCCCTACTGTAAAGTCATTTTCATTTATAATAAAAGTCTATAAATTACATAATTTTGGTTGTTGGGGTGACAACCAAATAGGAACATTCTGGGGGGGAGATAATTAAATTATTGAAAAATTAAATATTGTCTATCCAAGAAGACATGCCCTCCTTTAGAGTGGGTTTAGCACTCTGCATGGTAATTTTGAAATATCTGACAAAGTCATTCTTGCAATCATTTATTGAACAAGGTATCCCTTCAAAGATCATCCCATTCCTTTGGTTCCATATGCTCCAGCATCCAAGTATCATGATTTCCATGAAATGGTCAATTTTGTATCTGTTTTTTGCATCAATAATCATATCATTTGTCTCCATATCCGAGTTCCATTCAAATCCAATGTTCCACCAAAAACCTTGACTAAAAGGACATGTAAATAAAAGATGAGTCCTGTCTTCATAGTCATCATTGTTGCATAGGACACATATATTGGAGTCTAGGTGCATGCCTTTTCTGGTCAAAAGATCACATGTATTTATTCTGTCATTGAGCATGAGCCAACAGAAGAACTTATGTCTTGGTAGACAGCATGATTTCCATAACCATTTAAACGTGATAGCTGCATCTACACCATTCATAAGGTGTCCATAGATATTCTTTGTAATGTTGTTGTTGCTACTCCAGTTGAAAGTCCATGTGTCCTTGTCATCTGAATTTCTGATATTGTGAAGTTCTCCTGACAATAAGTGGAATTGTTGATGGGCTTGAATGGAAAGAGGAAGTTGGAATATACTATAAAGGTTCTCTAGATTCTTGGCCTCTTTGATTGATATGCTTTCCTTTTGGGTAAACGAATGTAGCTCGGGATATTTAAATTTTCTAATATCACCATTCCATATATCATCCCATAACAGATTTGTGCAACCAGCTTTGATGTCACAAGTAGTCATTTCTCTAAATAGATCATACATTTTCATGCAATCTTTCCACCAAAAGGATCCTTTGCTTCTGCTGTAATGAGGGACTTCATTGTTATTGTAATGAGCTTCCCAGATTAGTTTAACCCATGGGACATCCACTTTATTATAGAACTTGAATAAGTGCTTTATGAGAAGAGCTTTATTTTGTTCTCTAAGGTTCAAAACACCAAGACCTCCATGCTGTTTGGGTTTGCATATCATCTCCCAATTGGCGAGACATTTACCACCTCTATTGATTTCATTTCCATACCAAAGAAAATTTCTGCTTGATTTATCCACATGGTCCAGAATGGTAACATGGACTTTAATAGAGCACATGGCAAATATAGGCATAGAAGCAACAACCGAGTTTACATATGTGAGTCTTCCAGAATGGTTCATGAACCTGGCAACTCCTGATAGTCTCTTATCTATCTTGGATATAACTGGTATGAGATCATGAACTGAGGGTTTGGTGGTGCCCATAGGTAATCCAAGATAGGTGAAAGGGAGGCTTTCAACTTTACAACCAAAAGAGTTAGCAAGGTTGTGAATTGATTGTTGATCCATATTAATTGGGATCATGGATGATTTGCTGTAATTAACAAATAGCCCAGTAGACATGCTGAATAGATTAAGCAGATATTTGAGATGGCTGAGTTGTTCTTCATCAGCAGGCATGATCATTAGAGTATCATCAGCATATTGGATAATAGGATAATCAAGATCATATGCCTGGTTTGTGGGGAGAGTGAGTTCACCATTGGCCCATCCAGCATTGATAATAGATTGAAGTAAATCAGCAGCAATGATATATAGAATAGGGGAGTGAGGATCTCCTTGTCTGACTCCTCTTTTACATATAATTTTTTTCCCAGCAACACCATTCAACAGGACAGATGTTGATGCAGTATTGAGAATATTGGTTACCCAATTTATCCATTTAGGACCAAAACCCTTTGCTTTCAACATGGCAATAATTGCATTATATTCAATCTTGTCAAATGCTTTCTCAAAATCAAGCTTGAGTATGATGATAGGTTTCCTTGATTGATGACATAAATGAATGTATTCAAAAGCAAAACCCAAGCAGTCCTGGATGTTTCTCCCTTTTATAAAACCATATTGATTCTGATGAATGATAGAGGTAATGATTTTCTGGGCTCTATTGGCCTTGAGCTTAGTGATGATTTTTAAAGGAAGGCTGACCAAAGAAATGGGCCTGAAGTCATTCATGCCAATAGGGTTTGTAATCTTTGGGATGAGAGTAATAAAAGCAGTGTTAATACTCTGAATATCAATGTTTCCTTCAAAAAAATCCCAAATCATAGTGTAAATATCTTGTTTGATAATATTCCAACATTTCTTCAGAAATAAGCCATTAAAACCATCAGGTCCAGGTGCTCTGTCAGAATGTATGTCTTTAATAACTTGGTCAATTTCATCTATGGAAAAAGGGGCCTCAAGTTTAGATAGATCTTTAGGCTGAATAATTTCCTCAAGATTAAATAGCATTGGTGGTTTGATAGTTTTTCCCAGTCTGTCTTTGTATGATTTCCAGATAATGGCAGCCTTGTGGTCATGATTTTGGAAAGTGTTCCCATCTTCATCTTCATCTTCAAGACCATATTGTTGTTGTTGTTGTTGTTGTTGTTGTTGTTATTATTATTATTATTATTATTATTATTATTATTATTATTATTATTATTATTATTATTATTATTATTATTATTATTATTATTATTATTATTATTTATTCAAAAAAATAATTCATATACTTTGAAAAAAATAAAAACGTTCACCACGCCTTACAAAGATGTTAACGTGGTGTAAAAACTTTATTCGCGTAACATTTCAAAAGTGTTCATAGCATTCATTAAAAGTGTCTGTAATATTTCAAAAGAGTCCGGATGTTTCAAAAGAACAATCGTGGGTTTTGCAAAAAAAATTATACATTATAAAAAATCTTCATGTAATTTAAAAAAATTCTTACCACTCGGAAAAATTACATGACTATTCAAAAATATGTCCGTGGCATTTTAAAAAGTTTATAAAATGGAAGAAAATGTTCATGTAATTCAAAAAATGTTTCATACCATTCAAAAATGTGCATGTGACAATTAAATAAAATGATTACATGTTCCAAAAATATGTTTATGAAGTTTAAAAAATTTTGTTAATAAACTGTAGAAAAAATGTGCTCATAATATATTTGGAAAATATATATCACTTGTTAAAAAATTAAAACATGTATTTTCACAAAAATATGTTCATCATGTATTTTTTAAAATGTTAAGTGTGTACCAAAAAATGTTATGTATGTATTCAAAATATGTATGACATGTATTGCATTTTTTATATGTGTTTGAAGAAAATAAAATAAAGAATAAAAAAGCGTGAAGGAAAACACAGAAAACAAAAATAGAAGAATATAGAAAACCAAAATATAATAAAGCAACCGAAACCTTCCAGAATGTTCCCAAAACCGCTATTCTCTCCTGCAATTTGGGCCACGTCCCGCTAAGCTAGGAACGGCTCAAGTAAGCGATAAATAGCCCTGGCTAGAACTGTAGGTAATTGCTTAGGAATTAGCGGGCTATATTTTGGGAGTGGAAATTTGGCTCCCAAAAACTACTGATTTTTTATACATGTACGGACGGATGTTTTCCACGTATTTATAAAATATTAAACAGTATGTTAATTTTTAGGCTACACAAGAAAGATAAATTTCCCTAAAATAAAAAATGGCAGAAGGCATGAGCTGTCCTCATTTCCTCCTAAGACAGGAGTTCTATAAAATTTCAATCAAGTAGATGTACTCCCAACAGTAAACTGCAAATGGTTGTAATGAAAGAAGACATGAGCCCTGAACACAATAGAAGTTTGTACCAAACAAGAATCATGTGTAGTTTCCAATTCAAAAGGTTCCATTTTGAAGCATTATTCCTGTACATAGTTTTGTTTTAGGGCTAGCGTTTCAAATTGGCCGAGCGATCTTGCTCCAGATCGCTCCCCTCCAAAATGTGTGTCGTCTTCCGCTGTCCCCGCATGACTTTCCTACTGCGCCTTGTCCTTCCACGTGGGACACTTGTCTACACTTTTTTTTCCTTGATCCAACCGCATCTGCCTCCCAGTCTCTTCTCCATGTCATAGCCCGCGCGGATGCACTGCTTTTCCTTCTCTACAGCCACCTCTCACCACCGCTGCAAGTTGCGGTTCTCCTCTCTCTGTTGTCTACCTCCCCCCCCCCCCACCCACAACTGTGGATGGAGAGCTCGTTGTCGCTGCCCTCCACCCTCAAGGACCGACAAATGCGAGCACCATCCCCAAAGCTCGTGCTCCTCGCTATCGTGAGCAGAGACCATGTTGTTCACCCTCCTTCTCTTCCCTGCCATGGCCATGACATCGGAGTTGCAGGCAATCTATTGAAGTTACCCAAGTGCGGTATTGGAGTTGCTGGAGATGACGCGCCAATGGGACGGGTTGCAATCGACACCCACCGATGATGGAGACAGACCAACGGTGCTGCAACTTGCACCGCCGGTGTTGCAGATGACACACTCGATGACGAGGTGATGAAATCATGAACCGCCGGTGTTGGAGAAAATGGTGATGGGTGCTGCAATCGGCAATCATCGGTACCGGAGATGACACCACCTGATGATGCAACAAACCTTGGGCGGCGATGTTACAACTAATGTATGTGGATGCATGTTGTGATTGGCGGCGGTGGATGTTGCAACCGGCCAATGCTGCAAGCAACGAATCTGCGACTGGTAATGGTGAAAGCTAAAACCGTTGACGGGGGAAGTTGCAATGGTGCTACGAACTACTACGAGGGGTGGGGTGAGCTGTCAATACCGCAAGGAGCTGCGAAGCCGCGCGATGGCGAGCGAGCGTTGCGACGTAGACCGGCAGTGGATAGTGCTACCGTGCATGGAGCGCGATAGACGTGGAGGTAGCTGTTGCGAGGGGAAGGAGTGAGCGAAGTCACATGTAAGTTGTTGCCATGATGACCGTCTAGCTCGATTGCAAGCGCAAGTCAAGGCGGAGCGGCGTTGACACGCTATTTTTTGCTTGGGACGTGGGTGTAGTGGAGGGGCAGGAAGTGGGAGGAAGGCAAAGGCATGCGAGAGAGATGGTGAAGAAAGACGACGGGCGTGGTGGGACCAGATTCAACGGTCATATGCGTGGGAATCAGATGGCTTGTGCGGGCACCGACTAGTTGCCGGATCGGTAAAGCCAACAATAAATTATGACTCCTAAATTCACAATAAATAAATCTAGAGATAGAGTTAATAGAGGAGCCCCGGCCCAATTGTAACCCGTGGCAACATATTTGAAGGAAATCACAGTTGAAACCATCAGATGATTTATTGGGCTGCTGAGCTGCCACAACCCAACTAGGCAACTCTTCAGAATCATGACGAGTGGCAGTGTGGTCTTCTTCCTGTGTCGAGTGCGTGAGGTGATTGTTTCAAAAAAAAAAGGAAAAAGAAGAGAGAGCGAGAGAGAGCGAGAGAGAGAGAGAGAGAGAGAGAGAGAGAGAGAGAGAGAGAGAGAGTGCGTGAGTGCGTGAGGTGATGACAAATGAAGCAGAAGAATTTTAAATTTTCAGTAATCCACTTATTTTCCTTTGATATGTAACATGTTGACTTTCCTTCAAGGAAAAAGGTAGCATGCACGATGGCATTTTTCATGCTTGTTTTTTCGAAAGACATTTTTCATGCTTCGATTGATGGTCCGGATCATACTCTGTTCAAAGGTCAAACACGTCTTAATATCACTGCAAGATAATTAACATTGTATTTTTATTTATTTAGTATCATCAATTTGGCACACGAACACTCACAAAGCTGGTAGTAGCTAGTTACAATTTCCTCAAAAGACACACACACCTCAGCCGGAAAAGAATCAACACAGATCGATCGATGAGCAAAAGAATAGGCGGAGTACCTACGTACATGGTCAAATAAGAAGGCTAAATGCTACCACGGGTCCACGCCCAATCCAAATTAATCCATCGCCACTCTGCTAAATGAGAAAGATGATCCTTGATGCATGTCGCCATGGACGGACCGATCATACGACTCTGCAGTTGGCCCTGATCTTGCCGCTGCTGCCGGTGAGCGCGCCGATGTAGCCCATCTTGACCATGGCGGCGGCGAAGTCGCTCTGGAAGGTGGCCGGGTCGTTGGCGTAGGAGACCACCTGCACGGCGGTGTTCCCGTCGCTGAGCAGCGCCTGGTCGGAGGCGAGCAGGCCCCGGTTGGACATGACGCCCTTGTAGAACCCTTCGTCGAAGGAGTTTGGGGTGACGGCGTCCATGGGCACGAGCGGCCCCGGCGAGGCGGACGCGCCGCACTGCTGCGCCAGCTGCGCCACGTAGCCGGGGTCCATGGTCGGGTCCTGTGCCGTCGGGGACGGCGTCTGCAGGCGGCTGCTGAAGGAGCTGCAGTGCGAGCCGCCGATGGTGTGCGCGCCGGACAGGGTCACCAGGTCCTTCTGGTTGAGCCCCTTGGAGGCGAAGATCTTGGTGAGCTGGTTCACGTTGGGGGTCGGGGGCGGCAGGTTGCCGCCCGTGTCCTGCGCCCGCGACACGCCCCCGTCCCTCCGCCCCGCCGGCACCTGGTACGCGTTCCCGCCAGTCTGCGTGCGCGCACACAGTCACCATCAGCGACGATTGACAGACTAAACAACGGCATCGTGTGCGCATGCAGGTGCAGCTAGTAGCGTCATGTCCATGTGGTGCACAGAGAGAAAAGGAGAGAGGCAGGGGACACAGATGGCAGATAACACAAGCTTTACGTACTGAGATTCTGATAAACCCATATGATCATGTGCTTTGTGGTTTCCTAAAGTGACAGTTTATATTAAAGCCGGGGCTAATGATGCATGGCTTTGCTTTGCACGTACCAGCGCGACGCTGTCCCTGGCAGCGAAGGCGAGGATGTCGGCGCAGGAGACGACGCCGAAGCACGCCTGCTCCACCCGCGCCTTGATCCGGTCGATGACCTCGAACCCGCGCAGGCTCGTGTTGGGCCCGGCGTCCTTCTCCGCCGTGTTGCCCTTGGTGGAGTCGACCAGCACCGACGCCTCGCAGCCGCCGACGAAGCAGTCGTGGAAGTGGAGGCGGAGGAGGCCCGCGGCGAGGCCCGGGTTGGCGGACACCGCCTTGCTCACCTCCTGCTGCACGATGATCTCCGCGGCCGGGCACGAGCTGTCGTAGAACCCCACCCGCAGCTGCGCGCGCACCCCCGCCGACGCCATCAGCACCACGTAGGAGACCACCACCGCCGCCACCTGGACCAGGCACGTCGCGCCGCCCCGTCTCATCTGGACCTCCATTGCCGGCACGTAATCGCTCTGGTGGCAGTGGCACTGACACCCTCTTTATACACTGGCTTAGCTATACTTCCTTGCTAAGGAAGGGGAGAGCTGATGAGTGGAGCGTGTTAAATAGTAGAAGGGTTACAATTAAGCATTGGAGGGATTAAGGGGAATCTCGACCGATTGGCGGTGCATGTGCGGCCGGAGGGGGAAAGGGTTGGTCCGTAGTGGAAATATGTGGTGGAGATAGTGGGGTCGCGCGCGGCCATGGCTTTTCTGCCATGATTGGTGGCAATGGAAAGGCTGCGAGATCTGCGGTACATCGGTACTCCAATGTTTTCACCTGCCCGCAGATGCATGCAGTACGCCGCGGTCGAGCCATGGATTCCCCCGGAGCTGTGTATGCATGCCATTCTGTGAGGAAGATGAAGTGGTGGTTGTTCCCGCATCTTGTGATGCCACGGCGGCGTCGTGCATGCAAGAACTACGGTGTCCTGACACTAGAACTAATTAAAAAGAATTGATAGATACTACTTCCTCAGTTTCAAAATAAGTGTCGTTGATTTAGTACAAAGTTAGTATTACTTGTGTTGTTGTTCGGACGATTTAGTTTCTGCCAAGACTGAAGTATGACCTGCGTCTCCTTGACACCTGGTAATTCAGCTCTGTCCGAGCTGGTAGTCTCGTTCCTCTCTGGAAGTGAGATACTCCACCAGTACCTGTTAGCAAGCTAAGCTTAATCATTGAGGCCTCGTTGCATGTTGTTGGGGGGATCCGATTGCTCAATCTTAACTATATAACCGGAATGGTCCAATTAGTACCTTTACTCTATTTTAGATTTTAGATGCTGCTGTGTCTTTTTTTTTCTTTTTGCATGTAGCAAAGGCCTAAAAGGGCAGGCATCGGATACACACGGCATGCATAGCTAGCAAATCCCGATTCCTGACAGGCAAGCTCCATCCAGTCAGTGTAGAGATGCATCCAGAATAGCAAATGCGCCACAGCTAGAACGAAACGAATCCAGCAGGGCACGAATGATTGTGCCTATTTCTTCAAGCTTAACCATGGAACAGAAAAGCTTTCAGCTAGTTACGACATTGTTGCAGAGCATCTATTGTCTGTAGCAACCTGAGCAGCTGGCCATGAGTTCTTCTTTTCGAAAAGGAGGAAATTTACTACTCTTTCGGCCACTGCATGCACCAACTGAATATGCATGCGGCCACATGGTTTCAGACGTGGTGATGCATACGCTCGAATGCAGGAGGATAAGAATGTTATTTATGCCAAGCGGAGATACTGTATGTTTTAACCAAGAACAAGGAAGTAACAGATCCACTGACTAATCTGCAGTGCAGTGCACATGCAGACCGTGCGTGTTTGGTAGATCGGGCTCAGGTCATGACAAGACTTATGTGGACTCTTGCCGTCTGAGTTGGTTTGACCTCAGGGCAACGGATCAATGGTCGCGACAAAGTTGGATCAAGGGAGCAAGTCCAAAACGTTATACCCGGTTCCTCGATCGACATAGTAAGTGAATATCCCTGTAGAAAAATATTGCTGAGTGCGTTGGAAGTGGCGGTCGGTCAGATACATACTCCTGTGCATGGCGGGAAGCAGGAAGGTTCTGGCTCGAGCGAAACGAAAGCAATGTGAACACTGTTTTTATGCTAAACCGGGTGATGTCTTGGAATCTTGTGAGTGGTGTAACCTTTGACATGCTGTCATCGATGATCACTCGTCGGCCCTTTTCTTTCGAACAGAGAAGCATCGGCTTTCCGATTCATGGTGCATAGATTAGGCTTATGACGTAGCCTGCACATGGCAAAAAAGTTGGAAGGCGCGCACCCTTGTGTTTTATTTATTACGCAAAAAATTCTGAAATAAATGAAAAACGTTGGAACATTTGTGGGATTCGAACCCATGACCTACTGTGATTCGCCCAGCACAGACAGCGACTCGACCAGCTGAGGTTTTACATTAAATGTATACAATTTGCTTTACTTCCTCCGTCACGGTTTAGAAGGCGCGCTTGGATATTCTCTAGGACCTAGGTGGTTATCTATTGGTTGCGAGATGTGCTAAAAAATAGCATTCACACTACGCATGCATATAAAAATAGTAAATCGGAGTACTAATTAGCTATTAGAAATAAATGCAATGCGCCCTAAACCTTGTCTATTGTGGAAACACACGTAAATTTAACTGTGCCTTCTAAACTGTGACGGAGGTAGTATATAACATAGACCATACGAATTAAAGTAAAAATCAAACCGGGAAAAAGGGAAACCCACTTCAAACCGGCGACATGTTGCACTAAAGCGGGCGTCCTAACCAACCACCTAATGTTACTTCATGCTTATTTGAGACTACTAAGATATATATCCAAGTGTAAAGGTACACGTTCTGAACTATATTTTCTCTTATCTAGATTATTAATTTAAAATTATTTGAATTCAGACAAAATTTCCGTTGATTTGTCCGAATTTTTTCATTACTAAAACCGAAGTTACTTGGACTACTATTATGAAAAAGTTCAGACCTCGGGCTCGAGGACGTAGCCCGAAAGAAATTTGTAGACATTCATTCTGAACAATATTTTCTTTCATCTAGATTTTTAAATTTACATTTATTCGAATTAAAACCTATATTGGGTTTATTTGTCCAAAAAACATACGTACATTCACTGTGCACTATATTTCCTTTTATATAAATATTTAAATTTAGAATTATTCAAATTCAAATAAAAATTTCGTTGATTTGTCCAAAAGAAGTTACGTACATTCATTCTACATTTTATTTCCTTTATCCAGATTTTAGAATTTTAAAAAATCAAATTCAACCAAAAATTTTGTTGGTATGTCCAAAATAATTTGCATTCATTCATTCTGCGCTATTTTTTGCGGGAATATATATTTAAAGTTAGGTACTATGTGCAAAAAAAATTATCTTTGCGTAAAAAAATTTAAACATAGCTTGCTGGCATTGGAATACATAAATTTTATATTATACAATACATAGCACTTTTATCCTTTTTATCTCTATTTATCACTGATAAACTAAAATCAAATCTATCTTACATAGAAAAAACAATACACAAGATAAAATTTGTTTGTGTTATTAAGTGTCGTTGTGGCCTGATGCTTGGCACTTGTACACGATGCCATAGTATCAAATTGGGGCTTTCCCTTTTCAGCAAACCCTTTTGTCGTTTTAATTTCTATTTTTATTTATGCAGTACGTTATAAATAGCTTTAACTGTGCATTTTAGCGTCAATTGTTAGTTGGTCTAGTGGCTCTCTATACTAGGCTGATCGTGCTAGCAAATCAGTTTGAATCCCATCATGCGCTGCAGCTTCTTTCATTTTATTTAAGGATTTTTTGTGTAAAACAAAATAGAATGTATGGGTCCTTTCTTACAAAAAAAACCAGCCTCATCAGCCACTGACGGTGGCCCTGCCACATTGGCACGTGTAGGGATACGATAGAAAGCACCGTATATGAACTAGATAACAAGTTAGGTAACTAAAAACACGTATTTTATAAATTGAACGTTGCGTGCAAGTTCTGTGACTTTTAGTGTATTTACCTCCTTTCTGTCGGGTGTTGAATGTAATCACCTACCCATATGACTCGGCATCAGTTCCTACAACAAAAACCGTTGAAACCTTCAGTAACCTGAAACAAACCCGAATGTTCAGTAGTAAGCAGTCAAAAAACTCCAGTAAGTCACAGCTGAAAACCAGGGTCAACTATGGAGAATAAGACTTGTGGTGACATAGAAACTCGGGCGAGACGAACTGCAGAACATGTGGGGGACGCTATGGGCCCGGCCTACAATGGTGTGTCCCACTAGGCCGGATTTTCCAGTTTTGAGAAGGTTTTGCTAGTTTTTTCTTTCTTTATTCTGTATTTTTCATCAATTTTGATAGTTTTTCATTTGGTTTTTTCCTGGCCATTTTTCCTTTTTTTGTATTTTATGTTTTCATTCTCTTTTCATTTTGCATTCTATATTTTTACATGCTAATTCATGAACATTTACTAAAATTCCGGACATTGAAATATACTATGAGCATTTTAGAACTCATGAATATTCTTAAATCATGAAAAAAATTAAGCTGATGATTTTTTTGAATTTATGAACCTTTTTTGAATTCATAAACACTGTTTGAAATCCATGGTTTGTTCTTAAAGTGAATTATTTTAATTCACAACATTTTTCTAAAAATCAATATTATTTAAAATACGTGAACTTATTTTGATTTAATGAACTTTTGTGAATAAAAAAATACGGTAATCGGTTCTATTCTGAGTTAGCACTAGAATGAGTGAAAAAAAACTAAGCGTGCTAACGAAGCAGGAAGCTGAGTCGAGTAAGCGAGTGCTTCATGAGCCAACTCATGTGAGCATTATAACAACAATTTCAAGTTCGCAACGTGGAATAAGAGCTCAGACAACCGCCACCGATGGAGACCAAGGCCGAAACTTGCAAGGACCCCACAAACCATACACCTAACAACTTCATCCTTCTCTTGAAAAAATATAGTCTCCAACAAAAGCCCAACATGATATACAAATGAAAAAAAATCACCAAGACACAATGAAAACCCAAGACAGTGTAGATGAAAACAAAATGAAATAACCAACAATAATAACCTGCTAGAGAAACAAATTTAACACCACGAGTGAATAGCTCAGCGAAGTACACGTTCGCCTTTGGTAAAGTACATTACTCAAGAAAAGAAAGGACATTTTCAATGCCGACCCACAAACCATGCGCAACCGTTCGGCCTGTACGGTTCAGATGTGTTTTGCCATCCAACGCGATCATGTATCCGTCCATGGGCTAGTCTGGACGTCCTCTTTCCTGCGAACCAGAAGCAAACTCGGAGGGCTTTGCGGGAGTCTGAACCGTTGCCGCGCAAGCGTCCGACAAACCTGACCCACCCAAAAATCTCCCTCACCCGTGCTCTATCTCGCCCGAAGCGGTCAGAGCCGCTCCATAGCACCAGAGTCGCATTCATGCGGCTCGGAGCGACGCGACCTCTCACGTCGCCCGACATTGAAGCGGCGCACCGGCCGAGAGCGCCGCCCGCACCGCTTCCCATTGCATGCGAATGCTCCGCGTTCGAATGAAAACCCGCCCATCGGCCTACCTACATTAAACATGTGCGGATGCCGAGGAACCTTCTCCGGCACCATCCATTTGACTGTCTATTGCCCACCGTTAACCACCTCCCTGATTGCCTTACCATCCGCCCACTATTCAAACACTAGGCCCGGCCATAGCTGCATCCAACATCCTCCGCTCCCTTTCTCCTCTCCGCACCACGTCCAACATTGCCTCCTTGAGCTCCAAAGCACTCTGGGACAGCTTCTTGTCCGAGCAAAAGCAGAAGATCGCCGCCAATGAAGCCGGGTGGCAGGCCGGCAAGCAGACTGAGGCCAACGCTGCGGACACGCCAATGGAAGAGGCGGGTGATGACGAGCCGGCGCCCCAGTCCTCGCCGCCCAATGCCGGCATTACCATGGGCGAGGCCCATGTTCACTACACCAAGATGATGTTGGAAGAGCGGCGGGCTGCGTTCTGGCAGGCGCATGAGACCATGAGTACAACCTCCGTCTCCTCGACAAGCATCGGTGTGTAGTGGAGCAACTCACCGCCGGCACGGCCATCGCGCAGGACGTGGATGTGCCCGAGCAGGAGGCGCTACTCGACTCCTATTATTCCGCTCACGACATCCGTCGTGACTGCTAGCAGTACCGCCTCCATCAGGCGAAGTTGGAAAGCCATCTTCAAGGAGATCGACGAGGCGGCAGATGACGTGTACGACAAGAGTGCGGTCGAGGTCGCCAGTTCCGCCACGGTCGCGCCCCATCGCCACAACCATGAAATTGGCACGTTTGTGCGCGGCGGTGGCAACGAGGAAGGGTAGAGGATGGGAGGTCGCCGGCACTCGGGTCCTAGGAAGGCCACCGTTCTTTCACTCCCGTTGAAGCCAAGTTTAGCAGGGTCATCATCGTCAGCCGATTAGCCGCTTGCAGGCTGCGGAGATGGATGCGGAGCTTTAATTCCTGGGGCTCAAGCCTAATGGACATGGGGAACAGGCGTTGGTTGGCATTTAGGCTAGGTTTAGAGTCTGATCTAGTTCAAATATGTCGAAAATCATCGGGTTTTATATAAAATTTATCCAAGTATGAATGAATATCGTTTGGGTTGTTTAAATATGTATTAATTTTGTTCGATTTCATTATATTCTGATCGAAATGCAACTGAACATAGCGGCTAGTTTGGATGGTCGGCTTCCGCATCCGTGTTCGCGGACCGGTCCACCTGTCCATGGACAAATACGGTGTCTGGTTTATGGGTCGGTGTTGAAGATGCCCTAACAGAATATTTGCAAACTTTGAAGAAAAAAAAACATAGAATAACAATGAACTGAAACCACTTATTGTTCTTTTGGTCAAACAAGTTGGGCACATTTTCAAATTTGAATAACATGTCTTCGCAAGAAAAGAAACATGACGGCACGAAGGGCACGAATTAGCCTCGCCGAAGGAACAACAATGTTACACGTACTGAACTGAACGAATGCCCGAACCCGGAGCAACCTATGTTCACATGTTGCTACAATGCTAATCATCAAACCGATCAACAATCACGAAACAATTCAAATGGCCAAGCCGCCGCGCACGCACGTCGATCACGTCCTGACCCTCCTGCAGTTAGCGCGGACCTTGCCCGGGTTGCCGCCGCGGACGGCGCCCATCCTCCCCATGGCAACCGCGAAGCTGCCGAAGAAGGCGGACGGGGCGGCGGCCCTGAGCTCCCTGACCCTGGCCACGGTCCGGGGCGAGTTGAGCGCGGCGTCGGACTCGAGCACGGTGCGGTTGGCGAGCACGTTGGCGTAGTAGCTGGTGTCGAACCCGTAGGGGCTGCCGGCGTCCAGGGACACCACCCTGTTCGCGTCGTAGCCGCACTGCCGCCGCAGGTCGTTCCTGAACGTGGCGTTCATGCCCTTGTCCTGGTCGCTCATCAGCCGGTAGTCGAAGGTGCCGCACCGCGTCACCCCCAGCGTGTGCGCGCCCGACAGGACGACGACGTCGTCCATGGACAGGCCCTTCCTGGAGAAGTACTGCGCCAGCAGGTCCACGTTCCGCTGCTTGTGAGGAGGGAGGTCGCTGTTCGCCATGCTCGCCCGCGACACCGTGCCGTCCGGCCTCGCGCCGGGAACCTTGTACTCGTACCCGCCCGTCTGCATGCATGCAAGCATGTGAAATCCCCAATTATTTGGTCGGCCGTACTTCAGTGATCGACATCACAAGCCGTTGAACCTGCTGGCTATTATTTAGTGTCAAATGTATCACGCACGCACGTACCGCGACCCTGACGCTGTCCCTGGCTGCGTAGGCGAGGATGTCGGCGCACGACACCGTCTCCTTGCAAACGGCCTCGATCCTCGCCTTGGCCCTGTCGATCACCTCGAACCCGCGCAGGCTCTGGTTCGGCGGCGCGTTCTTCTCCGCCTGGTTGTCGCCGGACTCCAGCAGCACCGAGCCGTCGCACCCCTGCCACGCACACGCACACGCACGTTGCAGTCCATCACAAAATTGAACACCACGCGTGTACGTTACACCACGGCTAGACCGCGGCCGGTACGTGCGCACAGGCTTACATTGACCAAGCAGTCGTGGAAGTGCAGCCGGAGCAGGGCCGCCGGCATGCTCCTGTCCGCGTTCCACGCCTTCTGGACCTCCTCGAACACGATGCTCTCGGCTCTATTGCACGTCTGGTCGTAGTACCCAACCCTGAGGGTCTGAGCCTCGGCCACGGTGGCGGCGTGCAGCAGCAGCCCCGCCACGACGGCGACTAACATGCCTCTCATGGCCATCGATCTCCAAGATCTCAGATCACCACCACGGCGAGGCCAGACGATGGCTTGGCCGGCCGGTGCAGCTCTTGGTTAGTTAGCACGTAAAAAATTGTGAGCCAAGAGGAGTACGGTGGTTAACGACGAGGGGTTAGGTCTATATATATACGACGAGAGAGCCACGAGGTCGAGTAGGTGATTAGGACGAGGATGCAATGCGAGGTCGTATAGTCGAGGATTCGTGCGTGCATTTGAGGCGCGCACGAAGCAAATGACGAGCTGTCTTATCTTGTTTTAAATTCGTAGTCTGGTCTTCGTGATCGAGGCATCGAGCAAGCCTCCCCAGGACACGCCTGAGATGTTGTGTGCAGCTGGACATGAGATTGCTAGCGGCATCGTTGAATGATGGACGCGACCGTGTCCCGGCCAACCTAGACATGCTGCCGTGTTTAGATCCCGCCGGATGGAATCCGTATATCATCGTGCAATAATGGTTGAAAAGAGAAAAAGGAGACTGTGGGAAGCCACCACTTTTTTTTCGCGAATACGCATTGATGCGTATCTTTGTATTGATAGGTGGAGGAGAGGGTTACACGGTGCAGCCCCGTGGACGTGCGCTAACAGGCGTCCCATGAGGTGCAATTGAGCAGGTGGGGAGGATGCTCAGCCTCGCTACAAGGTATTACAATGCGGGGATAATAGAATCTAAGCCTATGGCACCAGCGCGAGCCCAAAGTCGAGCCTCGTCGCGGATGGTGCGCTGTAGATCATCGCATGAAGGTCGGGCATTGTCAAAAACCGCGGCGTTGCGGTGCTTTCAGAGGGACCAAGCCACGAGGGCAATG
Source organism: Aegilops umbellulata (assembly GCA_032464435.1). NCBI lineage: Eukaryota > Viridiplantae > Streptophyta > Magnoliopsida > Poales > Poaceae > Aegilops > Aegilops umbellulata. The sequence continues at coordinate 333,944,199 of CP136054.1, read as the reverse complement.
AGGGAGTTTGCGCCCTTGCGGAGGCTGGCCAGAGCGGTGTTGGAGGTGGCCGTCCACCAGGCATAGAAGGTCGCCGAGGCAGTGGGGGCGGAGGTCGGCAGTCTGCACCATGAGAGAACCTCGTGCCATGTGATTTGAGAGAAGGCGCATTGGACCAAGATGTGGTCGATGGTCTCGGGCTCCTGGCAGCAGAACTTGCATAGTGGGTCGTGCGGGAGTCCATGGCGAGCGCGCCTCTCGGCGGTCCAGCAACGGTCCATGGAGGCGAGCCAGAGAAAGAATTTGGCATTAGCGGGAGCCTAGCAGCGCCATATGAGGCGCCAGAACGGAGAGCCAACCGATTCGGCGAACAAGGCTTTGTAGGCCGAGCCAGCGTTGTAGGTGCCGCTAGCCGTCCATTTCCAAGTGATCTTGTCAGGGTCGGCAGTGAGTTGTACGCGCTATAGTCGTTGCCACAGATCGACATACTCGACGACAACGGCAGGGCTTAAGGAGCCGTGGATGTCACGGATCCAGAGGTTGTCATGGAGCGCGTCGGAGACGAGCCGCGAGCGCCGTCGCCTGCGCGGGACGAGCGGGAGTAGTGTCGGGGCAATCTCGCTGATGGATGATCCCTCGATCCAGTGATCGCACCAGAAACGGCAAGACTTGCCGTCCCCAACGGTCCAGAAAGTGGATGCCCGAAAGAACTGCTGGACCTCCTCGTCGTGCGGGAGCTGGAGGTGGCTCCAGGGACGCGATGTGTCTGTGGCCTGCAACCACAACCATCGGGTGCGGAGGGCGATGCCAGTGCGGTGTATGTCGCGCACGGCGAGGCCCCCAAGCTCAAGCGGCCGCGACAGCTTAGGCCAGCTCACGAAGCAGCAGCCAGTGTTAGCGTCCTTGCGACCAAACTAGAGGAAATCACGGATAATCTTGGTGACCTTCTTGAGGATGGAGGAATGCAGACTCAGGGCGAGGAGTAGGTGCACCGGCATGGCCGTAAGCACATGGCGCACCAAGGCGAGTCGCTCGCTGCAAGAGAGAAGGGTGGCCTTCCAAGTTGCAAGTTTCTTGGCTAGCCGGTCGACCAGGGGCATGAGAGCAGACGCGTGGCACTTGCGGATGGAAAGCGGCAACCCGAGGTATGTAACGGGGAAAGCGGCGACAGTACACGAGAGCTCATTGGTGATCGCAGCGGCAACCTCATTGCCGCATTGGATGGCGACACCGGAGCACTTGGAGAAGTTAGTGCGCAAGCCGGAGGCATCCCCAAAGATGCGGAGCAACTCCTGGATGGAGGCAAGCTCAGGGGGGTCGGGGTGACAGAAGATGATGACATCATTGGCAAAGAGAGAGATGCTCGACGCGACATGCCGGGTGGTGAGCCGCTGCAGGATGCCCACAGAAACATCGTGCTGCAGCAATGAGTTGAGCGAGTCGATGACAATAGCGAAGAGCATGGGAGAGATGGGATCGCCTTGTTGGAGCCCGCAGGCATGATCCACAGGCGGCCCGGGGTTGCCGTTGATGAGGACGCGCGTGGAGGCCGTGGATGTCAGGATGGAGATCCACTCACCCCAGCGACGGCCAAAGCCTAGGTGCGTTAGGGTCTCAAGCAAGAAGGGCCAGGCAACGGTATCGAATGCTTTTGCGATGTCGAGCTTGAGGAGAACGCGCGGTGCCTTGATGTTATGGAGTAGCCTTGCCGTCTGCTGCACGAGAAGGAAGTTATCGTGCACGCATTTGCCAGCGATGAACGCGCTCTGGTTCATTGAAACGATGTCCCGCATTCGAGGAGCAAGCTGCAGAGCGAGAACCTTGGCGAAGAGCTTGGCGAAGATGTGAATCAAGCTGATGGGTCGGTAGTCAGAGAGCGCAGCCGCATCAGGTTTCTCGGGTAGCAGGGTGAGAAGGGCTTCATTGAACTTGTGGAAGCCACGTCCGTTCATGCTGTAAAGCTTGTTGAACGCTGCACAAATGTCAGCCTTGATGATAGGCCAGCAGGCGCGGAGAAACTCAGAGGTAAAGCCATCTGGGCCGGGCGCCTTGCCAGATGGGAGTTGCTTGATCACAGCCCAGATTTCCTGCTCCGTGAAAGGAACCTCGAGCTCCGGCAGATCAAAGCGCCTAGGGTCGATGAGATCAAGCCGCAAGGAGTGGGCGCGCGTAGGCGCAGAGCCAAGGATGGCAGAGAAGTGCTCGAAGGCGGCCCGGACATGGCATCACCGTCGGTAATAGTGCCATTGCGGGTCTGCAGGCTGAAGATGCGGTTCTTCTGGTTGCGGTGAGCGGCGTGGATTTTGTAGAAGGCTGTGTTGGTGTCGCCCTCACGCAACCAACAGAAATGAGCCCGCTCACACGCAATGGATCTCTCAAGGGAAGCGAGGCCTAGATAGACCCGCTTGAGCTCGCGCCGCAGCCAGGCCTCGGCCGGCGAGAGGGGGCGCAGGTCTTGGGCCGTGTCCAGACGGAATATGATCTCACGCGCCATGGATAGCTGGGAAGAGATATGGCCAGTCGAGCGCGAACCCCAGCCCTGGAGGCGTCTAGGGGTGACACGGAAGCAGGTGTAAAGCCGTCGGAACGGGTCGGGGTCGGGAGGGGCAGAGTTCCAGGCGTCTTGGACAGTTTGTAAGAACCCACCGAGCTTGATCCAGAACCGCTCGAAGTGAAAACGTCGCTTCCCCGGGGAGCGCGGGGTGCAGTCGATGACCAAGGGGCAGTGATCAGATGCAGCAGAGGCGAGGCACCGGAGGAGGTGCTGCGGGTGGCCCGTGGCCCAGGAGGGGGGGGATGCAGAGAACACGGTCATTGCGGACGAGAGTTGGGTTCTGCTGCTCGTTGGACCAGGTATAACGGCGCCCGTGCAGATAGATGTCACGCAGCCCGTGGTCAGCGATGAAGCGTCGAAAACGGCTCGCAGTGCGGTGATTGATCCGGTCGTTGTTCTTGTCAGCAGATGAGGTGACCATGTTGAAGTCATCCCCGATGAGCCAAGGCCCGGCCATGGTAGCCCGCAGGTCCTGTAGCTCAGCGAGGAAGGCCAGCTTGTCATCGTCGCCCTGGGGGCCGTACACTCCGGTGATCCACCAAGGAGGCGTACCCGGGCTGGAGGCCACGACAGAGATGTGGTGGGAGCCGATCGAAGGGTGGGAGAGGGAGACGCGGTCAGATCGCCAGGCAAGGAGGATGCTGCCCCTAGTGCTGATCGCAGGAAGCCAGTAAAACCCATCGAACATGGGGCCGAGAGTCTCAATCACGTATGCAGGCGAGACCGAATCAAGCTTAGTTTCGGAGAGGCAAACAATAGTAGGGTTTACAGAGGTGACCATAGTCCGGATGGCAGTGTGCTTGGCCCTGCAGTTCAATCCGCGGACATTCCAGAACATAATTTTGAGCTCTAAATCCATGGAGGGAGGGGGGCGCTGTAGAGGGCGAGGAGACAACCCTAGAACTCGACGAACCGCGGCAGCGCCGGCGCGATGCTGTCGAACAGCTCCGGGGGGGCGTGCCATCCATAGAAGTCTGCGAAGGCCTGCACAACTTTGGCGGCGAGTGGGCGGTCAAAGAGGCGCATGTAGCGCTCCAGAACAGCGTCAGAGATCGGCTCGTCATTCTCGAGGAGGCCAAGTCGTCGAAGGAGAACTCGCTTTGCCTTGGCCTCCGAGTCAAGGCCTCTATCATTTTTGCAATCCGGCCACTGCGCCTCGGGGTGAAGTTGGGCGGCAACTCGCCACGCTTTCGCCTGGAAGAGGGGGTTGGGAGGACCGGGTCAACGCGGGTCCGTAGGGAGTCGATGTAGCCTAGCACTTGGGAAGGGACGGGGCAAGATGCCAGGCCGTTGGAGGTGGACGCTGGAATGGCCGCGGGGGTAGACGGGGCAGCCATCCCCGGGGTGTATCGGACGTGGTCGACGTCATTTGCATGGCAAGACAGATACCGAGGCGAGGGGGCGCATGCAAGGTAGGTGCGGCTAGAGCGGACGAGGGATTTTCTGTGGGGGAAAGAGGGGTCAGCAAGACCGCTGCGGCAGGAGTGGGCCACAGAGAATCCTGGTTGGTGGAGTCCTCGGGAACCGCTGGCTCAGGTGCCAGGATGGCGCGCACAGCGGGGCCAGGCATGCAGCTCGGGGTGGGCACGACCGAGACGTCGTTGGCGGAGATCCTGCTTTGCAGGGGAGCAGTAGTTGCCGATTGGGCGACAGAACGTGCGGCAAAGGGTGCTGGAAGCAGCAGCAGTGGGGTCTGCGCGGGAGGGATGGGATCCGAGGTCGCGCCCTCCAGTGTGTGCGTGGCACGCAACGGGCGGTCGTTGCCGCTGGGCCCGGTCAAAAGCGCAGTTTGAACAGGCGGAGACGGGTGAGCGTCCCCGGATTGGCGCGTAGCGACAGGGCTGGTCGGCCGAGCGGAAAGCCGCGCTCGAACGGGGGGCCCGCATGGAAAGCCGCCAACGGGCGGGTGGGGGACCAGGACCCCTTGCCAGCCACGGAACGGCGGAGCTACACGCCATTGACGGCAACGGCCGGAGGAGGCGCCCTGGCCCTCGCGGCGGCCATGCCCGAAATACCCGGAGGGACGCGGGGGGAAGTCGTGGCGGCGAGGCCATGCATCGGGGCAAGGGGGGAACTGCGGTCGCCAGCGCCACCACCGTCGCCGGAGGGGGATGGCGGAGGTGACGGGACAGGAAACCTGTAGTCCGCCGAGCGCCGGACGTGGATGGAGACGGGGAAGCGCATAAGCTCGATGGCGAAGCGGTCAACAAGGTGAGGATCAACGTCGGCATCATACGGCTCGGCGAGGAGGAGCTCCGAGGTGCGCAGAATGGCGTCTGAGTCCGGTGTCCAGGCGGAGAGTCGAAAGACGGACATGTCGCTCCCATCAAGGGTCTCGGGCGCAAGCTTATCAATGAGGCAGAACGGAGACAACAGCTGCACGGTGGAGGAGATGTCCCAACCATGCTCCGGGATCCCAGTGATCTCAATGTCGACGGAGATGCGAAGGGAGACGGGCTCAGCACCGGCGAGGCGGCTCCAAGGGTAGAAGATGAGACGGATACGGGCGGCGCGGAGGGGGCCCGCGGCCACGCGTGCACGAGTCTCCAGGTCCAAGAATCGAATCAGGAACTCGCCATCGCGGCAGGGGTGGCCGGAGAACGCGCCTGGGCCAAGGTGGAACTGGGCGGAGATCGCGTCAGCAATGTCAGATGAGGAGACGCCGCGACGATTCCCAGCAACCGTGGCGACAAGGGCAGAGCGGAGAGCGCGCTCAGCGTCCTCGAGGCGCGCGGCACGGGGCATGAAGCAGACGGCGCCCGCAGGACGAAGCGCAGGGTGGCCGGACATGGGGGTGGCCGCGCGGGGGGAGGGGGGTGGGGTGGGGGGGGGAGCGGAGCCAGAGGAGGCCGACGTGGGCGGGGAGGCGGCGACAGCGGACGACAGCGAGGGGGTCGCCCGATGCGCGGACGAAGGCCCGGAGGACGCGGGCAAGGAAGACCTGGGGGACGCGGGCGGGGAAGGCTCCGCGGCGCTGCGAGCGGAGGAGCTCGGGGAGGGAGCCATCCGAGGGCGCTTGGCAGCGGGGGCGGCAGGCGGGGAAGAGTATCTAGGGTTGGTGTAGAAGCGGGCGACGTGCCCGAAGAAGCGGCACCAGCGGCAGCGGACGTCCCGCCGACACTCAGAGCAGGGGTGGTCACCGAAGCATCGCGGGCACTCGCCGGCCCGGGCGGGAGGGGAAGGAGAAGGCGTGGCACGCGGGGGCAGTGGCCGCGGCGGCGAGGGGGCGGGGCCATGGTCGACGCCGGCCAGAGGCGACCAGCCAGTCCCCACCTTCATCAGGAGCGGCCTCGCCGTCGACGACCCGGTGGATCTCGGAGAAGGGGCCCCGACGCGCAGCGGGAGGAGACGGAGGGGCGAGGGAGGCCGACGGGGGGGGGGGGGGGGGAGGGGCAGAGGGCCTCGCGGTAGGAAGGGGCGCCGGAGCCCGCGGAGGAGGGGCTAGACTACAGCCATCGGAGCGCGCGGCCCCGGCCCGCAGCGGGAGGGGGGAGGCAGAGTTGCCGACCATGGAGGGGGCGGGTGGGCGGCGGCGCCGGAGCGGCGGCCGACGCGGGCTTGGGTGGACGCCGGGGCCGGAGCGGCTGTCAGCGGAGGCAGAGCAGAGCGGTCGGTCGGAAGCCACCACTAGGGGTGAACTAAAAGCTCATATCCCACAAGTTTAATGAGTGCACGATAACTCTGCTCGTTAAACACGGTTAACAAGCTTAACGAACGAGCTGACGACTTTCATGAGCCTCTTGTCAAGTTTGTTAATCAAACATAGATTCCTATCTTTAGTGGTAGAATTTGGAAGATTAAGGTTCCTTTGTGCATTAAAATCTTTATGTGGTTTGTCCATAAACAAGTAATTCTTACAAAGGACAACTTAATCAAGAGGTGATGGGTAGGTAGTCCACGATGTTGATTTTGTGATCATGATGAAACAATACAATATTTATTTCTTGAATGCACATTGGCCAAGTTGCTTTAGAGAACGACTCATATAGCCTTCAACATTACTCCTCCAGTTGACATTGCATCATTGTTTGCAATATGGTTAACTAGGTTTGAACATACTACGGCGGCTCGTATTCGGATTGGAATATGTGCGCTATTGTGGGCTATATGGAATTGCAGGAATGATTTGATATTTAACAGACAACACAGTTTAACTTTCCTGCAGGTCATCTTCAGAGCTACCGCTTGGATCCGTACGTGGTCCTTACTCACTTTTATGGAATCCAGGGAGCCTTTGGTTACTGGGTGCAACCAGTGTGAGATGGTCGCACGGGTTATATTCAATCGGTTCGGATGACGGTCGCATAGTAGGATATGAGTCTAGGGAGCTTATCCTTTTTATTGCCATTCCGGTTGTGATTGTGATGTAGGGTGGAACCCTAGACGACCGATCTTTCACGAAAGGAGTGGATCCCAACTAAGAACATGAAGAACACGAGGTGAAAACGAGGGAAAACACAAGAGGAATCACTAAACCAACAAGAACAGATCACACATGCGCTAGATCGATGAACACAAAGGTGAGATACAAGATCCAAATCCAACAAAGGACGATACAAAGGGTAACCGGTTCTTCTCCGTAAGGAGGTCTTGATGGGGGTCTTCTCCGAGAGGAGGTCTTGAATCCAAGGGGATCTTCTCCGTAGAGGGGCTGCGGTCTCTCTGGTGGAGTAGATCCTTAATGGATGAGCAAAGCTCTATCTCTAATGAGCTAATCCTTTGCTAACCCTAGAAAGAGGAAGGGGATGGAGTATATATAGTCTAGGGGGGCAAAGAGGTACATGGGCCTCGGCCCTTTACTGTGCGCAGACAGGCGGAGCCGGATGTCCGGGCGTCGGGCCGGATGTCCGGGGCTTCGGGAGGGGCCGGATGTCCGGGCTGACGGCGATAGCTTCTGTAGGTTCTGGTGCGTGGCGCCGGATTTCCGGGCTGGGGCCGGATGTCCGGGCTGGGGCTGGATGTCCAGGACCTATAGATGTTGGGCGGCTGGGATGCGGCTAAAGTAGATGTCTCAAGCGACCGGATGTCCGGGGCTGGGGCTGGATGTCCAGGCCCTGGAGCTGTCTTTTTAACTTCCAGCGGTTCTCTTCATCCGAGAACTTGGCAACTTGTCCTTCTTCACGTGCATCTTCGGGAGAGTCCTCTTGACACCTGATCATGCATAACTTATTGAACTTAGGTAGTAGCCATGTCTCGAGTGGATCATATGTGATATCACTAAGGAAGGAAGTCACCTCGTTCTCGAGAGCTCTAGCTCGTGCTCATGTCATGGGTCCTCTTGGCTCTTGATGAGACGATGGTAGGTCCATGGGGATGAGCGTAGGATGCTCTGTATTATCTCCCCTCCCTTGGGAAAGATCCGACCTCGGATCGAAATCCTCATCACCATGGTACGGGGAGAGATCTTTGATGTTGAAGATGTCGCTTACAGAGTACTTGTCACATGGGATGTCGATCTTGTATGCGTTGTTATTGTAGCGTGCGAGCACCTTGAAGGGTCCATCGGCTCGCGGTAGAAGTTTGGACTTGTGTTCGTTGGGGAAGCGGTCCTTGCGAAGGTGTAGCCACACAAGATCTCCAACATTGAACATCATGGGTTGCTTGTTGACGTTGAGCTTGGTCGCGAGTCGTTGTACTTGGCGCTCGATGGTGTTCCTTGTATCTTCATGTATCTTCTTGAGGAAGTTGGCTCGGGCACTTGCGTCCATGTTTGTGCGCTCTTGTAGTGGTAGAGGTAGAATGTCCAATGGTGACAATGGGTTGAAGCCATAGACGACCTCGAAGGGGGACTTGCCGGTAGTCGAATGTCTTGCACGATTGTAGGCGTACTCGGCGATAGGTAGGCACTCCTCCCACTCCTTGTTCTTCTTTATCAACACGCGTAGTAGGGTGGAGAGCGTGCGGTTCGTCACCTCCGTTTGGCCGTCGGTTTGTGGATGGTATGCCGAAGAGAAGAGAAGCTTGATTCCGAGCTTGGCGCACAAGGTCTTCCAAAAGTAACTCAAGAACTTGACATCGCGGTCTGAGACAATCGTCTTTGGCACTCCATGAAGGCGCAAGATTTCCCTACAAAACAAATTTGCAACATGTGAGGCATCGTCTATCTTGTTGCAAGGAATGAAATGAGCCATTTTGGAGAATCGGTCCACAACAACAAAAATGGAATCCTTGCTATTTCGAGTTCTAGGCAAACCAAGCACAAAATCCATGCTAATATCTTCCCATGGTTGATATGGAATTGGAAGTGGCATGTAGAGGCCATGAGATTGGGCTTTAGACTTAGCTTTGCGACATGTAGAGCATCGGTTGGTAAAGCGGTTGACGTCGCGAAACATCTTAGGCCAAAAGTAGTTCTTGGAGAGCGTGGCGAATGTCTTATCGCGTCCAAAATGTCCCATTAGTCCTCCACCATGAGATTCTTGAAAAAGTAACAAACGAAGAGAAGACTCAGGGATGCATAGTGTCGGTGTCAAAACCGGCGGATCTCGGGTAGGGGGTCCCGAACTGTGCGTCTAGGCGGATGGTAACAGGAGACAAGGGACACGATGTTTTTACCCAGGTTCGGGCCCTCTCGATGGAGGTAAAACCCTACTCCTGCTTCATTAATATTGATGATATGGGTAGTACAAGAGTAGATCTACCACGAGATCAAGGAGGCTAAACCCTAGAAGCTAGCCTATGGTATGATTATTGTTCTGTTGTTCGTCCTACAGACTAAAACCCTCCGGTTTATATAGACACCGGAGAGGGCTAGGGTTACACAGAGTCGGTTACAATGGTAGGAGATCTACATATCCGTATCGCCGAGCTTGCCTTCCACGCCAAGGAAAGTCCCTTCCGGACACGGGACGAAGTCTTCAATCTTGTATTTTCATAGTCCAGGAGTCCGGCCGAAGGTATAGTCCGGCTATCCGAACACCCCCTAATCCAGGACTCCCTCACATAGTTTGTTAGCTCTCATAAGATAACCATCCTTGAGGTAATATCGATCCCAATAAGTATGCATCAAACACTTGGCATAAGGAATATCAAATGTAGGATCATGCTTATACAAGTCTTTTATGTGCTCAAAACCAATGACATTCAATTCAAGTTGAGTAATAAGCATGCATATACGGGAAAGCGCATCCGCCACAACATTTTCCTTACCTTTAATATACTTGATGACATAAGGAAAAGACTCAATAAATTCACTCCATTTAGCATGACGCTTGTTCAACTTAGTTTGACCCTTAAGGTATTTAAGCATTTCATGGTCGGTATGGATGATGAACTCATGAGGGCGTAGGTAATGTTCTCATTCACGCAAAACTCGCACTAAAGCATATAGATCTTTGTCATAGATGGGATAATTTAGTTGCGCTCCGGAAAGTTTCTCACTAAAATAAGCAATAGGGCGCTTCTCTTGTGTTAACACACCTCCTATGCCATTACCACTAGCATCACAATGTATCTCAAAAGGTTTTCAAAGTTGGGTAAAGCAAGCACGGGAGCATGAGTAAGCAAATTCTTAAGCTCATTGAAAGCGATATCTTGGGATGTTCCCCAAACAAAGGGTGCATTCTTCTTGCTCAAAGCATGCAAAGGTGAAGCAATGGTGCTAAAATCCTTCACAAATCTACGGTAGAAACCGGCTAAACCAAGAAAACTACGCACTTGTTGCAAATTGGTTGGTTGGGGCCAAGTTTTAATAGCATTGATCTTAGATTCATCAACATGAACACCCTTAGAGGATACTACAAAACCCAAGAAAACAAGCTTATCAACACCAAAGAGGCATTTTTCCATATTAGCATAAAGTTGCTCTTTTTGAAGATTTTGTAGTACGGTGCGAAGGTGGGTGACATGCTCTTTGAGAGATTTGCTAAACACAAGGATATCATCAAAGTAGACAACAACAAATTCACCAATGTAAGGGCGAAACACATAATGCATAAGACGCATGAAGGTACCGGGTGCTTCCGATAAACCCATAGGCATGACTAACCACTCATATAGACCAAACTTTCTTTTGAAAGCGGTTTTCCATTCATCACCCTCTTGTATGCGGATTTGATAGTAACCACTTTTAAGATCAATTTTGGAAAAGATAGTGGCACCGCTAAGTTCATCAAGCATATCATCAAGGCGTGGAATGGGGTACCTATATCGAACGGTGATAGAATTTATAGGTCTACAATCAGAACACATGCGAAAGCTACCGTCTTGTTTTGGCACAAGAATGACCGGTACGGCACAAGGACTCAAACTTTCACGCACATGTCCATGGTCTATGAGATGCTTTACTAGCCTTTGTATTTCTTTGGTTTCTTCGGGGTTGACGCGGTATGGGGCCTTGTTTGGAAGTGGTGCTCCGAGGATGAGGTCGATTCGGTGCTCAATGCCTCGTAGTGGAGGTAGACCCGGAGGTAGCTCATCGGGGAAACCATCTTGGAATTCCTGCAAAAAAGAAGATAACACCAAAGGTAGATCGTGAGAGTTGTTAGTTTTTGGTGCCTCGTCCTTGCACAATAGGACATAGTGTAGGACACTTGATGGGTTCTCACACACTTCTCTCATCTCACATTTGGTGGCAAAGAGAACTAAGTTTTTCTTGTCACTCATCGTGGAGGCACTCAATTTGGGCTTGTGGCGCTCACTCTCTTTTTGGTGGTTCGCTCTCTCACTATTCTCTCCATGATGGGTGTTTTGCTTGTCGGCGAGCACTTGGCTTGGAGACATAGGTCGTAGCACAAACTCTTTCCATTTCATCTTGAAGCTATAGTGGTTTGTACTACCATTGTGGATGACACCACGGCCAAATTGCCATGTCCATCCAAGAAGGAGGTGGCACACGGTCATCAGAAGGACATCACACTCCAAAGTGTCTTCGTAAGCTCCGATCTTGAAAGAGACTTGTACCCTATGCTCGACTTGTATGGTGCCGGTGTCGCTTAGCCATTGAACCTTGTATGGGTGCGGGTGCTTCATCTTGACCAATTGGAGTTTGGAGCATAGTTCTTCACTTGCGAGGTTATGGCAACTTCCTCCATCGATGATGACCTTGACAGATCGTCCATTGATGCCGGCCTTTATGTGGAAGATATGGCATCTTTGATCTTCGTCTTGTTGATGTTGAAGAGTCAAGACCTTTGAGACACCAAGAGCAGGGCTTGAATCTTCATCACAAAAGACTTGATCATCTTCGTCGTCGTTGTTCACTTGGCGGTGCATGGCCACTTGCTCAAGGGCTTCCATTTCTCCTTCACTCATGGAGTCGTAGGTTCCGTCGTCGTTGAGGATCATGGTGCGCTTGTTTGTGCACTCAAAGGACTTGTGGCCTCGACCTCCGCATGTGAAGCATTTGAAGCAACTTGTCTTGACGGTCTCATCGGTTGGGGTAGATGATGATGAAGCTTTCGTCTTGAAGTTGCTTGTAGAAGGAGGACGACTTGAGCTTGTCGAAGCTTTCTTGTAACTTGACTTGTCGCCATTGCTTGTAGATGGTTTGGTTGACGTAGAAGGTGTTGGAGTCGTTGAAGCTTGGTTGTTGGAGAAGCCATAGGACTTGGATGAGAACTTGGCATACTTGAAGTCATCTTGTACTTGCCGTTCCGCTTTGGTAGCTTGATGCACTAACTCGATGAGGTTCGAGTATGGTTGGAAGTCGGCAATCTTCTTGATAGGGTGATTGAGTCCATTCAAGAAACGTGCCATAGTTTGCTCATCATCTTCTTTGACATTGGCTCATATCATGGCAATCTCCATTTCCTTGTAGTACTCTTCAATGCTCTTGTTTCCTTGCTTGAGTTGTTGGAGTTTTGAAGAGGTCGCAAGCTGTAGTAGTTTGGCACGAATCGTGCTCTCATGACATCCTTTTCATTTGTGCCCAAGTGGTGATGGGTGATTCACCTCTTGCCACTCGGCGCTCAATGACTTGTTCCCACCAAATGAGGATGTAGTCTTGGAATTCGAGGGATGCCATTGCAATCTTCTTCTCTTCTTCGTAGTTGTGTAAGCGGAAGATTTTGTCAACCTTCAATGCCCATGATATGTACTCTTCGGGGTCATTGCTTCTGGTAAACTTGGGCATGGTGAACTTTAGCTTGCCATACTGTTGCTCTTCATTGTGTTGGGGTCGGGGATGATGACACCCATGTCGTTGAGGATTGACGATCTCATGTTGCGCTTGGCGAGGAGGGTTGTCTTCCTCATGTTGCTCTTGGCGAGGAGGATTGTCTTCCTCATGTTGCTCTTGGCGAGGAGGGGGTCCATTGTCTTCTTGCTCTCGATGGACATGACGTTCTTGTCTCGCTTGAGGAGGGATTTGACGATCTTGACGAGGAGCTTGTCGATGCACACGTGCTTGGTAAATACTTTCTTGAGCTTTGTCGCGAAGTGCTTCTTGATGTAGACGAGCTTGTTGGCCTCGATTGGCTACGGCACGACTTGAATCTTGAAGGGCATGTTGCGCCTCAAGTGATTGCGCTTCACGAAGTTGTTGTTCTTGACGTTGCGCCTCGGCATCTTGTGCATCTTGATGTTGTCGCGCTCGTTCCTCTTGTTCTTATTGTCGTAGGCGTTGCCGTTCTTGTGCTTGTGCGAATGTAGCTTGGTTTTGACGATGTCGAAACTCTTGAGAGTCGGTGTCGTGTTGAGGATTGCGGTTAGCTTGACGGTCTTGACGCGCGGCACGACGAAGAGTATTCGATGTCGGTGTACTTGAACCGGAGAGGGTGTCGTCGGAGTGATGACTTGAGCGGCTCCGTCTTGAAGAGGACGAAGTTGTAGAAGAGCGGACCATCATGGTTCGGATATCTTCTTTGAGGGAACTCATGGATGTGTCGAAGTAGTCTCTTGTACGTTGCTCGGATTGTCATTGGTCGGTGGCGATATTGTCGATGAGGTCGCCCAAAGCAAGTTGTTCTTGATGCAAAGCCCGATGTGCACCAAATAGTTGAGTCTTGGTGACGTAGGATGATATGTCATCGTCTTGCTCCAATAAGAGTGGATTGGTAGAAGTACTTAGCCTATCCATCATTCCAAACAAAGATATGTGAGTGGGAGAAAAAGAAGAACCAATACCAAATGTACCTTGACCGATGTTGAAGATGGATCAAAGATCACTCCAATGTGTAACAAGGAAATAGCACAATTGGTACCAATTGTTGTCAGTTTCTCACACATACACAAGCAAAAGCTTATGGTGGAGCTTGGTTAGGATGGTGGCACAAAATTTGATGCAATTGTAAGTGAGACTCAATAATGTTGGAAAAGATTCGCAAATTTGCAAATGCAACAAGTAGACCAATAGCAAGATATGGTACACGGAAACACACACTCAAATAGATAATCTGGGGTTGTGCAACCAAGGGTGAGACAAAATGTGGAATCCACCAAGATGCTCTTGTTGCACAACACTAGAGAGATGCTAGCACGATTGCACAATAGGCGGATACAAACTTGTGCACAACCTACTAAGCAAAAATGCAACGAATTCTATCCCAAGTATGCTATATGTATGATGTTCCTATGCTTTGATCCAAGATGATCGAGTATGACAATCTTGATGTTGTATGAGCTCTTTGCTTATCTTTCCCTTTTGCTTAAAAGCTTGTTTGGCTCTTTGTTGTTTGAGCTCTTTTCTCGTGCAATGCTTCACGAACCAAGATAGCAATTGTGTATGCGACGACAACTTTGTGACACAAGAGATGATACCAAGATATGCAACACGATGATGGTATGTATGATATGGGAAATATGATCACTAATGTGCACAAGTCACGTTGCCATCAATACTCAAAGGCTAGTCTCGATGGGTAAGCTACGCAAAAGTAAGGCTATGGGGTTATCAATGCAAATGCAAGAGAGTATGATGATATCACGATACCAAGATGATATCAAGGTGAAGTTGATACCAAAGTGATGTAGCCTTTCGTAGTAGTCCTTGGCGAAGATGAGCGGTGGGGATGTTGATGTCGAACCGTACCTAGATAGCCGAAACACAATAGGACATGGAAACCACAAATCAAATTCTCAAAGCAAAGCGGGTCAACATTGTCGGAGTTGGTAGCGAGAAAGGCTATGGTGGTGCTATGCGGAAATGGTGTGGGTATGCGGAAGTGTATGTGGGCACTGGGACAAAATTTGGCGAGAGTTAGGCGGGAAACGGAGTGGAGGATGGAAGTGATGCTGTTAGGGGCCGGATGTCCGGGTTGGGCGGGATGTCCGGACTGGGGATCCGTTGACGAACTCGAAGAACACCGCGTGGAGAGGTCAAATCCGGGGCAAAATTCGAAAGATTTTGTGGATGGAATTTGGGGAAAAGATGGGGAAAAGCTAGATCTACCTGCAACACACGAAATCCGCGGATAAAATCCAACAAAACTTCATCACACCAACAAATCACAAAAAAAAATTGGGGCTGTTTTTGTGGGGCAATTTTCGGATTAGGACGAAAACAACAAAATCAAGGTAGAAAACAAAGAGAGGGGGCTCCGAAATCGTGATCAACGTGGCTCATGGTACCAAGATGATGTAGGGTGGAACCCTAGACGGTCGATCTTTCACAAAAGGAGCGGATCCCAACTAAGAAGACGAAGAACACGAGGGGAACACGAGGGAAAACACAAGAGGAATCACTAAACCAACAAGAATAGATCACACATGCGCTAGATCGATAAACACAAAGGTGAGATACAAGATCCAAATCCAACAAAGGACGATACAAAGGGTAACCGGTTCTTCTCCATAAGGAGGTCTTGATGGGGGTATTCTCCGAGAGGAGGTCTTGAATCCAATGGGATCTTCTCCGTAGAGGGGCTGCGGTCTCTCTCGTGAAGTAGATCCTTAATGGATGAGCAAAGCTCTATCTCTAATGAGCTAATCCTTTGCTAACCCTAGAAAGAGGAAGGGTATGGAGTATATATAGTCTAGGGGGTCGAAGAGGTACATGGGCCTCGGCCCTTTACTGTGCGCAGACAGGCGGAGCCGGATGTCCGGGCGTCGGGCCGGATGTCCGGGCTAGGGGGCCGGATGTTCGGGCTGACGACGATAGCTTATGTAGGTTCTGGTGCGTGGCGTCGGATTTCCGGGCTTCTGGCCGGATGTCCGGGCTGGGGCTGGATGTCCGGGACCTGTAGATGTTGGGCGGCTGGGATGCGGCTGTAGTAGATGTCTCCAGCGGCCGGATGTCTGGGCCCTGGAGCTGTCTTCTTCTCCTTCTGGCGGTTCTCTTCATCCGTGAACTTGGGGACTTGTCCTTCTTCACGTGCATCTTCGGGAGAGCCTCTTGACACCTGATCATGCATAGCATATCGGACTTCGGTATTAGCCATGTCTCGAGTGGATCATATGTGATATCACTAAGGAAGGAAGTCACCTCGTTCTCGAGAGCTCTAGCTCGTGCTCGTGTCATGGGTCCTCTTGGCTCTTGATGAGACGATGATAGGTCCATGGAGATGAGCGTAGGATGCTCTGCATTAGATTGTTAGCATGAACTTTGCTTTACTTTTATTTTTCGCTCCTCTTGCGGGCTGTAATACTTTGACGACTTTGTGGTACTTTGTGACTTCTTAATAATATGGCTGCATGCATCATTATGATGCAGAGGCCGGGGGTATGCCTTCATTTTCAAAAAAATAAAATAAAAATCCATGCAATCTAAACGACTAACCCAGCCCATATGAGGCCACAATTAGCGCACCTCCTCCCATGGCCACCGTCTCCACTCGTAATCACAACCATAGTCTAGTTTCATAGGCCTATAGTCAGCGCGACCATTTAGCACAGGTATAATTTATTTTCCAAAAATTCATAAAAACAAATTAAAACTTAATTTATTTCATTTTTCTTTGAAGAGTGAAGAATTATAGAGACAAGAATAGGGTCTCCGCCTAACATCATAAAATTTTCAAGAGCCCTCCTCACGCTACACTCTAACATATACTACCCATGACTAATCGGATTACCTACCCGGCTTGTCCATGGGTGAAGATGACAATCCATACTCTACGCATTCGGGTCAGGTGCCCATGGGCGCGGCCATCCATGGGTCGGATTGCCGGGTTGAATCATGGTGCTTTTAGAGAAATCCTATTTGACGCAGTTTTTGCCAAATAGCCGAGGTGTGTTTTGTCAACCTTGTTCGAGGATTGCTGCACTGCTGCAGTTTTTATTTCATTTTTTCTTATTGTGCCCTTTTGTTTCCCGTTTTGGCTTTTTCTTTGTTTTATTTTTATTTCTTCCGGGTTTGGTCTGTCATCTTTTTTTGGACTTTCCTACTATAAACATATTTTTGATATATAGTGAACATTTTCTAGCACATGACCCTTTTTTTGCTGAATGGTAAACATTTCTTTATATGCGGTGAACTCTTTTTTTGTGTACCAATTACATGATCTAATAAACATTAAACTTTTTTATGGCTATATAGTGATTTTTCTAATGTATTTCTAATAGGTTTTTAATTATTTAGATACTTAAAAGTTGTTTTTCTGGAAAAAAATTGACTACAAAACCAAAGATGAAAAAACAGAAAATAAGCCATTCAAGTGAGATTCCCAGAGTGGGATGGTCCATTGGCGCCTTGCTTCAGGCGTGGCTTCGACTATTTATTTGACCCCAAGTAGGAGGTCTCTAACTTTTTTTTTGAGCAAATGGAGGTCTCTGACGAGACATCCTATATGGTGCATGCTGCGTCAAGTAGTTCGCACGTCGCGACCGAGCTGGGCCGACCCATTTTAACGCTAGGAGAATTGGACGTTGGTTTCGGGATTGGGAACCTTCTAGAAGGTTCCTCACCGGTTCAGATATTTTGTTTTTCCTTTTTCCCATTGTTTATTCAACTGGTTTTCTTCAGTTTACTTTTTATTTTTATTTTTTATTTGAAAAGGTGTCCCTTTTAAAAATATGTTCAGGAATTACATATTTTTTGGAATTCCAAAAAATGCTCATGTTTCCAAAAATGTTTAGTATTTCAAAAAATGTTTGTGTTTTTAAATAAATTTTGGAATTCCACAAATGTTCTCGTTCTCAAAATTTGTTCACACATTAAAAACATGTCTGCATTTCAAAAAACATGGCAACTTGTCTTCATCTATTGTCTTTCTTCCCTTTGGTGTTGAATCAAAAAACTCTTCTCGTCCATGTCAAGATTGGACATATCATATTCATATTCTTTATAGGGGATTTCTTGGGTGACAAAATCTTAATGCAACATTCCTGTATTACAAAAAGTTTCATCATCAACACTAAATACTACAAAATTGAATAACATAGACACACATCATATCAAGTTGCATTCAAAAGGTAGAATTTGTGACAAAGATAGGAAAAACAAGAGAAAATAAAATTGTGTACCTTTGGGACTTTTGTCGAACATGTTATGCACGCTGGTGGTCGTGGCGCCGGGTGAATGTTGCTCCTCCTCACAGACGATGGTGAGAAAGAAGTAGGGGAGGGAGTGGGCACAACCAGAGCAACCACATCAGCCGTCGCCTCGGCCTTTGACTTCTTCAAGCGGGAGTCAGCCAATGCAGGATCCCGTGGCGAACTCTTCCTGTCAGTGCTGCCTCGTGGCTTTGGGGGTGGGGGCTTGCTTTTGGGAGCGACGACATGGCCCGACGCATTCCCTCCAGCTGCGGCGATTACTCATGAGGCCGGACAAACTTGGCACCATGCATCAGGAGCCTTCGTCTTGGTGGCGGCAGCGGAAACTACCAGGGGTGGAGCTGCAGGCGTGGCATGAGCAACAACGAGGATGGTTGGGCCGACTGTCACGTCAGAGGTGCCATCCATGGCAGCCCGGCGGCGTCGGCGGTCGCAGGCGGGAGAGAGGCGATGCGGCGGTCGTGCTAGAAAGTTTCCTCATGGCGGCTGGGTTGATAGGAAATTTTGTTTTGTAGTAACAACCCGACTGTTGGGTATTTGCAGCACTTAGGAAAAAAAATATGAGGATGCCCCAATTTTTTGCAGCACCAAATAGAGATAGGGCATCTGCTGGAACCATTTTGGGTCTAAATGTCCTAAAAAAGTGCTTTGGTCACTTGCCATATTTTGCATAATCAGCTAGAGATGCTTTAACGAGGAAAATACTTGTTCCTTACTGCAAAAGTTTGTTCTTCAGGGCCCAAGAACTATGTTCACTAGGCATTAAGATTAGGTGGGAATATTTGTAGCAGTTGCTTGTCATGGTATGACTTGTGTCAGTGCAACCTCCTTTCCTCTACCGCTCGATCTCACTTGGAGCTTGTATCTCCTTACCGCCTTTGCTATCATAGAGCCAAGCCCGGACCTCCTTTGCAATCATAGTGTCAGGCTAACAAGTCATTGATTGCTTTCTTGATTAGAATCTGGAGTATAAGTCATCGTCCCACTAGAACATATCATTCACAAGATGCTCATCTCGTCTGCTGGTGATGGGTCACGTAAGATCACAAATTCGAGTCACCATACTACCTTCCCTCAGTGTAATCACTATTGGACAAAGCTCTCGGGATCCATGTGTCCAACATGATCTTCACCGTTTCTCCATCCCTATTCACCAGATATAACCTTCTTTGATCGGACCAAGGCTGTGGCGAATGCTCCTCCATGAGTACGATATACCATCACAAGATTGCACTTCTAGTATATTTTTTCCCCATGATTTTTTGCCCTAGGCACCATTACACAAATGCTTTCGAGTCTCTGAATCAGATGCCATACTTGCCGAGAGAGGATTCGGATATTGAAGTAGTGTATATCTATAAATCCCAGTTCTCCCATCGCCTTGGGCTTTGTTAACTTCAGCCAACCAGTCCAATGTATGGTGCTTTCTTTTTCCATTTTACTCCACCGGAACATACCAATCATAGCGCTGATCTCATCAAAAAACCCTTGGTTAGATAAAAACGACATGGCATAGGTGGGAATGGCCTCACCAACCGCCTTCACTAAGACTTCCTTCCCTGCCTTCGATAGAAATTTCTCCACCTAACCCTGTATGGAAGCCCAGATTTTGTGTTTAATATATGTGAACGCCTTCATTTTTTGATATGCCAATGTACACCATAATAATAGATACTTATTATTACACGTCTCACTCCGAACGGACAACTCACACTTCACCCAAGTCCTTCATTAGTTGTGTTGTATTCGGGCTAAACAACAATGCAAATTTCTCCAGGTTGATACATTGACAGAAACAATTTTATACATGGAAATAATTTCCTTCAAGGCCATCACTTCCTCTCTTTTTGCTCTCAATAACAAAAATAAGTCATCTCGGAAGAATATACGAGAGACTGTGGGGTGCGCTTGGATAGACTTTTAGGCGATGAATCTTCCCTCTTTGTTCGATATCATGTATAAGAGCTGAAAGCCCCTCTGTACATACACAAACAAACATGGAGGTTGGCAGTCTCCCTCGTGCAAACCTCTAGGGGGTGTGAATTGTGTGGTACTTGTGAGCTGCGTTGGATTCTTCTTGAAGAGGAGAGGAGATGCAGCACAATAGAGATAAGTATTTCCTTCAATGAGAACCAAGGTATCAATCTAGTAGGAGAATCACGCAAAGCCTAGTGAACAACACCTACACATAAAAGCAAATATTTGCACCCAACACGGGCAAGAGGGTTGTCAATCCCCTTAACTCGTTACTTGCAAGGATTAAATCTCATACTGGTTGATAGTAAGGTATATTGTAAAACAAAATAAATAAAATAAAATTGCGGCAAGGTATTTTGGATTTTATAATATGATTAAAGTAGACCCAGGGGCCATAGTTTTCACTAGAGCCTTCTCTCCAGAACACATAACATACGGTGGGTGAACAAATTACTGTTGGACAATTGATAGAAAAACGCATAGTTATGACGATATGCAAGGCAATGATCATGTATATAGGCACCACGTACGAGACAAGTAGACCCACTCCTGCCTGTATCTACTACTATTACTCCACCTACCGACCGCTATCCAGCATGCATCTATGGTATTAAGTTCATGAAAAACTAAGTAACGCCTTAAGCAAGATGACATGATGTAGACAAAGTAAACCCAACCAATATGAATAAACCCCATCATTTTACCCTTAATGGCAACAATATAAATACGTGTCTTGTCCCCTACTATCATTGGGATATATAGCACCGCAAGATTGAACCCATCACAAAGCACCTCTCCCACTGAAGATAAATCAATCTAGTTGTGCAAACCAAACGGATAGATCGGAGAGAAATACAAAGCTATAACAATCATGCACAATAAAGTTCAGAAAATACTCCATTACTTATCATAAATATTTAGATCATAAGCCCACAATTCATCGGATCCCAACAAACACCC
Organism: Aegilops umbellulata; assembly: GCA_032464435.1. Classification (NCBI taxonomy): domain Eukaryota; kingdom Viridiplantae; phylum Streptophyta; class Magnoliopsida; order Poales; family Poaceae; genus Aegilops; species Aegilops umbellulata. Next base: position 333,923,360 of record CP136054.1, on the reverse strand, counting down.
CGCAAAACAAGATTATATCGGATAGACTCCAAGAACATCGAGGAGAAAATTGTATTGAAGATCAAAAAGACAAAGAAGAATCCATCTAGCTACTAGCTATGGACCTGTGGGTCTGTGGTGAACCACTCAAGCATCATCAAAAGGCAGCAAGGATGATGTAGAAGCCCTCCATGATCGATTCCCCCTCCGACAGAGTACCGGAAAAGGCCTCCAGATGGGATCGCGGAAGAGCAAAAACTTGTGGCGGCGAAAAAAGTGTTTTGGTTGGCTCTCTGTTGGTTTCCCAATATTTGAGAATTTATAGAAGTGAAACTAGGTCAGACGAGCCTCGAGGGGCCCGCAAGGCATCAGGGCGCATTTTGTTGCCTTTCCGTCTCCTCGTACGTCCTCTGGTCTCTCCTGAAGCTTCCAGGGTCTCTTATGTCCAGAAAAAAATTATCAAAATGTTTTGTAGCATTTGGACTCCGTTTGTACTGATTTTCTAGAGAACCAAAAACAGGCAAAAAACAGCAATTGGCACTGGACACTAGGTTAATAGGTTAATTGCATATAAAACATCCTAGGTTGATACTATAATAACATGGAGCAATAAAAAATTATAGATACGTTGGATATGTATCATTGTGTAACAGTGTTTTTGACCCGGACAAAATATCGAGCCGACGACACACACTCCATAATGTTGGTTACCCATTCTCTCTTGAGCCCCATCTTCCTCATCATGGCTTCCAAAAAGTTCCACTAAACATGATCATACACCTTGCTCATATAAGCTTTCACTACAACAATTCCTTCTTTCCATCCCTTCTCATTCGACAAGTAGTGTGATATTTCATAGGTTATCAGGTTCGTCATCAATTTGCCTGATACAAATGCACTTTGGTTGTTAAATATAATATTTGGAATAAATTTTAGAGTATTTACTAGGACCTTGTCTACAAGTTTGTAAAGAACATTGCAGAGGCTAATTGGTCATAGGTCCTTGATGCAGGTTGGATCCTTCATGCTGGGAATGAAAACCACCATCGTACTATGATGACCCACAAGTATATGGTATCAATTGTAGCCTTTTCGATAAGTAAGAGTGTCGAATCCAACGAGGAGCAGAAGGAAATGACAAGTGGTTTTCAGCAAGGTAATGTCTGCAAGCGCTGAAATTGTAAGTAACAGAGTAGTTTGATAGCAAAATAATTTGTAATGAGCAAGTAACGAGAATAGTAATAAAAGTGCGGCAAGGTAGCCCAATCCTTTTGAGGCAAAGGACATGCCAAAACGGTCTCTTATAATAAGCAAATCGTTCTCGAGGGTACACTGGAATTTCATCTAGTCACTTTCATCATGTTGATTCGATTCGTGTTCGCTACTTTAATAATTTGATATGTGGGTGGACCGATGCTTAGGTGCTTTTCTTAATTGAAAAAACCTCCTACTTATGATTAACCCCCTCGCAAGCATCCGCAACTACGAGAAAAGTATTAAGAATAAATTCTAACCATAGCATTAAACTTCTGGATCCAATCGGTCCCTTACGGAATAGCGCATAAACTAGGGTTTAAGCTTCTGTCACTCTCACAACCCATCATCTAATAACTACTCCAAAATGCATTCCCTTAGGCCCAAATATGGTGAAGTGTCATGTATTCGATGTTCGCATGACACCACTAAGGGAATGACAACATACATACTATCAAAATATCGAACACATATCAAGTTCACATGATTACTTGCAACAAGATTTCTCCCGTGACCTCAAGAAAAAAAGTAACTACTCACAAATGATAATCATGCTCAAGATCAGAGGGGTATATTGGATCTAAACATATAATCTTCCACCAAATAAACCATATAGTAATCAACTATAAGATGTAATCAACACTACTAGTCACCTAACACCAATCTATAGTTTCGGTACACAGATTGAACACAAGAGATGAACTAGGGTTTTGATAGGAGATGGTGCTATTGAAGATGTTGATGGATATTGACCTCCCCAAGATGGGAGAGTTGTTGGTGATGATGATGACAATGATTTCACCCTCCGGGAGGGAAGTTCTCCCGGCGGAATCGCTCCGCCAGAGGGCAAAAGTGCTCCTGCCCAAGTTCCGCCTCGAGACGGTGGCGCTCCGCCCCGTAAGTCCTCTCCTTTATTTTTTCTAGGTCAAAATGACTTATATACAAGAAGATGGGCACGAAGGTTAGCTGGGTGATGTCTACTACGCAACTTTATCCGTGTAGACGTTGTTGGGCCTCCAAGTGCAGAGTTTTGTAGGACAACAACAAATTTCCCTCAAGTGGATGGCCTAAGGTTTATCAATCCATGGGAGGCATAGGTTGAAGATGGTCTCTCTCAAGCAACCGTGCGACCAAATAACAAAGAGTCTCTTGTGTCCCCAACACACCGGCACTACACCACAACACTAATGCAAAGGCATATAATCTGCCGGGAGAAAGCCATTAAGAGGGCAAATAAACTGCCGAGAGAGCAGTTCTCCCGGCAGATAGAACTGCCACAAGAACGGCTGCCGGGGATAGCTTCTCCCGCAATCCGGATACAATGGTAAATTGTATAGGTGCACTAGTTCGGCGAAGAGATGGTGATACAAGTGCAATATGGATGGTAGATATAGGTTTTTGTAATCTGAAAATATAGAAAATAGCAAGGCAACTAATAATAAAAGTGAGCAAAAACGGTATTGCAATGCTTAGAAACAAGGCCTAGGGTTCATAATTTTGATAGTGCAAGTTCTCTCAACAATAATAACATAATTAGATCATATAACAATCCCTCAACGTGCAACAAAGAGTCACTCCAAAGTCACTAATAGCAGAGAACAAATAAAGAGATTATTGTAGGGTACGAAACCACCTCAAAGTTTTTCTTTCTGACCGATCTATTGGGCTATTCCTATAAGTGTCACAAACAGCCCTAGAGTTCGTACTAAAATAACACCTTAAGATACACATCAACCAAAACTCTAATGTCACCAAGATACTCCAATGTCACCACAAGTATAATAAAACAAATCATTCACTTTGGTACTAGCAAGACAAGATTCATAATTATTCTCACATGATGCCTACTGTACCCTACCATTTCTAAAATTTATATTAAGCAATATAAGGCATAGAAACTAGAAAACAAGCAAACTATGCATCGAAAACGGAATCTGTCAAAAACATAAAAGTCTGTAAAGATCTGAACTGAAGTCATACTTCTGTAACTCCAAAAATTCTAAAAAAAATAGGAGAACCTGGGAAATTTGTATATTAATATACTGTAAAAAATTCAGAAATTTTCGACGCTCCAGTGATTTTTAAAAATTATGTGACTGGGCGCAAAAGTTTCTGTTGACAGAATTGGATCAACTACCATCCATACTATCCCATAGGCTTTACTTGGCACTTTATTGAAACTAAATCTATAAAACATGATTAATACAATAGATTAATCATGTGAACACACCAAAATATTAGGTAGAAATGTTGGGTTGTCTCCCAACAAGCGCTTTTCTTTAATGCCTTTCTAGCTAGGCATGATGATTTCAACGATGCTCACATAAAAGATAGGAATTGAAATATAACGGCAGCACCATGAAGCATATGACAAGCACATTTAAGTCTAACCCACTTCCTATGCATAGGGATTTTGTGAGCAAACAACTTATGGGAACAAGGATCAACTAGCATAGGAAGATAAAACAAGTAAAACTTCAAGATTTCAAGCACATAGAGAGGAATCTTGATATTATTGCAATTCCTACAAGCATATACTCCTCCCTCATAATAATTTTCAGTAGCATCATGAATGAATTCAACAATATAACCATCACATAAAGCATTATTCTCATGATGCACAAGCATATAAATTTTACTACTCACCACATAAGCAAAACTCTTCTCATTCGTAGTAGTGGGAGCAAACTCAACAAAATAAGTATCATGTGAGGCATAATCCAATTGAAAACAATAATCACGATGACAAGTTTCATGGTTATCATTAATCTTTATAGCATACATGTCATCACAATAATCATCATAGATAGCAAGTTTGTTCTCATAATCAATTGTAACCTCTTTCGAAATAGTGGATTCATCACTAAATAAAGTCATGATCTCTCCAATTCCACTTCTATAAATATTATAAGATTCAACACCCTCCAAAATAGTGGGATCATTACCTAGAGTTGACACTCTTCCAAACCCATTTTCATCAATATAATCATCGTAAATAGGAGGCATGCTATCGTCATAATAAATTTGTTAATCAAAACTTGGGGGAGAAAAATATCATCTTCATCAAACATAGAATCCCCAAGCTTGTGGCATTGCATATCATTAGCATCATGGATATTCAAGGAATTCATACTAACAACATTGCAATCATGCTCATCATACAAATATTTAGTGCCAAACATTTTATAGACTTCTTCTTCTAACACTTGAGCACAATTTTCCTTTCCATGATTTTCACGAAAGGTATTAAAAAGATGAAGCATATGAGGCAACCTCAATTCCATTTTTTGTAGTTTTCTTTTATGAACTAAATTAGTGATAAACCAAGAAACTAAAAGATTCGATTGCAAGATCTAAAGATATACCTTCAAGCACTAACCTCCGCGGGAACGGCGCCATAAAAGAGCTTGATGTCTACTATGCAACTTTATCCTTGTAGACGTTGTTGGGCCTCCAAGTGCAGAGTTTTGTAGGACAGCAACAAATTTCCCTCAAGTGGACGACCTAAGGTTTATCAATCCGTGGGAGGCGTAGGTTGAAGTTGGTCTCTCTCAAGCAACCCTGCAACCAAATAACAAAGAGTCTCTTGTGTCCCCAACACATCCAATGCAATGGTAAATTGTATAAGTGCACTAGTTCGGTGAAGAGATGGTGATACAAGTGCAATATGGATGGTATATATAGGTTTTTGTAATCTGAAAATATAAAAAACAGCAAGGTAACTAATAATAAACGTGTGCAAAAACGGTATTGCAATGCTTAGAAACAAGGACTAGGGTTCATACTTTCACTAGTGCAAGTTCTCTCAACAATAATAACATAATTAGATCATATAACAATCCCTCAATGTGCAACAAAGAGTCACTCCAAAGTCACTAATAGCAGAGAACAAACGAAGAGATTATTGTAGGGTAAGGAACCACCTCAAAGTTATTCTTTCCGATCAATCCATTGGGCTATTCCTATAAGTGTCACAAACAGACCTAGAGTTCATAGTAAAATAACACCTTAAGACACACATCAACCAAAACCCTAATGTCACCTCAAGTATCCACGGGTATGATTATACAATATGCATCACACAATATCGGATTCATCTATTCAACTAACACAAAGAACTTCAAAGAGTGCCCCAAAGTTTCTACCGGAGAGTCAAGACGAAAACGTGTGCCAACCCCTATGCATAGATTTCCAAGGTCACGGAACCCGCAAGTTGATCACCAAAACATACATCAAGTGAATCAATAGAATACCCCATTGTCACCACGGGTATATCCCACACAAGACATACATCAAGTGTTCTCAAATCCTTAAAGAATCAACCCGATAAGATAACTTCAAGGGGAAAAATCAATCCATTACAAGAAGGTAGAGGGGGAGAAACACCATATGATTCAACTATAGTAGCAAAGCTCGCGGTACATCAAGATCATGCCAAATCAAGAACATCAAGATCGGGGGTTTATGTATTTATAGGAATTTTTGGCGTTGGTTTCACGCCAGGGGGTCCACGAGGAGCCCACAAGGACGGAGGGTGCGCCCTCCACCCTTGTGGAGGCCTCGTGACTCTTCTGGCCCAACTCCTTTGCTTCGGGGGCATCTTCTGGTCCATAAAATATCATCGTAAATTTTCAGCTCGTTTGGACTCCGTTTGATATTCCTTTTCTGTAAAACTCAAAAACAAGGAAAAAACAGAAACTGGCACTGGGATCTAGGTTAACAGGTTAGTCCCAAAAATCATATAAAATAGCATATAAATGCATATAAAACATCCAAGATAGATAATATAATAGCATGGAACAATAAAAAATTATAGATACGTTGGAGACGTATCACAAGATAATTTGTAATGAGCAAGTAATGATAATAGTAAAAAAGGTGCAGCAAGGTAGCCCAATCCTGTTGAGGCAAAGGACAGGCCAAAACGGTCTCTTATAATAAGCAAAGTGTTCTTGAGGGTACACGGGAATTTCATCTAGTCACTTTCATCATGTTGATTTGATTCGTGTTCGCTACTTTGATAATTTGATATGTGGGTGGACCGGTGCTTAGGTACTGTTCTTACTTGAACAAACCTCCTACATATGATTAACCCCCTCGCAAGCATCCGCAACTACGATAAAAGTATTAAGAATAAATTATAACCATAGCATTAAACTTTTGGATCCAATCGGCCCCTTACGGAATAACACAAGATATGAACTAGGGTTTGAGAGGCGATGGTGTTGTTGAAGATGCATGTTGATGGAGATTGCCTTCCCCAAGATGGGAGAGTTGTTGGTGATGATGATGACGATGATTTCCCCTCGGAGAGGGAAGTTCCCCTGGCGGAATCGCTCCGCCGGAGGGCAAAAGTGCTCCTGCCCAAGTTCCGCCTCGAGACGGCGGCGCTCCGTCCCGAAAGTCCTCTCCTTTATTTTTTCTAGGTCAAAATGACTTACATACCAGAAGATGGGCACCGGAGGTGGGCTGGGCTGAGCACAACCCACCAGTGCGCGCCTGGGGGCCAGGAGCGCCTGATGACCCACAAGTATAGGGGATCTATCGTAGTCCTTTCGATAAGTAAGAGTGTCGAACCCAACAAGGAGCAGAAGGAAATAACAAGCGGTTTTCAGTAAGGTATTCTCTGCAAGCACTGAAATTATCGGTAACGGATAGTTTTGTGATAAGGTAATTTGTAACGGGTAACAAGTAATGAAAGTAAATAAAGTGCAGCAAGATGGCCCAATCCTTTTTGTAGCAAAGGACAAGCCTAGACAAACTCCTATATGAAGGAAAACGCTCCTGAGGACACATGGGAATTATCATCAAGCTAGTTTTCATCACGCTCATATGATTCGCGTTCGTTACTTTGATAATTTGGTACGTGGGTGGACCGGTGCTTGGGTGCTGCCCTTCCTTCGACAAGAATCCCACTTATGATTAACCCCTATTGCAAGCATCCACAATTACAAAAGAAGTATTAAGGTAAACCTAACCATAGCATGAAACATATGGATCCAAATCAACCCCTTACGAAGCAAATCTTAAACTAGGGTTTAAGCTTCTGTCACTCTAGCAACCCATCATCTACTTAGTACTTCCCAATGCCTTCCTCTAGGCCCAAATAATGGTGAAGTGTAATGTAGTCGACGTTCACATAACACCATGATACGTCACCAACGTATCTATAATTTTTGATTGCTCCATGCTATATTATCTACTGTTTTGGACTATATTGGGCTTTATTTTCCACTTCTATATTATTTTTGGGACTAACCTATTAACCGGAGGCCCAGACCAGAATTGCTGTTTTTTGCCTATTTCAGTGTTTCGAAGAAACGGAATATCAAACGGAGTCCAAACAGAATAATCCTTTCTGGAACGTGATTTTCTTCCCGAATATGACCCAGGAGACTTGGACCCTACGCCAAGGAAGCTTCCAGGTGGGCACGAGGTAGGGGGCGCGCCCTACACCCCCAGGCGCGCCCCCACCCTTGTGGGCCCACCGAGGCTCCACCGACGTACTTCTTCCTCCTATTTATACCCACGTACCCCCAAACGATCAGAACAAGAGCCAAAAAACTAATTCTACCGCCGCAACTTTCTGTATCCACGAGATCCCATCTTGGGGCCTGTTCCGGAGCTCCGCCGGAGAGGGCCGTCATCACGGAGGGCTTCTACATGATCATAACCTCTCCGATGATGTGTGAGTAGTTTACCTCAGACCTTCGGGTCCATAGTTATTAGCTAGATGGCTTCTTCTCTCTTTTTGGATCTCAATACAAAGTTCTCCCCCTCTCTTGTGGAGATCTATTTGATGTAATCTTCTTTTTGCAGTGTGTTTGTTGAGATCGATGAATTGTGGGTTTATGATCAAGTCTATCTTTGAATAATATTTGAATCTTCTCTGAATTCTTTTATGTATGATTGATTATCTTTGCAAGTCTCTTCGAATTATCAGTTTGGTTTGGCCTACTAGATTGGTTTTTCTTGCCATGGGAGAAGTGCTTAGCTTTGGGTTCGATCTTGCGGTGTCCTTTCCCAGTGAAAGAAGCGGCAACAAGGCACGTATTGCATCGTTGCCATCGAGGATAACAAGACGGGGTTTATTTCATATTGCATGAATTTATCTCTCTACATCATGTCATCTTGCTTAAAGCGTTACTCTGCTTTTAGCTTAATACTCTAGATGCATGATGGATAGCGGTCGATGAGTGGAGTACTAGTAGTAGATGTAGGCAGGAGTCGGTCTACTTGTCATGGATGTGATGCCTATATACATGATCATACCTTAGATATTCTCATAACTATGCTCAATTCTGTCAATTGCTCAACAGTAATTTGTTCACCCACCGTAGAAAACTTATGCTCTTGAGAGAAGCCACTAGTGAAACCTATGGCCCCCGGGTCTATTCTCATCATATCAATCTTCATCACTTTAATCTTGTTTTGCTTTTTTACTTTGCCTTTTACTTTTCACTTTGCATATTTATACCAAAAATACCAAAAACATTATCTCTATCAGATATCACTCTCGTAAGTGACCGTGAAGGGATTGACAACCCCTAATCGCGTTGGTTGTGAGTTGCTATCGATTTGTGCAGGTACGAGGGACTTGAGCGTGGCCTCCTACTGGATTGATACCTTGGTTCTCAAAAACTGAGGGAAATACTTACGCTACTCTGCTGCATCATCCTCTCCTCTTCTGGGAAAACCAACACAAGCTCAAGAGGTAGCACTCCACTAGAGGAAAGACAACATACATCTCATCAAACTACGAACGAATACCAAATTCACATGACTACTTATAGCAAGACTTCTCCCATGTCCTCAGGAACAAACGTAACTACTCACAAATCATATTCATGTTCATAATCAGAGGGGTATTAATATGCATAAAGGATATGAACACATGATCTTCCACCAAATAAACCAACTAGCATCAACTACAAGGAGTAATCAACACTACTAGCAACCCACAGGTACCAATCTAAGGTTTTGGGACAAAGATTGGATACAAGAGATGAACTAGGGTTTTTAGAGGAGATGGTGCTTGTGAAGATGTTGATGGAGATTGACCCCCTACCGATGAGAGGATCGTTGGTGATGACGATGGTGATGATTTCCCCCTCCCGGATGGATGTTTCCCCGGCAGAACAGCTCCGTCGGAGCCCTAGATTGGTTCCGCCAAGGTTCCGCCTCGTGGCAGCGGTGTTTCGTCCCGAAAGCTTGCCTATAATTTTTTTCAGGGTAAAATACTTCATATAGCATAAGATGGGCATCCGAGGCCTGCCAGGGGGCCCACGAGGCAGGGGCGCGCCCCCACCCTCGTGGCCAGGGTGTGGGCCCCCTCTGGTTGATTCTTTCTCCAGTATTTTTTTATATATTCCAAAACGTGCCTCCCTGAAGTTTCAGGACTTTTGGAGTTGTGCAGAATAGGTCTCTAATATTTGCTCCTTTTCCAGCCCAGAATTCCCGCTGCCGGCATTCTCCCTCTTCATGTAAACCTTGTAAAATAAGAGAGAAAAGGCATAAGTATTGTGACATAACGTGTAATAACAGCCCATAATGCAATTAATATCGATATACAAGCATGATGCAAAATGGACGTATCAACTCCCCCAAGCTTAGACCTCGCTTATCCTCAAGCGGAAGCCGATATCGAAAAATATGTCCACATGTTTAGAGATAGAGGTGTCGATAAAATAAAATACGGACATGAGGGCATCATGATCATTCTTATAACAACAACATATATATAAATTGTCATATGATTTCTTATGCTTAAGTAACAATCTATTCACAATGTAAAGTATGAATTAGAAACTTCATTGAGAACCAACAAACTATAATCTCAGTCATTGAAGCAATTGCAATTTATCATAACATCGGAAAGAGTCAATATAAGAGTTTTTCAGCAAGTCCACATACTCAACTATCATTTAGTCTTTCATAATTGCTAACACTCACGCAATACTTATGGGTATGGAGTTTTAATCAAACACAGAGAAAGATAGGGGCTTATAGTGTTGCCTCCCAACCTTTTACCTCAAGGGTAATGTCAACAATAATAATTCATGCTAACTTACATCCAATTGGATATATATATATATATATATATATATATATATATATATATATATATATATATATATATATATATATATATATATATATATATATATATATATCAGGATCTTTCCAACATAATGTGATTGCCAAAGGATACAATGTAAAAAGGAAAGGTGAAGATCACCGTGACTCTTGCATAAGGTATAAGACAAAAGTAAAAGATAGGCCCTTCGTAGAGGGAAGCAGAGGTTGTCATGTGCTTTTATGGTTGGATGCACAAAATCTTAATGCAAAAGAACATCACTTTATATTGCCACTTGTGATATGGACCTTTATTATGCAGTCCGTCGCTTTTATTGCTTCCATATCACAAGATCGTATAAAGCTTATTTTCTCCACACTAATAAATCATACATATTTAGAGAGCAATTTTTATTGCATACAACAATGACAACTTATTTGAAGGATCTTACTCAATCCATAGGTAGGTATGGTGGACTGTCATGGCAAAACCGGGTTTAAGGATATTTGGAAGCACAAGTAGTATCTCTACTTGGTGCAAAGAATTTGGCTAGCATGAGAGGGAAAGGCAAGATCAACATGTTGGATGATCCATGACAATATACTTTATTCCAGATATAAGAGAACATAACTCATTACGTTGTCTTCCTTGTCCAACATCAACTTTTTAGCATGTCATATCTTAATGAGTGCCCACAATCATAAAAGATGTACGAGATAGTATATTTATATGTGAAAACCTCTCTTTCTTTATTACTTCCTATTAATTGCAACGATGACCAAAACTATGTTTGTCAACTCTCAACAACTTTTATTCATCATACTCTTTATATGTGAAGTCATTACTCTCCATAAGATCAATATGATATCTTTACTTCTTTTTATTCTTTCAAGATCATTGCAAGATAATCAAGCCCTCGACTCAACACTAATCTTTATTATATATAGCTCACGGACTCGATTACATAGAAGGATCATAAAGCAAAACTCAAAACTAAATCATACTAAAGTTTTATTCTACTAGATCAAGATATTACCAAAAGGATCGAACTAAGAAAACGGTAAAGATAGGAGTGTGATGGTGATACGATACCGTGGCACCTCCCCCAAGCTTGGCAGTTGCCAAGGGGAGTGCCCATACCCATGTGTTTATGTCTCTTTCTTCGGAGGTGGTGATGTGATATTCTTGGCGATGATGCCCCTCAGGATACGATTCTCTTCCTCGAGCTTATTGACTTGTTGCTTGAGGTCCATTATTTCCTTACGGAGCTTACCCGTGACGGCTAAAGCTCCTTTCACCCATGGATGTTGCATAGCTGCGGGAGAACAAGTAACACTCTTTTTCATATTTTCATAAGAGAGAAATTTAACATTGGAGGGGATGACCGAGTTTGGAATAGCTGAGCTCTATAGTTCCCCCATCATGAATCTGGCTCGGAAACGGGAAGTAACTTCTTGATCCTCCTCCATGGAATCTATCATTTTCAAGTCGGCCTCCATCTCTTCCCCCGTTGATGGCCCAACACTACAAAAAAAGACACATCTGTGACATTTTGGGCCGAACGAATTTTTTTCCTGTCATACATATGACACTTCGATGATGATAATTGTGACAAAACCCGGTATGATCATAGATGTGGTGGGCTCCTACTTCTGTGACAAAAAATCATGACAGAAAATGGGCTTTTCGTCCTGGGCAGGCCGGAGACGCAGCTGCATGGCATTCTTTGGGCCATCCATGACGGAAAAAACCATGATAGAAGCGAGGGGGAGGAAAATTTCGGGGAGTTCCCGGTTACGGTGGGAGGTCGGGGGCCGAGCGATGCGTGTTTCTCTCGTACACGTACGCGCATGTGTGCGAGGCGTTGGCTCTAACTAAACCCGAGCGAGGCGTTGGGCTCTAACTGAACCCGAGAGATTGCACTGCAGGCTACGCGTTATTGAACCCGAGCTATCGATCGATGGCTGTTAACTGAACCCGATCGAGCGATTCCTTCGCTACTGCTGCTAACTGAAGCCGATCGATGCTGCCTCTGGGATGAACAGTGAGCGTTTGGGGGGGGGGGGTTGGATGAACAGTGAGCGGTGGCGTTGCCTCTGGATGAACAGGACTCCTGGGTGTGGTGGAGGGCTGGATGAACAGTAGACGGTGGAGGGGTGCCCGTGGAGGGGTGGATGAACAGGACCCCGTGGTGTGGAGGGCTGGTTGAACAGTAGACGGTGGAGGGGTGCCCGTGGAGGGGTGGTTGAACAGGACCCCGTGGTGTGGAGGGCTGGATGAACAGTAGACGGTGGAGGGGTGATTGAATAGTAGCCGGTGGAGTAGCGCGCAGTGGAGGCTGGATGAACAGGAGCCCGTGGAGGCTGGAGGAGGTCGACGATGGAGATGAACAATATCCCATGGAGTCCCGTTTTGCGGTACGCCACACCCCTCCCGATGAACAGGACCCCCACTTCGACCGTAGCGCTCCAACACAAGTCAGTTTCCTCCGTTTTCCGGTACGTCACACCCCTCCCGATCAACATGACCCCCGTTTTGACCGTAGGAGGTCCGTTTCCTCCGTTTTGCGGTACGCCAGACCCCTCTCGATGAACAGGATCCTGTTTCGAACGTGGCCGGTCGAACACAAGGCCGTTTCCTCGGTTATGCGCTATGCCAAGCCTCGTTTCCATCGCCTATTCCGTCCAAGCCCTCCCAATGAACACGACCACGCATTCCGTTCCGACCCAACCGGTTGGCTCCCACGCGTTCCCTTGCCTCCCGATGAACACGATGCATTTCATTGCCTCCCCATGAACACGACGCATTCCGTTGCCTCCCCATGAACACGACGCATTCCATTGCCTCCCGATAAACACGACGACAACACTGTTTCTCCGTTCTGACCCAGCCATGTACACGAGCCCTCACCGTACGTATGCGCCAGTAGGCGTTCGAGATCCTGCCCGTATGTATGTACGTGGCCGTATTTTCTTTCTTGCACCCTGGCCGCTGTACATACGTGTACATGCTACGTGCGTGCCTCTACTACGACACGTGCGCGCCTCTACATCCACCAGTATATATGTACGTACACGTTCGCGACCAGAATGACAATGCTACGTACGCTTCGACCAGGTGGGTCCTGACTGTCAGGCACTTCCTTGCGTGCGAAGATGTAGCTGGTGGGTCCCAGCAGTCAGGGGCAAATATTTTTTTCGCAAAATACGGTGGCCCGTCCGGTGGGTCCCCGCTGTTAGGTGGAGGAATAATTATTTTGCGCGTAATAAGGAGGCACTTCCTTGCTGCGGCCTTGGACCCAGCTGTCAGCGTCTCCACGCATAGTACTCTTCCAATGGAAGTCGGTCGTTGACCACATTGACCACGCCACGCTGAGAGCACCACGGCGGGGGACGACGGCAAGGCCTAGGAAGGGGACGAAGCGGAGCCGGGGAAGACGCGGCAGTAGAAGCCCGCGTGGAGAGGAGTACGAGGGTTCACTGGTTCGTCTGCGGTGTGAGGCTGCCGTCGTTGCGGGGCCTGGCCAGCAGTGGGAATAGTAGGGGGCGGTGAGGCCTCCGCGGCAGCACAGCCGACCACGGGAGGCAGGAGCATGCAGCACGACTGGCGCTGCTTTGGGAGGCTGGAGCAAGAAGACCAGAGGTTGAAGAAGCACTACGGCCGTTGGATGGACATCATACGGTCAGTGGAGCTAGAATCGTTCATATTGACTAAGTTGACAAAGCCCTTCGTCCCCGTCAACTTAGTAGCCCCACAAGTTAGCCTCCCACCAAGGTGGGTCCCAGCTAGCCGGAGGAGTATTCATTTTTTTGTGCGTAATAAGGAGGCACTTCCGGTGGGTCCGAGCTGACAGCGGGGGGAACGTTTTTTTTTGCAAAATACAGTGGCCCGTCCGGTGGGTCCCAGTAGTCAGGGGGAAATGATCTTTTTCGCAAAATACTGGTGGCCCGTCCGGTGGGTCCCCGCTGCCAGGTGGAGGAATAATTATTTTCTGCGTAATAAGGAGGCACTTCCTTGCGGCTGCCGTGGACCCAGTTGTTAGCGTCTCCACGTACAGTACTCTTCCGATGGAAGTCGGTCATTGACCACATTGGCCATGCTGCACCGAGAGCACCACGGCGGTGGACGACGGTGAGGCCTAGGAATGGGACGACGCGGCAGTGGATGCCCACGCGGAGAGGAGTACGAGCGTTCACCAGTTCGGCTGCGGTGTGAGGCTGCCGTCGCCGCAGAATAACAGGGGGTGTGGGTGAGTCGAGGGATGCCCTGGCCAGCGGTGGGAGTAGTAGGGGACGCTGAGTCCTGCGCGGCAGCACAGCCGGCCATGGGAGGCGGGAGCAGGTGGTCCTGCCGGCGCTGCTTTGGCGGCTGGAGCAAGAAGATCAGAGATTGAAGAAACACGACGGCCGTTGGATTGGCATCCAATGGTTACGTCTGCTAGAATCGTTTGTTGACGTATATAATAACTAAAAAAAATCTTGCATACGCGTCAACTAAATAGGCCCACAAGTCAGACCACTCCCTCTTTTTTTAATAATTTATATAGCTCATGGCAACTTCTTATGCAATTTATTGCAGTCGTTTTTTTGGTTGGCCAGGGCCAATTTTGCATATTCCTATGGGTTCCAAACTATTTTTAATACCGAAATGTCGAGCCAGATTTAAAGTACTTGGAAGATATATTTAAATTAGGTTAATGCCCAGTGAAATAGGAATCTGAAAATGTGATAAAATTCAGAAATTATAAAGTAATTGCCAATTTGTCATCTGTTTTTATATTTACAACCCATTTCATATTACTTTCAAGATTTGCAGGCGTCTTGAAAGAGTTGCAGCCCATCAGGGCGTAGAAAAATAAGTAGGCCTGGATTGGGTATTCTTCAGAAAAAATAAACTGGGCTCATTTTCACAAAGAAAAAATAGCTGGGCTGGTTACATGGTGAACATAAAATATAAGCCTGGGCTAGACGGGCCACAGCCCAGTTCAAACCCTGCTCTGTCTCAACAATACCAAACAAAAAAAATACTGCTCGAGTAACTACGTCCCAGGTGTCAGCCGATCTTGTGCTGTTCTCTTGTCTATTGACTATATACGCTCACAATGTCGTGGGTCCCAGATGTCAGGAAAACACTAGGAGGAAGCATTTTATTTTTCCATACGCTGACGTGGTGGGCCCCTACTGTCATTCTCTCCACGTACTTTTGCCGATTCCTGTTGTTTGTTGACCATGTTGACAACGCGAGAGGGCGGCACCGCGGTGAGCGCACCAAAGCATGCGGAGGACGTCGGCGTTAACAATTTAGGAGACGGTGGGGCGGCGATGCATGCGCTGAGGCGCAACCAGCCGTGGAAGGCGGAAGCAGGCGGCCCCGCCGGCACTGGTTTGGTTTTGGCGGCTGGAGGAAGACAGGACTGAAGAAACACGACAGACTGTAAAAGCAGCAGGAGTACTTAACAACCTTAACTGAAACCAGTAGGGGCACTTAACAACCAAAGCTGAAAGCAGTATGAGTACTTAATTATACAGGTTCAACCGTACAAAGCACGCCTCGAATAGTGATACTTTGCCTAAAGTTAACCAAGGGTGAGGCCGCCAAGCCCCAGGACAAGGCCCAGGCGCCACCCCGCGCATCCACAACCTTCTGAAAGCAGCTTCATCTCGCAACGTGGTCAATAAACAGGATATTCGCTTTAGAGCCATGGAAAAGCATGAACATAATCTTCTGTCCTATTCTCCAAGATGGATGGGCCTTCATTATTTGAGACCACCCATGAAAAAGTATCTTTTCACCTCCAAGGGGAATTGAGTAGGTCGACATAAACATCATGTTGTGACCAAGCGCAAGTCTGACCCGACCATGATCAGGCATCTGTATAGGAACAATAGAACTCGGCAGTTCCTGTTTCAAGAAGATCACAACTGTAAAACTGTGTATAAGCAATAGTTTATGAACAACATATATAACAGAAAACAGCTCGTACCATAAGTTTATCGACACAGTTGGACCTGTTCAACGAGTGTAGCAGTGGCACACATATCCCACGTGGCCTTCCACCATTGAAACGCCCCACAAGGACCTCAAGGCGATCAATAAAGTGTAGTAACTTGTGGATGTCGATCCAGTCAACTTCAGTGCCATTAGTAACAGCCGTGTTATTATAGAGTAACAAACGAGCAGACTGCTTAACTCTGAAAAAACCTACACGTGCCACCAATTATAAGAAAATATTAGTTAGAAGTAGCATCTTTGTGAGAGATTCATTGCTACTTTTAAAGTTAAATTGCGATTAGTTAGACAGAATAGGTGGATTAAGAAGTAATCGAGGCAACATGCAAGAACCAGATACAAAACTAACATGGATGAACAATTGGAACGACGTCGGGGTGGAAGATCGCAGTGAAGATGAGACCAGGTTCTGCTATTTCCATCAACATTCGTGCGCCAACTTTCAGTCCGTAACACTTGAGAAAGTTTATCCAAGTTCGGCCATAAAAAAAGCAGCGATCTTCTTGGTTCATGAACCCAACTCGGAACTTATATCCACGGCTTGTCTTCACTGTGACCATTAAACTAGTGTATTCAGTTATGGCAAGGCCAAGCATCTTGAGTACACGTGTTCTGGCAGAGCAAATAATACACTGCAGGAAAAATAATATGAGAACGCATCATGTTAAAAAAACCCCACCCTCCCGGATAGAAAAGAGGATTCTAGGAACATACTGTGCGCGTTTCAAAATGTTGTGTTAGGATGAGAAGGAACAAGTGTGGCGTCTCACCGAGGGCGCAGAAACCTGTAGGGTACTTGCACTTTGGGCACTGCAAATGAAACACACTAGATCCAGTAGGAAGAAAAATGCATCAACGGCGGCGGCTGCCATCCTAGGATTACCTGCGACCAAGGGACTTGGGTTTATCGGGGATGGATGAAGAATTCGTACCTGGTTCTCTATGAGAAAACCCTATGCAATCGCCGAGAGGGGTTTTTCTCTGAACAAGCAGACAAGGGAGAAGGGGATTCAGGCCCAGTGAAATATTGCCGCTTCGTCCGTCCAGCTTACTGCTAAAGCTGGAAAGGAGGGTTGTGATTTGACGGCTCATTGGGCATTACTGCGGCGCTACGACCGGGGTGTGTCTACCGTGAAGTTGTGCACTCTAATTTGTGCATATGGCACGTGGACCCCGTTGCCGGTTGCCCCACATATCAGCGAAAGGAAGTAGAAAGACATGAGTAACTAGTTACACATAAATATATTTTTTGACAGAGAGATACTCCCTTTGTAAACAAATATACAAATCTTTTATATCACAGGCTCACCTTGCCGAGAAATATACTCCCTCTGCAACGCACGAGCATTATGGGGGTTCAACTTTTTTTATGGGGGTTCAGCTGAGAATATAATACTCAGATAGGCTCACGGTTCTGGACTTTGGGCCGCAGGCCGACCCTGCATGTTTGGGGGCCCATGTGTTCTACCTCAACGCTTTTCATATTGCAAGCGATCGGTACGGCGCTGGTTTTAGATGCTGTCGCAAGGCGAATACACAAAATTGAATAAAGCACAACAGCTGTTGGAATGGAATCGAACGACAGTTCCTAACCAGCAATCAGAGTTGCAATTCTATCAACGATATACCATGTGATAAATAATAATGTCGTACTACTTATACACACAGGACACTTGTTTCACCATGCCAGATTATTACATCAAAATCTCTCGGAGGATAGATCAGTTCGGCAGTTGCGTGCTGCTACTGAAGAATTTCAAAGTTGATTTTGATCAGCTCTCCTTGCCGAGAAAGTTCGATTTTGACATCATCCCCTACCGCAAGATATGATTTAGATGTGAACCTTGACCATCCTTTAGCATCAATCATCATGCGACCATCCTTTGTACTTACGATATATTGAGCAGGTTCATTCACACCAAGGCTGCGCATGGTAAGAGAAACTTGGCCGCGGTCGCCCGGATTGTTGAACAACTCCCTCGTTGCTCTAGAAATTCTTTGTTTGCAAACAAGAATACATATCCAAACAGTTAGATCAACACAGTGGATCATGTGAAACAACATGGAAAGAAAAAAGAACGAAGCACTTGGGCGGCCAATGCTTACCAAGAAGGTGGACATGTCGGTTTTTGTAAGAACTTTGGTATATGAAGTGCGAACTGCAGCCCAGTCTGTTGCCGGTGCAACTGCACGGGCCGGAGCAGATGCAAGTGCAAGTGTTGGTGCAGGTGCCGAAGCCGCTGCTGCTGCCGGAGATGGTGCTCCTTGTAGAGCTGGTGCCGGTGTCGGAGTAGGTGCCGGTGTCGATGCCCGATCCTCCGGTAGATCAGACTGATCCGCTGACGCGGTCAGTGCCCAATCCTTAGCTGGACCAGACTAAGCTGTTCCCGCTGTCAGTGCTAGAGCAACTGCCGGTGCTTGATCTGTGCGAGACAGCGGCGATCGTGCCTGGTCTGCTATGATCAGCTTTCTAACTTGACTAGGATCCGTGACCGTGATCCAGGCTTTTTCTTCATTTCTTTTAAACACGAGAAGGACTAATTATGGCGTTTTTGTTAAACCAAACTGCAGTTCATCATAGGGATTCAGCTTGTACTCAGACAATAGACTGATCCAATTTTTTCCAGTAATATAAGTGATGGACGGTGCCTTCGTTACTGACACGACATAAGAAGTGAAACCTGCAAAAATAGCCATCGTAGAGCAAACCAAACGGTTTATTCTGTGATGAATGTCACATGGCAAAACCTGCATCGTAAAATTGCAAGAAAAGAAAGAAAACATGACATTAATCAATAAGATTTAGACAGTAAATCAATAAGATTTACTTGATGTGACACGAGTGAATCCTTACCAGGAAATCACTATGTTGAAGTACTAAAGAGAAGATTGATCGTCCAACTACGCGTGGCATGCAGGGGCCCCGCCTACTCCCACAAGCAGGACAGGCCAAAGGTCGTGACAAATCATATGGACCGAACATCCATGAGACTGGAAATCCTCGTGGGTGCGATAAACCTTGCAATGCATAGAGATATTGGAGTGTAACCATAATTGATAGACCGTCCTCACAAAAAATATGATATGGATACTTCAAAATATACAGACTATATTGAGTGGACAGACATTAACATAGACCGTTCTCAGGACTGACCACACACCAAAAGCGGCAGTACTAATAAACAATACAGGGTTCATAAACACAAATCAAGTACTGAACAATAGTACTTACTACAGACAAGCAAAGTTGCACTAACTAAACTCTGCAGACTATTTCTTGCCACCGACCTATGGGATGAACCCCGCATAACTGACTAGGCCATGGACTTCGTGTGAGATGTCTACATGCACCATCACCATCTTGTCAACCTTGGAGAACCTAACAGAGTGGTCTTTCCACTCATAAACATGATGATGAAGACAGGCCGCATCAGATTTGTTTGGAAGCTTTACAAGAACCACACCCTTCGTAATCGAAGGCACAACCAGGAAATTGTTGTGGTCAAGTACAGCCTCGAGAACACGCCTGGCAACAATGCTACAGGAAAGCACTAGTTCAGGACACGTGGCGGCAAGGACACAACAGCTGGATAGTTCAGCAGTAGAACTCATCATCAGGTCTTCCAGTTCACACGACATGACTTTGAGGACTTCATCTCCACCGCGGACCTGGTTCTAATTCAAACAGAAACCATATTTTATTACTACCTCCGTTCATAAATATAAGATGATTTTCGATATTATACTCCATATATGACTACATATACACGCAGAAATGAGTGAACAAAGACACTAGACCATGTCTTCAAAGGCATGAGAGCAGAGGGATTACAGGCAATATCCATAACACAAGTTACTGAGGCAAATATACCCTGTTAAAAGGTGGCATTGATGTTCATAAAGTACTCCCTCCGTCCCAAAATTCTTGTCTTAGATTTGTCTAGATACAGATGTATCATGTCACATTTTAGTATTAGATACATCCGTATCTAGACAAATCTAAGACAAGAAATTTGGGACAGAAGGAGTAGTTGGAAGTAATCTATAAGAAATCAGTGTCAACCTCTCGCATGTTTTGGTCAAAAGAGGAATTTAGAACCGTCATTTGGCACACAAAAATCATATGCAAGTTCACCCAGAAAGTTGTACTACTAGTACTAGTACTGCGTGTTAGATGAAAAAACACGATCAAGATCGAGAAAAAGATCGTCAAGAAGAGATATTACCTGGACTTGCTTAATGAGGGATCCCGGAGAGGGGGGCTTGGACAGGGCGATGGCTTTGAGCTTGTCCGCGGTAGTCTCGGTGGGGTGCTTGCGCTTCTTCATACCATGAGCCTCGACGGTTTTGGCCCGAGCCATAGACATCACTTCGGCCAGTGCTCCAGCGTCCATTAAGAAACAAATAGAAATAAAAGAAAAGAAACCATAATCACAAACCCAAAATAAGAAAAGAGAGGGAGTTATAGGATCAGTCTCGGGGTTGCAAGACCGGGCCTTGGCCAGAATCAACAACATTGATGCGCTCACCTTTCCTTCTTTGGGAGAGAAGAACAATGGCAGCAACAGGTCGGGGTTCTCTTGAAGAAATGAGGAACAAGATGAGGCAGAAGCGAGGGTTGGGTAGAGAGGAAGCTGAGAGAGAAGAGTGAAATGATGGTTGCTTCGTCCGTCCAACTTACTGCTGGAAAGGAGGGGGTTTTGTGATTTGACGGCTCATTGGGCATTACTGCGGCGCTTCGATCGGGGTAGTCTACCGTCACTCTACTACGGAGTAATTTAGTGCATGGCTGGTGGACCCCGATGCTGGCTGTCCCACACATCGGTGAAAGTGAGTAATTTAGAGCATGGCTGGAGGAGAATCCGCACGGTAGAGCGTGTCCACTATTTTTCAGAAGAAAAAAATGATCACAGCAAGCGTTTCCACTCTTGCGACGGAGGAGTGCGAAACACGGCAGCCACTTGAACATACACAGTGCTCCTACTACTAGGCATGTGCAGTGGTTCATACGTTAGTAATACACAATCTTGTTGCTAGTGTAGTAAGGTATGACGATAACAAATGATGTTGTGCGCATGTCAACTACTCCTATATGTAACATAGTACCGCTTTCTCGACTGTCCGGTCGAGAATGAACGGTGAGATCAATGTTAATAGAACTAGGTCCACAGCGCACAGAGAGTACGGTGCTACAGTACTCCACGAAACATGAACCATATGAAGCACAAATAGTGTTAGGCAGGGTGTATGAAGGGTGCACGGGATGGGAGCAAAAGTTCCCTTCTCGACCCACTTTTGGGTGTTTGGCAGAGTGCATGAAGGGTGCATGAGTCCACACTAGTAGGCTGACAAAAATACACGAAGAGGAAACAACTATATTGAGATGAGAATGCAACCAAACACACCCACATGCTTTGTGCTATGGTGACTGATCTGCACCATCTGAGTTTGATCCAACGGTCATGTTGCACCGAGACATGGACATGCCCATGCAGAGGGCGCCTAAACACCACCGAAGTCCCTCTGCTTCTAGAGGCGCACGACATTGGTGATGCAGGGTGCAACCGCCCGCAGAGCCCGCTCCCGGTCGACGGGAGCCAGCTCGTCAAAGACGCGTCCAATGGCACGAATGGATTCCGGTGACGGAGCCCTGAAAGGATTCGCCCGGCAATGGCGACGACAGCCCGCAACCCCTCCTTGTCCAGCTCAGCCCCCACCATCGCGCGGAGACGGCTCAACTCCCCGCAGTCGATTCCTCTTATTTAATCGCACAAGTATCTGTCCTCCGGTACAACATCAAGGTCGATTCCTCTTATTTGATCAACCATTCGCCATGTCAAAAATGCAGAGGGGGATGCAAGGAGCACAAGGCCTGCACATCCAAGCAAGTGGTAACATGGACTTGTACATGGAACATCCCAAGCGCAAGCAGAGCTGCAGTGAGCCTGTACAATGAGCTAGCGTAAGTCCCTGCATTTCATTTAATTCGTACTGGCATTCGTGTATGATTTGTGTGAAGTGGCTGATCCACGAATTCAAGTTACCAGGGGAGAACATTTAACTTAAAAAAATACGAAGGCACTTGCACTCCGGAAATCAACATAACTTGAGAAATGTGAAGCTACATGCACTTTGAAAACCAGCTAATGATCCAAAGTAGTTCAGATTATAAACACTAAATGATGCAAGCACCAAAAAACACAAAATGCAACATGGTGTACAAGGACTACAAACATGGTCTGTACCTGCTTGAATTATTTGTTCTCTGGCTGAAAATATCAAAGTGTAATTGCACGTATAACCAGTGCGCAAACTGCATATCAATATATCTATCCTGCACAAGTATGCCAATAGTTTCAAACAACAGATTAGAAAAGTATTTATGCTATGTTGTCATGATACGGGGACTTTCTGGTAGATGGCCTCGACGTTTCCTCAAGCTATGAAAATGCACTATAATTTGCTTGGCATCAATGCCTGCAAATCCCTGTCTCTCTCAACATAGTAGATCATCATTAGACACTAAATCCTTCAATGAGCTTGCAAAATGCTTGCATTAGATCCCTCATTAGACACTATATGTTCATCACCAGGAGCATGTAAAATGTTTGCATCAAATGCTTCATTAGCAGTCTATTCATTAGACATTTCCGGCTCAAGAACAACATGAGCTTGTATGTTTGCACCGAAAACTTGATTAGATACATCAGATTCAGTCAGTTCAGTATTGATTGGGGGAGTTATAAAATAAGTAGAAATTGGTTTCATTTTCTCATAGATTCCCTACATACAAGCAGTTTTACAACACCGTCAGGTTTAACTATTGGCCAGAAATTGAAGAGTTGAATTAGATATAATCAGGGATGTGATGTACCTGCTCGTTGCGCATGCTACTCTTGCAAGCTGCGACTGTCCGTTTGCGCAAGCTCGATGCCATGCCCGTGCTGCCGCCGCTGCCTCCCACGCAGGATACACCCAGGGTTGGATCTTCATCTTCTTGTCCTTCCGTTCGCTTGAAGCCCGGCGACCGCCCTCCAACGAGGGTGCGAGGAAGTGATGTGTTGGTTTATCCAGCGGCGGCTAGGTTAGGAGCAAACCATACTGGAGGCTGGAGCGAATGAATTGGGATTTTTCCTGCTGTCGATCAATATGGGAGGCGCTCGTTTGGGCCGCGAGCCTGCTATAGGGCCTGCCTTGCACTTATGTTATTGGCCCATCCAAATTGAAACATTTTCCTTCATTTTTTACATTGCCTGCTCGTGCGTTGGGACGAACAAAACTAGCGTGGGCCAACCTAGATGACTCAAACTAGGTGCACACTTTCCAGCCACCTGAGGCGGCCGCCCATACCAGCCTCTATGGTGGCGTCGCCCCTTTTTGCGTGTATGATTGGATAGTGAAAAATATTCCAGTGGCACTTTTGATTTACCCACAGAATGGTTGAATTGCTTGTTTCTATGAACTGAGTTCGCCAATAATGTGAAGGATGCCAGTCTTTTCATCCTATTGTAGATTGCTTAGATCTCGATATGCCAAAAGTAATCGCATGAAATATACAGTAAAAGCCAATGTGATGTGTTTGGCTACAACTAGTCTGACTACACGTCCTCATATAACATATCAAGGACGCACCATCTTACCAGATTAACCATTCGACTTACCCATGCAGTGTGGGAAGAAACAAGTATTGGGACTGCGTATCCAAGCAATTGATGCCATGGACTCCTTCGTACAACCTTGTAAGCGAAAACGAAGTTGTAGTGTGCCTGTACAAAGAACTAGCGTAAGTTCAGTTACCTGCTTCTCGGAATTTTAGTTAGCCACTTATTGCAAAATTGTTAAATTACGTTGCTTGGCTTAATTTAGTTTGCTACTGATTACATAATGGCATAGCCTGTTAATCATATTGTAGACCGCGCCTATCTATGTGTTTGATACTTACTGTTAAGAACTACCTGTTTGCCTTAACTTAAATATCTACTTATTTGTTTAACTGCTTTGCTGCTGCAACAGCGGGTTACAATGATGTTAATAACTACTTTTCAGCATCCAATTGAAACTCTTTAATTCCTTGTTTGTTTAACTGGTTTGCTGTTATAACTCCCAGTTGATATGTTTTGGTAACTTCAACTTTTCTGAATCCAATCGGAACTTTAATGGCAAAACAGATTAGCCCAAGATCAAAGAGCGAGGTCCCCATGGACGTTGCATCATCCCACAACAGTGGCACCGGCCCAATCGTGCATTATGAATTGCCAACTGCTGATGCTCTAGAGGCTAAACTAGTGGTAGAAAGAGATTCTGCTTCTGCACTTAGAGATGAAGTTGACATGTTGAGGAAGCAAACAACACAATCACAAGCAGTACTCAAGACAGCATTAAATATTTGGTGGATTTCAAAACGAAGCAAGCTGAGACTGACCAGATTGTTAAGGTCCTGAAGGAAAAAGGAAATTAAATTCCTACTTGGTAAATCATAGGTGAAATGTTCTTTCCATTGTTGAATAACCTTTGTGTTGTCTGTTCATGTAATCAATCAAACCATTTGTTTTAGAGATCATGTAATAATTGTTTTTTTGGTTTGTAATTTTATTTGAGCACAAGTCTGTATTAATTGATAATACTCGGAGACATTTCATATGGATTGCTGTGCCAGACCTACAAATATGCCAATCGGGCTGAATGTGCATTCAACAATAGTAGTATAGATGGACCATAAGTGACATGCATCGGAAAGGGCCAAGATGCTGGCTAAAAAAAGGATGCTATTGTAGCCAAAAAAAGTACAGCGGCCTGGCTTATGTATATTAGTTGATATTATTGATCCATATACTCTATAAGTGTTTATATGTCTGTTAGTTCCGTACATTCTTGGTTGATTGACTCGGTATTTGAATCTTGATACATCGCTTGTGTACATATCTAAATGGGAGTACACATTATGATGCGTGTGACATTTGAGTTGGACATGAAGTGTTCCAAATATTCGAATTCACCTTAAACTGGATTCTAGTTTCTGAATTTGAGTATCGGCATTTGTAAACCATATTCATATATGACAGTGGAATACATCTTTGTCGTCCTTTTGAAGATATATAAAAACACATAGAATGATTTATAAAGATTCATATAGGAATACAAAATGTATTAGGATTTAGTTGCCAGGGTAAACGTGGATGCTTATTGTCCCAAAATTCGAAAGAAACAGCAAAAGTCCACTCCCACATCTGTTGCCTGAAGCCAAGTGTTTGGGAGATGGAAATTACTGTCTACCTCAAGCCAATGATGATTTTACACGTGGAAAATCCCCATTGGTCGGGGCTGTTAACGGGTTATCGGATCCAAAATCCGACCCGATAGCTTAACGACGTTCCGTTATGGTGGATGCCACGTGTCAGTTACCCTTGACGAAAGCACTTCTATGATGCGCGATTTATCTTCATGGAAGTGGACATTTCCGTGATAATAATTTTGGTAATGTCATGCAACACTTCTACGACAGCACAGGTATGACTATCTTGATTCTGTCATAAATTTGTCATGG
The DNA here is from genome assembly GCA_032464435.1 of Aegilops umbellulata. Taxonomy (NCBI): domain Eukaryota; kingdom Viridiplantae; phylum Streptophyta; class Magnoliopsida; order Poales; family Poaceae; genus Aegilops; species Aegilops umbellulata. Next base: position 333,897,498 of record CP136054.1, on the reverse strand, counting down.
ATATACATGCATGACAAAAAACTCGACCTACTGTGACAAACACGTATCATCACGGAAGTGTATTTTTTTGTAGTGCAAAGTGGTCAGCATTTGCTCTTGGTTGTCGGATTAGACACCCGGCTCTCCCCGACTGACTCTTGAGAAGACATCTTGCTCTAATCTGCGGCAGAAACAGCTCGAAACAAAAACAGAAGATATTTGCATGGTACGGTGGTCAAAACCTTCAGGAGATTATATAATGAATTTTTACCGACTAAAAGAAGTACCGTGCAAGAAAACGGAGTTCGGAGGGCACACGAGGTGCCCACGAGGCAGGGGGTGTGCCCAGGGGGTAGGGTGCGCCATCCACCCTCATGGGTGCCTCGTGTCCCTTTCGGACTACTTATTATTTTCCTATTTTCTTAAATATTCCAAAAGGGAGAAAAATTGCCATTAGAACTGTTTCGGACTCGGTTTACTTACCGTACCACATACCTATTCCTTTTCGAAGTCTGAATCATTCTGGAAAGTGTCCCTTATATATTCCTCCGGGGTTACGGTTTCAATAACATTGTTTCAACATTTATGGGATTACTTGAGATATAATGTTTGATTCTTTGGCTGTTCCCCACCTTCGGATTTGTGCCTTCCAAGTTGTTGATTTTTATGGCACCGGAACGATAGACCTCCTCGATAACGTAAGGACCTTACCATTTAGAGAGAAGTTTTCCTGCAAAAAATCTTAAACGAGAGTTGTATAGCAACACATAATCACGTACATTAAACTCACGCTTTTGTATCCTTTTGTCATGCTATCTTTTAACTTTTTGTTTAAACAGTTTGGCATTCTCATAGGCCTGGGTTCTCCATTCATCAAGTGAGCTAATGTCAAATAACCTCTTCTCACCGGCAAGTTTAAAATCATAATTGAGCTCTTTAATGGCTCAATACGCCTTATGTTCTAGCTCGAGAGGTAAGTGACATGCTTTCCCATAGACCATTTTATACGGAGACATACCCATGGGATTCTTATATGAAGTTCTATAGGCCCACAATGCATCATCAAGTTTTTTGGACCAATTCTTTCTAGATCTATTAACAGTCTTTTGCAAAATTAATTTGAGCTCTCTATTACAAAGTTCTGCTTGACCACTAGACTGCGAGTGATATGGAGATGCAATCCTATGATTAACATCGTACTTAGCCAGCATTTTACGAAAGGCCCCATGAATAAAATGTGAACCACCATCAGTCATTAAATATCTAGGGACTCCAAACCTCGGAAAAATAACTTCTTTAAGCATCTTAATAGAGGTGTTATGACCATCACTACTAGTTGGAATAGCTTCTACCCACTTAGTAACGTAATCAACAACAACTAAAATATGTGTATACCCGTTAGAGGAAGGAAACGGTCCCATACAATCAAAGCCCCAAACATCAAATGGTTCAGTAACAAGTGAATAATTCATAGGCATTTCTTGACGTCTACTAATATTACCAATTATTTGGCATTCATCACAAGACAAGACAAACTTACGGGCATCTTTGAAGAGAGTAGGCCAATAAAAACCGGATTGCAATACCTTATGCGCAGTTCTATCTCTAGCATGGTGTCCTCCATAAGCCTTGGAGTGACACTTGCGTAGGATCTGTTCCTGTTCATGCTCAGGTACAGAACGTCTAATAACACCATCTACTCCTTCTTTATAAAGGTGTGGGTCATCCCAGAAGTAATGTCTTAAATCATAGAAAACCTTTTTTCTTTTGCTGGTATGTGAAACTAGGTGGTATAAATTTAGCAACAATGTAATTAGCATAATCAGCATACCAAGGAGCAGTACGAGAAGCATTTATGACAGGTAATTGTTCATCAGGAAAGCTACCATCAATAGGTAGTGGGTCATCAAGAACATTCTCTAACCTAGACAAGTTGTCTGCAACGGGGTTCTCAACTCCCTTTCTATCAACAATATGCAAATCAAATTCTTGTAGTAGGAGAACCCATCTAATAAGTCTAGGTTTAGCATCTTTTTTTCCATAAGATATTTAATAGCAGCATGATCAGTGTGAACAGTTACTTTAGAATCAACAATATAAGGTCTGAACTTATCACAAGCAAATACAACTGCTAAAAATTCTTTTTCAGTAGTAGCATAATTTCTCTGGGCACTGTCTAGAGTTTTACTAGCATATTGGATAAACATTTAATTTCTTATCAACTCTTTGTCCTAGAACAGCACCTACAACATAATCACTAGCATCACACATAATCTCAAAGGGTAAATTTCAATCAGGGGGCTGAACAATAGGTGCAGAAATCAAGGCTTTCTTAAGTATTTCAAATGCTTCTACACAATCATCATCAAAGATAAAAGGAACATCTTTTTGTAAGAGATTAGTCAGAGGCCTAGAAATTTTTGAGAAGTCCTTAATGAACCTCCTATAAAACCCGACATGACCAAGGAAACTTCTTTTACCTTTAATGTCCTTGGGTCATGGCATCTTTTCAATAGCATCAACTTTAGCTTTATCAACTTCAATACCTCTTTCAGAAATTTTATGCCCCAAGACAATACCTTCATTAACCATAAAGTGGCACTTCTCCCAGTTCAAGACAAGATTAGTTTCTTCACATCTCTGCAAAACTCGATCAAGGTTGCTTAAGCAATCATCGAAAGAAGTTTCGTAAACGGAGAAATCATCCATGAAAACCTCAACAATCTTTTCACAAAAGTCAGAGAATATAGCAGTCATACATCTTTGAAAGGTAGCAGGTGCATTACATAAACCAAAAGGCATACGTCTATAAGCAAAGGTACCTGATACGTCTCCATCATATCTATAATTTTATATTGTTCCATGCCAATATTATTCAACTTTCATATACTTTTTGGCAACTTTTTATACTATTTTGGGACTAACATATTGATCCAGTTCCTAGTGCCAGTTCCTGTTTGTTGCATGTTTTTTTGTTTCGCAGAAAACCCACACCAAACGGAGTCCAAACGGAATAAAAACTGACGGAGATTTATTTTGGAATATTTATGAATTTTGGGAAGTGGAATCATCGCGAGAGTGTGCCCGAGGGGGGCTCGAGGTAGGGGGGCGCGCCCCAGGGTGTCAGGCGCGCCCCTGACCCTCGTGGCCACCCCGTAAGGCGGTTGGTGCCCTTCTTTCACCGCAAGAAAGCTAATTTTTGGATAGAGATCGTGTCCAAAATTCATCCCAATCGGAGTTACAGATCTCCGGGAATTTAAGAAACGGTGAAGGGCCAGAAACAGAACACAGAAACAGAGAGAGACAGAGAGACAGATCCAATCTCAGAGGGGCTCTCACCCCTCCCACGCCATGGAGACCATGGACCAAAGGGGAAACCCTTCTCCCATCTAGGGAGAAGGTCAAGGAAGAAGAAGGAGGGGGCTCTCTCCCCCTCGCTTCCGGTGGCGCCGGAACGCCGCCGGGGACCATCATCATCACCGCGATCTACACCAACACCTCCGCCATCTTCACCAACATCTCCATCACCTTACCCCCTCTATCTACAGTGGTGCACTCTCCCGCAACCCGATGTACCCTCTACTTGAACATGGTGCTTTATGCTTCATATTATTATCCAATGATGTGTTGCCATCCTATGATGTCTGAGTAGATTTTCGTTGTCCTATCAATGGTTGATGAATTGCTATGATTGATTTAATTTGCTTGTGGTTATATTGCTGTCCTTTGGTGCCCATCATATGAGCGCGCGCCTGGATCACACCATAGGGTTAGTTGTATGTTGATAGGACTATGTATTGGAGGGCAAGGGTGACAGAAGCTTCAGCCTAGCATAGAAATTGATGCATACGGGATTGAATGGGGACCAATATATCTTAATGCTATGGTTGGGTTTTACCTTACTGAACATTAGTAGTTGCGGACGCTTGCTAATAGTTCCAATCATAAGTGCATAGAATTCCAAGTTAAAGATAACATGCTAGTAGTGGCCTCTCCCACATAACACTTGCTATCGGTCTAGTAAAGTAGTCAATTGCTTAAGGGACAATTTCGCAACTTGTTGGGGATATACCCTGCGGTATGACCCGACTGGATGTATAACCCAGCCGGACTTGGTGACTCACTAATGACCCGCCCTGACTGGACGACTCACTAAGTGACCTGCCCGATCCTGGCGACTTATGGGTGACCTGGCAAGTGGATCAAAGGAGCGACAAGACCCGGGGGCCCAGGAGGCTCAAGGCCCAGAAGGCCGACTTACGTTATCATCACACCGGGCCACACTTGTCTAGATGTGCTATTTATTGAGTATGAGCAAGTCACTACTTGGGAAGCCCGGTTTTTTCTTCCAACAAATTGGAGGCAGGTTATCATGTCTTATCAGCCGCCGTCTGCACTGGATGGCTCAATGGGTAGGTGCACAAGTCGCCGCCACTACGATTTGGTTAAACTTAAAACAGCCGGTTGGAAGGAACCATTGGCCGAGTTGCTGACACGGCTCATACGGGATCATTTATAACCCGCCGCAGTCACCTCAACCTTCTGTGGATTCACATCACGCTATCAACGCCAATGATGTATACCTTCTGCTATGGTCAAATATGGAGAATCTCAAGCCAACTCCTCGAGTCGTCTTGAGACTCGAGGGCTACAATGGTATGACTCGGCAAAATTAGTCGGTTTCAATGAATTCAAGAACTCCGGGTCATTGAAGGGAAAAATAATCCGGGCCTCGAAGATTACTGCTAGATTGATGAAAATTTAAAAGCCGCCAGAAGATTTTCGGCTCAAAATGAGGACTCTGGTTTAAAATCCGGTTCAAGAGACATCTTTCTCCCGCAAAGCACTGAAGCTCTCAAATCCGGTTCAAAAGCCGGCCAAAGGTAAATTTGTCCCTCACAAATTTTTGAAGCTTTCAAATCCGGTTTAAAGTTCCGGTTCAAAAAGAATAATATCTTGCAAGATCGAGTTCTAAGAAAAATTAAAGGTTGCCAAAAAGAGCTTGCTGCCGTGATGCGCGGTTCAAACATAGGTATCTTGCCTTACGACTTATCTTATTATGGTCACTTGGGGGCTTCCTGCTCATCGGGCATAGCTATCAGTACCCTCTTGATTGGCGCAATGCCAAAACTTATATGGTCACTTGGGGGCTTCCTGTTCAAACATAGGTCGTATTCGAACCAAAGAGAACATAGCTGTCGATACCCTTTTGATTGGCAAACTGCCGAACCCACTTGGGCGCTTCTTGATCGTATCCGAATCATAGCTCAACCCCTTTGGGAATCGACGTGGATCGTATTCGAATCAGCGTCGCTAAACAACTCTTAAGGTCATTTGGGGGCTTCCTGTTCAAACATAGGTCGTATTCGAACCAAAGAGAACATAGCTATCGATACCCTCTTGATCGGGATCGCCAAAGCCACTGGGGGCTATATGATCGTATTCGAATCTTAGCTTAACCCCTTTGGAACGGTTTACTGATCGTATTCAAATCAGAAGCCTCAAAATTTTATCTGTTTCTTGTACAATTTTTTGCAATCGCAGTTATTTGACTTTGTCTTGAGACCTTTTTGATCATATTTGAAAGCATCTAGGGAGTGGCTTTGATTCCACCGGATTAACCTTGATCAATAGAGTTGTCAGCACATAACAAACATCATATGTGCCGGCTTTTACAGAATTGGGTTCTCACCCTCACTGTCCGGGTCACATACACCGGCGGTATCATTCAAAGGATAATAGGGATCTTGTGATCTACTTATGTGCAGGATAAGACTATATTTGGGTGGTTACCCACCCTGGCTTTTGACGTTAAGTCGCCAGGGCATATGTTGTTTAAACTCTGTGCAGGATTTGCAGAACTATGACTTATATAAATGCTTCAGTCCAAGCTTACCACTGAAATTGGTGTCTTAAAAGGGTTATCAATTATTGATTTTCTCAAGGGCTATAGGCCACCGGGTTACAAAAATTCCGGCTTACAATGAATGTGCATTAAGTCGTCATCGAGCAAGAGCCGCCAGGTATTTAAACTCCGAATTTACTTGTCAACCGATGAGGTATTCAAATCTTTAATAGCCAAAGCTGACTCAATTTCCATGATGATATTGAATGATTGAGGTTTTCATACCGGATTATATTATTCAAATCTTAAATAGCCAACTTGGCTGGATTTCTATTATGACTATTAATAACCAGTATTATGATTGAGGTTTTGAAAGTCGCTTTAGCGCAATGGTTATTATTTTTTATCAATGGGCATGATTTATTATACAATGGAGGAAATAGTTCCGAGTCGCTGCAGGCTTATGACCCGGCACTTGTGGGCTACATTATTCAAGTTGAGGTTATATCAAATATGCAAGTCTCATGTCGCTGCGAGCATGCACCATGACACTTGGGGGCTAATGCAAAGTCATTTTTATTGGCCTTATTAAAGACCCGACTCATCCCATTGTAATGAGCCGGTCCTTGGGGGCTACCAATTGCTCCTGTCAAGGTACACAAGCTTTATTCCATTATATTGAAGGATCCACTGCTCAGTTGGTAAAGCACAAAGCTCTTAACCTTGTGGACGTGGGTTCAAGCCTAGGATGGGGGTTACATCATATGATATTATTTTCAATGAAAGTCTCAGCTCAGTATTATCTTACTTAGCCGGCCCTTGGGGGATACACGTTACTGCTCAAATTTACATCATCATATTTATAAAGTCCCTTCTCATTATTACATAATGACCCGACACTTGGGGGCTAATGCATATTGCTCTTTGCTGAAGACAAGTCTATGATGACCCGACTACGCTACTATGACTATAGCCGACTCATGGGGGCTACACAACTGGATTTTATTTAAAGCCACGGTGATAAGTCCCGGCTTATTCATGGTGATTAAACCGACCCTTGGGGGGTACAGGTAATATGGATATAAGGGAGAAATATCTTCAAATTCTCAGTTTGAGTAAATCAGATTGACCCGGTGTCTGCAAAAATCATAAACCGGCGTCGGCGACAATTATGACTCGGCATCATCTATTTATAACCTCGCAATTTTGGTAATCATAAACCGGCAAGTTTTATATCTTCAAGCCGGCTGAATATAAGTTGAAGATTTGAAAACCAATATTTTTGCCAAGTCAGAGCATTGAAAGCCGATTCAAGTGGATTATCTCTTACAATACTTCTCAACAAGAGACTAATGTCGATAAATTGACCCTGAAGCTGGCCTGTTGACCCGAACTTTCCAGAAGGAGGAGATGACAAGGACTTAAGGATGATCAAGTGCCGGCTTACAAGAATATTTAACCCGGAGTACAACCTGTCAGTTTGTTCTTGTGTTATGTTGCAGATCAATAACATGGATAAATCCAAATTAAACTTGGGGGCTAATGTCGGGGATATACCCCGCGGTATGACCCGGCTGGATGTATAACCCAGCCAGACTTGGTGACTCACTAATGACCCGCCCTGACTAGACGACACACTAAGTGACTCGCCCGATCCTGGCGACTTATGGGTGACCTGGCAAGTGGATCAGAGGAGCGACAAGACCCGGGGGCCTAGGAGGCTCAAGGCCCAGAAGGCCGACTTACGTTATGGTAGGCCGGCTTAAGACAGAAGGCATGACGAATATTTCCTTTAAGAGGAAGCAAGACCCGAACTTGTATTCAACTTGTAAGAAAAGATAGACTAGTCCTAGTCCTACTAGGACTCCACATGTAACCCGCCCCTCTAACTTATATAAGGAGGGGCAGGGCTCCCCAAGAGGGACAGGCAAGAAGAAACAATCTCTAGGGCTAGACACAAGTAGCCGGCTTACCGACGACTCTCTCGTGATCATAATGAGACCTAGCCCCAAACAACATGTAGGGTTATTACTGGATGATGTTTCCCGGGGCCCGAAGCTATCTAAATCCTCGTTTTGTGTGTTGCGTCTCTCGATTTCGCTCAACCCCTTCAAGCTACCCCTTACACTAGGACATCTGCCGTGACAATTCCACGACACAACTCCTACCACCACTTTTCCACACTCGCTATATTTACTTTATTGCTTCTTTATTTACAACAACCCCTAGATTTTATTTACGCTCTCTTTATATTCTTGCAAGCCTATCCAAAAACTCCTACAAAGTACTTCTAGTTTCATACTTGTTCTAGATAAAGCGAACGTCAAGCGTACGTAGAGTTGTATCGGTGGTCGATAGAACTTGAGGGAATATTTGTTCTACCTTTAGCTCCTCGTTGGGTTCGACACTCTTACTTATCGAAAACTGTTGCGATCCCCTATACTTGTGGGTTATCAAGACCTTTTTCTGGCGCCGTTGTCGGGGAGCAATAGCGTGGGGTGAATATTCTCGTGTGTGCTTGTTTGCTTTATCACTAAGTAATTTTTTATTTGCTGTTCTTAGTTGTTCTTTATATTTAATTATGGATATGGAACACGAAATACCAAAAAAATTAGGTGTACCTGCTACTCATGGAGATGGGGAACCTTCTAAAACCCTCGATGCTCGTTATGTGACAGATATTATGTACTACTTTGATAATCCAGAGAAAACCCCATTCAATTTGGTAATGGGAGTAACGTTGGATCAACATGAATACTTTAGGGATTATCGCTTGACACAAAAAGGGAAACTATTATGGGATCAAATTTATATGTTGAAGTGGTATGCTAGGCAACTATGCTTGAGATATGATTATACTTGTTGCTCTAGGATGAAGGATCCACACCTTCCCTTTTCATGCAAATTTAATGATAATAAAACCTTAGCTTCTTATGCTAATGGTATATATGATTAGTATGATGTGGAACAAATAGAAGAATTTGTTGCTTTTATGGGTGCTTATGAAATTGAATCTATATTCAAAGAGTTTGAAAATCTTTATGATGCTGTTTATAGACCTCAAAATTTAGCTATCCTTAAATATTGCTATGAGAATTATGAATACAATTCCGATATTAATGCACTTATTGAGAAAGTCTCTGCTGTCCAAGAAGAGACTAATATTTTGCAGGAATCTATGGAAGAAGAAATTGATGAAACTGTGAGCTCATTGGATGAAAAAGATGAGGAGGAGAGCGAAGAACAAAAGGAGGAAGAGCGGATTAGCTACCCATTCCCACCTTCTAATGAGAGTAACCCTCCAACTCATACATTGTTTAATTTCCCTTCGTGCTTACCGAAGGATGATTGCTATGATGACTGTTATGATCCCGTTGATTCTCTTGAAATATCCCTTTTTGATGATGCTTGCTATGCTTGTGGCCAAGATGCCAATATGAATTATGCTTATGGAGATGAACTTGCTATAGTTCCTTATGTTAAACATGAAATTTTTGCTATTGCACCCACACATGATAGTCCTATTATCTTTTTGAATTCTCCCGGTTATACTATATCGGAGAAGTTTGCACTTATTATGGATTATATTGATGGGTTGCCTTTTACCGTTGCACATGATGATTTTGATGAATATAATATGCATGTGCTCGCTGCTCCTACTTGCAATTATTATGAGAGAGGAACTATATCTCCACCTCTCTATGTTTCCCGCACGATAAACTTGTAAGAAACTGTTTATACAATGCATTGGCCTTTACTATGTGTGCATGAATTGTTCTTTTATGACATGCCGATGCATAGGAAGAGAGTTAGACTTCGTTGTTGCATGATATATGTTGCTTTGTGCTCATTACTAAATTACAAATCATTGCTAATTAAAATTGGCTTTGATATACCTTGGGATCCGGGTGGATTCACTATTTGAGCACTATATGCCTAGCTTAATGGCTTTAAAAAAGCGCTGCCAGGGAGACAGCCCGGAAGGTTTAGAGACTCATTTATTTCTGTTGAGTGCTTTCATATAGTTTAAAAACAACAAAAATAAAGTGGGGAACCCAAAACTTTTTCAAAAAGGAAAGTGAAAGTAAGAGAGACAAGCATTGTTGAAGTGGGAGCTAGCCTTGAACTTTGTTCATGCTCACGGAAACTTTGTGAATCTTGATTACAGAAACTATTCAACAAAAAATAATTATCCCCTTGTACAATTCCATTGTATTATAAAAATAATGTTCCAAGGTTTGCCTTTAGGATGTTTACAATCCTTGTTGGTTTGTACGGTGTAGGACAGGAACTTGGGCTGTAGTGCGCGATTTTTAATTTTTTACTCGAACATCAAATGGTTCTGATTATTTTTGCACTGTCTTTCTATACAACTTGTTTATTTTTCCTAATTTTGGTAGAATGTTTCAAGTATCAGAAGTATGGTTAATGTTCATATTATTACAGACTGTTCTGTTTTAGACAGATTATGTTTTTGATGCATAGTTTGTTTGTTTTGATGAAGCTATCGATTTATATCAGTGGATTAAGCCATGAAAAAGTTATACTACAGTAGAAACAATGCAAAAACAAAATATGAATTGGTTTGCAATAGTACTTAGAGTAGTGATTTGCTTTATTATACTAACGGATCTTACCGAGTTTTCTGTTGAACTTTCGTGTGGATGAAGTGTTCGATGATCGAGAAGGTCTCGATGTGAGAAGAAGGAAGAGAGGCAAGAGCTCAAGATTGGGGATGCCCGAGGCACCCCAAGTAAATATTCAAGGAGACTCAAGCGTCTAAGCTTGGGGATACCCCGGAAGGCATCCCCTCTTTCTTCAACAAGTATCGGTATGTTTTCGGATTCGTTTTGTTCATGCGATATGTGCAATCTTGGAGCATCTTTTGCATTTAGTTTTCATTCTTATTTTATGCACCATGCTGGTATGAGATGGTCCTTGGTTGATTTATAGAATCCTCTTTGCACTTCACTTATATCTTTTGAGTATGGCTTTATAGAATGCTTCATGTGCTTCACTTATATCATTTGAAGTTTGGATTGCCTGTTTCTCTTCACTTAGACAACCGCCATTTGTAGAATGCTCTTTTGCTTCACTTATATTTGTTAGAGCATGGGCATATATTTTCTAGAAAGAATTAAACTCTCTTGCTTCACTTATATCTATTTAGAGAGATGTCAGGAACTGGTCATTCACATGGTTAGTCATAAAATCCTACATAAAACTTGTAGATCACTGAATATGATGTGTTTGATTCCTTGCAATAGTTTTGCGATATAAAGATGGTGATATTAGAGTCATGCTAGTGGGCAGTTGTGGATCATAGAAATACTTGTGTTGAGGTTTGCAAGTCCCTTAGCATGCACGTATGGTGAACCGTTATGTAATGAAGTTGGAGCATGAGGTGTTTATTGATATTCTTCCTTATGAGTGGCGGTCAGGGACGAGCGATGGTCTTTTCCTACCAATCTATCCCCCCAGGAGCATGTGTAGTACTTTGTTTCAATGACTAATAGATTTTTGCAATAAGTATGTGAGTTCTTTATGAGTAATGTTGAGTCCATGGATTATACGCACTCTCACCCTTCCATCATTGCTAGCCTCTTCGGTACCGTGCATTGCCCTTTCTCACCTCGAGAGTTGGTGCAAACTTCGTCGGTGCATCCAAACCCCGTGATACGATACGCTCTATCACACATAAACCTCCTTATATCTTCCTCAAAACAGCCACCATACCTACCTATCACTACCTATCATGGCATTTCCATAGCCATTCGGAGATATATTGCCATGCAACTTCCATCATCATCATATACATGACTTGAGCATTTATTGTCATATTGCTTTGCATGATCGTAAGATAGCTAGCATGATGTTTTCATGGCTTGTCCGTTTTTTGATGTCATTGCTACGCTAGATCATTGCACATCCTGGGACACCGCCAGAGGCATTCATATAGAGTCATATCTTTGTTCTATATATCAAGTTGTAATATTGAGTTGTAAGTAAATACAAGTGTGATGATTATCATTATTAGAGCATTGCCCCAGTGAGGAAAGGATGATGGAGACTATGATTCCCCCACAAGTCGGGATGAGACTCCAGACGAAAAAAAGAGAGAAAGGCCAAAAAAAAGAGAAGGCCCAAAAAAAGAAAAAAAAAGAAGAAAACAAAAAAGAGAGAAAAAGAGACAAGGGGCAATGTTATTGTCCTTTTACCACACTTGTGCTTCAAAGTAGCACCATGTTCTTCATATAGAGAGTCTCTTGAGTTATCACTTTCATATACTAGTGGGAATTCTCATTATAGAACTTGGCTTGTATATTCCAACGATGGGCTTCCTCAAATGCCCTAGGTCTTCATGAGCAAGCAAGTTGGATGCACACCCACTTAGTCTCAGTTTGAGCTTTCATATACTTATAGCTCTAGTGCATCCGTGGCATGGCAATCCCTACTCCTCACATTGATATCTATTGATGGGCATCTCCATAGCCCGTTGATACGCCTAGTTGATGTGAGACTTTCTCCTTTTTTGTCTTCTCCACATAACCCCCATCGTCATATTCTATTCCACCTATAGTGCTATGTCCATGGCTCACGCTCATGTATTGCGTGAAAGTTGAAAAGGTTTGAGAACGTCAAAAGTATGAAACAATTGCTTGGCTTGTCATCGGGGTTGTGCATGATGTGAACATTTTGTGTGGTGAAAATGGAGCATAGCCAGACTATATGGTTTTGTAGGTGAGGGAGTCCTAGATTAGGGGGTGTCCGGATGGGCGGACTATACCTTCAGCCGGACTCCTGGACTATGAAGATACAAGATTGAAGACTTCGTCCCGTGTCCGGAAGGGACTTTCCTTGGCGTGGAAGGCAAGCTTGGCGATGCGGATATTTAGATCTCCTACCATTGTAACCAACTTTGTGTAACCCTAACCCTCTCCGGTGTCTATATAAACCGGAGGGCTTTAGTTCGTAGGACAACATACAACAATCATACCATAGGCTAGCTTCTAGGGTTTAGCCTCCTTGATCTCGTGGTAGATCTACTCTTGTACTACCCATATCATCAATATTAATCAAGCAGGACGTAGGGTTTTACCTCCATCGAGAGGGCCCAAACCTGGGTAAAACTTCGTGTCCCTTGTCTCCTGTTACCATCCGCCTAGACGCACAGTTCGGGACCCCCTACCCGAGATTCGCCAGTTTTGACACTGACATTGGTGCTTTCATTGAGAGTTCCTCTGTGTCGTCGCTTTTAGGCTCGATGGCTCCTCCAGTCATCAATAATGATGCAGTCCAGGGTGAGACTTTTCTCCCCGGACAGATCTTCGTCTTCGGTGGCTTCGCACTGCGGGCCAATTCGCTTGGCCATCTGGAGCAGATCAAAAGCTACGCCCCTGGCCATCAGGTCAGATTTGGAAGTTTAAACTACATGGCTGACGTCCGCGGGGACTTGATCTTTGACGGATTTGAGCCACAGCTGAGCATGCCGCACTGTCGCGATGGGCATGATCTAGCTCTGCCGCCGAACAGTGCCCTGGAGGTCGCGAACGCATCGGTTCCGACCCTGGATTCGGAACCAACTGCGCCGATCTAGGACGAGTGGTTGGACACCGCCTCGGGGGCTGCGATCCCAACGGCGGTCAAGCCGAACACCAGCCCCGCACTCCGCAAGGCCCGTGACTCCGTGGGGCCAGACTCCTCTCCGGACTCCAAGCGCCCGCGCCCCTGCCGATCGAATCCAATTGGGCGTCGATCATGGAGTTTACCGCCGCAGACATCTTTCAGCACTCGCCCTTTGGCGATATTCTGAAGTCATTAAAGTCTCTCTCTTTATCAGGAGAGCCCTGGCTGAACTGCGGTCAGCAAGGTTGGGATATGGACGATGAAGAAATTCAAAGCCCACCCACCACCCACTTTGTAGCCACTGTCGATGATTTAACCGACATGCTCGACTTCGACTCCGAAGACATCGACGGTATGGACGCCGATGTAGGAGACGACCAAGAACCAGCACCTATAGGGCACTGGAAAGCCACCTCGTTGTATGACATATACATGGTGGATACCCCAAAAGAAGGAGATGGCGATGGAATAGCGGGGGATGACCCCTCCAAGAAACAGCCTAAGCGCCGGCGTCAGCGGCGCCGCTCTAAATCCCGCCAAAGCATAAACGGTGATTCCGGCATATGAGATAATAATACTCCGGATAGCGCCGAAGAACACCCCCTCCAGCAAGATTCAGCGCAGGATGATGGAGAAGCCAGCCCTCATGAGAGAGCGGCAGACAGAGAGGTCGAGGATGACAATTATATGCCTCCCTCCGAAGACGAGGCAAGCCTCGACGACGACGAATTCGTCGTGCCAGAGGATCTCGTCGAACAAGAGCGTTTCAAATGCAGGCTTATGGCCACGGCAAGCAGCCTCAAGAAAAAACAGCAACAACTTAGAGCTGATCAAGATTTGCTAGCCAAAAGATGGACTGATGTCCTTGCGGACGAAGAGTATGAACTCGAACGCCCCTCCAAGAGCTACCCAAAGCGCAGGCTGCTACCCCGATTAGAGGAGGAAGCACCTAAACCTACATCACCAGCGCATGACATGGCCGATCGGCCACCTTGTGGCCGCGACAGAGAGGCCTCTCGGCCCTCCACTCAAGCCGCACCCCGGCGCCGTTCAAAACATTTCAAGGCACGGGAAAATGCGCCTGACCTGCGAGACATATTGGAGGACAAGGCAAAGCAAACAAGATCGATCTATGGATCGCGCGGACGCCCCACGGCATGTGACGGTGATCGTCACTCCGGATACAATAAATCCGGTCGGGTCGTACACAATAGGCAAAGCTCATTTGAGCTGCGTCATGATATAGCCCAATACAGAGGTGCCGCACACCCCCTATGCTTCACAGATGAAGTAATGGATCATCAAATCCTTGAGGGTTTGAAACCCGTGAACATCGAATCATACGATGGCACAACAGATCCCACGGTATGGATCGAGGATTATCTCCTTCATATCCACATGGCCCGCGGCGACGATCTACACGCCCTCAAATACCTCCCACTCAAACTCAAGGGACCAGCTCGGCATTGGCTTAACAGCTTGCCAGTAGAATCTATCGGCTGTTGGGAGGACCTGGAAGCCGCATTCCTCGACAATTTCCAGGGCACCTATGTGCGACCACCAGACGCCGATGACCTAAGCCACATAATTCAGCAGCCAGAGGAATTGGCCAGGCAATTCTGGACATGGTTCCTAACAAAGAAAAACCAAATAGTCGACCGTCCAGACGCTGAGGCCCTAGCAGCCTTCAAGCATAATATCCGCGATGAGTGGCTTGCCCGGCACCTTGGACATGAAAAGCCGAAATCCATGGCAGCACTCATGACGCTCATGACCCGCTTTTGCGCAGGAGAAGACAGCTGGCTAGCTCGTAGCAATAACTTGACCAAGAGCCTTGGTAATTCGGACACCAAGGACAACAGTGGCAGGTCGCGTCGGAACAAGCAAAAACGCTGCGTTAACAGCGACAACAACGAGGATACGGCAGTCAATGCCGGATTCAGAGGCTATAAATCCGGTCAGCAGAAAAAGCCATTCAAAAGAAATACTCAAGGCCCGTCCAGTTTGGACCGAATACTCGATCGCTTGTGCCAAATACATGGCACCCCCGAAAAGCCAGCCAATCACACCAACAGAGATTGTTGGGTGTTCAAGCAGGCAGGCAAGCTAAATGCCGAAAATAGAGGCAAGGGACTGCGTAGCGATGACGAGGAGGAGCCCCGGCCGCCGAACAACAGTGGACAGAAGGGTTTTCCCCCACAAGTGCGGACGGTGAACATGATATACGCAACCCACATCCCCAAGAGGGAGCGGAAGCGTGCGTTAAAGGACGTATATGCGATGGAGCAAGTCGCCCCAAAATTCAACCCATGGTCCTCCTGCCCGATCACCTTCGATCGAAGGGACCACCCCACTAGCACCCGTCATGGCGGATTTGCCGCATTGGTTCTAGACCCAATTATTGACGGATTTCATCTCACAAGAGTCCTTATGGACGGCGGTAGCAGCCTGAACCTGCTTTACCAGGATACAGTGCGGAAAATGGGCATAGATCCCTCGAGGATTAAGCCCACCAAAACGACCTTTAAAGGCGTCATACCAGGTGTAGAGGCCAACTGTACAGGCTCAGTCACACTTGAAGTGGTCTTCGGATCTCCGGACAATTTCCGAAGCGAGGAGTTAATCTTCGACATAGTCCCATTCCGCAGTGGCTATCACGCACTGCTCGGGCGAACTGCATTCGCAAAGTTCAATGCGGTGCCACACTACGCATACCTTAAGCTCAAGATGCCAGGCCCTCGAGGAGTAATCACGGTCAATGGAAACACCGAACGCTCCCTCTGAACGAAGGAACACACAGCGGCCCTCGCAGTAGAAGTACAAAGCAGCCTCTCAAGGCAGCTCTCCAGTCTGGCTGTTAAATGTCTGGACATCGTCAAGCGCGCCCGGAGTAACCTACAACAAGACCGCCTGGCACGTTCCGAGCAGGCTTAGCATAGCGGCCCCAACCCCAGCCCTCGTGAACTAGCGAAACCAGTGCCTCGCGTACATAACTACGCTCTCGAAATATCATGGACACAGGGGGAGGGGCACCATCACTGCATGCCCGAAACACGGCTTAAACCGCACCAGGGGCTGCCGATTCCTTTATTTTCTCTTACTTTCAGAATTCCATACTTCGGAAGACCTGTTCGGCAATCCAACTGCCGCTCAAATGATGCAAGAACCAGGGAAGCAGAAAAGCTACACCACATTATATAACTCCCAGGTGGTCTCTATCACGAGCAGTATACCTGTTTTGCATACTATTCCACAGCCTGCCCCTGGAAAGGACATGTTAAATAGTCCCACTTTTGCTTATCGCACCATTTGTATCGTTCTGCTTCGATCACAACCTTTTTATAAACAATGCATAGCTTTTGTCTACTTTCGCATTACTGTTTTTTTACAAATATATGTTCATTTAACGACATGTTACACCCGTACACTTTGGTACGGTCAATACGCTAGGGGCTTCAGTACCCCCCTTATATGGTGTGAGAAGACCGAACACTTTAACAAGTGCGGCACCCCGAACTTATAGCATTATATGCATCGGCTCCGAATCATGTCTTGGGTCAATAGTTTGGTTTGCCCGGCTCCTATGTTTTGGTGCCTTACGTTCCGTTGTATCGACTAAGGTAGCACTAGGAGAACTACTGCTATTGTGCCCCAGTTGAGCTGGGCAGAGCACCTCAGTAGAGAAAGCTAAAACTGACTGTCATGATGAAGCGAGAGACTGGTCGCTGTTCGAGAGATTTTTCGAGTCCCTAAAGACTTATGCCGCTTAGAGCGAGGAGTCGGCTTTGTCCGGCTAAAGGCGTGGATAGTGCCCCGAACTCGGTCTTCCGAACACTAGGGGCTTCGCCGAAATTTAAAATTATAGAATTCTATGGGTAAGTGAGAGTGTTCAAGCACTATAGTCCGGTTGCCTTGTTCGTTGTGCTGAGCGCCTCCCTCGATGGACCCAAACATGGGAAAAAGAGCGCTCAGGTTTCTCCCGAACACCCCAGCACTAGTGGCATGGGGGCAGAAGCCGATGACTCGCCATCTCTCAAATTTGATAAACGGCCGCATAGAAGTAATATTTTAAATTCAAAACGCATTGCTTAAGCGCACATGAACAAGTTTTCAGCGCACAGGATAACACGAGTGAGTTTACTCCAAAATTACATCCATGGAACATTCATCCGCCACAAGGCAGGCACCCTTCAGATCGTCCTTATAATAGTTCTCGGGCTTGCGATGCTCCTTCCCCGGCGGTGGCCCGTCCTTCACAAGCTTCTCACCATCCAGCTTGCCCCAGTGCACCTTAGCGCGGGCAAGGGCCCTACGGGCACCTTCAATGCAAACGGAGCGCTTGATGACCTCGAGCCTTGGACAGGCCTCCACCAGCCGCCGCACCAGCTCGAAGTAGCTCCCAGGCAGAGCCTCTCCAGGCCACAGCCGAACTATGAGGTCCTTCATGGCCTGTTCGGCCGCCTTGTGGATCTCGACCAGCTGCTTCAGCTGGTCGCTCAGGGGCACTGGGTGCCTGGCCTCAGCATACTGAGACCAGAACACCTTCTCCGTCGAGCTGCCCTCCGCGGCTCGGTAGAATGCGGCGGCATCGGATACGCTACGGGGAAGATCTGCAAATTTTCCTGGAGAGCTCCGGATTCGGGTAAGTAACAAGAAGCTCACTTTTACATGTCTGCTTTGCATAAAGAATGCCTTACCCGCCGCTATCTTTTTCACCGCATCCAACTCCTGGAGGGCCTTCTGGGATTTAGCCTTGGCAGACTTGGCATTTTCAATAGCTGCCGCGAGCTCGGACGCTCGCGTCCTTGAGTCAAGCTCCAAACTCTCATGTTTTTCCATGAGAACCTAGAGCTCTTGCCGCACCTCGCCAACCTGGGCTTCATACCTCTCCCGCTCGGAGCGCTCCGTGGCCGCTCTCTTATCGGCCTCGGCCAACGCTTGCTTGAGGGTCGCCACCTCAGTTGTGGCCCCTACAATAGCCATGTTAATCCTGTCATATTTTTGCAATTGCACTTTTATATTTTTCTTTTTTTTCTATAAGGTATTTCTTACCTTCTTTCTCCTCGAGCTGCCGTTTGGCAAGGCCGAGCTCTTGCTCGGTCCGCTCGAGGCCCTGCTTCAGTGTGCCCACCTCCGCAGTCAGTGCGACGGTCGCCAGCAGTGAAGCCTGCATACGCATATTGACTCTTTTTCTGTTAGACTCCCGCGAATTTTATTAGATCCTCTATTCGGCTTTTCTTTCCGAACGCCAAACAGAGCATCAGGGGCTACTGTCTATGCGGTAATATTTTTTATATATCCTGCACTTACCTCGAAGCCTGTTAGAAGGCTGGCACAAGCTTCAGTCAGTCCGCTCTTGGCGGACTGAACCTTCTGGATCACCGCACTCATAATAGTGCGGTGCTCCTCGTCGATGGAGGCGCCGTTAAGCACCTCCATCAGATTGTCCGGCGCCTCCGGTTGGACGGGGGCGCCGGCTCAGTAGGCTTGCTCCTCTTGGAAGGAGTTCGCCTACTGCGGTCCGGAACCGTTGACGATTCCGGCGCGGTGTCCGGCTCAAAGCCGGACTTGGAGCCCTGGGGGGTTTTATCCCCTTTACTCCTAGAGTCCGGGAGGTCACCTTGTGGCGCCTCCAGAACCACCTCCTCCTGGCTTGGAGCCTGTTGGGATGCCACCTCGGCATCACCTGTAGGGCGGGGGGAGGTAGCGGGCGGAAGCGAATTCACGTCCGATGAATCCAGGGAGCCGCTCGACGACTCGTCGAGCCCGGCCTTGGGCGGACTGCATAATCATATTCGACATAAGGAAAGGCTGTGCAATAAAGGAATGCTATGAATTACTCGGGTGCCCGGATGCTTACGATTCCGCCGAACGCTTGGCCCTGTGCGGCCACTCCTCTTCGTCGTCATCGGCATCGGCGGGGTAGTCCGGAGGAAGGGTTTTCCCCTTCTTGGACCCTTCGGCCTTCCTGGTCGGGGCAGCCTTCCTTTTCTTTCCTCCCCCTGCTGGAGGGGGAGAGGTTTCTTCTTCCACCTCCTCGTTTTCACGGGAGGAGTGCGTCTCGGATTCGTCGGATGAAGAATCCGAAACCTCCTGGCGCCGGGAACTCTTTTGAGTCCCCGTGGCCCTCTTCTTGGCCTTCTTCTCCGGCACCACGTAAGGTGCCGGAGCCAGCAACTTCGCTAAGCGAGCATCGGCTGGGTCTTCGGGCAAAGGGGCCGGACAGTCGATCTGTCCGGACTTCGCCAGCCAATCCTGTCAAAGGAAAGGGAGTTTAGATCCCGCATAGAGTCAAACTATGGAAAACCAACATCCTGTAAAAGGTAAAAATAGCTTACCGCACTAGCGGGAAGCTGCGTGTTGAATCCGCGGTCCTCGGAAGTGGATGCGGGAGCCTCGGCGCCTTTGAATAGCACCTTCCAGGCGTCTTCGTACGTTGTGTCGAAGAGCCTGCTCAGGGTTGGGTGCTGCGCCGGGTCGAACTCCCACAAATTGAAGCCACGTTGCTGACACGGGAGGATCCGGCGGACGAGCATAACTTGGACTACGTTAACAACCTTAAGCTGCTTATTCACCAAGGTTTGGATGCATTTTTGTAGTTCGGTTACCTATCCTTTATTGCCCCATGACAGGCCCGTCTCTTTCCAAGACGTGAGCCGCATAGGGGGTCCGGACCGGAACTCGGGGGCTGCGACCCATTTGGGATCGCGCGGCTCGGCGATGTAAAACCACCCCGATTGCCACCCCTTCAGGGTCTCCACAAAGGAGCCCTCGATCCATACAACGTTGGCTATCTTGCCCGCCATGGCGCCTCCGCACTCCGCCTGGTTGCCGCGCACCACCTTGGGCTTGACGTTGAAAGTCTTGAGCCATAGGCCGAAATGGGGGCGGACGCAGAGGAAAGCCTCACACACGACGATAAACGCCGAGATGTTGAGGACGAAGTTTGGGGCCAGATCATGGAAATCTAGGCCATAGTAGAGCATGAGCCCCCGGACAAACGGGTGGAGAGGAAAGCCCAGTCCGCGTTGGAAATGGGGAAGGAATACTACCCTCTCATGGGGCCTTGGGGTGGGGAGGAGCTGCCCCTCTTCGGGAAGCCGGTGCGCGATGTCGTTAGACAAGTATCCTTCTTTCCTCAGTTTTTCGACGTGTCCCTCCGTAACGGAGGAGACCTCCACTTGCCTCCCGCTCCAGACATGGCTGGAGAAGGTTGAGGTGGGAAGTGCGAGCTTGGGTGCTGGAGCTCGAGTGCGCGAAAGATGGATAAGCAAAGGAGGAAGAAGGCGTAGGTAGAAAGGTGGATCCTTATCCCTTTATATGGGTGGATGCGGCTAAGCGTCCCCACCAGCCTGGTAAAACTCGCTTATCTCCCAAGCACCGTGATAAATGGCGCGGTTGGGTTACCCACGTTCGTATTGATGAGAATCCCGTAAATAAGGGACACGATCTCTGCTTTGACAAGACGTGCCAAGGAAACCGCCTCGCGAAATGCGCTGAGGTGGGGGAGTAAAAACGATTAGAATAAAGACTTGGCTGTGGTGTGATGTCATGCTACGGAATACGTCAGCAGATTAGATTTGTGTAAATATTATTCTCTCTATGGCAATATGTGGAAACTTATTTTGCAGGGTCGGACACTGTCTTTTGTGTTCAAAATCTTCTATGAAGTACTTGGAGGAGGAACCCGCCTTGCAATGCCGAAGAAAATCTGCGCGCCGGACTCGTCATGATTGAAGCCTGGTTCAGGGGCTACTGAGGGAGTCCTGGATTAGGGGGTGTCCGGATGGCCGGATTATACCTTCAGCCGGACTCCTGGACTATGAAGATACAAGATTGAAGACTTCGCCCCATGTCTGGAAGGGACTTTCCTTGGCGTGGAAGGCAAGCTTGGCGATGCGGATATTTAGATCTCCTACCATTGTAACCGACTTTGTGTAACCCTAACCCTCTCCGGTGTCTATATAAACCGGAGGGCTTTGGTCCGTAGGACAACATACAACAATCATACCATAGGCTAGCTTCTAGGGTTTAGCCTCCTTGATCTCGTGGTAGATCTACTCTTGTACTACCCATATCATCAATATTAATCAAGCAGGACATAGGGTTTTACCTCCATCGAGAGGGACTGAACCTAGGTAAAACTTCGTGTCCCTTGTCTCCTGTTACCATCCGCCTAGACCCACAGTTCGGGAACCCCTACCCGAGATCCGCCGGTTTTGACACCGACAGTAGGGATGAGCTTTGTTTGGCTATGTTATTTCAATAAGACATAATTACTTGGTTGGTATGCTTGAAGTATTATTGTTTTTATGTCAAAGGATAGACTATTGCTTTGAATCACTCATGTCTTAATATTCATTCCATGATTATACATATGATCAAGATTATGCTAGGTAGCATTCCACATCAAAAATTATCTTTTTTATCATTTACCTATTCGAGGACGAGCAGGAATTAAGCTTGGGGATGCTGATACGTCTCCGTCATATCTATATTTTTTTATTGTTCCATGCCAATATTATTCAACTTTCATATACTTTTTGGCAACTTTTTATACTATTTTTGGGACTAACATATTGATCCAGTGCCCAGTGCCAGTTCCTGTTTGTTGCATGTTTTTTTGTTTCACAGAAAACCCACACCAAACAGAGTCCAAACGGAATAAAAACTGAAGGAGATTTATTTTGGAATATTTATGAATTTTGGGAAGTGGAATCATCGCGAGAGGGTGCCCGAGGGGGCACGAGGTAGGGGGCGCGCCCCAGGGTGTCAGGCGTGCCCCTGACCCTCGTGGCCACCCCGTAAGGCAGTTGGTGTCCTTCTTTCGCCGTAAGAAAGATAATTTCCGGATAGAGATCGTGTCCAAAATTCATCCAAATCGGAGTTACGGATCTCCAGGAATTCAAGAAGCGGTGAAGGGCCCGAAAACAGAACGCAGAAACAGAGAGAGACAGAGAGACAGATCCAATCTCGGAGGGGCTCTCGCCCCTCCCACGCCATGGAGACCATGGACCAGAGGGGAAACCCTTCTCCCATCTAGGGAGAAGGTCAAGGAAGAAGAAGAAGGAGGGGGCTCTCTCCCCCTCGCTTCCGGTGGCGCTGGAACGCCGTCGGGGGCCATCATCATCACCACGATCTACACCAACACCTCTGCCATCTTCACCAACATCTCCATCACCTTCCCCCCTCTATCTACAGCGGTCCACTCTCCGTCAACCCGCTATACCCTCTACTTGAACATGGTGCTTTATGCTTCATATTATTATCCAATGATGTGTTGCCATCCTATGATGTCTGAGTAGATTTTCGTTGTCCTATCGGTGGTTGATGAATTGCTATGATTGATTTAATTTGCTTGTGGTTATGTTGCTGTCCTTTGGTGCCCATCATATGAGCACGCGCGTGGATCACACCATAGGGTTAGTTGTATGTTGATAGGACTATGTATTGGAGGGCAAGGGTGACAGAAGCTTCAGCCTAGCATAGAAATTGATGCATACGGGATTGAAGGGGGACCAATATATCTTAATTCTATGGTTGGGTTTTACCTTAATGAACGTTAGTAGTTGCGGACGCTTGCTAATAGTTCCAAGCATAAGTGCATAGAATTCCAAGTTAGGGATAACATGCTAGCAGTGGCCTCTCCCACATAATACTTGCTATCGGTCTAGTAAAGTAGTCAATTGCTTAAGGGACAATTTCGCAACTCCTACCACCACTTTTCCACACTTGCTATATTTACTTTATTGCTTCTTTATTTACAACATCCCCTAGCTTTTATTTACGCTCTCTTTATATTCTTGCAAGCCTATCCAAAAACTCATACAAAGTACTTCTAGTTTCATACTTGTTCTAGGTAAAGCGAACATCAAGCGTGCGTAGAGTTGTATCGGTGGTCGATAGAACTTGAGGGAATATTTGTTCTACCTTTAGCTCCTCATTGGGTTCGACACTCTTACTTATCGAAAACTGTTGCGATCCCCTATACTTGTGGGTTATCTGTACCGAAAGGGCAAGTAAAAGTGGTCTTTTCGTGATCCTCTTTTGACACAGGTATTTGAGAGAAACCAGAATAACCATCTAGAAAGCAAAAATGTGTATGTTTGGATAATCTTTCCAGCATTTGATCAATAAAAGGTAAAGGGTAATGATCCTTTTTAGTAGCTTTATTTAGTTTGCAAAAATCAATTACCATTCAATAACCTGTAATAATTCTTTGTGGAATCAATTCATCTTTATGATTAGGAACATCAGTAATACCTCCCTTCTTAGGGACACAATGGACATGACTTACCCACTGACTATCAGCAACGCGATAAATTATACCTGCCTCCAGAAGCTTTAGTATTTCTTTTCTTACCACTTCTTTCATCTTAGGGTTTAACCATCGTTGGTGATCAACAGCTGGTTTAGCGTCTTTCTCCAATTTTATTTTGTGCTAGCATAAAGTGGGACTAATGCCCTTAAGATCATCAAGAGTATATCCAATAGCAGCACAGTGCTTCTTCAGAGTTTTCAATAATTTCTTTTCTTCATGCTTTGAAAGGTTAACACTAATAATAACAGGATATATCTTTTTCTCATCAAGATAAGCATATTTAAGAGTATCAGGTAATGGTTTGAGCTCAAACACGGGATCACCCTTGGGTGGAGGAGGATCCCCTAGAATTTCAACAGGCAGGTTGTGTTTCAAAATAGGTCCCTGTTTAAAGAATACTTCATCTATTTCCCTTCTTTCATTCATGAACATATCATTTTCATGGTCGAGCAAATATTGTTCTAAAGGATCATTAGGAGGAACGACAATAGAGGCAAGATCAATAATTTCATCTTTACTAGGTAATTCTTTATCATGGGGTTGTCTATGAAATTTAGCAAAATTAAACTCATGAGACATATCCTCCAAACCAATAGTAACAACATCCTTTTTGCAGTCTATCCTAGCATTAACAGTATTCAAGAAGGGTCTACCAAATATAAGGGGACAAAACTTATCTTGTGGAGAGCCTAGAACAAGAAAATCAGCAGGATATTTAACTTTCCCACACAAGACTTCAACATCTCTAACAATCCCAATTGGTGAAATAGTGTCTCTATTGGCAAGCTTAATTGTAACATCAATTTCCTCTATCTCAGCAGGTGCAATATCATGCATAATTTCTTTGTATAAGGAATGAGGTATTGCACTTGCACTAGCACCCATATCACATAAGCCATGATAACAATGATCTCCTATTTTAACAGAAATAACAGGCATGCCAACAACAGGTATATGTTTACCCTTAGTATCGGGTCTAGCAATTCTAGCAGCTTGACTACAGAAGTAAATAACATGCCCATCAATATTATCAGCCAAGAGATCTTTGACCATAGCAATACTAGGTTCAACTTTAATTTGATCAGGGGGTGTAGGTGTTCTAGAATTACTCTTACGAACCACAGTTGAAGCTTTAGCATGATCCTTTATTCTAACAGGGTAAGGTGGTTTCTCAATACAAGTAGTAGGAACAATAGGATCAACATTATAAGTGATAGTCTTTTCTTCAACTTTAATAGGTGCAACTACTTTTACATCAATGGGAGGATTATATTTAAACCACTTCTCCTTAGGGAGATCAACATGAGTAGCAAAGGATTCACAAAAAGAAGCTACTATCTCAGAGTCAAGTCCATATTTAGTGCTAAATTCACCAAAAACATCGGTGTCCATAAAATATTTAACACAATCAAACTTAGGTGTTATACCTGACTCCTTACCTTTGTCGAGGTCCCAATCTTCAGAGTTGCGTTTAATTCTTTCCAATAAATACCATTTGAATTCAATAGTCTTCATCATAAAAGAGCGAGTACAAGAAGTATCGAGCATGTGGCGATTACTGAAAGAAAGCCGAGCATAAATTTTTTGAATAATAATTTCTCTTGAGAGCTCATGATTGGGGCATGAATATAACATTGACTTAAGCCTCCCCCAAGCTTGAGCGATGCTTTCTCCTTCACGAGGCCAAAATTTATATATATATATATATATATATATATATATATATATATATATATATATAAATATATAATTACGATCACGATGAACAAGATGCATAGGATAAAACATCTGATGAAATTCCAATTTCAATCTGTTGTAGTTCCATGATCCCTTATCATCACATAGCCCAAACCATGCCAATGCCTTTCCCTTCAAATATAAAGGGAAGACCTTCTTCTTGATAACATCCTCGGGCATACCTGCAAACTTAAATAATCCACAAACCTCATCCACATAAATTAGGTGCAAATCGGGATGTAATGTTCCATCTCCTGAAAAAGGATTAGCTAGCAGTTTATCTATCATACCGGAAGGGATTTCAAAGTAAACATTTTCAGTAGGTTCAGTAGGTTGAGGAGAAACTCTTTGCTCTACTTTTCGGGGTGAAGATACCCCGAACAAGCCTCTCAAAGGATTATGTTCCATAGTGATAAGTGACAGTAAATTTAAGCACACTATATAAATTTTTCTTACCAAATTCCACCTACCAAAGGCGCTTCACTCCCCGGCAACGGCGCCAGAAAAGAGTCTTGATGACCCACAAGTATAGGGGATCTATCGTAGTCCTTTTGATAAGTAAGAGTGTCGAACCCAACAAGGAGCAGAAGGAAATGACAAGCGGTTTTTAGTAAGGTATTCTCTGCAAGCACTGAAATTATCGGTAATAGAAAGTTTTGTGATAAGGTAATTTGTAACGGGTAACAAGTAATGAAAGTAAATAAAGTGCAGTAAGATGGCCCAATCCTTTTTGTAGCAAAGGACAAACCTGGACAAACTCTTATATGAAGGAAAACGCTCCCGAGGACACATGGGAATTATCATCAAGCTAGTTTTCATCACGCTCATATAATTCAGTTCGTTACTTTGATAATTTGGTACGTGGGTGGAATGGTGCTTGGGTGCTGCCCTTCCTTGGACAAGCATCCCACTTATGATTAACCCCTATTGCAAGCATCCACAACTACAAAAGAAGTATTAAGGTAAACCTAACCATAGCATGAAATATATGGATCCAAATCAGCCCCTTATGAAACAACTCATAAACTAGGGTTTAAGCTTCTGTCACTCTAGCAACCCATCATCTACTTATTACTTCCCAATGCCTTCCTCTAAGCCCAAACAATGGTGAAGTGTCATGTAGTCGACGTTCACATAACACCACTAGAGGAAATACAACATACATCTCATCAAAATACGAACCAATACCAAATTCACATGGCTACTTATAGAAAGACTTCTCCCATGTCCTCAGGAACAAACGTAACTACTCACAAATCATATTCATGTTCATAATCAGAGGGGTATTAATATGCATAAAGGATCTGAACATATGATCTTCCACCAAATAAACCAACTAGCATCAACTACAAGGAGTAATCAACACTACTAGCAACCCACAGGTACCAATCTAAGGTTTTGGGACAAAGATTGGATACAAGAGATGAACTAGGGTTTTAGAGGAGATGGTGCTGGTGAAGATGTTGATGGAGATTGACCCCCTCCCGATGAGAGGATCGTTGGTGATGACGATGGTGATAATTTCCCCCTCCCGGAGGGATGTTTCCCCGGCAGAACAGCTCCACCAGAGCCCTAGATTGGTTCTGCCAAGGTTCCGCCTCGTGGCGGCGGTGTTTCGTCCCGAAAGCATGCCTATAATTTTTTCCAGGGTAAAAGACTTCACATAGCAGAAGATGGGCATCGGAGGCATGCCAGGGGGCCCACGAGGCAGGGGGCACGCCCAGGGGGTAGGGCGCGCCCCCACTCTCATGGCCCGGGTGTGGGCCCCCTCTGGTTGATTCTTTCTCCAGTATTTTTTATATATTCCAAAACGTGCCTCCGTGAAGTTTCAGGACTTTTGGAGTTGTGCAGAATAGGTCTCTAATATTTGCTCCTTTTTCAGCCCAGAATTCCCGCTGCCCGCATTCTCCCTCTTCATGTAAACCTTGTAAAATAAGATAGAAAAGGCATAAGTATTGTGACATAACGTGTAATAACATCCCCTAATGCAATAAATATCGATATAAAAGCCTGATGCAATCTCCACACAATTCAAGCAAGCATGCAAAAGAGTATATGAGCAGCGGAAAGTAAAGCATGCAACTTGCAAGAATGTAAAGGGAAGGGTTTGGAGGATTCAAACGCAATTGGAGACACGGATGTTTTTGTCGTGGTTCCGATAGGTGGTGCTATCGTACATCCACGTTGATGGAGACTTCAACCCACGGAGGGTAACGGTTGCGCGAGTCCACGAAGGGTCCACGAAGAAGCAACCTTGTCTATTCCATCACGACCGTCGCCCACGAATGACTTGCCTCACTAGCGGTAGATCTTCACGAAGTAGGCGATCTCCTTGCCCTTATAAACTCCTTGGTTCAACTCCACAATCTTGTCGGAGGCTCCCAAGTGACACCTAGCCAATCTAGGATACACCACTCTCCAAGAAGTAACAAATGGTGTGTTGATGATGAACTCCTTGCTCTTGTGCTTCAAATGATAGTCTCCCCAACACTCAACTTTCTCTCACAGGATTTGGATTTGGTGGAAACAAGATTTGAGTGGAAAGCAACTTGGGAAGGCTAGAGATCAAGATTCATATGGTAGGAATGGAATATCTTGACCTCAACATAAGTGTAGGTGGTTCTCTCTCAGAACATGTGTATTGGAAGTGTAGATGTGTTCTGATGGCTTTCTCCATGAATGAAGAGTGGGTGGATGGGTATATATAGCCTTCACACAATATCTAACCGTTACACACAATTTGCAAAACTCGGTGGGACCGAATGGTTAAACTCGGTCGGACCGATTCAACAAACCTAGTGACCGTTAGGATTTTCGGTGAGACTGAGATGCAACTCGGTATGACCGATATGGTTAGGGTTCAGGCATAACGTAATCTCGGTGTGACCGATTACACAAACTCGGTGGGACCAATTTTGGTAATAAGCTAACCAGAGAGTTGGTCAGGTAAACTCGGTGGGACCGGTTCGCTCTTTTCGGTGAGACCGAAATGTTACGAAAGGGAAACAGAGAGTTTACATTGCAATCTCGGTGGGACCGATCGCTCACTTCGGTTAGACCGAAACGTTACGAAGGGAAACAGAGAGATTGCAGTCCCATCTTGGTGAGACCGAGATCCCTATCGGTGAGACCGATTTGCCTAGGGTTTGTGGCAGTGGCTATGACATTTGAAACTCGGTGGCTCCGGATAGAAAGAATCGGTGGGGCCGAGTTTGATTTTTGTTTTAGGTCATATGAGGATGCGGGAATGTAGTTGAGGGTTTTGGAGCATATCACTAAGCACTGAAGAGAAAAAACTCATTAAACAACACCTCATCCCTCCTTGATAGTATTGGCTTTTCCTATGGACTCAATGTGATATTGGATCACTAAAATATAAAATGTAGAGTCTTGATCTTGAAGCTTGAGCCAATTCTTTTTGTCCTTAGAATTTTGAGGGATCCACTTTCCTCATCCATGCCATGCCATTCATTGAGCTTTTCCTGAAATATTACTCTTGGAATAATGTTAGCTCAATGAGCTATATGTTGTTAGGAATTACCAAAACCACCCAGGGATAGTTGCACTTTCAATCTCCCCCTTTTTGGTAATTGATGACAACATATAGGTCAAAGCTTCGACAAATGATAATAAGAGTGAAAGATATTGTCGCTTTGAGAAGTATGTGAAATGCAAGAGCTCCCCCGAAACTTGTGCATATCTTAAGATTTGCTTTGGACTGCAAATGCACAATGAGTTAGGATCATGGGTTACTCTTCCATGTCACATACATCTTGGTGGAGCGCTCAAAATGATAAGATTTAAATACATGCACTCATCACCAAGCAAAGTGAATGATCAAACAGAGATAAAATGATAGTATCATCAAACAAGCATAAGTGTAGCTTATGATCAACCACATGATCATCAATGTCTCACAAATAAGCATAGTATCTCAAGCAATCAAAAGCAAACAAAGTATTAACCACGAACACAAGAGAGAACAAAAGCAACAGACTCTCTCTCTCTCTCTCGAAGCCTATGATCTATACATTTTTCTCCCCCTTTGGCAACAAGTTACCAAAAAGTTCATAGAAAATGCATAGCACTAGACGAATCTCGGGCTTGGTCTTCAGGTGGTGGAGTCCGGATAACGCCAAGGACGAAGGCTTCAGTTGAAGTAGACGGAGCTGGTGTAGATGCTGGAGCTGGTGGCACTGAAGTTGTAGCTGGTGCAGAAGTAGTGGCTCTGGTGTCAGAAACTGGCACTGCAGATGATCTCTGAGCTCTAGGCACTCTGGAAAATGCATCAGTGGTTGTCCTGCCCTTCCTCTCCTGTATGTCATCCTGTAACTGCTCCACAACAGACTGAATCTTAGTTACTTTCACATCTAAGTCACAAAAATTTTGTTCCATGATTCTTTCCAAGCTCTCTTGGTTTCGAGTCAGGGTGGCCAGTCATTTCTCAATCCTCGGAGTTGATGCTATCAGATAACCGAGCTGCTCCTGCTTGCTCTTCAGAAAGTACTCAGATGCCTCCTCTTGAGTTGGCATCTTGGCAGCTTTCTCCATCTTTGCCTTCTCCTTCTTTGCTTGATCTTGTACTGATGATGGTTCATTCTCATTCATTACAACTTGATTGTCCTCAAAATCTGGATGAATGGGCAAGTGTTCCTTATCCAACAGGTATGTGCCTGTGCCCATCTTCGAGTTAATCAACTCCTGAATATGTGGGGCATATCCACAACTTCTCTTTTGATCAGCTGTTGTCCTCTTGATAGTCTCAACAATGAGGCTCATGACTTTGAACTTCTGTGGCACATCAAATATGTGTAGCAAGTTAATTGCATGCCCTCTGATCATGTTGTGGTCACCTGACTTGGGCAGAAGAGTATGCCTTAGGATCCAGTAGATTGTAGGCAGCCCTGACAGAAGAAAATGGACTGATCCAAACTTGAAAGTCTCAAGTGCTTTGTCAGGGATCTCCTTATACATGTTTGACATGGAATTGTGATCCATCTTCTTCTTGGCATAGACATCCAAGTCATCTTCTTCTTCCTTTGGGGCATTGATCAGATTGGCCCATTCCTCAATAGTTGAGTGGTACCTTGTACCTTCAGACATCCAAACTATCTTGCCATCTGGATAGAAATGTGTTGTGGAGTAGAATTGCATTATGAGCTCCTCATTCCACTTTGTGAGCTTCTGCCCAACAAAGTCTGCAACTCCACAAGCATTGAAGCTGTCGTACACTCTAGGATAGTGTTCTTCATTTTCCTTCATGTAGGTCCAGTCGACCCACCTCATATCACACACCATGGGTTTCTTGCTCAGCAGCACTGTCTCATAGAAGTCTTGTTGTTCCTTTGTGTGGAACCTGTAATCAACAGCAGTCCTTCTCCTTGTAGCATATGGATCTGTCTCTCTCCATTTCCTCAGCCCTGAGTCTCTTCTGAGCTTCATGTTCTCAGCCACAGGATGAGCGTCATTGTGGTCTGGAATCTTGGGTTTGAGCTTTCTCAGAACATGCTCTTAATCTTCTTCATTAGCAGCAACTTCAGGCACTGGGGCCTTGTTCTTCTCAGCAGCAGATATGTTCCTGGTATTCCTCTTGGGTGCACTCTTGGGCTTGGAGGCAGCTTTGGGTGCTTCTTTGGGCTTTGAAGATGTGGCCCCTGTCCTTATAGCATCACCCATTAGCTTTTGTGCCTTAGGTGCTGGTGCAGCAACCTCTTCCTCTTGTTCTGAATCTCTCCTCATAGAGGGTTTGCCAAGAACTCTGGCAGTAGTGGTTCTGACTCTCTTTTTCTTTTTATCTGGGCCAACCGCTTCCTCTTCTGACTCCATGCTAAACTTTATGGTTTCTCCATTGGCAACCTTCCTAGGTTTGGAACTGGGAACTCTCCTTGCAGGTGCATTCTTCTGCATACCTGGCTTTGTGGCTGCAGCTGAGCCATATTCCTTCTTGAGCACTTTCTTCTTTGAAGTGGCTTCCTCTTCCTCTGCCACATAATCTTCATCTTCAGACTCTGAAGTCCTTTTCTTGCTTGCTCTAGTGGCAGCCTTTGGCAAGTTGCTTGGGTGCTTCTGCTACCCTCATCTGAGCTACTAGAGGGACTAGTGCCCTCACTCAAGTGAACCTGCTCCTCTGACTTGTTCTGGCTGTCACTTTGGTCAGACATGTTGCAAACACTGACTGCAGACCCTGTGAATAGATTGTAGATGAGATAGAGTGGATGAGCATCATAAAATATAGAGATTTTTGCAAATGAATGAGTCGAAAACTTAGTTTTAGTTTTCCACAGAAAGCATTTCGGATCAACCGATTTGCAAACTCGGTGATACCGAAGCAGCTGTTGGAACCAAAACTAGTGAACTCGGTCAGACCGAGTCATAGTTCGGTGGCACCGAGACTGCTAGGGTTTCAGAAAGTCCTGAACTTGGTCACACCGATTTGCAATTCTCGGTCAGACAGAGAACCACATGTGCAATGGCCTTGGCCGAATCGGTGGAACCGAGTTCTGCAACCCGGTGGGTCCAGATGGTTTCGGCGGAAACCTAACCCTAAATTTTCGATTCAACTCTGATCTACGGAGTGTTTTGACTGGATAAAGGCGTTTCAATCGTGGCAAGAATCATAATGAACACAATGTGCTAGGAATCGGACGGGGATAGCACTGTGATCGAGTCCATACCCTAGTTCGGCGATGAAATCGCTACGGCGGCAACAGCGGAGGAGAATTCCGTTGACGGTGGCGGAGACCAGCGACAGGAGGCGGCTAGCGACGAGGAGGACGATCCGGAGACCCAGGAGGCAGAGCGAGCTATGCGCGGGCGAAGAGGTTTCGGAGAAATTTCCAAAAAAATTCCCGTGAGTATATATAGCCCGACCCTGTCGGTGTGACCGAGTGGAACAACTCGGTGGCACCGAGATGCATAACTGTTGACAGTTACAGCAACTCGGTGGGACCGAAAAGTTCAAATCGGTTGTGCCAAGATTGAAAATCTAGATCGACTTAGTGATCTCGGTATGACCGGAATGGAGGAATCGGTCAGACCGAAATACACAAAGAAGTTTTGGAAGTTTAAGTCTATGACGAATCGGGGACTCCGAGTGCTCCTCACACAGAGTGGTTCGAATCTGACTTGATCAAATTTTGTGATGTAGCATGAATAGAGTTTGAGACGAGAAGAGCATAGATAGCTAGAGAAGGTTCTTAGGCATTCTTGTCCATCCACTTGGCCAAAGAAAAGAAACCAATCAATCAAAACAACAAGTGGACGTCCTCGAATGAGTGAAATATGCAACCAACATGCTCACACAATAGAATGGCAATAGAAATATGTGGCAAAGCTTGCACAACCAATTCTAGCATCTATCAAGCAATTTGCGATGACTAGGTCATCTATATGTGAGTATATTGACTTAGGAGTCAAATGAGAACATTTGATCATAGGTCATACTCATCGTTTAAGAGCAAGTGGGGTTACCACTTTTACATAAAACATTGTTGTGTTCACATCATTAGAGTTGCTTTGGCTCAATTAAGGACAGTATAACCGTACCTAATCCAAGCTCTCTCACGCATTTGTCACTTTTGGCCGTTGGATCCCGCAACTCGGTCGTTCTTGGCCATCCGATGCATGATTTCCGCCCGCTTGGGCTGTTCCTGGGCCAAATGTCCTGGGCTGCTATTCCAGGGGCCGAATCAGATGCCTGTCGTTAACTGCGACAGATGAACGTCTAATCCAGAACGAGCGATGGTGATTTCGCTCCATGTCCACCTCCTACCATCCACTCCCCTTCGCGCACCTTCCCCGTCTTGCCCGAGGAGTAGGCGACGGCGGCTCTGGAGTTTCACGATGACATCATTCAAGCTCAGTGCTTCTCCTCCTGCCCCGGCCAATCTCCATCAGTGTCCCCTCCGGCCAGCCCGCGGCTTGCTCGTCCTCTTCCGGCCAACCTCCACTGGCGTCCCCTCTGCCGGGCCCTCTGCCAGTCCTGCGTATCCTCCTGCCCCAACTGCAGCAGCCTGCGGCATCTTCGACCTCCATCGGCGCGCACAAGGTTCGTTCCTTCGATTGGGTGGGAGGACAGCCTAAACAAACATCATGTTTGTCTCCTTTGGGTCAAACTAGGTCTAGCAGCAAGTGCGATCAACGCTTGAGGAGAAGAGGAGCAAAGAGTAAACGAGAGAGAAATTAGGGAAAGAAAGAGGAAATGAAGGACTATAATTGGAAAATACAAATGATTAAACCAAAAAGTATACATGATAAATACCAATTAGGGTGCAAAGAGGGGCAGCCAATGGTGATTGGTTGGATTATGATGAATCTTACACTGTTAGTGTCCTTGTGTTCTATGTTATTTAGTATACAGAGGCTCATTTTAAATCAACAAGTAGGGAACTTGGTTGATACATAAAGGAATACGTGCTTGGTTGATATGAACAGATTTAGCTTCAGTTTTGGTAAATCTTCAATTGGCTTCAGGTTAATCTCTGTTCTTATCAGATTTCCATGTTAGAGAAAAATATGCAGTTGAAATTATGATGTCATCCTGAAATTATCTATGGGAGTAATAATATTTTTAATATCAGGAAATAGACATAGAAACGTGACATGCGCTACCTCTAATTTTCTTGATGTTAGTAGTGTCCGACGGTATCATTGTTCTTGGTCCTTCTATTTGTTAGTCGCTTTACATGTAATGCAAAGTTTTCAGTTGTGCCTATTAAGAATTCATGGTATTTCTACTTTTGCAGTGGGGGCAATGAAATTCAGGCAAAAGTCACTCGGTGCAGATTCTTGCGTATGCCAGAGGACCATCTGATTTTTTTCTGGATGCCATGTCTAGCGATTGATATGAATGGAAAAGCCTTTGAAGGATACAGCAAGCAAGCTGCTGGTTCATAGGCTACGCTACTTTTTGGTACATCAGAATCCCAGTTTACAAGATAATCCGCTCCACTTTTAACTTTTCCCCATGTTATTAGACATGTTTGAATTATTGTTCAGATACATTGTTGGTTTCATGCATGTGAAGCAAAGTTTGTGACATAAACGTCATGTTGGCTATCTACCTACATCCTTATTGTCGTGGATTTGTCACGGCAGATGTCCTTAG
The DNA here is from genome assembly GCA_032464435.1 of Aegilops umbellulata. NCBI lineage: Eukaryota > Viridiplantae > Streptophyta > Magnoliopsida > Poales > Poaceae > Aegilops > Aegilops umbellulata. Next base: position 333,862,884 of record CP136054.1, on the reverse strand, counting down.
TGTCAGGACTTAGTCGCGAGGCCAACGCATCTATGTGGTAGCTTGAAAGGGGTTGAGTGGGACGAGATACGCAGGGCGGATCAACACGCAAGACAAGGATTTAGACAGCTTCGGGCCCCGGGAAACATCATCCGGTAATAACCCTACATGCTGTTTGAGGCTAGGTCTCATTATCATCCCGAGGGAGACGCCGTAAACTGGCTCTTTGTGTCTAGCCCTAGAGATTATTGATTGCTTGTCGCTTCTAACTTCTCCCCTCTCCCCCTTTGGGGAGCCCTGCCCCTCCTTATATATGTTGAAGGGGCGGTTTACATGTGGAGTCCTATTTGGATTAGGACTAGTCTATCTCTAATACAAACCGGATACAAGTCCTGGCTTTAACTCCTTGTAAGGCAAATATTCCTTTCCTCTTAAACCGGCCCACAATAGTTGAACCGGCCTTCATGAACCGCCAGACGGGCCACCGGGTCTTGTCGCCCCTCTGACCCGTCCGTCGGGTTACCAGTGAGTTTCAACGTCCCAACGGGTTGCTGGTAAACCGCCAGGTATGGGCGGGTCACCAGACGAATATCGCCAAGTCCGGCCGGGTTAACTTCCGGCCGGTTTACACCGCGGGGTATATCCCCGACACTTATCATGCCTTTGCAAATAGAAAGACATCTATTTCAACTTGTTATGCATCATGATAGCAATTGAAGAGTTTGTTATTGCTGCTACGTAGCATTTGATTAGCATTGTAACTCTTTTCGGTGAACTTATAAAGACTGGGTTCCTGCCCGTTGGGTTTCGTCCATTCTGCATCAACGTACGGTGTTCCGTTTATTTCGTGCTTTCAGAAAAAATGGGAGCAGCAACAGTCATCTGCTTGTCCCTTCTGCTTCTCTTCAGTCTCTGGTATAAGATAATCCAGATTGTGTGTCCCTTCAACTCTAATATTCTCCCCTCTGATCCATTTTTAGTTTCTCTTGTCTAATTTTCTTGGCAGAGGTGAGGACTAGATCCCTACACACAAATAATGACCTCCCTACATATCTCTAATTATGTTCACATATTGTTTGCGGCTAGCTATCCTTAGTTGATCTCTTTCATGTCTCAAATTGCGTTCTTGTGGTTTTTGCAGGTCCATTAGGATTGCGGGAAGGAAGTATTCCATGGTCTTATTTGCCAGCCTGCCACTGCCTCTTTCCCCTGACGGTGCATGTCCACGATGCCATTGTCATGCTTGATGAGATCAGGTGGTCGACCTTCTCGACCACTTGAGGCACCAACTCCTCCATGTCCTCCGCAACCGCGATCATTGACCTATCCCATGATTAGGTGTCGTGAGAGCGCCTTCTCCTTGCTGATGAGTAATTTGTTATTTCTGGTTGATTATGTGTAGCAAATAAGCAAACTCTTCAGGCAAAGCAGATTGTGCACTACAAAGTGGTTTCCTAGCTATCATCACACACTTATTATGCACATCAAACACAAAGACTGATGATGACGAAATCTTTAAGCTCGATAAGAAACTCTAGGCTGCTTTTTAATGAACTGATCAAATACATTTCAGTCCAGCACTCCAGACCTATTGCGGCAACAAAATCAGTGGAACACTTGCTACAAACTTGCACAAATAGTTGGTTGGACTCCAACGGCCTTTTTTACAATGAACTTAGGACCTGTAAGTGCATATGGAGTAAACTTTATGGTGCTGTAATGTGCATGTTCAAATCTGGAGAATGTATATGTAGATTAAGGACCTATAAGTGGATGGAGTAAACTATATGATGCCATAACGTAATCTGGTGAATGTATGTGTACTTGTAACTTTGCTGCTACTTCATGATTTTCTTCAGGGACATCACTAAACTCGTATGCTCATTCTCTCTTGAAGTGACACCTTAAAAACACAGTACATGTGGGAATTGGCAGCCATATTTCGTGGGAATTGTTCATGCATTAAGCTATAGAGGAAAGGTATATATGTCTTGTTTATTGGATTACTGTTGTACAGAATGTGTCACGGGTTACTTTACACCATCAAACCGGTTGCCTTCTTGGGACAGTAAGGTTTGGGTACATGGTGCCCCTTCTCTCAAATACTTAAAGATGTATTTTACTTAGTGTTAAATCCCAAGCATCTTGCACACCATTGTAAGAAGAAGCTTCATCGGACCCTCATTAACCACTAAAAATCTATCTAAAATGAAAAGCTAACCCACTAAACAACTTCAATGATACCATTGTACAATGTCTTCACCCATACATGCTAAGCATTCGAGCTTCGAGCATGGAACTTTGAGTTGCTTCAAAGTACTCTCATTTTAGACCGCGCTAGATTATTAAAGTAGTACTTCAATATGTGTATGTTTTGAACCCTAATTTCCTTCTCTTCAACCATCAACATTTTTTCTAATTTGAAGGTACATTTCAAGAAAAAATGACATCATAAATTTCTATCAATCTATTGTAAAAATGGACGGGCGCGGCAACGCGCGCCTTCGATGATCTAGTTTTTGAGTAAAGCTCCCCCTAAATGTGAGATCCCCCTTAAGAGGGATGAACTAACCTTGGGTTTTGTCGATGATTACTTCATGTAGATGTTGAGGATGTGGATGCTTTATACTGATGTAGATCATTTGAAGCTATCCATTGGAGTGAGTTGCACTCTCAATACCTACATGGGTTAGTCCCACAAGGAACAAACAAGGATATCCATAGACATAGAGTGATGCACACACAAGATGATATCTATGAAAGCTTTTAGGTTACCTTGTCCCTTGTCTTACCAACAAGAGGGTTTGTGACTCCTTGAACTAGTGCAAGATGTGGAAGTTGATTGCACTTGTTCTTGCCAAGATGATAAGAGTGAAATATGTTGGCAAAGTCACCCTCAAGAACTTTCTAGTTCTTCTTCTTCTGGATCCACACCATCTTGATGGGAATCCTCGGAGTTGTAGTTGTACTTGATGAAGTGGAACTTGAAGTAGTCTTGGGAACCCATTTGACCAAGGCCTTAGGAGCTTCTTCAAATCCATCAATTTCCTCTTGAAGCTTGTCCTTGCCTTTTTGCTTGTGGTCTAGTGGTGGAAGATCATCTTGAGCTTGTGTCCCTTTGAAAGAAGTGGGATCATACTTCTCTTGTTGAGGAACAAACTTCGTCTTGGGGTATTGATCTTCTTCCCACTCAACTCCATTGGCATTGAACTTCCGTTCAAAACCAACACCTTGATTCTTCCGGTGCCTTCCTTGCTTGCGTACAATTTCTTTGAATTGCTTACTTCCGGCAAGGCTCTTGTAAACACCTTTCTCTATAATTCCCTTCAATAAGCTATTTTCTTGCTCAAGTGTAACTTGGTTAAGAGAATCATTAGTGGAATCAAAAGAACTACTAGAAGCAACAATATTGGATTTAGCATGATCATTGTTACTACTAGAGGAAGAATCATTCTTGTTCTTGTTACTAGACTTGACTTGAGGCATGTAAGTGGATAAGAGTAAACGCTTGGCAATGTAAGAAGAACTTTTCTTTCGAAGATCATCATTGATTGCTTTTAAGAACTCATGCTCTTGCTCAAGGTTGAGCTTTTCAAACCGTAATTTCTCATGAGTCCTTAATAGTTCTCGATGATCTCCTAAGATAGTTTCATGAGCTAACTTAAGAGTGTTTAGTTCTTTAGTTAGAGACTCAATCTTCTCCTTATCATTGTCATTCGTTTTATCTTGATTATCATGATCAATTGACGTTTCATCATAGTATTCATCACTAGAGTTGTCAACAAGTAAATAATCATCACCTAACAAGTCATCTTCATCACTATTGAAATCAACATACTCGGGGTGTGATACCTTTGGTCCTTTAGCCATGAAGCATGTTCCAACTCCTGCATTTGGTGAGTCAAATATGTCGTAGTAGTTGGTTGTCACAAGAGCTAGACTGGAAACACCTTCATCTTGAGTATATTCGGAGTCGGAATGATAGCTTCTCTTGGAGTGGTTGTCGGAGTCGGAGCTGGATACCTGTCGGTGTCAAAACCGGCGGATCTCGGGTAGGGGGTCCCGAACTGTGCGTCAAGGTCGTATGGTAACAGGAGACAAGGGACACTTTATTTTACCCAGGTTCGGGCCCTCTCGGTGGAGGTAAAACCCTACTCCTGCTAGATTAATATTGATGATACGGGTAGTACAAGAGTGGATCTACCACGAGATCAAGGAGGCTAAACCCTAGAAGCTAGCCTATGGTATGATTGTGTATGATGATGGTTGTCCTACGGACTATAGCCCTCCGGTTTATATAGACACCGGATAGGGTTAGGGTTACACAGAGTCGGTTACAATGGTAGGAGATCTCGAATATCCGCACACCTAGCTTGCCTTCCACGCCAAGAAAAGATCCTTCCGGACACGGGACGAAGTCTTCAACTTTGTATCTTCATAGTCCTGGAGTCCGGCTGAAGGCATAGTTCGGCTATCCGAACACCCCCTAATCCAGGACACCCTCAGTAGCCCCTGAACCAGGCTTCAATGACGACGAGTCCGGCGCGCAGATTGTCTTCGGCATTGCAAGGCGGGTTCCTCCTCCAAGTTCTTCAAGAAGATTATAAACACCAAAAAATAGTGTCCGGCTCTGCAAAATAAGTTTCCACATATTGCCATATAGAGAATAATATTAACACAAATCAAATCTGCTGACGTATCCCGCAGTGCGTCATAACACTGCGACCAAGCCTTCTATATAAATTGCTTTCATTGTTCCACCTCGGCTCGTGTAGCGAGGCGGTTTCCTTGGCACGTCTTGTCGAAGCAGAGATCGTGTGCCCCCTTTAACGGGATTCTCATTAATACGGACGTGGGTAACCGAATCGTGCCTGTTAGCACGTCTTGCCTTAATTAAAGGCTAGTCCAAGACGGTTACGGGGAGGGCGCTTGATATTCTGCCTCTTATAAAGAGACCAAGGCCCTTTTCCCCTCTTCTATTCTCAAAACAAGTTCGCTCGTCGCCTCGAGTTCCAGCACCCTAGGCTTCCAGATTCCGAGCGCACCAGATCTTCGACAATGTCCGGCTCCGACCTCCAAGGCCGATGGATGCCCTCCTCTGTTACGGAGGAGGATGTATCAAGATTGAGGGAAGCTAGATTCCTGACCAGGGAGATTCCCCACAGGCTACCTGTTCAAGGACAGGTGATCCCTAGCCCTCAGCCCGGCGAGAGTGTGGTATTTACATCCCACTTCCTTCGCGGATTAGGCTTCCCCGTGGATCCTTTTGTAAGGGGGTTGATGTTTTATTATGGGCTGGAATTCCACGACTTAGCTCCGGAGTCCATCCTCCATATCTCCTCATTCATAGTTGTGTGTGAAGCATTCCTCCGCGTTACCCCTCACTTCGGACTGTGGCTCAAGACCTTCAAAGTAGAACCGAAGATAATCGAAGGGCGCCATGCAGAGCGCGGAGGCGCTGTTATAAAAAGAAATGCCGACGCTCCATGGCTCGAGGGCGCTTTTCAAGAGGAGCTCGGCTTATGGCAACAGGAGTGGTTCTACATTACCACTCCTCGGGGCACCGCATCGGTGGCGCCTCCGGCCTTTCGCTCGGGTCCCCCACCACGGTTAGCATTGTGGATTAACACGGGGTTAGATCGGGGCTTGCCCAAAGACGTTCCTCTGCTGCAGGGCCGCATTAAGGATCTCTTGAAGGGAGACCTCGACCTGGTCAAGGTGACACAAGTCATGCTGATTCGCCGGACACTGCCCGGCCAACATTTTAACAGCGTGAGACAAGGAACTTGCCTGAGCCAAGGTACAAGCCAAGAGAAGTGATGCGGCCGCCCTAAAGGCGGCCGAAGAGTTAAGAGCCGAACAGGCTGCTCATCGCCAGAGCGAAGATAAAATAGCCAAGATGGATGTTGAGCTGAAAGATGCCGCCGGCCGGTATGAGCTTCTTGAAAAGGAAAGCCAAGCAAAAGCGGCAGACCTGAAGAAAGCCATGGAAGCAGCCAAGGAAACCCACTATAAAATCAGAGCGGCGAAGGAGGAGCTCCATCAAGCCGGAGATATCATGGCTGGGAAGCCCTTTTTGTTGCGGACGAAGTTCGGAGATCCGAAGTATGCCCCTCTGGATCAATTATGGAGTGATTCAGACGCGTACTCGGACTTGGCAACGAGTGCTGCTGATGCGACTGAGTTTTTCAAAGATCAGAAAGATCATGAAGTGGAGAGATTGTTCCGGTCGCAGTTTCGTGCTCCAACGTGTCCGCTGCTGTTAAATGAACAAATGTCCAAGTGGGCCGAGCTCCATAGGTTGTCCAGACTTGCCATGAGGTATGTCGTGGATCATCTTTGGCCGAAGGGGCCAAGGCCGAATAGTTATTTTGGTTTCGTGCAACGATTCCTTGGTTTTGTGCCGCATATCGACGCTGTAAAGAGGTTGGCGTGCATAGAGGGTGCGCGGATGGCTCTTGCCCATGTTAAGACATACTAGGCAGAGATGGAGGCCACTGCTATTGCAACCTGGGATCAGGCCGTAGGCCGGGTGTCGGCCGAGCACTATTTTGAAGAAGTTCTAGAAGGCACTCATTTAATAGAGGCTCAGTGCTCGAAGAGTATCATGTTCGAGTGACATGTGTCCCAATTGTAAAAGCAATGCTATTTGGATTATAAAGGTTGTGTTTATACTTTTGCCTGAAAGTATTATGATGCCTCCTGTGCGGCCATTTATGTATGTATATAACCTGAAAGTTTGCAGTCGTCGGCTTCAACCCCCACACACATAATGCGGGGGTGTTAGGAAAAGCGCGTATTCACACATGACCCAACGTCTTGGTCCATTAAGGAGGTGACAGCGTGGTGAACAAGGCAATCAGACTATATAGCTTTAACACTTTCACTTAGCCATAGGAGTTTGACGGTGGGGCTACGATATAGCCCCTGGTACTTCCGCGCTCATCTGAATACGGTGCGCATGCATACATGACCAAGAAACCGACCTTCGTTAATGCGGAGGAATCGCGAAGATTCCGCTAAGTCATCGAGTGGTTGACCAGTCTCGCGCTTTATCATGACAGTCAATTTTCGGCTTTCTCTACTGAGGTGCTCATCCGGATGAACCAGGGCACAATCGCAGTAGTTCTCCCGGTGCCACCTTAGTCGATAGAGTGGAACGTAAGGTAGCAAAACACGGGAGCCGGGCAAACCCAACTATTGACCGAAGACATGATTGAGAGCTGATGCATATAAGGCCAAACTCGCGACGCCGAACACTCCCTAAGGTATTCGGACTTTATAATCATATACTGGGTTGAGTAACGCCCTCGATAATGAGCCTTGAATTTCCAGGTACTGGCATTAGTCTGACGTGGCGAAATGCCCATAACGCCAGCATCCCTTTCGGTTGCGTTGAGTATCTGGAGGGAATGAAGCAACAAGAGACAGTAAAAAAGGTTTACACAGGGTCTTAATCTAAAAAGAAACCTTTGAGCGGGGCCCTGCTCCACGTCTGCGCCTGTGTCTCCGTTGTGTCGTATCCTGGAAGGGTGTAGCATGGTGATCATCTGTAAAAGAGAAAAACCCAGGTGAAAGTCTTCGTGCGAAAAATTGGTTATTCTTAATGAACCATAAAAATGCAATTTTAAATAGGGTCAGGCCGAACTGTAGCCCTTTTTACGTGCGGGGAGCCCCTAGCACCACCTATGGGGGTATATCTATCGACCCAATCTCAGGTTTATCTGAGCTGTTACAGCTAGTGGTGCGCTAGACTCGTCGAACCGTGTCCGTGGTCTTGACGACCGATCATTTATTCTGGTTGGAGAGGCCGTTCAGTGATTGGCTGCTAGAGCCGCCACATATTTCTCCGTACGTGAGGAACGCTCTGTGTTTCCGCTAACTATGATGATGCCACATGGACCGGGCATCTTGAGCTTGAGATAAGCGTAGTGCGGTACTGCGTTGAAACGAGCAAAGGCCGTCTTCCGAGTAGTGCGTGATAGCCACTTCGGAATGGAGCGATGTCGAAGGTTAATTCTTTGCTTCGGAAGTTGTCGGGAGAACCGAATACAACCTCTAAAACAAGAGAGCCCGTGCAATGGGCCTCTCGGCCTGGTATTACTCCTTTAAAGGTAGTATTGCTTTGGTTTATTCTTGTCGGGTCTATCCCCATTTTGCGGACGGTGTCCTGATATATCAGATTAAGACTACTGCCACCGTCCATAAGGACTCGGGTGAGGTGGTATCCGTCAATTATTGGGTCTAGCACCAAGGCAGCCGATCCTTCGTGCCGGATATTAGTCGGGTGATCCCTGCGATCAAAAGTGATCGGGCGGGCCGACCAAGGGTTGAACTTGGGGGTGGCGTGCTCCATGGCGTATACGCCTCGGGGTGCACGCTGGCGCCTCCTCTTTGGTATGGAAGTTGCGTAAATCATGTTCACTGTTTTGACCTCTGGTGGGAATTTTTTCTGTCCCCCAGTGTTCGGCTGGCGAGGCTCATTCTCGTCTTCGCTTGGTGTCTCCCTCCCCTTGTGTTCGGCATTTAGCTTGCCGGCCTGCTTGAAGACCCAGCATTCTCTGTCGGTGTGATTTGCAGGTTTGTCGGGGGTGCCATGAATCTGACATAATCTGTCTAGAATCTTGTTTAGGCTGGACGGTCCATCTCTGCTGCCATTAAATAGCTTTTTCCGCTGACCGGGTCGAGAGCCCCTGAATCCGGCGTTTACCGTCGTGTTGTCTGGGCTATCTTCGTTGTTTCGACGCTTGCTTTTATAGCGTCGCGGCTTCCCATTGCCATCCATGACTTCGGATGTGCCTGGGTTGCTAGTGCCGCTACGGGCCAGCCAGCTGTCTTCGCCCATGCAAAAGCGGGTCATAAGGCTTGTTAGGGCTGTCATTGTCCTCGGTTTTTCATGGCCGAGGTGTCTAGCGAGCCATTTGTCCCAGACACTGTGTTTGAAGGCCGCTAAGGCTTCGGCATCCGGGCAGTCGACGATTTGATTCTTCTTCATGAGAAATCTGTTCCAAAGCTTTCGGGCTGACTCTCCGAGTTGTTGAATTATGTGACTTAAATCATCTGCGTCTGGAGGTCGGACATTGGTCCCTTGAAAATTGGCCCTAAAAGTGTCCTCATGCTCTTCCTAGCTTCCAACTGAGTTTTCAGGGAGGTGATGTCTACTACGTAACCTTCTTCTTGTAGACGTTGTTGGGCCTCCAAGTGCAGAGGTTTGTAACACAGTAGCAAATTTACCTCAGGTGGATGACCTAAGGCTTATCAATCCGTGGGAGGCATAGGATGAAGATGGTCTCTCTCAAACAACCCTGCAACCAAATAGCAAAGAGTCTCTTGTGTCCCCAACACACCCAATACAACGGTAAATTGTATAGGTGCACTAGTTCGGCGAAGAGATGGTGATACAAGTGCAATATGGATGGTAGATATAGGTTTTTGTAATCTGAAAATATAAAAACAGCAAGGTAATAAGTGGTAAAAGTGAGCGTAAGCGGTATTGCAATGCTTTGAAACAAGGCCTAGGGTTCATACTTTCACTAGTGCAAGTTCTCTCAACAATAATAACATAATTGGATCATATAACTATCCCTCAACATGCAACAAAGAGTCACTCCAAAGTCACTAATAGCGGAGAACAAACGAAGAGATTATGGTAGGGTACGAAACCACCTCAAAGTTATTCTTTCCAATCAATCCATTGGGCTATTCCTATAAGTTTCACAAACAACCCTAGAGTTTGTACTAGAATAACACCTTAAGACACAAATCGACCAAAACCCTAATGTCACCTAGATACTCCAATGTCACCTCAAGTATCCGTGGGTATGATTATAAGATATGCATCACACTATCTCAGATTCATCTATTCAATCCAACCCAAAGTACTTCAAAGAGTGCCCAAAGTTTCTACCAGAGAATCACGATGAAAACATGTGCCAACCCCTATGCATAGGTTCATGGGCGGAACCCGCAAGTTGATCACCAAAACATACATCAAGTGAGTCACATGATATCCCATTGTCACCACAGATACGCACGGCAAGACATACATCAAGTGTTCTCAAATCTTTAAAGACTCAATCCGATAAGGTTACTTCAAAGGGAAAACTCAATCCATTACAAGAGAGTAGAGGGGGAGAAGAAACATAAGATCCAACTATAATAGCAAAGCTCGCGATACATCATGATCGTGCCAAATCAAGAACACGAGAGAGAGAGAGAGAGAGAGAGAGAGAGAGAGAGATCAAACACATAGCTACTAGTACATACCCTCAGCCCCGAGGGTGAACTACTCCCTCCTCGTCATGGAGAGCGCCGGGATGACAAAGATGGCCACCGGTGAAGGTTCTCCCCTCCAGCAGGGTGCCGGAACAGGGTCCCGATTGACTTTTGGTGGCTACAGAGGCTTGCGGCGGCGGAACTCCCGATCTATTCTGTGTTCTGGAAGTTTTAGGGTACGTAGGTATATATGGGTGCAGGAAGTACGTCGGTGGAGCTTTGGGGGCCCCATGAGGCAGGGGGCGCGCCCTAGGGGGGCGCCCCCACCCTCATGAGCACCTCCCTTGGCTCCTGACATGCGGTCCAAGTCCATCTGGTAGCTTTCCTTCCAAAAATAACTTCTCCAATTGATTTTGTTCCGTTTCGACTCCGTTTGATATTCCTTTCTTCGAAACATTGAAATAGGACAAAAAACAGAAGTGGATAATAGGTTAGTCCCAAAAATAATATAGAAGTGGATAATAAAGCCCAATATGTTCAAAACAGTAGATAATATAGCATGGATTATAGATACGTTGGAGACGTATCAAGCATCCCCAAGCTTAATTCCTGCTCGTCCTCGAGTAGGTAAATGATAAAAAGATTTTTTGATGCGGAGTGCTACTTGGCATAATTTCAATGTAATTCTTCTTAATTGTGGTATGAATATTCAGATCCGAAAGATTCAAGACAAAAGTTCATACTGACATAAAAATAATAATACTTCAAGCATACTAACTAAGCAATCATGTCTTCTCAAAATAACATGGCCAAAGAAAGTTATCCCTACAAAATCATATATATAGTCTGGCTATGCTCTATCTTCACCTCATAAAGTATTTAAATCATGCACAACCCCGATGACAAGCCAAGCAATTGTTTCATACTTTTGACATTCTCAAACTTTTTCAATCTTCACGCAATACATGAGCGTGAGCCATGGATATAGCACTATATGTGGAATAGAATGGTGGTTGTGGAGAATACAAAAAGAGGGGAAGATTATCAACGGGCTATGGAGATGCCCATCCATAGATATCAATGTGAGTGAGTAGGGATTGCCATGCAACGGATGCACTAGAGCTATAAGTATATGAAAGCTCAACAAAAGAAACTAAGTGGGTGTGCATCCAACTCGCTTGCTCATGAAGACCTAGGGCATTTTGAGGAAGCCCATCATTGGAATATACAAGCCAAGTTCTATAATGAAAAATTCTCACTAGTATATGAAAGTGACAACATAGGAGACTCTCTATCATGAAGATCATGGTGCTACTTTGAAGCACAAGTGTGGTAAAAGGATAGTAGCATTGCCCCTTCTCTCCTTTTCTCTCATTTTTTTATATTTTTTTATTTGGGCCTTTTCTCTCTTTTTTATGGCCTCTTTTTTTATTTTATTTTATTTTTCGTCCGGAGTCTCATCCCGACTTGTGGGGGAATCATAGTCTCCATCATCCTTTCCTCACTGAGACAATGCTCTGATAATGATGATCATCACACTTTTATTTTTCTTAAAACTCAACAATTATAACTCGATACTTAGAACAAAATATGACTCTATATGAATGCCTCCGGCGGTGTACCGGGATGTGCAATGACTCATGAGTGACATGTATGAAAGAATTATGAACGAAAGCAATATGACAATTATGGAGCGTGTCATAATAAACGGAACGGTGGAAAGTTGCATGGCAATATATCTCGGAATAGCTATGGAAATGCCATGATAGGTAGGTATGGTGGCCGTTTTGAGGAAGGTATATGGTGGGTGTATGATACCGGCGAAAAGTGTGCGGTATTAGAGAGGCTAGCAATGGTGGAAGGAAGAAAAGTGCGTATAATCCATGGACTCAACATTAGTCATAAAGAACTCATATACTTATTGCAAAAATCTACAAGTTATCAAAGCAAAGTATTACGCGCATGCTCCTAGAGGGATAGATTGGTAGTAAAAGACCATCGCTCGTCCCCGACCGCCACTCATAAGGAAGACAATCAATAAATAAATCATGCTCTGACTTCATCACATAACGGTTCACCATACGTGCATGCTATGGGAATCACAAACTTTAACTCAAGTATTTCCCAAATTTACAACTACTCAACTAGCATGACTCTAATATCACCATCTCCATATCTCAAAACAATTATCAAGCATCAAACTTCTCATAGTATTCAACACACTCATAAGAATTCTTACAAATCAATTTATGCTTAGCATATTAGGATTATTCAAGAAATTACCATGTTATTTAAGACTCTCAAAATAATCTAAGTGAATCATGAGAGTCCATCTATTTCTTCAAAATAAAACTACCACCATGCTCTAAAAGATATAAGTGAAGCACTAGAGCAAATGACAAACTACTCCGAAAGATATAAGTGAAGATCAATGAGTAGTCGAATAATTGTACAACTATGTGAAGACTCTCCCATTTAATAATTTCAGATCTTGATACTTTATTCAAACAGCAAGCAAAGCTAAAGAAATAAAATGACGCTCCAAGCAAAACACATATCATGTGGTGAATAAAAATATAGCTCCAAGTAAAGTTACCTATGAACGAAGACGAAAGAGGGGATGCCTTCCGGGGCATCCCCAAGCTTAGGATCTTGTCTATCCTTGAATATTACCTTGGGGTGCCTTGGGCATCCCCAAGCTTAGGCTCTTGCCACTCCTTATTCCGTAGTCCATCGAATCTTTACCCAAAACTTGAAAACTTCACAACACAAAACTTAACAGAAAACTCGTGAGCTCCGTTAGCGAAAGAAAACAAAACACCAATTCAAGGTACTGTAATGAATTCATTCCTTATTTGTATTGGTGTTAAACCTACTGTATACCAACTTCTCTATGGTTTATAAACTATTTTACTAGCCATAGAGTCATCAAAATAAGCAAACAACACACGAAAAACAGAATCTGTCAAAAATAGAACAGTCTGTAGTAATCTGTAACTAACGCAAACTTCTGGAACTCAAAAAATTCTAAAATAAATTGGTGGACCTGAGGAATTTGTCTAGTAATCATCTGCAAAAATAATCAACTAAATATCACTCTCTATTAAAAGGTTTTAGCTAATCTCGTGAGCGCTAAAGTTTCTGTTTTTTACAGCATGATCATAAAGACTTCACCCAAGTCATCCCAAAGGTTCTACTTGGCACAAACACTAATTAAAACACAAAATCACATATAAACAAAATCTAGATGGATTATTTATTACTAAACAGAACCTAAAATCAAGAAACTAAAATAAAATTGGGTTGCCTCCCAACAAGCGCTATCGTTTAACGCCCCTAGCTAGGCATGATGGTTCCAATGATGCTCACATAAAAGATAGGAATTGAAACATAAAGAGAGCATTATGAAGAATATGACTAGCACATTTAATTCTAACCCACTTCCTATGCATAGGGATTTTGTGAGCAAACAACTTATGGGAACAATAATCAACTAGCATAGGAAGGTAAAACAAGCATAACTTCAAAACTTTAAGCACATAGAGAGGAAACTTGATATTATTGCAATTCCTACAAGCATATATTCCTCACTCATAATAATTTTCAGTAGCATCATGAATGAATTCAACAATATAACCAGCACCTAAAGCATTGTTTTCATGATATACTTGCATAGAAATTTTATTACTCCCCACACAAGCAAAATTCTTCTCATACGGAATAGTGGGAGTATCATAGGAGACTTGAATACTATAAATTGTTTCCACATTAAAAGAGTAATGTTCAGAGAAAGGGTACTCATGATCATGACAACTTTTATAAATATAATCATCACTACTCTTTATAGCATAAGTTTTATCACAATAATCATCATAAGTAGCAACTTTGTTCTCATCATAATCGATTGAAACCTCTTCCAAGATAGTGGATACATCACTAAATAAAGTCATGACCTCTCCAAATCCACTTTCATAAATATAATCATCATAGGTAGAAGGAATGCTTTCATCATAGTAAATTTGCTCATCAAATCTTGGGGGACAAAAAATATCATCTTCATCAAACATAGCATCCCCAAGCTTGTGGCTTTGCATATCATTAGCATCATGGATATTCAAGGAATTCATACTAACAACATTGCAATCATGCTCATCATTCAAATATTTAGTGCCAAACATTTTAATGCATTCTTCTTCTAACACTTTGGCACAATTTTCCTTTCCATCATACTCACGAAAGATATTAAAAAGATGAAGCATATGAGGCAACCTTAATTCCATTTTTTGTAATTTACTTTTATACACTAACTAGTGATAAAACACGAAACAAAAAGACTCGATTGCAAGATCTAAAGATATACCTTCAAGCACTCACCTCCCCGACAACGGCGCCAGAAAAGAGCTTGATGTCTACTACGTAACCTTCTTCCTGTAGACGTTGTTGGGCCTCCAAGTGCAGAGGTTTGTAAGACAGTAGCAAATTTCCCTCAAGTGGATGACCTAAGGTTTATCAATCTGTGAGAGGCGTAGGATGAAGATGGTCTCTCTCAAACAACCCTGCAACCAAATAGCAAAGAGTCTCTTGTGTCCCCAACACACCCAATAGAACGGTAAATTGTATAGGTGCACTAGTTCGGCGAAGAGATGGTGATACAAGTGCAATATGGATGGTAGATATAGGTTTTTGTAATCTGAAAATATAAAAACAGCAAGGTAACAAGTGGTAAAAGTGAGCGTAAACGGTATTGCAATGCTTTGAAACAAGGCCTAGGGTTCATACTTTCACTAGTGCAAGTTCTCTCAACAATAATAACATAATTGGATCATATAACTATCCCTCAACATGCAACAAAGAGTCACTCCAAAGTCACTAATAGCGGAGAACAAACGAAGAGATTATGGTAGGGTACGAAACCACCTCAAAGTTATTCTTTCCAATCAATCCATTGGGCTATTCGTATAAGTGTCACAAACATCCCTAGAGTTTGTACTAGAATAACACCTTAAGACACAAATCAACCAAAACCCTAATGTCACCTAGATACTCCAATGTCACCTCAAGTATCCGTGGGTATGATTATAAGATATGCATCACACAATCTCAGATTCATCTATTCAATCCAACCCAATGTACTTCAAAGAGTGCCCAAAGTTTCTACCGGAGAATCACGACGAAAACGTGTGCCAACCCCTATGCATAGGTTCATGGGTGGAACCCACAAGTTGATCACCAAAACATACATCAAGTGAGCCACATGATATCCCATTGTCACCATAGATACGCACGGCAAGACATACATCAAGTGTTCTCAAATCTTTAAAGACTCAATTCGATAAGATTACTTCAAAGGGAAAACTCAATCCATTACAAGAGAGTAGAGGGGGAGAAGAAACATAAGATCCAACTATAATAGCAAAGCTCGCGATACATCAAGATCGTGCCAAATCAAGAACACGAGAGAGAGAGAGAGAGAGAGAGAGAGAGAGAGAGAGAGAGAGAGATCAAACACATAGCTACTGGTACATACCCTCAGCCCCGATGGTGAACTACTCCCTCCTCATCATGGAGAGCGCCGGGATGATGAAGATGGCCACCGGTGAAGGTTCCCCTCCGGCAGGGTGCCGGAACAGGGTCCCGATTGACTTTTGGTGGCTACAGAGGCTTGCGGCGGTGGAACTCCCGATCTATTCTGTGTTCTGGAAGTTTTAGGGTACATAGGTATATATGGGTGCAGGAAGTATGTCGGTGGAGCTTCGGGGGCCCCACGAGGCAGGGGGCGCGCCCTAGGGGGGCGCCCCCACCCTCGGGAGCACCTCCCTTGGCTCCTGACGTGGGGTCCAAGTCTATCTGGTAGCTTTCCTTCCAAAAATAACTTCTCCATTTGATTTTGTTCCGTTTCGACTCCGTTTGATATTCCTTTTCTTCGAAACACTGAAATAGGCAAAAAAACACCAATTCTGGGCTGGGCGTCCGGTTAATAGGTTAGTCCCAAAAATAATATAAAAGTGGATAATAAAGCCCAATATTGTTCAAAATAGTAGATAATATAGCATGGAGCAATCAAAAATTATAGATGCGTTGGAGACGTATCAGGAGGCTTTTCAGCCAGTGTCGAGCTAGTCCTTTCAACTTGAGGGGCGGGTATTTGATGGCATGGAGATCATCTTCGTGAGCCATGTGGATGTGAAGGATAAAGTCCTCAATCTAGACCCCAGGGTCTGTCGTTCCGTCGTATGCCTCTATGTTCACGGGTTTGAATCCCTCTGGGAATTCATGATCCAGCACCTCATCGGTGAAGCATAGGGGGTGAGCGGCACCCCTGTATTTGGATGTGTCATGGCATTCTTCTGGCGGTTGTAGTGTTCGGTTTTGATTCTGAGCTGTTATTCGGTCAGTATAGTCGTTTGGGCGGCCATGATTCTGTGCCGGAGCATGCTTCCTAGATCTGTAGATGGACCTGGCCATACCAGCTTTTTGTGCAGGTCCTCACGTAAATCGTGCACTGAGTTGTGTGCGACGTCGCTAGCCGCCCTATCGCATCCACGGGGTGGTTGGTCCGGCTGATCGGTCGTTTTATTTTTCTGCTGAATGGGCGCTAAAGCCTCGTCGTCGAATTCAGGCAGCAGCTTGCGCTTTGGATAGCTCTTTGTGTGGCGCTGCCACCGTACTTTTCTTCAGTGTCAAGCACTTTACTCCATTTGCTGTTGAGCGTATTCTGCGCAGCCTTAAGCCTTTGCTTCTGCTTCTTCAGGCTCCTCGCGGTGGCAATAAGCCTTCTATGGAGGTTCTCTTGTTCCAAGTGCCTTTCCGGGATGATGTGTGCATCGTCGTCCGGACTATTCTCCTCTCCGGAGACAGGTTGATGAGTTTTACCCTCAGCGTCGCCATGATCGGACAGCGGCTTCGTAGATGTTCGCCGTCCGCTGGCTCATCCTGCTCCATCGCTGGGTCCATGTGGTCGTCATTTCCTTTGGAGTCGACCGGGGTATTATTCTTTCTTGCGCTGTTATCGTTGTTTTTGTTGAGGCGGGATTTGGAGCGGCGCCTACGTCGTCTCTTTGGTTGCTTCTCGAGGGAACTATCCTTCGCCGCTTCTTCCCGTTCCTCGTCGTTGTTTTCTTTGGGTGTATCCACCATGTATATATCGTGTGATGAAGTGGCAGTCCAGTGCCCTGTGGGCGGTGGTTCCTGCTCTTCTCCTGCATCGTCGTCCATACCGTCGATGTCTTCGGAGTCGAAATCGAGCATGTCGGTTAAGTCGCCGATAGTGGCTATTAAGTGGGTGGTGGGTGGGGAATGAATTTCTTCGTCGTCCGCTTCCCACTCAAGCCGGACATAGTTCGTCCAAGGGCCTCCTGACAAGGAGAGAGACCTCAATGAATTTAGCGCATCGCCCAAGGGTGAGCACTGAAAAATATCCGCGGAGCTAAACTCCATGATCGGTGCCCAATCAGATTCGATAGGCACGGACGAAGGCGGTTTGGAGCCCGTGGCCGGGGACGAATCCAAGGGTCCGGCAACACATGTCTCATAGGAGGTGAAGTCAGTATTCGGCTTTATCGCCGCTAAGTGTGCGGCCTCCGTGGCGGGGTCTATCCGCCCGTCCTCGGACGGCACGATCAGCTCCGGATTGAGGGCCGGAGTAGCCACAGGTGCGATCTCCCGAACACCGTCCGACGGCAGAGCTAAGTCGTGCTCGTCGTGACTGTGCGGCGCACCTGACATGGGCTCGAATCCGTCGAAGATCAAGTCTCCGCGGATGTCGGCAGTATAGTCTAAGCTTCCAAATCTGACCTGACGGCCAGGGGTGTAGCTCTCGACCTGTTCCAGATGGCCAAGGGAGTTGGCCCGCAGTACGAAGCCGCCGAATAGGAAGATCTGTCCGGGGAGAAAAACCTCACCCTGGATCGCATCGTTGCCGATGATCGAAGGAGCCATCAAGCTTTTATCGTGACGGCACAGTGGAACTCTCAATCAAAGCATCAATGTCGGTGTCAAAACCGGCGGATCTCGGGTAGGGGGTCCCGAACTGTGCGTCTAAGGCGGATGGTAACAGGAGGTGGGGGACACAATGTTTACCCAGGTTCGGGCCCTCTCGATGGAGGTAATACCCTACTTACTGCTTGATTGATCTTGATGATATGAGTATTACAAGAGTTGATCTGCCACGAGATCGTTGAGGCTAAACCCTAGAAGCTAGCCTATGATTATGATTGTTGTTGTCCTATGGACTAAACCCTCCGGTTTATATAGACACCGGAGGGGGCTAGTGTTACACGGAGTCGGTTACAAGGGAGGAGATCTACCTATCTGAATTGCCAAGCTTGCCTTCCACGCAAAGGAGAGTCCCACCCGGACACGTGACGAAGTCTTCAATCTTGTATCTTCATAGTCCAACAGTCCGGCCAAGGTATATAGTCCGGCTGTCCAAGGACCCCCCAATCCAGGACTCCCTCGCCGAGAGGCAGACCGAAGACCGTAATCCACATCGGAATTATATTGAAGTCATAATCCTCAACTGTCTTGTCTGGGTCAAATTTCTCCATTACCAAAAGCTCCTTATCAAACCACCACGGCCCTTCTTCTAGTGCCCCCCTTCACCCTGATGGCTGCCGGAAAGTGTATCAAAATATATTATCTACAAGCTCCTTTCATCCCTGCTCCTTGATTGGGCACCATATAGTGTTTGCCCTACCATGGGCGCATGTGTTGGCCGTTCCGAGGAAAGTTTGCCCACTGCCTGGGCGTCGGGATCCCCCACATCATCTTCTTCCCCGTGTCTATTATCCCTACCTTCACTCCCCTCCTCTCCGTAGTTGACAGCATGAGCCCCTTCATCATGCCTTTGACGTCCTTGATGCCTCCTCTGCTCTCCTACTCCTCACAAAAATCCTAGGGAAGAGTCGGTGTTGTATGATCGTGTGCCCTAGCTAGTGTAAATGAAAGACGTTTGTGGATTGGACTGGAACGGGTGAAAGAGAGGTGCATGGGGTGATCAACAGGAACGCCTCACACGTAGAAATAGATCAAGGAGCAGGGTGCGCCGGCAGCAATAGAACCCTATGCCCGACCAACAATTACGAAACATTCATCTTTTCGAACGAACCGTGCTATTAATTTTATGCAACCAATTAATGGCAAGGGCAAAATTACCTTCTAACATTCTGGCACATGGTGGCTAAACATATCAAATGTTTTTTGCGTCAATATGTCCAACTTATTTAGATATACATTGAGTAAGGATTATATTAGATGCTATGCTCAAATATATAGTACAGATATACAGTAATTGCACGTCTCTGCTTTGAGTACTTTGTGCTTCTCTCAATTGGGATGCACCTCTTCAAGTGCTTCATCATCTAGCCGCTGATTATGTCCTCGTAAATGTTCCTGACCTTGGCGAAGAACGCTTTCCTGCAAAATCCATTGAAATTGTTTGAGCGCCTGGAGCCCTCCTTATCTAAGAATCTTATGGTAGCATCTTGCAGGTTCGGTACAAAGGCTGTGTTTCAATACCTGTCGGGCTTGAATAGCAGGTTCTTGTACGCAAACCACTGCATGTATTAGAAATTCAGAAGAACGGATCAAAATGGGAAACTCTTGGAAAATTGGCAGCGATGGAAGAATGGCAGACTTGTACAGCATGATCAAATTAATGGCCAGTAAAATCATTAAATCAATCTTAGGCACGTTGCAGTTTGCGAATAGCAAAACGGTATTGAGGTTCTGTTGAGGTGTGGATTTTTCTTACCCCGCTGTAGCCAATGCCAACGACCTCCATGAGACCTGGAACCACGGGGAGCCTGTCGATTGCCTGCAAGGTTAACACCAAATTCACCTTCAGGTACCCCATCAACTCACTGATTTTTTAAACAACTTGTTCCACAAACGGTTGCGGTAAGCGTCTTCAGTACCGATACTACTCCGCCGGCGCTCCACATGCCGAGCGTGGCGGCGACGGCGAGCGTGGTCACCGCGTACTTGTCCTCCACTCTGTCCCACTGCGCGGCGCAACGAGGTGTCAGTTACTTGCGCCACAACTAATGAACTCCAACGTACCACGTACGTACCTCTTGTTTCAAGCCGTTGAAAAACTCGGTAAGCTCGGCGTTGTCGGCCAGCGGCGCCGCCGGCTCACCGGCGGCCATTGACACCACGTTCCTCGCTAGCCTTTTGCCTGAAAACAACTCTTCTTAGATCCACGTTCCATGCCGCTGCACGCGCAAGTTCTCAGAGCCACACTCACAGAAGGACGCGACGCGGGGCTGGCCGTGGGACGCGAGGCCGGGCAGCGGCGGCAGCGCGGGGAGCCCGAGCCCGACGGAGCGCGCGGCCTTCCCGAGGTCGCTCGCGATGGGCGAGGCGACGGCGCCCGTGGCTGGGGAGGCGACGGTCGGGGCCATGGAGATCGATGTCTTCGGTCAGTGTGAGCCTCACCACCACCACCACTTGCACGTTAAGCGCGTTCGTCGGAGGCTAATAACGGCCGCGAGGTCGTTGGGACGGCGTCCTGCGGGAGGTTAGGGAGCGGCCGGGTTCAGGCGCGCAAAGATAAAGTGGGGATGCGTGGGATGGGCGCCACACGATTGCGCGCGGAAGAACGATAAGATGGGGTTTGGGGTGGGCTCTGTATGGCCTGGATGTGTCCGTTTGCGGTATCGGGAGTTTCTGGTGTTTATCGTCCGAAGACGCCCAATGGGTTTGTCAATATAGTGGTACCAATATACAGTCCAGACAGGGTCTCTTTTAGTTTCGCTTTCTTGACGCTATGGCAAGCTTCAATGAAGACCCAAGAGGAGTATGCCTGACGGGGTAAATGATACAACTATGGTTATTATTCCTAAGGTAAAGAATCCACAGTCGATACAGGACTTTCGACCGATTAGCCTCTGCAATGTCATATATAAAATTGTTGAATGCATGCCATCTTTAAATGCATGCATTCTTTAAATACGTTGAAAGATGCTCGTGGTGAATATTGTGCATATAAGTTGGATCTTGCAAAAGCTTATGACCGTGTGGATTGGAAATTCTTGAAACATATGCTTTATGCGTATGGTCTTGCCCCAATATGGATTAAGTGGATTATGATGCGCGTTACCACAGTGAAATTCTGAGTACAATTTAATGGTCAATTGCTAGACTCTTTTCATCCGTCACGTGGCCTTAGGCAAGGGGACCCTCTTTCTCCATACTTATTCCTCTTTGTGGCTGAAGCCCTATCGTTGTTGCTTAATGATGCTTCGGCGAGAGGGATTATTCAAGATTTCCGCCTAAACAGACATGCTCCAGGCATATCTCATTTACTTTTTGCTGATGATAGTCTCCTATTCTTTAAAGGTAATTTGGAGCAAGCTTTAAACATAAAAGGTATATTGTCAGCTTATGAGGAGGGGACTGGTCAATTATTAATTCCGGGTAAATGTTCCATCTAATTTGGCAAGAAATGCCATATAGAAGACCAGGTGTCCATCTGGGTTATCCTTAAAATAACGATTGATGGATTTGAGGACAAATATCTTGGTCTGCCCGTGCCGGAAGGTCGTATGAAGGCGGGCAAGTTTCAATCTACAAAAGATAAAGCGCCCAAGCGGGTCTCATACTGGATTGAAAAATATGCTTCTAGCGAAGTGAAGGAAATCTGGATCAAGTCTGTTATCCAGGATATTCCGCTATATGCTATGTGCATTTTTAAATTTTCTGCTTCACTTTGTGACGAGTTATCCCAGATTATCAGAAAATTTTTGTGGGGCGATGAGGAGAATAGGAAAAGAACTCATTGGCCGGCTTGGGATATTAGGACGAAGCCAAAAAGTGAAGGGGGAATGGGTTTTCGCGACCTTAGCATTTTTAATCAAGCTCTTTTGGCAAAACAAGTTTGGCGTGCACGTGTCGTAGTAGAGGCGGCCAGGGTGCAAGAAATAAAATACGGTCACGTATGTGTACATACGGATGGGGTCTCGAACGCCTACTCGCGCATACGTACGGCCATGGCTCGTGTACATGACTGGGTCGGAACGGAGAAACAGCGTCGTCGTCGTGTTCATGGGGAGGCAACGGAATGCGTCATGTTCATGGGGAGGCAACGAAATGCGTCGTGTTCATGGGGAGGCAACGGAATGCGTCGTGTTCATCGGGAGGGCTTGGACGAAACAGGCAATGGAAACGAGGCCTGACGTACCGCAGAACGGAGGAAACGACCTTGTGTTCGACCGGCCACGTTCGAAACGGGATCATGTTCATCGGGAGGGGTCTGGCGTACCGCCAAACGGAGGAAACGGACCTCCTACGGTTGAAACGGTGGTCCTGTTGATCGGGAGGGGTGTGGCGTACCGCAAAACGGACGAAACGGACTTGTGTTGGAGCGCTACAGTCGGAACGGGGGTCCTGTTCATCAGGTGGGGTGTGGCGTACCGCAAAATGGGAGTCCACGGGATACTGTTCATCTCCACCGTCGACCTCCTCCAGCCTCCACGGGCTCCTGTTCATCCAGCCTCCACCGCGCGCTACTCCACCGGCTACTGTTCAACCACCCCTCCACCGTCTACTGTTCATCCAGCCCTCCACACCACGGGGTCCTGTTCAACCACCCCTCCACGGGCACCCCTCCACCGTCTACTGTTCATCCAGCCGTCCACACCACGGGGTCCTGTTCAACCACCCCTTCACGGGCACCCCTCCACCGTCTACTGTTCATCCAGCCCTCCACACCACGGGGTCCTGTTCATCCACCCCTCCACGAGAACCCCTCCACCGTCTACTGTTCATCCAGCCCTCCACCACACCACGGGGTCCTGTTCATCCAGAGGCAACGCCACCGCTCACTGTTCATCCAACCCCCCCCCGGCAACGCTCACTGTTCATCCAATCGATCGGCTTCAGTTAGCAGCAGTAGCGAAGGAATCGCTTGATCGGGTTCAGTGAACAACCATCGATCGACCGCTCGGGTTCAGTAACGCGTAGCCTGCAGTGCAATCCCTCGGGTTCAGTTATAGCCCAACGCCTCGCTCGGGTTCAGTTAGAGCCAACGCCTCGCACACACGCGCGTACGTGTACGAGAGAAGCACGCATCGCTCGGCCCCCGACCTCCCACCGTAACCGGGAACTCCCCGAAATTTTCCTCGCCCTTGCTTCTACCACGGTTTTTTCCGTCATGGACGGCCCAAAGAATGTCATGCAGCTGCGTCTCCGGCCCGCCCAGGACGAAAAGCCCATTTTCTATTATGATTTTTTGTCATAGAAGTAGGAGCCCACCACATATATGATGATACGGGGTTTTTTCACAATTATCATCATAGAAGTGTCATATGTATGATAGAAAAAAAAATCGTTCATCCCAAAATGTCACGGATGTGTCTTTTTTTTGTAGTGCAAAGGGCTACGTAACCATCGATGTGCAGTATGGAGGCAGGGGTGAGGTTGTGCAACTGGAGGCCGTAGAACTCCAGGAGCCCTCAGAGAAACCGATGGATTGGAAATCCGAGTCCCCTTAGCAAATAACCCCACTACCTTCTTGAGAATGTGCATGTATAGTAGGTTCCTGTTGTAAGACTTGCTGAGTACCTTCGTACTCATGTTGCTTTAATCATGTTTTTCAGACGACTGCACCAACCCCTCTGATGGGTTCTATGTAGACCTCGACGTTGACGAGTGACTTATCACCCAGGTGGTGATCCAAGACTTGTGAAGGATCGTTGTAGATAGACAGGCTTCGTCAAGCCTTCTTTCTTTCTAGTGTCTGTACTCAGACTACTTCGCTTCCGCATGTGCTTGTATGTTTGTATGACTTGAGTGTTGGGTCATGTGACCCCTATCTGTATGGATGATATGTATGGCTCCTCGGAGCCTTCTAAATAAAGTACTTGAGTCGTAGAGTACTGTTGTGATGCCATGTTGTATTTACTCATATCGGGCATATTGTGTGTATGATTGAAATGCTTGGTATGAGTGGGATCCGACTATCTAGTTGTTTATCCTTGGCAGCCTTTCATATGGGGAAATGTAAGTCTTGTGCTTCTGAGCGATAGTAGTCCGCTACAGCCCGGTTCACCGGAGTCCTGCTAGCCCAGCACTACTGCTTGGACACTTGACTGGCCGGCATGTGTTTCACGTCGTTCCTATGTCTGTCCCTTCGGGGAAATGTCACGCGCTGTTATTCGGAGTCCTGCCTAGCCTGCTACAGCCCGGGTTACCGGAG
The DNA here is from genome assembly GCA_032464435.1 of Aegilops umbellulata. Lineage (NCBI taxonomy): Eukaryota > Viridiplantae > Streptophyta > Magnoliopsida > Poales > Poaceae > Aegilops > Aegilops umbellulata. Next base: position 333,838,493 of record CP136054.1, on the reverse strand, counting down.
TCCTGTTAGCCCAGTGCTACAGCCCGAATAAATACGTTGATGACCGACATGCTCGATGTGATTCATGTATGTCTGTCCTCATAGGCTAGCGCCGCTTTGGGTTCACGACTAGCCATGTCGGCCCGGGTTCTCTATCATATGGATGCTAGCGACACTATCATATACGTGAGCCAAAAGGCGCAAACGGTCCCGGGCCAGGTAAGGTGGCACCCGTGGGAGTACCGTGCGTGAGGCCGCAAAGGGATATGATGTGTTACACGCTGGATCGATGTGGCATAGGATCGGGGTCCTGACAGCGTTGACATCAGAGCCGGACTGCCTGTAGGTTCGCTAAGCCAAACTGGTCGATGTCGAGTCTAGAAATGCTTTAGTTATATGTAGGGGAATTGATTGTGGGAGGGAACGTAAGGCTCTTTTACTCCTTTACCTTATGCCCTCTATTCTGAGTCATTCTCTTCTCATTCTACGTGGGTTAAGGACTAGGCTCTTTTCTCTCTATCAGGTTCACGTGTTACTAAATCCGTAGTAACTTATAGGATTGTTGGATACAACCCAGTCCAGTTCTACTAAAGATTAGTATGTTGCCAATTGAACCAGAACCTTGATATGATGTTGTTGAGTGGTTTCGCAAACTATTGTGGATGTCTCAAGTCTTTTTCTGAGCATTTACAGCCGTTATGCTGTCCAATTTCATCCAGAAATTCTAATGCCTTTGCACTATTTTGTGCTTTCAGATGGCTACCCGTCCCCAGAACCAAGTGGTTCGTCTGACCCGTTGCATTGGTATATGTGGTCATACCGCCATGTTGGTTCGAGTGATGGTTGAGGCAGGTTACCGATGGTACCCTGAATACACCGTCGAAGAGCAGTTTAGAGATTTTAACCAGAGCCAATATCTGTGCACGGTCAGGATATATCCATCTTATCCCGGAGCCACGGAACCACTCAACTGTTCTTATGGACTCGGGATCACTATTGGGATGTCCGTTCAAGATGCAGCCTACTCGATGATGACCATTATGCGAGCTAGAACTGCCTTGTTGAGCAACACTGAATTTCGCTACATGCCAGCATCCCTCCCTGGGGCGCATGGTTACCTTCAGGGCATGTACAGTGATGCATCCCATGAGGACTCACTCCTTTGCACCACTACTGAGATGTTGGAAGATAAGGACCGTGAAAACCGGGCCTTGCGTATGGAGCTCTTTAATGCTCGTGCTGATCATTGGGCCACCTTGACGAGGTTTGCACCTGCTGTGCAAGCCGGATACATGGACACGAGAGACTTGTACCCTGTGCGGGCTAGTCTGCCAGACTTCATGGAATGGCGTGAGGTGGGAGGCATCACCCCTCCTCGTGGGACTCTTTTGCCGCCATCTGTTGGACCGAGGCCGCACCCAAGTCCCTATGGTCCACAAGCACCGCAGGACCGTCTGTTCCCAGATGACCATGTTCCGCTTCCAGGTCTGGGTGGTGACTTCTATGAGGACTTCTACGGAGCCGTCTGAGCTAGTAGTAGTCTCGCTAGTATTGTAATAGTTGTATGTCCACCGTCCTACGTGATTGTGGAATATAACTTAGTTTGTATCAATTCCGGAGGTGTAGAAAAATAATGTATAGGAGCTTGGAATGCCTCCGATGAGATGTAACGTCTGTCGTCTTAGTTGTACTTCAGCTTGAACTTGTACTAAACTATGTATGATGTGTATGACCGTTGGTATATATATGGCAGTTTCTATATTACCATGTCATACGGATGATCATCTCTGCATTCCTTGTTATCCATTACACTCCGCACTTCCTTGGCCAGATTTTGCCATCCTGGTTTAAATCGTTGTTTTGTTTTCCTAGGATGGTCAACACCCGCAGCAACCCTGCTGCTCCGGAGCAGGGAGAAGCTAGTGCACCTAGAGAGGAAAGTCTGCCTCAACCACCTTCTCTGGCCGAAGTGATGCTGGAGGCAGAGCGCAACAGGCGCGACACCAACCGCTTGTTAGAGCGGATTGAGCAGAACACTGCACGCCAGCAGAGGATCAATTCGGTGTCCATCAATGACTTTGTCAAGCTGTACCCGCCAAAGTTCAATCATTCCATCGAACCTCTCGATGCGGATGACTGGCTCCGCAGCATCGCCCAGAAGCTACGTTCTGCCAACGTGGCTGAAGATGATAAAGTCACCTTTGCTGCCTATCACCTCGAAGGCCCTGCCAGCCTTTGGTGGGAGAATTATGAAGCTATGCGTCCGGTCGGCCAACTCACTACTTGGGCTGATTTCAGTGCCGCTTTTCGTGAGCATCATATACCGGAAGGCCTCATGGATCGCAAGAGGGAGGAGTTCTGTAACTTCACCGAGGGGAAGCTGACTGTGGATGCATACAGTCGCGAGTTTGGAAAGCTTGCACGCTATGCTCCCGAAGAGGTATCCACCGACGCCAAAAAGCAGGCAAGGTTCCGCAAGGGACTTAGCCCTGAGCTCCGTCGTGACCTTCGTCTGCATGAATGCACTTCTTTTCCGAAGCTAGTCAATAAGGCCATCAGTGCCGAGACAGGGCAGAATGATTTTGAAGCTTCACGCAAACACTCCCGTGACTATGGTTCTTCATCCGGCTCTGGATCTCAGAAGCGCCGGGTCTGGATCCCAAATTCTGCTATGCCACCCAGGTATACTCCGAGGCCATCCTTTGAGGCGCCTCGCCCCAATCAGCAGTATGTGCCGCCCAAGACTTTTGGTGGCCCCACTGCCAATGCTGCTCCACGCCCTAATATGATAACTTGCTTCAAGTGTGGTGAGCCGGGCCACTACATCCGTGAGTGTCCCCAGAACAACCCCAGTCAGTTCGGAAAGTCTGTTGGCCGTGGTAAGTCAACAGCAAAGGTGCTTGTCGCCAAGCCAGCCACCACTGCTCGTGGCCATGTCAACTACGTTTCAGCTGAAGAGACTCAAGAGGACCCCAACGTCGTTCTCGGTACGCTCCTTGTTAATTGCCACCCGGCAACTGTTCTCTTTGATACTGGAGCATCTCATTCATTTATTTCTGAGAGCTATGCTCGATTGCACAACACTACCTTTAGTGACATGCCCACCTCCATGGAAATTCAAACTCCCGGTTCTAGATGGCAAACCTCTAGGATCAGCCATGGAAATGAAATTCTTGTTGACAGATTGGTTTTTCTTGCGTCACTAATAGCTCTCAAGTCTTCGGACATAAACATCATCTTGGGTATGGACTGGATGTCAGCTCATTACGCCAAGATTGATTGCTCAACTAGAACTGTCCAACTTACCCATCCATCGGGCAAGACAGTCAATGTTTTGACCCCGAGTATCGGAGCGTCAGCTCTACTCTCTAAATGCCAATCCCCTTCCAGACCTCGAAGATATTCCGGTAGTCCGTGACTTCCCGGATGTCTTTCCAGAGGAACTGCCAGGTGTTCCACCTGACAGAGATGTCGAGTTCGTGATAGACCTTGTTCCAGGAACCGTCCCAATCTCTAGGAGACCTTATCAGATGGCACCCCTAGAACTAGCTGAGCTTAAGAAACAACTCGATGAGTCCTTGCAAAAGGGTTTCATCCATCCTAGTTCATCTCCATGGGCTTGCCCCGTCCTCTTCGTCAAGAAGAAGGATGGAACGGATCGGATGGTTGTGGATTATCGACCTGTCAATTTGGTCACTATCAAGAACAAGTATCCGCTCCCCAGGATCAACGACCTGTATGACCAGCTCGCTGGATCCTCAGTCTTTTCCAAGATGGATTTGAGGTTGGGCTACCATCAAATCAAAATCAAGAACGGGGACATTCCCAAAACGGCTTTCGTTACTCGTTACGGCCAATACGAGTACACCGTCATGTCCTTCGGTTTAACCAATGCTCCAGCCACCTTCTCTCGGTTAATGAACTCGATCTTCATGGAGTACTTGGATAAATTCGTCGTGGTATACCTCGATGATATACTCATCTACTCCAAGAATGAGGAAGAACATGCTGAACATCTAAGGCTAGTATTGATGTAACTTCGAGAGCATCGCCTTTATGCCAAATTCTCCAAGTGCGAATTCTGGTTGCCAGAAGTGACCTATCTGGGCCATGTAATCTCTGGCAAGGGCATTGCTGTCAATCCCGAGCGAGTTCAAGCTGTCCTTGACTGGACTCCACCTGAAACGGTTAAGCAAGTCCGGAGTTTTCTTGGTTTGGCGAGCTATTGCCGCCGCTTCGTCGAGAATTTCTCCAAGGTTGCTAAGCCTCTAACTGAACTCCTCAAGAAAGATAAAAAGTTCGAGTGGACCCCACAGTGTGAGTTCAGCTTTCGGGAACTGAAAAGACGCCTGACATCTGCTCCCGTACTGGTACCACCAGATTTTTCTAAGGACTTTGTTATCTATTGCGACGCCTCGCGACAAGGACTAGGTTGCATACTCATGCAAGATCGTCATGTGATTGCCTACGCATCTCGACAGTTGCGTCCACATGAGGATAATTATCCCACTCATGATCTAGAGCTTGCAGCAGTAGTCCATGCACTCAAAACCTGGCGACACTACCTTCTGGGTAATCGTTGCGAAATTTACACTGATCACCAAAGTTTGAAATATATCTTCACCCAACCGGATTTGAATCTCAGGCAAAGACGTTGGGTCGAGTTGATCTCAAATTACGACTTAGGAATAACTTACACCCCAGGCAAAGCCAATGTCATGGCTGATGCACTAAGTCGTAAATCTTATTGTAACAACTTGATGTTACAACAAGGTCAACCACTTCTCCACGAGGAATTTCATAAGCTTAACCTTCACATTGTTCCTCGAGGATTCCTTTCCACCCTGGTGGCGAAACCTAACCTTACGGATCAGATCATCAAGGCACAAAAGGTGGATCCGGGAATTTCCCGTATCAAGAGAAACATCAAGAAGGGAGTTGCAGATTGTTTCTCCATTGATGATCAAGGTGTTGTGTTCTTTGGAAACCGTCTAGTGGTTCCCAAGGTACGCAACTTGAGGCGATTGATCCTTAAGGAAGCTCATGAATCCCCTCTCACCATTCATCCCGGTAGTACTAAGATGTATCAAGACCTACGCCAGAGGTTTTGGTGGACTAGGATGAAGAGAGAAATCGCTCAAACATTGCAACTTGCGACGTCTGTTGTCGTGTTAAAGCAGAGCATCAACGGCCTGCTGGCACCCTTCAACCATTGGAGATTCCTGAATGGAAATGGGATAAAATCGGTATGGATTTCATCACCGGGTTTCCCAGAACCAAAAGAGGGAATAATGCTATCTTCGTTGTTGTCGATCGTCTTTCCAAAGTAGCCCACTTCTTACCTGTTCGCGAGAGCATAACCGCTAGCCAGCTAGCTGATTTGTACATCTCTCGAATAGTGTCTCTCCATGGTGTCCCATTGGAAATTAACTCAGACCGTGGAAGTCTTTTCACCTCTCGATTTTGGGAAAGTTTCCAAAATGCTATGGGGACTCGTCTCTCCTTTAGCACCGCCTTCCATCCTCAGTCAAGTGGTCAAGCAGAACGAGCCAATCAAATTCTGGAGGATATGCTCCGAGCTTCTGTCATCTCTTTCGGTATGAATTGGGAGAAGTGCCTTCCATTCGCCGAGTTCGCTTATAACAACAGTTATCAAGCTAGCTTGGGTAAAGCTCCTTTCGAAGTTCTTTATGGACGAAAATGTCGAACGCCTCTTAACTGGTCAGAAACCGGCGAGAGACAACTCTTTGGCCCGGACATGATCCAGGATGCAGAAGAGCAGGTTCGCATTATTCGTGAGAAGTTGAAAACCGCCCAGTCTCGACAAAAGAGTCAGTATGACCGCAAGCATAAGCCCATGGTTTATGAAGTCGGCGAGATGGCTTACCTCCGGGTTACACCTTTAAAGGGGACCCATCGATTCGGTATCAAAGGCAAATTGGCTCCTCGTTACATTGGACCCTTTCGCATTCTTGCCAAACGAGGGGAAGTTGCCTACCAACTGGAACTACCTCCGCATCTCTCCAGAGTCCATGATGTCTTCCACGTCTCTCAACTCAGGCGTTGCTTCTCGGATCCTATCCGTGGAGTGGACCACGAAACGCTTGATCTCCAAGATAACCTCACTTATCGAGAATACCCCGTTCGTATCCTTGATCAAGACGAGCGTACCACTCGACGCCACAATATCAAGTTTCTCAAGGTTCAATGGTCACACCATTCCGAGCAAGAAGCTACATGGGAAAGGGAGGATCGTCTTCGACTCGAGTACCCCACCTTCTTTCCAGAGGAACCTAAATCTCGGGACGAGATTCTTTTGAGTGGGGGTGAGTTGTCACATCCTAGCTAGCTCATGCATTAGAGTGTGCATCATGTTTACTTTTGACAGAAATTTGAAATGGGGAAGGCAGAACCCCAGCACCCCTCCTGAAATCAACTAGGGTTTACTAAAAATATTTTCAATGAACCTGAAATGCCCTTCTAAAATGTTCACCCTCTTTGTCTTGGGTTAAAACCTCTGGCAAAAATGGTGCATATAATTCTAGGTCAACAGAAGGTCATTGATTTAATGCATAGGTATTTGAATTTGGGCATTTAAAATTTTTAGAATATTTCAAATGCTCAAATATCTCCAAACTAAAATGTTCCTGGCTGGAAATATTCTAACTAAGGACCAGATGCAGTTTGGTGAATTTTGGAAGTGTCTAAGTATTTTTAATAAGTCCACAAAGTTACAGAAAAATAGAAAAGGAAAATAAAAAGGAAAAACTTACCTGGCGCCTGCCAACCGGCCCACCTGCCAGCCCAGCCCAGCTGCCGCGCCAGCGAGCTGCTTGGCTCGGCCAGGCAGGCACGCAGGTGCTCGACGCCGGCACTAGCGAGCGCCACGCAGCTTCCCGCCGCCCTGCTTCACCTCCTCGCCGCCCTGCTCCCCTTCGCCTCTGCCTCGCCTCCCTCGCTCCCCTTCGCCATGGCCGACGCCACCGCCGCCGCACCTACGCCGTAGGCGCGCTCTCCGTCGTCCCCGCGCCACCCAATCGTGTCCACGAGCTCCGCCACCCTCTTCTTCTTCGAGCAAGACGAGCCCCGAGCGCTCGCCCGCTCTGGAATCGCCCCCGACCCCGTCTTCCCCAACTCCGGCCGCCGAGATCGCCATCATCGCCCCGCTCAGCTCCGACCTTCCCCGAGCCCGCCTCGACGCTCGCTGCATTCATCGTGAGTCTGGCCACCTCTCCATCCTCCCCGTTCCTCTTCCCGTGCCCTACAACGAGCGCACGAAGCTCGCCCGCACGCGCCTCCGCGGAGCTCGTCGCCGACGAGGCTCCGGCCACCCAACGGCCGCACCACCTTGTCCACTAGCCTCACCGCACACCCAGGGGCCCAACGCATCACTCCACGCGCCTCGCCGTGCCCCGTAGCCCCGGTTTCACTTTCACCCGAGCCCCGGCGCCGCCAAACTCGTCGCCGGCGCCAACTCCGGCCACCCCGACCCCAACCAACTCCACCAAGAGTTGCGGGTCAGCTCCAGCTTCACGTAGATGCCCTCCGCGCCCCATTTGGTGGCCGGAACGGCCAAATCCACTTGCTCCGCCGCGTCTGGCCTCGCCGGCGGCTAGACGCCGACGAGTTGACCCTTGACCGTTGACGGGTGGGCCCTCGTTGACTCCCCTGAGTCAATGACAGGTGGGCCCCCCTGTTAACTAATTGGATTAGTTCTAATTAAAGTTAATTAGTTAAACTAACTACTGACATGCGGGTCCCACTGGTCAGTTTGACCTGGACGACCCCGTTGACCCCTGACGTCACGCTGACCTCATGCTGACGCAATTAATTAATTACTGGATTTATTCTTATACAGGAAAATCCAGAAAATAGTTCAAACTTCAAAAATTCATAGAAAATTATCTGTAACTCCAAATGCAAAGTTCTATATATGAAAAATGATCAGAAAAATCCAAGCTATCCATTGGTGCTGGTTTCATGCATGTCAGAACAAGTTAAACCCACTGTTTAGGCATTACAAGATGATACACTAATATGATCTTAATAAATGAGTTTCCATTTGAATCTTTGGTTCAAATGGGTTCATTCCCTTCTGTTTTAACTTGCACTAGGACAGGACACATTCATATTGCCATGTCATAGCATGGATCATATTGTTGCATATCGCCATGTATTGATTGTGTTCCGATGTGTTCATCGTGGTAGGTTCTGCCTCCGAGGATATCTCCGAGTATCCATCTGAAGGGCAGTATGCCACGACCACTCCATCAGGCAAGCAACTCGTTGATCATTCCGATACAAACCCATGTTCTCGCTTCTGCCCTTGTTTACTGCATTAAGACAACGCGCTTCAAACTGCTGTGTGTTGCGGTAGTTGAACCCACTTCCTTTGCATGACCTGTCATTGCCACAGTAACTAGATGAAACCCACTAGCATGTGTAGGAGTTGTTTGAGCCAATACATGTGTGTGTGTTCCTACCATGCTATGCTTGCTATGCTTAGAGTTGTGTCAGGTCTGGCTCATCGGGATGATGACCCGGAGTGAAAGGTTGTATCGTTGTCAATGGTGTGGAAGTGTTGAACACGATTTGGTAAAGGAATCGATGGAAGGCCATGTAGGAGTACATGGTGGGTTGTTTCATTGAGGCCGTCCTTAAGAACTGAGATCTGTGTGTGTGATTTTAAGACTCAGCTACTACCACGCATTGGGCCCGAAACCAATGGACCCTCTCGGCTTCTTGATCACGCTTGTCCTCTGTCCAGGAGTTGCAAAGTAGTTTCTGATGTTTGTAGCATGCTGGGGGCCGCACGCGGCGCTGACCATCGGGGTGGGCTGTGTTGCGGTAGGCACGTGGCCGGGTCAACCGGGCGCCCGTTTGGTGTCTCGGAACCCTGTTCACATCGTTCGGGGCCGTTAGTGGAAACCTCGGCCGGACTCCCTGCGGATGGAACCCGAATAGGCGATAAACCTGGACTAGAGACTTGAGTGTTTAGGTAGGCCGTGGCCGACACCCTCGCTGGGCTTCCGCTTGAAGGTTGCCGAGTACATGTCGTGTAAACGGCGATAAGTGGTGAGAGCGTGTGTGAAGAAGTACACCCCTGCAGGGTATAAATCTATTCGAATAGCCGCGTCCGCGGTAAAGGACTACTTGGTCACCTATACAGTTCATAGATAAATTAAATGGATACTACTAAAAATCTCAAGATAAGTGTGAGTACCGCGGATGGCCCTCTCGTAGGATGGCGAGAGAGGATCCTCGGTGGAGTATTGTGTTGGTGATAGTGGACTCGTGTGCGACAAATGATTTACAAGTGGTGTCTATCGTAGGATAGCTTAGCCAAGAGTCAAAGCTGGCTTGCTGCAATAACCCCACTACCTTCTTGAGAATGTGCATGTATAGTAGGTTCCTGTTGTAAGACTTGCTGAGTACCTTCGTACTCATGTTGCTTTAATCATGTTTTTCAGACGACTGCACCAACCCCTCTGATGGGTTCTATGTAGACCTCGACGTTGACGAGTGACTTATCACCCAGGTGGTGATCCAAGACTTGTGAAGGATCGTTGTAGATAGACAGGCTTCGTCAAGCCTTCTTTCTTTCTAGTGTCTGTACTCAGACTACTTCGCTTCCGCATGTGCTTGTATGTTTGTATGACTTGAGTGTTGGGTCATGTGACCCCTATCTGTATGGATGATATGTATGGCTCCTCGGAGCCTTCTAAATAAAGTACTTGAGTCGTAGAGTACTGTTGTGATGCCATGTTGTATTTACTCATATCGGGCATATTGTGTGTATGATTGAAATGCTTGGTATGAGTGGGATCCGACTATCTAGTTGTTTATCCTTGGCAGCCTTTCATATGGGGAAATGTAAGTCTTGTGCTTCTGAGCGATAGTAGTCCGCTACAGCCCGGTTCACCGGAGTCCTGCTAGCCCAGCACTACTGCTTGGACACTTGACTGGCCGGCATGTGTTTCACGTCGTTCCTATGTCTGTCCCTTCGGGGAAATGTCACGCGCTGTTATTCGGAGTCCTGCCTAGCCTGCTACAGCCCGGGTTACCGGAGTCCTGTTAGCCCAGTGCTACAGCCCGAATAAATACGTTGATGACCGACATGCTCGATGTGATTCATGTATGTCTGTCCTCATAGGCTAGCGCCGCTTTGGGTTCACGACTAGCCATGTCGGCCCGGGTTCTCTATCATATGGATGCTAGCGACACTATCATATACGTGAGCCAAAAGGCGCAAACGGTCCCGGGCCAGGTAAGGTGGCACCCGTGGGAGTACCGTGCGTGAGGCCGCAAAGGGATATGATGTGTTACACGCTGGATCGATGTGGCATAGGATCGGGGTCCTGACAACGCGTGTAGAAAAAATGTTGACCCGGTATTGAAAAAATATTAAACTTTTATTTGAAACATGTTAAACATGTATTAGAAAAATGTTCTTGAAGTATACGATAATGTAGAATGAAAACCAAAAGAAACGAAGAAAAAGAAAAAACAATGAAAAAGAAAAACATAAACAAAAGAAAAAATAAAACAAAAAGAACCAAAGAACAAGTGCAAAAATAATGAGAAGACAATGAAAACCGATAAAGAAACAAAGAAAAACAAAAAACCTGTTAAAAACAAAGAAACAAAGAAAAAAAGAAAACCGGTAAAAATCATGAAAGAAACAAAGGGAAACCAAAGAAAAATGAAAGGGAAATAAATAAATAAAACAAATATAGCAAAGAAAAAAACAAACAAAACAGGAGAAAAAATAGGAAAAGAAAACGAATCAAAAATATGTTAATCTTCTATTTAAAAATGTTAATCAAGAATTTAAAATGTGTATAAAAAGAATCTTGACAATGTATTAAAAAAATCTTAATCTTGTATTTGAAAACCCATTTTTTGTGACGTGAATATTTGAAAAATGTTGAAAACGTGTGTAGAAAAAATGTTGACCCGGTATTGAAAAAATGTTAAACTTTTATTTGAAACATGTTAAACATGTATTAGAAAAATATTCTTGACGTATACGGAAGTGTAGAATGAAAACCAGTAGAAACGAAGAAAAACGAAAAACAAAACAAAAGAAAAAATAAAACAAAAAGAACCAAAGAACAAGTGCAAAAAGAATGAAAAGAGAGTGAAAACTGATAAAGAAACAAAGAAAAACAAAAAACCTGTTGAAAACAAAGAAAAAAAAACCGGTAATAACCATGAAAGAAACAAAGAGAAACCAAAGAAAAATGAAAGGGAAAATAAGAAAAAAACAAATAGAGCGAAGAAAAAAACAAACAAAATAGGAGAAAAATAGGAAAAGAAAACAAATCAAAAGAAAACGAAAAGAAGAATAGGAAGAAGAAAAACCCAGGAGAAAACCTATAGGGGCCGAACCTGCACCACGCTAGCGGCAGCAACAAACCTGAGATTGGTTCACCTGGATCCTCTCCCCTGAGGAAAGATTGCTGGCTCTACGGGTCCAAGAAAAACAATCCTGGATGTATCCCACCAACTCGGTATCTCAAGGGGCATGGTGTTGATACATTGTGTCGCAAACCCCGAGAGTTCGATATCAACTCCAACAAGAAACAGTGCAATAGAATCGACAACAGCAACACTTTAGATGTGTCATTTATAATTTTACCATAGATATCTATCAGTTCATTTGTTTTCCTAACGTGCACAAGCGTTGCATGTCGATATATCAGTAGAAAAGTAGAAATGGCAAACAGTTTAGGGTATCTGACACCATAGAGGGGCAGGCGCGTCTACAAGGAGAACAACCCTGGGGTAGAGTGGCTGGGCAACCACGATCATCGCTAATTTACAACGGCAATGCCCGGAAACGAAGAAACAATAGAGACATGAGAGACAATAATTTCATAATTTCTATATATACAGCCATGGCAAGAAACTTTCTTTTCAAAACGGAGGCAAAAAATTTGCCTCATCTCTTAAATAAGGAGAGAATAGAGAATATTACACGTGAACCACAATCGCGACATGAAAACTACTCCCGCCATAAAATTATGCCAAGCTTCTTAGCACCTGCTAAGACCCAAAGTTTTGCCTCCTCTAAAATTAATCTAAGAAGAATCAGCCGTGGTGCACTCTTGAGGCGGAAGACTCGGGCATTTCTCTCGTTCCAGGTGGTCCATGAAATGGGCATGGTAAGAGAGGCCATGGCTCGTCTGTCGAGATTTTGCATGCCGGTTCTCTTGTCCGACCAATCGTTGACCGAATCATCAAGGTGCCATGTGGAGGTGTCCATGTGGGCAAGACCCAACTTATCGATGACCGAATTCCAAAGCCTAAGGGTGTAGCAACATTTGAAGAAGAGATGTGCTCCTATTTCTTGCTCTCTTTTGCAAAGTTGACAGAGACAATAATTTTGCCAACCTCGCTTCTACAACCTATATGCTGTTTGATACGTCTCCAACGTATTTATAATTTTGTTTGTTCCATGATGTTATAATATCATTTTTGGATGTTTTACAATCGTTTTATAGCAACTTTATACATTTTTTGGGACTAACCTATTGGCATGGTGCCCAGTGCTAGTTGCTGTTTTTTTCTTGTTTTTTTACTTCGAAGAATATCAGTACCAAACGGAGTCCAAATGCAGCAAAACTCTTTGGAGAATTTTTTTGGACCATAAGACACCTGTTGGACCAAAGAAGTATCAGAGGGGGCTCTGAGGGGAGAACAACCCACCTGGACGCGCCTAGGGGCCCAGGTGCGCCCTAGTGGGTTGTGCCCACCTCGGTCGCATCCAGCACCACCTCTTTGCTCCATAAATACCCCGAAAATCCAAAAACCCTAGGGGAATCGACGAAACACAATTGCAGCCGCCGCATGTTCCAGAACCTCCAGATCCAATCTAGACACCATCACAGAGGGGTTCATCATCTTTATTGGTGCCTCTCGGATGATGTGTGAGTAGTTCATTGTATACCTATTGAAAGTGCAACTATCCCTAGGTGGTTTTGGTAATTCATAACAACATATAGCTCATTGAGCTAATGCTATTCCAAGATGATTATTTCAGGAAAGCTCAATGATTGTCATGGCATGGATGGTGAAAGTGGAACCCTCAAAATGCTAAGGACAAAGGATTGGCTCAAGCTCAAAAGCTCAAGACTCTTCATTTTACATTTTAGTGATCCAAGATCACATTGAGTCCATAGGAAAAGCCAATACTATCAAGGAGGGATGAGGTGTTGCTTAATGAGCCTTTTGCTTCATGTGCTTAATGATATGCTCCAAAACCCTCAGCTACTTTCTCATATCCACTCTTGACCTAAACCCAAAGCCAAACTTGGACCTACCGATTCTTCCTATCTGGCGCCACCGAGTTTCATTTGTCATAGCCACTGCCAAACCCTAAGCAAATCGGTTCTACCGATAGGGATCTCGGTCTCACCGAGATGGGATTGCAATTTCTCTGTTTCCTTTTCATAAATTTTCGGTCTCACCGAAAGAGCGGATCGGTCCCACCGAGATTGCAATGTAAACTCTCTGTTTCCTTTTTGTAACTTTTCGGTCTCGCCGAAAGAGCAAATCGGTCCCACCGAGTTTACCTGGCCAACTCTCTGGTTAGCTTATTACCAAATCGGTCTCACCGAGTTTGTGTAATCAGTCTCACCGAGATTACGTTAAGCCCTAACCCTAACCATATACGGTCCTACCGAGTTGCATGTCAGTCCCACCGAAAATCACTAATGGTCACTAGGTTTACTATTTCGGTCTAACCGAGTTTGTTGATTTGGCCCCAGCGAGATTGGTAAATTGTGTGTAACTGTTGGATTTTTTGTGGAGGCTATATATACCCCTCCACCTCCTCTTCACTCGTGGAGAGAGCCATCAGAACACATCTACACTTCCAACTCATACGTTCTGAGAGAAAACCACCTACTCATGTGTTGAGACCAAGATATTCCATTCGTACCATATGAATCTTGATCTCTAGCCTTCCCCAAGTTGCTTTCCACTCAAATCTTCTTTCCACCAAATCCAAATCCTGTGAGAGAGAGTTGAGTGTTGGGGAGACTATCATTTGAAGCACAAGAGCAAGGAGTTCATCATCAACACACCATTTGTTACTTCTTGGAGAGTCGTGTCTCCTAGATTGGCTAGGTGTCACTTTGGAGCCTCCGACAAGATTGTGGAGTTGAACCAAGGAGTTTGTAAGGGCAAGGAGATCGCCTACTTCGTGAAGATCTACCGCTAGTGAGGCAAGTCCTTCGTGGGCGATGGCCATGGTGGGATAGACAAGGTTGCTTCTTCGTGGACCCTTCGTGGGTGGATCCCTCCATGGACTCGCGCAACCGTTACCCTTCGTGGGTTGAAGTCTCCATCAACGTGGATGTAGGATAGCACCACCTATCTGAACCATGGGAAAAACATCCGTGTCTCCAATTGCGTTTGAACTCTCCAAACCCTTCCCTTTGCATTCTTGCAAGTTGCATGCTTTACTTTCCGCTGCCTATATACTATTTGCATGCTTGCTTGAATTGTGTGATGATTGCTTGACTTGTCCTAAAGTAGCTAAAATCTGCCAAGAACTAAAATTGGGAAAAGGTTAAGTTTTTATTTGGTCAAGTAGTCTAATCACCCCCCCTCTAGACATACTTTCGATCCTACAAGTGGTATCAGAGCTTTGGTCTCCATTTGCTTTGATTTCCATAGCTTTTGGTGGTCATAGCCTTGGTTTCACAACCTAGGAGAGTATGGCGTCTAGCGAGGGAAATTATCACCGTAGAGGTTCTTACTTTGATGGTACTAATTTTGCTAGTTGGAAGCATAAAATGAAAATGCATATTCTTGGACATAACCCCGCCGTTTGGGCTATTGTGTGTGTTGGTTTGCAAGGTGACTTCTTTGATGGGAAAGAACCAAACCGTGAAGCTACCGCAGATGATTTGAAGATGCTGCAATACAACACTCAAGCTTGTGATATTCTATTCAACGGATTGTGCCCCGAAGAATTCAAGAAAATCAGCCGTCTTGAGAATGCAAAGGAAATTTGGGATACTTTGATTGATATGCACGAAGGTACCGACTCCGTCAAGGAATCCAAATTGGATGTGCTACAGAGTCAACTTGACAAGTTCAAAATGAAGGATGGTGAAGGCGTCGCTGAAATGTACTCTAGGCTTGCTCTCATCACAAACGAGATTGCCGGCATAGGAAGTGAAGAGATTACCGATAGATTCATCATCAAGAAAATCCTAAGAGCCTTGGATGGAAAATATGATACCGTGTGCACATTGATCCAAATGATGCCCAATTACAAAGATCTCAAGCCAACGGAGGTCATTGGAAGAATTGTTGCTCATGAGATGTCACTCAAGGATAAAGAGGAACTTCACAACAAATCAAGTGGTGCTTACAAAGCCTCATGTGAAGCCCCCACATCATCAAGTGAGAAACAAACCTTCAATGAAGAATTGAGCTTAATGGTGAAGAACTTCAACAAGTTCTACAAGAGTAGAAGCAAAGATAGAAGCTCCAAGTCAAGGTCCTACAATGACAAAAGATCTTCTAGTCGAGAGCGAAACTGCTACAATTGTGGAATACCCGGACACTACTCCAATGAGTGTACGGCTCCCTACAAAAGAAGAGAAGATTCTCCAAAAAGAAGAAGCAAAAGAGAAGAATCACCATCAAGAGAGAGAAGGAGTAGAGATGATCGTTATGAACGAAGACACTCACGGAGAAGCAAGGATTCGGAAAGAAAGGAAAAATCATCAAGGAGCTACACAAAGCAAAGACATCAAGCTCATGTTGGTGAATGGGTATCCGACTCCGACTCCGACAACCACTCCGAGAGAAGTTATCACTCTGATTCCGAATATACTCAAGATGAAGGTGTTGCCGGTCTAGCACTTGTGTCAACCAACTCCTACGACATATTTGACTCACCAAATGAAGGAATTGGAATATGCTTCATGGCCAAAGGTCCTAAGGTAACACATCCTGAGTATGTCGATTTCAATAGTGGTGAAGATGACTTGTTAGGTGATGATGTTTACTTGTTGACAACTCTAGTGATGAGTACTATGATGAAACGTCAATTAATCATGCTAATCAAGATAAAACGAATGACAATGATAAGGAAAAGATTGAGGCTCTAACTAAAGAACTAAACACTCTTAAGTTAGCTCATGAAACTATCTTCGAAGATCATCGAGAACTTTTAAGAGCTCATGAGAAGTTACGCTTTGAAAAGCTCAATCTTGAGCAAGAGCATGAGTTTTTAAAGGCAATCAATGATGATCTCAGCAAGAAAAGTTCTTCTTACATTGCCAAGCGTTTACTCTTATCCACTTATATGCCTCAAGTCAAGTCTAGTAACAAGAACAAGAAAGATTCTTCCTCTAGTAGTAACAATGATCATGTTAAATCCAATATTGTTGCTTCTAGTAGTTCTCTTGATTCCACTAATGATTCTCTTAGACAAGTTACACTTGAGCAAGAAAATAGCTTATTGAAGGGAATTATAGAGAAAGGAGTGTACAAAAGACTTGCCGGAAGTAAGCAATTCGAGGAAATTGTACGCAAGCAAGGAAGGCACCGGAAGAATCAAGGTGTTGGTTTTGAACGAAAGTTCAATGCCAATGGAGTTGAGTGGGAAGAAGATCAATACCCCAAGACAAAGTTTGTTCCACAACAAGAGAAGTATGATCCTACTTCTTTCAAAGGGACACAAGCTCAAGATGATCTTCCACCACAAGACTACAAGCAAAAAGGCAAGGACAAGCTTCAAGAGGAAATTGATGCATTTGAAGAAGCTCCTAAGACCTTAGTCAAGTGGATTCCCAAAACTACTTCAAGTTCCACTTCATCAAGTACGACTACAACTCCAAGGATTCCCATCAAGATGGTGTGGATCCAGAAGAAGAAGAACTAGAGAGTTCTTGAGGGTGACTCCGCCAACATACTTCACTCTTATCTTTTTGGCAAGAACAAGTGCAATCAACTTCCACATCTTGCACTAGTTCAAGGAGTCACAAACCCTCTTGTTGGTAAGTCAAGGGACAAGGTAACCTAAAAGTTTTCATGGACATTGTCCTGTGTGCGCATCATTCTATGTCTATGGATATCCTTGTTTGTTCCTTGTGGGAATAACCCATGTAGGTATTGAAAGTGCAATTCACTCAAATGGATAGCTCCAAGTGATCTACACCAACATTGAGCATCCACATCTTCAACATCTACATGAAGTCATCATCGACGAAACCCAAGGTTAGTTCATCCCTCTTAGGGGGGATATCACATCTAGGGGGAGCTTTTCTCTAAGACTTGGGCTAAAGCAACTCTTATGATGTGAACACAACAATGCTTTATGTAAAAGTGGTAACCACACTTGTGCTTAAACGATGAGTATGACCAATGATCAAATGTTCTCATTTGACTCCTAAGTCAATATACTCATATATAGATGACCTAGTCATCGCCAATTGCTTGATAGATGCTAGAATTGGTTGTGCATGCTTTGTCACATATTTCAATAGTCATTTTATTGTGTGAGCATGTTGGTTGCATATTTTACTCATTCGAGGACATCCACTTGTTGTTTTGATTGTTTGGTTTGATTTTCTTTTGCCAAGTGGATGGACAAGAATGCCTAAGAACCCTCTCTAGCTATCTATGCTTATCTCGTCTCAAACTCTATTCATGCTACATCACGAAATTTGATCAAGTCAGATTCGAACCACTCTGTGTGAGGAGCACTCGGAGTCCGCGATTCGTCATAGACTTAAACTTCCAAAACTTCTTTGTGATTCTCGGTCTGACCGATACCTCCCTTTCGGTCCTACCGAGATCATTAAGTCGATCTATGTTTTCGATCTTGGTGCAACCGATTTGAACCATTCGGTCACACCGAGTTGCAATAACTGTATACAGTTTTGCATCTCGGTGCCACCGAGTTGTTCCACTCGGTCACACCGACAGGGTCGGGCTATATATAGACACGGGCAAAAATTTGGAAATTTCTCCGAACCCCTTCGCCCGTGCGATAGCTCGCTCTGCCGACGTGGTCTCCGGATCGTCTCCTCGTCGCCAGCTGCCTCCAGTCGCTGGTCTCCATCGCCGTCAACGGAATTCAATCCCGCCGTTGCCGCCGTAGCGAGTCTCCGCCGAACTAGGGTATGGACTCGATCTTTATGCTATTCCCCAATCTGATTCCTAGCACATTGTGATCATATTGATTCTAGCCACGTTTGAAACACTCCAATCCAGTCAATGCAATTTGTAGAATAGGTTTGATTTGAAATTTTAGGGTTAGGTTTCTGCTGAAACCATCTCAGACCCACCGATTTGAAAAACTCGGTCCCACCGATTTGGCTCATGCCTTTGCACAAGTGAGACTCTGTCTGACCGGGAATTACTAATCGGTGTGACCGATTTTGGAACTTTGTGAAACCCTAGCAGTCTCGGTGCCACCGAACTGTGACTCGGTCTGACCGAGTTCACTAGTTTAGGTTCCAAAAACTGCTTCGGTATCACCGAGTTTAGAAATCGGTAGATCCGAAATGATTTCTGTGGGAAAGTAAAACTAAGATTTTGAATCATTCTTTTGCAAAAATCTCTGCATTTTGTGATGCTCATCTACTCTACCTCATCTATAAACTATTCACAGGGTCAGCAGTCAACTTGTTCATCATGTCAGATCAGAGTGACAGCCAGAATGTGTCAGAACAGCAAGTGCACATGAGTGAGGGCACTAGTCCCTCCAGTTCTTCAAATGAAGGCAGCAGGAGCACCCCTAGTAACTTGCCAAAAGCTGCCACCAGACAAAGGAAGAAGAGAACCTCAGAATCAGAGGATGAGGACTATGTGGTAGAAGAGGAAGCCACTTCCAAGAGAGTCGTGCTCAAGAAGGAATATGGCTCAGCTGCAGCCATCAAGCCAGGAATGCACAAAAAGGCACCTGCTAGGAGAGTTCCTACCTCCAAGCCTAGGAAGGTTGTTCCTGAAGAAACTATAAAGTTCACCATGGAATCTGAAGAGGAAGAAGTTGGCCAGGACAAGAAAAAGAAGAGAGCCAGAACTACCACTGCCAGAGTTGTTGGCAAACCTTCTATGAGGAGAGATTCTGAAGATGAAGAAGAAGAGGTTGCTGCACCAGCACCTAAGGCACCAAAGTTGATGGGTGATGCTATATATAAGATTAGGGGCTACTGCATCCAATCCCAAGGAAGCACCCAAGGCTGCATCAAAGGCCAAGACAGCTCCAAAAAGGAATACAAGGAGCATACCAGCTGCTGAGAAGAACAAGGCCCCAGTGCCTAACATTGGAGAAGAAGAAGAAGGACAAGTTCTCAGGAAGTTAAAGCCCAAGATCCCAGACCACAATGATGCTCATCCTGTGGCTGAGGACATGAAGATCAGAAGAGACTCAGGGCTGAGAAAGTGGAGAGCAGAAGATCCATATGCTACCAGAAGAAGAACTGTTGTTGACTACAGGTTCCACATAAAGGAACATCAGGACTTCTATGAGACAGTCTTGCTTGATAAGAAGCCCATTGTTTGTGACATGAGATGGGTTGATTGGGAGTACATCAAGGACAATGAAGAGCACTATCCTGGAGTGCAAGACAGCTTCAAGGCTTGTGGAGTAGCTGACTTTGTTGGGCAGAAGCTCACAAAGTGGAATGAAGAGCTGATCATGCACTTCTACTCCACAACACACTTCTATCCAGATGGAAGGATTGTGTGGATGTCAGAAGGAACAAGGTATCAATTAACAGTTGCAGAGTGGGCACAGCTCATCAATGCCCCAGAGGAGCACGAGGATGACTTAGACATATATGCCAAGAAGAAGATGGACCACAACTCTATGTCCAACATGTACAAGGAGATCCCAAACAAGGCACTTGATACTTTCAAGTTTAGGTTAGTACATTATCTTCTGTCAGGGTTGCCAACTATCAATTGGATTCTGAGGCACACTCAGTTGCCCAAGTCAGGTGATCACAAGATGATCAGAGGCCATGCAATCAACTTGCTTCATATCTTTGATGTGCCACAAAAATTCAAAGTCATGAGCCTCATGGTAGAAACAATCAAGAGAACTGCAGCAGATCAGAAGAGGAGCTATGGATATGCCCCTCAGATCCAAGAGCTGATTAACTCCAAGATGGGCACAGGCATATACTTATTGGACAAGGAACACCTGCCCATCCATCCAGATTTTGAAGATAATCAGGTTGTCATGAACAAGGATGAACCATTATCAGCTCATGCTCAAGCATAGAAGGAGAAGGCAAGGAAGGAGAAAGCTGCCAAGATGCCAACTCAAGAGGAGGCATCTGAGTATTTCTTGAAAACCAAGCAAGAGCAGCTTAGTTACTTGATTGCATCCACACTGAGGATTGAGAAAGGACTGGCCACCCTCACTCAGAATCAGGAGAGCTTAGAGAGAATCATAGAACAAAAGTTCTATGACTTGGATGTCAAAGTAACAGAGATTGAGTCTGCAGTGGAGCAACTTCAAGATGACATGCAGGAGAGGAAAGGGAATACTACAACTGATGCATTTGCCAGAGTGCCACGAGCCCAGAGGTCAACTGCGGTGCCAGTTCCTGACACCAGAGCCACCACCTCAGCTCCAGCTACAGCACCAGCCCAACCAGCTCCAGCATCTACTTCAGCTCCAGCTCCAACCACTTCTACAGAAGCCTTTGTCCTTGGAGTGATCCAGACTCCACCACCACCAGAAGATCAAGCCTGAGAGTCGATCTAGCACTATGCATTTTCTAGGAACTTTTTGGTAACTTGTTGCCAAAGGGGGAGAAAAATGTATAGATCATAGGCTTCGAGAGAGAGTGTTGCTTTTATTCTCTCTTGCTTTATTTGGTGGTTTTTCAAACTTTGTTTGCTTTTGGTTGAGATACTACGATATGCTTGTGAGACATTGATGATCATGTGTTTGATCATAAGCTACACTTATGCATGCTTGATATTATCCTATCTATCTTATGTAATCATTCACTTTTCTTGGTGATGAGTGCATGTATTTAATTCTTATCATTTTGAGCGCTCCACCAAGATGTATGTCACATGGAAGAGTAACCCATGATTTTAACTCCTTGTGCATTTGCAGTCCAAAGCAAAATTTAAATATGCACAAATTTAGGGGGAGCTCTTACTTATCACATACTTCTCAAAGCGATGATATATTTCATTCTTATTATCATTTGTCGAAGCTTTGATCTATATGTTGTCATCAGTTACCAAAAAGGGGGAGATTGAAAGTGCAACTATCCCTAGGTGGTTTTGGTAATTCATAACAATATATAGCTCATTGAGCTAATGCTATTCCAAGATGATTATTTCAGGAAAGCTCAATGATTGGCATGGCATGGATGGTGAAAGTGGAACCCTCAAAATGCTAAGGACAAAGGATTGGCTCAAGCTCAAAAGCTCAAGACTCTTCATTTTACATTTTAGTGACCCAAGATCACATTGAGTCCATAGGAAAAGCCAATACTATCAAGGAGGATGAGGTGTTGCTTAATGAGCCTTTTGCTTCATGTGCTTAATGATATGCTCCAAAACCCTCAGCTACTTTCTCATATCCACTCTTGACCTAAACCCAAAGCCAAACTCGGACCTACCGATTCTTCCTATCCGGCGCCACCGAGTTTCATTTGTCATAGCCACTGCCAAACCCTAAGCAAATCGGTTCTACCGATAGGGATCTCGGTCTCACCGAGATGGGATTGCAATTTCTCTGTTTCCTTTTTGTAACTTTTCGGTCTCACCGAAAGAGCGGATCGGTCCCACCGAGATTGCAATGTAAACTCTCTGTTTCCTTTTTGTAACTTTTCGGTCTCACCGAAAGAGCAAATCGGTCCCACCGAGTTTACCTGACCAACTCTCTGGTTAGCTTATTACCAAATCGGTCTCACCGAGTTTGTGTAATCAGTCTCACCGATATTACGTTAAGCCCTAACCCTAACCATATCGGTCCTACCGAGTTGCATGTCAGTCCCACCGAAAATCACTAACGGTCACTAGGTTTACTATTTCGGTCCGACCGAGTTTGTTGATTTGGTCCCACCGAGATTGGTAAATTGTGTGTAACGGTTGGATTTTTGTGGAGGCTATATATACCCCTCCACCTCATCTTCACTCGTGGAGAGAGCCATCAGAACACATCTACACTTCCAACTCATACGTTCTGAGAGAGAACCACCTACTCATGTGTTGAGACCAAGATATTCCATTCCTACCATATGAATCTTGATCTCTAGCCTTCCCCAAGTTGCTTTCCACTCAAATCTTCTTTCCACCAAATCCAAATCCTGTGAGAGAGAGTGTTGGGGAGACTATCATTTGAAGCACAAGAGCAAGGAGTTCATCATCAACACACCATTTGTTACTTCTTGGAGAGTGGTGTCTCCTAGATTGGCTAGGTGTCACTTGGGTGCCTCCGACAAGATTGTGGAGTTGAACCAAGGAGTTTGTAAGGGCAAGGAGATTGCCTACTTCGTGAAGATCTACCACTAGTGAGGGAAGTCCTTCATGAAGGAAACATGCCCTAGAGGCAATAATAAAGTTATTATTTATTTCCTCATATATCATGATAAAAGTTTATTATTCATGCTAGAATTGTATTAGCCGGAAACATAATACATGTGTGAATAAACAAATAGAGTGTCACTAGTATGCCTCTACTTGACTAGCTCATTAATCAAAGATGGTTATGTTTCCTAACCATGAACAAAGAGTTGTTATTTGATTAACGAGGTCACATCATTAGTTGAATGATCTGATTGACATGACCCATTCCATTAGCTTAGCACCCGATCGTTTAGTATGTTGCTATTGCTTTCTTCATGACTTATACATGTTCCTATGACTATGAGATTATGCAACTCCCGTTTACCGGAGGAACACTTTGTGTGCTACCAAACGTCACAACATAACTGGGTGATTATAAAGGTGCTCTACATGTGTCTCCAAAGGTACTTGTTGGGTTGGCGTATTTCGAGATTAGGATTTGTCACTCCGATAGTCGAAGAGGTATCTCTGGGCCCTCTCGGTAATGCACATCACATAAGCCTTGCAAGCATTGCAACTAATATGTTAGTTGTGAGATGATGTATTACGGAATGAGTAAAGAGACTTGCCGGCAACGAGATTGAACTAGGTATTGGATACCGATGATCGAATCTCGGGCAAGTAACATACCAATGACAAAGGGAACAACGTATGTTGTTATGCGGTCTGACCAATAAAGATCTTCGTAGAATATGTAGGAGCCAATATGGGCATCCAGGTCCCGCTATTGGTTATTGACCGGAGACGTGTCTCGGTCATGTCTACATTGTTCTCGAACCGAAGGGTCCGCACGCTTAACGTTACAATGACAGTTATTATGAGTTTATACATTTTGATGTACCGAAGGTAGTTCGGAGTCCCGGATGTGATCACGGACATGACGAGGAGTCTCGAAATGGTCGAGACATAAAGATCGATATATTGGAAGCCTATATTTGGACATCGGAATCGTTCCGGGTGAAATCGGCATTTTATCGGAGTACCGAGGGGTTACCGGAACCCCCCGGGGGGTTAATGGGCCTTCATGGGCCATAAGGGAGAAGAGAGGGGCCGGCCAGGGCAGGCCGCGCGCCCCCTCCCCCCCTAGTCCGAATAGGACAAGGAAGGGGGGCGCCCCCTTTTCCTCTTCTCATTCCCCCTTTCTTTCTCCAACAAGGCAAGAGAGGGGGGGAGTCCTACTCCCGGTGGGAGTAGGACTCCTCCAGGCGCACCCCTTAGGGCCGGCCGCACCTCCCCCTCCCTCCTTTATATACGGGGGCAAGGGGGCACCCTAGAACACACAAGTTGATCTTCGTGATCGTTCCTTAGCCGTGTGCGGTGCCCCCTTCCACCATATTCCACCTCGGTCATATCGTTGCAGTGCTTAGGCGAAGCCCTGCGTCGGTAGAACATCATCATCGTCATCACGCCATCGTGCTGACGGAACTCATCCCCGAAGCTTTGCTGGATCAGAGCCCGGGGAGCGTTATCGAGCTGAACGTGTGCTAAGAACTGGGAGGTGCCGGAGTAACGGTGCTTGGATCGGTTGGACCGGGAAGACGTACGACTACTTCCTCTATGTTGCGTCAACGCTTCCGCTTCGGTCTACGAGGGTACGTAGACAACACTCTCCCCTCTCATTGCTATGCATCACCATGATCTTGTGTGTGCTTAGGAATTTTTTTGAAATTACTACGTTCCCCAACAGTGGCATCCGAGCCAGGTTTTTATGGTTTGATGTTATTTGCACGAGTAGAACACAAGTGAGTTGTGGGTGATATAAGTCATACTGCCTACCAGCATGTCATACTTTGGTTCGGCGGTATTGTTGGATGAAGCGGCCCGGACCGACATTACGCGTACGCTTACGCGAGACTGGTTCTACCGCCGTGCTTTGCACACAGGTGGCTGGCGGGTGTCAGTTTATCCAACTTTAGTTGAACCGAGTGTGGCTACGCCCGGTCCTTGCGAAGGTTAAAACGGCATCAACTTGAGAAACTATCGTTGTGGTTTTGATGCGTAGGTGAGATTGGTTCTTGCTTAAGCCCATAGCAGCCACGTAAAACTTGCAACAAACAAAGTAGAGGACGTCTAACTTGTTTTTGCAGGGCATGTTGTGATGTGATATGGTCAAGGCATGATGCTAAATTTTATTGTATGAGATGATCATGTTTTGTAACTGAGTTATCGGCAACTGGCAGGAGCCATATGATTGTCGTTTTATTGTATGCAATGCAATCGCCATGTAATGCTTTACTTTATCACTAAGCGGTAGCGATAGTCGTAGAAGCATAAGATTGGCGAGACGACAATGAGGCTACGATGGAGATCAAGGTGTCGCGCCGGTGACGATGGTGATCATGACGGTGCTTCGGAGATGGAGATCACAAGCACAAGATGATGCTAGCCATATCATATCACTTATATTGTTTATCTTTTTTATGCATCTTATCTTGCTTTGATTGACGGTAGCATTATAAGATGATCTCTCACTAAATTATCAAGAAGTGTTCTCCCTGAGTATGCACCGTTGCCAAAGTTCATCGTGCCCAGACACCACGTGATGATCGGGTGTGATAAGCTCTACGTCCATCTACAATGGGTGCAAGCCAGTTTTGCACACGCAGAATACTCGGGTTATACTTGACGAGCCTAGCATATGCAGATATGGCCTTGGAACACGGAGACCGAAAGGTCGAGCGTGAATCATATAGTAGATATGATCAACATAATGATGTTCACCATTGAAGACTAATCCATTTCATGTGATGATCGGTTATGGTTTAGTTGATTTGGATCACGTGATCACTTAGAAGATTAGAGGGATGTCTATCTAAGTGGGAGTTCTTAAGTAATATGATTAATTGAACTTAAATTTATCATGAACTTAGTCCCTGATAGTATCTTGCTTGTTTATGTTGATTGTAGATAGATGGCCCGTGCTGTTGTTCCGTTGAATTTTAATGCGTTCCTTGAGAAAGCAAAGTTGAAAGATGATGGTAGCAATTACACGGACTGGGTCCGTAACTTGAGGATTATCCTCATTGCTGCACAGAAGAGTTACGTCCTGGAAGCACCGCTGGGTGCCAGGCCTGCTGCTGATGCAACTGACGACGTTAAGAACGTCTGGCAGAGCAAAGCTGATGACTACTCGATAGTTCAATGTGTCATGCTTTACGGATTAGAACCGGGACTTCAACGACGTTTTGAACGTCATGGGGCATATGAGATGTTCCAAGAGTTGAAGTTAATATTCCAACAGAATGCCCGGATTGAGAGATATGAAGTCTCCAATAAGTTCTATAGCTGCAAGATGGAGGAGAATAGTTCTGTCAGTGAGCATATACTCAAAATGTCTGGGTATTGTAATCACTTGATTCAACTGGGAGTTAATCTTCCGGATGATTGCATCATTGAAAGAATTCTCCAATCACTTCCACCAAGCTACAAAGGCTTCGTGATGAACTATAATATGCAAGGGATGGATAAGACGATTCCCGAGCTCTTCGCAATGCTAAAGGCTGCGGAGGTAGAAATCAAGAAGGAGCATCAAGTGTTGATGGTCAACAAGACCACTAGTTTCAAGAAAAAGGGCAAAGTTTCTGCTCAAGAGAAGAAACCCAAGTCTGGACCTAAGCTTGAAACTGAGTGCTTCTACTGCAAGCAGACTGGTCACTGGAAGCGGAACTGCCCCAAGTATTTGGCGGATAAGAAGGATGGCAAGGTGAACAAAGGTATATATGATATACATGTTATTGATGTGTACCTTACTAGAGCTCGCAGTAGCACCTGGGTATTTGATACTGGTTTTGTTAATAATATTTGCAAATCGAAACAGGGACTACGGATTAAGCGAACACTGGCAAAGGACGAGGTGACGATGCGTGTGGGAAATGGTTCCAAAGTCGATGTGATCGCGGTCGGCACGCTACCTCTACATCTACCTTCGAGATTAGTATTAGACCTAAATAATTGTTATTTGGTGCCAGCGTTGAGCATGAACATTATATCTGGATCTTGTTTGATGCGAGACGGTTATTCATTTAAATCAGAGAATAATGGTTGTTCTATTTATATGAGTAATATCTTTTATGGTCATGCACCCTTGAAGAGTGGTCTATTTTTGATGAATCTCGATAGTAGTGATACACATATTCATAATGTTGAAGCCAAAAGATGCAGAGTTGATAATGATAGTGCAACTTATTTGTGGCACTGCCGTTTAGGTCATATCGGTGTAAAGCGCATGAAGAAACTCCATACTGATGGACTTTTGGAACCACTTGATTATGAATCACTTCGTACTTGCAAACCGTGCCTCATGGGCAAGATGACTAAAACACCATTCTCCGGTACTATGGAGAGAGCAACAGATTTGTTGGAAATCATACATGCAGATGTATGTGGTCCGATGAATATTGAAGCTCGTGGCGGATATCGTTATTCTCACCTTCACAGATGATTTAAGCAGATATGGGTATATCTACTTAATGAAACACAAGTCTGAAACATTTGAAAAGTTCAAAGAATTTCAAAGTGAAGTTGAAAATCATCGTAACAAGAAAATAAAGTTTCTACGATCTGATCATGGAGGAGAATATTTGAGTTACGAGTTTGGTCTACATTTGAAACAATGCGGAATAGTTTCGCAACTCACGCCTCCCGGAACACCACAACATAGTGGTGTGTCCGAACATAGTAATCGTACTTTACTTGATATGGTGCGATCTATGATGTCTCTTACAGATTCACCGCTATCGTTTTGGGGTTATGCTTTAGAGACGGCCGCATTCACGTTAAATAGAGCACCATCAAAATCCGTTGAGACGACGTCAAGAAACCAAAGTTGTCGTTTCTTAAAGTTTGGGGCTGCGATGCTTATGTGAAAAAGCTTCAACCTGATAAGCTCGAACCCAAATCGGAGAAATGTGTCTTCATAGGATACCCAAAGGAAACTGTTGGGTACACCTTCTATCACAGATCCGAAGGCAAGACATTCGTTGCTAAAAATGGATCCTTTCTAGAGAAGGAGTTTCTCTCGAAAGAAGTGAGTGGGAGGAAAGTACAACTTGATGAGGTAACTATACCTGCTCCCTTATTGGGAAATAGCACATCACAGGAACCAGTTTCTGTGACGTCTAAACCAATTAGTGAGGAAGTTAATGATGATGATCATGCAACTTCAGATCGACTTACTACAGAACCTCGTAGATCAACCAGAGTAAGATCCGCACCAGAGTGGTACGGCAATCCTGTTCTGGAAATCATGCTACTAGATCATGGTGAACCTACGAACTATGAAGAAGCGATGGTGAGCCCAGATTCCACAAAATGGCTTGAAGCCATGAAATCTGAGATGGGATCCATGTATGAGAACAAAGTGTGGACTTTGGTTGACTTGCCCGATGGTCGGCAAGCAATTGAGAATAAATGGATCTTCAAGAAGAAGACTGACGCTGACGGTAATGTTACTGTCTACAAAGCTCGACTTGTCGCAAAAGGTTTTCGACAAGTTCAAGGGATTGACTACGATGAGACCTTCTCACCCGTAGCGATGCTTAAGTCTGTCCGAATCATGTTAGCAATTGCCGCATTTTATGATTATGAAATTTGGCAGATGGATGTAAAAACTGCATTCCTGAATGGATTTCTGGAAGAAGAGTTGTATATGATGCAACCAGAAGGTTTTATCGATCCAAAGGGAGCTAACAAAGTGTGCAAGGTCCAGCGATCCATTTATGGACTGGTGCAAGCCTCTCGGAGTTGGAATAAACACTTTGATAGTGTGATCAAAGCATTTGGGTTTGTACAGACTTTTGGAGAAGCATGTATTTACAAGAAAGTGAGTGGGAGCTCTGTAGCATTTTTGATATTATATGTGAATGACATATTACTAATCGGAAATGATATAGAATTTCTGGATAGCATAAAGGGATACTTGAACAAGAATTTTTCAATCAAAGACCTCGGTGAAGCTGCTTACATATTGGGCATCAAGATCTATAGAGATAGATCAAGACGCTTAATTGGACTTTCACAAAGCACATACCTTGACAAAGTTTTGAAGAAGTTCAAAATGGATCAAGCAAAGAAAGGATTCTTGCCTGTACTACAAGGTGTGAAGTTGAGTAAGACTCAATGCCCGACCACTGCAGAAGATAGAGAGAAAATGAAAGATGTTCCCTATGCTTCAGCCATAGGCTCTATCATGTATGCAATGCTGTGTACCAGACCTGATGTGTGTCTTGCTATAAGTTTAGCAGGGAGGTACCAAAGTAATCCAGGAGTGGATCACTGGACAGCGGTCAAGAACATCCTGAAGTACCTGAAAAGGACTAAGGATATGTTTCTCGTATATGGAGGTGACAAAGAGCTCATCGTAAACGATTACGTTGATGCAAGCTTTGACACTGATCCGGACGATTCTAAATCGCAAACCGGATATGTGTTTACATTAAACGGTGGAGTTGTCAGTTGGTGCAGTTCTAAACAAAGCGTCGTGGCGGGATCTACATGTGAAGCGGAGTACATAGCTGCTTCGGAAGCAGGAAATGAAGGAGTCTGGATGAAGGAGTTCATATCCGATCTAGGTGTCATACCTAGTGCATCGGGTCCAATGAAAATCTTTTGTGACAATACTGGTGCAATTGCCTTGGCAAAGGAATCCAGATTTCACAAGAGAACCAAGCACATCAAGAGACGCTTCAATTCCATCTGGGATCTAGTCCAGGTGGGAGACATAGAGATTTGCAAGATACATACAGATCTGAATGTAGCTGACCCGTTGACTAAGCCTCTTCCACGAGCAAAACATGATCAGCACCAAAACTCCATGGGTGTTAGAATCATTACTGTGTAATCTAGATTATTGACTCTAGTGCAAGTGGGAGACTGAAGGAAATATGCCCTAGAGGCAATAATAAAGTTATTATTTATTTCCTCATATATCATGATAAATGTTTATTATTCATGCTAGAATTGTATTAGCCGGAAACATAATACATGTGTGAATATATAAACAAATAGAGTGTCACTAGTACGCCCCTACTTGACTAGCTCGTTAATCAAAGATGGTTATGTTTCCTAACCATGAACAAAGAGTTGTTATTTGATTAACGAGGTCACATCATTAGTTGAATGATCTGATTGACATGATCCATTCCATTAGCTTAGCACCCGATCGTTTAGTATGTTGCTATTGCTTTCTTCATGACTTATACATGTTCCTATGACTATGAGTTTATGCAACTCCCGTTTACCGGAGGAACACTTTGTGTGCTACCAAACGTCACAATGTAACTGGATGATTATAAAGGTGCTCTACAGGTGTCTCCAAAGGTACTTGTTGGGTTGGCGTATTTCGAGATTAGGATTTGTCACTCCGATAGTCGGAGAGGTATCTCTGGGCCCTCTCGGTAATGCACATCACATAAGCCTTGCAAGCATTGCAACTAATATGTTAGTTGTGGATGATGTATTACGGAACGAGTAAAGAGACTTGCCGGCAACGAGATTGAACTAGGTATTGGATACCGATGATCGAATCTCGGGCAAGTAACATACCGATGACAAAGGGAACAACGTATGTTGTTATGCGGTCTGACCGATAAAGATCTTCGTAGAATATGTAGGAGCCAATATGGGCATCCAGGTCCCGCTATTGGTTATTGACCGGAGACGTGTCTCGGTCATGTCTACATTGTTCTCAAACCGTAGGGTCCGCGCGCTTAACGTTACGATGACAGTTATTATGAGTTTATACATTTTGATGTATCGAAGGTAGTTCGGAGTCCCGGATGTGATCACGGACATGACGAGGAGTCTCGAAATGGTCGAGACATAAAGATCGATATATTGGAAGCCTATATTTGGACATCGAAATCGTTCCGGGTGAAATCGGCATTTTATCGGAGTACCGAGGGGTTACCGGAACCCCCCGGGGGGTTAATGGGCCTTCATGGGCCATAAGGGAGAAGAGAGGGGCCGGCCAGGGCAGGCCGCGCGCCCCCTCCCCCCTAGTCCGAATAGGACAAGGAAGGGGGGGCGCCCCCCTTTCCTCTTCTCCTTCCCCCTTTCCTTCTCCAACAAGGCAAGAGAGGGGGGGAGTCCTACTCCCGGTGGGAGTAGGACTCCTCCAGGCGCACCCCTTAGGGCCGGCCGCACCTCCCCTTCCCTCCTTTATATACGGGGGCAAGGGGGCACCCTAGAACACACAAGTTGATCTTCGCGATTGTTCCTTAGCCGTGTGCGGTGCCCCCTTCCACCATATTCCACCTCGGTCATATCGTTGCAGTGCTTAGGCGAAGCCCTGCGTCGGTAGAACATCATCATCGTCATCATGCCGTCGTGCTGAAGGAACTCATCCCCGAAGCTTTGCTGGATCGGAGCCCGGGGAGCGTCATCGAGCTGAACGTGTGCTAAGAACTCGGAGGTGCCGGAGTAACGGTGCTTGGATCGGTTGGACCGGGAAGACGTACGACTACTTCCTCTATGTTGCGTCAACGCTTCCGCTTCGGTCTACGAGGGTACGTAGACAACACTCTCCCCTCTCGTTGCTATGCATCACCATGATCTTGTGTGTGCGTAGGAATTTTTTTGAAATTACTACGTTCCCCAACACTTCGTGGGCGATGGCCATGGTGGGATAGACAAGGTTGCTTCTTCGTGGACCCTTCGTGGGTGGAGCCCTCCGTGGACTCGCGCAACCGTTACCCTTCGTGGGTTGAAGTCTCCATCAACGTGGATGTAGGATAGCACCACCTATCTGAACCACGGGAAAAACATCCGTATCTCCAATTGCGTTTGAATTCTCCAAACCCTGCCCTTTACATTCTTGCAAGTTGCATGCTTTACTTTCCGCTGCCTATGTACTCTTTGCATGCTTGCTTGAATTGTGTGATGATTGCTTGACTTGTCCTAAAGTAGCTAAAATCTGCCAAGAACTAAAATTGGGAAAAGGTTAAGTTTTTATTTGGTCAAGTAGTCTAATCACCCCCCCTCTAGACATACTTTAGATCCTACACCTATGGGTCTATAGTTAGTAGCTAGATGGCTTCCTCTCTCTCTCTTTTGATTCTCAATACAATGGTCTCTTGGAGATCTATTTGATGTAAAACTTTTTGCGGTGTGTTTGTGGGGATCCGATGAACTTTGATTTATGATCAGATCTATTTATCCATGAAAGTTATTTGAGTTTCTTTGATCTCTTATATGCATGATTACTTATAGTCTCATATTTCTTCTTCGAATCTTTGGTTTAGTTAGGCCAACAAGATCGATTTTTCTTGCCATGGGAAGAGCTGCCTTGTGATGGGTTTGGTCATGCGGTGTTCTTTCCCAGTGATAGAAGGGGCATCAAGACACGTATTGATTGTTGCTATTAAGGATAAGAAGATGGTGTCTATTCCTACATGAATAGATGTTGTCTACATCATGTGATCATTCTTATTGCATTACTCCGTTTCTTCATAAACTTAATACACTAGATGCATGCTGGATAGCGGTCAATGTGTGGAGTAATAGTAGTGGATGCAGCTAGGAGTCGGTCTACTAATCTTGTACGTGATACCTATATAATGATCATTGCCTGGATATCGTCATAATTATTTAAATTTCTATTAATTGCCCAACAAAAATTTGTTTACCCGTCGTATACTATTTTTCTCGAGAGAAGCCACTAGTAAAATCTACGTCCCTCAGGTCCATTCTTTATCATATTTGCTTTGAGATCTATTTTTATTTGCTTTTGTTTTCAGATCTATTATTCTAGAAACCCAAAAATACCTTGCTGCACTTATTTATTTATTTATTTTATTTTGATTTATCGGGAGATCTATTTATCCAAAATCATACAAACCAGTTTATCTTTTACCCGAGAGGGATTGACAACGCCTCTTACGCGTCGGGTTGCAAGTATTTGTTCTTTGTGTGCAGGTACCGTTTACATAGTGTTGCTTGGTTCTCCTATTGGTTCGATAACCTTGGTTTCATAACTGAGGAAAATACCTACTGTAGTTGTGATGCGTCATCCCTTCCTCTTCGGGGAAATACTGACGCGCACACGTGCCATCAAGAAAGAATTTGTGGCGCCGTTGCCGGGGAGATATCATCAGCATCTATTTGGTTCCTAATAAAAATTCTCATCTCCTTGCAAATACATTATTTGCAATTTGCCTCTCGTTTTTATCTCCCACACTTCACAAAAATTTGCCGTTTTATTCGCTCTCTTTTTCGTTTCCCTTTTTCTCGTTCGATCTTTTATTTGCTTGTGTTACCATGTGGCTTCTATTGCTTGCATCTTTGCTTGCTAAAAATCTATTGATATGGATCCTCATGCACTTGATAATATTTTCAAAATATCCAATTATGATGAACCAATTGCTAGTGAATTGAGTTCACTAGATTATCTTTATGAAGTTTTGCTTGAGATTTATGAATCTAAAAATTGTGATGAAGTGTTAAACGAAGAAATTTATAAAGTGATTCATGGTAGCTCCTTCAATGAAAAGAATGATTGCAATGATGTTATTATGAATTATATTAATGCCAATTGTGTTAGTGATATGTAAAACCCCAAGCTTGGGGATGCTTGTTTTGCTATGTCCACTACTTATTGCAATGATCATGATTGGGGTGATAATGATTATTATGATCTTGAAGTTTTATTTAAACCTCATGCGGAATATGCTTGCGATAATAGCAAAAGTGGGTTTGGAAGAGTGTCAACTTTAGCTAAAAATAATATCACTATTTTGGAAGAGTGTCAACTTTGCATGCATGTGGATCATGAAGAGAAAATTTATATTGTTGAATTTTATTATGATCCTACATGTAATTGTTACGAGAGAGGAAAATATGGTTGTAGAAATTCTCATGTTACTAAATTATCTCTCATTATGTTGAGATTGCTATTGTTTCCTTCTTCTTCCTTGCACATGCTAGTTTTTGCTTGCCATGATAATTTGTTTACTTATAAAATGCCTATGCATAGGAAGTATGTTAGACTTAAATGTGTTTTTCACATGCTACATGATGCTCTCTTCGTGTTTCAATTATTATCTTTCATGTGAGCATCAATAAATTCTTATGCCTAGCTAGGGGCATAAAACGATGGCGCTTGTTGGGAGGCAACCTAATGAATAAATTTTACTTTTGTCTTTTTCTTCCTGTTCTTGAGTATTTGCACAATTATTCTACTGTTATTATTGTATTTTTATGTTTTAATTAGTGTTTGGGCCAAGCAAAGCCTTTGGGATCATGTTGGGAGATAGTTGATTTGATCTTGCTAGAAAACAAAAACTTTTGCGTCCAGTAAAATAATTTTGAAAAATTACAGAAGCGGCGAAAAATTCTGAGATTTTTGCACAAGATTTATATACAAATTGCCTATGTTTTCCTAATTGTTCAGAATTTTTGGAGTTACAGAAGTTTTCAAAGTTTTCAGATTGCTACAGACTGTTCTGTTTTTGACAGATTCTACTTTCGTTGCATTGTGTGCTTATTTTGATGAATCTATGGGTTGTATCGGGGGGGGGGGGGGGTATGAGCCATAGCAAAGTTGGAATGAAGTATATATAATGGAATAATAGAAGATGAATGGGTTTGCAATAGTACTTAGAGTGGTGATTTGCTTTCTTATACTAACGAATGTCACGAAGGTTTTGTTAAGTTTTGTGTGATTGAAGTTTTTAAGTTTTGGGTGAGATCACGACGGATGAAGGAATAAGGAGTAAGAAAAGCCTAAGCTTGGGGATGCCCCATGGCACCCCAAGATAATATTCAAGGAGAAACAAGCAACTAAGCTTGGGGATGCCCCGAGTGGCATCCCCTCTTTCTTCTAATGACCATCGGTATTTTACTTGGAGCTTTATTTTTATTCGTCACATATCTTGAGTTTTGCTTGGAGAGTCTTGTATTACATGAGTCTTTGTTTGTTTTGATTTTTAGTTTGTCAAGTATCCTTGCTGGACACACCTATTTGAGAGAGCCAAAGTTATGTTCTGATTTAATAGAATTGCTCTATGCGCTTCGCTTAAACTTTTTGAGCTATGGAATTGCTCTAGTGCTTCACTTATATCTTTTTGGGCATGGCGTGCTTTAATATTTTTGAAGAAATGCTCTCATGCTTCACTTGGATTTGTTCGAGAGTTAGTAAATTTTTGAAGAAATTCTCTCATGCTTCACTTATATTATTTTGAGAGACGGAAAATTTTATACTCATGTTCTTCACTTAGATTTGTTTGAGTTTGCCAAAAGCAATTGCAATGAAGCTAGTCCCAAAGTGATAGATATTCAAGAGGGATATAATAAAAACTTTCATGAAGATCATTGGACAAAATAAACTTGATTCTTTGTAATAGTTTTGAGATATGATGATGGTGATATGTGAGTCATGTTGGTGAGTAATTGTGCTTTAGTAAGAATATCGGTGTTAAGGTTTGTGATTTTCTATGCAAGCACGAAAGTCAATAGTTGTGCAATGAAATTACATCCTACTTGTGGTGCATTATTCGGTGTTAGTTATGCTTAATGCTCGCTTACGTGATTTTTTTGTTTCTTGGTTGGATGCTTCTCAATCATTTTGCTAGCCTTCACTTGTACTAAGTAGGAATAGTACTTGTGCATCCAAAATCCTTAAACCCAGTTTTGCCATATGAGTCCATCATACCTACCTATATGCGACATTCCCGTGCCGTTCTAAGCAAATCTGTATGTGTCATCTCTAATTTTCAGAATAAGTTGTTTAGTGAGGCCAACTAGATCGATTTAGGCCACCTCGTATTTCTTCTTCGAATCTTTGGTTTAGTTAGGACAACTAGATCGATTTTTCTTGCCATGAGAAGAGGTGCTTTGTGATGGGTTCGGTCGTGCGGTGTTCTTTCACAGTGACAGAAGGGGCAGCAAGACACGTATTGATCGTTGCTATTAAGGATAACAAGATGGTGTCTATTCCTACATGAATAGATCTTGTCTACATCATGTCATTGTTCTTATTGCATTACTCTGTTTCTCCATGAACTTAATACACTAGATGCATGCTGGATAGCGGTCGATGTGTGGAGTAATAGTAGTAGATGCAGGAAGGAGTCGGTCTATTAATCTTGTACGTGATGTCTATATAATGATCATTGCCTGGATATCGTCATAATTATTTGAAGTTCTATCAATTTCCCAACAGTAATTTGTTTACATGCTGGATGCTATTTTTCTCGAGAGAAGCCACTAGTGAAATCTATGGCCCCCAGGTCTATTCTTTATCATATTTGCTTTGAGGTCTATTTTTATTTGCTTTTGATCTATTATTCTAAAAACCCAAAAATACCTTGCTGCACTTTTTTCTTTATTTAATTTATTTTGTTTTATCGTGAGATCTATTTATTCAAAACCATACAAACCAATCTATCATTTACCCGAGAGGGATTGACAACCCCTCTTACGCGCCGGGTTGCAAGTATTTGTTCTTTGTGTGCAGGTACCGTTTACATAGTGTTGCTTGGTTCTCCCACTGGTTCGATAAACTTGGTTTCATAACTGAGGGAAATACCTAGCGTAGATGTGCTGCATCATGCCTTCCTCTTCGAGGAAATACTGACGCGATCCAGACCAAGGAAAAGCCCTCTCAATCTTGTTGAGGTTTTGCAAAGAGCTCGGTGGAACCACGAGAGGCGTGATGGAGTACACTGCTTGAGAGAAGATGACCGATTTAACAAGAGTTGTGCGCCTGATAGTGGTGATGTTTTGCCCCTCCCAAGTGACCAATTTTCCCGCCGCTTTTTCTTCAAGTTATTGGAAGTCGACCTTCTTAAGTTGCCACACAGAGAGTGGGAGACCCAAATATTTCATAGGGAATGAAGCTCTAGTTGCCGGCATGCCATGAAGGATGTGTCCCAGGTTGAGATGATTGCATCAAATGGGCACCACCGAGCTCTTATGGAAGTTTGTACACATGCCGGTGACCTCTTCGAAGCCCTTGAGGATGGCCGAGAAGTTTATAATATCCCTTTTAATAGGGGTCAGGAATACTGCCTCATCATCCGCATAGAGCGAGGTTCTCATCGTGGCACCCCGGCCACGAATCTTGTGAAGGATGCCTTTACGGGTGGCCAGGTCGAGGACATGTTGAAGGGGGTCAACTGCAAGGACGAAAAGTAGGGGAGGCATCGGATCCCTTTGCCCCCATGTTTGATGGGCTGGCCAGGTAACCGGTTGAGAAGAATGCACGAGGATGATGAGGAAAACACGTTGCCACCCACGTCCGGAACTTGTTTGGGAATCCCTTACGTTGCAACAGATCAAGGACATATTCCCACTTGACCGAGTCAAAAACCTTTTTTTATGTCGAGCTTGAAGAGTAAGGCGGGGGTCTTGCATTTGTGAAGCCGGCGGGCAAAGTTCCAAACATACACAAAGTTGTCATGAATGCTTCTCCTTTTTATGAACGCACTCTGGGTGTTGGAAACAAGCGCATCCATGTGAGGGGCAAGCCTTAAAGAGAGGACCTTCGCAATGATTTTGGCAACGACGTAGCTGAGGCTAATGGGCATGTAGTCGGAAATGCCTTCCGCACCTTCCTTTTTTGGTAATAGCACGACATTTGCGGAGTTTAGCCATTGAAGATTGGGGCTGTTGAGGGAGTCAAAACTCTGGATGCCCTTCATGATATCACGCTTGATAAAACCCCAACGCTTCTTGGAAAAGATGCCAGTGAAGCCATCCGGTCCGAGAGCCTTGTCATTAGGCATTTCCTTGATTGCGTTCCAAACCTCGTCCTCGGTCATGGGCGCATCAAGGTCATGTAGGTCATGTTGCTCACAAGGGAGCTCATCCCAATTAAAATCCTTGTTGCTCGAGGCCCCTCTTCCCATAACCTCGGTGAAGTGGTGAAGTACAATCTTCTCTTTTTCCCGTGTTCGGTTATCCAACCATGCGCATGCTTGATCCTATGAATGTGATTTTTTCTTCTCCGTGCATTGATGCGTCGGTTGAAATTTTTTGTGTATACGTCGCCATCTTTCAAGTTTGCAATCCTCACACATCGGCTTTTCCTAGCCCTTTCTAGCAACACCATGCTGACCACTCTCCACTTAAGGCGGGAGCGGAGGTCGATCTTGTCGGGGGGGAGTGGACGCGATTCTTGCGCAATGTCAAGGCAAAGAATGACGAGCAGAGCCGCATGAAGGTGAACTTTTGCCTTCGAGAAGAGCTTCTTACTCCACTCGGTGTCAAGGCAAAGAATGACGAGCAGAGCTCCATGAAGGTGAACTTTTACCTTCGAGAAGAGCTTCTTACTCCCCTCGGTGAGATGGAGCGCGGTTTTCTTCAACTTGTGATGCAAGACTTGAGCCCTAGGTGAACTTTTGCCTTC
The DNA here is from genome assembly GCA_032464435.1 of Aegilops umbellulata. Taxonomy (NCBI): domain Eukaryota; kingdom Viridiplantae; phylum Streptophyta; class Magnoliopsida; order Poales; family Poaceae; genus Aegilops; species Aegilops umbellulata. The sequence continues at coordinate 333,800,599 of CP136054.1, read as the reverse complement.
GAGAAGAGCTTCTTACTCCACTTAGTGAGACGGAGCACAGTTTTCTTCAACTTGTGGTGCATGACTTGAAAGGGCTCTGAATTGTTCGCTCTATCATTCCATGCCTTCCGCGCCACATCAATAAACCCGGGCATTGAGACCCACAAGCTCTCAAACTTGAAAGACCACGGCCCCTTGTCACCGGCGAGCAGGTGAGGGCAGTGGTCAAAGAGGGATGACGACAAGGCATGTAGAACATGTGTATCGGATGTTGTATCCCATTCAACATTACAAAAGGAGTCTAGCCTGCATAGAGTCGGGTTCACCCTCTCATTACTCCAGGTGAAACGTCTATTTTGAAGATGAATCTCTTTGAGTTCACAGGACTGCAAAGCGGCACGGAAACCGGTTAATTCTGCTCCGGTTGATGTTTCTTTTGTTCTTGTCCCTAGCCCGATAGATCTGGTTGAAGTCTCCGGAGGCCAACCAAGCCACCCCAGGCAGCGGTTGGCTAATCAACTCGGCAAAGAAGGCATCTTTACAAGTAGAGACGGTAAGTCCATAGACAGATGTGGCCTCAAAGCAGACATTTGTTTTGCTGATCCAAACCATGGCTCAGAGACAGTAGGTCGAGGCGACAATGTTCGTCACATCCAGGAGGTTTGCGTCCCACAGCATAAGAATGCCTCCCCTAGGTCCATTTGCCGGCCGTTGCGCAAGAAACAATTGGTGTACAGGCGTTTCACCTTCAGTCGTCAGAGGTTCTCTGCAGGTTTGTCATCGTCGCAGCCGCTAATTTAGCTTGCAAGAGATTGTAGATTCTGTCTAAATATAGAGAATAACAGAAAATGGTGGACTACTGATTTGCCACTTCATGCATCTGTAGAGAGTTTATTTGTGCTGTAGAGAGTTTATTTGTGTGAGGCTCAACCTTCCGGCTGATTAGCTATTTGGCTTGACCTGACCGCCGGTTGGAGCAGCGAACCCCGGGCAACCCAATGTAGAGCTCCGTCTCCACGTCCTCATCGCTTGGTACCGGTTCCTGCTCTGGTGCCAGCTCGCCACATGGCTGCAGGGGCGTGACGCAGTTCAGGGCAGGAACCACCAGTGACGCCTCAAGGTCACGCTGCTGCAGCGACAAGATCAACGTCAGTGACTTGGTAGAATTCCATACATAATACATGATGGGCGTGAGATTAATTTGCTATGTTCTCTGTCTCTTGCATATAAGATATCAGATACTCCGCAGTTTTACTTGCAAACAAAGTACAAGAAGTCATCACCTTTCCGCGCAAGTCTTCGTTGTCTTTGAGAAGCATCCTCTCCTGAACATAGTACAAGAAGCATGCAGAATTAGTTGGCGTGTGTACTGTGAGTTATTTAGGCTGCTGTAAGATTTTTTTTTAGAAAACAGGCCATAAGTTAATCTGGCCTTTGGGGTTATGCATCAGTTGGGGCCTTGGGGGTATACCTTCTCTTTCAGGTTAGCTATCTGCTGTTCGAGCACCTGGGTCTGATGGCAGTGGAGTGAACACATACACAGATTCAGGTTAGTTTGTGTAAAATTGAGCAGCTCACCTGTTTTATAGCAATTCAAGAGTTTTTGACTAGCCAACCTTCTTTCCTCTGATGGTGCGGAGACTCTTCTCAATATTTACTTCCAGACAGTTCAGTTCTTCAGCAGAGCACCCTCCTAAATTTTCGCCCAAGATCTTTCTGCACCTCATATAATTAAGCATTATTTTTGGCTGTCTACCTACAATCTAGGCTTCAGGAAGTGACAAGATTGCTTACAGCTTCGAAACTTCAAGAGCTTCAAGTTTCTTTGCCAAGCTTACAGTATCGGCTTTGACTTGCTGCAGTTCAGAATCCAGATGATTCAGCATAAGAATGTGTGTCGTCACATTACATGCCATACTATAATGCCCAGAGCTAACGTTTAAGTCCTTATTATACTGGAAACTAATGGGCAGTATATAACTACATATCATGTTTTTGCTATTAGCATGTGTCCATGTCAAATTGCAATAGTGAGCTGGCATAAGTTAGTTGCAACAACAGTGATAGCTCCTGATTTTTAATTGGTTAAATGAAGAATTGCACAATCTTTGCAGGTCATTGGCAAATTAATATACTGATGTAAGATACAAGCAAATTGCATCACTGCTATACTGTGTTATGGCTATATTCTGAAAAAGAAGACCTCAATATATACAAAATGGAGATGTACTATAACTTGATATCACTTGCCAGATATTCACATAATTTTAATGGATTATTCAAGTCTTAATCAACAAAAAAGTTGACATATTAGGATCTTCACCTGTATATCTGGCTGTACTGTCTTGTTATTAACATTATTATCCTTTGTATATGCCTTATAGCGGTCAATCGATTTCTGCAAGCTGAATCACACATACAATAAGAAAACTAAAGTTAGAACTTAAAAATTATTTCTGACAAAAGAAATAAAGATGTTACACATATTTTCTTGAGCGCCAAGAATGCAATCTTTTGTCAGAGGGATCAAGGACATCAAGATAAATGTTGGAAATGGTAAATATTTTTGAAGGACAAATAAAAACGATAATGAGATATTGAATATAAAAGGCCAAGAATGCAGTGTCTTGTCAGAGAGTTCATGAACATCAAGATATGCAAACAATATTGGAAACGATATTTAGTTTTCAAGAAAAAATAAGGTCAATAAGGAGATGCTAAAGAGTGTAACATCTGGCTTAAGCTATCCTTCTTATGACGTGTGTCACTTTCACGTTGATGTTTTAAGCCATACAAATTACTGCATAGTCAACGCTGGTACATGCTAACTCTAAAAATGGTGTTGGTGATTGTCACAACCTAGATTACGGTGGGGATAATCGTGGGATGTTGGAGGACGTGGGGAGAGGCTGTTTGGGCTCTGGCTTATTTCCTAGATACCAGATACTTGGCATAGCTGCTCGCAACTACAGTACGTAGGAAGGAAAGATCCAATCCAAAGCAAAAGAAAAACATAAAAGAAAAAAAGAAAAAAATCCACACAAATCTCGATGTAAAATTAATGATATAGGACTTAGATGTGCAATACTTATAGCACATCTAGATATACTTATGGCACATCTAGATGTGCTTTAGCAAACTGAAAAAGAAACGACCCAAACAGAATCCAAACTAACCAAACTAACAAGACTTGAAGCTCTAGATAACACTAATCTTAGGATTTAGCTCTTGATGATGGTTTGGCAGGTCCTGGACTTTGTAGTGGTGGTAGTGACATAGTTACCGGATTAGAAGAGGCGTCGAACTCCGATCCCCATCGACCTATCCAGATCGGGGTTCGAATTCGCCCCGACCATCCTGTGCTCGCTCGCCGATTCGCCGAATACAAAATCGATCCGAAATAGAGCGCTCATCCCTCTGCCCATCTGTGTACGAGGAACACGCGATGGGGCGGGGGATACTCGTTGGCCGGCGCGAGGCAGCGGCTGAAGCGTCGGTGCTGGAGACCTGCGCACAGATGGGTAGGTACGTTCGGTGGTTCTCGCGGGGTGAGGGGTGGCCAGGAACTCGAAGTTGGAGGAAGAGGTGGCGGACAACGGGAGGCGGCTGTGGCTGTGTCGTGGTGGCGGCCATGGCGCTCCAAGAGCATCAGCCGGACCTGCAAATCCGGTCCCTCAAGTCCGCGGACGCGTTCGCCGCACTGATCGTGCATCTCTCAAATGTTACGCCCCACATTCACATATCGCAAATTTCGATTCTTAAATACATGCACGTTGATCATATAGTAAAAACTGTCCGAAAACAAAGCAAAGCATATCATATTTCAACAAACCGGACATGACAAAATGAAATCAATGTCCGAGCGTGACGGATGGCCTCAGAGCGCTCAGAGGGAAGGGGTGCAGGGATCCAGGCGCGACGGAGGAGACAACTGTTCCGCCACGTCTGAACCTCTCTGCGCCGCCGCCGCCTCCCTCTGTCGCTGCCGGCGTCGCAGCAACTTGCGGGCGACATTCTCCGCCTTGCAAGTCGCCGCCGACGAAATCACGCCTCCGATGGACGAGGCGGACTGTGTCTCCATCGGGGCGATGTGGGTCAGGCTGAACGATATCTCTGGTGGTGGATCAGGACAGGAGGTGAGGATTGGGAGTAAGGGTGGAGGCCGACGAAGGTCCGAGCGCGGGAATGGTTGGAGGGCGGCGTGAGGAGGAAGAGTTTGATGGATTTGGTGCAATTTGGGGTGGGGTCGAGTTGTCGGGTTCGACGTGGTGGGTGTGCCCGCGCGCGTCCCGGCGCCCCCATATCAGCCCATATTTGGGCTGGATATGAGGTGCCGGCCAGTTCAGACGTTTGAGGACCGTTTGAGAGGCCTGTCTGGGTCAAAAAATTATGACTGGACAGTGACTGAACGACCCGCTCAAATGTATAAGGCGGGTTTGAGAGGTCTGGTTGTAGATGATCTAACTACACGTAGCGATAGTGCAGGGGTGCGTCGGGTCTAGGCTAAATCGTGGGCTAGTAGGTCTAGCTTGGCCCAACACGGATAAATCTCACTTTCCCCATTTTTAGTACTCCTCTGTAAGAAAACATATGTACTATCTTCGTCCTGATTTATTTGTTTTCTTAGTATTTTGTGTCAAACTTTGATTTTAGATTTAATTAATAAAATGTTAATGCATGTCTAAAAAATGATATCATTAAAAACTATGTTCAAATACAATAATTTTTTGTAACATACATAAAAATTTTGTTAGTTAAATTTATAATTAAAATTTAATACAAAATACGAAGGGGATCAATGAACCAGGATGAAGGTAATAGTACGATTTAGACATAGGATCTGTCCCCCACCCCCCTCCCGCAAAATATTTTGGACATAAGATCTTCTTTTTATCGAGTTTAGGATCTTCCATTGTTGTTAACTATGTGTTCTGTATAGCTACAGATGTGTTGCCAATCGAAAACCGCGAAATCGCCAAGCCAATCGCTTATTCACGAATCAGAGATGTATAACCCCTAAGAAATCTCATTGTATGAGGTAGCAAATTACGAACCGCGAGTTTGAATCGTGAATGGAGTGAATAACGAATCTGGTAACTATCGCAGTACTTCTTGCCCCACATGGCACTACTCCTCCCTTCAACAAGTAGCTCGTCCTCAAGATTGAAAGTGGTCAACATTAGAATTCTACCATGTTTTCCCAGGAAGCTTCAGAAGCAGCAGCTCCTTCCCAATGACTAGGAGGTGATGGAATGACCCTTCCATGATCTATCGCATATCGAGGAGGTATAGGTTGTGACTCTCCATGGTAAACCTTTAGCTAGGTAACTTGAAACATGTAGTGGAGACAGACCATAGGAACAACTACAATTTGTAAGGCACTGAACCAACTCTAACTCGTCAGAGTTATTTACAGCAGATCCCTCAACAACGTATATCAGCTAGACGGGTAGACTAGAGGGGAACAAAAGACAGGTTACCTAGGTTCAGGCCCTCAAGGTCGAGGCAAAACCCTAGTTCTTGCTCGTGTATATTGATTGATGTGGGTGTACAATGGTGATTGAGGGATTGAGAATAATCTCTAGGTTCTCTCTACCAACTAGCCTAGCCAAACTTATAGGGGATACCGGTGCCTAGGGTTTACAGGATCCTTGTCAGTTAGAGTTACAAAGGAGTCCTCGTAAACGGTGGCCCCCTTGTCATGTACGTGAAGCCTTTCATGTCCTCTCTATTGGGACCATAGGCCAAGACGTTCGTCTAGGCCATAAACCGGCCAAGGGGCCACATAAGAGGCACCCCTGGGCCATAAGACCCGCCAGTAGCCCTTGAACCGGTCTTCGAGCTTGATTAGGTCTGGATTGGAGTCGACCTGGAGGCGCCGTCTCCTGCAAGTTGGTCGGGGTCGTAATCGTTTATGAAGCTCCTCTGGAAGTTGACTTAATTGATTCTTCTATGAGAATAGGTAGTGCATGACAGTCGATCTCCTTTAGCCGTCATGCTCCCTGAATTCGGCTTACCCATCTGAATGGATGGCATAACTTGTCTTGGATTGTTGGTGTAGACCACCAACCTCCTCGGAAATCTCTTCCCACGAAGCTGATTTCCATGGGCCATTTTCCAAGGAACAGTTACCAAAATTTTCAATTGGAGGTTCAACTTTGGAGGAGGACAAGATCAGGCTTTGGTCTAGCTGCTCGAGATAGATAACCTTGGTAGCACTGACCGTTGGTTAACCAGGCGTGCGAAGGACCATGGGCCCCATTAAGGCCATGCCCCATATAGGTCATTACAACTTGACCAGACAGAATGTCTCATGCGCTAGCGTAATTGATGACACACCTTGATTCCTGCATGCCTTAACCATGCGTTAGTGGGAAATGGATGGAGTTCTCTCCCCGCGTGACATGGTGTGCGCACTGCCGTTTCCCCTTCATTAGAGCTTTATGAGGGAAAAATCCTGAAGGGCACAACACGGCCACCTTTCTCTCCGTCTTGTTCTTCTCGTACCCTAGTCTCTATTGTTCTTCTCCAAAGTTCTCCCTCCCTCTCTTTCCCTCTCCATCCATGCGCGCCCAACGACAATCGATGGCTCCTAAGCTGACCAAGGTCCAAACGACAAAGTGCGGAGCCGTGGGCAAGGAGGCCACTGCCGATGGTAATGGGAACCTGAAGGTCATATCCAACATCAAAGGGACCAACATCTCTTTGAGCAAGGGTATCTGCCACCGTCAGGGGTTGCTGACTGTCGCTCACCGATGGTGATGACTGCCTACGGAGAGGTCAAGGAAGTTATCCCAAAATCCATAGGATGACGAGCGGGTATGCTTCATACTATTCCTCATCCGTGGCCTTAGTTTTTCCGGTACATCATTTCTTCTGAGAACTCCTGCATTTCTAGGTGCTTTGGCTTCGCCACCTCACCCCGACCATCGTCCTACACATTGCTTGCTGTAAGAATAAGGTAGCATGTATCAGCGTACATACCTGATGTAATCATAACCTTCCTATCTGCTCCTCCATATCTATTCTTTCCTTTTAAACTAGGATTAGATCTTGGAGGACAAGTATAGGCTGGCAATGTAACTGTATATATGTGCGCCCTCTGGGCCTCTAATGCATGTGATCATATTCTCCTAAACTATCTAGTCTACATGGTATCAGTTTTTCTTTCCTTCCTGTGACTTGGTTCCGCTACACCCCTAGCTGCCGAACCCTAGCATCAGCCACCAGCCCTGCCCGTCGTTGCTGCCATAGCCATGGATTTCGGCGACTTCGCCTCTACTCCCAACCCCTCCCTCGCATCTGGGTCCCAACCCTCCAACCCCTTTGCCGCTAGCTCCGTCAACCCTGCTGCTCCTAGTGCCACCGCCATCCAGCTCATCAACATACGCAACCACGTCACCGTCATCCTTGACTTCGAGGAGTCCAACTTTTGCATGTGGCAAACCTTCTTCAACCTCACTTTTCGCAAGCTTGGTCTTCTCGATCACATTGATGGCTCCATTGACGCTCTTATGGCGCTAGGCGACGTCAAGTGGACCCAGATCGATCAATGTATCGTCTCTTGGCTATACACCACTGCCTCCAAAGATATCCTCGAGATCATCATCCAGCCCTCCGACACCGCCGCCAACGCTTGGACCGTCATCACCGACCTCACTACTAGAAAAAGGGCTATAGATGAAATTGACACTAATGGCGCACCAGACATGTGGTGCGCCATTACTATATACTAATGGTGCACCATGTGTTGGTACGCCATTAGTGTCCAAATACTAATGGCGCACCACATCCACGGTGCGCCATTAGTAAATTTTTTTTTTTAAAATTTTTACAAAACTACTAATGGCGCACCTTGGGAGTGGTGCGTCATTACTAGTTGAACTAGTAATGGCGCACCACATCCACGGTGCGCCATTAGTAAAAAAAAATTGTTTGAAACTTTTTAATTTTTTTTCAAAACTACTAATGGCGCACCGTGGGAGTGGTGCGCCATTACTAGTTGAACTAGTAATGGCGCACCATGCCACGGTGCGCCATTAGTAACTTGGCCACCACTTCCACCGAATGCACCCCCCCCCTGGATCGCCTTTTCAGTTAAAAAAATAAAAGAAAATGATGAAAATGTCAAAAAAATAAAAGAAAATAAGTTTCCCATGTGATATGTGGTCTAGTTGTTGGGAAAATTTGCAAATATGAATTTCTACTTCATTTGCAAAATCTCTCGAGAATTTGTAAAAATGGGCATAACTTTTGCATACTAACTCGGATGAAAAAGTTTTTTATATGAAAAATCATCTACTCGAAAAGTTACATCCAAATTTAACGGGGGGAACCCCGTTAAACATTTGCAAAATCCTCAAAAACCTAAAAGAAAAAAAGAAACGGGGCTTTTAAGATCTGGAGAGGCAAAAAAAATCAAAAAAATTCAAGCTTACTAATGGCGCACCTGCCCATGGTGCGCCATTAGTATCTTCCCGCCTTCAAAATTCAAAATAAGTCAAAAAAATAAAAGAAAAGTTACTAATGGCGCACCTGCCCATGGTGCGCCATTAGTATCTTCCCGCCTTCAAAATTCAAAATAAGTCAAAAAAATAAAAAATAAAAGTTACTAATGACGCACTTGCCCACGGTGCGCCATTAGTATCTTCCCGCCTTCAAAATTCAAAATAAATCAAAAAAAATAAAAAAAAAGTTAGTAATGGCGCACCTGCCAACGATGCGCCATTAGTATGTCGTATATATGGCTGGGCGCACCTCCTCCACTCCACCTCTCCTCCACTCCATCTCCTCCCCTCCACTCCTTCTCATCCTCTCCTTCACTCCATCTTCCCTTCTCTCCTCCACCATACTACCGTCCTCCTCTCCGGCGACCTCCTCCTCCTCCTCTCCGGCGACCTCCTTCTCCTCTCCGGCGACCTCCTCCTCCTCTCCGGCGACCTCCTCCTCCTCTTCGGCGACCTCCTCCTCTCCGGGAACCTCCTCCTCCCTCCTCTCCTCCCCTCCCCTTCCCTCACGGTTTGTCCTCCCTCCTCTCCGGTGAGCTCCTCCTCCCTCCTCTCCTCCCATTTCCTTATGGTTTCTCCTTCCTCCTCTCCGATGCTTCGGTGAACTCCTCTCCGGCGACCTCCTCCTCCTCTCCGGCGATGTAGGCGAGCGCCTCTCCGGTGACCTCCTCCTCCTCCTCTCCGGCGAACTCCTCTTCGGCAAAAGAACACGGCAAAAGAACGTACAAGGTCCAAAAACAGGAACAAAATTTGAAATAATATCGTGCCAAAAAACAAGCAAAAAAAACTAGCAAAAAATGGGTAAAAAAATCACGATCCAGATCCAAATTCAAAATTCAAAAATAGCAATGGCGCACGGTGGGGGTTAGACGGTGCGCCACTACTATTTTCCCGCCTTCAAAATTCAAAAATACTAATGGCGCACCGTGGCCTATACTAATGGCGCACCGGTGGCCTATACTAATGGCGCATCTCGTTGTCGTGCGCCATTAGTATGCCAAAGCACCTGGGTATACATGGCCCTGGGAGGCATACTAATGGCGCACCGTGGCCTATACTAATGGCGCACCAGTGGTGCGCCATTAGTAAAAATTACTAATGGCGTGCTAGTAATGGCGCACCGGTGATGCGCCATTAATGGCCAAATTAGGTGCGCCATTAGTAGCGGTTTTTCTAGTAATGCCTCTTCCGCGACAACCGTCTTCAACGCTCTTGCTTCGCCAAGCGAGACTTCCTCAACCTCGTCCAAGGAGATCTCTCCATGACCGCCTTCGCCAACCGTCTCAAGTGTCTCTCTGACACACTTCGCGACGTGGGCACTCCGGTCACCGACCAGGACATGCTCACCACGTTCATCAACGAGCTGAACGGCGAGTTCGGCCACTCCATCGCCGCCCTCGCCATCAACCCTACGGGACTGACTTTTGCCCGTGCTCGTGGCGCTCTTTTGCAGGAGGAACGACGCCTCACGCGCCATGCACAGCATATCCAGGCGACCGCCCTCGTCGCCAACCGCTTCTCCGGCTCCCCTACGCCCGCACCGCCCGGCTGCCCCGGCGCCTCGCCCAACCGCGCCTGCTCCGCCTGCTGCTGTCTCGGGTAGCCGCGGCCGTGGCAAGGGCCGCAACAAACAGCAGCAACAGCAAGGCCATGGTGCCCCTACCGGCGCCCCTGGCACTCCTGCAGCGCGGGACTCGGCCGCGCCGTTTTGGCCCGTCGGCAGCTATCCGCTGTCCGGCATGTTTCAGGCGTGGCCACCGAACTGGCGTGCTCCGGGCGCCGGTCTTCTTGGCCCACGCCCTGGCGTCTCCACGCCCCAGGCGTACGCTGCCCATATAGGACAGCCGGGCCTTGGTGCTCCAGCGGTCTACAATGGCTATGCTCCAGCGCCTCCGCAGCATCAAGCCCCTGCATGGGATCAAACGCAGCTCCACGCCGCCCTCAATAACCTCTCCTTGCAGCAGGGCGGCGGCGGCGGCGGCTCCAACTGGTTCTTTGACACAGGCGCGACTGCCCACATGGCCAGCAATCCCGGTATCCTCTCTTCTTTCTGTCCTTCTTCCAATCTCTCCTCTGTCATATTCGGAAACGGAGACTCCCTTCCCATTACTCACATCGGCAGTGCCTCTCTCCCTACCTCCTCTTTTCCTATCTCTTTACGTGATGTAGTAGTCACTCCTAATCTGATTAAAAATCTTATTTCAGTTCGTCTTTTAACTCGTACAAATCATGTTAATGTTGAATTTGATGAGCTTGGTTTTTTTGTCAAGGATCGTCGTACCCACACGGTGATTCTCCGATGTAACAGCGATGACGATCTCTATCCGCATGTCGCCGACCATCAAGCTCTTCTCGCCGGCACCACCGATCTTTGGCACCAACGTCTTTGTCACCCCGGACATGATGCTCTTTCTAGAACATTTTCTTTGTTTGATTTTACTTGTAATAAATCACCCCCTACAACGTGTCATGCTTGTATATTGGGGAAGCATGTTCGTCTACCTTTCAAACAATCCGATAGTCAAGCAAGTTTTCCTTTTGCTCTTGTTCATTGTGATGTTTGGACATCTCCTATCGTAAGTGTTTCGGGATTTCAGTATTATCTTGTGATGCTCGATGACTACTCTCATTATGTTTGGACTTTTCCATTGCGTCGCAAATCGGATGTATTTCCCACTATTTCTCGTTTTCATGCTTTTGTCGCCACCCAATTTCAACGCTACATCTTAGCTTTTCAAACTGACAATGGTCGTGAATTTGATAATAATGCTTCACGCACCTTCTTTGCACAGCACGGCATGCATCTTCGGCTCACATGCCCTTACACCTCGCAACAGAATGGTCGCGCCGGACGCATACTTTGCACATTGAATGATAGTGTACGCACACTATTATTTCATGCTCACATGCCTCCTAGGTTTTGGGCCGAAGCACTAAATACGGCGACCTATCTTCTGAATTTTCGCCCTTGCCGCCCACGCAATAATCTTCCACCTCATCAACTTATTTTTGGTTCGCCACCTGACTACTCTCACCTTCGTGTTTTCGGATGCCTCTGCTACCCCAACATCACCTCCACTGCTCCTCATAAACTTTCTCCCCGCTCCCTTGCTTGTGTCTTCTTTGGTTACCCTCCCGATCACCGTGGATACCGCTGCTATGATTCGGTCAGTCGCCGTGTACTAACATCACGCCATGTTGTATTCGACGAGTGCGTTTTTCCTTTCAGGAACATGCTGTTGGAGACTCCCTCATCGCCGGTTGTGCCCTTGCAGCCCGATCATGTGGTGGTTCCCATGTCGCCGGCCGCTTGTCAGCATGGCCCACCGGCCGCCCCTCGGGCTGCTGGAAGTCCAGCCGTGGCCGCCCCTGCATCACCTTCACCGGTTGCCACGGCTGCTGCTTCTTCTACCGAGCCGCCCAGTTCAGCTACCGCGGCGCCTAGTTCTGCTGCCATGGCAGCGAATTCTGGTGCCACGGCAACCACTTCTATGAGCATTGCTCCTGGGTCACCCACTTCGGCTGCCATGGCTGCTCCTTCTGGCACTCCAGCTGCTGCCTCCATCGACTCTTCAACAGCCACTTCGAGCCCGTCGTCATCTCCCGCGGTGTCCTCCGGCCCTGCAGTTGAGCTCGCCGCGTCTTCGCCACCTCCTGCTCCGGTTGCACCGCCGCGGGCGGCTCCATGGCTTCGCCCTTCTGACGTGTCCATTCACACGATGGCCACACGTGCGCGGCATGGCGTTCTGCAGCCCAGCCGGCGTTTCGAGGATGCTCATGCGGCTGCGGTTGTACCTTCGCCGCTTCCCTCGTCTGCCCGTGCGGCTCTTCGTGACCCTGTGTGGCATTCTGCCATGAAAGAGGAGTATGATGCCCTCCAGGCTAATCACACATGGACTCTTGTGCCTCGACCTCGGGGTGCCAATATCATCACCGGTAAATGGGTATTTCGGCATAAACTCAAACCCGATGGTTCCTTGGATCGTTACAAAGCTCATTGGGTTGTTCGAGGATTCACTCAACGTGTCGGCATTGACTTCGGTGAGACTTTCAGTCCCGTGGTCAAACCAGCCACAGTCCGCACAGTCTTGCATCTTGCTGCTTCTCGACATTGGTTCGTGCATCAGTTGGACGTATCCAATGCGTTCCTTCATGGAGTCCTTCAAGAGCGTGTTTACTGTGCTCAACCGACGGGTTTCATCGATGCAACATATCCCGAGCATGTATGTCTGTTGTCCAAGTCTCTCTATGGGCTTAAACAGGCTCCACGCGCTTGGTACACACGCATTGGTGATTTTCTTCGGCGCCTTGGATTTACTTCGGCTCTTTCGGACACCTCACTCTTTATGCTTCGTCGTGGTTTAGACATGGCTTATTTGCTTCTTTATGTTGATGACATTGTGCTGACAGCTTCCTCAACATCATTTCTTCGGATGATCATCACCTCTCTCAGCACTGAATTCAAGATGAAAGATCTCGGGCCTCTTCATTTTTTCCTCGGTGTTGCAGTTCGTCGCACGGCCTCTGGTTTCTTTCTCTCTCAGGAGAGATATGCTGAGGAGCTTCTTGATCGTGCTTCCATGTCTAACTGCAAGCCAGCCTCCACGCTTGTTGACACCAAGCCCAAGGTCTCGGCTGCCTCTGGTGAGCTTGTATCGGATTCCACCTTCTACCGAAGTATTGCAGGTGCTCTTCAATACCTCACCTTGACACGGCCAGACATAGCCTATGCTGTCCAGCAAATTTGTTTGCATATGCATGCTCCACGTGATGCTCATTGGGGATTGATCAAGCGCTTACTACGCTATCTCCGCGGTACTAGTTCACATGAGCTTCGGATCGCCGGCAATCCCTCCATCGCCATTGCTGCTTATTCCGATGCTGACTGGGCTGGCTGTCCGGACACTCGCAGGTCTACTTCCAGATATTGCATTTATCTCGGGGACACTTTTGTGTCTTGGTCCTCCAAACGCCAACCTACTGTTTCTCGCTCGAGTGCTGAAGCCGAATACCGTGCGGTGGCCAATGCCGTGGCTGAATGTTGTTGGCTTTGTCAACTTCTTGTCGAGCTCCATTGTGTCGTTGACAAGGCCTCCGTGGTGTTCTGTGATAATATCTCCGCGGTATACCTCTCTGCTAACCCCGTTCATCATCGTCGGACGAAGCATATTGAGCTGGACATACATTTTGTACGCGAGAAGGTGGCTTTGGGACAGTTCTGTGTTGTTCATGTTCCTACAACTCATCAACTTGCCGACATCATGACCAAGGGGCTTCTTACTTCTTCATTCGAAGCTTTTCGGTCTGTTCTTGGCATCTACTCCGACGACGCTTCAACTACGGGGGGGGGGGGGTGTAAGAATAAGGTAGCATGTATCAGCGTACATACTTGATGTAATCCTAACCTTCCTATCTGCACCTTCATATCTATTCTTTCCTTTTAAACTAGGATTAGATCTTGGAGGACAAGTATAGGCTGGCAATGTAACTGTATATATGTGCGCCCTCTAGGCCTCTAATGCATGCGATCATATTCTCCTAAACTATCTAGTCTACACTTGCTTTATGGCTTTGTGCAAGTGCTTCCATGGCATCGAGCCCATTTTGTCCTCTTGTGGTGGTACTTCCAAGTGAAGATCCAGAACAACATCATCGAGACCAGCGAGTGTGGCAGAGGTGCCATTACGAAGAAGTCTGGATCTAACTAACTCAAAGGACCCTAGGAGGAGTCCAACAAGAAGTGGCAGGAGGGATGGTTCTACATCCCCGGTCTCAAGGTTAGAAACCCTCCACAAACTGGCTTTTCGTCGAGGCCTTCAGAACGGTTCCACCCAACCGACGCAACTCATGGAGCCCAAAGCTCGCCAAGGACGGTTTGACGATGGTTGAAGTGATGATGGCGGTTATGGAGCGGGGCATCCAACCACTTAAGGCCAGGGAACATCCGATGTACATGCACCCCGATGAAGGTGACATCACCTGAAGCCTCCGGGCCAACTACTTCAAGGGGAAGTCGGCTCGCGAGATGATCTTGATGATGTTTAAGGGGATACTTCAGATTTCTCAGAGGAGATCTAGTTCCTCGACTTCCTGACCGACGACCAGCCACCCGATCGAGGTGAGTAATATTGTCTTGAATCTTCTTAGTTCTTTCCGGCGTTTTGCACTTGTTGATCCGATTTCCCGATCTTGTCAAACCTTGGCTATAGTTTGCGTGTGTCGTGATGTCGTCAACACCTCGGCCAGAGGATACACTAGACACCAACACGCACTTCCTTCTTGAAGTGGACACCAGCCAAGCCGAAGCCCATGCAACCAATGGCGGCGAAGATGAGGCGGGAGACGTTAGCATGCCTTCGGACACCAAAGACGAGGATGCCAAGACAGGCCAGCTTCTTTTGAAGAATAACGGTCGTTATGTTGGGGCTTTGGGATCTCAAGCTTCCCCACCCAGGCTTGCATCCCAGACCGACCTAGAGCTACAGAAGAAGAGGCGTCAGGACCTTATCGCCAATATGTTGGCTTTCTTTAGCAAAGAGCCGAAGACCATTGAGGGAGCCTCGCTACTTCCTCCACCTCGAATGGTGAAGAAGCGAACCATCGACACCAAGTCAGCGATCTTTTCCTCAAATGCCTTGTTCTTTTTTCTTTGCTTCATTCTCCTCATCTATCCATCAGCCCTTCAAGAGGTAGCAAGCTCTGTGTGATGATCTTCCCGGGCAGTCTGGTACAAGCACTGGGTCTGTGCCTATTCCCGGTGTCTCGAGGACCACAGAAGGGGCGTTGATAGCCACACTGATCTCTGTGGTGCCGCCATCATAAGGTGTGGCCACTCCCAGGACTACGGAAGTTGTTGGAGTGCGCCAACCAAGTCAGCTGACCTGTGGAAAATGTAGAGCCTGCCATGGCGTCTGTTGTAGGTGCCACCATTGAGAGTCCTTCTGCCAGCTCTACAACGGGAGATGATGAAGACGAAGATCCGACCCCTAAGGCCAGGTATAATAAGCCAGCCTCCAGGGATCCACTTGCGCCAGAGGTACCACAGGAGTCGGTCATGCCCCGAGCGACGTAGGCCCTTTCAGCTCTTCGAGGAGTTTCATTGACAATGCCAACCGTTGAAGCCGGAGCCATGGTGGTTGTGCAAGCCCGGCGAGCCATCCCATGCCCCTCTACTAGTGCCGCCTTTGGGCACATCCCATCGGACATGTTGACTGACTCCTTGGAGGCAAAGACTGTGCTTCGCTAGTGCGCGGCCAAGAGAAGGGAGGGAGAGGGAAAAGTGGATTTGTGGTGGGGTCCGAGACTGAGTTAGCGGTGTCCATGGCCATCCGGATCTACCCTAACAATCCCCCCTCACCCCTAGTTTGGGGGTGATTTGTGGGATTTCAGACGTTCTTACCAATCCGTAGATATTTGGTGAATATCATTGGATGGCTAAAACTGTCTGAATCGTTCAGTCCGTACATATGTGAAAATATTTGGTGACCCAATTGGAGATACCCTGATTATCTCTAGGGGTACGCGAGCTGCATGTCATGTTGGCGTACCATATGGATGTGGCGACAACTCGCCATGATGTATCAAAGAAACCATTGAATGGTGTATAGGCCAAGACAACCCACTGACTGACATTCAAGGATAGTTCAAAATGCTTGGCATCATAACATTACTGATCGTGATGTTGGGCTGGGCAAGACAATCTTGAGCATTAGCAATGAACTCATCTCGATTCATGAAGTAAGAAGTTAACTACTCGTATGCAGGCTGCACCAGTATCATAGAACCATAGAGTTAGGGGCATGCGTAAACACAGTCTTGAAGGAGTAGGCCTTAGAGCAATATGAAAGGATGTATAGCATAATTCTACCGAAGGAAGCCATTCGAGCCAAGTGTGGGGACAATCACTCATCATATAACGTAGATACATCGCATTTACATGTTTGACAAACTTTTTTTGCTCTCCAGATTGACAAATGGAAGGCAGAGTTCGTGTGGAACTGATCCATAGCGAAGCGGGAGCGTTCTAACCGAAATTGACTTGTAAAGACAAGGTCTCGATCAAACATTATTGTCTCTAGTAGTTTATGAAGCCAAACAATGTCGTTGAAGAAAGCATGGGCTACTTTTACTGTCTGGTAGGGGATGAACAAGAAGAATGAAGTGGGCCATCATTGAGAAATGACCCACCACTGAAAGAATGACTAGTTTTCCGCACTCCCATGAATGGCCATCCACAAAATCCATAGAAATGTCAACCCATATACAGTATGGGTCTGACAGTGACTGCAAGAGGCTTCTTAGGTGTATATACTCAGATTTATTGTGTTGGGGAATGGGAAAACATGCACAAAGTCCTCCATAGCACATTGAACACTCATGGCTAGTGTCATACGCCAAGCCAAGTATGGTGGGAATGGTGGAGAGGATAGCAGGTTGTAGATTGTCCACCATATCTAGAAGGCCATCAGTGCAATCCCAAGGAGCCCTAAGGTTACCCGCCTCTTGCTTTGCCACTCAAATAAGTGTCGGTTTTGTTACCATTGTTGCGCACAAGTGAGAAGAACACGAAGGAAATGCTAGACAGTGCTATCAACAATCTTCGGTGTTCCTTCCAACGGAATAAGGCCTCAACCAAATGTTTAGCTTGCCCATGCAGAATTGAATAAAGAAATAATAACCGAGGAGCTTGCTAACCGGTGGTGTTGAGGGATGGAGGATAAGCATTGATCGAGGAGGTACTTCAAGTAGTCACGACCTATATTACAGAGGGGATAATCGTGGGATGTTGGAGGATGGGGTGGGGTTGTTTGGGTTTTGGCTTCATGCCACCTAAGAGGTGGGGGATAGATCAATCTAGAGGTAAACCCTCCCCTTTTCTATTTATTTCTTGAAGCCCGTTTACATGAGGATTGCCTTGTTTTAAAGCATAGCTACAAACTAGGAAGGAGTACCCAAACACAATCCAAACTAAAGGAACTAACACGACTTGAAAACCATGAGAACTCTAATCTGAGGATTTATCTACAATGGTTCAGTTGGCTCCAGGACTTTGTGCTGATGGTGGTACTGCGTGCACCACATGACATCGCAGTACGAGGCCGCTTGATAATTTTGATTATTGCTGAGTACCCATATTTCCAACCCCTCGTTAAATGGGCTTACGAAGAAAAAGATGAACTACCTAACATTCTGGCTGGCACAATTAATTAGCACATATTTTCTTATAGTTGAATGGTTACCGAACGGTTACCAGATTTTAAATTATTTAGGAGTTAATATAATCGGGAGTCATAGAACTTGCGTTGCATGTTCAGTTTGGTGCTAGAATTTTGAAAATACGGTTTGTGGTCATCTAACTTGACTCAAGCGGGCAGATACGGTCACAACATGTGTATGTGTGCATATCCATGTGTATGACCCCACCTGTAAGTGGGAGAGGACACTAGGCACGATGTATTTTTACACGGAACACCCTCATATATTTTTTATTTGCGGAAAAGTCAACCACCGTGACACAATTTTGCACAAAACCCACTCATATTTTTTTATATTTACTGAAATGTCCGACACAGTAGTGCACAGATATGCGAAAATTAACAACAAAACTGGGTCGGCTGGACTTGAACCAGCAACCAACGGTTATATTACGGGACGGTCTAGCCACTACAACATTTACGGGATGGAGAACTAACTCGGATGTAGTCCTGACCATCTCAGGCCCGGCCCTGTCGGCCCACCCAGGCCCGGCCCTAGAATCCAGGGCCTAGGCCCGATGGGCTTTCCCGTGGGCCGGGCTTGGGCCTAACTTTTGAGCCCACCAGCAGGGCCTGGACGGGCTTGGGCTTGGCATATTGGCATTTTAAGGAAGAGGCCCGGCCCACGACCCTAAGCCCTAAGGGCTTTTCAGGGCTTTTTACCATATGGGCCGGGCTTGGGCTTGAAAATTAGGCCCAGTGGTAGGGCCTGGGAGGGCCTGGGCCTCAGTTTTCTGCCGTGGGCTTTTTTAGGCCCGGCCCAAGCCCGTCCCGGCCCGGCCCATGGCCAGATATACTCGGATGTAAGAACTAGGCCTCATGTGGAGTTTTAATGGTCTACGGATGCTGCCGCCCATTTTGCGTGCACTATTTTTTTTCAAGATATTTGTAAAACGCAAGTAATATTCAAATATTTGTGTGTTACAAATATTATACATATAAACAATGGTTAGTAAATAAAAGGTGTTAATATAGATCTGCGTATTATGTAAATAATATATAGTAAATATTTTATAATCCTGAGTATTATATACAAATTTTTGTTATATAAATGTGTGTATTAAATATTTGGTTTTCAAAATTACAATTCAGAAATAAATTTAATGATACAATAATTTCAATAATAATATGCACATTTGTATAGTTCAATGTTTGTATAATTAAAAATATTCATAATTTAATATTTGAATTGCAAATAGGATATTGAATCGTGGATAATATTTAAATTATATTTTTGACAATAAGTCTTGAGTAAACATTATACAGAAGTGAATATTCATATATAGTATTTAGTAAATGTTTGTATTCATCATTTTTTATAATTTAAATATAAGCTGCAAGCCTACATTGTTTTTGGATTTATTAGACATATTTATTTAGTAAAAAAATTCAGTGTCCGTATTAACTAAATATTTTTTATATAAGGCATATGTTTATATTCAAATGTTTATATTTACTAATCATTGTCTGCACGTGTAGTATTTTTAGATCGCAAATATTTGAACATAATTTGTAAAACAGTTATGTTGAAATATCTTTAAAAAATAGCACGCGCAAAACGGGCCGCGGTGTCAGCTGCCTATTTAATCTCCACATGAGTCTTTGTTTAGTACATATAAATTAGTTATCCACGTTAGGCATTCGGTCTCTAGGCTGTAGTGGCTAAACCATGTCGTGTTGAAACTGTATGTTGTGGGTTAACGTCACGCCATTTTTGTTAATTTGCGCACATATGTGCACTATTGTGGTCCGTTTTTTCTTCTGTAATACTCCCCTCCCTTCGTTCCAAAATATAGCGCTTCCTTTATTCCCGTGCTTCAATTTTGACTATAAATTTAACCAACGATACCGACAGCGGCGGGAGCAAAAGTTATACCAGTGAATCCGTATTCAAAAGAAGTTTTCAATTATATAATTTTTACTCCCGCCGCAGTCAATCTCATTGGTTAAATTTAGGGTTAAAGTTGGACCTCGGGAAGCGCGGACGCACTATATTTTGGAATGGAGGGAGTAATAATAAAAGTGAGTGGGAGTGCCTCATGGTAGTTGCCTTTTTCTGCAAATAAAACAAAATATAAGGGTGTTATGTGTAAAAATACGTTGCGCCAAGCGCCATCCCTCACTTACAGGTGGGGCCATACACATGATACACGTACTATGACTGTATCTGCATGCTTGAGTCAAGTTATGTGACCACAAAACCATATTTTTAAAGTTTTAGTATCAAACTGAACATGCGACGCAAGTTTTAGGACTCCCGGTGATATTATCTCACTATTTAGAGAATTGATGTAACTTTCCCGTGTATTCCTCCTTTAGTAAAGAGAAGTTCATTTGTTGGCCAAAATTTGCTAGTAGTATCCCCGTTCTTCAAATTACAATGGATGCATGAAACTAATTTAGTGGTGATTTATCAATTGTAAACCCATTTTTAGATGCTATTTTGCTAACTTAGTTCAGCCGTTGTATATCATTTGATGAAGCAGATTCGAAAGTAATGTGACCATGTGAGATCGCATGGCCAAAGTAACACATCCAAGAATAAATAAGAAAGTAGAATAATAAATACTCCCTCCATTTTTGTATACAAGGCCACAAACTCGGATTACAGGTATCAATTTAAAAATTAATTATTGCTTCACAAGTCAACTTTTCTTCTTGTTTACTGGGATTACTGTTGGTGGCCTTGTATAGATGCAAAATGTATATTTCATAGTGGCCTTGTATATAAAAATGGAGGGAGTACTCAGTTTGGCTGACTAATCAATTGTTAGGCCGAAGCTGACTTTGCCATAATGAATAGTACCACGTGAGAAATCCCATGCAACGTTCCTTAGTTTGTACTCGCTTAGGTGATGACATAGCAAAACAGGAAGTAGAATAGAAGCAAATATATGTGTGCATGAATCCAGATTAATACATTAATATGCCAAACCAGTTTCATGAATGAATGCCATAGCTAGCTTTGATTGGTTAAACTATCAGCAACACTGAATATTCAATTGCATGTTCAAGTTACATGAAAATTACCCCGCAAAAATAAGTTACATGAAAATTATAGTGTTAGATTGTGAAATGTAATTTAATAATTGTCTTTTACAGGAATAATTTAATAATGTTAAAGGGGTATTCATATTCACATCTTCAGCTGTGATTATCTTTCGTGGTTTGTGTGGGTGGGGGTGGGGGTGGGGGGGGAGGGGGCGTCAGTTAGGACAAGCAGTCTGCAAACAGTGCAAGGAAAATCAGAAAGGCGGGGTAATATTTATTAAATAATATCCACTATTAGAATGTACCTTCTTACATATTTTTTTGAATATAAATGTTGATAAGAACAAATTAAATATTGGCCTACCAAGCTAAGATCAGATAAGATTGGGAACAAATGATTATATTTAAGGAAACAAATAATCATATTCAATGAAAAAGATAACTTTGTTTGGAAATATAATCATCATAACTAATGCTCAATGTTTAATCCAATACTATAGTACCATTGGCACAATATAATTTCATTCAAAGTGCACAGGGACACTAATTTTTGAATGCGATATTTATTAAAATAGAAAATAATATACAAAATAAAAACAGTTTATATTCTTATAAATATTTTCATTAATAATTTTCCATATTGAATAAAAAACATAGTATAGTGGAAGTAAGTTCATTCAGTGTGTAACTGTTCAAGACCTATCATTAACTTGGTGGTAAGCATATAGTATGGAAATCAATACTTGATCTTACGAAATATAGTCTCATTTGTCCATAGACTACTGTGAGTAACCATCTGAAACTATCTTTTGTGAATTAAAAGAATATTCCAATCACATAAAATTTTAGCAAGACATATGCAACACTCAGTTTTAGGGTAATATTATTGGATTCATTTATCAGTAGAGTTGCCTAACAGATAACATGTCTGTTTCCATGTGTGTGAAACCTATGACGGATCATCTTGCACAATCTAGAAATTATGCTTGTCATGCCAAATGATTTATGTATATACAGCCCTAATAGTACTACTTAGTTCTTTGAATATATTTTTTCATGGTTGCCTGCTATATATCGAGTTATTAATTTGAGAGGTATCTTTAATACGATTTAAAGAAAAGCAAGAATTAGAGAATTAATATTAACTGCATAAACAAGGGAGTTTCATGTTTTCCATGGAACTTTTTATATTAATGAATCTCGTTGTTAAAACAACTACTTCTTTATTTCTGAAACGACGAGGGTTATTTTAAATCACTCCATATTTACAACGGAGTGATAATCGATTATGCGGTACTAATTAATGAATCTTAGGGAAAACAAAGAAGTATATCATATAAGCCTCATCGAATAAAAGTGCCCACAAAGTTGAATAACTCTAGAATCAATTCACTCGGCTCTACTCTCTCTCTCTCTCTCTCTCTCTCTCTCTCTCTAGTACTAACTACTAACACATATACACATAGATAAGATATGCTTGTCCATACACACATCAACTTTACTTCTACTACTTTTTTTTTCGGGTATCTACTACTCTTTCTTACCAACATGAAATATCTAACTATATGTCGAATGCGTGCATACATCCCTAACTTGCACATACTATTTCACCAGTAAGGCTGTAGAAAATATACCCTCATCATAGTCTCCAAGCCGACATGCATTATTGCTAGCTATTTCCTAACATGCATGCATATATAACTACACGAGAAGATTGCTATCACTGTTCAAGAATTCATCCGATTAATCAGTTAACGGGCCAATTAATCTCTACTCGTAGGGTGACCGAATTGAATAGGACATATTCATGCTTGTTAGGCCGATTAACTGGCCCGTTAGACCGACTAATCGATTGTTAGGCCGAATGATTGTTGTCGACCCATTAATTTGTGGGCAAACAAAGCCCAAAAGTTTTCCGTGTAACCCCTCCCACCCCCCTCTTGCTCCTCAATAGCTAGAGTTCGACCAAACTGTATCATATTTTGGTATATTACATAGCTGAGAGCATGAGAGGATGGTATAATGAATAAAAAACTAGATATATGTTGGCAATTCCTATTTAATCTACCGATTAATCCAATTAATAGGACGATTCACCGATTAATCAGAACTCCCAAGCCGGCTGAGCAGCTACCAGTTACCGATTTCCTGAACAATGATTAGTACTAACAAAAGGGATGAACTGTTATTCTCGCATTTACAAATTGGATATGTATGAAGCTTTCTGAAAGCCTGTCTGGTATGTTTGAACACATTGTTTGGTTCACTCACACTATAGCCAAATATTAAGACATGCCTACATACTTGGTTGTGAGAAGTGATGTGTTTGACCGTCTTGACAGAAAAATTCTACCAACATAGAGACAGGAAGTTAACCAAACTTGACTAGATCATATGTACTGAACGATTGTGCCCAATCATAATACATAAGTTTAAGGTTGATTAGCCTACACGGTGTACCAAAGTAAGCACTAAATTATACACCTAAATGAAGCCAAAACAGCTGATAATGAGAGTGAACTCATAAATTTCTCCAGACCCTGGAGAAACATGCAGTTTTCATGCTCACGATTAAACTACACCTCGTCAAATGCGAAGGACACCCGGCCCTGATCAGAAAGCACGCCGAAACAGTATCGCATGTACCACACAACTTGACCAACGAGTGCGGACCCCAATAAAACAAGCAAGAGTTCTACTGTGACAAAGGTCACATTGCCGAATCACAGGCCATACCTCGAACGGAACTGACGCGATTAAAAAATAACCAGCAGGCGGCCAGGCGCTCTTCCTCTTCATCAAGTAGGAATTTGGGAGTGACTTATTTGGAATATTTTAGTGCATCAAAATGTCCCCGTTCTGCTCAACTTATCAGTTCAAATTTCTTGGATATTAATTAGCTCAATGTTTGTACTCCTTCCATTTCTTTTAACTCCGTTAGATTTATCTGAAGTCAAACTTTCCAAAATTGACAAAACTTATATTAAAAATTATCAACATCAACAATATCTAATAAATATAATTTGAAAGTACATTCCCTCATGGACCCAATGATATTGATATTGTATTGCGAATGTATAATTTTTCATATAAACCTGGTTAAACTTTAAAGAATTTGACTTCAGACAAACCTAATATGTGGAGGAAAAAAACAAAGGGAGTACTTGGATTATCTTGTCAACTTATTTCATTGGTTTAGTTAGTCTGTTTTACTGGTATCTATTTTAAATAAATTGGCTGTATCTTTCTGATTGTTCTTTTGCGGTACAATATTTCTACCGCACAGAATAAAATCAAGACACGACAGTAGGAAAAAAGAAGCAAAGTACATACGCCCCTTTTATCCTAGAGGTTGCGACTATATCCACCTCAGTCATAAACAAAATGTACTCCATGCTATCAAGATGTGCTGTGATCCTCAATAACAGGATAACTACCGCGTGCTCAAGATAGCCAAACTGCATAGCTGCATATAGCCGCTGTCCAACCTCCACCCCCACCCCTCCTCAACAGTTTCTTCTTTTATTTCTGAAACACTGACGAGTTACTTTAAATCGCTCCTTAGTTACGACGGAGTGATAATCGATTACACAGTACTACTAAAGAATCTTGGAAGGTAAAAAGAAGAAATTCCCAACGATTAAAAGTGCGGACAAAGTTGAACGACTCTAGAATCAATTCAGTCGGATCTACTCTCTCTCTCTCTCTCTCTCTCTCTCTCTCTTTCTCTCTCTCTCTCTCTATCTATCTATCTATCTAGTACTCACACATACACATATAGATAAGATATACACACTTCAACTTGACTTCTACTACTCTTTCTTACCAACACGAAACATCTAACTATGTTGAATGCATGCATACATATCCCTAACTTGCACATATTATTTCGCTGGTAAGGCTGCAGAAAATATCCTTACCCTCATCCCAGTCTCCAAAGCCTTCTAAAAAAAACTATTTGAAAAATCCTAGTCTCCAAGCTGATCGACATTCATTGCTAGCTAATTTCCTAATATGCATGCATATATAACTACTCCCTTTGTCCCAAATAAGTGTCGTTGATTTAGTACAACATTGTACTGAAGTATGTACAATTTGTTAGTACAATGTTATACTAACTTTGTACTAAATGAGCAACCCTTATTTTGGGACTGGGGAGTATCTGACAAGATTAATAGTAACAAGAGGGTTGCACTGTTATTATCACATTAACAAATTGGATATGATGAACCTATCAGCTTAAAGCCTGTCTGGTATGTTTGAACATAGTTTGGTTCACTCACAGTCACACTATGATCAAATATTAAGACATGCGTACATATTTGCTGGGGAGAAATGATGTGTTTGACCCCGTTGACAGAAAAATTCTACCAACATAGGAATAGAGAATTAACCAATATGACTAGATCATATGTACTGAACGACTGTGCCCAAACATAGAGATACATGCGATCAACCTGTCATAATATATAGTATAGTAAAGATCGAAACATAATACTAGGATTTCGTACAGAAGTTTAAGGTTGATTAGTCTACGCTGTACCAAAGTAAGCACTACATCGTACACCTAAATGAAGCCAAAACAGCTGACGAGAGTGAACGCATAAAATTCTCCAGGCCCAGGAGAAACATGCAGTCTTCCTGCTCACGATGAAACTAAAACTCGTCAAATGTGAAGGACGCTCGAATCAGAAAGCTCGCCGAAACTACAGTATCGCATGTACCACAAAGCGTGACCAAGGAGTGCGGATCCTAATAAAAATCAAGCAAGAAATCTGCGTACGTACGGTGGCTATTGTACTGACAAGGGTCACACAGCCGAACCGCAGGCCATACCTCGAACAGAACTGAAGCTATTAAAAAAAACGGAACAGACGCGATTGGAGAGCGGAAGAGAAAGCATATCAAATCAGCGGTACTGCGAAGTGCACACAAGAGAAATTATTACGAGTACATTGCTTTTATGGGTGAAGCTCACTGTCCTAGTCCGGACATCACATGAAATTTTTTCTCCATTTGTAGCCGTAGCCTTCCTTCCCCTGCCGCACCGTAATTGCTGGGCACGCCTGCGCATTAATTTCAACCTTGGGCTCCATGTACTACCAGCTGGCTATTATGTGTGTCCTTCATTTTTCAGAACCTCTTTGAATCGCTACCGCCTCTAATCGAACGGAAAGAACGGAGAAGAGGCAAGAGAGAAGGCAGCGAGGCTCCATGAGATAATGCGGGGGGAGTGAGAGGGAACTGGAGAAATCGAGGGGAAAAGAAAAAGCAAAAGCCAAAAGGTTTGTGTGGCGTTTGTGAGAGACGGAGACAAAAGGAAGAGCAAGCCAGCAAGAATGTGCTCTTTTGATTAGCCCGTGTGCATCGAGTCCGTACGGATACTTTGGGGTAGAATGGCAGCAGTTACAAGAGTTCTCGACCTCCAATAATAGCTAATGGCAACCGCAGCACTGCAAACGCCCATGAACCCAAATACCCAAGCAGTAACCAGATTTCAAGCAGCAGCAGGGAAACTAGATTTAAAGATTTGTCATTCGCGTGGGGTTACCTGGTGGCGCTGGAGAACTCGTAGAGCCTGCCGCGAGGGGAGAAGACGGCGAGGGCGACCTCGACGTCGCAGAGCACGGAGAGCTCGAAGGCCTTCTTGAGCAGCCCGTTCCTGCGCTTGGAGAAGGTCACCTGCCGGCTCGTCGCGTTCTCTATCCGCTTCATCTCCGTCTTCCCCCGCACCATCCTTCCTGCCTCTGGCGGAGCTCGATCGATCCCCTCTCCTCCCGAAAACGGACCAATCAACAACTACACAGCGCGGTGAAAAATGAACGAATTAAGTGAGTAAATTCGAGCCGGCGGAGATCAAAAGCGACAAAAGTTGATAGATCTGAGAGGGCAGTGCGCTCACCAGAAATGGCTAAGCGAGGAGGAGGGACCGCGCGGCCGCGGCTGCCCTTTCTGGTCCCTGCCCGCGTCGCGTAGCCCGGAGAGGAAAGGGCGTGGTGTGATGAGGTGGGTGCGGCCACTGTGCACTGGATTTATAAGAGCATCTCCACTCGGTCCGAAAAAGGGACGAGCCACGCCCGAGATCCTCGTTGATCACCGGTTTAGACCGAAATTACAACGGGCGAACCCAAACTGAACCCAGCGCACCGCAGGGTGGGTGCGCCTGGAGCGCCGGCTCAAGCGAAAAGGCGCGTGGACCTACACTCGGCCGATTTCCCGATGTTTTCTTCCCCCACCGCTCCTTCTATTCTCTCCCAGATCCGCCCGCCATGCCGCCGAAGAAATATGCGGCCTCTCGCCTAGCTACAACGGCGACCAAGAGTTCAAGTTCCTTCATGTGTTCACCAGGATCGGGTCGTGCGAGAAATGAACGGAGGTCCGGTTCGCTCTTGCCAAGGCGAAGGACACCTACAACCCGGACGCGCCTGCCCCGGCGGCGGCAGAAGGGCGCCCTGATGGCAACAAACGAGCCAAGGCGGCGAGGAACGCGGCACCCGCTACCGAACGGCTGCAATCGTCGATTGAGCAGTGCATCGCCGACGCCAAGAGCAACGCCGCCAAGAGGGAGGAGAAATCAGATGCGAGGTGGTCGGCGTTGATGACGAAGCAGGACGCCAAGCTCGACCTTCTCAGGACCAACGTTGCCGCGAAGAAGAGGAACACCGACCTGGCGTTCTTGATGGGGGGAGACACGTCGACGATGGACGGGCAGGTGAAGGCATGGTACCTGGCGGAGCGCGGCCTCATCTTGAACCTGATGTCGGGACCGGCGGCGACCACCGCTCCTACGCCCACGCCGACGCCGATCCCGCACACTGAAGTTGTGCCCACGCCGACCCCGAGCCCGAGAACTGAAGTTGCGCCCACGCCTATGCCGAGCCCTAGCACTGCTGAAGCTGCACCCTTGCCGACACCGACAATGACCTCGGCCAGCCCTGCAGCAGAGGAGCCTGCTGTTTGATGAGCTCCATGTCTATTGTTCCTACTCTGTGATCGCCGGATTTTGGCTATGATGATCGCCGAAGTGTGTATTTTTTGGTAGGGGGAAAGTGACTTTGAATTTTTATGCGTTTGGGACCGAAACCTAGGGGCACGACTAGGAACTAGATCGTCCTCGGGCAAAAAAAAAAAAAACGCCGGCGCAAATGCCAATCGCCGGGTGCGTCGGGGAGCCAAACGACTGGATCAGATGCTCTAAGACTGCCCATAGTGTGGGGAGCAATTTAGACCAGTAACATGCATATGTTACTATTCATAGTAGGGAGTATGTTATCTTTATAGTGGGGAGTAAGGCCAACTCCAACGCGCGACCTAAACGGACATCCGTTTTGTCAAGATTTCGTCCGTTTAGTTCGGCAAAACGGACACCCTCGCCTGCTTGCGGTCGTGCGACCATCGATGCCCCCAACGCGCCCGCCATATCTCAAACTGTCTGTTTTTTGGACTTGAAATTCTATCCAAAAAACCCAAATAAACATTGCAAATAATTTTAAAACATTAATATAAACATTGAACATCCACAATAGTTAAATTCAACACATTAATATAAACTAAAACTTAAGAAAACTATACAAGGCATGTCGCCGCCGTGGTCGTCGTCGTCTTCCATGGCCATCGTCCTACACGTTGTCGTCATCCCCGGTGACGTCGACGTATGGCAGTGGCTGATGAGGTTGCCTACTATAGGTAGGGTCAAGGACGTGTCATATGGGCTCCACCTAGGGCCCACACTATTGATGTCTACTACACAACCTTCTTTTTGTAGACATTGTTGGGCCTACGAGTGCACAGGTTTGTAGGACAGTAGCAAATTTCCCTCAAGTGGATGACCTAAGGTTTATCAATCCATAGGAGGCGTGAGGTTAAAGATGGTCTCTCTCAAGCAACCCTGCAACCAAATAACAAAGAGTCTCTTGTGTCCCCAACACACCCAATACAATGGTAAATTGTATAGGTGCACTAGTTTGGCGAAGAGATGGTGATACAAGTGCAATATGGATAGAAGATATAGGTTTTTTTAAACTGAAAATATAAAAACAGCAAGGTAACAAGTGGTAAAAGTGAGCGTAAATGGTATTGCAATGATAGGAAACAAGGCCTAGGGTTCATACTTTCGCTAGTGCAAGTTCTCTCAACAATAATAACATAGATAGAACATATGACAAGCCCTCAACATGCAACAAAGAGTCACTCCAAAGCCACTAATAGCGGAGAACAAACGTAGAGATTATGGTCGGGTACAAAACCACCACAAAGTTATTCTTTCAAATCAATCCGTTGGGCTATTCCTATAAGTGTCACAAACAACCCTAGAGTTT
Organism: Aegilops umbellulata; assembly: GCA_032464435.1. NCBI lineage: Eukaryota > Viridiplantae > Streptophyta > Magnoliopsida > Poales > Poaceae > Aegilops > Aegilops umbellulata. Next base: position 333,771,550 of record CP136054.1, on the reverse strand, counting down.
TTACTAGAATAACACCTTAAGATACAAATCAACCAAAACCCTAATGTCACCTAGATACTCCATTGTCACCTCAAGTATCCGTGGGCATGATTATACGATATGCATCACACAATCTCAGATTCATCCAACCAACATAAAAGTACTTCAAAGAGTGCCCCAAAGTTTCTACTGGAGAATCAAGAACGTGTGCCAACCCCTATGCATAGGTTCCCAATGTCACGAAACCCGCAAGTTGATCACTGTCGGTGTCAAAACCAGCGGATCTCGGGTAGGGGGTCCCGAACTATGCGTCAAGGTCGGATGGTAACAGGAGACAAGGGACACTTTATTTTACCCAGGTTTGGGCCCTCTCGATGGAGGTAAAACCCTACTCCTGCTAGATTAATATTGATGATATGGGTAGTACTAGAGTGGATCTACCACGAGATCAAGGAGGCTAAACCCTAGAAGCTAGCCTATGGTATGATTGTGTATGATGATGGTTGTCCTACGGACTATCAACCCTCCGGTTTATATGGACACTGGATAGGGTTAGGGTTACACAGAGTCAGTTACAATGGTAGGAGATCTCGAATATCCGCACGCCTAGCTTGCCTTCCACGCCAAGAAAGGATCCTTCCGGACACGGGACAAAGTCTTCAATCTTGTATCTTCATAGTCCTGGAGTCCGGCTAAAGGCATAGTTCGGCTATCCGAACACCCCCTAATCCAGGACTCCCTCAGTATCCCCTGAACCAGGCTTCAATGACGACGAGTCCGGCGCGCAGATTGTCTTCGGCATTGCAAGGCGGGTTCCTCCTCCAAGTTCTTCAAGAAGATTATAAACACCAAAATATAGTGTCCGGCTCTGCAAAATAAGTTTCCACATATTGCCATATAGAGAATAATATTAACACAAATCAAATCTGCTGACGTATCCCGCAGTGCGTCATAACACTGCGACCAAGCCTTCTATATAAATTGCTTTCATTGTTCCACCTCGGCTCGTGTAGCGAGGCGGTTTCCTTGGCACGTCTTGTCGAAGCAGAGATCGTGTGCCCCCTTTAACGGGATTCTCATTAATACGGACGTGGGTAACCGAATCGTGCCTGTTAGCACATCTTGCCTTAATTAAAGGCTAGTCCAAGACGGTTACGGGGAGGGCGCTTGATATTCTGCCTCTTATAAAGAGACCAAGACCCTGTTCCCCGCTTCTATTCTCAAAACGAGCTCGCCCGTCGCCTCGAGTTCCAACACCCTAGGCTTCCAGATTCCGAGCGCACCGGATCTTCAATAATGTCCGGCTCCGACCTCCAAGGCCGATGGATGCCCTCCTCTGTTACGGCGGAGGACGTATCAAGATTGAGGGAAGCTAGATTCCTGACCAGGGAGATTCCGCACAGGCTGCCTGTTCAAGGACAGGTGATCCCTAGCCCTCAGCCCGGCGAGAGTGTGGTATTCATATCCCACTTCCTCCGGGGATTAGGCTTCCCCGTGGATCCCTTCGTAAGGGGGCTGATGCTTTATTATGGGCTGGAATTCTACGACTTAGCTCCGGAGTCCATCCTCCATATCTCCTCGTTCATAGTTGTGTGCGAAGCGTTCCTCCGTGTTACCCCTCACTTCGGACTGTGGCTCAAGACCTTCAAAGTAGAACCGAAGATAATCGAAGGGCGCCACGCAGAGTGCGGAGGCGCTGCTATAAACGAAATGCCGACGCTCCATGGCCCGAGGGCGCTTTTCAAGAGGAGCTTGGCTTATGGCAACAGGAGTGGTTCTACATCACCGCTCCTCGGGGCACCGCATGGGTGGCGCCTCCGGCCTTTCGCTCGGGTCCCCCACCACGGTTAGCATCGTGGATTAACACAGGGTTAGATCGGGGCTTGCCCAAAGACGTTCCTCTGCTGCAGGGCCGCATTAAGGATCTCTTGAAGGGAGACCTCAACCTGGTCAAGATGACACAAGTCATGCTGATTCGCCGGACACTGCCCGGCCAACGTTGCCCCCTTCGCTTGTGGGAATTCAATCCGGAGGGACCACAAGCTCTCCAGAATTTTATGGGCGTGACGCCTGTGGAGATGTATAAACTGTTCTTCGGATCACAAGAAGTGAGTCCGGATTTGACCGAGGATGCTGGTTTAAGCCGCAATCGCCCGAATACTCAAGTAGGTGACCTTGCGACCGGACCTTCTATCCGCATAATTAACTTGCTTTTAACAACGCTTCTCCTTTTAAGCAGGAGTGGATAGCGAAGGCGAAGCTGATCAGGTGTCCGACTCCCCTTCCCGAAACCAGGCTGGATCCCGTGCTAGTCAGGATGCTGGAGGAAGTGCCTTTGGAGGGAAATAAGGGGGAGGACAAGGAAACCGTGGCCTCTTCAAAAGAGGCCATTCCGAAGGGGGGAATCGATGATTCCTCTCCTAAGGGAAAGAAAAGGGCCGCCTCTGACGACCCGGAGACCGTAGCCTCAAAGCGGGGGAAAGAATCCTTGTCAGAGGACCGGACGCCGGGGAGCCCCTCGGCCGAACTAAACCCTAAAAGGGACCAGCTCTCCAGCGAGCCGTAAGTAGAAGAAGAGTTTTTCTTTTAAGAGAAATCCTTGATTTATATCTGAGAAGTTTTAACCGAAACCTTACTTTGTAGTTCGGACCTCAGCCCTTCTCAGCAGAACTCGTCCTCGGGGGATCTTCTTTCGGAGATGATGGAGAGCAGAACGCCTCCTCCTTCTGTACCGCCTAGCAAGGCGGGCGACGCTGAAGTGTCGTCGCGGGGGATTTCTCCGGATCCGCTAGGGGTGGATGGTACTGCCCCCCGAGGTTCTCCGTGTCCGGCCTTTGAGGAAGGCCATGGGACGAGTCCGACACCATCTGGTGTTCGGTCGGAGGAGCTAAAGATTCTGCTGGGGCGAGCCTCTATCTCAGAGGAGCATCGTGCGTTAATGAGCACGGTAATTGAAAAGATTTCATCCGCAGAAAGCGGACTGCACGAGGCCGTCAAGAGTTTAGTGGCAGGCCTTGAGGTACATTTTTAAATAACGTACATTTGTATTAATTGCACATAAATAAAGTGCGCCCTGTGTAGATAGTAGCCCCTGAGACTCTGTGGGTCTTAAAGATGTACTGCGCGCAGAGGGTCTTAATCCCAGGTCCTTTAAGTGGCACCTTTATATGTAGGTGGCTGATTGTCCGGAGTCGAGCCGGACTCGTGAATATGCCGAACTAAAGCGACAACTGGATGAGGCAGAAGCCGACATCGTGCTTGTTAAGAAGCGGCTTGATGGTGCTCAAGGTATTGAAATCATTAGGTGATTGTTAGTAAGATGAGCTGTATGTCAATATCTTACCGTGTGTGTGCTTGACGCAGATGGTGCGGCCGCCGTGGAAGGTCTTAGGGCCGAACTCACCCGAGCGAAGGAACGAGCCAGAAAAAGCGATGCGGCTGCCGTGAAAGCCCTTGAAGAGCTGAAAGCCGAACAGGCTGCCCATTGCTGAAGCAAGGAGGAAATGTCTGATATGGCTGTAAAGTTAAAGAGTGATACTGACAGTTGCAAGCTTCTTGAAGAAGAAGATCGGGCGAGGCAAACGAGCTTAGAGAAGGCTGTTGCTGACGCTAAGGACGCCCGCTCTATAATGAGAGCGGCAAAGGAAGAGCTGCGTCAAGCCGGACAATTTGCGGATGGAAAGCCCTTCTCGCTGCGGAGAAAATTTTGTGATCCGAAGTTTGCCCCGTTAAACCGGATGTGGAGTATAGAGGACACCTATCTGGATTTGGCGGCTAGTGCCACTGATGCGACCGAACACTTTCGAGATAAAAAGGATCATGAAGTGGAGAAGCTCTTTTGGTCGCAATTCATCAATCCAGAGCGTTCGCTGGCAGTGGACGATCGCCTGGCCCAATGGGCCGAGCCGAATAGGTTGTCCGGACTCGCCATGAAGTACGTCATGGATCGTCTGTGTCCGGGGAGATCGAAGCCGAAGAGTTATTTCAGCTTGGTGCAACAATTGCTAGACGTGGTGCCACGTGTCGATGCTATGAAGAGGTCAGCGTGCGTAGAGGGCGCTCGGCTGGCTCTTGCCCGTGTCAAGACATACTGGGCAGATATGGAGCCCACCATTGTTGCGTCCCGGGATTCGGATAAAAGCCGAACACCTGTCGAGCACTATTTTGAGGAAGTCCTCGAAGGCGCTCGCGTAATAGAGACGCAGTGCTCGAAGGATGCTATATTATGATAGCATATGTAATCATAAAACAGTATTTTGATAAATTGTAGTGGCATTTTTTAGACTTGTGCCTTCAAGTATTAAGAACACCTCCTGTGCGGCCGTTTTAATATATAAATTCTGAAAGATTGCAGTCGTTGGCTTCAGCCCCCAAGCACATAGTGCGGGGGTGCGCGCAGAAGACACATTTTCACACTTAACCCAACGTCTTGGTCCTACAAAGGAGGTGATAGCGCAGCGGGCTAGGCAACCGGACTATAATGCTTTAACACTTTCACTTAGCCATAGGAGCTTGATAGTGGGACTCTTTAGGTAGCCCTTTAGTGGCGACTGCGCTTTGCCCGAGTTCAGAGCGCGTACGTGCCTGACCGGGAAACGGCCCTTCGTCAAAGCAGAGGGATTCGATAAATCCCTATGAGTCATCGAGTGGCGACCAGTCTCGCGCTACATCATGACAGTCGGTTTTCGGCTTTCTCTACTGAGGTGCTCACCCGGCCGAACCGGGGCACAATCGCAGTAGTTCTCCTGGTGCTACCTTAGCCGATAGAGCGGAACGTAAGGTGGCCGAACTCAGGAGCCGGGCAACCCAACATATGACCAAAATCATGATTCGGAGCTGATGCATATAGTGCAAAAACTCGCGACGCCGGACACTCCCTAAGGTGTTCGGTCTTTATCAGTGCGGGTGAGACAACACCCTTAAAAAAAGAGCCCCTAGTGTCCAGGTACGAGCAAAAAATTCTGGCGTGGCCACATGCCAAAACGCCAGCCTCCTCCTTGGTTATAGTAGAAAAAACCAGGGGATGTATAGCAGCAAGAGACAGTAAAAAAGGTTTACGCAGGGTCTTAATCTAAAAAGAAGCCTTAGGACGGGTCCCTACTGCACGTCTGCGCCTGTGTCTCCGCCGTGCCGTGTCCTGGACGGGCGCCGCACGACGTTCATCTGTAAAAGAGAGGAACTGAATTGAAAATGGGTTGTGCGGAATAAAAAGATAATAAACAAAATATAAAGTAAAAAATATATAAGGTTGAGCTTTATTGTCTCTGCGTATAGCCCCGGTACGGGGGTATATGGCGTCATGAGCCTGCGTTGATGACGGACTTGTGCCGAACTTGTTGAGTCCGGGTCCGTGGCCTTTGATGACTTATAAAAAAAAAGTCTTTTGGCTAGCGAGGCCACTTTATTGTGCGGCTGTTTAAGCGGCCGCGCAATCCTCCGTTTGGAGGAGGCGTATTTTAGTGCGCTCCCTTTAAAGAGATGATGCCTCGTGGACCGGGCATCTTAAGTGTGAGAGATGCGTAATGCGATATTGCATTAAAGCGAGCGAAAGCTCCGCGTCCCATTAGTGCTTGATAGCGACTTGAAAACGTGACTACGTGGAAGGTCAGCTTTTCGGGACGAAAGTTATTGGGAGAGCCAAATATGACCACAAGCTGGAGAAAACCCATACAATGGGTGTCCGGGCCTGGTGCTACCCCTTGAAAGGAGGTTTTGCTGTGGCGGATTCTTGCTGGGTTTATGCCCATGCGGTGGATTGTATCCTGATATATCAGATTTAGTCCACTGCCGCCGTCCATAAGGACATTGGTAAACTGGAATCCATCGATTATTGGATCCAGTATCAGGGGCAGTCCGGCCTGCGTTTTTGATATTTCTAGAATAATCTAGCTGATAAAAAATGATTGGCTTTAGTGACCAGTGGCGGGACTCCTGAGGGGAAAGTTTGATTGTACGTACCTTTATGGGTGCCATACGTTTTGTTACGTGAAGTAAGTTCACTGTTTTGACTTCTTGTGGGAAGTTCTTTTGTTTCCTGGTATTCTGCCTTTGGGGTTCGTCCTCTTCTTCACTTGGTGTGTCGAGCCCCTTGTGTTCGGCGTTAAGCTGTCCGGATTGTTTGAAAACCCAACAATCTCTCTGGGTGTGATTGGCAGGCTTCCCAGGAGTACTGTGTATCTGACATATTCTGCCCAGGATTCTATTTAAGCTGGACGGATCATCCCTATTATCCTGAGGGGGTGGTTTTGTTTGATTCTGCCGCGAGCTTTTGAATCCGGCATTGACTGTCGCGCTCTTCGGACTTTTTCCTTTGATTCGGCGACGGTCCTTATTTCGTCGCGGTTTTCCGTTTCCATCCCTGATTTCGGATGTACTTGGGTCGCTGGGGCTGCATCATGCCAACCAGCTGTCCTCTCCTGTGCAAAAGCGGGTCATGATGCTTGTGATTGCGGCCATTGTTCTTGGCTTTTCCTGGCCGAGGTGTCTGGCGAGCCATTCGTCTCGGACATTATGCCTGAAAGCTGCTAAGGCTTCGGCGTCCGGACAATCCACTATCTGATTCTTTTTAGTAAGGAATCTGTTCCAGAACTGTCATGCTGATTCTCCGTGCTGTTGAGTTATGTGACTGAGATCGTCTGCGTCCGGAGGGCGGACGTAGGTCCCTTGAAAATTTGCTCGGAAAGCGTCCTCGAGCTCTTCCCAACTTCCAATTGTGTTTTCGAGAAGGCTTTTAAGCCAGTGCCGGGCTGGCCCTTTAAGCTTAAGGGGTAAATATTTGATGGCGTGGAGATCATCTCCTCTAGCCATATGTATGTGGAGGATATAATCCTCGATCCAGACTCCGGGGTCTGTTGTTCCATCGTACGCCTCTATGTTGACGGGTTTGAATCCCTCTGGAAATTCATATTCCAGGACCTCATCGGTGAAACATAGGGGGTGTGCGGCGCCCCTGTATTTGGGTGTGCCGGATTCTGATAATGGCTTTTTTGCATTGCTTGTGAGATCTTGCTTTCTTGGCCCGTAAATGGACCTGGCTGGGCCATGATGCGAGTCTTTAATTGGGTCGCATGCCGCATTGAATGCGACACCGCTTGCTGTTTTATGGTGGCCGTGTGGTCGTCTATCCGACCGTATGGCTTTTTTATTTTTCGAATGCGAGGGCTCTAGGGCCTGTTGGTCGAATTCGGGCAGTAGTTTTCTCTTCGGATAGCTTTTAGTGCGGCGGCTGCCGCCGTATTTGTCAGCGGTCTTGATTACCTTGCTCCATCTTATTCTGAGTGCATCTTCCGCCGTCTTTAGCTTCCGCTTCTGCTTTTTCAGGTTGCGCGCTGTAGCCACGATCCTTTCGTGGAGATTCTTCTGCTAAGTGGTTTTATCCGGCGTGAGATCGTCCGGAGTTCTGTTATGGCCGGGGGAGGGCTGTCTGTCCACTCCATCCGTGTTGCCCTGTTCGGACGGCTGCTCTGAGGCATGCTCGTTGTCTACCGGCTCATCCTGCTCTATGGCTGGGTCTTGATCGAGGCGGGGCTTGGCGTCTACGTCGCCGCTTTGACTGCTTTTCGGAGGGTTTATCCCTTTTTCCGCCCCCTTTTTCCTCGTTGTCGTTTCCTTTAGGGGTATCCACCATGAATACATCGTTAGGTGGGGTGGTGGTCCAGCGCCTTATAGGTGCTGGTTCCTGTTCGTCTCCATCTTCGTCGTCCATACCGTCGAAGTCTTCGGATCTGAAGTCGAGCATGTCGGTTAAATCATCGATAGTGGCTATTAAGTGGGTGGTGGGTGGGCTCTGAATTTCTTCGTTGTCCGAATCCCAACCTCGCAGACCATAGTTCGGCCTGGGCTCTCCTGATAAAGAGAGAGACTTGAGAGAATTCAGGATATCACCGAAAGGTGAGCACTGAAAGATGTCCGCGGCGGTGAACTCCATTACAGGCGCCCAATCAGGTTTGATCGGCGGGGGCACGGAAGGCCCGGAGTTCGGAGAGGAGTCCGGCTCCTTGGAGTTCTGGGCCGTGCGGAGTACGGGGCTGGCGTTCGGCTCGATCGCCTTTGAGATCGCAGCCCCCGAGGTGACGTCCAACCGTTCATCCTCGGAGAACGCAGCGGGCTCCGAGTCAAGGATCGGGGCCGGAGCGTGTGCGGCCTCCAGGGTACTATTCGGAGGCAGAGCTATATCATGCCCCTCGAAATAATGCGGCGCGCTTGGCTGTGGCTCGAACCCGTCGAAGATCAAGTCTCCGCGGATATCAGCCGTGTAGTTTAAATTTCCAAACCTGACTTGATGGCCAGGGGCGTAGCTTTCGATCTGCTCCAGATGACCAAGCGAATTGGCCTGCAGAGCGAAGCTGCCGAAGACGAAGATTTGTCCGGGGAGGAAAGTCTCACCCTGGACCTCATCGTTGTTGATGATCAAAGGAGCCATCGGGCCTAAAAGCGACGACACGGAGGAACTCTCAACGAAAGCACCAATGTCGGTGTCAAAACTGGCGGATCTCGGGTAGGGGGTCCCGAACTGTGCGTCAAGGTCGGATGGTAACAGGAGACAAGTGACACTTTATTTTACCCAGGTTCGGGCCATCTCGATGGAGGTAAAACCCTACTCCTGCTAGATTAATATTGATGATATGGGTAGTACAAGAGTGGATCTATCACGAGATCAAGGAGGCTAAACCCTAGAAGCTAGCCTATGGTATGATTGTGTATGATGATGGTTGTCCTACGGACTATCAACCCTTCGGTTTATATAGACACCGGATAGGGTTAGGGTTACACAGAGTCGGTTACAATGGTAGGAGATCTCGAATATCCGCACGCCTAGCTTGCCTTCCACGCCAAGAAAGGATCCTTCCGGACACGGGACAAAGTCTTCAATCTTGTATCTGCATAGTCCTGGAGTCCGGGTGAAGGCATAGTTCGGCTATCCGAACACCCCCTAATCCAGGACTCCCTCAATCACCAAGACATACATCAAGTGTTCTCATAAAGACTAAATCCGATAAGATTACTTCAAAAGGGGAAACTCAATTCATCACAATGGAGTAGAGGGGGAGAAACATCATAAGATCCAACTAAAATAGCAAAGCTCGGGATACATCAAGATCGTGCCATAGAGGAACACGAGAGAGAACACGGGAGAGAGAGAGAGATCAAACACATAGCTACTGGTACATACCCTCAGCCCCGAGGGTGGACTACTCCCTCCTCGTCATGGAGAGCGCCAGGATGATGAAGATGGCCACTGGAGATGGATCCCCCTCCGGCAGGGTACCGGAAAGGGGTCCCGATTGGTTTTTGGTGGTTCTGGAGGCTTGCAGCAGCGGAACTCCCGATCTATCTTCTGTTCTGGAAGTTTTAGGGTATGACGGTATATATGGGTGAAAGGAGTACGTCGGTGGAGCTACGGGGGCCCCACGAGGCAGGGGGCGCGCCCAGGGGGGAGGGCGCACCCTCCACCCTTGTGACCGCCTCGTGGATCTTCTGACGTGGGGTCCAAGTCCATCAGGTGGGTTTCCTTCCAAAAATAACTTCTCCAGTTGATTTCGTTCCGTTTTGACTCCGTCTGACATTCCTTTTCCCCGAAATACTGAAATAGGCATAAAACAGCAAATCTGGGCTGGGCCTCCGGTTAATAGGTTAGTCCCAAAAATAATATAAAAGTGGATAATAAAGCCCAATATTGCCTAAAACAGTAAATAATATAGCATGGAGCAAACAAAAATTATTGATACGTTGGAGACATATCAAGCATCCCCAAGCTTAATTCCTGCTCGTCCTCGAGTAGGTAAATGATAAAAAAGAATTTTTGATGCGGAGTGCTACTTGGCATAATTTCAATGTAAATCTTCTTAATTGTGATATGAATATTCAGATCCAAAAGATTCAAGACAAAAGTTCATATTGACATAAAAATAGTAATACTTCAAGCATACTAAACAAACAATTATGTCATCTCAAAATAACATGGCCAAAGGAAGTTCATCCCTACAAAATCATATAGTTAGGCTATGCTTCATTTTCGTCACACAAAGATGTTCCCAACTTCTATACCCCCGATGACAAGCCAAGCAATTGTTTCATACTCAAATAATCTCAAACTTTTTCAACCTTCACGCAATACATGAGCGCGAGCCATGGACATAGCACTATGGGTGGTATAGAATATGATGATGGGGATTGTGTGGAGAAGACAAAAAAAGGAGAAAGTCTCACATCAATGAGGCTAATCAATGAGCTATGGAGATGCCCATCGATTGATGTTAATGCAAGGAGTAGGGATTGCCATGCAACGGATGCACTAGAGCTAAGAATGCTCAACAAAAGAAAACTAGTGGGTGTGCATCCAACTTGCTTGCTCATGAAGACCTAGGGCATTTTGAGGAAGCCCATCATTGGAATATACAAGCCATGTTCTATAATGAAAAATTCCCACTAGTATGAACAAGACAACTTATGAGACTCACTATATGAAAATCATGGTGCTACTTTGAAGCACAATATATGAGACTCACTACATGAAGAACAAGGTGCTACTTTGAAGCACAAGTGTGGAAAAAGAGATAGTAGCATTGCCCTTTATTTTCTCTTCTTTTGGGACTTTTTTGGCATTTCTCTTTTTTTTGATTGGGCAATGCTCTAATAATGATGATCATCACACTTCTATTGATTACACCATAATGATTACAACTCGATACTAGAACAAGATATGACTCTATTATGAATGCCTTCGGCGGTGTACCGGGATGGTGCAATGAATCAAGAGTGACATGTATGAAAAATAATGCATGGTGGCTTTGCCACAAATACGATGTCAACTACAAGATCATGCAATGGCAATATGACAAAAGTAAGCATGTCATGATGATGATGATGGTGGAATTTGCATGGCAATATATCTCGGAATGGCTATGGAAATGCCATGATAGGTAGGTATGGTGGCTGTTTTGAGGAAGATATAGGGAGGTTTATGTGTGAAAGAGCGTATCATATCACGGGGTTTGGATGCACCGGCGAAGTTTGCACCAACTCTCAATGTGAGAAATGACAATGCACGGTACCGAAGAGGCTAGCAAATGGCGGAAAGGTAAAAGTGCGTATAATCCATGGACTCAACATTAGTCAAAAGAACTCATATACTTATTGCAAAAATTTAGAAGTCATCAAAATCAAGTACTACGCGCATGCTCCCAGGGGGATAGATTGGTAGGAAAAGACCATCGCTCGTCCCCGACCGCCACTCATAAGGATGCACAAGCCAGGTACACTTCATGCTTCAAATTTGTTACACAACTTTAACCATACGTGCATGATACGGGACTTGCTAACTTCAACACAAGTATTTCTCAAATTCACAACTACTCAACTAGCACGACTATGATATTATCACCTCCATATCTCAAAACAATTATCAAGCATCAAACTTATCTTAGTATTCAACCCACTAAAAAGAAAGTTTCACATATCTTGAATACCAAGTATATTAACATTAAGCAAATTACCATGCTATTAACGACTCTCAAAATAATCTAAGTGAAGAATGAGAGATCAAGTTTCTTTAAAACAATCCACCACCGTGCTCTAAAAGATCTAAGTGAAGCACTAGAGCAAAAATTATCACGCTCAAAAAGATATAAGTGAAGCACATAGAGTAAACTATCAAGCTCAAAAGATATAAGTGAAGCACATAGAGTATTCTAACAAATTTCAATTCATGCATGGCTATATCAAAAGGTGTGTACAGAAAGGATGATTGTGTTAGACTAACAAGCAAAGACACAAATAATACAAGACGCTCCAAGCAAAACACATATCATGTGGTGAATAAAAATATAGCTCCAAGTAAATTACCGATGGAAGTGGACGAAAGAGGGGATGCTTTCCGGGGCATCCCCAAGCTTTGACTTTTTGGTGTCCTTGTATTATCTTGGGGGTGCCATGGGCATCCCCAAGCTTAGGCTCTTGCCAGTCCTTGTTCCATAATCCATCAAAAGAATTCACCCAAAACTTGAAAACTTCACAACACAAAACTCAATAGAAATCTCGTGAGCTCCGTTAGAGAAAGAAAACAAAAGACTACTTTAAGGTAATGTAGTGAACTTGTTATTTATTTGTATTGGTGTTAAAACTAATGTATTCCAACTTCTCTATGGTTTATAAACTATTTTACTAGCCATAGATTCATCAAATTAAGCAAACAACACACGCAAAACAGAATCTGTCAAAAACAGAACAGTCTGTAGTAATCTGTAACTAACGTAAACTTCTGGAACTCCAAAAATTCTAAAATAAATTGGTGTACCTGAGGAATTTGTCTAGTAATCATCTGCAAAAAGAATCAACTAAATAGCACTCTCCAGTAAAAAGTTCTAGCTAATCTTGTGAGCGCTAAAGTTTCTGTTTTTTACAGCATGATCATAAAGACTTCACCCAAGTCTTCCCAAAGGTTCTAGTTGGCACAAACACTAATTAAAACATAAAACCACATCTAAACATAAGCTATATGGATTATTTATTCCTAAACAGAACCAAAAATTAAGAAACTAAAATAAAATTGGGTTGCCTCCCAACAAGCGCTATCGTTTAATGCCCCTAGCTAGGCATGATGATTTCAATGATGCTCACATAAGGGATAAGAATTGAAACATAAAGAGAGCATCATGAAGAATATGACTAGCACATTTAAGTCTAACCCACTTCCTATGAATAGGGATTTTGTGAGCAAACAACTTATGGGAAAAATAATCAACTTGCATAGGAAGGTAAAACAAGCATAACTTCAAAAGTTTAAGCACATAGAGAGGAAACTTGGTATTATTGCAATTCCTACAAGCATATGTTCCTTCCTCATAATAATTTTCAGTAGCATCATGAATGAATTCAACAATATAACCAGAACCTAAATCATTCTTTTCATGATCTACCAGCATAGAAATGTTATTACTCTCCACATAAGCAAAATTCTTTTCATTCGGAATAATGGGAGTATCGTAAGAGACTTGAATACTATAAATTGTTTCCACATTAAAAGAGTAATGTTCAGATAAAGGGTACTCATAATCATGAAAACTTTTATAAATATAATCATCACTACTCTTTATAGCATAAGTTTTATCACAATAATCATCATAAGTAGCAACTTTGTTCTCATCATAATCGATTGAAACCTCTTCCGAAATAGTGGATACATCACTAAATAAAGTCATGACCTCTCCAAATACACTTTCATAAATATTATAAGAGTCAACATACTCCAATATTGTGGGATCACTACTTCCTAAAGTTGACACTCTTCCAAACCCACTTTCATCAATATAATCATCATAGGTAAAAGGCATGCTATCATCATAACTACTTTGCATATCAAAACTTGAGAGGCTAAAAATATCATCATTATTAAACATAGCATCCCCAAGCTTGGGACAAACATTAATTGCATCAAATATATTTTAAAATATGTCATCCTCATTAAACATAGCTTCCCCAAGCTTGGGCCTTTTCATATCATAAGCATAATCACTCTCATCATTAATAGTATAGATAGCACCAATAGTATAGCAAACATTATTATCATATTCTTCCAAGCAAGTGCCAAAAAGATTTTGAAGATCATAAGGAGTATCATTATCTTCCCAATCCTAATCATCACAACAAGCAATAGGCATAACGAGATCATCATCAAGTATATCATCTTCATTTTCATGAGGCACGGCAATAATAGGAGCAACTTTATTTGGGAGAGATACCTTTTTACCTCTCTTCCTTTTTCTTTTCTTCCTCTTCACCACATCATGTGTGGGTTCAATCCTCTTTTTGGAGCTCCTTATTAATGAGATTGGTTGAGTAGAAGGCTCCTCCTCGTTATCTGATTCATCATAAGAAATAATAGGAGAATATTGGGAAGTCTCTTCCCTTTCATTAGTATTTTCTTCATCCTCTATTTGTTTTCTTTTCTTTATGTAATTGGCAATATAAGGATTTTCAATGCAATTCACCGCACAATACATATAAATCTTCTCTAGATCAAAACAAGAACTCTATCAAGATTAAACTTTGGGATACCCTCAGTTATACGTTTCATTTCTTCATACCCCAAAAGAAGGCTAAGCTCTTTATGATGCTCAAGGGTAATCAAATTATCACAATATTTGGACACAACTTGATCATGAAACAAATAGCATTGGAGTTTTAAATGACCATGTTCATTGCAAAGTTCACAAGGGGCGCGAAAAATATTGAATCTTTCAGCACATTCATCTAGCTCTTCTTGCAACAATTTGGTTTATAAATATTTATGCTTCTTGCAATATATATCTTCCCTATTTGGTGTGTACTTGCAAACATGCACTCCACAAAAATTGACATGTTTATAGGAGGCATTTTCATCATAACTAGCGCAATCATCATTAGCATCATGGATATTCAAAGAATTAGTACTAACAACATTGCAATCATGCTCATCATTCAAAGATTTAGTGCCAAACATTTTATAAATTTCTTCTTCTAGTACTTGAGCACAATTTTCTTTTCCATCATACTCACGAAAGATATTAAAGAGGTGAAGTGTATGAGACAAACTCAATTCCATTTTTTTGTAATTTTCTTTTATAAACTAACTAGTGCTAAAACAAGAAACAAAAAGATTCGATTGCAAGATCTAAAGATATACCTTCACTTACCTAGCCTCCCCAGCAACGGCGCCAGAAAAGAGCTTGATGTCTACTACACAACCTTCTTCTTGACGTTGTTGGGCCTGCAAGTGCACAGGTTTGTAGGACAGTAGCAAATTTCCGTCAAGTGGATGACCTAAGGTTTATCAATCCGTAGGAGGCGTGAGGATGAAGATGGTCTCTCTCAAGCAACCCTGCAACCAAATAACAAAGAGTCTCTTGTGTCCTCAACACACCCAATACAATGGTAAATTGTATAGGTGCACTAGTTCGGCGAAGAGATGGTGATACAAGTGCAATATGGATAGAAGATATAGGTTTTTGTAAACTGAAAATATAAAAACAGCAAGGTAACAAGTGGTAAAAGTGAGCGTAAACGGTATTGCAATGATAGGAAACAAGGCCTAGGGTTCATACTTTCGCTAGTGCAAGTTCTCTCAGCAATAATAACATAGATAGAACATATGACAAGCCCTCAACATGCAACAAAGAGTCACTCCAAAGCCACTAATAGCGGAGAACAAACGTAGAGATTATGGTCGGGTACGAAACCACCACAAAGTTATTCTTTCTAATCAATCCGTTGGGCTATTCGTATAAGTGTCACAAACAACCCTGGAGTTTTTACTAGAATAACACCTTAAGATACAAATCAACCAAAACCCTAATGTCACCTAGATACTCCATTGTCACCTCAAGTATCCGTGGGCATGATTATACGATATGCATCACACAATCTCAGATTCATCCAACCAACATAAAAGTTCTTCAAAGAGTGCCCCAAAGTTTCTACCGGAGAATCAAGAACGTGTGCAACCCCTATGCATAGGTTCCCAATGTCACGAAACCCGCAAGTTGATCACCAAGACATACATCAAGTGTTCTCATAAAGACTCAATCCGATAAGATTACTTCAAAAGGGGAAACTCAATTCATCACAAAGGAGTATAGGGGGAGAAACATCATAAGATCCAAGTACAATAGAAAAGCTCGGGATACATCAAGATCGTGCCATAGAGGAACACGAGAGAGAACACGAGAGAGAGAGAGAGAGAGATCAAACACATAGCTACTGGTACATACCCTCAGCCCCGAGGGTGAACTACTCCCTCCTCGTCATGGAGAGCGCCGGGATGATGAAGATGGCCGACGGAGATGGATCCCCCTCCGACAGGGTACCGGAAAGGGGTCCCGATTGGTTTTTGGTGGTTCTGGAGGCTTGCAGCGGCGGAACTCTCGATCTATCTTCTGTTTTGGAAGTTTTAGGGTATGACGGTATATATGAGTGAAAGGAGTACGTCGGTGGAGCTACGGGGGCCCCACGAGGCAGGGGGGCGCGCCCAGGGGGGAGGGCGTGCCCTCCACCCTCGTGACCGCCTCGTGGCTCTTCTGACGTGGGATCCAAGTCCATCAGGTGGGTTCCCTTCCAAAAATAACTTCTCCAGTTGATTTCGTTCCGTTTTGACTCCGTCTGATATTCCTTTTCCTCGAAATACTGAAATAGGCATAAAACAGCAAATCTGGGCTGGGCCTCCGGTTAATAGGTTAGTCCCAAAAATAATATAAAAGTGGATAATAAAGCACAATATTGCCTAAAAAAGTAAATAATATAGCATGGAGCAATCAAAAATTATAGATACGTTGGAGACGTATCAACCATCATTGGTAAGTCTTAGGACCACACTTGCATTCGGATGCGTATACCAGGAGGTCCACTCGGACACCTCGACGTCACTCGGCGACCACTCTTCAGTCGGCATGACCACCATCACTCGGACAAGGGAGGTGAAGCGACGAGGTGGGAGCTGCAATGGTAGAGGAATTCTAAGTCATTCTTAAAGTAGAGTCATAGCTACCGTTACCTGTAACTGTTGTAGTTGTGGCGTTTTACACCTATAACTGTTATAGTTATGAGCATTAAGTGCCTAGCGACATGGGAGTGATGGAGGCTGCAGCACACTCTATATAAGCCGCACTCCTCCTCCTGAGGTGGGGTTAAGCAATCACTGTAATCATACCCCTCAAGAAAAGCAAGCCCCCAGGCACGAGACATAGGGCTATTACATCCTCCGAGAGGGCTCTGAACTCGCTAAACTCCGAGTGTTACACCTGCGTTGTAGCTAGGCTTCGCCCCTCTTTTGTACCCCAGTACTCATTGTCAGGATCGTAACCCCGACAGTTGGCACCCACCTTGGGGCCAGGCGTCTAGCAAAGTTTCAGGGGTGGAGTTTCATCATCATCATGTTAGTCAGAGGAGAAATCTATTTTGAAACACTCATCTTCATCACCGATGACTCAGCGTGGCTTCTCGAGGCCCCGCTGGACGTGGAGGCGCTGCCCGTCCGCGGTGCAGCG
The DNA here is from genome assembly GCA_032464435.1 of Aegilops umbellulata. NCBI lineage: Eukaryota > Viridiplantae > Streptophyta > Magnoliopsida > Poales > Poaceae > Aegilops > Aegilops umbellulata. Next base: position 333,754,553 of record CP136054.1, on the reverse strand, counting down.
CACTTCCACGCATCTTTGTATGGAGTCCTTCTCCGACAGCCTTCAGCTCCATACCGAGTGGTCCCTCACCTTCTCCGACAGCCTTCAGCTCCGGACGCTCGCGGCTGCAGCGCCGGATCAGGCATGCCATGGCCCTTCAGGTGGCGACAGAGCACATGTCGGCTCTCAAATCCGACGAGCCCGCCCTCGACCTCTCTGATGGGCTCCTCGACGACTCCTCGATGGGTCCAAGTGCGAGAGTGTCGAGTCTACTGCTGAGGTCCTCATGGCAGACAACACCGAGCATCATGCGCCCCGGGGGTACATGGAGCCCCGGGACGGTCACACGGGCACTTTGAGGGAGTCCTGGACTAAGGGGTCCTCGAGCGTCCGGCCTGTTAGCCATGGGCCGGACTGATGGGCTGTGAAGATACGAAGACCGAAGACTACACTCGTGTCCGGATGGGACTCTCCTTTGCCTGGAAGGCAGGCTTGGCAACCGAATATGTAGGTTCCTTTCCTTTGTAACCGACCTTGTGTAACCCTAGATCCTCCCGGTGCCTATATAAACCGGGGGACTTAGTCCAGAAAGGACAGATACTCATTACCATAGTCATACAGTCTAGACTTCTAGGGCTTAGCCATTACCATCTCGTGGTAGATCAACTCTTGTAATACTCATATCCATCAAGATCAATCAAGTAGGAAGTAGGGTATTACCTCCATAGAGAGGGCCCGAACCTGGGTAAACATCGTGTCCCCTGTCTCCTGTTACCATCGACCTTAGACACACAGTTCGGGACCCCCTACCCGAGATCCGCCGGTTTTGACACCGACATTGGTGCTTTCAGTGAGAGTTCCACTATGCCGTCCCCAAAAGGTTCGATGGCACCTTTAATCGCCAATAATGACGCTGTTCAAGGAGAAACCTTCCTCCCTGGACAGATCTTCATGTTCGGCGGCTTCGCACTGCGGGCCAACTCGTTTGGCCACCTGAAGCAGATCGATAGCTACGCCCCTGGCCATCAGGTCAGATTTGGGAGCTTGAATTACGTTGCGGACATCCGTGGAGATTTGATCTTTGCCCGATTCGAGACCGCGGCGACCGCCCCTGGTCACCTTGACGAACATGACCTAAATCTGTCGTCAGACCGCACCCAGGAGATAGCTCCTGCAAACACTCCGGCCTTAGATCTAGAGCACACTGCGACATCCAAGGATTGGAGGCTCGACCCCACCTCGGAGGCCACAGATTCCCCGGCGTTGGAGCCGCACATGGACTTAACCTCGGACAATATCGGTGTCACCGGAACTCCAGACTCGTCTCTAGTTATAAGTTCCGAACCATGTGAGCCCGCGGACGCCAAACTTGATCGCTCATCGATCTTCGAATTCAGCGCCGCGGACACCTTCCAGCACTCGCCTTTGGGCGATGTGCTAAACTCATTAAAGAGCCTGTCCTCGGCGGGGGACTCACATCCAAACTCTGTCCGGCTCGTACTAGGGGCTGATGATCGAGAATTTTGCTTCCCACCCGCCACCCACTTCATAGCCACTGTCGAGGATTTAACCGACATGCTTGACTATGGCTTCGAAGACATCGCCAGTACGGACGACGATGCTGACAAGGAGCAAGGTCAAAACCCGCCATTCACTGGACGACGGACGACCACTTCTTCCTACGACATATACATGGTGGACACGCCTGGAAAAACTAACAACGATGACAAAGAGGATCCAGTTGAGGATAAACCTCCCGAGAGACAGCCCAAGCTCTAGCTTCCTCGATGCCGCTCTAAGTCACGTCGTTCCAAAGACTGCAGTACGGGCACCGGAAAAAATAATACTCCGGACGATGCCAAAATTAATGAAGACCCCGTCAAGGTAACCTCCGAACAGGGGGAACGAGATAATGGGCAAGTTAGCCCTGATGAACAGGCCACACACATGGAGACTCGGAGGACAGTAATTATCTTCCGTTCTCCGAGGAAGAGGAGAGCCTCGGCAACGAGGATTTCATCGTGCCTGCGGAACCTCTCGAGCAGGAACGCTTCAAACGCCGGCTAATAGCCACTGCAAGGAGCCTGAGAAAGAAGCAGATGCAGCTTCAAGCGGACCGAGATCTGCTCAATGATACATGGACCGAAGTCTTGGTCGCCGAAGAATACGGCCTTAGTGGCCCAGCCAAAAGCTACCCGAAGCGTAGATTGCTACCTCAGTGCGATGACAAGGCGCTGGAGCCCGTACCATCATCGCATAATGCGGCAGGTTGACCACAACTTGGTCCAGATAAAGCGGAAACTCAAGCCGAACACCAGACCGCCCCACCTCGTCGTAAAGGCAAGAATAAAACAGCTCGGGGTTGTACATACGACCTTCAACATGACTTGGATAGTAGAGCAGGACACGCAAGATTGATCTATGGATCGCGAGGACATGCCTCGACACGCGACGGTGGCTACCTATTCGGACGTGACAAACCTAGCCACGCCCGGGCAGAAAACCACATATGGACTCCATCGGACGTACATCATAGTGTGGCCCAACATAGAGGAGCCGCACACCCTCTTTGCTTCACAAATGAAGTAATGGAGCATGAAATACCAGACGGGTTCAAACCCATGAATATCAAATCATACGACGGAACAACGGATCCCGCAGTATGGATCGAGGACTTCCTCCTCCATATCCACATGGGCCGCGGAGATGACCTTCATGCCATCAAATACCTACCACTAAAACTCAAAGGACCAACTCGGTACTAGTTAAACAGTCTCTCCGAAAATTCTATTGGCAGCTGGGAAGATTTGGAAGATGCCTTTCGTGTCAACTTCCAAGGAACATATGTCCGGCCACCGGACGCCGATGACTTAACTCACAGCCCAGAGAGTCAGTCAGGAAGGTATGGACTAGGTTCTTAGTTAAAAAGAACCAAATCGTCGACTGTCCGGACGCGGAAGCCCCTGTGGCCTTCAAACACAGCGTCCGGGATGAATGGCTTGCACGCCACCTCTGTCAAGAAGGACCTAAATCCATGACAGACCTTACCGCTCCAATGACTCGCTTTTGCGCGGGAGAAGATAGCTGGCTCGCTTGTAGAAGCAATAGCGTCAGCGACTCGGGCACTTCTGAAATCCGAGACGGCAATGGCAAGCCACGATGAAGCAAACACAACAGTCGCAATGATAATGAAAGATCACGCGACACAGCGGTTAATGCCGGATTCAGCAATCCAAAACCCGGTCAACGGAAAAAGCCATTCAAGGCGAACCGAGACGGACCATCCAACCTAGACAGGATACTGGACCGACCCTGCCAGATTCACGGCCACCCCGATAAACCTGCTAATCATACCAATAGAAGCTGTTGGGTCTTCAAGCAGGCCGGAAAGCTCAACGCCAAACACAAGGGGAGGAGGCCGCCAGGCGATAGGGACGACGGAGAGGCTCACCAACCAAATACTGGGGGTTAGAAGCAATTTCCCCCCGAGGATTGATCAACCCCAGAGCGGAAATAGCAGTTCAGCTTCCGCCGCCCACCTCATATACCCGCAAAATTTGTACCGCGCATACATCACTACGCACTTAAGATACCATGGTCATTGGCGGAAGCACAATATGGACAAGCCGGCAAGCATTCTCGTAACATTTTTTATCTACTTTCCTTTTTTCTTTCTTCATTATCTCTTAAAAATAGGTGACGCAAAAAAACATCTAAACTGACTCCAAAGGAGTCCGGATCGGTACACTCACCAAAGGGGCTACTTCCGTCAAGGATTCCCCTCGCCGAGGACTGGCGGCGCAGACGTGCGGCAAGAGGTCCAAAATAAACTTTTTGTAGACCGCACTCTTTATTTCGAGCCTGTAATATGCCTTTTTCCTCCGCCTTCGACCCCGGGCATGTCAAATAGCCAGGGTTGAGGTCTTTTTATATATAAAGTAAACATTATCCGAATTAATCATTCGTGTCTTTTCACAAATGAATATGGCTCCTATGGTTGTTTCATAGATATACCTTGGCATAACCTGCCAGGGGCTCGGTATGGGAACAAATGAGTTGCTAACAAAGTCCGAACAGCTTTACAGCGTACTTCGACGTCGTGAGTTTGGCCTTATATGCATTAGCTCCGAATCATGTCTTGGGTCCATGGTTGGGTTGCCTGGCTCCTGTGCTTGCTACCTTACGTTCCGCTCTATCGGCTAGGGTAATAAAGGGAGAACTACTGTGATTGTGCTTCCGGTTCATCTGGTCAAGCACCTCAGTAGAGAAAGCCGAAAACCGACTGTCATGATGCCGCGAGAGCTGGTCAACCACTCGATGACTTATCAAAATCTGTCGCGATTCCCTTCGTATCACAGAAGGACCTTTTTTTAGGTCACATATGTAACACACCATATTGGAATAAGCCGTATACATACCAGGGGCTATATCGTAGCCCCCCTATAAAACTCCTATGGCTAAGTGAAAGTGTTAATGCCCTATAGTCTGATTGCCTGGTTTGCCGCATTATCACCTCCTTCATGGACCAAGACGTTGGATCAAGAGTGATTAAATGCTTTTTTGAACACCCCCGTACTTCCTACGAGGGGGCTGAAGCCGACGACTGGAAAACTTTTAGATTATATTAAAACGGCCGCACAGGAGGAACACAAGCTTTCGAGCAAAGCATAAAAATAGTTTAACTATAAAATTGTCTTTTTACAATTCTCATACACCTCACTCAAACATTATGTCTTTCGAGCATCGACCCTTTATCAAGCAGGCGGCCTCTAGGACGTCTTCAAAATAATGCTCCGGTTCGTAACGGTCCTTGCCCTTGGGTGGACTCTTCGCTGCAACATCGATGGCCTTCATCTTCCCTCAGAATGTCTTGACTCGGGCAAAGGCTATCCGTGCACCCTCAATGCACACGGACCGCTTCACAACGTCGACACGTGGCACCGCATCAACAAGCCGCTGCACCAAGCCAGAGTAGCTATTGGGAATAGGCTCAGTTGGCCACAACCGGATTATGACGTTCTTCATGGCAGCGCCGGATATCCTATGAAGCTCGGCCCATTGGGACATCTGTTCATTCAGCAACAGAAGGAAGGCGCTTCGACACGCCAAATTGTGACCAGAAAAGCTTCTCCATTGCATACCCCTCTCGCGCCTGGTAAAACTGCACCGCATCAGAAGAACTCTTTAGCAAGTCTAAAAACTTGTCTAGAGAACTCCACACTTGATTAAGCTGAGCATAGTTCAGATCGCCGAACTTAGTCTGTAGCAAAAAGGGCCTACCGGCCGCAATCTCCCCAGCTTGCCGGATCTCCTCACGGGCTGCTCTGGATTCAGACCGTGCTTCTCTCGCCTCTCGTAAGGCCTTGTCAAGTTCAGCCGTTTTGGCTTCATTCTCCTTCTCAAGAAGGCCACAACGGCTAGCAACATTTTTTAGTTCGAGCGCCATCATGGATATCTTCTCCTCGTCTTGGCGCCGAGCAGCTTGTTTGGCTTTTAACTCAGCCGATGCCTTTTCGGCAGCCGCATTGCTAAATCGGGCCTGCTCCTTGGCCCGGGCCAGCTCCGCCCGAAGATTTCAACAGCAGCAGCACCATCTGCAGCCATGCATATTACAACATATAACTTTCAGCATCATGCTTATTTCACAGACATATATGTGAAGGGACTACCCCGAATACATACCTTGCGACTCGTCAAGGCGCATATTGATTAACGCAATATCATCCCCTGCCACATCAAGCTTCCGCTGCAGCTCGGCAATATCCGTAGTCTGGGAAGTAGCCAGGGGAGAAGCAGCCTGCGTTCAAGTCAACCAGATTAGTCCTTGAATATTTCTTCTTGATCCTCCGTTCGCCTCCCATGGGAAGCCAACCCGAGTCTTAGGGGCTATTACCTATACGCAGGTGCATCTTTACAAATAAAATATAGTTGAAAATATTACATCACAAACCTCGAAGCCTTTTAGCAGGCTCATGAAAGTTTCATTCAATCCGCTCTTCGTGGACAGAATCTTCTCGACCACCGTACCCATCAAGGTACACTGTTCCCCCGAGACAGATGCTTCTCGCAGCATATCCCGCAATATATCCAGCGCCGCCGGGTCTCCGGAAGCCGCTCTAGGAGCATGAACATCCTTTGAAGGAACCCGTTCACCCGTCTCCAGAATCATCATTGGATGAAACCCGGACAGTTCGGGGCCTTCATTATTGGCCCCCAAATCCCGAACGATCGGAGGTCCACCTTTGGGTCCAGTCTCTCTCATCCCCTGCACAGCTGGTTGATCGAGAAAATTCCTCCGAGACGACACTTCGGAGTCATCTGCCTTATTCGGCGAGGAGGTCGGGGGAGGCATCTCGCTTTCCATCATCTCTGGGAGGAGATCTCCCGAAGAAGAGGATTGCCCAGAAAAACTCGGTGCCGAACTGCAAAAATACACAGGCACGTTACGTATCTCTTCGGTAACGGGAAAGAAGCGGGACACTACCAAAGCACCCCGGATTCACTTACGGTTTGGTTGAGGGCTTGTCCTCATGATGGAGCTGTTCAACGGCGTCGCCTCCCAAACCTGAGCCGCTCGATGGTGGCATCTTGCCCCTCTTAGGAGACCGCCCCTCCCAACTTTCAGAGGCAGCCCTTTTCCTCCTGAATGGAGAAGGGATACTGGCTTCTCTTTCGCCTTTGTCCTCAGGCGAGGAAATGTCGATTTCTCCGGACTCAGTATCTGAGTTACCTCCGAAACGAAGGTCATCTCGGGTCTTCTCACTCTCCTCTTTACCCTCCCTTGCCGGCGCCTGGTACGGTGTCGGTGCCAGCATCCTTGTTAACACGGGGTTAGCTGAGTCTTCGGGAAGAGGGGCCGGACACCTAATCCGTTCCTCTTTCTTTATCCATCCCTGAAAAAGGATGGTTTGATCAGTGTCTTACCACTGGATATCTGATTATGAGGTGTTCGGCGGACGAGTACTTACCGGGGTGTCCGGATGGTTGCAGTCTAGGCCGGTATCTTCGATGGTGCGTGGCCATTATTTTCGTTTCCCGAAGAATAAATTCCACATTCCTTCGTGCGTAGTGCCGAAGAAGTGCTAAAGAGTCCCGGGCCCTTCTGGGTTAAACTCCCACAAGCGGAGAGGACGTCGTTGACACGACAGGGTTCGGCGGACTAGCATTACCTGAATAACATTGACAATATTGATGTCCTTCTCAATGAGGCATTGGATGCGGCTTTGCAGGGTCCACACCTTGTCAACTGATCCCCAGTCCAACCCCTTATTAATCCATGATGCCAGCTAAATTGGGGGGCTAGATTGAAACGCAGGCGCAGTTGCCCACTTGGAACAATGGGGCTCGGTGATATAAAACCACTCCTGCTGCCATAAGTCAGAAGATTCCTTGAAAGATCCTTTTAGCCAGATAGCGCTGGTAAGCTTGCTCACTGAGGTACCACCGCACTGATCTGCCGGTTCCCCCTCGATCATTTGTGGTTTCACATTGAAGGTCTTAAGCCACAAGCCGAAGTGGTGGGGAGTTTGGAGGAAGGCTTCACATGTGACGATAAACACCGAGATGAGGACGGAGTTCGGGGTGAGATCGTGAAAATCTAATCCGTAATAGAACATGAGCCCTCGGACGAAGGGATTGAGGGCGAACCCCAATCCTTGGAGGAAGTGGGAAACAAACACGACCCTCTCGCCGGATCTGGGGGTAGGGATAACCTGCCCCTCCGCGGGAAGCCAGTGGAGGATTTCTGTGGTCAGGTATCTGGCCACCCAAAGCTTTGCGACATCCTCCTCTATGACAGAAGAAGCCACCCACCGGCCTTGTCGGCTGGGTCCGGACATGGCTTAGGCCTACGGAGGGTGAGACCTGGGTGTTGGAACCTGAGGTACTAAGAGTTGAAGAAGAAGCAAGCATGGAGAGGAAAGGCAGGTCTGTGCCCCTTTATAAAGGACGAGAATATCGAACGCCCCCTACCGGGCCTTAAAATTCGCCTATTCCCAAGGAGTTGTACCCTAAGGATGGTTGGGTTACCCTTGTCTGTGTTGATAAAAGAATCCCTTAATAAGGGGACACGATATCTTCTGGGATGAGACGTGTCAATGGCAACCATGTTTCGGAACGTGGGGCCGCGGGCGAAACAACGGTTCAAAATAATGAACGGACTGACATAATGTCGTATTGTAAAAAGTTGCCAGAGGATTGGATTCATAAATTATTATGCCCTCTGTGGAAGTATGTGCTACTCGCCAAACTCGATCTTCCAAAGACCATTGTGGAGTATCCGGAAAGAAGGGAACCCGCCTTGCAATGCCGAAGACAAATCTGCGCACCGGACTCCTCGTCATTGAAGCCAGGTTCAGGGGCTATTGAGGGAGTCCTGGACTAAGGGGTCCTCGGGCGTCCAGCCTGTTAGCCATGGGCCGGACTGATGGGCCGTGAAGATATGAAGACCGAAGACTGCACTCGTGTCTGGAAGGGACTCTCCTTGGCATGGAAGGCAAGCTTGGCGACCGAATATGTAGATTCCTTTCCTTTGTAACCGACCTTGTGTAACCCTAGATCCTCCCGGTGCCTATATAAACCGGGGACTTAGTTCGAAAAGGACAGATACTCATCACCATAGACATACAGGCTAGACTTCTAGGGTTTAGCCATTACGATCTCGTGGTAGATCAACTCTTGTAATATTCATATTGAGGGAGTCCTGGATTAGGGGGTATCCGGACAGCCGGACTATATCCTTTGGCCAGACTGTTGGACTATGAAGATACAAGATTGAAGAGTTTGTCTCGTGTCCGGATGGGACTCTCCTTGGTGTGGAAGGCAAGCTTGGCGATACGGATATGAAGATCTCCTCCCTTGTAACCGACTCTGTGTAACCCTAGCCCCCTCCCATGTCTATATAAACCGGAGGGTTTAGTCCATAGGACAACAACAATCATACCATAGGCTAGCTTCTAGGGTTTAGCCTCTACGATCTCGTGGTAGATCAACTCTTGTACTACTCATACCATCAAGATCAATCAAGCAGGAAGTAGGGTATTACCTCCATCGAGAGGGCCCGAACCTGGGTAAACATCGTGTCCCATGCCTCCTGTTACCATCCGCCTTAGACGCACAGTTAGGGACCCCCTACCCGAGATCCGCCGGTTTTGACACCGACATTGGTGCTTTCATTGGGAGTTCCAATGTGCCGTCGCCGTAAGGCTTGATTGCCCCTTCGATCATCGGTAACGATGCGGTCCAGGGTGAGGTCTTCCTCCTCGGACAGATCTTTGTATTCGGCGGCTTCACACTGCGGGCCAACTCGTTTGGCCATCTGGAGCAGATCGAGAGCTACGCCCGTGGCCACCAGGTCAGGTTCGGAAACTTGAATTACACTTCCAATATCCATGGAGACTTGATCTTCGACGGATTCGGGCCCATGCCACTTGTGCCGCACGATCACGACGAGCATGGTATAGCTCTGCCGTCGGACAGTGCTCGGAAGATCACACTAGTAACTACTCCGGCCTTCAATCCGGAGTAGATTGCGCCATCCGAGGATGGGCGGATAGACCCCGCATTGGAGGCTGAACTCTCAGTAGCGATAGAGCCGAACACTGATCTTACCCTTCACAAGAGCCGTGATGCCGGACCACTGGACTCGTCTCCGGCCACGGACTCCGAACTGCCTGCGCCCGTGTCTGTCGGATCAGATTGGGCGCCGATCATGGAGTTCACCTCCGCGGATATTTTTCAGCACTCGCCCTTCGGCGATGTACCCAACTCGTTAAAATCTCTCTCCCTATCAGGAGAACCTTGGCCGAACTATGTCCGGCTAGAATGGGATGCGGATGATGGACAAATTCACTCCCCACCCACCGCCCACTTAGTAGCTACTGTCGGTGATTTAATCGACATGCTCGACTTCGACTCCGAAGACATCGATGGTATGGACAACGATGAAGGAGACGAACAGGAACCACTGCCCACGGGGCACTGGACCACCACCTCATCATATGATATATATATGGTGGATACACCCAAAGAAGGCAATGGCGACAAGACAGCGGAGGATGACCCCTCCAAGAAGCAACCCAAGCATCGACGTCAGCGGCGCCGCTCTAAATCTCGCCACAGCAAAAGCAGTGATACCGACACTGGAGATAACAGTACTCCGGACAGTGCCGAGGATGATGACAATCCCCTCCAGCACGATCTAGAGCCGGAGGATGAATAAGCTAGCCCTCCTAAGAGAGCGATAGAGGGAGAAGCGGAGGATAACAATTACATGCCTCTCTCCGGAGACGAAGTGAGCCTCGACGACAAAGAATCTGTCATGCCTGAGGATCCCGTCGAGCAGGAGCGCTTTAAGCACCGGCTTATAGCCACAGCAAATGGCCTAAAGAAAAAGCAACAGCAGCTTCGAGCTGATCAAGATTTGCTAACGGACAGATGGACTGAAGTCCTTGCGGCTGAGGAATACGAACTCGAACGCCCCTCCAAGGGTCACCCAAAGCGTAGGTTACTACCCCGACTTGAGGAGGAAGCATGGAAACCTACATTACTAGTGTATGACATGGCTGATCAGACACCTCGTGGCCGAGACAGAGAGACATTTCACCCAGAAGCTCTGCCCGGACCCCGCCGCCACTCAAACAAAAATACCAAGGCGCCGGGAAACACGCGAGACCTGCGAGACATATTGGAAGACTGATCACGAGGGCACGCCCCTACGCGGGACGATGACCGCCCCGCCGGATACAATAAAAGCAAATCCGGCCAGACCAAATATAGCAGGCAAGACTCATACGAGCTGCGTCGTGATATAGCCCAACACAGAGGCGCGACACACCCCCTATGCTTCACTGACGAAGTAATGGAGCATGAATTCCCAGAGGGTTTTAAACTCGTAAATATCGAACCATATGATGGCACAACAGATCCCGCGGTATGGATCAAGGACTTCCTCCTCCACATCCACATGGCCCACGGTGACGATCTACATGCCACCAAGTACCTCCCGTTAAAACTTAAAGGACCAGCTCGGCATTGGCTGAATAGTTTGCCAGCAGACTCCGTTGGATGTTGGGAGGATCTGGAAGACGCATTCCTTGACAACTTCCAGGGCACTTATGTGCGACCACCAGATGCCGATGACTTGAGCCACATAATTCAGCAGCCAGGGTAATCGGCCAGGCAATTCTGGACACGATTCCTAACCAAGAAACATCAAATTGTTGACTGTCCGGATGCAGAGGCCTTAGTGGCATTTAAGCACAACATCTGTGATGAGTGGCTGACCCGGCACCTCGGCCAGGAAAAGCCGAAGTCTGTGGCAGTCCTCACGACACTCATGACCCGCTTTTGCGTGGGAGAGGATAGTTGGTTGTCTCACAGCAACAACGCATCAAGAACCCTTGGCACTTCGGATATCAAGGACAGTAACGGCAGGCCACGTCGCAGCAAACACAAGCACCGCAACAATGGCAACAACACCAAGGATCCGACAGTCAATGCCGGATTCAGAGGCTCTAAGCCCGGTCAGTGGAAAAAGCCATTCAAAAGAAGCACTCCGGGCCCATCCATCTTGGACCGCATACTCGATCGCTCGTGTCAAATACACGGCACCCCCGATAAGCTGGCCAATCACACCAACAGAGAATGCTGGGTGTTCAAGCAAGCCAGCAAGTTAAACACTGAAAACAAGGACAAGGGGCTGCACATCGATGATGAAGAGGAGCCACGGCCGCTGAACACGGGAGGACAGAAGAGGTTCCCCCCGCAAGTGAGGATGGTGAACATGATATACACAACCCACATCCCCAAAAGGGAACGGAAGCGTGCACTAAGGGACGTATATGCGATGGAGCCCGTCGCCCCAAAGTTCAACCCATGGTCCTCCTGTCCGATCACCTTCGGTCGCAGGGACCACCCCACTAGTATACGTCATGGCGGATCTGCCGCATTGGTCTTAGACCCCATCATTGACGGATTTCACCTCACTCGAGTCCTTATGGACGGCGGCAGCATCCTGAACCTGCTCTATCAGGATACAGTGCGCAAAATGGGTATAGACCCCTCAAGGATCAAACCCACAAAAAATGACCTTTAAAGGCGTCATCCCAGGTGTAGAGGCCCATTGTACGGGCTCAATCACACTGGAAGTGGTCTTCGAATCTCTGGACAACTCCCGAAGCGACGAGTTAATCTTCGATATCGTCCCATTCCGCAGCGGCTATCACACACTGCTTGGGCGAACCGCATTTGCCAGATTCAATGCGGTACCGCATTATGCATACCTCAAGCTCAAGATGCCAGGACCGTATGGAGGAGCACACTGCGGCCCTCGCATTGGAGGCACAAAGCAGCCTTTTAAGGCAATCTACCAGTTCGGCGAGAAAGCCCCCGAACACCGTCAAGCGCGTCCGGAGTAACCTACAACAGGACCGCCTGGCACGTTCAAAGCTCGCCTAGCAATCCGGCCCCTGCCCTAGTCTCAGTCGAACGGCAAAATTCGTGCAGCGCATACATAATTACGCATTGAAAATACCATAGGTGTAGGCGGGGGCACGATCATGGCAGGTTCCACAATGCGGCTCAACCGCACTAGGGGCTTGCTACCTTTATCATTCTCTCTCTTTCAGGACTTTACTATCTGGAAGCCCTGTCTGGCAGCACGATGGCCGGACACATGATACAACATCCAAGGAGGCAGGAAGCTACGTCGTATAATGGAATCCCCAGGTGGCCTATGATAACGAGTTAAATACCTGTTTTAAGATACCAGTCCGTAGCTTGCCCTTGGATGGGACATGTCAAATAGTCCTACTCTCTTTTTTTGCTTACCGCACTACTTGTATCAGTATGCTTCGACGCATTTCTCGAATAAACAATGCATAGCACTAGTCTATTGTCGCATTCTATATTCTTTTTTATATATACGTTCATTTATGACAACCAGCACCCGTACACTCTGGTACGGCCAGTACGCCAGGGGCTTCCGTGTACCCCATAATATGGCGTGAGAAGTCCAAACACTTTCGACAGTGTGGCCCCCGAACTTATAGCATTATATGCATCAGCTCCGAATCATGTCTTGCGTCAATAGTTGGGTTTGCCCGGCTCCCATGTTTTGGTACCTTACGTTCCGCTATATCGGCTAAGGTAGCACTGGGAGAACTACTGCGATTGTGCCCCGGTTCTTTCGGACGAGTACCTCAGTAGAGAAAGCTAAAACTGACTGTCATGATAAGGCAAGAGCTGGTCGCTGTTCGAGAGGTGTCAAGTCCCTAAAGACTTTTTCCGCTTCGGGTGAGGAGTCGGCCTTGCCCGACTTAGGCGTGTATAGCACCCCAAATTCGGCCTTCTGAATACTAGGGGCTTCGCCAAAATTTAAAATTGTAGACTTATATGGCTAAGTGAGAGTGATAAAGCACTATAGTCCGATTGCCTGGTTCATTGCGCTGAGCACCTCCCTTGAAGGACCCAAAAATGGGAAAAGAGTGCTCAGGTTTATCCCGAACACCCCAACACTAGTTGCATGGGGGCAGAAGCCGATGACTTGCCAACTCTCAGATTTATAAACGGCCGCACAGAAGGTAATATTTTAAATTAAAAGCGTTGCATAGCGCACATGAACTACTTTTCATCATATAGGATCACATGAGCAAGTTCATTAAAAAATTACATCTTTGGTACACTCGTCTGCCACGAGACGGGCACCCTTCAGGACACCCTCATAATACATTTTGGGGTGGCGATGCTCCTTGCCCTGCGGCGGCCCCTCCTTCACCAGCTTCTCGGTGTCCATCTTGGCCCAGTGCACCTTCGCACGGGCAAAAGCCCGGCGCGCACCTTCAATACAGACAGACCGCTTTATGACTTCCAACCGTGGGCAGGCATCCACAAGCCACCTCACCAGGCCGAAGTAGCTGTTGGGAAGGGCATCGCCAGGCCACATCCGGACTATAAGGCCCGTAATGGCCTGTTCGGCCGCCTTGTGGAGTTCGACTAGTTGCTTCAGCTGGTCGCTCATGGGCATCGGGTGTTCGGTCCCAGTATACTGAGACCAGAACACCTTCTCCGTCGAGCTCCCCTCCTCGGCCCGGTAGAACCCCGCGGCATCAGATACACTACAGGGAAGATCTGCGAACGCCCCTCGAGAGCTCCGAACTCGGGTAAGTAAATAGAAATTATCTTTCACATTCTTGCTTTGCATAATGAATGCCTTACCCGCCGCTATCCTCTTCACCGCCTCAATCTCCTGGAGGGCCTTTTGGGCCTCGTCCTTGGCATGTTTTGCGCCTTCGAGGGCCTTGGCAAGCTCGGACTCTCGCGTCTTCGAGTCAAGCTCCAAGGACTCGTTCTTCTTCACGAGAGCCTGGAGCTCTTGCTGCACCTCACCTACTCGGGCTTCTTGCCCTTTTCGCTCGAGGCGCTCCTTGGCCATTTTGTTTTCGGCCTCGGATAGCGCCTGCTTCAGGGTCGCCACTTCGGTCGTGGCCCCTGACACATTCATGATGATCCTATTATCTTAACAACCAAATCCTTTTTATGTATAAACAAGGTATTGCTTACCTTTGTTCTCATCGAGCTGCCTCTTGGCAAGGCCGAGTTCTTCCCTGGACCGCTCGAGGTCCTGCTTCAGTGCGGCTACCTCCGCAGCACGTGCGGCAGCGGCCAGGAGTGAAGCCTGCATACGCATATATACATATTTGGATTAGACTCCCGCAGTTACTATTTGATCCTCCATTTGGCTTTTCGTCGCGAACGCCGAACAGAGCATCATGGGCTACTGTCTATGCGGTAATATTTTCTATCTTTCGATTACTCACCTCAAAGCCTGTTAGGAGGCTGGCACAGGCTTCAGTCAGTCCGCTCTTGGCGGACTGAACCTTCTTGATCACCGCACTCATGATAGTGCGGTGCTCTTCATCGATGGAAGCGCTACAAAGCACTTCCAGCAAGTTGTTCGGTGCCTATGGATGGACAGAGGTCACCGGCATGGGCGGCTTGCCCCTCTTAACAGGGAGCCACCTGCCGGAGTCCCGGACCACTGGCGGTTCCGGTGCGGTGTTCGACTGAGGGCCGAACTTGGAGCCCGTGGGAGTCTTGCTCCCTTTGCGCCCAGGGTCCGGAAGGTCGCCTTGAGGCGCATCCAGGACTACCTCCCCTCGGCTTGGTGCCCTTTGAGACAACACCTCGACGTTATCCGTAGGGCGAGGGGAGGAGGCGGTTGGAAGTGAATCACTATTCATATCCAACTGGTCCAAAGAACCGTCCGACGAAGATACGTCGATACGGGCTCGGGACGGACTGCATAATCATGTTCGGCGTAAGAAGGAGTAGTGTGATAAAAGCATACCATGAATTACTCTAGTATCCGAATACTTACGACTTCGCCAGGGGCTTGTCCCTGGGCAACCACTCATCTTCGCTATGAGTCCGGAAGGAGAGTCCTTCCCTTCTTGGACCCTTCGGCCTCCCCAGTTGGGGCGGCCTTCCTCTTCCTGTCTCCCCCGGCTGGAGGGGGAGAAGCTTCATCTTCCTCCTCCTCGTTTTCACGAGAGGGGCGCATCTTGGAGTTATCGGACGATGAGTCCGATATCACCTGACGCCGGGAACCCTTTCGGGCCCCCGTGGCCTTCTTCTTGGTCTTCTTCTCCGGCACCTCATAAGGTGCCGGAGTTAGCATCTCCGTCAAGAGAGCGTTGGTGGGATCTTCGGGCAGGGGGGCCGGGTAGTCGATCTGCCCCGCTATCTCCATCCAGTCCTGTTAAAGGCATGGGAGCTCAGATACCGCACATGACTAAACCGGGGAAGGTAAATACCCTACTAGGTGTAGAGAACTTACCGGATTCGCAGGGCGCTTCGCGCTAAGTCCGCGGTCCTCGGTGAGGGAAGGGGGACCTCGACGCCCTTGAACAGCACCCTCCAGACATCCTTGTGCGTCGTGTCGAAGAGCTCGCGAAGAGTCTAGTGCTGGGCTGGGTCGAACTCCCACAAGTTAAACACCCGTTGCTGACAAGGGAGGATCCGGCGGAAGAGCATGACCTGGACCACGTTGACAAGCTTGAGTTTCTTGCTTATCATGTTCCGGATACATTTCTGGAGTCTGGCCAGCTCCACCGATGAACCCCAGGATAAGCCCTTCTCTTTCCAGGAGGTAAGCCGCGTGGGGATTCCGGATCGGAACTCGGGGGCCGCCACCCAGTTGGTGTCGCGCGGCTCAGTGATGTAGAACCACCCGGATTGCCACCCCTTTATGGTCTCCACGTTGGATCCCTCGAGCCATGTGACATTGGGCATTTTTCCCACCATGGCGCCTCTGCATTCCGCTTGCTGGCCGCCCACAACCTTCGGCTTGACATTGAAGGTCTTCAACCACAGGCCGAAGTGGGGCTGGATGCGAAGGAAGGCCTCGCACACGGCGATAAATGCCGAGATGTTGAGGATAAAGTTCGGGGCTAGATCATGGAAATCTAGCCCGTAGTAGAACATGAGGCCGCGGACGAACGGGTGAAGGGGAAACCCCAGCCCGCGGACGAAGTGTGTGAGAAAAACTACCCTCTCATAAGGTTCTGGGGTAGGGACGATCTGCCCCTCGTCGGGCAGCCGGCGCGCGATATCCCCGGCCAAGTATCCGGCTCCCCGCAGCTTTTTGATGTCCTCCTCCGTGACGG
Source organism: Aegilops umbellulata (assembly GCA_032464435.1). Lineage (NCBI taxonomy): Eukaryota > Viridiplantae > Streptophyta > Magnoliopsida > Poales > Poaceae > Aegilops > Aegilops umbellulata. Next base: position 333,737,910 of record CP136054.1, on the reverse strand, counting down.
AGGATTTCATCCACTTGCCTCCCGCTCTGGACATGATTGGAGCGGTGTGAGGAGAAAGGTGCGAACTTTGGTGTTGGAGCTCGAGTGCGCGAGAATGGATGAGCAAGGAGGAAGAAGGCGTGGGTGAAAAAAGGTGAACCCTTATCCCTTTATAAAGGCGTATGAAACTATACGCCCCCACTAGCCTAGTAAACTCGCTTATTCCCCAAGCGCCGTAATTGATGGCGCAGTTGGGTTACCCATGTCCGTATTGATGAGAATCCCACAATAAGGGGACATGATCTCTGCTTCGACAAGACGTTCCAAGAAAACCGCCTCGCGATACGTGCCAAGGCTGGTTGAGAATGATGGTTCGAATAAAGACCGGGCCGTGGTATATTGTCATAATATCGAAGTGTGTCAGCAGATTAGATTTGTGGAAATATTATTCTCTCTACGGTGGTATGTGGAACTTGCTTTGCAGAGCTGGACACAATCCTTGTGTTCAAGATATTCTAGGGAGTATTCGGAGGAGGAACCCGCCTTGCAATGCCGAAGACGATCTACGCGCCGGACTCATCGTCATTGAAGCCTGGTTCAGGGGCTACTGAGGGAGTGCTGGATTAGGGGTATCCGGACAGCCGGAATATATCCTTCGGCCGGACTGTTGGACTATGAAGATACAAGATTGAAGACTTCGTCTCGTGTCCAGATGGGACTCTCCTTGGCGTGGAAGGCAAGCTTGGCGATACGGATATGAAGATCTCCTCCCTTGTAACCTACTCTGTGTAACCCTAGCCCCCTCCGGTGTCTATATAAACCGAAGGGTTTAGTCCATAGGACAACAACAATCATACCATAGGCTAGCTTCTAGGGTTTAGCCTCTACGATCTCATGGTAGATCAACTCTTGTACTACTCATATCATCAAGATCAATCAAGAAGGAAGTAGGGTATTACCTCCATCGAGAGGGCCCAAACCTGGGTAAACATCGTGTCCCCTGCCTCCTGTTACCTGTTGGGGAACGTAGTAATTTCAAAATTTTCCTACGCACACGCAAGATCATGGTGATGCATAGCAAAGAGAGGGGAGAGTGTTGTCTACGTACCCTCGTAGACCGAAGCGGAAGCATTGACGCAACGTAGAGGAAGTAGTCGTACGTTCTCCTCGCGATCCAACCGATCACAGCACCGTTACTCCGGCACCTCCGAGTTCTTGGCACACGTTCAGCTCGATGACGATCCCCGGGCTCCGATCCAGCAAAGCGTCGGGGAAGAGTTCCGTCAGCACGACGGCGTGATGACGATCTTGATGTGTTACCGGCGCAGGGCTTCGCCTAAGCACTGCAAAGATATGACCGAGGTGGAATTTGGTGGAAGGGGGCACCGCACACGGCTAAGGAAAGATCTCAATGATCAATTGTGTGTCTATGGGGTGCCCCCTGCCCCCGTATATAAAGGAGCCAAGGGGGAGGGGCTGGCCGGCCAAGCCTGGCGCGCCAGGAGAGTCCTACTCCCTCTGGGAGTAGGATCCCCCCCCCCCAATCCTAGTTGGACTAGGATTCTCCAAGGGGGGGAGAGAGAGAGGGGGCCGGCCACCTCTCCTAGTCCTAATAGGACTAGGGGAAGGGGGGAGGCGCGCAGCCCATGAGGGCAGCCCTCTCACCTCTCCACCAAGGCCCATGTTGGCCCATTATGCTCCCGGGGGGGTTCCGGTAACCCTCCCGGTATTCCGGTAAAATCCTTATTTCACCTGGAACACATCCGATGTCCAAACATAGGCTTCCAATATATCATTCTTTACGTCTCGACCATTTCGAGACTCCTCGTCATGTCCGTGATCACATCCGGGACTCCGAACTCCTTCGGTACATCAAAATGCATAAACTCACAATAACTGTCATCGTAACGTTAAGCGTGCGGACCCTACGGTTCGAGAACAATGTAGACATGACCGAGACACGTCTCCGGTCAATAACCAATAGCGGGACCTGGATGCCCATATTGGCTCCTACATATTCTACGAAGATCTTTATCGGTCAGACCGCATAACAACATACGTTTGTTCCCTTTGTCATCGGTATGTTACTTGCCCGAGATTCGATCGTCGGTATCCAATACCTAGTTCAATCTCGTTACCGGCAAGTCTCTTTACTCGTTCTGTAATACATCATCTTGCAACTAACTCATTGGTTGCAATGCTTGCAAGGCTTTATGTGATGTGCATTACCGAGAAGGCCCTGAGATACCTCTCCGACATTCGGAGTGACAAATCCTAATCTCGAAATACGCCAACCCAACAAATACTTTCGGAGACACCTGTAGAGCACCTTTATAATCACTCAGTTACGTTGTGACGTTTGGTAGCACACAAAGTGTTCCTACGGTAAACGGGAGTTGCATAATCTCATAGTTAAAGGAACATGTATAAGTCATGGATAAAAGCAATAGCAACATACTAAACGATCGGGTGCTATGCTAATGGAATCGGTCATGTCAATCAGATCATTCAACTAATGATGTGATCTCGTTAATCAAATAACAACTCTTTGTTCATGGTTAGGAAACATAACCATCTTTGATTAATGAGCTAGTCAAGTAGAGGCATACTAGTGACACTCTATTTGTTTATTCACACATGTATTATGTTTCCGGCTAATACAATTCTAGCATGAATAATAAACTTTTATCATGATATATAAGGAAATAAATAATAACTTTATTATTGCCTCTAGGGCATATTTCCTTCAGTCTCCCACTTGCACTAGAGTCAATAATCTAGATTACAAAGTAATGATTCTAACACCCATGGAGTCTTGGTGCTGATCATGTTTTGCTCGTGGAAGAGGCTTAGTCAACGGGTCTGCAACATTCAGATCCGTATGTATCTTGCATATCTCTATGTCTCCCACCTGGACCAAATCCCGGATGGAGTTGAAGCGTCTTTTGATGTGTTTGGTTCTTTTGTGTAATCTGGATTCCTTTGCCAAGGCAATTGCACCAGTATTGTCACAAAAGATTTTCATTGGACCCGATACGCTAGGTACAACACCTAGATCGGATATGAACTCCTTCATCCAGACTCCTTCATTAGCTGCTTCCGAAGCGGCTATGTACTCAGCTTCACATGTAGATCCCGCCATGACGCTTTGTTTAGAACTGCACCAACTGACAGCTCCACCGTTTAATGTAAATACGTATCCGGTTTGCGATTTAGAATGGTCCGGATCAGTGTCAAAGCTTGCATCGACGTAACCGTTTATGACGAGCTCTTTGTCACCTCCATAAATGAGAAACATATCCTTAGTCCTTCTCAAGTACTTAAGGATGTTCTTGACCGCTGTCCAGTGATCCACTCCTGGATTACTTTGGTACCTGCCTGCTAAACTTACAGCAAGGCACACATCAGGTCTGGTACACAGCATTGCATGCATGATAGAGCCTATGGCTGAAGCATAGGGAACATTTTTCATTTTCTCTCTATCTTCTGCGGTGGTCGGGCATTGAGTCTTACTCAACTTCACACCTTGTAACACAGGCAAGAACCCTTTCTTTGCCTGATCGATTTTGAACTTCTTCAAAACTTTGTCAAGGTATGTGCTTTGTGAAAGTCCTATTAAGCGTATTGACCTATCTCTATAGATCTTAATGCCCAATATGTAAGCAGCTTCACCGAGGTCTTTCATTGAAAAACTCTTATTCAAGTATCCCTTTATGCTATCCAGAAATTCTATATTATTTCCGATCAGTAATATGTCATCCACATATAATATCAGAAATGCTACAGAGCTCCCACTCACTTTCTTGTAAATACAGGCTTCTCCAAAAGTCTGTATAAAACCAAATGCTTTGATCACACTATCAAAGCGTTTATTCCAACTCCGAGAGGCTTGCACCAGTCCATAAATGGATCGCTGGAGCTTGCACACTTTGTTAGCTCCCTTTGGATCGACAAAACCTTCTGGTTGCATCATATACAACTCTTCTTCCAGAAATCCATTCAGTAATGCAGTTTTGACATCCATTTGCCAAATTTCATAATCATAAAATGCGGCAACTGCTAACATGATTCGGACAGACTTAAGCATCGCTACAGGTGAGAAAGTCTCATCGTAGTCAATCCCATGAACTTGTCGAAAACCTTTTGCAACAAGTCGAGCTTTATAGACAGTAACATTACCATTAGCGTCAGTCTTCTTCTTAAAAATCCATTTATTCTCAATTGCTTGCCGATCATCGGGCAAGTCAACCAAAGTCCACACTTTGTTCTCATACATGGATCCCATCTCAGATTTCATGGCCTCAAGCCACTTTGCGGAATCTGGGCTCACCATCGCTTCTTCATAGTTCGTAGGTTCATCATGGTCTAGTAACATGACTTCCAAAATAGGATTACCGTACCACTCTGGTGCGGATCTTACTCTGGTTGATCTACGAAGTTCAGTAGAATCTTGATCTGAAGTTTCATGATCACTATCATTAGCTTCCTCCCTATTTGGTGTAGGTGTCACAGAAACTGATTTCTGTGACGTACTACTTCTCAATAAGGGAGTAGATACAGTTATCTCATCAAGTTCTACTTTCCTCCCACTCACTTCTTTCGAGAGAAACTCCTTCTCTAGAAAGTTTCCGAATTTAGCAACAAAAATCTTGCCTTCGGATCTGTGATAGAAGGTGTACCCAACAGTCTCCTTTGGGTATCCTATGAAAACACATTTTTCCGATTTGGGTTCGAGCTTATCAGGTTGAAGCTTTTTCACATAAGCATCACAGCCCCAAACTTTAAGAAACGACAACTTTGGTTTCTTGCCAAACCACAGTTCATAAGGCGTCGTCTCAACGGATTTTGATGGTGCCCTATTTAACGTGAATGCGGCCGTCTCTAAAGCATAACCCCAAAACGATAGCGGTAAATTGGTAAGAGACATCATAGATCGCACCATATCCAGTAAAGTACGATTACGATGTTCGGACACACCATTACGTTGTGGTGTTCCGGGTGGCGTGAGTTGCGAAACTATTCCACATTGTTTCAAATGTAGACCAAACTCGTAACTCAAATATTCTCCTCCACGATCAGATCGTAGAAACTTTATTTTCTTGTTACGATGATTTTCCACTTCACTCTGAAATTCTTTGAACTTTTCAAATGTTTCAGACTTGTGTTTCATTAAGTAGATATACCCATATCTGCTTAAATCATCAGTGAAGGTGAGAAAATAACGATAGCTGCCACGAGCCTCAACATTCATTGGACCACATACATCAGTATGTATGATTTCCAATAAATCTGTTGCTCTCTCCATAGTACCGGAGAACGGTGTTTTAGTCATCTTGCCCATAAGGCACGGTTCGCAAGTGCCAAGTGATTCATAATCAAGTGACTCCAAAAGTCCATCAGTATGGAGTTTCTTCATGCGTTTTACACCGATATGACCTAAACGGCAGTGCCACAAATAAGTTGCACTATCATTATAAACTCTATATCTTTTGGCTTCGACATTATGAATATGTGTATCACTACTATCGAGATTAAGTAAGAACAAACCATTCTTTAATGGTGCATGACCATAAAAGATATTACTCATATAAATAGAACAACCATTATTCTCTGATTTAAATGAATAACCGTCTCGCATCAAACAAGATCCAGATATAATGTTCATGCTCAACGCTGGTACTAAATAACAATTATTTAGATCTAATATTAATCCCGAAGGTAGATGTAGAGGTAGCGTGCCGACCGCGATCACATCGACTTTGGAACCATTTCCCACGCGCATCGTCACCTCGTCCTTAGCCAATCTTCGCTTAATCCGTAGCCCCTGTTTTGAGTTGCAAATATTAGCAACAGAACCAGTATCAAATACCCAGGTGCTACTGCGAGAATTAGTAAGGTATACATCAATAACATGTATATCATATATACCTTTGTTAACCTTGCCATCCTTCTTATCCGCCAAATACTTGGGGCAGTTCCGCTTCCAGTGACCAGTCTGCTTGCAATAGAAGCACTCAGTTTCAGGCTTAGGTCCAGACTTGGGTTTCTTCTCTTGATTAGCAACTTGCTTGCTGTTCTTTTTGAAGTTCCCCTTTTTCTTCCCTTTGCCCTTTTTCTTGAAACTAGTGGTTTTGTTAACCATCAACACTTGATGCTCCTTTTTGATTTCTACCTCCGCGGCTTTCAGCATCGCGAAGAGCTCGGGCATAGTTTTGGTCATCCCTTGCATATTATAGTTCATCACGAAGCTCTTGTAGCTTGGTGGCAGTGATTGGAGAATTCTGTCAATGACGCAATCATCCGGAAGATTAACTCCCAGTTGAATCAAGTGATTGTTATACCCAGACATTCTGAGTATATGCTCACTGACAGAACCGTTCTCTTCCATCTTACAGCTATAGAATTTATTGGAGATTTCATATCTCTCAATCCGGGCATTTGCTTGAAATATTAACTTCAACTCCTGGAACATCTCATATGCTCCATGGTGTTCAAAACGTCGTTGAAGTCCCGGTTCTAAGCCGTAAAGCATGGCATACTGAACTATAGAGTAGTCATCAGCTTTGCTTTGCCATACGTTCACAACATCTGGCGTAGCTCTTGCACCAGGCCTGGCACCTAGCGGTGCTTCCAGGACGTAATTCTTCTGTGCAGCAATGAGGATAATCCTCAAGTTACGGACCCAGTCCGTGTAATTGCTACCATCATCTTTCAACTTTGCTTTCTCAAGGAACGCATTAAAATTCAACGGAACAACAGCACGAGCCATCTATCTACACAACATAGACAAGCAAGATACTATCAGGTACTAAGTTCATGATAAATTTAAGTTCAATTAATCATATTACTTAAGAACTCCCACTTAGATAGACATCCCTCTAATCTTCTAAGTGATCACGTGATCCAAATCAACTAAACCATGTCCGATCATCACGTGAGATGGAGTAGTTTCAATGGTGAACATCACTATGTTGATCATATCTACTATATGATTCACGCTCGACCTTTCGGTCTCCGTGTTCCGAGGCCATATCTGTTATATGCTAGGCTCGTCAAGTTAAACCTGAGTATTCCGCGTGTGCAACTGTTTTGCACCCGTTGTATTTGAACGTAGAGCCTATCACACCCGATCATCACGTGGTGTCTCAGCACGAAGAACTTTCGCAACGGTGCATACTCAGGGAGAACACTTCTTGATAATTAGTGAGAGATCATCTTATAATGCTACCGTCAATCAAAGCAAGATAAGATGCATAATAGATAAACATCACATGCAATCAATATAAGTGATATGATATGGCCATCATCATCTCGTGCTTGTGATCTCCATCTTCGAAGCACCGTCATGATCACCATCGTCACCGGCGCGACACCTTGATCTCCATCGTAGTATCGTTGTCGTCTCGCTAATCTTATGCTTCCATGACTATCACTACCGCTTAGTAATAAAGTAAAGCATTACATCGCGATTGCATTGCATACAATAAAGCGACAACCATATGGCTCCTGCCAGTTGCCGATAACTCGGTTACAAAACATGATCATCTCATACAATAAAATTTAGCATCATGTCTTGACCATATCACATCACAACATGCCCTGCAAAAACAAGTTAGACGTCCTCTACTTTGTTGTTGCATGTTTTACGTGGCTGCTACGGGCTTAAGCAAGAACTCATCTTACCTATGCATCAAAACCACAACGATAGTTTGTCAAATAGACTCCGTTTTAACCTTCTCAAGGACCGAGCGTAGTCACACTCGGTTCAACTAAAGTTGGAGAGACAGTCTTCCGCAAGCCATCTATGTGCAAAGCACGTCGAGGGAACCGGTCTCGCGTAAGAGTACGCGTAAGGTTGGTCCGGATCGTCTCGTCCAACAATACCACTGAACCAAAATATGACATGCTGGTAGGTAGTATGACTTGTATCGTCCACAACTCACTTGTGTTCTACTCGTGCAAATAACATCAAACCATAAAAACCCAGGCTCTGATGCCACTGTTGGGGAACGTAGTAATTTCAAAATTTTCCTACGCACACGCAAGATCATGGTGATGCATAGCAACGAGAGGGGAGAGTGTTGTCTACGTACCCACGTAGACCGAAGCGGAAGCGTTGACGCAACGTAGAGGAAGTAGTCGTACGTTCTCCTCGCGATCCAACCGATCACAGCACCGTTACTCCGGCACCTCCGAGTTCTTGGCACACGTTCAGCTCGATGACGATCCCCGGGCTCCGATCCAGCAAAGCGTCGGGGAAGAGTTCCGTCAGCACGACGGCGTGATGACGATCTTGATGTGTTACCGGCGCAGGGCTTCGCCTAAGCACTGCAACGATATGACCGAGGTGGAATTTGGTGGAAGGGGGCACCACACACGGCTAAGGAAAGATCTCAATGATCAATTGTGTGTCTATGGGGTGCCCCCTGCCCCCGTATATAAAGGAGCCAAGGGGGAGGGGCTGGCCGGCCAAGCCTGGCGCGCCAGGAGAGTCCTACTCCCTCTGGGAGTAGGATCCCCCCCAATCCTAGTTGGACTAGGATTCTCCAAGGGGGAGAGAGAGAGAGGGGGCCGGCCACCTCTCCTAGTCCTAATAGAACTAGGGGAAGGGGGGAGGAGCGCAGACCATGAGGGAAGCCCTCTCACCTCTCCACCAAGGCCCATGTTGGCCCATTATGCTCCCGGGGGGGTTCCGGTAACCCTCCTGGTATTCCGGTAAAATCCTGATTTCACCTGGAACACATCCGATGTCCAAACATAGGCTTCCAATATATCATTCTTTACGTCTCGACCATTTCGAGACTCCTCGTCATGGCCGTTATCACATCCGGGACTCCGAACTCCTTCGGTACATCAAAATGCATAAACTCATAATAACTGTCATCGTAACGTTAAGCGTGCGGACCCTACGGTTCGAGAACAATGTAGACATGACCGAGACACGTCTCCGGTCAATAACCAATAGCGGGACCTAGATGCCCATATTGGCTCCTACATATTCTACGAAGATCTTTATCGGTCAGACCGCATAACAACATACGTTTGTTCCCTTTGTCATCGGTATGTTACTTGCCCGAGATTCGATCGTCGGTATCCAATACCTAGTTCAATCTCGTTACCAGCAAGTCTCTTTACTCGTTCCGTAATACATCATCTCGCAACTAACTCATTGGTTGCAATGCTTGCAAGGCTTTATGTGATGTGCATTACCGAGAAGGCCCTGAGATACCTCTCCGACATTCGGAGTGACAAATCCTAATCTCGAAATACGCCAACCCAACAAATACTTTCGGAGACACCTGTAGAGCACCTTTATAATCACTCAGTTACGTTGTGACGTTTGGTAGCACACAAAGTGTTCCTACGGTAAACGGGAGTTGCATAATCTCATAGTTAAAGGAACATGTATAAGTCATGGATAAAAGCAATAGCAACATACTAAACGATCGGGTGCTATGCTAATGGAATGGGTCATGTCAATCAGATCATTCAACTAATGAAGTGATCTCGTTAATCAAATAACAACTCTTTGTTCATGGTTAGGAAACATAACCATCTTTGATTAATGAGCTAGTCAAGTAGAGGCATACTAGTGACACTCTGTTTGCCTATGTATTCACACATGTATTATGTTTCCAGTTAATACAATTCTAGCATGAATAATAAACATTTATCATGATATATAAGGAAATAAATAATAACTTTATTATTGCCTCTAGGGCATATTTCCTTCACCTTAGACGCACAGTTCGGGACCCCCTACCCGAGATCCACCAGTTTTGACACCGACACATATCCATCAAGATCAATCAAGTAGGAAGTAGGGTATTACCTCCATAGAGAGGGCCCGAACCTGGGTATACATCGTGTCCCCTGTCTCTTGTTACCATCGACCTTAGACGCATAGTTCAGGACCCCCTACCTGAGATCCGCTGGTTTTGACACCGACACACTTCGCGCGGGAACACCAACGGCGGTGGCGAGGACGATCACTCCCCTGTTCATGAGCCATACATCCCTCAGGCTCTCGCTTGGGATTAGTGCGAGGAGATCTGTCGCAAGAACGAGAAGTTTCTGAACACCCCCATCATTGGGATGACTCCCGATGTCTGGCTGTAGAGTCGACAGTTGGCCACTTTGGCCAATCGGGACCGCCTTGAGCGGCTTCAAAAAGAGCCGGATGACCGCGCGCGCCATCAACCCAGTTCTAGTCGGCACAAGCGCCAACTTTTCCCGAGTGACCAGCCTCGGAAGTACTAGGTCCTTAGCACTTCGTTGCCAAATCTAGCGGCGGCTCCTCGGATAACCGATTCCACACAACCCCCTAGCTCCATAGCTGGAGAGGGGATCCTCTAGATCCAAGCGCTCCTGAACATGGCACTGTCGCAAAATGCGGTGGTGTCCCAGTCCAGGGATCGCATCCACAGTGCATTGGTTCGGGTAGAGATCGTACAGTCGGCCCACAGCCCACTCGGCTCCGGGAGGCGTCGGGCATTGTCCTCCTCGAGGGATCATTACAAAGATCGGAGGCGTGATCGGATCGCGTTACCCTGGTGGCACAACGATTACGATCGCACTTTGATGACCCCACCACAAGACGGCAGGTGCGGGTGCCAGTCCTACAGTGATAGACAGACGCGTGGCGACCACCGAAGGCTGAGTCCTCCTCGTCATACGAGAGACGCTCAAGACCCGCAGTTCAACGCGAGATCCATTCTCGCTCAGAACCTGGTCGACAGGGGTCAAGCTTTGAGGCAGGGCCTCGATGCCGATGCGCCAAGTGGTTTTGCACCCTCTGGCCCCGAGTGCTTCAGTTGGTACATTCGCGCTACGGAGATTCCTAGCAACTTCACACTGGCGTCAGAGATCAGCAAGTTTACTAGCGTGTCCAAGCCAGAAATCTGGTTGGAAGATTACCGAGTGGTAGTTCAGATCCGTGGCAGCAATGGCAACATGGCCATGAAGCACCTGCCATTGATTCTTGAAGGATCTGCCTGAGCCTGGCTCACTCAGCTTCCTCTTGGCAGTATTTTCTTTTGGGACGACCTTGCTGTTGGTGCAATATCTGCTTACCTTATGTTTTGGAGATTGTTGACAGAAACATGTATGGACTAATTTGTTTGGTAGTGCACACAGAGAGAAAAGTCCATACACAACCGAAGAGAATGCTATCTCCGGTGTTGAGTTCGAGGAACTTCACCGAAGCATTCTGCACTGCAGAGAAGAACAAGCTATATCTGTTGAAGTGATAGTGTCGAGAAGATTAATTTGAAAAAATCGACCCCTCGAAAGATTTGCTGCTAAAGCAAAACTTTTGTTTCGAATACTGTCGTCCGAAGGAATTGACTGCAGCGATTGCAGTCAAAGACAAAGTAGACGCAGTATTCATTTAGTTTTTCTTCTTTCAATATTTTGAGTCATAGGACCTCCGTACTATTAAGAGGGGTATAGGTTCTCGATGCTTAGATCAGCTGTGATGCTTAGGTACAACCTATGAAAGTTGCGAGAGAAATCTCTTTGTGCTCCGAGTAAATACTTGTCAGCAAGAGACTGTGATCTTCTTCACTATGATAAATTTGCCTCGGACCGAGGAGTTAGCATTTCTAGCTCCGCAAGAAATGTAACCATTATGCTCAAATCCAACCATCAAAATCGTGTTGTTCTGCCATTGGTTGAGGCCGATGTCCAATTTGGTCATTTCCCATCTGGGAAGGTTGCGGCTATAAATAACCACCCCTCTCTAACATTATCCATTGGCTGCTCCGCTTGAGATTTCTGAGAAGATTGATTTGAGCAAACCCTCTCTGATTGATTTGAGTTTAAGATCCATCGAGAGAAAACCAAGAGCCCAAACTTAGACAGTGGTTTAGCACTGCAACAATTCTGAGTGAGAGTTCTTGTACCTGTTACTATTGAGAGCTGCGCACTCTCTAGATGGATAGGTTTGGCTTCCAGTGTTGAAGAGTTGTTGTCTTCACCGAGCCTGATCTTCACCAACCAAGAGTGATTATGGTTCGCAAAGGTCGACCGAAGGCTTGGAGATCGCCGACAAGGACCTACCATGACTGAAATCAACCTGAGTCTGATCAGCTCTATGTTGAAGGAGAATAGGGTGAAGAGAGTTTACCTTCCGTGTTAAGTCACAGCCCCTCCAAGCCGATGTAGCCCTTTGGCAGAAGGGTGAACTGATCTACCAAATTTCTTGTTGCCATCGAGCACCACTGGTTATATCTACTCTACTGCATTTCATTCAGTAGTTTTCATTCGTGCTATGTGCCATTAGATTCTCTGTTCATTGTTTTGTTCTGTGTCATTCATCCTGTGTTGTCGTATCGAATCCTTTCATTTTCCTCATCCTTATTCCTATGTTGTTAGTCTGTATCCTTGTTATCTTGTGTAACCCTTCAATTGCATTTCCTTTAGTTTCTGTTATGTTGTGTTTCATTCTGTTACACCTGTTTGCTTGTTGCATAACTCTCATCATAGTTAAACCCATTATCTATCAAGCTCGCTCTATTGTAAATGCTTTTCTCGATGAATATGCCTCTGACGAAGAAATCTGATTTAGTGCATTCCTCTCAATACTCTATTCTGTTGCGGTGGTTGGAACAAGTTTCAAAGCTTTCGAAAGAAAATTTGAATCTCCCATTCACCCCCCTATGTCGATATACTCTCGTTCCTAACAATTGGTATCAGAGCAGGTACTCCCTGTCTCTATTTATTAAAGGTCTAACATCCTTGGAGTTTTGAGTATGTCGCTTGCAGGTAGATCCTCACACTATGAAAGGCTTCCCATCTTTGATGGAAATGACTATATGTACTGGAAGGAACAAATGAGAATCAGAATTCAAGCCATCAACTATGATCTATGGCAGATTGTGGAAGAAGGCTACACCATTCAGCAACAAAACAATCTATCCTCCTGTCGGCGTGAACGACACCTATGGGATCACGTGGATCCCTTCTATGGTTCGGTAGGGAACAGGGGTAGAGCAAAGAGCAGATCTAATGGTCAACATGACGGATTTTTAACTAGATTCGGGCCGCTGAGAAGTGTAATACCCTAGTCCTACTTGATTATGTATTGTGTGTTCTTGAGCTTCGGCTAGTTGCTCGCATGCAAGCTAGGCTGATCGGTTCCAAAGTTCCAATCCTCCTCCAGTATGCTGATATGTCTCCAACATATCTATACTTTTTGATTGCTCCATGCTATATTATCTACTGTTTTGGACAATTTTGGTCTTTATTATCCACTTTTATATTATTTTTGGGACTAACCTATGAACCAGAGGCCCATCCCAGATTTGCTGTTTTTTGCCTATTTCAGTGTTTCAAAGAAAAGAAATATCAAACGGAGTCCAATTGACCTGAAACTCCGCGGAACTTATTTTTGGACCAGAAGAAGCCCACGGAGTACCGGAGTTACACCAGGGGAGTCCCGGGCTGCCCACGAGGGTGGGGGGCGCGCCCACCCCCTAGGGCGCGCCCCCTGCCTCGTGGACAGCCCGGAGGTCCACCGACGTACTTCTTCCGCCTATATATATCCATATACCCTAAAAACTTTGGGGAACAGAATAGATATGGAGTTCCGCCGCCACAAGCCTCTGTAGTCACCAAAAGTTAATCGAGACCCTATTTTGGCACCCTGCCGGAGGGGGGGGGCCCTCACCGGTGGCCATCTTCATCATCCCGGTGATCTCCATGACGAGGATGGAGTAGTTCACCCTTGGGGCTGAGGGTATGTACCAGTAGCTATGTGTTTGATCTCTCTCTCTCTGTCTCTGTCTCATGTTCTTGATTTGGCACGATTTTGATGTATCGCGAGCTTTGCTATTATGGTTGGATCTTATGTTTCTTCTCCCCCTCTACTCTCTTGTAATGGATTGAGTTTTCCCTTTGAAGTAATCTTATCAGATTGAGTCTTTAATGACTTCAGAACACTTGATGCATGTCTTGCCGTGCGTATCTGTGGTGACAATGGGATATCACGTGATTCACTTGATGTATGTTTTGGTGATCAACTTGCGGGTTCCGCCCATGAACCTATGCATAGGGGTTGGCACACGTTTTCGTCTTGATTCTCCGGTAGAAACATTGGGGCACTCTTTGAAGTACTTTGTGTTGGATTGAATAGATGAATCTGAGATTGTGTGATGCATATCGTATAATCATACTCACGGATACTTGAGGTGACATTGGAGTATCTAGGTGACATTAGGGTTTTGGTTGATGTGTGTCTTAAGGTGTTATTTTACTACGAACTCTAGGGCTGTTTGTGACACTTATAGGAATAGCCCAATGGATTGATCGGAAAGAATAACTTTGAGGTGGTTTCATACCCTACCATAATCTCTTCGTTTGTTCTCCGCTATTAGTGACTTTGGAGTGACTCTTTGCTACATGTTGAGGGATAGTTATATGATCCAACTATGTTATTATTGTTGAGATAACTTGCACTAGTGAAAGTATAAACCCTAGGCCTTGTTTCCTATCATTGCAATACCGTTTGTGCTCACTTTTATCATTAGTTACCTTGCTGTTTTTATATTTTCAGATTACAAAAACCTATATCTACCATCTATATTGCACTTGTATCACCATCTCTTCGCTGAACTAGTGCACCTATACAATTTACCATTGTATTGGGTGTGTTGGGGACACAAGAGACTCTTTGTTATTTGGTTGCAGGGTTGCTTGAAAGAGACCATCTTCATCCTACGCCTCCCACGGATTGATAAACCTTAGGTCATCCACTTGAGGGAAATTTGCTACTGTCCTAAGAACCTCTGCACTTGGAGGCCCAACAACGTCTACAAGAAGAAGGTTGCGTAGTAGACATCAAGCAGTTTCTGGCGCCGTTGCCGGGGAGGTGAGTGCTTGAAGGTATATCTTTAGATCTTGCAATCGAATCTTTTTGTTTCTTGTTTTATCACTAGTTTAGTCTATAAAAGAAAACTACCAAAAAATGAAATCGACTTTACCTCATACGCTTCATCTTTTTAATATCTTTCGTGAGTATGATGTAGAGGAAAATTGTGCCAAAGTGTTAGAAGAAGAATGCATTAAAATGTTTGGCACTAAATCTTTGAATGTTGAGCATGATTGCAATGTTGTTAGTATGAACTCCTTGAATATCCAAAGTACTAACGATGATTGCACTAGTTATGATGAAAATGTCTCCTATAAACATGCCAATTTTTCTGGAGTGCATTGGGTTTGCAAGTACACACACAATAGGGAAGATAGATATTGCAAGAGGCATAAGTATTTAGAAATTAAATGGTTGGAAGAAAGGCTAAATGTGAGTGCTGAAAATTTAAAATATCTTTACCGTACTTGTGAACTTTGCAATGAATATGGTCATTTAAATATCAATTGCAAATTGTTTCATGATCGAATCATGTCCAAAAATTGTGATGACTTGATTTCCCTTGCACATCATAATGAACTTAGTTTGCTTTTGGGTTATGTCGGCGTTCTGGGAACGGGGGTCCCCAGACTTGCCTGCCTGCGGCCTGCGGCGTGGCTCGAAGGGGGGCCCAGCACGGCCCATCTTCATCAACACAAGACACAAGACCCTCGCGAGGGGCCAAGCCTCGCGGGGAGAACGACACGACGCTTCCTCAGGTACGGCCTCATTAGGCTGGCTCACGAGGAGGCGGAGAGATCAAGGCGGGGTGCCTCGCGAGGTGCCCATGACGCAAGCCATGACGACCAAGGGTGCCAGGCGGGCGCCAGTCCGTGCAGTGTCTCCCTTTCCTCTTTGGTGCAAAGGGGGCAAGCGCAGGCGAGAGGATCAAGCAAAGGCATCCACTTCGGTGCAACGAGACCAAGACCAGTCCAACAGTGCGAAGGAGGTCATCGTGGAGCCCAGAACGGCGTCACCACAAGGCCTTTGGCAGGCGAGGACCAACTTTAGTCAGGATAAGTGTACTAGATGTTCCCCTTTGAATTGGCCAATTGTTGGCGCCCTTCCCGCTCAATATTTGGGAAGAGGCCCAGGGCCTTTGCCTATAAATAGGACTAGCCACCCCCAGGGTAGAGAGACGGGGCATCCAGAGACCTAGCAATCGAGCGATCTAGCAATCGCATCAGGGAGAAACCAGTTAGATAGACTCAGGCAGCAGAGAGAGAGAGAAGGGCGGCTGAACTCCTCCTAGCAGTTCATCCCCCTAGCCAAGAACAGACCCTCGCGAGGCTGTTCTTCCCTGTATTGTTCATCATCATCAGCCCAAGAGGCAATCCACCCACCACACTGGAGTAGGGTATTACACCACATCGGTGGCCCGAACCAGTATAAACCCTGTGTCTTTTGTGTTGTTCTTTCAGTAGTTAGATCTTTGCGAGACGGAGAGGTAGAGGGCATAATCTCCGCGCGCACCCCAGAGTTCGAACCTTAAGGGTCTGCCGGAACCCGAAATCCGACATTTGGCGCGCCAGGTAGGGGTGCGCCGGAATCCACCTTTCTACCGCTCCGCGTCCCGTCGCATCATCATTACCATGTCCGGCGACCAGGCGGGCAACCAAGATCCATGGGCAGCGTGGCCCGCCCGCGCGGAGCCGCCCGCCTCGGGCGACCTCACGCCCCAGGCAGCTCGTGGTCCGCAGGGTGCTGCAGGCTGCGGGCGGCGCGGACAGGCTTCAACAACCCTCGCGCCGAGGCAAGCGCGGTCGGAGGCAAGGGCCTCCAATCACGCTACGACCATGACACCGTACACCCGCCGGGAGCAAGCGAACTCGAGGGCCGCGCTTGTCGGCGTTCTGGGAACGGGGGTCCCTAGACTTGCCTGCCTGCGGCCTGCAGCGTGGCGCAAAAGGGGGCCCAGCGCGGCCCATCTTCATCAACACAAGACTCAAGACCCTCGCGAGGGGCCAAGCCTCGCGGGGCGGACAACACAGCGCTTCCTCAGGCGCGGCCTCCTCAGGCTGGCTCACGAGGAGGTGGAGAGATCAACGCAGGGTACCTCGCGAGGTGCCCATGACACAAGCCATGACGATCGAGGGTGCCAGGCGGGCGCCAGCCCGCGCAGCGTCCCCCTTTCCTCTTTGGTGCAAAGGGGGCAAGCGCGGGCAAGAGGATCAAGCAAAGGCACCCATTTCGGTGCAACGAGACCAAGACCAGTCCAACGGTGGGAAGGAGGTCACCATGGAGCCTAGAACGGCGTCACCGCAGGGCTTTTGGCAAGCGAGGACCAACTTTAGTCAGGATAAGTGTACCAGATGTTCCCCTTCGAATTGGCCAATTGTTGGCACCCTTTCCGCTCAATATTTGGGAAGAGGCCCAGGGCCTTTGCCTATAAATAGGGCTAGCCGTCCCTAGGTTAGAGGGATCAGGGAGTCTAGCTAGTTAGCATCGAGCAATCAGGCCAGCAGAACCTAGGACCAGAGCAAGCAGAGAACAAAGGAGAAAGAGAGAAGGGTGGGTGAACTTCTCCTAGCGGTTCATCCCCTAGCCAGGAGCAGACCCTCGCGAGGCTGTTCTTCCCTGTATTGTTCACCATCACCAGCCCAAGAGGCAATCCGACCACCACAAACTAGAGTAGGGTATTACACCACACCAGTGGCCCGAACTAGTATAAACTCTGTGTTCTTTATGCGGTTCTTTCGGTAGTTAGATCCTTGCGAGATGGAGAGGTAGAGGGCATAACCTCCGCGCGCACCCCAGAGTTCGAACCTTAAGGGTCTGCAGGAACCCGAAATCCGACATTTGGCACGCCAGGTAGGGGTGCGCCGGAATCTGCCTTCCTACCGCTCCGCCTCTCGTCACATCGTCGTTACCATGTCCGGCGACCAGGCAGGCAACCAAGATCCATGGGCGGCGTGGCCCGCCTGCGCGGAGCCGCCCGCCTCGGGCGACCCCGCGCCCCAGGCAGCTCGTGGTCCGCAGGGCTCTGCGGGCCGCGGGCGGCGCGGACAGGCTTCCGAAACCCTCACACCGCGGCAAGCGCGGTCGGCGGCGAGAGCCTCTAACAACGCCGCAACCACAACACCGTACACCCGCCGGGAGCAAGCGAATTCGAGGGCCGCGCTCACGGTGGCCCAGGAGCTGCTGCAGCGTATACTGCTGGAAGGCAGCCGCGACGTGCTGCTGGAGCGGGTCACCGAACTCCTGGGCTTTGCCGCTTCGGGGGTTCACCCCTTCTGCATCCAGCTTCCGCCTCAAGCCCAGGGCGGCGCATGAGGAGGCCCCGCACGCTCCTGCGGGTCTCAAGGCTACCCCAACACCGGCGAATCCGCCGGCGCTGGACTGGCGGTGGCACTACCCCCGCCCCCGGCGCGTGAAGGAGAGGGGCTCGGTGTGGCCCACGGTGCCGGCGGGCAGCCGCGCTACCACACCGCGGTGGGCACGTCAAGCAGCGCCGCATGGCGCATGGAGCACTACAGCACAACCTTCGGGGTAGCGGCGCCAGAAGAATAAGTGCCCCACATGATGGACCAAGGGCACGCTCACGAGGGCGAACAAGGCTCGCTTTGCAGCCCAAGCTGGGGAGACGAGACACCAGAAGCCGAGCTCTTCCAGGAGCCCCGGGATGGCTCCGCCGGCCACACTGGAGGCGACAATTATCGGGTACCACTAATTCCTCAGGAGCAGGTATACGCTAATCATGGATCACAGGAGGTGCAGGTCGCCGCAGCGAGCATCTGCCCCGCTCCCACCGTCTCCTACCCCTCGGGAGGAGGGCGCAGGGGGCTGCAGGAGAGGGGCAGGGACCCCACTTCACCACCGAGGCGTTCGGAGCAAGGCGTTCTCAGGAGGTAGGCCCTCCGCTGGGGAGGCGCCTGAGGGCCTGCCCCTGGCGGAGGACCCGTGGTCGTCGGGGGAACCGCTGGCGACCGCTCTACCCCACCGGCGGCGTCCTGGTTTCCGGTCGTCGTTGGTGGCACTAGAGTGTGGCGCAAGGCGGGGCCCTCGTCTGGCGATATGAAGCAAGGCCGGTACCTGTGAAGAAGGCCCAGTGCCTGTGAAGCTCGCCGCCCCATGACACTCTCACGTAATAATGAGTGGGGTTGTACACGCCCCGGAGTCTCAGGGGTGCCGACCTTAGGCCCTGGGGCTCCCTCCCACGCCCAGTGGACATCACTTAGCTCCGCGCTGGTGAGAAGACGTCCAAGACTAGATAGGGTGCCGGACGCGGCCTTTTTGTTTGATTTCATTGCCTTTTCCCTTTGGTTGTAACTTTTCCCTCGCTGGATTTAAGTTGAATTCGAATTTGCGTGTGTTCGGGGAAGGGGTGCTTGGTCTCGTTCGTACCATTTCTCGCGCTCTGGTCACCGCCTCACCACAGCTGCCTCCCCTCGCGAGCCTCTCGCGAGACGGGCCGGGCCTATTTCGAGCGCAGCACAGACTGCCGTTGTTGCTTCCTCACGAGATTACCTTTTGGTGTCTGCGGAGGTTGTCTTTTCCTAAAAAGGCCCAGAGCCTGTGAAGAAGGAGAACGCCTGTGAAGCCGTTGCGCTCAGGAGAAGGCCCAGAGCCTGTGAAGAAGGCGACCGCCTATGAAGCCGTTGCGCTCGGGAGAAGGCCCAGAGCCTGTGAAGAAGGCGAACGCCTGTGAAGCCGTTGCGCTCGGGAGAAGGCCCAGAGCCTGTGAAGAAGGAGAACGCCTGTGAAGCCATTGCGCTCGGGAGAAGGCCCAGAGCCTATGAAGAAGGCGGACGCCTGTGAAGCCGTTTCGCTCATGAGAAGTCCCAGAGCCTGTGAAGAAGGCCAACACCTGTGAAGCTTCCCATCAGCAATGATCTCACATCCTAAGCACTCAACTAGAGAGCATCCAAGGCGTCGCGTCCTCCTGTAGGCCGCCTTGGAACCAGTATGAAACAAAGGTAAACTAGCCTACCGTCAGGCACGCGCACAATATGACCACTACTGATATGATGGACACAAGTTTTTACATGAGGGGTTCCCCTCTCAAAATGCTCTCACAACCATCAGGCCAAACACCTGAGTTCTATCCATGCAGGGTAAAAAGACGGGAGCAATACATGGTCAGTCACACAAATCTCCTAACGCACCCTCAGGGGCACCTCCTGAGCTGTCGCTGGCATCGCTGAACTCGCCTTCGCCGCCTGCGTCGCCACCAGCGGCATCAGGGCCATCCATCACACCGCCCTCGTCGGCGGCCACGATCACGTCGTCGTCATCCGAAGTGAAGGCCCGGACGAGAGCATCCATGTTGTTTTCTACCCAAACCGCCAGATCGCCTCGGACGGCCTGGGGGACTGGGGCAATGGTGGCATCAAAGTCGAACTGGGGATCCATGTTCTAAAGATGGCTGAAGACACGAGAAAAGTCGCGCCCAAGCAGGGCGCGGCTCGTCTCCTCCACCAACCTGTCGGCCCTGACCGACCGTGCCTCCAGCTGCATCACCATAGAGGTGAAGAACTGAAGGTTGCCGGCATAGTTGACCGTGTGCGGCTCGCCCACAGTTGCCTCGCAGATGTTGCCCAAGGCTGTGTTAGCCCTCTCCCTGAGCGTAGTAAGCATGGGGCCATGCACATGCTCCAGGACTTGCCGCTGGCGTATCTCATCGGCATTCTGACGCTCAACGGCCTTAGCCTCTTCCACCCGCTGGAGAAGGCGGAGCACCTCGGCCTGGAGAGCGGATGACTCTTTTAGCGCTGCCTCAAGGGCGGCCCGGGAAGCGTCGGCCCGCCGCGTCGCGTCATCCCGTTGACCCCTCAAGGCTGTGGTCCTCCCCTCGGCCTCGACCCGGATCGCCTCCAGCCTCCTCTCGAACTCGCGCTCGAGGCCCCGGCGCTCCGTCGCCACCCGACGACCAACCTCCTCCATGACACGCGCTTCACGCGCAGCGACATCATCTTCCGCCTGCGTCACCAGGCGCTCCCTCGTCTCCAGCCGCTCATACTCGCGGGAGCGTTCGGCGGTTTCCAGCACAAGCGCTTCCTCACGCTTCTGAAGCTCAACCGGGTCGCCAGAAGCCACCTTCATCGACACAAGGGCCGCCTCGCGCAGCTCCACTTGCTCCTCCAGCGAGTGGCACCGGGCCAGGAGCTCCCGAGCCCGTTCTTCTGCTGCTTCTCACCGTCGGTCAGCTCCCCGGGCCTCCTCAGCGGTATGAGATCGAGCCGCCCGGGAGGCCTCCAGCAACACCTTCGCCTCTTCATCATCGAGGTTGCGCTGATGACATGCGAGGGCAACGGCGGTCTCTAGCTCGCGCCTCTCCGCGACCAGGCGCAGGCCCACGGCCTCCAGGCGCGCGTCCTCTTCAGCGAGCTCCTGCCCAAGCAGGTCCACCACGCCGCTCGCCCTTCGAAGGAATTCATGACGACGAGCATGACGCTCCCGAGCACGCTTCAGCACGTCCTCCACGCCATCGTCTGCCCCAAGCAAGCGCTGGGGACCGCGAACCATCGCTCCCCCCCGGCAGGGGGCTGGGGGCTGGCGTCCTCACGACGGTCGGGCGCTCCGTACCAGAAGCCTGGCCTGAGGCCAGCCCGTCTCCAGAAGAAGGGCGCAGGGGGCGCCTCGGCCAGTCGCAGCCCGCGACCAGACGAGAAGCCCATGGTAGGCTGGCCATGCCAAGAGAGGGCCTGCGAAAGGAAATCGTGGGAAGAGAAGGGCCGCAGCGCGCTACAAGACGATCCACCCCGTCGCTCGCCCCCACCATGAGGGCAGCGCTGCTCGGGGCACTTGGGGGCGACGGGGGAGACGAAGCCAAGGGAGGCGGCACCTCAGCGGCTTCCGCAGGCTCAGCCGGAAGGGGCCTGCGGAGCAAGGATCAGAAGACGCAGCAAATGGGTCAGGAGGTAGGAAAGGAGAGGACTTACTCATCGGTAGCAAAGTATTTCCGGCGCTACAGCAAGCGGCAAGGGAAGTCATCGCCCAGGGCCTCTCTTTTCCTCCGGAGGGCCTCAAAGTCCATGAGGAAGCAGCCCAAGAGAGGTGCGCAGGAATCAATTTGCGATGGGGACAGAGCACCAAGGCGACCTGCGTCAGGGGTGCCTGCCTGACGCGCACTGTCAGCTGCCTTGCCAGAAGGCACGACCAGGGCGTCAGGAGCCACGGCCCCAAGCGCTGGAAGCGACTGCGCCACACCAATGGCCTCGGCAGCACGAGCCTCAGGAGCTGCCCCCTCGAGAGCACCGCCAGTTGCAGTCACCTTATCAGGAGCTTTCTCGGCACCCGCTGTCTCCTGCCTCCCTGCTCCACCACTCGAGGAGGATTAGCCTAAGCCGACCGGAAGGGCGGTCACCACCACAGGGTTCTCGCGAGGCCCTTGGAAGCCGGCAGGGCGTAGCCCCCACTCGTCGAAGGAGGACATCTGCCTCACGAAATCATCCCTGTTTTGGCAGAGGTACAACAGAGCCCCTCCCCGCTGGATGCTGCCCGGGTTGGGGTCGCCGGTCAGGACCAAGAGCACTGTCCTTAGCACTCCAGGCGTCAGGTCCTCCTCCTGAAGCCTCATGTGATCACCATGTCCGCTGAAGGCCCACATCCGGCGAGAATGGCGCTGGAGAGGGGCAATGCGGCGCAACAGGAACTCCTTCACCACCTTGGGCGCCGTCACGCCGAGCGTTTTCAAGAACGTGAAGCGACGCCAGACGAAGGCGAGCCGGGGGCTCTCGAGTGTCTCCTGGCCCCAGACAGAGTTGGATACAGCAGGCGAAGTTGGCTTCACCAGCAGGGGGCTGGGCACCCCGACATCAACGTACAACCACCGCTCACGGAACCCAGCTGAAGGTGGGGGAGCTTGAAGTCAATGCCAGAAGCCGCAGTCTTAGGCGCAGCGATGAAGCTCACGCATGCCGAGCATTGAGCGGGGTCGGCAAGACGCAGAGAGAAGAAGTGGCGCAGCAAGGCAACGGAAGGAGGGATGCCCATCAGCGCCTCGCAAACAAAAGCAAAGACCGAAAGGAGGGCGATGGATTCAGGGCCCAGATGCATCATGTGGATCTGGTAATGGGTGAGGACGGCGTTGAAGATATCAGAGAAGGGGGGAACCAGACCTGCCCACAAGGCATTAGCAAAGTAATGAACCTCGGTGATTATCCTGTCGGTGGGGAAGTGAGACGTAGGCCAGGCCGTCGTCCGCCCACACTCGTTGAAGACAGTGGCCAGAGCCGGGCTGAGCTTATCCAGGCACTCTAGATTGAGTATGATTGACTGGCCGACGGCGGGGGCCGCCGACGGCGGCGGATGAGATGGGAGCACATGCTTCTTCCCTTTCTCTTTCTTCGTCGGAGCCATGGCTGAGGACGGGAGAGAGGAGATGTGAGATGGGATTAGAGGCAAGAGTCAGAGTTCGAAGGAAGGAAGAACAGGGGACAGTCGAGCAACAGGAAGAGGGGCGACTGTGTACAACTGTGGGGCAACCTAGCGCGGCGCAAAATAAGGAAGCATGGGCAAACAGTACCGCCCACGTCCAATCAAACCGCCACGCGGCGCCCAAGGCCGCAGGCTGTTAGGGCCCGCGGCGCTTCGCCCTTGCCCTTTCGCCTCTCGGCACGGCCAAGTCCATGCGCGCCTTGGGCCCGGGGGCTACTGTCGGTGTTCTGGGAACGGGGGTCCCCAGACTTGCTTGCCTGTGGCCTGCGGCGTGGCGCAAATGGGGGCCCAGCGCGGCCCATCTTCATCAACACAAGACTCAAGACCCTCGCGAGGGGCCAAGCCTCGCGGGGCGGACGACACAACGCTTCCTCAGGCGCGGCCTCCTCAGGCTGGCTCACGAGGAGGCGGAGAGATCAAGGCAGGGTACCTCGCGAGGTGCCCATGACGCAAGCCATGACGATCGAGGGTGCCAGGCGGGCGCCAGCCCGCGCATCGTCCCCCTTTCCTCTTTGGTGCAAAGGGGGCAAGTGCGGGCAAGAGGATCAAGCAAAGGCACCCATTTCGGTGCAACGAGACCAAGACCAGTCCAACGGTGGGAAGGAGGTCACCATGGAGCCCAAAATGGCGTCACCGCAGGGCTTTTGGCAGGCGAGGACCAACTTTAGTCAGGATAAGTGTACGAGATGTTCCCCTTCGAATTGGCCAATTGTTGGCGCCCTTCCCGCTCAATATTTGGGAAGAGGCCCAGGGCCTTTGCCTATAAATAGGGCTAGCCGTCCCCAGGTTAGAGGGATCGGGGAGTCTAGCAAGTTAGCATCGAGCAATCAGGCCAGCAGAACCTAGGACCAGAGCAAGCAGAGAACAAAGGAGAAAGAGAGAAGGGTGGGTGAACTTCTCCTAGCGGTTCATCCCCCTAGCCAGGAGCAGACCCTCGCGAGGCTGTTCTTCCCTGTATTGTTCATCATCACCAGCCCAAGAGGCAATCTAACGACCACAAACTAGAGTAGGGTATTACACCACACCGGTGGCCCGAATTAGTATAAACTCTGTGTTCTTTTTGCGGTTCTTTCGGTAGTTAGATCCTTGCGAGACGGAGAGGTAGAGGGCATAACCTCCGCGTGCACCCCAGAGTTCGAACCTTAAGGGTCTGCCGGAACCCGAAATCCGACAGCGCTCACGGTGGCCCGAGAGCTGCTGCAGTGTAGGCTGCTGGAAGGCGGCCGCGACGTGCTGCTCGCCAAACTCCTGGGGTTTGCCGCTTCGAGGGCTCACCCCTTCTGCATCCAGCTTCCGTCTCAAGCCCAGGGCGGCACGCGCGGGGGCCCCACACGCTCCTGCGGGCCTCAGGGCTACCCCAACACCAGCGAATCCGTCAGCGCCGGACTGGCAGTGGCGCTACCCCCGCCCCCGGCGCGTGAGGGAGAGGGGCTCGACGCAGCCCACGGCGCCAGCGGGCAGCCGCGCTACCACCCCGCGGTGGGCACGTCAAGCTGCGCCGCATGGCACATGGAGCACTACAGCACAACCTTCGGGGTGACAGCGCCAGAAGAATACGTGCCCCACATGATGGACCAAGGGCACGCTCACAAGGGCGAACAAGGCTCGCTTCTCAGCCCAAGCTGGGGAGACGAGACACCAGAAGCTGAGCTCTTTCAGCAGCCCCGGGACGGCTCCACTAGCCACGCTGGAGGCGACAATTATCGGGTACCACTAATTCCTCAGGAGCAGGCGTACGCTAATCATGGATCGCAGGAGGTGCAGGTCGCCGCAGCGAGCAGCTGCCCCGCTCCCACAGTCTCCTACCCCTCGGGAGGAGGGCGCAGGGGGCTGCAGGAGAGGGGCAGGGATCCCACATCACCACCGCGGCGTTCGGAGCAAGGCGTACTTAGGAGGTAGGCCCTCCGCTGGGGAGGCGCCTAAGGGCCTGCCCCTAGCGAAGGACCCGTGGTCGTCGGGGGAACCGCTGGCGACCGCTCTACCCCACCGGCGGCGTCCTGGTTTCCGGTCGTCGTTGGTGGCACTAGAGTGTGGCGCAAGGCGGGGCCCTCATCTGGCGATATGAAGCAAGGCCGGTACCTGTGAAGAAGGCCCAGTGCCTGTGAAGCTCGCCGCCCCGTGACACTCTCACGTAATAATGAGTGGGGCTGTACACGCCCCGGAGTCTCAGGGGTGCCGGCCTCAGGCCCTGGGGCTCCCTCCCACGCCCAGTGGACAGCACTTAGCTCCGCGCTGGTGAGAAGACGTCCAAGACTAGATTAGGTGCCGGACGCGGCCTTTTGCCTGTTTTCATTGACTTCTTCTTTGGTTGTAACTTTCCCCCTGCTGGATTTAAGTTGGATTCCAATTTGAGATTTGCGTGTGTTCGGGGAAGGGGTGCCATTTCTCGCGTTCTGGTTACCGCTCCACCACAGCTGCCTCCCCTCGCGAGCCCCTCATGAGCCGGGCCGGGCCTAGCTCTCGCGCAGCCCAGACTGCCGCTGTTGTTGTCGGGACCCCGATCCTAAGTCACACCGATCTAGCATGTAACACCTCATATTACTTTGCGGCCTCACGCACGGTATTCCCACGGGTGCCACATTACCTGGCCCGGGACCGTTTGCGCCTTTTGGCTCACGTATATGATAGTGTCGCTAGCATCCATATGACAGAGAACCCGGGCCGACATGGCTAGTCGTGAACCCAAGGCGGCACTAACCCATGAGGACAGGCATACATGAATCACATCGAGCATGTCGGTCAACAACGTATAAATCCGGGCTGTAGCACTAGGCTAACAGGACTCCGGTAACCCGGGCTGTAGTAGGCTAGACAGGACTCCGGATAACACCGCGTGACATTTCCCCGAAGGGACAGACACAGGAACGAAGTGAAACACATGCCGGCCAGTCAAGTGTTCCGAGCAGTAGTGCTGGGCTAGCAGGACTACTATCGCTCAGAAGCACTAGACTTACATTTCCCCATATGAAAGGCTGCCAAGGATAAACAACTAGATAGTCGGATCCCACACATAGCAGTACACGTTACACATACGCATAACATGCAAGTATGTGCTGTACAACATGGCATCACAACATAACGCAAACTTATATAGATAAGGCCCAGAAGAGCCACATAGCATTAAATACAAACAGGGGTCACATGACCCATCATTCAGAGCATACAAGCAACAAGCAGAAGCATTACATGTCTGAGTACAGACAACTACAAAAGAAAAAGGCTGAAATGCCTGACTATCTACAACCTCCGATCAAGATCGTAGCTGAGGTACAAGCTACTTGTCGAAGTCCACGTAAACTAGTAAGACCGAAGTCTCCGCTGCAAAAACATAAATAAAGCAACATGAGTACAAAGGTACTCAGCAAGACTTACATCAGATCCTATCATACATGCATTAGTATCAAGGAGGTAATGTGGGGTTTAGTTGCAGCAAGCCAGCTTTGACTCTGTGGCTATCCTGTTCTACGACTGCTGGTAACTCTTTTGAAATGGCGCACACGAGTCCACTAATCACCACATCAATACACTACTATGGATTCATCCTCGTCTCACTACGAGAAGGCCATCCATAGCACTCACACTTATCTTGAGCATTTTATGGTATCCACTTCAAGTTGTCTATGTACCACGTAAGCATCCAAGAAGTCCATAACCGAGGACACGGCTATTCGAATAGATCATGATAACCCTGCAGGGGTGTACTTCTTCACACACGCTCTCACCACTTATCACCATGTACACGTCATGTATCTTGGCAACCTTCAAGCGGAAGCCTGGCGAGGGTGTTGGCCACGACCTGACTAACCACACAAGACTCTAATCCAGGTTTATCGCCTATTCGGGTTCCATCCGCAAGGAGATCCGGCCGGGGTGTCGCTCACGGCCCCAAACGATGTGTGCAGGGTTCCCAAGCCCACCTCGCCGGGTGGATCTACGCTTGGTACACCGTGCCACTTGTGCCTAGTCTGTCCCAAGCCCACCTGGCCGGGTGCCACTTGGTAGACTACTAACACTACCTACAAACACCAGAAACTAGTTGCGACTCCTGGACAGAGATCGAGTTGGTTAATAAGTCGAGAGGGGCACTTAAGCATTCCAATGTGTGGTAGTAGCTAGTCATTGGACAACATACACAGAACTCAGTGCTTAAGGACGGTTCCAGTGAGACAACCCACCATGTACTCCTACATGGCCTCTCACCGCTACCTTTACCAAATCGTGTTCACACACTTAACTCTCAGCATCAGAACATATCATATCACTCCAATCCATTCCCAATGAATCAGACCTGACACAACTCTAAGCAAATAGCAGGCATGGCATGGTAGAAGCACAACATGGCTCAATCAACTCCTACACATGCTAGTGGGTTTCATCTAATTACTGTGGCAATGACAGGTCATGCAGAGGAATGGGTTCAACTACCGCAGCATAAAGTAGCAGTTGATTCGCTGTTGTCCTAATGCAATAAAAGAGAGCAGGAGCGAGAGTGGGATCATATCGGAATGAACAAGGGGGTTTGCTTGCCTGGTAGATCAACAAGGGAGGCACTGCTTCACAGACAGGTACTCTGGAACGGTCTCCGGAGCAGGACCTATCGAGAAGGAACGGTGCCAACAATCAATACACAAGCATATGCAACAATATGATGCATGAACATGGCATGAAGATTTGATGCTGTTTGACCTAATGCAACTAGCATTCAAACTGAATGAAGTCCATTTGAACCAAAGGTTCAAATGCAACTCCTAATTAAGCTCTTATAAATGCCATTTATATGATTTCACCTATTCAGCAGGTATAAGTTATTTTGTCATGCATGAAACTGGTACAGATGGATAGATTGCATTTTTCTGATAATTTTTCATATATAAATTATTTCAATCCGAGCTACGGTTGAATTGATATGAATTTTTGAATTTTTGAATAATTTCTGGAATTTCCTATTTGAAAAATAATTCCAGGATATAATTAATTGCGTCAGCGTGGCGTCAGCACTACGTCAGCGGTCAGCGGAGCTGACCAGGTCAAACCTGACGTGTGGGGGCCACACGTCAGTGTTTTAGTTAGCTTAACAAAGGTTAATTAGTTTTAAACTAATCCTAATTTAAAAAAATTAGTCAGGCCGGGCCCACATGTCACTGACCCACACGGGTCAAGGCTGGGTCAACAAGGGGGGTAAGACCGGTCAACCCCACCGGCGTTTAGCCGCCGGCGAGGCCGAGCGCGGCGGGGAGGCTCGGGATCGCCGTTCCGGCGACCATTCGGACGGCGGAGACCACGGGAGCGAAGCCCGCGCCCGTCCGCATCGATTGGAGCAGATGGGAGAGGCGGGGGCGGCCGGAGCTCGCCGGAGCAGAGCTCAGGGCGGCGGCCGGAGTTCGGCTCCGAGCGGGAGCGAGCTACGGGGCACGGCTGGGGCAGCGGAGGGCATCTACGGCCTCCTGGCGTCACCAGGAGCACGGTGACGCGCGTGGAAGTGGATGGCTCGGGCTCTGGCCACCGTGGCGCCATGGCCGGCGGCGTGGAGCTCGCGGGTGCGGTGGTTGAGCTAGCTAGGCGGGGCAACTAGCACGGGGAGGAGGGGGAAATGGAGGAGAGCTCACGGCGGTTCGGACGAGGCGGTCGGCGAGCTCGGGGAGGGGCTGGAGTCGGCGGGGCGGCGAAGACGATCTCCGGCGACCGGAGATGAAGACGGCGGCGAAGGCGACTCTCCAGGGCCTCCCGAGGCGTGTGGCTCGACAGAGAGGTAGTAGGCGATGTGGCGGAGCTCCTGGGCACGACAGGGAGGCGAGGGGGAGGCGGTGGCTACGGCCACGGCGTGCGGCGGCGACGGCAGCGCTTCGGCGCGGGGAGAGGGAGAGATCCAGGGGAGGGAGAGGAACGAGAGGGCGAGGGAGAGGTCCGGGGCGGTGCGTGGCGTCGTCCGAAGGCCAGAGCGAGGAGGGGAGGGGCAGGCAGGCAGCTGCCGTGGCGCGCATGCGCGCGGCGTGCGGCGACCACGCGCCCGGCGTCCTCCTGGCACGGTGGAGACGACGACTGGCGCTGGCCAGTCGGCTGGGCCGGCCTGTTGGCCACTGGGCCAGGCCAGGGAGGTAAGTGCAGGTAAGGTTTTACCCATTTACTTCTCTTTTCTATTTTCTGACATTTGTTTTGATTTAGTAATAATACTAAATCATTTTATTTGCTTATGCCAATTTTTGCAGGGGCTAAAGGTATTATTCCAGAGCTCCTCAATTACTGGCACAATTTTTGGATATATAAAACATATATATATCATTTATATATCCAATGCAAATAATTATTGCATTAATTCCAAATGCCCAAAATAAATATTTAAGAGCTTCTAAAAATATTGGTTTGATTTTTACCTCTGTCCAATATTTTTAGAGAGTAACATGAACATTTTCTTGGACCTTTTTGAAGCACTTTTTATCTGGGTCATTTCCGGAAATGATTTCTGAGGGTTTTACAAATCCCCAATTCAAATTTAAAAGAATTTAAACATGATGCACACATGACTAGCTAGCCTTGAGCATACCAGAACTAGGGATGTGACAGTTGTTCCTTCTCGGGAGGGCTTTCGGTGCCTGCGGAGGATGCCCTTTCATGAAAAGGCCGAGAGCCTGTGAAGAAGGCGAATGCCTGGGAAGCTATCGCGTTTAGGAAAAGGCCCAGAGCCTGTGAAGAAGGCAAATGCCTGTGAAGCTATCGCGTTTAGGAAAGGGCCCAGAGCCTGTGAAGAAGGCAAATGCCTGTGAAGCTATCGCGTTTAGGAAAAGTCCCAGAGCCTGTGAAGAAGGCGAATGCCCGTGAAGCTATCACATTTAGGAAAAGGCCTAGAGCCTGTGAAGAAGGCAAATGCCTGTGAAGCTATCGCGTTTAGGAAAAGGCCCAGAGCCTGTGAAGAAGGCGAATGCTTGAGAAGCCATCACATGCGGGAAAAGGCCCGGAGCCTGTGAAGAAGGCGAATGCCTGTGAAGCCATCACATGCGGGAAAAGGCCCAGAGCCTGTGAAGAAGGCCAGCGCTTGTGAAGCCCCTCGCCGGCGACACTTGCGCGTCCTACGATTTCAACTAGAGAACACTCAGGACACCACGTTGTCACGACCGGTTTTCCAATAAAAATATTTATTGAGAAACCAATCTTTAGAATCCAGTTTGAGATAAAACCTCCTCACTGGCAGACAAACTTTGATACAATAAGCCAGTAGCATAACTATGTTACAGGGTTGAGCTGACGATGCTCAACAATTTATTACAAGCATGCCAATAATTATACATAAAGGCGATTAAAGACACAAGGGAGTGGTGGCATACTACTGACTCGCAAATAAGGTAGAGGTGGAGTAACACAGTGGGGAGTGGATATGGGATTCTCAAACTAACATCCCATCGAGCGTCGAGGTGAGGCTCGATGAATTTATTAGGGTAGCGGAAACGGATATAATACAGTAACCAACTCCAGGGTTGCACGAGACTGACTGGGACTCCTCTAGGCGTCGGATTCGCTATCGAACTCTTCATCCATGAGATCACCTTCGTCAGCATCTGGCCAAATCAACAAGCCAGTGAGTACTTTGAAAGTACTCGCAAGACAGTTCCGACGTAAGATATAACAAATGTTAACATGAAATGCATGAATAAGTTAACCAGTACGATCAGACATAGAGGTAATAATACTGGGTGCCAAGCGAGGGTCTGAATGACTCCTTGAGTGGAAAATGCGGAATAATAGATACTGGTGCCAAACGAGTGTCTGAAAGACTCCTCGAGCGGAAAATGCGGGATAATAATACTGGTGCCAAACGAGTGTCTGAAAGACTCCTCGAGCGGAAAATGCGGGATAATAATACTGGTGCCAAACGAGTGTCTGAAAGACTCCTCGAGCGGAAAATGCGGGATAATAATACTGGTGCCAAATGAGTGTTTGAAAGACTCCTTGAGCGGAAAATGCGGAATAATAATGCCACAGTCGGGCGTCTGAGCGACACCACATAAAGGGCTTTAAAAATAAATGCCACAGTCGGGCGTCTGAGCGACACCACATAAAGGGCTTTTAAAAGGAAATGCCACAGTCGGGCGTCTGAGTGACACCACATAAAGGGCTTTTGACTGATAAGGAAATAATATATTCATCATAAATATATTCAACTCATGGAATTAAACGGGTTAGTCCATCCACAAGGATAAACATTTAACCGATCTTAGTGCCCATGTGTCCCACCGGGTAATCTGTCACCAAACTGGCACATGACTGTTAGCAGGGAACTTGGATATAGATAAGATCATTTAAGGATATAGAGCTCTGCAGAGTTTGTACAAAAATTTCCCACAGTCGACGGATTTCCGTAGTCACCAGGACTAATTCCGTTACTGTATTTCAGAAGGAAACACAGCTAACCAGTACACACCCATCCAACTCTTCGATGCCAGGAATCACCCTCAACATCGTCCAAGAAAAACTATTGAGACGGGGAGATCACAATCTCAAATAGCATGGGATCAAATTTATATACGCGCGCTCTAAGGGGTGCCCCCCTCTCAGTCCCAACTGGAAACACCCATGCCCCTGACCGAATGCCTGGCTTTAATCCAGGGCCATGGAACCATCATCCCGGCCTCTCATTTTTGGTGTGTACCCAGAAAGCGGTTTGCTTCTTACTAAACCATATCCCTTTCGGGAAACATGTGGTAGTATAGGGAAAGGAAATGGATTTGAACCCAACCGATATGGGTTGGTACTGAAGATAACTTGCATGGCCTAAGACTGGCATGCTACAACACTGCCATCTTACCCATCTTCATGCCAACACATGGCCTTGCATACTTACGTCCAATGACGTGTGAAATCATCGGGCTTACTTGCCTCAACAATGCATAATGAACGGTTCATCGGTATGCTTCACACATGCCATGAAACTATCTACATGCAAACATGCCAAGACACTCATTATATCAAAAGTTCGAACATGCTTGCCTGGTTCGGAGTAGTCGGAGCCTAGCTCGGTGAAGTTCGCGGCCCCGTCACCTCCTTTGGTATCTACGGTATAGAGAAAACATATGCGCTAACGTGAATACCGAGAGGTGCAGAAAAAGTATTGCAATTAATTTTTAAATAAATCTGATAAAAAACTAGACAAAATTTTGAAGAGAACAAAAAAAGAATCACTCAAAAATGTGCTTCTTTTAAAAGGTTATGAAGGTTTTCATCCAGGGACTCATCTGTAATGAAACAGAAACTTCCCAGGGTTCTAACTGAGAAAGCAGAAAACGGTTCGTTTGGAAATGCGCAAGCGCAAGAGAGAAAGCGTATTTTGCCCGAAGGCGCCAACAGAAAACGGTTCACGAATAAAAGAACAGAGGCTGACATGCGGGGTCCGCATGTCAGGTTTGAAAAGGCTCGCCGGCGCCCGAAGACGGCGGTGGACGTCGGCGTCGAACTACGGCGAATTAGGAGAAACGGAGGGTACCAAGAGCTTCAGTGTCTTCTTCCGCGTCGGTGGGTGGTGGAATCGTCCAACGGGGAGCACCACGTCGACGGCGACACTAACTCCGGCGGACGGCGGTTCGGGTGAGGATGGGGAACTCCGGTGGAGGGCTGCAAGCTTCAAATTGAAGTGCGGGTCGAATCGAGGGATGCATGGTGAAGCTACTGGCAGGAGAATGGAGGCGGAGGAGCACACACGGGGGCGAATCGGGCTGGATCCCGTGGCGGGTCGCGGCGGTCGGAGTCGAGGAAGGAGACCTCCTCGGGGCTCTTCCAGAGGCCTGGCGTGCTCTAGGGGGAGTGCAGGGCTAGTGGGTGCTCGAGTTGAAGCTCGGGGCCTCTATTTATAGGCAGATCGACGGGGTGGCCGTAAACGGAGAATCTTCGGCGAGCGATTACGGCGGAGCAGTGGATTGGAGGGTGGTTTGAGCGGTCGGGCAGCATCAGTGGAGGTTACTGGATTCGTTCCGCTACTAAACGGAGCTGGCCCCGGCGTAATGGCGTCTGTCCACGATGAGGTGACCGCACGGGCTCAACGGCGGCAGAGAGCGCGCGCTGTGCGCGTCGCGCCACGGCGACGGTGCTGCATGCGTGCGCTGGCGTGGAGATGGCCACGCGGAGCCATCAGCGGGGT
Source organism: Aegilops umbellulata (assembly GCA_032464435.1). Classification (NCBI taxonomy): domain Eukaryota; kingdom Viridiplantae; phylum Streptophyta; class Magnoliopsida; order Poales; family Poaceae; genus Aegilops; species Aegilops umbellulata. Next base: position 333,704,521 of record CP136054.1, on the reverse strand, counting down.
TGGGCGGCGCGGAACGACGTTGAGCCTCCGTTCTGCTCCCTGTTGGCTGCCACGGCGGTTCAGCCGCCGCAAGACACGCCGGCGTGGTCAGGCCAGGGCGCCACCGACGCCAGGAAGAAGCCAAGTGCGCGTGCGGGGCTCCGGACAAGCTGACTAGGCGGCGAGCAACGTGCCAAGGGCACTGTGAGCGCGTGACTGAAGATGATCAACGGTGTTCGACACTGAAACTGAATTTTAACTGAACTTGGCTGAAATAGTGCATGCAAGGTGTTCGACGAAATGATTCAGGCATGTAGGCATTTTCCCTAGAGCTGAAATTTGGTGGAGTGGTCACTCATTGCACCAGTAGGTTGCCTGAATTTTGGTGGAATTTTTGGGGAAGTGTAGATATGAATTTCACTAAATTTGGCAAATCTGGTCCGAACTTACAAAATTTGAAAAGGAGAAGAGTGGATCAAGATGGTTCTGGGTTGTGAGTTCAAAGGAATAGCCAGTAGAGTTGTTTTGAGTTCAAATCTCAACTGAAATGGGGTACTTGCTTTGAAAAACCATTTGGCCCAAAATAATTGATAGAAAAATATTTGAGAGATGAAACAATCAAAATAAAATCCAAAATTTGCTTGGATGAGTTGGGACAGGGATCTTAGATTGATAACAAGGAGGAGAGGAGGTTTTGGAGTGGTTTAACCACATGGGAGAAAATACAAGGTCATGGGTGGTTATCAATAGAATGAAAAATCCAAATCTTCATAGAGTTTTTTTTTTGAAAATTTTGAAAGGTCTCAATCCACAGAAGAAAAACCAGCAAGGTTTTTGCTAAAACCATATAATTTTTTTTGGAGTGTCACACACGTCCTCCCACGGGCTGCCTCGGGGCCTCCGCGAAACAAAGGTAAACCAGCCAGCCGCCAGGCGCGGGTGCTCGCGCAATATAATAGCTGCTAATACGATGTATACAGGTTTTACATGAGGGGCTTCCCCTCCCCAAAATGCTCTCACAGCCATCAGGCCAAACACCTGAGTTCTACTCGTGCAGGGTAAAAATACACGAGCGATACATACTCACTCGGACAAATCCCCCAATGCGTCCTCAGGAGCACCTCCCGAGCCGCCGCTGGCATCGCTGAACTCGCCATCGCTGCCAGCGTCGCCGCCAGCGGCATCAGGGCCGTCCACCTCACCGCCCTTGTCGGCAGCCACGATCACGTCGTCGTCATCCGAAGCGAAGGCCCTAACAAGAGCGTCCATGTTGTCTTCCACCCAGTGCGCCAGGTCGCCTCAAACGGCCTGGGGGACTGGGGCGATGGCGGCGTCAAAGTCGAAGTGGGGATCCATGTTCCGAAGATGGCTGAAGAAACGAGAAAAGGCGCGCCCGAGCAGGGCGCGGCTCCTCTCCTCCACCAGTCTGTCGGCCCTGACCGACCGCGCCTCCAGATGCGTTACCACGGCGGTGAAGAACTACAGGTTGCCAGCATAGTTGATCGTGTGCGGCTCGCCGACAACCGCCTCGCAGATGTTGCCCAAGGCCGCGTTAGCCCTCTCCCTGAGCGTAGCCAGCATGAGACCGTGCACGTGCTCCAGGACCTGCCGCTGGTGTATCTCATCAGCATTCTGGCGCTCGGCGGCCTCAGCCTCTTCCACCCGCTGACGAAGACGGAGCACCTCGGCCTGGAGGGCAGCCGACTCCTTTTGCGCTGCCTCAAGGGCGGCCCGGGAAGCGTCGGCTCGCCGCGTCGCCTCAACCCGTTGGGCCCTCAGGGCTGCGGTTCTTCCCTCAGCCTCGACCCAGATCAACTCCAGCTTCCCCTCGAACTCGCGCTCGAGGCCTTGGCGTGCCGCCGCCACCCGACGACCAACCTCCTCCAGGACACGTGCTTCCCGTGCGGCGACTTCATCTTCCGCCTGCGTCACCAGGCGCTCCCTCGTCTCCAACCGCTCGTACTCGCGGGTGCGTTCGGCGGCTTCCAGTGTCAATGCTTCCTCCCGCCTCTGGAGCTCGGCTGGGTCGCCAGAGGTCACCTTCATCGACGCAAGGGCCGCCTCGCACAGTCCCACTTGCTCCTCCAATGAGTGGCATCGGGCCAGGAGCTCCCGAGCCTGCTCCTCCGCTGCTTATCACCGTCGGTCAGCTCCCAGGGCCTCCTCAGCGGCCTGGGATCGGGACACCCGAGAGGCCTCCAGCGACGCCTTCGCTTCTTCGTCATCAAGGTCGCGCTGACGGCGCGCGAGGGCGATGACGGCCTCCAGCTCGTGCCTCCCTGCGGCCAGGCATAGGCCCTCGGCCTCCAGGCGCGCGTCTTCACCAGCGAGCTCCTCCCCAAGCAGGTCCACCGCGTCGGTCGCCCTTCGAAGGAACTCTTGGCGGTGAGCACGGCGCTCCCGAGCATGCTCGAGCACGTCTTCCGCACCATCATCAACTCCAAGCAAGCGTCGGGGGCCACGAACCATCGCTCCTCCTCCGGGCAGGGGGCTGGGGGCTGGCACCCTCACGACGGCCGGGCGTGCCGTACTAGAAGCCCGGCCTGGGGCCAGCCCGTCTCCAGGAGAAGGGCACAGGGGCCGCCTCAGCCAGTCGCAGCCCGCGACCAGAAGAGAAGCCCACGGCAGGCCGGCAATGCCAAGAGAGGGCCCGCGAAAGAAGATCGCAGGAAGAGAAGGGCCGCAGGGCGCCTCGGGACGGTCCACCCCTTCATTCGCCCTCACCACAAGAGCAGTGCTGCTCGGAGCACTTGGGGACGATGAAGGAGGCGAAGCCAAAGGAGGCGGCGCCTCAGCGACTCCCACGAGTTCGGCCGGAAGAGGCCTGCGGAGTAAGGATCAGTAGACGCAGCAAGGGGATCAGGAGCCAGGAAAGGAGGAGGCTTAATCGTCGGTAGCGAAGTATTTCCGGCGCTTCATCAAGCGACAAGAGAAGTCATCACCCAGGGCCTCCCTTTTCCTCCGGAGGGCCTCAGTCCAGACGGAAGCGGCCCAAGAGAAGAGCGCAGGGGTCAGCCCGCGACGAAGACGGAGCATCAAAGTGATCCGTGTCAGGGGCGCTTGCCTGACGCGCACTATCAATCGCCTCGCCAGAAGACGCAGTCGGGACCTCGGGAGCCTCGGCCCTAGGCGCTGGGAGCGGCTGCTTGCCACCCACAGCCTCAGCAGCACGGGCCTCAGGAGCTGCTCCCTCGAGGGCATCGCCAGGCGCAGTCACCTCATCGGGAGCCTTCTCGGCCTCCGCCATCTCATGCCTTCCTGCTCCACCACTCGAGGAGGGTTCGCCTTGACTGACCGTAAGGGCGGTCACCACAACAGGGTTCTCGCGAGGCCCTTGGAAGCCAGCAGGGCGCAACCCCCATTCATCAAAGGAGGGCATCTGCCTCACGAAGTCGTCCCTGTTCTGGCAGAGATACAGCAGGGCCCCTCCCCGCTGGATGCTGCCCGGGTTGGGGTCACCAGTCAGGACCAAGAGCACTTTCCTTAGCGCCCCAGGCGTCAGGTCTTCTTCCTGTAGCCTCATGCGATCATCATGCCCACTGAAAGCCCACATTCGGTGGGAGTGGCGTTGGAGAGGGGCAATGCGGCGCAACAGGAACTCCTTCACCACCTTGGGCGCTGTCACGCCGAGCGATTTCAAGAACGTGAAGCGGCGCTAGACGAAGGCGAACCGGGGGCTCTCGAGCGTCTCCTGGCCCCAGCCCGAATTGGGTACAACCGGCGAAGTTGGCTTCGCCAACAAGGGTCTGGGCACCCCGACGTCAACGTACAACCACCGCTCGCGGAACCCAGCTGAAGGCGAAGGAAGCTTGAAGTCGATCCCTGAGGCCGCAGTGTCAGGCGTGGCGACGAAGCTCACACACGCTGAGCATTGAGTGGGGTCAGCAAGGCGCAAAGAGAAGAAGTGGCGCAACAAGGAAACGGAAGGAGGGATGCCCATCATCGCTTCGCAAACAAAAGCGAAGACCGAAAGGAGGGTAATGGATTCAGGACCCAGATGCATCATATGGATCTGGTAATGAGAGAGGACGGCCTTGAAGAAATCGGAAAAGGGGGGAACCAGACCCGCCCACAAGGTGTCCGCAAAATAATGAACCTCAGTGATTATCCTGTCAGTGGGGAAGTGAGACGTAGACCAGGCCATCATCCTCCCACACTCGTTGAAGATGGTGGCCAGAGCCGGGCTGAGCTTATCTAGGCACTCTCGATTGAGTATGATCGGCCGGCCGACGGCGGCGAGTGAGATAGAGGCATGGGTTTCTTCCCTTTCCCCTTCTTCATCGGAGCCATGGCGATGGAAAGGAGGGGGAAGATGTGAGATGGGATTGGAGACAAGAGTCGGAGTCCGAAGGGAGGAAGAATAGGGGAGCGGCTGTGTACAACTGCGAGTCCACCTAGCGGGGCGCAAAATAAGGGAGCGTGGGGGAACAGTGCCACCCAATTCCAATCAACCGCCACGCGGCGCCCGAGGCCGCAGGCTGTTAGGGCCCGCGGCGCTTCGCCCTTGCCCTTTCACTTCTCAGCACGGCCAGGTCCATGCGCGCCTTGGGCCCAGGGGCTATTGTCGGCGTTCTGGGAACGGGGGTCCCGAGACTTGCCTGCCTGCGGCCTGCGGCATGGCTCGAAGGGGGGCCCAGCACGGCCCATCTTCATCAACACAAGACCCAAGACCCTCGCGAGGGGCCAAGCCTCGCGGGCCAGACGACACGGCGCTTCCTCAAGTACGGCCTCATCCGGCTGGCTCACGAGGAGGCGGAGAGATCAAGGTGGGGTGCCTCGCGAGGTGCCCATGACGCAAGCCATGACGACCAAGGGTGCCAGGCGGGCGCCAGTCCGCGCAGTGTCTCCCTTTCCTCTTTGGTGCAAAGGGGGCAAGCGCAGGCCTGAGGATCAAGCAAAGGCTTCCATTTCGGTGCAACGAGACCAAGACCAGTCCAACGGTGGGAAGGAGGTCATCGTGGAGCCCAGAACGGCGTCACCACAGGGCCTTTGGCAGGCGAGGACCAACTTTGTCAGGATAAGTGTACTAGATGTTCCCCTTCGAATTGGCCAATTGTTGGCGCCCTTCCCGCTCAATATTTGGGAAGAGGCCCAGGGCCTTTGCCTATAAATAGGACTAGCCACCCCGAGGGTAGAGAGACGGGGCATTCAGAGACCTAGCAATCGAGCGATCTAGCAATCGCATCAGGGAGAAACCAGTTAGATAGACTCAGGCAGCAGAGAGAGAGAAGGGCGGCTGAACTCCTCCTAGCAGTTCATCCCCTTAGCCAAGAACAGACCCTCGCGAGTCTGTTCTTCCGTGTATTGTTCATCATCATCAGCCCAAGAGGCAATCCACCCACCACACTGGAGTAGGGTATTACACCACATCGGTGGCCCGAACCAGTATAAACCCTGTGTCTTTTGTGTTGTTCTTTCAGTAGTTAGATCTTTGCGAGACGGAGAGGTAGAGGGCATAATCTCCGCGCGCACCCCAGAGTTCGAACCTTAAGGGTCTGCCAGAACCTGAAATCCGACAGGTTATGAAGAAATGAAACGTCAAACTAAGCATATTCCAGAATATAACCTTAAGAAATTCCTCGATATTGATCTAGAAGAAATTTATATGTATTGTGCGGTGAATTGCATTGAAAATCCTTATATTGCCGACTACATAAAGAAAAGAAAGCAAATAGAGGATGAAGAGAATACTAACGAAAGGGAAGAGACTTCCCAATATCCTCCTATTGTTTCTTATGATGAATCAGGTAACGAGGAGGAGACTTCTATTCAACCAATCTCATTAATAAGGAGCTCCAAAAAGAGGATTGAACCCACACATGATGTGGTGAAGAAGAAGAAAAGGAAAAGGAAGAGAGGTAAACAGATATCTCTCCCAAATAATATTGCTCCTAATATTGTTGTGCCTCATGAAAATGAATTAAAAATAATTGTGGAAGATGGTGCACTTGATGAAGATCTCTTTATGCCTATTGCTTGTTGTGAAGATTATGATTGGGAAGATAATTATACTTCTTATGATCTTAGAAATATTTTTGGCACTTTCTTCGAATATGACAATTGCTATACTATTGGTGCTATCCATACTATTAATGATGAGAGTGATTATGCTTATGATATGAAAAGGCCCAAGCTTGGGGATGCTATGTTTGAAGAATAAGATGTTTTTGAGAATATATTTTCTGCAATTAATATTTGTCCCAAGCTTGGGGATGCCATGTCTAATGAAGATGAAATTTTTAGCCTCTCAAGTTTCAATATGCAAATTTATAATGATGATAACATGCCTCCTACTTATGATGATTATATTGATGAAAGTGGGTTCGGAAGAGTGTCAACTTTAGGAAGTAGTGATCCCACAATATTGGAGGATGTTGAATCTTATAATATTTATGAAAGTGGATTTGGAGAGGTCATGACTTTATTCAGTGATGTATCCACTATTTTGGAAGAGGTTTCAATCGATAATGATGAAAAAAAAGTTGCTACTTATGATGATTATTGTGATAAAACTTATACTATAAAAAGTAGTGATGATTATATTTATAAAACTTGTCATGATTATGAGTACCCTTTCTCTGAACATTACTCTTTTAATGCGGAAACAATTTATAATATTCAAGTCTCTTATGATACTCCCACTATTCCGAATGAGAAGAAATTTGCTTATGTGGAGAGTAATAAATTTTCTATGCTTGTAGATCATGAAAAGAATGCTTTAGGTGCTGGCTATATTGTTGACTTCATTCATGATGCTACTAAAAATTATTATGAGGGAGGAACATATGTTTGTAGAAATTGCAATAATATCAAGTTTCCTCTCTATGTGCTTAAAGTTTTGAAGTTATACTTGTTTTACCTTCCTATGCAAGTTGATTATTGTTACCATAAGTTGTTTGTTCAAAAAATACCTATGCATAGGAAGTGGGTTAGACTTAAATGTGCTAGTCATATTCTTCATGATGCTCTATTTATGTTTCAATTCTTATCTTTTGTGTGAGCAGCATTAAAATCATCATGTCTAGCTAGAGGCGTTAAACATTAGCGCTTGTTGGGAGGCAACCCAATTTTATTTCAGCTTCTTGCTTTTTGGTTCTGTTTAGGAATAAATAATCCATCTAACTTCTGTTTAGATGTGGTTTTGTGTTTTAATTAGTGTTTGTGCCAAGTAGAACTTTTGGGAAAACTTGGGTGAAGTCTTTATGATCATGCTGTAAAAAAAACAGAAACTTTAGCGCTCACGAGATTAGCTAAAACTTTTTACTGGAGAGTGATATTTAGTTGATTCTTTTTTAAGATGATTACTAGACAAATTCCTCAGGTCCAACAATTTATTTTAGAATTTTTGGATTTCCAGAAGTTTGCTTTAGTTACAGATTACTACAGACTGTTCTGTTTTTGACAGATTCTGTTTTCCGTGTGTTGTTTGCTTATTTTGATGACTCTATGGCTAGTAAAATAGTTTATAAACCATAGAGAAGTTGGAATACAGTAGGTTTAACACCAATACAAATAAATAATTAGTTCATTACAGTACCACGAAGTGGTGTTTTCTTTTCTTTCACTAACGGAGTTCACGAGTTTTCTGTTAAGTTTTGTGTTGTGAAGTTTTCAAGTTTTGGGTAAAGATTCGATGGACTATGGAATAAGGAGTGGAAAGAGCCTAAGCTTTGGGATGCCCAAGTCACCCCAAGGTAATATTCAAGTATAACCAATAGCCTAAGCTTGGGGATGCCCCGGAAGGCGTCCCCTCTTTCGTCTTCGTTCATCGGTAACTTTACTTGGAGCTATATTTTTATTCACCACATGATATGTGTTTTGCTTGAAGCGTCATTTTATTTTCTTTAGTTTTGCTTGCTGTTTGAATAAAATACCAAGATCTGAAATTCTTAAATGAGAGAGAGTCTTCACATAGTTACATAATTATACAACTACTCATTGATCTTCACTTATACCTTTCGGAGTAGTTTGTTGTTTGCTCTAGTGCTTCATTCATATCTTTTAGAGCATGGTGGTGGATTTGTTTTATAGAAACTATTGATCTCTCATGCTTCACTTAGATTATTTTGAGAGTCTTAAATAGCATGGTAATTCGCTTAAATAATCCTAATATGCTAGGTATTCAAGATTTGTAAAAACTTTCTTATGAGTGTGTTGAATGCTAAGAAAAGTTTGATGCTTGATAATTGTTTTGAGATATAAAGATGGTGATATTAGAGTCATGCTAGTTGCGTAGTTGTGAATTTGAGAGATACTTGTTTTAAAGTTTGTGATTCCCGTAGCATGCACGTATGTGAACCGTTATGTGATGAAGTCGGAGCATGGTTTATTTATTGATTGTCTTCCTTATGAGTGACGGTCGGGGACGAGCGATGGTCTTTTCCTACCAATCTATCCCCCTAGGAGCATGCGCGTAATACTTTGCTTTGATAACTTGTATATTTTCCAATAAGTATATGAGTTCTTTATGACTAATGTTGAGTCCATGGATTATACGCACTTTCTTCCTTCCACCATTGCTAGCCTCTCTAATACCGTGCACTTTTCGCCGGTATCATACACCCACCATATACCTTCCTCAAAACAGCCACCATACGTACCTATCATGGCCTTTCCATAGCCATTCCGAGATATATTGCCATGCAACTTTCCACCGTTCCATTTATTTTGACACGCTCCATCATTGTCATATTGCTTAGCATGATCATGTAGTTGACATCGTATTTGTGGCAAAGCCACCATTCATAATTCTTCCATACATGTCACTCTTGATTCATTGCATATCCCAGTACACCGCCGGAGGCATTCATATAGAGTCATATCTTGTTCTAAGTATTGAGTTGTAATTCTTGAGTTGTAAGTAAATAAAAGTGTGATGATCATCATTATTAGAGCATTGTCCCAGTGAGGAAAGGATGATGGAGACTATGATTCCCCCACAAGTCGGGATGAAACTCCGGACGAAAAAAAAAAATATATATATAAAAGAGAAAGGCCTAAAAAAATAGAAGGCAAAAAAAAGGAGAAAGGCCATAAAAAAGAGAAGGCCCAAAAAAATGAGAGAAAAAGAGAGAAGGGGCACCATGATCTTCATGATAGAGAGTCTCCTATGTTGTCACTTTCATATACTAGTGGGAATTTTTCATTATAGAACTTGGCTTGTATATTCCAATGATGGGCTTCCTCAAATTGCCCTAGGTCTTCGTGAGCAAGCAAGTTGGATGCACACCCACTTAGTTTCTTTTGTTGAGCTTTCATACACTTATAGCTCTAGTGCATCCGTTGCATGGCAATCCCTACTCACTCACATTGATATATATTGATGGGCATCTCCATTGCCTGTTGATTCGCCTAGTCAATGTGAGACTATCTTCTCCATTTTGTCTTCTCCACAACCACCATTCTATTCCACCTATAGTGCTATATCCATGGCTCACGCTTATGTATTGCGTGAAGATTGAAAAAGTTTTAAGAATGTCAAAAGTATGAAACAATTGCTTGGCTTGTCATCGGTGTTGTGCATGATTTAAATACTTTGTGTGGTGAAGATAGAGCATAGCCAGACTATATGATTTTGTAGGGATAACTTTCTTTGGCCATGTTATTTTGAGAAGAAATGATTGCTTTGTTAGTATGCTTGAAGTATTATCACTTTTATGTCAATATGAACTTTTATCTTGAATCTTTTGGATCTGAATATTCATTCCACAATTAAGAATAGTTACATTGAAATTATGCCAAGTAGCACCCCGCATAAAAAATTCTTTCTTTTATCATTTACCTACTCGAGGAAGAGCAGGAATTAAGCTTGGGGATGCTTTATACGTCTCCAATGTATGTATAATTTTTGATTGCTCCATGCTATATTATCTACCATTTTGGACAATTTTGGGCTTTATTATCCACTTTTATATTGTTTTCTTGACTAACCTATTAACCGGAGGCCCAGCCCAGAATTGTTGTTTTTGCCTATTTCAGTGTTTCAAAGAAAAGGAATATCAAACGAAGTCCAATTGACCTGAAACTCCACAGAACTTATTTTTGGACCAGAAGAAGCCCGCGGAGTACCGGAGTTACACCAGGGGAGTCCCGGACTGCCCACGAGGGTGGGGGGCGCGCCCTCCCCCTAGGGTGCGCCCCCTGCCTTGTGGACAGCCCGGAGGTCCACCGACGTACTTCTTCCGCCTATATATATCCATATACCCTAAAAACTTCGGGGAATAGAATAGATCTGGAGTTCCGCCGCCGCAAGCCTCTGTAGCCACCAAAAGTCAATCGGGACCCTGTTCCGGCACCCTGCCGGAGGGGGGGGGGAACCCTCACCGGTGGCCATCTTCATCATCTCGGTGCTCTCCATGATGAGGATGGAGTAGTTCACCCTCGGGGCTGAGGGTATGTACCAGTAGCTATGTGTTTGATCTCTCTCTCTCTCTCTCTCTCGTGTTCTAGATTTGGCACGATCTTGATGTATTGAGAGCTTTACTATTATAGTTGGATCTTATGTTTCTTCTCCCCCTCTACTCTCTTGTAATGGATTGAGTTTTCCCTTTGAAGTAATCTTATCGGATTGAGACTTTAATGACTTGAGAACACTTGATGTATGTCTTGCCGTGCGTATCTGTGGTGACAATGGGATATCACGTGATTCACTTGATGTATGTTTTGGTTATCAACTTGCGGGTTCCGCCCATGAACCTATGCATAGGGGTTGGCACACGTTTTCGTCTTGATTCTCTGGTAGAAACTTTGGGGCACTCTTTGAAGTACTTTGTGTTGGATTGAATAGATGAATCTGAGATTGTGTGATGCATATCGTATAATCATACCCACGGATACTTGAGGTGACATTGGAGTATCTAGGTGACATTAGGGTTTTGGTTGATGTGTGTCTTAAGGTGTTATTTTACTACAAACTCTAGGGCTGTTTGTGACACTTATAGGAATAGCCCAATGGATTGATCAGAAAGAATAACTTTGAGGTGGTTTCGTACCCTACCATAATCTCTTCGTTTGTTCTCCACTATTAGTGAGCTTGGAGTGACTCTTTGTTGCATGTTGAGGGATAGTTATATGATCCAACTATGTTATTATTGTTGAGAGAACTTCCACTAGTGAAAGTATGAACCCTAGGCCCTGTTTCCTGTCATTGCAATACCGTTTGTGCTCACTTTTATCATTTGTTACCTTGCTGTTTTTATATTTTCAGATTACAAAAACCTATATCTACCATCTATATTGCACTTGTATCACCATCTCTTCGCCGAACTAGTGCACCTATACAATTTACCATTGTATTGGGTGTGTTGGGGACACAAGAGACTCTTTATTATTTGGTTGCAGGGTTGCTTGAGAGAGACCATCTTCATCCTACGCCTCCCACGGATTGATAAATCTTAGGTCATCCAGTTGAGGGAAATTTGCTACTGTCCTACAAACCTCTGCACTTGGAGGCCCAACAACGTCTATAAGAAGGTTGCGTAGTAGACATCATACGCCGTGGGCCTACTTTTATATGTCCAAGGGGCTGCCACAGTGGCACACAGGAGGTGTAAAGTAGCTACAATATCTATGTTTATCGCCGGCGTCTTAGGACAAACGCCATAAATGCGCTGCTTACGTACCCTCTAGCTTTATCGGGGACGGAAGGAGAGCCCGTCCCGTCCATTGCCGCCCCGCCCCATCTTGACACACGTCCACGCCGACGAGGCATGTAGTGCCAAGTTGGCTGGCCAGCTGCTGCGCTGGAGAGGTGGCAGATTCTTCATGAAGATCTGCATGCCACCACGCAGGTGCTTGCCAGGTTGGCAGGTCGGCCACTGTGCTGGAGCGGTGACGGGGTAGCATAGTCTTGCCGCGGTCCCGCGGATACCCCTGGCAAGGGTCTTAGCGGGGCCTCGCGGACGTCCCCGACAAGGATCTTGCTGGGTATTGCGCCTTCTGGCCTTCACAAAGATCTGCACGCCACTACGCGTGCCCCCTGGGTCTTGGCCTTAATGTTGTCGATGGTGTCAAAACTCTCTACCTCAAGGGTGCCTTTGTTAGTGATCTGCAAATCGTCCCGGCAGGGATCTTGTCGGGGTCTCGCAAGCCGTCCCGGCAAGGATCCTGCCGAGGGTCCGGCTCGTTCTCCGTCTTCTGGTCTTTGGTTCGGCTGCTTCTCTTCGCCTTATATCTCGTTTTTATCCTTGATCGCCTTCTTCATGCCTCGCCGCGGGTGCAGCTACGACTGCCCGTGCACAAGTATGGGGTGCTAAAGGGCCCAAACTTTAGTACACTGACGGGAGCCCCCGGGCCTGGGCCATACGCGAGTGCGAAGCGTCGTTGGGCCAGGCCCAAATAGTGCGCGGGCACGCGTGGCACGGAATAATTGCTATAACCTTCTTGCCTGCCATGCTCGCAGCGGCCCGTGAATAGCCTTTATTCACGGGATGGTAATCACCGCTTCGCGCTTCCAACTGCGCTCGCCTTTTTCTCCATGTATGCTGCATGCATGGCGCGGGGTAGGTGGCAAACGCGTGGGATACAGGAAGGTGTGCCATGGCAGATACTCTTGCGCCTTTGATTGGCGCGGGTAGGGCGGTCGACGACCTCGCTCGTTGCCAATGGCTTTAATAGCCGGGCTTGAAAGGGCCCTTTGGAGAAGGTATAGAGCCTGCCCCCAACCCTTCCTTGGCTATAAAAGGGGAATCAAAAGGAGGAGGAGGGGCATCCTTTTGCATCTTCTGTTCTCCTTGTTCTTCATCCACCACCATGCCGAGAGGGCGTGGCCGCGGTCACCCCATGTAGAGGCGATGAGATCTTCCTCTCGCCAGAGGGACGCTGCGGTTAAGGAAGAGCCAGATGCTCAAGACGGAGGCGCTGGACGGGGTCGCGGTCGGCGAGGTGGTCGAGGCAGAAGCGGACGCAGAAGGGAGCACCCGCGGCGCCGCCGTCTCCTCCCGCTTTGTCAAGCGGCCATGCTGGAGACACGGTGCTGGAGTTCATCTTGCAGCTGCGCGAGCCGCCGCGCAGCCGTCTTAGCCTTCCCGAGCCGTTCGCGAGGGTGCTGGAGGTTGACTAGCCGTCGAGGTTGAGGCTTCACATGAAGGGCTGTTGCAATGGCGACATGTGGGCGAACGTAAAGTTCCCCGTCCCTCATGTAATTCTTCTTCGTCACGGCTGGAAAACCTTCGCACGAGCCCACTGCCTGATGAAGGGGCACGTCCTCCGCTTCAAATTAGTGGAGGCTAACCAACTCGCCGTCAAGGTCTTTGGGCGCTCGGGAATCCGGCTAGGGTGCTGCACGGAGAGCTCGACCGACGATGAAAGCTCCTCCTCGAGCGATAGCGACGAGGAGGAGACCGGTGGGGAGGAAGACGAGGACGGGTCCGACTAAATGTCGGGCGCCCCGTCGCTAGGCGACGCCGGCAGCAACACCATCTGCACCTGGCCTTCTCCCCGGTAGAGCGATTTGCCAGGGGGTAGTTCTTCGCGGTGGCTCCTCAAGCCAAGTCCTTGAACTTCTCGGGGCTGTCGCTTCTGGCGGCTGGCGCTGGAAGGCCGGAGAAGATGAAGAAGGTGGGTGGTGGGCCGTCAAGTTGGAGTACAATGGCATCGACGCCTTCGTCGCGCATTTCCGGCCTGCTGCCTCATCTTTCAGCTTCTCCCCCGACACCGTCATCACCGGCCTTCTTCTAGATGGCTGCCGGGATGTTCTCTTGGTGTCTTCTGCCGCGTGTACCTCTCCTAGGCACTCCTTTTGCCCTCCCGCTATCTTGATCCGCTTCCTGAGGAGAGGGACAAGAAAGGGATTACCTGCACCTTATCTTTTTTAGATCTTAAGCCTGTGGGCACTTGCTGAATTTAAACCTTGTAAACACTTGCTCATGCTTATATTCCATATGAATTGTACTTGTCAATCAACGTATTGATGAAGAAAAAGGGTGTTTGTCGGGTTCTTTTGTGCGTGAGCGAGGCTCACACCAAGGAACGGGTCCTTGTTTTCATTTTAAGTAAACAACGCCACCCGGCAACAGGCCTTGTCGTCCTCTCGCTTTACACCACGACTACGCTCACGCCGTTGGCGGAGGTAGGGGAAAAGTAGGATTAGGCCCCTCGTTCGCCCCCTTTCACCGCCACTACAACGAAATTCCATCCCAAAAATGGGTTTTGGGCATAGGAAGGAGGGAGCACTATGGCATGGGATCGAGCGAGGTTTCATACGTTCAAGCTTCATACGGAAGCACGCAACGGGGGGTAAAAGGACTTATCTGAATCTGCTGCCCCCGACAGCCTTGGCTTGCTGGGGTCGGGGTGTCATTCCGTGTCCTTTCCTTCAAAAATTTTTGCTGAAGCGCCCGTGCAACCCGCGAACCAAAGAGGACTGGAAGGGACAAAAAGACACGCACACTCGACCTCTAAGCTAGGGGTTAGTTGCCGCTAAGCACTATCAACCCTACCCGAGAGAGACTCAACCTAACATGCATGCTGATTCTTAGGGCACCAGCGCTTTGTTTATTCAGCTGTTGCTCAGTGTCTGCCACTGGCTTTGTACGAAGGGTTACATGCCTTGCCGGCAAGGCTTGTACAAAAAGTGGTTTGCCGGGGAGCCCGACTACCACGCCTTATGGGTAAAACTTAAGAAGATGTTCGATATTCCAGGAGTTGCTCACTGGGATACTATCTTCGGTCTCCAGACAGGGATACCATCTTTGGTCTCCAGGCGGACTGTGCCGGGCCTGGTGACTTGTATTACCCGATAAGGGCCTTCCCACTTTGGCGTCAACTTGTTGGAATTCTTGGCTGACTGAACGCGCCAAAGAACAAGGTCGCCTTCCTCAAAGCTTCGGGCATGAACCTTGCGGCTATGGTAGCGACATAAAGCTTGCTGGTAGCATGCAGCTCGCACAGCAGCCTGAAGATGGTCTTCCTCAAGGAGCGTAGCGTCATCTTGCCGCAACTGCTCTTGCTCGAGCTCATCATAAGCGAGCACTCGAGGTGACCCGTATGTGAGTTCCGTGGGAGAACTACTTCCGCCCCGTACACGAGGGAGAAGGGCGTATGGCCGGTGGCTCGATTTGGCATTATTCTGATCGACCAAAGAATCACCGGCAACTCGTCAATCCAACGTCTTCCTCACTTGTGTAGCCTGTCAAAAGTTCTCGTCCTGAGGCCCCGCAACACTTCAGCATTTGCCCTTTCCGCTTGGCCGTTGCTTCGTGGATGTGCAACTGAAGCAAAACATATCTTGCTGCTGAGGTCTTGGACGTGTTGCATGAAGGTGCAGCTTGTGAACTGCGTGCCGTTGTTGATGATGACTCTATTTGGCACACCAAAATGGCAAACTAGTCCTTTGAAGAATTTGACGGCAGATTGTGTTGTCACCTTTCTCACTGCTTCCACTTCTGGCCGCTTTGTGAACTTGTCGATCGCAACGTACAAGTACTCAAAGCCCTCGAGAGCACGGGGAAAGGGGCCCAGTATGTCGAGCCCCCAGACCAAAAATGGCCAAGAAAGAGGGATCGTCTGAAGAGCTTGAGCTGGTTGATGGAGTTTCTTTGAATGGAACTGGCACGCTTCTCACTTGGTTACTAGTGCAGTTGCATCCTGGAGAGCAGTGGGCCAAAGGGAACCTTGCCGTAATGCCTTGCCGGCAAGGGCTCTTGATCCCATGTGAGAGCCACCTATGCCTCCATCAACAGCTCCAGTCCGTCCTCCGGGGGAATGCACTTCAATTTCACACCGTTCGGTCTTTTGCTGTACAGGACGTCGTCCACCAACTGGTACATCACAAACCAATGGGCTACTTTCTCCGCTTCTTCCTGTTCCTTGATACGTCCATTTTGCATCATACTTTTATATCGATATTTATTGCATTATGGGCTGTTATTACACATTATGTCACAATACTTATGTCTATTCTCTCTTATTTTACAAGGTTTACATGAAGAGGGAGAATGCTGGCAGCTGGGATTCTGGGCTGGAAAAGGAGCAAATATTAGAGACCTATTCTGGAGAGCTCCAAAAGTCTCGAAACTTCATGGAAGTCATTTTTGGAATTAATAAAAAATACTGAGAGAAGAAAATACCAGAGGGCACCCTTGCCACGAGGGTGGGAGGCACGCCCTACCCCCTGGGCACGCCCCCTTGCCTCGTGGGCCCCCTGGCAGGCCTCCGGTGGCCATCTTCTACTATATGAAGTCTTTCGTCCGAGAAAAAATCACAAGAAAGCTTTCGGGAAGAAACTCCGCCGCCACGAGTCGGGACCTTGGCGGAACCAATCTAGGGCTCCGGCGGAGTTGTTCTGCCGGGGAAACTTCCCTCCGAGAGGGGGAAATCATCGCCATCGTCATCACCAATGATCCTCTCATCAGGAGGGGGTCAATCTCCATCAACATCTTCACCAGCACCATCTCCTCTCAAACCCTAGTTCATCTCTTGTATCCAATCTTTGTCCCAAAGCCTCAGATTGGTACCTGTGGGTTGCTAGTAGTGTTGATTACTCCTTGTAGTTAATGCTAGTTCGTTTGTTTGGTGGAAGAACATATGTTCAGATCCATTATGCATATTAATACCCCTCTGATTATGAATATGAATATGATTTGTGAGTAGTTACTTTTGTTCCTGAGGACATGGGAGAAGTCCTGCTATAAGTAGTCATGTGAATTTGGTATTCGTTCGATATTTTGATGAGATGTATGTTGTCTTTCCTCTAGTGGTGTTATGTGAACGTAGACATCCTGATACTTCACCATTATTTGGGACTAGAGGAAGGCATTGGGAAGTAATATTTAGATGACGGGTTGCTAGAGTGACATAAGCTTAAACCCTAGTTTATAAGTTGCTTCGTAAGGGGCTGATTTGGATCCATATGTTTCATGCTATGGTTAGGTTTACCTTAATACTTCTTTTGTAGTTGCGGATGCTTTCAATAGGGGTTAATCATAAGTGGGATTGTCGGTGTCAAAACCGGCGGATCTCGGGTAGGGGGTCCCGATCTGTGCGTCAAGGTCGGATGGTAACAGGAGACAAGGGACACTTTATTTTACCCAGGTTTGGGCCCTCTCGATGGAGGTAAAACCCTACTCCTGCTAGATTAATATTGATGATATGGGTAGTACAAGAGTAGATCTACCACGAGATCAAGGAGGCTAAACCCTAGAAGCTAGCCTATGGGTATGATGATGGTTATGATGTGTTCGTCCTACGGACTACAACCCTCCGGTTTATATAGGCACCGGATAGGGTTAGGGTTACACAGAGTCGGTTACATTGGTAGGAGATCTTGAATATCCGCACGCCTAGCTTGCCTTCCACGCCAAGGAAAGAACCTTCCGGACACGGGACGAAGTCTTCAATCTTGTATCTTCATAGTCCTAGAGTCCGGCTGAAGATATAGTTCGGCTATCCATACACCCCCTAATCCAGGACTCCCTGAGTAGCCCCTGAACCAGGCTTCAATGACGACGAGTCCGGCACGCAAACTGTCTTCGGCATTGCAAGGCGGGTTCCTCCTCCAAATTCTTCAAGAAGATAATAAAAACCAAAAAATAGTGTCCGGCTCTGCAAAACAAGTTTCCACGTATTGCCATATAGAGAATAATACAAACACAAATCAAATCTGCTGATGTATTCCAAAGTGCGTCATAACACTGCGACCAAGCCTTCTGGATGGATTATTTCTTGTTGTTCCACCGCAGCACGTTCAACGAGGCAGTTTCCTTGGCACGTCTTGTCAAAGCAGAGATCGTGTGCCCCTTTTAACGGGATTCTCATTAATGCGGACGTGGGTAACCCAACCGCGCTATTTACCACGGCGTGTGAGCGGCAAGCGAGTTTTATTAGGTAGGTGGGGACGCATAACGGCATCAGCCTATATAAGGGGATGAAGATCCACCTCTTTCACCTACTCCTTCTTCCTCCTTTGCCCATCCATCCCCTGCGCACTCAAGCTCCAACGCCCAAGTTCGCTCTTTCTTCCCCAACCTGCTCCAGCGATGTCCGGAGCGGGTGGCAAGTGGATGGCTTCCTCCGTTACGGAGGGTCAAATCAAAAAGCTTAGGAAGGCCGGATATCTGTCCAAGGACATCCCGCACCGGCTTCCCGAGGCGGGGAAACTTCTTCCCACCCCAAGGCCCCATGAGAGGGTAGTTTTTCTCCCCCATTTCCTCCGCGGACTGGGTTTTCCACTTCACCCTTTTGTCCGGGGGCTCATGTTCTACTACGGCCTGGACTTCCACGATCTGGCCCCGAACTTTATCCTCAATATCTCGGCGTTTATCATTGTGTGTGAGGCCTTTCTCCGCACCCGCCCCCACTTCGGCCTCTGGCTCCAGACCTTCAACGTCAAGCCCAAGGTGGTGTCCAGCACCCAGCCGGAGTGCGGAGGTGCTATGGCCGGCAAAATGGCCAACGCACTCTGGTTCGATGACTCCTTTGTGGAGTCCTTAAAGGGGTGGCAGGCAGGGTGGTTTTACATCACCGAGCCACGCGACTCGAAATGGGTCGCGGCCCCTGAGTTCCGATCCGGACCCCCCACGCGGCTCATGTCCTGGAAAGAGGCGGGCCTATCGTGGGGCAATGAAGAAGAAGTGACCGGACTGCAAACTTGCATCCGGTCCCTGATGAACAAGCCCATCCGGCATGTCAACATCATCCAGGTCATGCTCGTTCGCCGGATCCTCCCGTGCCAAGAACGGGAGTTCACTTTGTGGGAATTCGACCCGGCGCAGCACCAAACCCTCAATAGGCTCTTCGACACGACGTATGAAGACGTCTGGAAGGTGCTAACCAAAGGCGCCGAGTGCCCCACATCCGCTTCCGAGGACCACTGATACAGCTCGCAGCGCAACGCAGGCGAGGTAGGCTATTTATACCTTTCACAGGTTCGTTAAGCTTTTCTACATAGATTAACTCTATGTGGGATCTAAAAACTCCCTTTGCCTTTGACAGGCGTGGCTGAAGATAGTCGGACCAATCAACTGTCCGGCTCCTCTGCCTGAAGACCCAGCCCCAGCTCTCTTAGAGAAGCTGCTGGCTCCGGCGCCCTATGTGGTGCTGGAGAAGAAGGTCAAGAAGAAGAAGACCACCGGGACTCGAAAGAGTGCCCGCAATGTGGTGGTGTCGAGCTCGTCATCTGGCGAGTCTGCGAGGCCCTCCTCTCGTGAAAACGAGGAGGAGGAACAAGGAAGCTCTCCCCCTCCAGCGAGGGGAGCGAAAAAGAAGAAGGCCGCCCCAACAGGGGAGGCCGAGGGGTCGAGGAAAAGGAAGACCCCTCCGCCGGACAACTCCCCCAACGCCGAAGAGGGCGGGAAGGAGTGGCCGGACAGAACCAAGCGTCCGGCGACATCGTAAGTATTCACATACCAGAATGACTCATAGTATCTTCAAGTGTGCAGCTTACTCTAATGTCGAATGCTATTTGCCCAGCCCGCCCCGAACCGCACTCGATGATTCATAGGGCGGCTCCCTGGATTCGTCGGACATGAACTCTGTCCCGTCCGCAGTCTCCCCCAGCGGGGCGGACGATGCCGAAGCGGCGTCCCGCCGAACAGGGCTGGAGGAGGTGGTCCTGGAGGAGCCGCAAGGCAATCCTCTGGACCCCTGGAGTAAAGGGGATGAAATCCCAGTCCGGCTTTGTGCCGGACACCGCGCCGGACTCAACCGTCCTGGCTTGCGGTGGGCGAACTCCTTCCAAGAGGAGTAAGCCGTCTGAGCCGGCGACCTCTGTCCAACCAGAGGCGCCGGATAGTTTGTTGGAGGCGCTTGAAGGCGCCACCATCGACGAGGAGCACCGTACTGTTATGAGTGCGGTGGTCCAAAGGGTTCAGTCCGCCAAGAGCGGACTGAATGAAGCTTGCGCTAGCCTTCTAACAGGCTTCCAGGTAAGCAAAAAATATGCTAAATTCATTACCTCATAGACAGTAGCCCCTGATGCTCTGTTCGGTGTTCGGAAAGAAAAGCCGAATAGAGGATCCAACAATTCTCGCAGGAGTCTAATAAAAAGTCTAATATGCATATGCAGGCTTCCCTGCTGTCCACCGCCGCACTGACTGCGCAGGTGGGAGTCCTGAAAAAGGACCTCGAGCGGTCCGAGCAAGAGCTCGGCCTTGCCAAAAGGCAGCTCGTGGATAAGGAAGGTAAGAAATACCCCTTAGGAAAAAAGGTGCCTATAGAGAGGCTTGATTGCAAAAAGAAATAACAGGATTGTACTGCTTATTGTAGGGGCCACAACCGAGGTGGCAACCCTGAAGCAGGTGCTGGCTGCGGCTGAAAAGAAAGCGGCCGAGGAGCGCGCCGAGCGAGAGAAGCTTGGGGTCCAAGTCGGCGAGGTGAAGCAAGAGCTGCAAGCTCTCATGAAGAAACATGAGGGTTTGGAGCTTGAGGCAAAAACGCAAGCATCCGAGCTCACGTCATCTGTTGAGACCACCAAGAGTGCCAAGGCCGAAGCCCAAAAGGCCCTCCAAGAGTTGGAGGATGTGAAAAAGATAGCAGCGGGTAAGGCATTCTTAATGCAAAGTAGGAATATAAAGGTGAAATACATATTACTTACCCGAATCCGGAGTTCTCCAGGGGCGTTCTTCGATCTTCCCCGCAACGCATCCGCCGCCGCCGCATTCTATCGAGCTGAAGAGGACAGCTCGACGGAGAGTGTGTTCTGGTCTCAGTATTCTGAGGCCGGACACACTGTGCCCTTAAGCGATCAGCTGAAGCAGCTGGCCGAGCTCCACAAGGCGGCCGAACAGGCCATGAAGGGCTTACTAGTTTGGCTGTGGCCTGGAGAGGCCCTGCCTGGGAGCTACTTCGGGCAGGTGCGGCGGCTGGTGGAGGCCTGTCCACGGCTTGAGGTCATCAAGCGTTCCGTCTGCATAGAAGGTGCTCGGAGGGCCCTTGCCCGTGTAAGAGTACACTGGGGCAAGCTGGACGGAGAGAAGCTGGTGAAGGACGGGCTGCCGCAGGGGAAGGAGCATCGCAAGCCCGAGAACTACTACAAGGAAGTTCTCGCTGTAGCTCGCCTTGTCGCGGATGAGTGTGCCAAAGATGTAATATTTCAATGAACTCGCTCGTTTGTATCCTGTGCGCTGAAAACTTGTTCATATGTGCTTAAGCAATGCTTTCTGAATTTAAAATATTATTTTCTCTGCGGCCGTTTATCAATAACTGAGAGATGGCGAGTCGTCGGCTTCTGCCCCCATGCAACTAGTGCTGGGGTGTTCGGGATAAACCTGAGGGCTCTTGTTCCCATAGTTGGGTCCTTCGAGGGAGGCGCTCAGCACAGCGAACCAGGCAATCGGACTATAATGCTTGAACACTCTCACTTAGCCATAGAACGTTATAATTTTAAATTTCGGCGAAGCCCCTAGTTCGGAAGGCCGAATTCGGGGCACTATCCACGCCTTTAGCCGGACTTAACCAGCTCTCCGCTCGAAGCGGCATAAGCCTTTAGGGACTCGAAAAACCTCTCGAACAGCGACCGGTCTCGCGCCTTATCATGACAGTCTATTTTAGCTTTCTCCACTGAGGTGCTCACCCACCTGATCTGGGGCACAATCGCAGTGGTTCTCCTAGTGCTACCTTAGCCGATAGAGCGGAACGTAAGGCACCAAAACATAGGAGCCGGGCAAACCCAACATATGACCAAAATCATGACTCGGAGCCGATGCATATAATGCTATAAGTTCGGGGTGCCGCACTTGTGAAAGTGGACGGACTTCTCACACCAGATAGAAGGGTAATAAAGCCCATGGCGTGGTTTGCCATACCATGGTGTACGGATGCGATCATGTTACTTGAGTAAACATATGTATATTAAAGGAAGATAATGCAAAAAATAGACGAAAAGCTATGCATTATTTATGAGGAGGCTGTTTATTCAAGCCGAACGATACAGGTAGTGTGAAAAAAATTTAGACTATTTAACATGTCCTGACCAGGCGCAGGCCGCGGAATTTAGAAACAGATATATCGCTCGAAATAGAGACCACCTGAGAGTTCCATGATGCGGCGTTGTTTTGTCTGCTTTCCTGGGTCCTGTATCATCTGTGCGGCAGCGAGGCCGAACACTGTATCCAGAGTATGGAGTCCTGAAAGAAAAGAAGAACCCGACAGCCCCTAGTACGTTTGACGCCGTATTGTTGGCATGCCGTTTTATCTGCCCCTTCCCCTATGCCCATGGAATTGTAAGGGCGTAATTGTGTACTCGAGGTACTAGCTCCGCTATGTAGCGATGGCTGGGGTTGGGGCCGTATTGCTACGCGTGCTCTGAACGCGCCAGTCGGTCTTGCTGCGGGTTACTCCGGGCGCGTTTTGCTTTGTCCTGCTTTGTAGCGGCCGGACTCGCGAGCTGCCTTAACAGGCTGCTTTGTACCTCTGCTGCGAGGGCCGCCGTGTGTTCCTCCGTACGGATGGAGCGTTCGGTGTTTCCGCTGACCGTGATTACACCTCGAGGGCCTGACATCTTGAGCTTGAGATATGCGTAGTGCGGCACCGCATTGAATTTAGCAAATGCGGTTCATCCAAGCAGAGCATGATAGCCACTTCGGAACGGAACTATGTCGAAGATTAACTCTTCGCTTCGGAAGTTGTCCGGAGATCCGAAGACCACATCAAGTGTTATAGAGCCTATGCAATTGGCCTCTACACCTGGGATAACGCCTTTAAAGGTCGTCCTTGTGGGCTTGATCCTTGATGGATCTATGCCCATTTTCCGCACTGTATCCTGGTAGAGCAGGTTCAGGCTACTGCCGCCATCCATGAGGACTCTTGTAAGGTTAAATCCGTCAACGATTGGGTCAAGAACCAATGCGGCGAAACCGCCGTGACGGATGCTAGTGGGGTGGTCCCTTCGATCGAAGGTGATCGGGCAAGAGGACCATGGGTTGCACTTTGGGGCGACTGGCTCCATCGCGTATACGTCCCGTAGCGCACGCTTTCTCTCCTGCTTGGGAATATGAGTTGCGTATATCATGTTCACCATCCGCACTTGTGGGGGAAACCCCTTCTGTCCGTTGTTGTTCGGCGGCCTGGGCTCCTCTTCGTCATCGCTGTCTAGCCCCTTGTTTTTGTTTTCGGCTCTTAACTTGCCTGCCTGCTTGAACACCCAACAATCCCTGTTGGTGTGATTGGCTGGCCTTTCGGGGGTGCCGTGAATCTAGCACAAGCGTTCGAGTATTCGGTCCAAACTGGACGGGCCCTGGGTATTCTTTTTGAATGGCTTTTTCCGCTGACCGGATTTATGGCCTCTGAATCCGGCGTTTACTGCCGTATCTTCATTGCTGTCGCTGCTGACGCGGCATTTCTGTTTATTCCGTCGTGACCTGCCACTTTTGTCCTTGGTATCTGAATTACCTTGCTTCTTTGATAAGTTGTTGCTGCGAGCTAGCCAGCTATCTTCGCCCGTGCAAAAGCGGGTCATGAGTGTCGTGAGGGCTGCCATGGATTTCGGCTTTTCCTGTCCCAGGTGCCGGGCAAGCCACTCGTCACGGATGTTATGCTTGAAGGCTGCTAAGGCCTCTGCATCCGGAAAATCGACTATCTGATTTTTCTTTGTTAGGAACTGTGTTCAGAATTGCGTGGCCGATTCTTCTGGCTGCTGGATTATGTGGCTTAGGTCATCGGCGTCCGGTGGCCGTACGTAGGTCCCCTAGAAGTTGTCGAGGAATGCGGCCTCCAGGTCCTCCCAAGAGCTGATCGAATCTGCGGGGAGGCTGTTAAGCCAGTGCCGGGCTGGTCCCTTAAGCTTAAGGGGTAAATATTTGATGGCATGCAAATCATCGCCACGTGCCATGTTGATGTGGAGGAGATAGTCCTCAATCCATACTGCCGGATCTGTCGTACCATCATACGACTCGATGTTGACGGGTTAAAAACCCTCTGGGATTCTATGATCCATTACTTCGTCTGTGAAGCATAGTGGGTGTGCGGCGCCCCTGTACTAGGCTATGTCTCGACGCAGTTCGGAGGAGCTGTGCCTGTTGTGTTCGGCCCAGCCGGATTTATTGTGTCCGGAGTGAAAACTATCATGTGCCGTCGGGCGTCCACGCGATCCATAGATCGATCTTGTTTGCCTTGCTTTGTCCTCCAGGACGTCTCACAGGTCTGGTTCGTGTTCCCGTGCCTTGGTAAAGCGGCTGCGGGGCATGGCTTGTTTGGATGTTCGACAGGCTTCTCTGTCTCGGCCGCGAGTTGGCCGATCTGCCATGTCTTGGGCTTCCTCCTCTGATTGGGGTAGCGGCCTGCGCTTAGGATAGTTTTTGGAGGGGCGTCCGAGCTCGTGCTCTTCGGCCGCAAGGACTTCAGTCCATCTGTCAGCTAGCAAATCTTGATCAGCTCTAAGCTGTTGCTGCTTTTTCTTTAGGCTGTTCGCCATGGCTAAAAGCCTGCGTTGAAAGCGCTCTTGTTCGGCGGGGTCTGATGGTACGATGAATTCATCGTCGCCGAGGCTTGCCTCGTCTTCCGAGGGAGGCATGTAGTTATCGTCCTCGACCTCTCGCTCTGCCGCTCTCTCATGAGGGCGGTCTTCTCCATCTTCGTGTGCCGAATCCTGCTGGTTTTGGTGTTCTTCGGCGCTGTCCGGGGTAGTATTATCTCCCGTGACGGAATCACCGTTTCTACTGTGGCGGGATTTGGAGCGGCGCCGCTGACGTTGGTGTTTTGGAGGCTTTTTCGAAGTGCCATCCTCCGCTGTTCCATCGCCATCTCCATCTTTTGGAGCATCCACCATGTATATGTCGTATGACGAGGTGGTGGTGCAGCGCCCTACAGGTGATGGTTCTTGCTCGTCTCCTCCTTCGTCGTCCATACCGTCGAAGTCTTCGGAGCCGAAGTCGAGCATGTCGGATATATCGTCGACAGTGGCTATTAAGTGGGCGGTGGGTGGGCTTTGAATTTCTTCGTCGTCCGAATCCCAACCTCGCAGGACATAGTTCGGCCCGAGCTCTCCTTACAAAGAGAGAGACTTGAGAGAATTCACAATATCACCAAAAGGTGAATACTGAAAGATGTCCGCGGTGGTGAACTCCATTACAGGCGCCCAATCTGATCGATCGGCGAGGGCACGGACGACCCGAAGTTCGGAGAAGAGTCCGGCTCCTTGGAGTCACAGGCCATGCGGAGCGCGGGGCTTGCGTTCGGCTCAATGGCCTTTGAGATCGTAGCCCCCGAGGTGACGTCCAATTGTTCATCTTCAAAGAACGCAGCGGGCTCTGAATCGGGGATAGGGGCCGGAGCGTATGCGGCCCCCAGGACACTGTTCGGAGGCAGAGCTATATCATGCCCCTCGAGATAGTGCGGCGCGCTTGGCTGTGGCTTGAATCCGTCGAAGATCAAGTCTCCGCGGATATCTGCCGTGTAGTTTAGGCTTCCAAACCTGACTTGATGGCCAGGGGCGTAGCTCTCTATCTGCTCCAGATGACCAAGCGAGTTGGCCCGCAGAGCGAAGCCGCCGAAGACGAAGATCTGTCCGGGGAGAAAAGTCTCACCCTGGACCTCATCGTTGTTGATGATCAAGGGAGCCATCGGGCCTAAAGGCGACGACACAGATGAACTCTCAATGAAAGCACCAATGTCGGTGTCAAAACCGGCGGATCTCGGGTAGGGGGTCCCGATCTGTGCGTCAAGGTCGGATGGTAACAGGAGACAAGGGACACTTTATTTTACCCAGGTTCGGGCCCTCTCGATGGAGGTAAAACCCTACTCCTGCTAGATTAATATTGATGATATGGGTAGTACAAGAGTAGATCTACCACGAGATCAAGGAGGCTAAACCCTAGAAGCTAGCCTATGGGTATGATGATGGTTATGATGTGTTCGTCCTACGGACTAACACCCTCCGGTTTATATAGGCACCGGATAGGGTTAGGGTTACACAGAGTCG
Source organism: Aegilops umbellulata (assembly GCA_032464435.1). Taxonomy (NCBI): domain Eukaryota; kingdom Viridiplantae; phylum Streptophyta; class Magnoliopsida; order Poales; family Poaceae; genus Aegilops; species Aegilops umbellulata. Next base: position 333,678,690 of record CP136054.1, on the reverse strand, counting down.
GTTACATTGGTAGGAGATCTTGAATATCCGCACGCCTAGCTTGCCTTCCACGCCAAGGAAAGAACCTTCCGGACACGGGACGAAGTCTTCAATCTTGTATCTTCATAGTCCTGGAGTCCGGCTGAAGATATAGTTCGGCTATCCGAATACCCCCTAATCCAGGACTCCCTTAGGGATGCTTGTCCAAGAAAGGACAACACCCAAGCAACAGTCCACCCACATACAAAATTATCAAAGTAACGAACGCGAATCATATGAACGTGATGAAAACTAGCTTGACGATAATTCCCATGTGTCCTCAGGAGCGTTTTCCTTCATATAAGAGTTTGTCCAGGCTTGTCCTTTGCTACAAAAGGACTGGGCAATCTTCCTGCACTTTATTTACACTTGTTACTTGTTACCCGTTACAATTATCTTATCACAAAACTATCTGTTACCGATAATTTTAGTACTTGCAGAGAATACCTTGCTGAAAACCGCTTATAATTTCCTTCTACTCCTCGTTGGGTTCGACACTCTTACTCATCGAAAGGACTATGATAGATCCCATATACTTCTGGGTCATCAAGACTCTTTTCTGGCACCGTTGCCCAAGAGTGAAGCGCCTTTGGTAGGTGGAATTTGGTAAGGAAATATTTATATAGTGTGCTGAAATTTACTGTCACTTGTTACTATGGAAAGTAGTCCACTGAGGGGCTTGTTCGGGGTATCTTCACCCCAACCAGTAGAGCAAATAGTTGCTCCTCAACCTAGCGAACCTGTTGAAAATGTTTACTTTGAAATTCCTTTGGGTATGATAGAGAAACTGCTGGCTAATCCTTTTACAGGAGATGGAACTTTGCATCCCGATTTACACTTAATCTATGTGGATGAAGTTTGTGGATTATTTAAGCTTGCAGGTATGCCCAATGATGTTATCAAGAAGAAGGTCTTCCCTTTATCTTTTAAGGGAGAGGCATTGACATGGTATAAGGCTATGTGATGATATGGAATGATGGAACTACAAACAATTGAAATTGGAATTTCATCAGAAGTTTTATCCTATGCATCTTGTTCATCGTGATCGTAATTATATATATAATTTTTGGCCTCGCGAAGGAGAAAGCATTGCTCAAGCTTGGGGGAGGCTTAAGTCAATGTTATATTCATGGCCCAATCATGAACTCTCAAGAGAAGTGATTATTCAGAATTTTTATGCTTGGCTTTCTCGTAATAATCAATCCATGCTCGATACTTCTTGTACTCGCTCCTTTATGATGAAGACTATTGAATTCAAATGGGATTTATTAGAAAGAATTAAATGCAACTCTGAAGATTGGGACCTCGACAAAGGTAAGGAGTCAGGTATAACACCTAAGTTTGATTGTGTTAAATCTTTTATGGATACCGATGTTTTCCGTGAATTTAGCACTAAATATGGACTTGACTATGAGATAGTAGCTTCTTTCTGTGAATCTTTTGCTACTCATGTTGATCTCCCTAAGGAGAAGTGGTTTAAATATAATCCTCCCATTGAAGTAAAAGTAGTTGCACCTATTAAAGTTGACGAAAAGACTGTCACTTATAATGATCCTATTGTTCCTACTACTTATGTTGAGAAACCACCTTTCCCTGTTAGAATGAATGATCATGCTAAAGCTTCAACTGTAGTCAACAAAAGTAATATTAGGACACACAAACCTCCTGAGCAAGTTAAAGTTGAACCTAATATTGCTATGGTTAAAGATCTCTTGGCTGATAATATCGATGGGCATGTTATTTACTTTTGTGATGAGACTGATAGAATTGCTAAACCTGGTGCTAAAGATAAACATAGACCTGTGGTAGGCATGCCTGTTATTATTGTTAAAACAGGAGATAATTGTTATCATGGCTTATGTGATATGGGTGCTAGTGCTAGTGCAATACCTCATTCTTTATACGAAGAAATTGTGCATGATATTGCACCTGCTGAGATAGAAGATATTGATGTTACAATTAAGCTTGCCAATAGAGATACTATTTCACCAATTGGGATTGTTAGAGATGTTGAAGTCTTGTGTGGGAAGGTTAAATATCCTGCTGATTTTCTTGTTCTTGGTTCCCCATAAGATAGCTTTTGTCTCATTATATTTGGTAGACCCTTCTTGAATACTGTCAATGCTAGGATAGACTGCGAAAAGGGTGTTGTTACTATTGGTCTGGGTGATATGTTTCATGAGTTTAATTTTGCTAAATTTAGTAGACAACCCCGTGATGAGGAATTGCCTAATAAGGATGAAATTATTGGTCTTGCTTCTATTGCTGTACCTCCTAATGATCCTTTAGAACAATATTTGCTAGACCATGAAAATGATATGTTTATGAATGAAAGAAGGGAAATAGATGAAGTATTCTTTAAACAAGGACCTATTCTGAAACACAACTTGCCCGTTGAAATCCTAGGGGATCCTCCTCCACCGAAGGGTGATCCCGTGTTTGAGCTTAAACCATTGCCTGATACTCTTAAATATGCTTATCTTGATGAAAAGAAGATATATCCTGTTATTATTAGTGCTAACCTTTCAGAGCATGAATAAGAGAAATTATTGAAAACTCTGAAGAAGCACCATGCTGCTATTGGATATACTCTTGATGATCTTAAGGGCATTAGTCCCACTCTATGTCAACACAAAATAAATTTGGAGAAAGATGCCAAACCACTTATTGATCATCAACGATGGCTAAACCCTAAGATGAAAGAAGTGGTAAGAAAGGAAATATTAAAGCTCCTTGAGGCAGGTACAATCTATCCCGTTGCTGATAGTCAATGGGTAAGTCCTGTCCATTGTGTCCCTAAGAAGGGAGGTATTACCGTCGTTCCTAATGATAAAGATGAATTGATCCCACAAAGAATTATTATAGGTTATAGGATGGTAATTGATTTTCGCAAATTAAATAAAGCTACTAAAAATGATCATTACCCTTTGCCTTTCATTGATCAAATGCTAGAAAGATTATCCAAACACACACATTTTTGCTTTCTAGATGGTTATTCTGGTTTCTCTCAAATACCTGTGTCAGCTGATGATCAGGAAAAGACTACTTTTACTTGCACTTTTGGTACTTTTGCTTATAGATGTATGCCTTTTGGCTTATGTAATGCAAATGCTACCTTTCAAAGATGCATGATGGCTATATCCTCTGATTTTTGTGAAAAGATTTGTGAGGTCTTCATGGATGATTTCTCCGTTTATGGATCCTCTTTTGATGATTTCTTGAGCAACCTTGATCGAGTTTTGCAGAGATGTGAAGAAAATAACCTTGTCTTGAACTGGGAGAAATGCCAATTTATGGTTAATGAAGGAATTGTCTTGGGGCATAAAATTTCTGAAAGAGGTATTGAAGTTGACAAAGCTAAAGTTGATGCTATTGAAAAGATGCCGTGTCCCAAGGACATTAAAGGTATAAGAAGTTTCCTTAGTCATGATGGTTTTTATAGGAGGTTCATTAAGGACTTCTAAAAAATTTCCCGGCCTCTAACTAATCTATTACAAAAAGATATAGCTTTTGTCTTTGATGATGATTGTGTAGAAGCATTTGAAATACTTAAGAAAGCATTAATTTATGCACCTATTGTTCAACAACCTGATTGGAATTTACCCTTTGAAATTATGTGTGATGCTAGTGATTACGCTGTAGGTGCTGTTCTAGGACAAAGAGTTGATAATAAATTAAATGTTATTCAATATGCTAGTAAAACTCTAGACAGTGCTCAGAGAAATTATGCTACTACTGAAAACGAATTCTCAGCAGTTGTATTTGCTTGTGATAAGTTCAGACCTTATATTGTTGATTCTAAAGTAACTATACACACTAATCATGCTGCTATTAAATATCTTACGGAAAAGAAAGATGCTAAACCTAGACTTATTAGATGGGTTCTCTTGCTACAAGAATTTGATTTGCATATTATTGATAGAAAGGGAGCTGAGAACCACATTGCAGACAACTTGTCTAGGTTAGAGAATGTTCTTGATGACCCACTACGTATTGATGATAGCTTTCCTGATGAACAATTAGCTGTCATAAATGCTTCTCGTACTGCTCCATGGTATGCTGATTATGCTAATTACATTGCTGCTAAATTTATACCACCTAGTTTCACATACCAGCAAAAGAAAAAGTTTTTATATGATTTAAGACACTACTTTTGGGATGATCCACATCTTTATAAAGAACGGGTAGATGGTGTTATTAGACATTGTATACCTGAGCATGAACAAGAACAGATCCTACGCAAGTGTCACTCTGAAGCTTATGGAGGACACCACGCTGGAGATAGAACTGCACATAAGGTATTGCAATCCGATTTTTATTGGCCTATTCTGTTCAAGGATGCCCGTAAGTTTGTCTTATCTTCTGATGAATGTCAAAGGATTGGTAATATTAGTAGACGTCAGGAAATGCCTATGAATTATTCATTTGTTATTGAACCATTTGATGTTTGGGGCTTTGATTATATGGGACGATTTCCTTCCTCTAATGGGTATACACATATTTTAGTTGCTGTTGATTACGTTACTAAGTGGGTAGATGCTATTCCAACTAGTAGTACTGATCATAACACCTCTATTAAGATGCTTCAAGAAGTTATTTTTCCGAGGTTTGGAGTCCCTAGATATTTAATGACTGATGGTGGTCCAAATTTTATTCATGGTGCTTTTCGTAAGATGCTTGCTAAGTATGATGTTAATCATAGAATTTCATCCCCATATCACCCACAGTCTAGTGGTTAAGTAGAATTGAGTAATAGAGAGCTCAAATTAACTTTGCAAAAGACTGTTAATAGATCTAGAAATACTTGGTCCAAGAAATTTGATGATGCATTATGGGCCTATAGAACTGCATATAAAAATCCTATGGGCATGTCTCCGTATAAAATGGTATAAGGAAAAGCATGTCATTTACCTCTCGAACTAGAACATAAGGCATATTGGGCTATTAAAGAGCTCAATTATGATTTCAAACTTGCCGGTGAGAAGAGGTTATTTGACATTAGCTCACTTGATGAGTGGAGAACCCAGGCTTATGAGAATGCCAAACTGTTTAAAGAAAAGGTCAAAAGATGGCATGACAAAAGGATACAAAAGCGTGAGTTTAATGTAAGTGATTATGTGTTGCTATTTGCTACCTCTTAAGCACTACGTTGGTTTTCCCTTGAAGAGGAAAGGGTGATGCAGCAAAGTAGCGTAAGTATTTCCCTCAGTTTTTTAGAACCAAGGTATCAATCCAGTAGGAGGCCACGCACGAGTCCCTCGCACCTACACAAATAAATAAGATCCTCGCAACCAACGCAATAAAGGGGTTGTCAATCCCTTCACGGTCACTTACGAAACTGAGATCTGATAGATATGATAAGATAATGTTTTTGGTATTTTTATGATAAAGATGCAAAGTAAAATAAAATGCAATGAAAATAGCTAAGTGTTGGAAGATTAATATGGTGGAAAATAGACCTAGGGGCCATAGGTTTCACTAATGGCTTCCCTCGAGAGCATAAGTATTACGGTGGGTGAACAAATTACTGTTGAGCAATTGATAGAATTGAGCATAGTTATGAGAATATCTAGGTATGATCATGTATATAGGCATCACATCCGTGACAAGTAGACCGACTCCTTCCTGCATCTACTACTATTACTCCACACATCGACCGCTATCCAGCACACATCTAGAGTATTAAGTTCATAAGAACAGAGTAACGCTTTAAGCAAGATGACATGATGTAGAGGGATAAACTCATGCAATATGATGTAAACCCCATCTTGTTATCCTCGATGGCAACAATGCAATACGTGCCTTGCTGCCCCTGCTGTCACTTGGAAAGGACACCACAATATTGAACTCAAAGCTAAGCACTTCTCCCATTGCAATAAAGATCAATCTAGTAGGCCAAACCAAACTGATGCAATATGATGTAAACCACATCTTTTTATCCTCGATGGCAACAATGCAATAGGTGCCATGCTTCCCCTGCTGTCACTGGGAAAGGACACCACAAGATTGAACTCAAAGCTAAGCACTTCTCCCATTGCAATAAAGATCAATCTAGTAGGCCAAACCAAACTGATAATTCGATGAGACTTGCAAAGATAACCAATCATACATAAAATAATTCATAGGAGATTCAAATATTGTCCATAGATAAACTTGATCATAAACCCACAATTCATCGGTCTCAACAAACACACTGCAAAAGAAGATTACATCGAATAGATCTCCACGTGAATCATGGAGAAATTTGCATTGAGATCCAAAGAGAGAGAAGAAGCCATCTAGCTAATAACTATGGACCCGAAGGTCTGATGTAAACTACTCACACATCATCGGAAAGGCTATGGTGTTGATGTAGAAGCCCTCCATGATCGATGCCCCCTCAGGCGTAGCCTAAGATGGGATCTCACGGGTACAGAAGGTTGTGGTGGTGGAATTAGGTTTTTGGTTCCGTATCTAGTAGTTTGGGGGTACGTAGGTATATATAGGAGGAAGAAGTACATCGGTGGAGCAACGTGGGCCCCACGAGGGTGGAGGGCGCGCCCAGGGGGTAGGCGCGCCCCCTACCTCGTGCCCTCCTGATTGCTTTCTTCACGTAGGGTCCAAGTCCTCTGGATCACGTTCGTTCCAAAAATCACGTTCCCGAAGGTTTCATTCCATTTGGACTCCGTTTGATATTCTTTTTCTGCAAAACACTGAAATAGGCAAAAAACAACAATTCTGGGCTAGGACTTCGATTAATAGGTTAGTCCCAAAAATAATATAAAAGTGTATAATAAAGCCATTAATTTCCAAAACAGAATATAATATAGCATGTAACAATAAAAAATTATAGATACGTTGGAGACGTATCAAGCATCGCCAAGCTTAATTCCTGCTCGTCCTTGAGTAGGTAAATGATAAAAACAGAATTTTTGATGTGGAATGCTACTTAGCATAATTCTCAATGTAATTCTCTTAATTGTGGTATGAATATTCAGATCCGAAAGATTCAAGACAAAATTTTAATATTGACATAAAAATAATAATACTTCAAGCATACTAACTAAGCAATTATGTCTTCTCAAAATAACATGGCCAAAGAATGTAATCCCTACAAAGTCATATAGTCTGGCTATGCTCTATCTTCACCACACAAAGTATTTAAATCATGCACAACCCCGATGACAAGCCAAGCAATTGTTTCATACTCTTGGTGTTTTCAAACTTTTTCAATCTTCACGCAATACATGAGCGTGAGCCATGGACATAGCACTATATGTGGAATAGAATGGTGGTTGTGGAGAATACAAAAAGGGAGAAGATAGTATCACATCAACTAGGCGTATCAATGGGCTATGGATATGCCCATTGAGAGAGTCCTGGATTAGGGGGTATCCGGACAGCCGGACTATATCCTTTGGTCGGACTGTAGGACTATGAAGATACAGGATTGAAGACTTCGTTCCGTGTCCGGATGGGACTCTCCTTGGCCTGGAAAGCAAGCTTGGCGATACGGATATGTAGATCTCCTCCCTTGTAACCGACTCTGTGTAACCCTAGCCCCCTCCGGTGTCTATATAAACCGGAGGGTTTAGTCCGTAGGACAACAACAATCATACCATAGGCTAGCTTCTAGGATTTAGCCTCTACGATCTCGTGGTAGAGCAACTCTTGTAATACTCATATCATCAAGATCAATCAAGTAGTAAGTAGGGTATTACCTCCATCGAGAGGGCCCGAACCTGGGTAAACATCGTGTCCCCTGCCTCCTGTTACCATCCGCCTTAGACGCACAGTTCGGGACCCCCTACCCGAGATCCGCCTGTTTTGACACCGACATTGGTGCTTTCATTGAGAGTTCCACTGTGCCGTCACCGTAAGGCTTGGTGGCTCCTTGAATCATCGGTAACAATGTGGTCCAGGGTGAGGTCTTCCTCCCCGGACAGATCTTTGTATTCGGTGGCTTCGCGCTGCGGGCCAACTCGCTTGGTCATCTGGAGCAGATCGAGAGCTACGCCCCTGGCCACCAGGTTAGGTTCGGAAACTTGAACTACACCGCCGACATCCGTGGAGACTTAATCTTCGACGGATTCGAACCCATGTCAGGTGGGCCGCACGATCGTGAGGAGCATGATTTAGCTCTGTCATCGGATAGTGTTCGGGAGATCACACCTGCAACTACTCAGGCCCTCGATCCGGAGCAAATCTCGTCATCCGAGGATGGGTGGATAGACCCCGCCTTGGATGACGCACTCTCAGTGGCGATAGAGCCGAATACTGACTTTACCCCTCGCGAGAGCCATGCTGCCGAACCATGGGATTCGTCCCCGGCCAAGGCTCCGAACCGCCTGTGTCTGTGCCTATCGAATCCGATTGGGCACCGATCATGGGGTTTACCTCCGCGGATATCTTTCAGCACTCGCCTTTCGGTGACATGCTGAATTCATTAAAATCTCTCCTTGTCAGAACTATGTCCGGCTAGGATGGGATGCGGACGATAGAGAAATTCGCTCCCCACCCACCACCCACTTAGTAGCCACTGTCGATGATTTAACCGACATGCTCGACTTCGACTCCGAAGACATCGACGGCATGGACGACGATGCAGGAGACGAATTGGAACCACCGCCCACAGGGCGCTGGACCGCCACTTCATCACACGACATATACATGGTGGATACACCCAAAGAAAACAATGACGAGGAATGGGAGGATGCAGCGAAAAATAGCTCCCTTGAGAAGCAACCAAAGCGTCGGCATAGGCGCCGCTCCAAATCCCGCCTCAGCAAAAATGGCGATAACAACAGTGAACCAGCAAACGGCGAACGTAGTACGGATCCGCTGTCCGGACATGGCGACACTGAGGATATAGCTCATAAACCTCCCTCCGAAGAGGAAAACAGTCCGGACGAAGATGCACACATCATCCCGAAAAGTCACTTGGAACAAGAGAACCTCCGCAGAAGGCTTATTGCCACCGCAAGGAGTCTGAAGAAGCGAAAGCAAAGGCTTAAAGCCGCGCAGAATACGCTCAACACTAGATGGAACAAAGTGCTCGACAACGAAGAAAAGTATGGTGGTAGTTACCACACGAATAGCTATCCAAAGCGCAAGCTATTGCCTGAATTCGATGACGAGGCCTTAGAGCCCACACAACCAAAGAATAAAACAGTCGACCGGTCAGATCAACCACCTTGTGGCCGCGATAGAGCGGCCAACAAGGCCGCACATAATTCCGCACACGCCTCACATGAAGACTCGCATCAGAAGACCGGCGCAAACAGATCCATCTACGGATCAAGGAAACACGCTCCAGCGCACAACCAAAACCAAACAATACAACCATCAGAATGCCTCAACACAACAAAATACACGGGCGCCGCACACCCCCTATGCTTCACCGATGAGGTGCTGGACCATGAATTTCCAGAAGGATTCAAACCAGTGAACATAGAGGCGTACGACGGAACTACATACCCTGGAGTCTGGATTGAGGACTTTATCCTCCATATTCACATGGCTCGCGGAGACGATCTCCATGCCATCAAGTACTTGCCCCTCAAGCTGAAAGGACCAGCTCGGCACTGGCTGAAAAGCCTGCCCGAAAACTCAATTTGGAAGTTGGGAGGAGCTTGAGGATGCTTTTCGGGCTAATTTCCAAGGGACTTATGTCCGACCTGCGGATGCAGACGATTTAAGTCATATAGTTCAACAGCCTGGAGAGTCAGCCCGAAAGCTTTGGAACAGATTTCTCACTTAGAAGAACCAAATCATCGACTGCCCGGACGCCGAAGCCTTAGCAGCTTTCAAACACAGCGTCCGAGACGAATGGCTTGCCAGACACCTCGGCCAAGAAAAACCAAGAACAATGGCAGCCCTAACAAGCCTCATGACCCGCTTTTGCGCGGGAAAATATAGCTGGCTAGCTCGTAGTAGCACCAGCGACCCAGGCACATCCGAAGTTAGGGATGGCAATGGAAAACCACGACGTAGTAAAAACAAGCGCCAGAATAAAGAAGACAGCCCAGATAACACGGCAGTAAATGCCGGATTCAGGGGCTCTCGACCAGGTCAGCGGAAAAAGCCTTTCAAAGGCAACAGAGATGGACCGTCCAGCCTAAACAAGATTCTAGACAAATTATGTCAGATTCATGGCACCCGCGATAAACCTGCAAATAACACGCACAGAGAATGCTGGGTCTTCAAGCAGGCCGGTAAGCTAAACGCGGAACACAAGGGGAGGGAGACACTAAGTGAAGACGAGGATGAGCCTCTCCAGCAAAGCACTAGGGGACAGAAAAAATTCTCACCAGAGGTCAAAACAGTGAACATGATCCATGTGACGAAGAGGAGAAGCAAACATGCACTCCGAAACACACGAGCCGTAGCGCCCGTCACCCGTAAGCCCAACCCCTGGTTGGCACACCTGATCATTTTTTATCGCATGGATCACCTGAAAAACATCCATCACGAAGGATTGGCTGCCTTGATGTTAGACCCAATAATAAACGGATACCATCTCACACGAGTCCTTATGGACGGTGGCAGTAGTCTAAACCTGATATATCAGGACACAGTCCGCAAAATGGGGATAGACCCGACAAAAATCAGCCACAGCAATACTACCTTCAAGGGAGTAATACCAGGCCCAGAGGCCCGCTCCACGGGCTCTCTAATATTAGAAGTCATTTCGGTTCACCCGACAACTACCGAAGTGAAAAGTTACACTTCGACATCGCTCCATTCCGAAGCGGCTATCAAGCACTACTCGGACGAACAGCTTTCGCTCGTTTCAACACTATACCGCATTATGCTTCCCTTAAGGTTAAGATGCCTGGCCCGCGCGGCACAATCACAGTTAATGGAAATATTGAGCATTCCTTACGCGCAGAAGAACGTGCGGCTGCTTTAACAGCCGAACACTAGACGGCCTCACCAACCAGAACAAATGACCGGTCGTTAAGACCACGGACACGGTTAGACGAGTCCGGTGCATCATTAGATATACTTGAGATTGGTTTGATGATTATGCCCTTATAGACGGTACCAGGGGCTTCCCACGTGTAAACAGTGCTAGTTCGGCTCAACTTTACTTATCTTGAGTTTTAAATGGTTTATTTAGAGTAACCAATTTTTTGCACGACAACTTTCAACTAAGTTCCTTTATTTTACAGATGACAATCATGCTACACCCGTCTAGGATACGGCACAATGGAGACATAGGCGCAGACGTGCAGCAGGGACCCGCTCAAAGGTTTGTTTTTAGATTAAGACCGTGCGTAAACCTTTTTTACTGTCTCTTGTTGTTCACATCCTCCGGATTCTCAGTACAACTGAGAAGGATGCTGACGTTATTGGCATTTGGCCACGTCAGAACATCTCATGTACCTGGACACTCGGGGTTCATTATCAAGGGCATTATATAGCCTGGCATATGTTATAAAGACCGAATACCTTAGGGAGTGTTCGGTGTCGCGAGTTTGGCCTTATATGCATCAGCTCCGAATCATGTCTTTGGTCAAATGTTGGGTTTGCCCGGCTCCTGTGTTTTTCTACCTTACGTTCCGCTCTATCGGCTAAGGTGGCACTAGGAGAACTACTGTGATTGTGCCCTGGTTCGTCCGGACGAGCACCTCAGTAGAGAAAGCCGAAAACTGACTGTCATGATAATGCGCGAGACTGGTCAACCACTCGATGACGCGGAATCTTTGGGATTCCTCCGCATTAATGAAGGGCCATTTCATGGCCAGGCATGTACGCGCCCCGTATTCGGACGAGCGCGGAGCCACCAGGGGCTATATAGTAGCCCCACTGTCAAACTCCTATGGCTAAGTGAAAGTGTTAAAGCAATATAGTCCGATTGCCTAGTTCGCTGCGCTATCACCTCCTTAATGGACCAAGACGTTGGATCAAGTGTGAACACGCGTCTTCTGCGAACACCCCCGCATTATATGCGCGGGGGCTGAAGTCGACGACTGCAAACTTTCAGGTTATATACATAGTACTTTCGGGCAAAAAGTATAAACACATCCTTTATAATTTAATAAACATTGTTTTTACAATGGGAATACATGTCACTAGAACATAATATTCTTGGAGCACTGAGCTTCTATTGAACGAGCGCCTTCAAGGACTTCTTCAAAATAGTGCTCGGCAGCTACTCGGCCCACGGCCGAACTCTGGGTTGCAATTGCGGTGGCCTCCATCTCTGCCTAGTATGTCTTGACACGGGCAAGCGCCATCCGCGCACCCTCTATGCACGCCGACCTCTTCATAGCATCGATACGCGGCACAGCACCAAGGAACTGTTGCACCAAATTAAACTAACTGTTCGGCCTTGGCCCTTCCGGCCATAGATGATCCACAACAGACCTCATGGCAAGCCAGGACAACCTATGGAGCTCGGCCCATTCGGCCATCCTCTCATTCAATGGAAGCGGACGCGCTGGAACATTAAATTGTGACCAGAACAACTTTTCCACCTCACGATCTTTTTGATCTTTGAAGTATTCGGCCGCACCCGCGGCACTTGCTGCCAAATCCAGATATGCGTCTGCAGAACTCCACAGCCGATCGAGAGGAGGGTACTTAGGATCTCCGAACTTCATGCGCAGCATAAAGGGCTTCCTAGCCACGATATCCCCGGCTTGACGCAGCTCCTCCTTCATCGCTCTAATTGTAGAGCGAGCGTCCTTGGCCGCCACCGTGGCCTTCTCTAGGTCCGTCATCTTCGCTCGATTTTCATTTTCAAGAAGCTCATAACGGCCGGCGGCATCCTTCAATTCCACAGCCATCTTGGCTATTTCATCCTTGCTTCGGCAATGCGCAGCCTGTTCGGCTCTGAGCTCTGCGACTGCCTTTAGAGTGGCCGCATCACTTTTCCTGGCTTGTTCCTTGGCTCGGGCAAGTTCCGCCCGAAGGGTCTCCACGGCCGCAGCTCCATCTGTAGTCACAACATATTAAAGATACTGGCATTATGCTCCTCTTACTACGTATTGATCACCGGAGAAATCACATACCCTGTGCCTCTTCAAGCCGCTTGTCGACAAGCACGATGTCGGCATCTGCCGCATCAAGTTGCTGCTTCAGCTCGGCAAATTCACCAGTCCGTCTAGCCACCAGACCTTCCACCACCTGCATATGAAGGCGGCCTAATTATTACCTGGGACTATGATCCTCTGTTTGCCGCCGTTCTCGACAGCAACAAAAGTCTCAGGGGCTACTATCTACACAGGGCACACCTAATGTGTGCGGTACCGTCAAAAATATACACTATTTCACGTACCTCAAAGCCTTTCAGCAGACTCATAAAAGCTTCATGCAACCCGCTTTCACCGGATGAAATCCTCTCAATCACCGTACTCATTAGCGTATGATGCGCTTCTGAGATAGCCGCTTGCTCTAGCAGATTCTTCAGTGCGTCCGATCGCACACGGGATGGTGCCGGACTCTTTCGGTTGCACTCTTCAGGAGCCGAATACTGAGGACTTCGGGTGGCCGAAGGATTACCCTCGGGCCTTGCCGGATCAGGAGAAACCCTCCGCGACTACACTTCAGGGTCGTCCGCCTCATGAGGTGAGGTGGCATGGGGAGGTGTTTCGCTCTCCATCATCTCTGGAAGAAGATCCCCCGAAGACGAACTCTGTCGAGAAGGGCTACAATTCGAACTACAAGATAAATGCTTCGGTTATCGTCCTCAGAAGTAGGGCAGGATATTTCTACTATTAAGTACCTTTTTACTTACAGCTCGGTGGAGGACTGATCCCCTTGCGGGCGCTGTGCGGCAAGGGTACCCCCAGGGCAGGACCCTCTGGCGAAGATTTCTTCCCCGCTTGGAAACCATTGTTTCCGGGTCTTCAGAGGTGGTCCTCTTCCTTCCTTGGGGAGAGGGAATTTCAGATTCTTCTCCCCGGTTATCCTCCTTCGTGGAGGCGCTAACTCCCCCGGTTTGGATGAACAGTGAGCAAGGTCCGCTTTCAGCCTCTTTATTCCCTCCTTTATCTTCCCCTAAGGGCGCTTGATAAGGCGCAAGCTCCAGCATCCCGGCCAGTACAGGATCCGGTGAGACCTCAGGAAGGGGGGCCGGACACCTGATCATCTTCGCCTTTGTTACCTAGTCCTGGTCAAAGAGCAACTTTTCAGAATGATGTTGTGATAAATAAAAAGACAACGTGTTCGGCTGCGGGACTACTTACTTGGGTATCTGGACGATTGCATCTCAGACCCGCATCCTCGGTGGTGTCTGGACACATTGTTTGTGGTCCGAAGAACAATTTGTACATCTCTTCGAGCGTCATGCCCACGAAGTGCTGAATAGCTCGCGGTCCTTCCGGGTTGAACTCCCACATGCTGAGGGGTCGATGTTTGCAGGGCAGGACTCGACGAACTAACATGACTTGCATTACCGTGGCCATACGAACATCTCTCTCCAGGAGATCTCTAATGCTACTCTACAATGACGACACTTCCTTTACTGGCCCCCAGTCTAGCCCCTTGTTGATCCATGACGTCAGTCGTGGCGGGGGGGGGGGGGGCGAGTGAAAGGCAGGGGCGGCCACCCACTTGGAACCCTGGGGAACTGTGATATAAAACCACTCCCGTTGCCATAAGCTGGGCACCTCCTAGAAGGAACCCTCTGGCCATGGGGCATTGGCACTTTTGCTTATTACGGCACCTCCGCCCCCTGCGTGTCACCCCTCGATCATCTTCGGCTCCACATTGAGAGTCTTGAGCCACAGGCCGAAGTGAGGGGTAATGCGGAGGAAGGCCTCACATACGACGATAAATGACGAAATATGAAGGACTGAATCCGGGGCTAGATCATGGAAATCTAGCCCATAATAGTACATGAGCCCACTGACAAAAGGATCTAGAGCGAGGCCTAGCCCTCGGAGGAAGTGAGAGATAAAAACAACGCTCTCGCCGGGTTCATGAGTGGGGATGGCCTGCCCTCGAGCGGGCAACCCGTGCGAGATTTCGCCGGTCAAATACCTGGCCTCTCTTAGCTTCTTGATATCTTCCTGTGTGACAGAGGAAGGCATCCACCGACCTTGAAGGTTGGATCCGGACATGGTTGAAGGTCCGAAGCGCCTGGCCTGACCCTTGGGTGTTGGAACTCGAGGTGGGGGAAGGATTCGATTGAGCGCGAGAAGAAAAAAGGACAGGCGTTGGCCTCTTTATAAAAGGGATGAATATCAAGCGTCCTCCGCGTGACCGTTTGGGACTTGCCTAAAATTAAGGAGTCATACCAACGGGCACGATTGGGTTACCCACATCCGTATTGATGAGAATCCCGTAATAAGAGGGACACGATCTCTGCTTCGACAAGACGTGCCAAATAAATCGCCTCACAAAACATGCAGTGGCAGGCTGATTGAGGAAAACGGTTCGTCATGACCAGACTGTGGCAATACGTCACATTATGAAAAACGGTCGGCAGATTAGATGTGTGGAAATATTATTCTCTCTAAAGTGGTATGTGGAATTTGTTTTGCAGAGCCGGACACTATCCTTGTGTTCAAAATCTTCTATGGAGTATTCGGAGGAGGAACTCACCTTGCAATGCCGAAGACAAACCTGCGCGCCGGACTCATCGTCATTGAAGCCTGGTTCAGGGGCTACTGAGGGAGCCCTGGATTAGGGGGTATCCGGACAGACGGACTATATCCTTTGCCCGGACTGCTGGACTATGAAGATACAGGATTGATGACTTCGTCCCGTGTCCGGATGGGACTCTCCTTGGCATGGAAAGCAATCTTGGCGATACGGATATGTAGATCTCCTCCCTTGTTACCGACTCTGTGTAACCCTAGCCCCCTCCGGTATCTATATAAACTGGAGGGTTTAGTCCGTAGGACAACAGAATCATACCATAGGCTAGCTTCTAGGGTTTAGCCTCTACAATCTCGTGGTAGATCAACTCTTGTAATACTCATATCATCAAGATCAATCAAGTAGGAAGTAGGGTATTACCTCATCGAGAGGGCCCGAACCTGGGTAAACATCGTGTCCCCTGCCTCCTGTTACCATTCGCCCTAGACGCATAGTTCAGGACCCCCTACCTGAGATCCGCCGGTTTTGACACCGACACCCATCAATAGATATCAATGTGAGTGAGTAGGGATTGCCATGCAACGGATGCACTAGAGCTATAAGTATATGAAATCTCAACAAAAGAAACTAAGTGGGTGTGCATCCAACTCGCTTGCTCACGAAAACCTAGGGCATTTTGAGGAAGCCCATCATTGGAATATACAAGCCAAGTTCTATAATGAAAAAATCCCAGTAGTATATGAAAGTGATATCATAGGAGACTCTCTATCATGAAGATCAGGGTGCTACTTTGAAGCACAAGTGTGGTAAATGGATAGTAACATTGTCCCTTCTCTCTTTTTCTCTCATTTTTTTGTTTGGGCCTTTTCTCCCCTTTTTATGGCCTCTTTTTTTATTTAGTCCGGAGTCTCATCCCGACTTGTGGGGGAATCATATTCTCCATCATCCTTTCCTCACTTGGGACAATGCTCTAAAAATGATGATCATCACACTTTTATTTACTTAAAACTCAACAATTACAACTCAATGCTTAGAATAAAATATGACTCTATGTGAATGCCTCCGGCGGTGTACCGGGACATGTAATGAATCAAGAGTGACATGTATGAAAGAATTATGAGTGGTGGCTTTGCCACAAATACAATGTCAACTACATGATCATGCAAAGCAATATGACAATGATGGAGCGTGTCATAATAAACGGAACAGTGGTCAGTTGCATGGCAATATATCTCGGAATGGCTATGGAAATGCCATGATAGGTAGGTATGGTGGCTGTTTTGAGGAAGGTATATGGTGGGTGTATGATACCGGCGAAAAGTGCACGGTATTAGATAGGCTAGCAATGGTGGAAGGAAGAGAGTGCGTATAATCCATGGACTCAAAATTAATCATAAAGAACTCATATACTTATTGCAAAAATCTACAAGTTATCAAAGCAAAGTATTACGCGCATGCTCCTAGGGGGATAGATTGGTAGGAAAAGACCATCTCTCATCCCCGACCGCCACTCATAAGGAATACAATCAATAAATAAATCATGCTCCGACTTCATCACATAACGGTTCACCATACGTGCATGCTACGGGAATCACACACTTTAACACAAGCATCTCCCAAATTCACAACTACTCAAATAGCATGACTCTAATATCACCATCTTTATATATCAAAACAATTATAAAGCATCAAACTTCTCATAGTATTCAACACACTCATAAGAATTTTTTTACTAATCTTGGATGCCTATTACCTTAGGACAAATTTCTCAATTTAAGCAAATTACCATGCTGTTTTTTAGGACTCTCAAAGTAATCTAAGTGAAGTATGAGAGAACAATAGTTTCTATAAAACAAGTCCACCACCGTGCTCTAAAAGATATAAGTGAAGCACTAGAGCAAAAACTATATAGCTCAAAAGATATAAGTGAAGCACATAGAGTATTCTAATAAATTCCGAATAATGTGTGTCTCTCTCAAAAGGTGTGTACAGCAAGGATGATTGTGGCAAACTAACAAATAAAGACTCAAATAATACAAGACGCTCCAAGCAAAACACATATCATGTGGTGAATAAAAATGTAGCTCCAAGTAAAGTTACCGATGGAAGTAGACGAAAGAGGGGATGCCTTCCGAGGCATCCCCAAGCTTTGGATTTTTGGTGTCCTTAGATTATCTTGGGGTGCCATGGGAATCCCCAATCTTAGGCTCTTGCCACTCCTTGTTCCATAATCCATCAAATTTTTCACCCAAAACTTGAAAACTTCACAACACAAAACTTAGCAGAAAATCTCATGAGCTCCGTTAGCGAAAGAAAACAAAACACCACTTCAAGGTACTGTAATGAACTCATTATTTATTTATATTGGTGTTAAACCTACTATATTCCAACTTCTATATGGTTTATAAACTATTTTACTATCCATAGATTCATCAAAATAAGCAAACAACACACGAAAAACAGAATCTGTCAAAAACAGAACCGTCTGTAGTAATCTGTAACTAATGCAAACTTCTGGAACTCCAAAAAATCTACAAAAATAGGAAGACCTAGACAATTTGTTTATTGATCTTCTGCAATTGAAATCAATATTTTATCACGTTCTGGTGAGTTTTAACAATTATTTTCGTGAACAGAAAGTTTCTGGAATTTTCAGCAAGATCAAATAACTATCATCCAAGAAGATCCTATAGGTTTAACTTGGCACAAACACTTATTAGAACATAAAAACAAATCTAACCAGAGGCTAGATCAAAGATTTATTCCTAAAAAGAAGCAAAAAGCAAAAAAACTAAAAATAATATTGGGTTGCCTCCCAACAAGCGCTATCGTTTAACTCCCCTAGCTAGGCATAAAGCAAGGATAGATCTAGGTATTGCCATCTTTGGTAGGCAATTCTTCAATGAGACACCTATCACCCTTAGGAGTTTATTTCTTTCTATTAATTATCAAACTTCTAGGCACAAAATCGAAAAAATCATTTACGGCAAATGGTTCCTTAATGACAGCAAAGAGATTGGGGTGAACACTTATTGATTTGAGATCCGCAGTTTCCTTATTGGAGGATTCACCTTTATTTTTAGGAACATACATAAGCTTGGTTATTTTAGTAGGAGGACTTGGAGTATTCTTTATGGAAGAAAAAGCGGTCCCCAAGTTGGTAACGATACCCTCAAGTTTATCGATTCTAGTGGAATCCTGATTTATTCTTTCATTAACTATGGGTTCCTTTTCCTTAATATTTTTCAAAGTGACTCCTACTTTAGATCCATATTGGGTAATTTGTTTGTGGATCTTTTTATCCAAATTTTCAATCAACTCTATGGTAGCAACTTTATTTTCAATAATTTCAAGTCTATGCATTACATGCTCCAAAGTTAACATAGTTCCATTAACCACGAGAGGTGGAGAGCCAAATAAATCTATCATAGCATTATAAGAATCAAAAGTATGGGTACCCAAGAAATTCCCTCCGGTAATGGTATCAAGAATATATCTATACCAAGGAGTGACACGTACATAAAAGTTGCGAAGAAGAAGGAAGTAGATTGCTTCCTAGTAGATCTATTTTGAGCATTGCAAATTCTATAGCAAGCGTTTATTAGATTTTCTCCCTCCCTTTGCTTAAAATTAAGAACTTCATTCTCGAGAGACAACGGAGAAGATAAGGGACTAGTCATAACGACAAGGCAAGCGAGAAACAAAAAAACGGAAAAAGAGAGGGCGAATAAAACGGCAAGGGTGAAGTGGGGAAGAGGAAAACGAGAGGCAAATGGAAAATAATGTAATGCGGGAGATAAGAGTTTGTGATGTGTACTTGGTGTGTTGACTTTTGCATAGACTCCGCGGCAACGGCGCCAGAAATCCTTCTTGCTACCTCTTGACCACTGCATTGGTTTTCCCTTGAAGAGGAAAGGGTGATGCAGCAAAGTAGCGTAAGTATTTCCCTTAGTTTTTGAGAACCAATGTATCAATCCAGTAGGAGGCCACACACGAGTCCCGCGCACCTACACAAACAAATAAGATCCTCGCAGCCAACGCAATAAAGGGATTGTCAATCCCTTCACGGTCACTTACGAAAGTGAGATCTGATAGATATCATAAGATAATATTTTTGGTATTTTTATGATAAAGATGCAAAGTAAAATAAAAGGCAATGAAAATAGCTAAATTTGGGAAGATTAATATGATGGAAAATAGACCCAGGGGCCATAGGTTTCACTAATGGCTTCTCTCGAGAGCATAAGTATTACGGTGGGTGAACAAATTATTGTTGATAAATTGATAGAATTGAGCATAGTTATGAGAATATCTAGGTATGATCATGTATATAGGCATCACGTTCGTGACAAGTAGACCGACTCCTGCCTGCATCTACTACTATTACTCCACACATCGACCGCTATCCAGCATGCATCTAGAGTATTTAGTTCATAAGAACAGAGTAACGCTTTAAGCAAGATGACATGATGTAGAGGGATAAACTCATGCAATATGATGTAAACCCCATCTTGTTATCCTTGATGGCAACAATGCAATACGTGCCTTCCTGCCCCTGCTGTCACTGGGAAAGGACACCACAAGATTGAACTCAAAGCTAAGCACTTCTCCCATTGCAAGAAAGATCAATCTAGTAGGCCAAACCAAACTGATAATTCAAAGAGACTTGCAAAGATAACCAATCATACATAAAAGAATTCAAAGGAGATTCAAATATTGTTCATAGATAAACTTGATCATAAACCCACAATTCATTGATCTCAACAAACACACCGCAAAAGAAGATTACATCGAATAGATCTCCACGAGAATCATGGAGAACTTTGTATTGAGATCCAAAGAGAGAGAAGAAGCCATCTAGCTAATAACTATGGACCCGAAGGTCTAAGGTAAACTACTCACACATCATCGGAGAGGCTATGGTGTTGATGTAGAAGCCCTCCGTGATCGATGCCCCCTCCGGTGGAGCTCCGGAAAAGGCCCCAAGATGGGATCTCACGGGTACAGAAGGTTGCGGCGGTGGAATTAGGTTTTTGGTTCCATATCTAGTAGTTTAGGGGTACATAGGTGTATATAGCACTACAAGAAATATGTCAACTTGCGACCAACACTATTGGTCACTGAAAGGTCATTATTTTTCATTTGCGACCTTTTTTTGACCAAAAATAGAAGGTCAAAAGCTGGTGGTCGTAAACTGAAATTAACGACCTTCTCTGTGATATGTAAAAGGTCGTTGGTTCTTCGACCAAATTTTTGGTCACTAGCAGCCTCCCCAAGCCACGTAGGATCCAGCGTGGCAAGCTGACATGGATACGATTCAGCCCGGTCTGATTAGGTGTCTATACGGGCCGAGCCCACTAATTCAGCCCATTTGTTGTTTTTTTCTTTCAATTTGGGCAAGCTACACGGGCCAGGCCCTATAATTCAACCTTTTTATTTTTGGGTTGTGGCCCATTTTTTGTTTTTTCAAATCGGTCCCAATTGTCTGGTTCTGATAAGTGGGTCCCAAATTTCTGATTCTGGTTTGTGGGTCCTTGCTGTCATGGTCATGTTCCTCAGATTTCAATATGCCAATAATTAAAAAACCAATATTTATATCAAAATAGACAGAGAACAAGTGTAATACTTCAAATAACAAGAAGCAACAATCTATTACATCAACACACATACAACATTTCATTCAAAAACAGAGAGAAGATACATGAAATTCTGGAGTTCACAATGCCTAGATAACCTAGCTATTATTACATAACTTGCTATACAAAAATGTCTCGGCGCTTCTTTGAACATCTTCTTTCGTCTTGAATTTAGGCAAAATATCTGCCAACAACAAAACATAACAGCGAGGATATAGTGAATAACAACAACATCAAATGATGGGTTGCTATTTAGTAATATTAAGTCCGAAAAGAAACATGCATGAAAATTAAGAAGAGATAGAGCAAGTCTGCATGAAAATCAAGAAGTGCTATTCAGTATGAGTGCCCTGAAGTTTTCGTGCACATCATGCCAAGTCAGCCAACACGTAGCATGTATGTGGGACATAAAACATGATCACAGTTCAGCACCTACAACAGCCTAACACAACAGATCAAGTCATGAAGTGATAATAATAGTGTGTGATGAGAAACTGACCGCTCTTTTTAATTATTGTGAGCAACAAAACATGTAGTTTCAGATACTCGATCGGATTCATTCACATACTTATTATGCTGACAGGATTGTAGAGGTTAATAACAACAAAACTAAAACTGGAACTTGATTCATTTGTGATGCACGACATAAGCTAACCAAAAAAACACATTCCAAAACTATCTGTATAAAACATTTATGGATGGATACATTCAAGAAATAGAAAAGTTCATATAGTTTTATAAATGCACAAATAACTTGAGGAAAAGTAGCCAACTTATGTATGAATCCTGTTCACTAGAGCATTTTATGAAAAAAATATGATGGCCATGGAACAGAGCAAGGTACTTCTACAGTAGCACAAAAGAGGGAGCTATAGGTAGGAGCTGGGCTCACCGGAGAGGAGGTTGTACTTGATGCTGCAGACAACCGCGGCCGCTGTACGCGGTAGAGGAGGTTGTAGCCGAGTTGGACCATGTGCGGAGCGTCGTGGTGGTGGTGGATGCCCTGGTTGTCATCATTGTCCACTAAGGATGTCTGTTGCTCCAAAATGAACAAACAGGTAAGAGCTGGTGTTGTTGAGCTAAGTATATAAACGAATTAAAAAGAGAGCCCATTAGTTTGAGAGGACAATCTTTTTTTAACTGATTGGGACATAATCATGCAACTATATTTTCATTGCAGTATTAGGCACTACTCTCTATACATGACAGTATTTTAGCACTCTTTTGCATAGGACAGTGATGAACAGCCTCAAAAGGCCTAAAACATTCAGCAAAAAAACATGGTTAAAGATGCAGCTGGTTTGGGTACTCAAACTCAGGCAATTAGTAAGAATCTGACAGGTTCAACGATATTCAAAGTCAATTCAAGCAGGGTTCCCATAGCTAGAGAGAATTATCACAATTTTGGGATCAGTTTTGGTATATATATACTTAGGTTATGAACCAAATATATATAAAGCAAGCAGTAATTGGCAATGGGCAAGCATGTTACAGAACTGAGCATTGTAAACGGCAAGGAAAACCTGCGACAAGCAACCATAGAGGGAGAGGGAGGTGGATATGGACGTGCTACCTGCTGCTGCGATGGTGCCTCTTGGTGCTCGTGCTTGAGCTCCTCCTACTGCTGCTCACTAACCTGCCGGACAAACAAGACCGTGGGTGAGCTGCATCACATGCACATATAAGAAGTGAAGGTAAGGAGAAGAACCTGGAAGAAGAGAGGTGCTCTGTCCTCCTCCCTCCGTGCCCGTCGTCCTCCGTGCCAGTGTCGAACAGCCTCCGTTCGTCGCTTGCGAGCACCATGCACCTTGGTTGTCCATGAAGCCCTTGTCCTCTGCTGCATGGACGAACCCAAAGCATTAGTACAGCTACACTGGCACATAGTACAAACATGGTATCACACATGTTCTGACTAGCTAGGATTTTCTTGGTATAAATGAAAGGAACTGTAAGAAGAAGTTCATTCAGAATCCAAGCATGTAAAATTTTAAGCATCAGCATAACTGATCTAACAAACCAAACCAACAGACCAAAGTGCGTGAATCCAAGTGGCTCTCAAGCAAAATCTCCAGCGAAACTACAATGCAACGTATAGTAAGTTACAGCAATGTCTGCGATCTCTGCAATGAAATTTTCTTCACAGGTTAATCCAACCCAAGTAAAAATAGGCTAAATAGAACGGATAACTCCATCTTCTCCGTTAAGGCTGAAAAGAGATAAATCAACTTATTTTACCTTTTAAGTTCCATAATTTTTACTAGCTTCACAAACAATTGTTCTTACTCCCGTAAAAAACAATTGTTCTTACTAGTGGCAAATAGTACCAAACAGAAGTACTGAAATTGATTAATATCCAAGTGAAGCATCCTACATTCTTAAGGCAAGTGAAGCATCCCAGAGTACTGTTCCTGCATTCCTAAGCAAGTAAGTAGCTTTTCCTTTCCAGAATCCAAGCAACCGAAAAGAAGGCCAAGTTTCTTCGCACTGCGGCCACAGATGTCGTCCCGGTCCGCAATAAACAGAGCCAAGGCTGGAGATCATGGGAGGATGCTAGTGAGTGGGTGTACTGCACACAAGATGGAGATGGAAGGAGGTAGTAAGTACATATCAAGAGGCCACCCAACGAGCAGCAACAACTACAAGAGGCTCCCCTACCTGCTGCTGCTGCTGGCCATCAGCGCCACCACGCCGAGCGTCAGCATGCTGCACAAGATGAGGGAGTCGCGCCTCCTCTCCAACCTCCTCCAGGAACACGAGCTGGGGTCATGGCAGTCCCTTGTCTGGCCATTGGAGGACATTACGATCATCTCGATTCAGAAATTCAAACAGAGTTCTATCTACACGCTGCTCGCTGGGTGTGAGGAAACAAATGTACTGGTGTAGTCGAAGGTGCAGGCCTTGTCGGGGGTGTCCTCAACCTTAGCGGACGGTGGGGCCGGCGGCTGCGCAGTGGCCGATGGGAGGGCCAGTTCGGGGAAGGGGGTTCACGATCTGCTGCTGCCGCTGCGTGTCCCAGATCGAATCGAACCGAACCTATAGCCCCAGATCGAGTAGAATCAAACCAAGGGGGAAACATGGTAATCAGAGAGAGAATTAAGGAGGGGGGTCCAGGAAGAAGAGAGCTCACCTCGCCATGGCCATCGATGGAGGTTAGAGGAGGGAGGCCCTCGCTGCCACGCCGCGGATCCGTCCATGTCACGGCGGCTAACGACCAGAGGAGCCTCGCCCGCGACAAGGAGGTCGAAACCCTAGTCGTCGGAGGGTGGCGCGTGGCTGCTATAGGATGCGCGTGTCGGATCTGGTCCGAGGGGAGGATGAAGTAGAGGTAGGGGGTCACAGTGGTGCGCTGGAAGCCGCCGATTGTCGCCAAAAATCGCCGGATCGGTCGCCGTAGGTGGCGGCGGAGGCGAGGAGTCACGGGGGAGAGAGACATGGGGCTCGCGAGAAGAGAGGGGTCGTGGGGTTTCTGTCTTTCTCCTTTTTTTTCTCTCGTTTCTTTTGACTCTGGCATCCAGCCAATCACATGCGAGGCCACAGATCCCTCCCCTAGAACAAATCTTAGCCATCCACTCCACCTACATCCAACGCTCCAAATCCCTCCCCTGATCCAACACACCTTTGTCTTTTTCTCCCTCTTTATTTCAATCGGTTTATTATTCGCCTCTCTTTTGAGAAGAACATACCCAATATTTGTTTCAAAACTGGACATAACCAATTTTCAAAAATATTAGACAATATTTTATGTTCAATTAACTAAATGTTTGCATGTTAAAAAATGCATTCACCTCTCGCCAAATTCACAAAATTCTGACGAATCGACAGGAACATGGTCAAATTTGAACTACAGATGCTTGCTTGTTTGCTTTTTATTTTTTTGAAAAACTTTTTATGGATACACAAGTACCTATTTCATCATAGCTATAGAAAGAGTTATGGATGATTTCACCCCTAGCTATGAACGGTCATACCCACCCGTTTTGATCGCATTTTGAAACACGCATAGAAAAATCATCTTATGGCCACATTCATGGCATAGTGTTTAAATGATCTCATATTTTGCACAATGGTGCATTTTGGAATGGCAAACAGTGTCAAACCAACTCCACAATGGGAATAGAGTATATGTGATTTGTGTATTTTCTTTCGTTTTTCTTCTACTTTTACACATGAAAAATTAAAAAATGGTCTCACATTGTGCACAAGTTTGTATCTTGAATGACAAACAATGTTGACTAAGGAATTTTTCATTTTCTTTCCACGAAAAAATCATTTTCCATTTTTCAAATGCCCAAAATGCGGTTTTTTTGTCAAGAATCTACCAAATAATTGTTGCAAAATTGGACCAAATCAATTTTATAAAATACTAGGACATATTTAATGCACAATTGACCAAATGGTTGGGTGTCAAAAGCCTTGACCCACCTCTTGTGAGAAAGACAAATTTCCGCCGATTCAGCAGGAAGCGGGTCAAATTTGAAGTGCAGCTGCCTCATAATTTGCTCTTTATTTTTTCCACAAATCTTTTCTAGGTACATAAATATCTATTTAATCAGAGAAACACCAAAAAAATCCAAGATTCAACCACTAGCTACGAACGGTCATGCCCGCCGTTTTGGCCGCATTTTGAAATGGGCATAAATAATTAAAAAAATCAAAGAATTGGAAAACCTTCGCATTGTGTCATTATATATGACCAAGTTTCCAGGAAAAATAATAAACTTGTAATACGGCAATTATTTTAAAAAAGTGTTCTAAAAAACGAGCTATCATGTGTGGAGATTCATGGCTTTCAAGCCAAATGATCAATCTTATGACCACATTCATGGCATAGTTTGTTCAAATGATCTCATATTGTGCACAAGGGTGCATGTTGGAATGACAAACAATGTTGCCTAAGGAAGTTTTCATTTTCTTTGGACGAAAAAACTATTTTCCATTTTTCGAGTGCCCAAAAGGAGGTTTTTTTGTGAAGGACCTCCCAAATAATTGTTGCAAAATTTGACCAAATCAATTTTATGAAATACTAGGCCATATTTAATGCACAATTGACCAAATAGTTGGGTTGTCAAAAGCCTTGACCCACCTCTTGTGAAAAACACAAATTTTCACCGATTTAGTAGGAAGCGGGTCAAATTTAAACTGCAGCTGCCTCATAGTTTGCTCTTTATTTTTTCCAAAAATCATTTCTAGGTACATAAGTATCTATTTAATCAGAGAAACACCAAAAAAAATCCAAGATTCAACCACTAGCTACGAACGGTCATGCCCGTCGTTTTGACCGCATTTTGAAACGGGCATAAATAATTCAAAAAAAAATCAAAAAATTGGAAAACCTTCGCATTGTGTCATTATATATGACCAAGTTTCTAGGAAAAATAATAAAATTGTAATACGGCAATTATTTTAAAAAAGTGTTCTAAAAAACGAACTATCATGTGTGGAGATTCATGGCTTTCAAGCCAAATGATCAATCTTATGACAACATTCATGGCATATTTTGTTCAAATGATCTCATATTGTGCACAAGGGTGCATGTTGGAATGACAAACAATGTTGCCTAAGGAAGTTTTCATTTTCTTTGAATGAAAAAACCATTTTCCATTTTTTGAGTGCCCAAAAGGAGGTTTTTTTGTGAAGGACCTCCCAAATAATTGTTGCAAAATTGTACCAAATCAATTTTATAAAATTCTAGGACATATTTAATGCATAATTGACAAAATGGTTGGGTGTAAAAAGTTTTGATTCAGAGAAACACCAAAAAAAATCCAAGATTCAACCACTAGCTAGGAACGGTCATTCCCGCCGTTTTGACCGCATTTTGAAACGGGCATAAAAAATTAAAAAAATCAAAAAATTGGAAAACCTTCGCTTTGTGTCATTATATGTGGCCAAGTTCCTAGGAAAAATAACAAACTTGTAATACGGCAATTATTTTAAAAAAGTGTTCTCAGAAATTAGCTATCATCTCTGAAGATTCATGGTTTTCAAGCCAAATGATCAATCTTATGGCCACATTCATGACGTAGTTTGTTCAAATGATCTCATTTTGTGAACAAGGGTGCATATTGGAATGGCAAACAATGTTGCCTAAGGGAGTTTTCATTTTCTTTGGACGAAAAATCAATTTTCCATTTTTCGAGTGCCCAAAATGAGTTTTTTTGTGAAGGATCTACCATATATTTGTTGCAAAATTGGAACAAATCAATTTTATAAAATACTAGGTCATGTTTAATGCACAATTGAAAAATGGTTGGGTGCCAAAAGTTTTTATCCACCTCTGGTGAAAGAGACAAATTTCTGCTGATTCAGTAGGAAGCGGGACAAATTTGAACTGCAGCTGCATCATAGTTTGCTCTTTATTTTTTCAAAAAATCATTTATAGGTAGAAAAGTATCTATTTAATCAGAAATTCATGGTTTAGTGGCGATACGTTGAGGTTTGGATGGTGGCCCAGGGCCCCAACTCCAAAGTGCGTAGACTCGCATGCCCGCCGCGTGGTCACCACGTGACCGTGTTGTTGCCACGCGTTCAGGGCGGCCTAGGCATGGCTAGTGGGTTGGGCACTCCCCTAATAGGTGTCAGGAAGAAGAAGGCAATAGAAGAATCTCACGAGGAGACTGAACCGAGCTCAACCATGAATTAGCACCCAAGTGTTTGATTAGTGGTACGGGAAATGCACATGGCCAATGGGCCTGAGTTTTGGCCTAGGATGATCATCTACTAAGGACACTAGCTTGGAAAGTTTGCAGCTCAAATGGAGGAGCCTAGGTGTCACTTGCTTTGCAACGTACCACACTGGACAGAAATATGAATGTTGAAGCCACACTCACATGTATTGTTAGATGTCATGGTTCTAAGTCTGACAGTAATGTAGGGGGGTAAGTATGGAGAGGCTAGGTCTTAGCTATGTAGAAGCTGTAAACGCACAAAGATGTACGAGTTCACGCACTTCTCAGAGGAAGTAAAAGCCCTACATCTCGGAGCCCGGAGGCGGTCGACTGGATTATATGTGAGAGAATAACAGGGATGCGAACCCTTTATACTGAGGAGGGGGTGGCTTATATAGAGTTTGCCAGCCCTCTCCTGCCCTCAGTAATGCAGGGTTTAAGGTACATTAAGGTTGGGCGTTACTGGTAACGCCCCTAATAAAGTGCTATGATGACCATAAAGGCTACTTAGTAACCGACCGTTTGCCTGCGCAGTGACTTTAGATCTCCTGGCAGTCGAGTGGTTGACTCAGCGGTCGAGTGATGGCTTCTTGGTCGAGTGTCTTGAACCCGTCGAGTGGGTGCCTTCAAGTCGATTGAAAGGTGATTTCTTCTAAGGATGTCCTTGGGTAGGGCTCTTAGGACAGGTACGTGCCCCTACCCTAGGTACATAACTTCATCATTAGCCCCCGAATGGATCGAGGTTAGAGTGGGGAAAGGGTTGGAGATCTTTCCGACTGGTTCTTTGTGCCATGTGAATGCCTTGTTTCGGATCAATCGTCATGGATGACGCCATCAACTTTCTTCAGTCGCCTTGATCCATTCTAGGCCTTTCGTCGAGTGAACTATCCTGCTTGTGACGTTCCGAATGGTGATGTGAAAGGGAACTTCTGTCTGAAGGATTGCTCTGCAACCCACGGATTTCGCGGGATTTGAATTTCGGGAAGCGCGCGGGACGGGAGCGGCCGCAGTAATCGGATGTGATAAGGCGGAAGCTCCTCGATCCCCGCGCCACCTTTTTCGCCACGTACTGCGCGCGCGTCTGCTGCGGGATTTGACTGGATAGCCTGGGCCTACCAGTCAGCCACTCGGAAGCGGCCTCTTATAAGCCGCCGGCTCAGGGTTTCCAAATAGTGTGCTCCCTCTTTTCTTTCTCCCTTCGCAAGTTCCTCCTCCACCTCTGCTCTCATCCTAGCACCGCAAGTCCGTTCGAGAGTCGCAGGCGACGATGGTGAAGGACAAGACGTCCGCTCTAGAGCGCGCGAAGAAGGCGGCGGTGCAGGGGAAAGGGAAGAAGTCCGCTCGGGGCGGATCTTCCTCAAGGACTGCTCTGCCCAAGGGCTGGATCCAGGGCGACTGGATGCCATCCATGATTCGGCAGGAAGATCTTGACGACATGGTCGAGGGAGGAGTCATTCTCCACAAAGCTGCGCGTCTCCCAGGGGGAGAAATCGAACCTCAACCAAGAGATGGTGAGTGTGTCCTCCTCGCCACTCATATCGATCGTGGTTTTTCTCTGCCTCCTCATCCTTTTTTCTGGAGCTTTCTGAACTTCTTCGGAGAGCAGCTCCATCATTTCACTCCCAACTCCATCGTATATCTTGCTGCTTTCGTTGCCTTGTGTGAGGGTTTCCTGGGTGTTCGTCCCCATTGGGGGCTCTTTAAGCACATCTTCACTTGCCGCTCCCAGTCAGTCAAGAGGGCCAAGTCGAGTGACGAGAGGACGCAGGTGATCCAGTTGTGCGGAGGCCTGGCGATCCAGACGAGGGGAAAAAGTTCTTTTCCATCTATCACTTTCCCTGAGTTGGTCCGCGGTTGGCAGGCAACCTGGTTTTATTGTAAGGACCAGGCGACCCCAGGACAGTCGACTGGACTTCCCCCTTTCTCTCTAGACCGAGCTCAGAAACCTGCTTCTCTGAAAGTAGTGCCGGAAGAAAAAGCGCAAGTCAAAGTGTTAGTTGGTCGAGTGGTTCAGCTTGTCCGCGAGGGCGTGACCGGAATGGATCTGCTCGAGGTCTTCCTTCGGAGGCGTATCCAACCACTCCAGGCTCGTGACCACCCGATGTGGCTGTATTCAGGCCTTGAAGACACCACTCGGGTCCACCCAGAGGAGGTCACCGATGAGATGTTGGAAGGGTGGCTGTCGAGTATCACAGGAAACAAAGACAACCCCCGAGGAGCCAGGAGGGTCCCTCCACTCGACAACTCATACGAAGTGGACCAGGTCTGCCCTTATGTTCTTGATCGGGATCTTGTTTTCTTTGCTGGTCTTCTTTGAATCGGTCGATTGACTTTTGTCTTGTCTGTTGTTTCCCAGGAAACTACTGAGATGTACTCGACGCCCAACGGGGCACAGGAGCCGACTGAGGAAGGGGAGGCGAGCGGAGGTGAGAGCGGAGACGAACACGGCAGGTGGGAATCCGATGGCGAAGGAGAGGGAGACGATGACGTCGACTCCAGCGAAGAGGAGGAGGAGGAAGTTGAACCCCCCCTGCTCAGAGAGGCGATCCAAGCTTACACACGATCCCGCGCGGGAGCGTGGTAAGGCGACTGCTCCTGTTGGGCAGTCGTCGAAACGCCCTCGGACCTCTTCTCCTACGCCGACTGAAAAGGCTCCCAAGCTCCCACGCGTGATGCCATCCAAGCCACCCAAGGCTCTGCCCAAGATGAAGATGACTGTCCCCACCATTTCTGGGTAACAATAAGACTTGTTTTCCTTTGTCAACCGTGGACAGATCCTTGGTCGATTCATTGAGCCAACTGATTGACTTCCGAAATTTTTAGTGCTGCTACTTCTGAGATCTCTGCCAAGGACGGAGATCAAGAGATGGAAGATGCTGTTACTTCCAACCCAGGTACGATCACTGATGTTTTGCCTTGAGTCGACTGAATATTTCTTGTAATTCTGGTCGATTGACTTTTCTTGCAGCTCCTCCTCATGTTATCAACCTACCGGACGATGAAGACGATGAGCCGCTGAGAGTAAGAAGGAACCAGAGGGTGTCGACTGGCAAGACCCCCCAATCTGTTCTGGTGTCTGAGGCTGTAGTTCTGGACGCTGGTGATACCACTCGGACTTCCATGACTTTCGCTGAACCTCTGACGAGCGTGCGGCCTTCGACGTCGACTGCAAATCCGCCTTCGCTTTTTGCTACATACCCTGTCCCAGAGGACCAAGTGGGTGCCGCAAAAGAGGCTATACGCCAGGCGGGAATCATGATGGAGCAAGTGAAAGTGGTTTGAGATGCCAGCCAAGCAGCGTATGATGCGAGTTCGACTCTTCATAGCAACGTCCAGGTCAGTCGACTCAACACTTGGTCTGTTGCAATATGCTATTCGAAGAATCTCTTTTCCGAAGATCTTTATATCTGTACACCCACTGGGTGTGTCTGTCAATTTTTGGACGAGTGGGGGCACGCTAAGTGCACCCACTGGGTGTAGTCCCCGAGATTACGGTGGACTGCTGGCAGTCAACTGTAGTCTTTATGTCATGTCGTTGTAGTTGTACTTCTTCACTCGGTCTGGTCAGGCCATGTCGAATGGAATTGTATCCGATCGACTGCGGGCAGTCGGTTTTTTTGGGTCGAACCAGTGGGGGCATGCTGAGTGCACCCACTGGGTGTAGTCCCCGAGACTGCTGTCGAATGTTTTGACTCGGCTGTAGTCTTAGAAACGCTATCATTGTCTCTTGGTTACTCGGAAGTAACCTACCCTTGACGTTTGTCGACTGGTTTTTCGCAGAAATCCTGTGAACTTGCGGCTCGCTTTACTGAGTTGAAGGACCAACAGATCCAGCTCAACCTTGACTTAAAACTTGCTCAAGAGAACCTGCAGAAGGCTCGAGAAGAGGCCAAAGGTATGGCTGGTGAGGTCTTCCATTCCTGACGAGTGGCTTTTTTCTTTTTATCAATCCTTGATGTTGATCGCACTTGACGCTCCGCAGATCAATGGGAGGAAGCTCTGAAGAAGAAGGATCGAGATCTTGCCGAAGCGCAGAAGGAGGCCTTGAACAAAACAAAGCTTGCTGAAGAAAAGCTGGCTTCAGTCTCTACTCTTGAACAGTAGAACTCTAGACTGAAAACTGCTCTTGATGCAGCTAATAAGGAGGTCAGCCGACTGAAGAATGACAAGATTGCTCTGAATGACAAGGCAGGTGAACTGGCGGGGAAGAAGAACGATCTTGAGGTTTATCTCGGGGGACTCGCCAAGAAGTTGTTCACCATGCTTGAAGGTAACAATTTCTACCCGACTGGCTTGCAGTAACCAAACTCATGTAGAGCCGCTGCCTTATACTTGAATTTTTATTTGTAGAATTCTGCCAGAACTTTGAAGAGGAGACCAGTTGACTGGAGCCAAGCTTGGACCCTGCCAATTCAATCGTGAAGGACGAGGCTGCTATGAACATGCTCTGCCTGGAGTCCCGTGTTACCAGCGTGGTTGATTATCTGGCTCGGCTGAAGGTTGCAGTGTCGCGGATCGACACGTCTCTCTGGCCCAGGGCGACGCTTTTGAATGATCTCGAGTCCCTGATGACTTGACTGAATGACGTCCCTGGTCGAGTGACGGAATGGAAGAAGTCCTCTGCAAGGTGTGGTGCTGATGTTGCCGTGTCTCTGGTTCGCGTCCACTGCAAGGAGGTGCGAGAGGAGAAGTTGGCTGCCATTCAGGTTGCCAATACCAGGAAGCTCAGCTTTCAAGACTTCATGGGGACTTTCATTGCTGCTGCCACCCGTATCGCAGACGGGATTTATTTGGACGAGTTCGTCGCCCCTTCCAGCCCTTCGCCTGAGGAATGAAAAACTTTAATGCTTCCCTTTAAATTTGCCTCGGAATGCCGAGTGGATTCTGTAACCGTTAAACTCTGTTGAGCCGAGGGCTCGAGTACTTCGATCTAAGGTCTGGGACCTTTGGGTCTTATCCGAACTTGATTTGTTGTTGAATATTTTCGTGAATTATCTGTCGAATGGAACTTGATCTTCACTCGAAATAACTTCATATTTGTGGTGCAGCACCGAAGGACAAGGTAATCAGTCGATTCGCATCTTGCCGTCCTTGCGGATTGGGACGTGTTCCGTACTTAGGCGAGCACTGGGCTGCAGCTAAGCCTCCGAGTGGGAGGTTTGCTCTCCACTCGGTAGGATTTTTATATACTTAGGCGAGCACTGGGCTGCAGCTAAGTCTCCGAGTGGGAGGTTTGCTCTCCACTCGGTAGGATTTTTATACACTTAGGCGAGCACTAGGCTGCAGCTAAGCCCCCGAGTGAGAGGTTTGCTCTACACTCGGTAGGATTTTTTATACACTTAGGCGAGCACTGGGCTACAGCTAAGCCCCCGAGTGGGAGGTTTGCTCTCCACTCGGTAGGATTTTTATACACTTAGGCGAGCACTGGGCTGCAGCTAAGCCCCCGAGTGGGAGTCTGGCTCACCACTCGGTAGGATTTTTAAATACTTAGGCGAGTACTTGGACTGCAGCTAAGCCCCTGAGTGGGAGTCTGTCTCACCACTCGGTAGGGTTTTCAAATACTTAGGCAAGCACTGGGCTGCAGCTAAGCCCCCGAGTGGGAGTCTGGCTCACCACTCGGTAGGATTTTTAAATACTTAGGCGAGTACTTGGACTGCAGCTAAGCCCCCGAGTGGGAGTCTGGATCACAACTCGGTAGGATTTTTAAATACTTAGGCGAGTACTTGGACTGCAGCTAAGCCCCCGAGTGGGAGTCTGGCTCACCACTCAGTAGGATTTGTAAATACTTAGGCGAGTACTTGGACTGCAAAGCCCCCGAGTGGGAGTCTCGCTCACCACTCGGTAGGATTTTCAAACACTTAGGCAAGCACTGGGCTGCAGCTAAGCCCCTGAGTGGGAGTCTGGCTCACCACTTGGTAGGATTTTCAAACACTTAGGCAAGCACTGGGCAGCAGCTAAGCCCCCGAGTGGGAGTCTGGCTCACCACTCGGTAGGATTTTTTTTGCAAACTTAGGCGAAACGGATTCGCAGCTAAGCCACCCACTGGGGGATTTTGTACACAAACAAAAGTGACAGCAATTACAGGAAGAACTAGGACACTCTTGTCCTTGATAAAAATAAACTACAGAAGTTTTTCTTATTACATCTCATCCGAGTGAGAACTCAAGTGTAAAATGGGCGGAGTAGTTCCGCATTCCAAGCTCAAGGCTCGTCGATCCGGCGATCAATATTGTAGAGGTGATATGCTCCGTTATGGAGGACTCTGGTGATGATGAAGGGGCCTTCCCAAGTAAGAGAAAGTTTGTGTGGTTTCTGTTGATCCACTCGGAGGACCAAATCTCCTTCTTGGAAGGCTCGACTCTTCACGTTTCTGGCGTGGAATCAACGCAAGTCTTGCTGATAGATGGTCGATCTGATCATAGCCATTTCTCTCTCTTCTTCTAGGAGGTCGACTGCGTCCTGCCAGGCTTGCTCTGCTTCATCCTCGGTGTAAAGCTCGACTCAGGGTGCATTGTGAAGTAGATCGCTCGACAGGACTGCTTCGGCTCCGTAAACCAGAAAGAACGGAGTTCTTCCAGTCGACCTGTTTGAGGTGGTCCTCAATCCCCACAGAACTGACGGAAGCTCTTCAACCCAAGCGCCTGCTGCGTGCTTGAGATCACGCATCAGTCGAGGCTTTAGTCCTTTGAGAATCAGACCATTTGCCCTTTCAGCTTGTCCATTCGACTGGGTGTGTGCGACCGACGCGTAGTCGACACGTGTGCCTTGAGAGGCACAAAATGCTCTGAACCTGTCTGAATCGAAGTTTGACCCAATGTCCGTGATGATGCTATGTGGGACTCCATATCTGAATGTTAGCTCCCTGATGAAACTGATAGCAGTGCTAGCATCCAGATTCTTGATAGGCTTAGCTTCAATCCACTTGGTAAACTTGTCGACTGCTACAAGCACATGTGTGAATCCGCTCCTGCCTGTTCTCAGTGGTCCAACCATGTCCAGTCCCCAAACAGCGAAGGGCCAGACGAGTGGAATGGTCTTTAGGGCTGATGCTGGCTTGTGCGACATGTTGGAGTAGAACTGGCAGCCTTCACACTTGTCTACTATCTCTTTCACCATTTCATTTGCTTTAGGCCAGTAAAACCCCGCTCGGTATGCTTGAGCCACAATGGTCCGAGAGGACGCATGGTCACCACAGGTCCCCGAGTGGATATCGTCAAGGATTATCTGACCTTCTTCTGGCGTTATGCACTTCTGACCGATTCCAGTCGCGCTTTCTCTGTACAACTGTCCCTTTATGACCGTGAAGGCTTTGGATCGACGGACGATTTGTCGAGCCTCTTCTTCGTCTTCTGGGAGTTCTTTCCTCAAGATATACACAATGTACGGTACTGTCTAGTCAGGAGTGATTGCCAAGACTTCCATGATTAGGTCGACCACATTAGGAATTTCGACTTCAGTCGGATATGTGGCACTTTTCGGCTGCGGGGGTTCCTCTGTAAAAGGATCCTCCTGGACTGATGGCGAGTGGATGTGCTCCAAGAACACATTCCTGGGAATGGCTTCTCTCTTGGAGCCTATCTTTGCCAAATCATCAGGTGCTTGATTTTTCAGTCGGGGCATGTGATGAAGCTCTAACCCCTCGAATTTCTTTTCCAGCTTTCTTACTGCGTTGCAGTAGCCAGTCGTAGCTAGGCTTCTAACGTCCCACTCCTTCATCACCTGATTAACCACAAAATCTGAGTCGGCATAGACCATGAGGCGACGGACGCTGAGTGAAATGGCCATGCGCAACCCATACAGAAGTGCTTCGTATTCTGCTTCATTGTTGGAGGAATCGAAGTGAATCTGGAGAACGTAGCTGAGCTTATCTCCTCGGGGGGAGACCAGTACCACCCCAGCACCGGAACCATTCAGCATCTTAGATCCATCGAAGAACATGGTCCAGTGCTCCGAGTGAACTTGAGTCGGAAGTTGCTGTTCAATCCACTCGGCGACGAAATCTGCAATTGCTTGGGACTTGATAGCCTTCTTTGCTTCGAACTTGATATCTAAGGGAAGGAGTTCAATCGCCCACTTCGCCACTCGACCAGTTGCATCTCCGTTGTGCAAAATCTCTGATAGTGGAGCGTCGCTGATGACTGTAATGGAATGATCAGAGAAGTAGTGTGCAACCTTCTTCGTGGTCATGTAAATCCCATACACAAGCTTCTGGTAATGAGGATATGTTTGCTTTGAAGGGGTCAAAACTTCAGACACATAATACACTGGGCGTTGAACTCTGAAGGTCTTTCCTTCTTCTTCCCGCTCGACCGTAGGTACTGTACTGACAACTTGTCCCGTGGCTGCAATGTAAAGCAACAGAGGATCTTTACTGATTGGGGCAGCAAGCACCGGCTGGGTGGAGAGCAGAGCTTTGAGGTCTGCAAACGCTGCATCAGCTTCTGGAGTCCACTCGAACTTGTCAGACTTCTTCATGAGTCGGTAAAGAGGTAACGCCTTTTCGCCGAGACGGGAAATGAATCGACTTAGAGCGGCCAAGCAACCTGTAAGCTTTTGGATATCGTGCACACACACGGGACTCTTCATCCGGAGTATGGTGCTAACCTTTTCGGGATTGGCGTCGATTCCCCATTCGGAAACGAGAAAACCGAGTAACTTTCCACCTGGGACTCCAAATGTGCACTTTGATGGATTGAGCTTGATATCATACCTCCTGAGGTTGGCAAAGGTTTCGGCAAGGTCAGTCAGTAGGTCGGAACCTTTTCTTGACTTGACCACAATATCATCCATGTATGCTTCCACGTCCCAACTGATCTGAGTGAGTAAACACTTCTGAATCATCCTCATGAACGTGGCTCCAGCATTCTTGAGGCCGAAGGGCATGGTGACATAGCAGAAGCATCCGAATGGAGTGATGAAAGCTGTTTTGATCTCGTCGGGTCCATACAGACGGATCTAATGGTACCCTGAATAGGCGTCTAGGAAAGACAAACGCAAACACCCCGCGGTCGAGTCGACTATCTTGTCGATGCGGGGGAGAGGGAAATGATCTTTCGGGCAGGCCCGATTGATATCCTTGAAGTCAATGCACATGCGAAGTGACTTGTCCTTCTTGGGGACCATGACAACATTGGCGAGCCACTTGGAGTGGTAAATCACTCTGATGAACTCCGCTGCTAGTAGCCGAGCCACCTCCTTGCCAATGGCTTTCCTCTTTTGGACGGCGGACCGTCGAAGATGTTCTTTCACAGGCTTAGATTTCGGGTCGACTCACAGACGGTGCTCAGCCAGTCCTCTGAGAACTCCAGGCATGTCAGAGGGCTTCCATGCGAAGATGTCCCAGTTCTCACGGAGGAACTAGATGAGCGCTTCTTCCTATTTGGAGTTGAGCGTCGTTGAGATGTGACTCGGAGCTGCACTGGGATCGGACGGGTGAATGTGAACTGGCTTCGTCTCGCTGGACGACTGAAATGCTGACTCTGAAGCAGGCTTCTTGGCTCAAAGCAATTCACTTGGATCTACAATCTTCTCGTACTCCTGCAACTCGACCACTGCCATTTGGGCGTCAGCAATCTTTGAACCCTTCTGAAAACACTCTTCTGCTTTCTTCCGGTTGCCCGTAACAGTGATCACACCTCTAGGGCCAGGCATCTTCAATTTGAGATACACGTAACATGGTCGAGCCATGAAGCGTGCGTAAGCTGGTCTGCCCAAAATAGCATGCTAAGCACTTTGGAAGTCCACAACCTCGAGTGTCAACTTTTCCTTGCGGTAATTCTTCGAATCACCGAAAACCACATCAAGAGTAATCTGGCCGAGTGACTCGGCTTTCTTCCCGGGAATGACTCCATGGAAGCTCATGTTACTGGTACTAAGCCTGGACATCGGAATGCCCATCCCTTTCAACGTTTCTGCATACAGAATGTTCAGGCTGCTGCCACCATCCATCAGGACTTTGCTCAGTCGAGTGCCTTCGACGACTGGGTCGACCACCAAAGCTTGCCTCCCAGGGGTGGCAATGTGCGTGGGGTGATCGGACTGGTCGAATGTGACGGCAGTCTGAGACCACTTCAAGTAACTGGGTGTTGCCGGGGCAACCATGTTTACCTCACGGTTAATAACTTTCAGTCAACTTTTGCTTTCAACATCAGCAAAAATCATCAAGTTGGAATTGACTTGGGGGTATCCATCGTCACTATCTTCCTTGTCCTCGACTTTGTCCGACTCCTTTTCCTTGTCTTTGGACTATTTGCCCTGAAACTGCTGGATCAGGAGCCGACACTGTCGAGTGGTATGCTTTGGGTAAATGAGTTTACCCTCTTCATCTTTCTTGGTGTGAATGTGACACGGAAGATCCAAAACATCATTTCCATCTTGATCTTTAACTTTCTTGGGGTTCCAGGGCCCCTTTGGTTTTCCCTTGAATTTTCCCTGGGTTACGGCCAGGGCCTCCCCAGGAGCGGCTGGCTCGGCCTTTCGCTTATGTTTCTGACTGGAATTTCCTCCGGTTTCCTGGACGACTGCTTTCTGTTTGCCACTCTGGAGTCGATCCTCATCTTCACCATTAGCGTATTTGGTGGCAATTTCCATCATCCGATTCAGAGAAATTTCTCCAGTCTGACCAAACTTCAGATTGAGCTCTCTGTTCTTGACGCCTTCTTTAAAGGCACAAACTGCTTGGTGATCTGGTACATTCTCAACTGTGTGATGCAAAGTGATCCACCTCTAGATGTAATCCCTTAGAGTTTCACTCGGTTTCTGCACGCAAGACCGCAATTCTGTGAGGCCTGCCGGTCGCTTGCATGTTCCTTCAAAGGTCGTGACAAACACTCGGGAGAGGTCCTCCCAAGTGTAGATGCTGCTGGGTGCTAACTGATTCAGCCACGCTCTGGCTGAGCCCTCTAACAGGAGAGGCAAATACTTCATAGCCACCTCATCATTGCCGCCGCCAATCTGGACAGCCACTCGGTAATCCTTGAGCCAAGTGTTAGGCTTAGACTCGATGGTGAACTTGCTGACTCCAGTCGCCAACCTGAAGTTGGGAGGAATCACTGCGGCCCTGATGGCTTGACTGAAATACTCTGGCCCCGAAACATGTACTCTGCTGCTGGTAGGCGCATCTCTGTCATGGCCTTCTCGGTGAGCCCTGTTCCTGTCGACCAAACTTTGAACGAGGATGGATCTCGCATCAAAGCCTGGTCCCCTGGGGTCGACTGGAATCCTCCGCCCAACATTGTGAGGGCGTCTGTTATCCTGCCGTCGAGGCGCATATGACCCACTCCTCGGGGGAGGGGTTGGCACTCGACGCCGATCATCGCGATCGAGTCGGTGATCATACTGCTCATTTCTCTTGTACTGATCGTGCCGGTCTCCACGTCCCGCACGCCTCGGGGGCGATCTTGGGGTGTGAGCCGACTGCACTGTATCCGCTGCAACGGACCGACTGTGGATCCTATGTCGCGACTGAGAAACAGCGGAATTCTGGTTTCCTGCTGCCCGGAGCAATGCTCTGATCTGCAACAGGCCCCTGCCAGCCTCTGACTGGGAGGGCTGAATTGATTCTGCTATTCGGGCTGTGGCTGCCAAATTCTGAACGGGAGTTCGGTATACCTGCGTAGGCGGGAAGAGCTGACGTCGACTGGACTCGGGAGCTCGCTGACGCGCTCTCTCATCTAGTGCTCGCTGGAGATTCTCCAGTCGAGTGCGCTCGGCCAAGTTAGCCAAGCGCGCGTCCTCCAAGGCTCGGGCCTCGGGGGTTTCTCCAATGATAGGAGTGCGGAGTGCATCCATGTTCCGGCGGCGAAGCTCCTCCCGCTGCTGTGACGTGAGAGGCTCGGGGAGATACTCTTCGTGGAGATGCGCCGAGTCGTCCCCACCCGCGCCTCCGTCGGTACGGGAAAAACCGGGAGGGCTGCGTGTCCCATCAATCGCCAGAACCTCCGCTACAGGGTCACTGCTGTCGCATTCGGATGCGATCTCTGCGGAGCCAGTCGACAGATCGAACAGGCCGTAAAGAGATTCGTCGGGCTCGATTGCCGCGACTTGAGGGTTGGCCGTCTGGCGAGCCACCGCATGTCTCACCCACCTCTGAAGTCTCGACCGGCCGGAGCGCTTGCGTCGGCGAGAGACAAGGTGAGGAGGTGAAACGGGAGCCGACCGA
Source organism: Aegilops umbellulata (assembly GCA_032464435.1). Lineage (NCBI taxonomy): Eukaryota > Viridiplantae > Streptophyta > Magnoliopsida > Poales > Poaceae > Aegilops > Aegilops umbellulata. The sequence goes on along the minus strand of CP136054.1, from coordinate 333,638,677 downwards.
TACTGGGTCGACGGCTGCCGCAGGAGGACATCACGAACACACGCGCGGAAGTGCGTCGCCCCGCAGACGGGGAGCGCGTCGATGTCGAGTGGAGCCTCCTGAAGCCAAGCGGAGTCGTCGGCGATGAACGTGAGCGCGCCAAGACGGATCTCGCGGTCCTCCACCAAAACTCTGCATGAAACCATGATCAAGGAGATCAGAAAAATCACAACTCCTACAATCAAGAGCTAAGATTCCGGCCCCACGGTGGGCGCCAACTGTCGTGGTTCTAAGTCTGACAGTAATGTAGGGGGGTAAGTATGGAGAGGCTAGGTCTTAGCTATGTAGAAGCTGTAAACGCACAAAGATGTACGAGTTCAGGCCCTTCTCAGAGGAAGTAAAAGCCCTACGTCTTGGAGCCCGGAGGCGGTCGACTGGATTATATGTGAGAGAATGACAGGGATGCGAACCCTTGATACTGAGGAGGGGGGTGGCTTATATAGAGTTCGCCAGCCCTCTCCTGCCCTCAGTAATGCAGGGTTTAAGGTACATTAAGGTTGGGCATTACTGGTAACGCCCCTAATAAAGTGCTATGATGACCATAAAGGCTACTTAATAACCGACCGTTTGCCTGCGGAGTGACTTTAGATCTCCTGGCAATCGAGTGGTTGACTCAGCGGTCGAGTGATAGCTTCTTGGTCGAGTGTCTTGAACCCATCGAGTGGGTGCCTTCAAGTCGATTGAAAGGTGATTTGTTCTAATGATGTCCTTGGGTAGGGCTCTTAGGACAGGTCCGTGCCCCTACCCTAGGTACATAGCTTCATCATTAGATGGGGCTCAAATTTTGTGGAGAGCTATGATTTGGGAATATAGAAGATGTGGCAAAAATTCAGATCATTAGGATATGGCTAGCCAGTACTTCCTTCACAACAGTTCGAGCTGAACAAAAACTTTGGAAATTTGCCGAGGAAGATTTACCAGTCAAATGGAGTTGAATATTGTGACGATGCAATGATTTGGATAGTAAAGAATGCCCAATTTTTTTTGGAATTTTGGGAATGACAGAAATATAGGTTGCTTCACAACCTAGGGCAAAAATTGACACATGGACATGACACATAGGCAAAACAGATGAGGTGGCGCCTTATCATAGCAATAAGTACCAATGCATCCACGTTCACAACCTCATGACCATTTATATTGGTCGTAATCAGGTAGAAATAAGGTCATTGGCGCCTCTTGTCTGCTTTGTGACCATTTGGTGTAAGCAATTTCAGGGTTTGAGCCCTTCCAAGCGAAATGGCCGTGAATTTACGACCAATTCAGCTGGGGTCACTAAGAGAAGGTCATAAGTTGACATATTTCTTGTAGTGTAGGAGGAAGAAGTACGTCGGTGGAGCAACGTGGGCCCAACGAGGGTGGAGGGCGCGCCCAGGGGGTAGGCGCGCCCCCTACCTCGTGCCCGCCTGGTTGCTTTCTTGATGTAGGGTCCAAGTCCTCTGGATCACGTTCGTTCCAAAAATCACGTTCCCGAAGGTTTCATTCTGTTTGGACTCCGTTTGATATTCTTTTTCTGCGAAACACTGAAATAGGCAAAAAACAGCAATTCTGGGCTGGGCCTCCGGTTACTAGGTTAGTCCAAAAAATAATATAAAAGTGTATAATAAAGCCCATTAATGTCCAAAATAGAATATAATATAGCATGGAACAATAAAAAATTATAGATACGTTGGAGACGTATCACTATTCAACTCTCGTTTGAGATTCTTTGCAGGAAAATTTCTCTGTAAATGGGAAGGTCCTTACTTTATCGAGGAGGTCTATCGTTCAGGTGCCATAAAAATCAACAACTTCGAAGGCACAAATCCGAAGGTGGTGAATGGTCAAAGAATCAAACATTATATCTCATGTAATCCTATAAATGTTGAAACCAATGTTATTGAAACCGTAACCCTGGAGGAATACATAAGGGACACTTTCCAGAACGTTTCAGACTCCGAAAAGGAATAGGTATGTGGTACGGTAAGTAAACCGACTCCAAAACAATTCTAATGGCAAATTTTCTCCGTTTTAGAATATTTAAGAAAATAGTAAAATAAGAAGTAGTCCGGGAAGGACACGAGGCATCCACGAGGGTGGGAGGTGCGCCCTACCCCCCTGAGCGTGCCCCCTGCCTCGTGGGCACCTCGTGTAATCTCCAGACTCCGTTTTCTTGCACGATACTTCTTTTGGTCTGTAAAAATTCATTATATAATCTCATGAAGGCTTTGACCACCGTACCACGCAAATATCCTCTGTTTTTGTTTCGAGCTGTTTTTCTGACAAATCTAGATCACCATGACGTCTCCAAGTGCCCCCAAGGACAAGTTCTTCGAGAAGGTTATCAATCCCTACCTCGCGGAGGTGCTGCAACATCCTCAAACCATTGAGATGCGTGCCGCGATGTCGAGGGACCAAGGAGGACCGGAAGCGTGGAGACAAGACTCAAAGCAATGGAGCAACAAGTTTTCAAGTGCCAAGGGAGGGTGGAACGCGGACTCAACGCCAACCACATGATGATCGCGGAGTTCACCAATAACCACAAGCTAGATGCCAAGAACATTGGGGAGACCATCTTCAAGCTTCACGAGAAAATCGAGCACCTCCAAGCCCAAATCTATGACCTGCAAAACCAAAACTGTGAGTATGAATATATATTCAAGAGGATGAGTTTGGTTGCAGATTTGAGGATTCTGGAGACTCGATCATCCTTCTATGATGGTGAGCCTATGCCTTGGAAGACGGACGACAAGCCTACATCATCCACAACTCCATCATCACTACCCCCGAGGAGAGAGATATAATCACATGGGTATGGGCACTCCCCTTCGCAACTTCCAAGCTTGGGGGAGGTGCCCCGGTATCGTATCACCATCACACACCTATCTTTACCGTTTTTCTTAATTCGATCCTTTTGGTATTATCTTGTTCTGGTAGAATAAAGTTTTAGTATGTTTTCGTTTTTGAGTTTTGCTTTATGATCCCTCTATGTAATCGAGTCCGTTAGCTATATAATAAAGATTAGTGTTGAGTCAAGGGCTTGATTATTTTGCTATGACCTTGAGGGAATAAAAGAAAAGAGAAAGAATAAAAAGAAATAAAGAGATCATATTGATCTTATGGAGAGTAATGACTTCACATATAAAGGGTATGATGATTAAAAGTTAAAAAACATAGCTTTGGTCATCGTTGCAATTAATAGGAAGTAATAAAGAAAGAGAGGTTTCACATATAAATATACTATCTTGGACATCTTTTATGATTGTGAGCACTCACTAAAATATGACATGCTAAAGAGTTGATGTTGGACAAGGAAGACAACGTAATGGGTTATGTTTTCTTATATCTGAAATAAAGTATATTGTCATAGATCATCCAACATGCTGAGCTTGCCTTTCCCTCTCATGCTAGCCAAATCCTTTGCACCAAGTAGAGATACTACTTGTGCTTCCAAATACCCTTAAACTTAGTTTTGCCATGAGAGTCCATCATATCTACCTATGGATTGAGTAAGATCCTTCAAGTAAGTTTTCATCGGTGCATGCAATAAAAATTGCTCTCTAAATATGTATGACTTATTAGTGTAGAGGAAATAAGCTGTATACGATCTTGTGCTATGGAAGAAATAAAAGCGATGGACTGCATAATAAAGGTCCATATCACAAGTGGCAATATAAAGTGACGTTCTTTTGCATTAAAATTTCATGCATCCAACCATGAAAGCGCATGACAACCTCTGCTTCCCTCTGCGAAGGGACTATCCTTTACTTTTACCTTATGCAAGAGTCACGGTGATCTTCACCTTTCCTCTTACATTCTATCCTTTGGTAAGCACATTGTGTTGAAAAGATCCTGATACATATATCTAATTGGATGTAAGTTAGCATGAGCTATTATTGTTGACATTACCCTTGAGTTAAAAGGGTGGGAGGCGAAACTATAAGCCCCTATCTTTCTCTGTGTCCGATTAAAACTCCATACCATTAAGTATTGCGTGAGTGTTAGCAATTGTGAAAGACTAAATGATAGTTGAGTATGTGGACTTGCTGAAAAGCTCTTATATTGACTCTTTCTGATGTTATGATAAATTGTAATTGCTTCAATGACTGAGATTATAATTTGTTGGTTCTCAATGAAGTTTCCGATTCATAATTTACATTGTGAATAGATTATTACTTGAGCATAAGAAATCATATGAAAATATCCATATATGTTGCTTTTATAAGAATGATCATGATGCCCTCATGTCCGTATTTTATTTTATTGACACCTCTATCTCTAAACAGGTGGACATATTTATCGTTATCGGCTTCCTCTTGAGGACAAGCGAGGTCTAAGCTTGGGGGAGTTGATACGTCCATTTTGCATCATGCTTTTATATCGATATTTATTGCATTATGGGCTTTTATTACACGTTATGTCACAATACTTATGCATATTCTCTCTTATTTTACAATGTTTACATGAAGAGGGAGAATGCCGATACCCAGGATTCTAGGCTGGAAAAAGGAGAAAATATTGGAGACCTATCCTGCACAACTCCAAAAGTCCTGAAACTCCACATAAGTTATTTTTGGAAATAATAAAAAATATTGAGCGGAAGAAATAATAGAGGGGACCCACACCCTGGGCACGAGGGTGGGGGTGCGCCCTACCCCCTGGTCGCGCCCACTGCCTCGTGGACCCCCTGGCAGCCCTCTGGTGGCCATCTTCTGCTATATGAAGTCTTTCGTCCGAGAAAAAATCACAAGAAAGCTTTCGGGAAGAAACTCCGCCACGACGAGGCAGAACCTTGGCGGAACCAATCTAGGGCTCCGACGGAGTTGTTCTGCCAGGGAAACTTCCCTCCGGGAGGGGGAAATCATCGCCATCATCATCAGCAACGATCCTCTCATCGGGAGGGGGTCAATCTCCATAAACATCTTCACCAGCACCATCTCCTCTCAAACCCTAGTTCATCTCTTGTATCCAATCTTTGTCCCAAAGGCTCAGATTGGTACCTGTGGGTTGCTAGTAGTGATTAATCCTTGTAGTTGATTCTAGTTGGTTTATTTGGTTGAAGATCATATGTTCAGATCCATTATGCACACTAATACCCCTCTGATTATGAACATGAATATGATTTGTGAGTAGTTACTTTTGTTCCTGAGGACATGGGAGAAGTCTTGCTATAAGTAGTCATGTGAATTTGGTATTCATTCGATAATTTTATGAGATGTATGTTGTCTTTCCTCTAGTGGTGTTATGTGAATGTCCACTACATGACACTTCACCATTATTTGGGCCTAGAGGAAGGCATTGGGAAGTAATAAGTAGATGATGGGTGATACGTCCATTTTGCATCATGCTTCTATGTTGATATTTATTGCATTATGGGCTGTTATTACACGTTATGTCACAATACTTATGCCTATTCTCTCTTATTTTACAAGGTTTACATAAAGAGGGAGAATGCCGACAGTTGGGATTCTGGGCTGGAAAAGGAGCAAATATTAGAGACCTATTCTGCACAGCTCCAAAAGTCCTGAAACTTCACGAAAGTCAATTTTGGAATTAATAAAAAATACTGGACGAAGAAAATACCAGAGGGGGGCCACACCCTGGCCACGAGGGTGGGAGGCGCGCCCTACCCCCCTGGGCACGTCCCCTGCCTCGTGGGCTCCCTGGTGGCCCTCCGGTGCCCATCTTCTGCTATATGAAGTCCTTCGTCCGAGAAAAAAATAAGAAGCAAGCTTTCAAGAAGAAACTCCGCCGCCACGAGGCGTAACCTTGGCGGAATCAATCTAGGGCTCTGGCAGAGCTGTTCTGCCGGGGAAACTTCCCTCCGGGAGGGGGAAATCATCGCCATCGTCATCACCAACGCTCCTATCATCGGGAGGGGGCCAATCTCCATCAACATCTTCACCAGCACCATCTCCTAGTTCATCTCTTGTATCCAACCTTTGTCCCAAAGCCTCAGATTGGTATCTGTAGGTTGCTAGTAGTGTTGATTACTCCTTGTAGTTGATGCTAGTTGGTTTATTTGGTGGAAGATCATATGTTCAGATCCATTATGCATATTAATACCCCTCTGATTATGAACATGAATATTCTTTGTGAGTAGTTACGTTTGTTCCTGAGGACATGGGAGAAGTCTTGCTATTAGTAGTCAGGTGAATTTGGCATTCGTTCGATATTTTGATGAGATGTATGTTGTCTTTCCTCTAGTGGTGTTATGTGAATGTCGACTACATGACACTTCACCATTGTTTGGGCCTAGAGGAAGGCATTGGGAAGTAATAAGTAGATGATGGGTTGCTAGTGTGACAGAAGCTTAAACCCTAGTTTATGCGTTGCTTCATAAGGGGCTGATTTGGATCCATATGTTTCATGCTATGGTTAGGTTTACCTTAATACTTCTTTTGTAGTTGCGGATGCTTGCAATAGGGGTTAGTCATAAGTCGGATGCTTGTCCAAGTAAGGAAAGCACCCAAGCACCGATCCACCCACATATTAAATTATCAAAGTAACGAACACGAATCATATGAGCGTGATGAAAACTAGCTTGACGATAATTCCCATGTGTCCTCCGGAGCGCTTTCCTTCATATAAGAAATTGTCCAGGCTTGCCCTTTGCTACAAAAAGGATTGGACCATCTTGCTGCACTTTATTTATACTTGTTACTTATTACCTGTTACAAATTACTTTATCACAAAACTATCTGCTACCGATAATTTCAGTGCTTGCAGAGAATACCTTGCTGAAAACCGCTTATCATTTCCTTTTGCTCCTCGTTGGGTTAGACACTCTTACTTATCAAAAGGACTACGATAGACCCCCTATACCTGTGGGTCATCAATGGGTTGCTAGAGTGACGGAAGCTTAAACCCTAGTTTATAAGTTGCTTCGTAAGGGGCAGATTTGGATCCATATGTTTCATGCTATGGTAAGGTTTACCTTAATACTTCTTTTGTAGTTGCGGATGCTTAAAATAGGGGTTAATCATAAGTGGGATGCTTGTACAAGAAAGGACAACACCCAAGCACCGGTCCCACCACATACCAAATTATCAAAGTAACAAACGCGAATCATATGAACGTGATGAAAACTAGCTTGACGATAGTTCCCATGTGTCCTCGGGAGCATTTTCCATCATATAAGAGTTTGTCCAGGCTTGTCCTTTGCTACAAAAAGGACTGGGCCATCTTGCTGCACTTTATTTACACTTGTTACTTGTCACTCGTTACAAATTACCTTATCACAGAACTATCTGTTACCGATAATTTCAGTACTTGCAGAGAATACCTTGCTGAAAACCGCTTATCATTTCCATCTGCTCCTCGTTGGGTTTGACATTCTTACTTATCAAAAGGACTACGATAGGTCCCCTATACTTGTGGGTCATCATTCCTCAGGTAGTTACCCTATTTGGAGGAACTAAACAGTGTGTCGCGCCCATGCCGGAGCCTGAGGCTCGACGGCAAGGACTAGAGGCATGTCTTTCGCCGTGGGAGCGGTTGTCTCTACGGCAAGGTCTTGAGGCCCTTCCGGAGCCTGTTGCTCCCTGTCAAGCTTGGTGTCCCCGGCAACATACTTGCCAGCGGCTCCTGGGAGCTCGGCGGGAAAGTACTTGCCGGGGCCTGATTTCCTTCGCTTATTCTGTCATGCCGAAGGTTCAACGGATGGCTGAGTCAATTGGAGCACAAAGGTCCCTGGTTCCATAGGTAATTTGAGAGCAGCACGTTTCGATAGGTCGTCAACAATGATGTTCTCTGCTCGAGGAACATGATCTGCTTGTTGACCATCAAAACGCTCTTCTAACTTCCTCACTTCTATAATTTTTTATTCACTTGCTTCACCACGAGTTGCGAATCCCCACAAACGATTGATACGTCTCCAACGTATCTATAATTTTTGATTGTTCCATGCTATTATATTATTAATCTTGGATGTTTTATAATTATTTTATATCATTTGTTGGTACTAACCTATTGACATAGTGCCAAGTGCCAGTTGCTGTTTTCTGCATGTTTTTTACATTGCAGGAAATCAATATCAGACGGAGTCCAAATGCAACATAACTCGATGGAGATTTTTCATGGACCATAAGGAACGTAATGGGCCCTGGATGTGCCCGGGGGGTACCCCGAGGGGGGCACAACCCACCGGGGCGCGCCAGGAGGCCCAGGCACGCCCTGGTGGGTTGTGCCCACCTCGGGTGCCCCCCAGACCGCCTCTTTTCTCTAGAAATACCCCAATATTCTAGAAACCCTAGGGGAGTCGACGAAATATTCATCCAGCCACCACAGAGTCTAGAACCACCAGGTCCAATCTAGACACCATCTCGGATGGGGTTCACCACCTCCATTGGTGCCTCTCCGATGATGCGTGAGTAGTTCTTTGTATACCTTCGGGTCCGTAGTTAGTAGCTAGATGGCTTCCTCTCTCTCACTGAATTCTCAATACAATGGTCTCTTGGAGATCCATATGATGTAACTCTTTTGCGGTGTGTTTGTTGGGATCGATGAACTTTGAGTTTTTATATCCATGCAAGTTATTTGAGTTTCTTTGATCTCTTATATGCATGATTGCTTATAGCCTCGTATTTCTTCTCTGATATTTGGGTTTTGTTTGGCCAACTTGATCTATTTATCTTGCAATGGGAAGAGGTGCTTTGTAGTGGGTTTGATCTTACGGTGCTTGATCCTCGTGACAGAAAGGGAACTGACACATATGTATCGTTGCTACTAAGGATAAAACGATGGGGTCTATCTCTACATAAATAGATCTTGTCTACATCATCTCATCGTTCATATTGCATTACTCCGTTTTTCCATGAACTTAATACACTAGATGCATACTGGATAGCGGTCTATGTGTGGAGTAATAGTAGTAGATGCACGCAGGAGTCGGTCTACTAATGTTGGACGTGATGCCTATATAATGATCATTGTCTGGATATCGTCATGAGTATTTGAAGTTCTGTCAATTACCCAACAATAATTTGTTTACCCATCGTTTGCTATTTTTCTCGAGATAAGCCACTAGGGAAACCTACGGCATCCAGGTCTCTTTCTCATATATTTGTCTTTGCGATCTACTTTTCTCTTGCATTTATTTTCAGATCTATTAAACCAAAAATACAAAAATACGTTGTTGCATTTTATTTCTATTTATTTGATTTGGCGTTCGATCTATCAATCTACTACAATTTATCTCACGTCCGTTTGCCTATGTTGAGGTGCCGTACCTCAGAAGGGATTGACAACCCCTTCAACACGTCGGGTTGCGAGGATTTGTTATCTTTGTGCAGGGCTATTTATGTTGTGTTGCTTGATTCTCCTACTGGTTCGATAACCTTGGTTTCATATCTAAGGGAAATACCTACAGCCGGTGTGCTACATCATCCCTTCCTCTTTGGGAAATACCGACGTAGCTTCAAGCAACATCAATGATCAGCTTTCTGATCACAAGGTCTGCCGCGATCCTGAGACCGGCAAGCAGCCCCTCATACTCCGCAATGTTGTTCGTCGATCTCTCTCGGGGAAAATGAATTTGGACTACGTACTTGAGGTGGTCTCCATTGGGCTCAACAAGCAGCACGCCGACACCGGCGCCTTGCAGCGAGAAAGCCCCATCAAAGTACATAATCTAGTCGTGGCTTGAATTTCTTCGTCAGGCGTTGAGGTCCATTGTGTAATGAACTCCGCCAAAACCCTGCTCTAGATTGTCGAAGTGCTTTCAAACCTAAGACCAAAGCTTGATAGTTCCAATGCCCATTCCACAATCCTTCTGGTTGCATCTAGATTGTGCAAGATCCATTGCAACGGGAAGCGTGTGATGACAGTGATCTCATGTGCTTGAAAATAATGATGCATCAAGGCCATAAGGAGGCCGAAGAGCAACTTCTGCACACCAGAGTACCTTGACCTAGCCCCCTGCAAGAGGGAGTTGACAAAGTAAACTGGGTGCTGCATAATCTTCTTCCTCTGTACCACTTCATTTCCTTGTGAAGATCCTGCCTTGCCGGTGCCAGATTCTGCCCGGGCTCCTGTCATGCCGATGCCAGACTCTGCCAGGGGTCCTGCCTCGTCAACACCAGACCCTGCCGGGGGGAGTTCTGGCTCGTCATCCGACAGTCTTGCCACTGCTACTGCCTCTTCGTCAACTTCCCTCTACACCACTAGCGCAGCACTGACCACTTGATTCGTTGCCGCTACATATAGCAGCAACGGCTCTTGCGGTTTAGGTGCAACTAGTATTGACATGGAGGAAAGGTACCTCTTCAAATCCTGAAGTGCTGCCTCGGCCTCCGGGTTCCATTTCATGGGCCCTACCGTCTTCAAAATCTTGAAGAAGAGGAGGGCGCGCTCAGCAGATTTGGAGATGAACCTACTTAAAGCAGCAACGTAGCCAGCAAGCCAACGCACATCTTTGACCCGCCTTGGCGCTTCAATCTGCTCAATTGCCTTGATCTTGTCAGGGTTTGCTTCGATCCCGCGCTGAGACACAAAGAACCCAAGAAGTTTGCCGAATGGAACATCGAACACACACTTCTTAGGGTTGAGCTTGAGATTGATCTTGCGCAAATTGGCAAATGTTTCTTCCAAATCTTGCACAAGTGTTGCCCTGTCCTTGGTTTTGACCACTATGTCATCCATGTAAGCCTCCGTATTTCTATGGAGCTGGGGCTCAAAACCAATCTGAACTGCCCTTGCAAACGTCGAACCAGCACTTTTCAACCTGAAAGGCATTCGTATAAAACAATATGTACCATATGGGGTGATAAAGGCGGCTTTCTCTTTTTCTTCCTTTGTCATAAAGATTTGGTGTTATCCTGAATAGGTGCCAAGGAATGACAGTAGGTCGCACCCGGCAATGGAATCCATGATCTGGTCAATGCGTGGTAAAGAGAAAGGATCCTTTGGGCAGGCTTTATTGATATTTGTATAGTCAATACACATCCTCCATTTCCCATTTGCCTTGCGCACCACCACCGGGTTGGCCAACCATGTTGGGTGGAGCACTCCTTTGACCAAGCCTACCGTTTCCAACTTCCTAATCTCCTCGATGATGAACTTTTTCCGCTCCAAAGCTTGCTTCCTGACCTTCTGCTTGACGGGCCGCGCGTGAGGACAGACAACAAGGTGGTGCTCAATCACCTTCCTGGGAACGTCGGGGATGTCAGATCCTTGCGATGCAAACACTTCGACATTCGCCCGAAGGAAGGCGATGAGCGTGCTTTCCTATTTGCTATCGAGGGTGGATCTTATAGTAAAAGCTCCGCCCGTGCCGTCCTCCTTGACGGACACCCTCTTGGTTTCCGTTGGTGCAGCCTTGGATTTCTTGCTCTTGCCGGTGGAGCTCTCTGGCACAACCTCAATGGAAGCGCAACACCCCGAGGAGGCGCGCTTGCCGGAGTGGGTGCAAGAGGCTTGGCCGGGGCCAGAAGTCTTGCCGGTGACTGAGGCCTTGCCAGTCTTCTTCCCCTCGGGGGCTCCAGTGGCAGGAGCAAGTGCCTTGGCGTCAGGCGCCACCAGCGCCTCCCGGTAGAGCTGGTCGGCACAGATGAGCGCGTCCTTCTTGTCGCAGCCGAAAGTGATGATGCTCATTGGGCCGGGCATCTTCAGCGTGTTGTAGGCCTAGTGTGACACTGCCATAAACTTGGCCAGTGCTGGGCGGCCAAGGATTCTGTTATACGGCAACGGGATCTTGGCAACATAAAAAACGATCTTCTGTGTCCTGTAGTTCAGCTCGCCACCAAATGTGACTGGTAGTGTGATCTTACCCTTGGGTTGACTTCTCCCTGGGTTGATCCCTTGAAACGTGCCCGTATCTTCGAGATCTTCTTTGGGGATTTGCATCCTCTTAATCACTTGGGGAGAGATCAAATTCAGACCGGCCCCACCGTCCACTAACATTTTCGTCACCTTGAGGTTGCGAATTGTTGGCGAAACCAACAATGGCAAGCACCCGATCGCGGTTGTGCAATCAGGGTGATCCTCGCCGTCGAAAATGATAGGCGTGCTGGACCACTTCAACGGCTTCTGGGCATCGATCGATGGCTCTGCCACATAGATCTCGCGCGCCCACTGTTTAAGCTGGCGGTGTGAAGAATGCAACAAGGCGCCACCATCGATGCACATGGCTTTGGTGGCCTTCTGAAATTCTTGGTCAGTGGACTCGTCGTCCTCTTCATGGTCATCATCTCCCTCTTTCTTGTCGCGGCCTCGAGCACACCTCTCTTGTTTCTTCTCCTTATCGCGATGCCCCCCTCGGCCACCGCGCTTCTTGCCGGACCCCTCAGCACCATCTTGGCCCTTCTCCTTGTCGTCTCTTTCATACTCAGCTTTTTGCCTCTCCGCAAGCTGCTCGACTTGCCGGCAGTTTTGGAGGTCATGGCCCTTGGTGCGATGGATCTTGCAATATTGCTTGTCGGAGCCTTCCGGCTTGTCGGCGGCCGCCAAGTCCTGGCAGGCGGCACACTCGGCAACTTCCTTGCCGGGGCTGTCAACCTTGGCCTTCTTGGCGGTGCCGGGGTTGCCGGATTCCTCGATGGGAAGCACGGTCTTGCCCCTACGCTTCCTATTGCGCCGTCAGCCCTTGTTTGCTGGGGTGACGGCGTCTTCATTGCCAGAATCGCTTCTCGTGCCGGCATCTTCGTCGGGGTACTTCCTTCCTTCTGCAGCACGAGCACACCTGTCGGCCAGAACGTACAGTTCGGCAACATCCGTAACCTTGTTTATGGCCCGCTCTTCACGCATCTTGCGGTTGCGCCTGTTCTAATGGAAAACGCTGATGACAGCAGCAGGATAAACATCTGGGATGTTGTACCGCACACGGCTGAATCTCTATATGTACTTGCGTAAGGATTCACCATCATTCTAGGGGATGAGACGCAAATCACTTTCCTAGCCAGGAGCTTGAAGGCATTCGGGAAAGGCGCCAACAAACTCATGGCACAGGTTCGACCAAGAGGAGATGGAATCTACTGGCAGGTGCATCAACCACGACCTGACATTGGGTTTGAGCACCAACGGGAAGTAGTTGGCGAGTACCTTGCTGCCCCGAGCCCCGGCAGCTTGCATCGCAATGGTGTATACGCTTAGGAACTCGGACGGATGGGTCTTGCCTTCGTACTTCTCCAGGACCTCAGGTTTGAACGTGCGGGTAGTAGGCCACTGGAACTTCCGCAACTCACGGGTAAAAGCTGGACAACCTACCTCGTAAGGTAGGTCACCAGAATCCACCGGTGCAGGCCTGTATGCAGTGGGCCCTGCACGCCTATCAGACTGATGGTGTGATTCCCGTCGCCGCCGAATGGTAGTTCGAGCGTCTTCTTTAACCCGCTCCCAAAGAACTTGACGCTGGTTGCGGCGAGCTCGTGGGTCGAACAAAGCCGTGGATCCATCATCACGGGCGTCGACTCGCCGAGCTGGCGACCGCTCCTGTCATGGTGGAGGGGAGTGCACCATGGTTGCGGCGCCTCCGGCCCTTCCGCCATCGGCACGCGCCGGCTTGATGGACCGACGCCGCGAGGGGTCTGCCTCCTGGTGCTGATCTTTATTGGCACGGCCAATAAGGCTATGGATAACAGCCTTCCACTCTTCTTGCTTCTCCGCAGTAGGAGGGAAGTCGAGGAGTAGCTGTACTCGCGCTAATGCTTCCGCTGGCGTAGGTGGCAGCGACAAGCGCGAGGAATGGGAGGTGCTCGGAATTCTAACCATGTTAGAAGGAGCGCCATCACGGTTCCTTGGCCGTGAGCCTTCTTGACCAGCATCTTGGCGTCCATGTCGGCCCGCACATCTTGAGAATGATGCAGAGGGCTCTTCCCGCGGCGGTGCCCGGGATCACCAACGTCGCGGTGCTTCTCCTCACGCACGACCTTAGAAGACCACGACACCGGCACCGGTGGGGTGTCTTGGAGGTTGCCGCACCGCACGTAGGCAGCACGGCCCCGCCCCTGGACCCCTTGGTGTGCGACTCATCGTCTCGGGCATGAACGAAGCCGCTCGCCTGGCTTCGATTGCCAGAGTGTCATGGATGGTCGCAATCCGCACCTCCGCCACCATCCACGACTACCCCGTCGCTCGTCCGCGCTGGCATGGGCGGTTCAGCTCCAGAAGAACCGATCGCCGTGATCCCCTTCTTCATGGGAGCCATGGTGATCGAGGAAATGACGCGCTAACCGCTAGATGTGATTTGCCGAACTCTCTGCCCCTGCCTGGCGCGCCAAAGATGTCGGCGTGAACGACACCTATGGGATCACGTGGATCCCTTCTATGGTTCGACAGAGAAGAGGGGTAGAGAAAAGAGCGGATCTAATGGTCAACATGACAGATTTTTACCCAGGTTTGGGCTGTTGAGAAGCGTAAAACCATAGTCCTGCTTGATTGTGTATTCTGTGTTCTTGAGCTTCGGCTAGCTGCTCGCATGCAAGCTGGGCCAAGCGGTTCCAAAGTTTGAAACCTCCTCCAGTACGCCGTGGGCCTCCTTTTATATGTCCAAGGGGCTGACATAGTGGCACACAGGAGGTGTAAAGTAGCTACAGTATCTATGTTTATCGCCGGTGTCTTAGGACAAACGCCATAAATGTGCAGCTTACATGCCCTCTAGCTTAATTGGGGACGAGAGTAGAGCCCGCCCCGTCCGTTGCCACCCCGCCCCATCTTGACACGCGTCCACGCCAACGAGGCATGAAGTGCCAAGTTGGCTGGCCAACTGCTGCGCTGGAGAGGTGGCAAGTTCTTCACGAAGATCTGCATGCCACCACGCGGGTGCTTGCTAGGCAGGCAGGTCAGCCACTGTGCTGGAGCAGTGACGGGGTGGTAGAGTCTTACCGCGGTCCCGCCGATGCCCCTGGCAAGGGTCTTGCTAGGTATTGCACCTTCTGGCCTTCACAAAGATTTGCACGCCACTACGTGTGCGCCCCCTGGTCTTGGCCTTAACGTTGTCGATGGTGTCAGAGCTCTCAACCTCAAGGGTGCCTTTGTTAGTGATCTGCAAATCGTCCCGGCATGGATCTTGTCGGGGTCTTGCAAGCCGTCCCGGCAAGGATCCTGCCGGGGGTCCTGCTCGTCCTCCGTCTTCTAGTCTTTGGTTCACCTGCTTCTCTTCACCTTGTATCTCATTTTTATCCTTGATCGCCTTCTTCATGCCTCCCCGCGGGTGCGGCTACGACTGCCCGTGCACAAGTATGGGGTGATAAAGGGCCCAAAATTTAGTACACCGACACCTCCGATGATAAGGAAAATCTGCAGTTGGATGCTCAAGCAGAAGATATCATATGTGGCAATCTCTCAAAAGAAATTTTCCTTCGGTTTCATAGGCTCAACACTGCAAAGAAAATGTGGGATGCTCTTAACAGTGCTCATACTGAATTTATCGCTCGATCATATCCTGACACCAAAATGCTTCGGGCTATGTTCACTGGATTTAGAAGCCTGCGCAAGGAAAGCGTTATGGAACCCACTGATCGATTGACAAACATTGTTGAAAGGCTACATTAGCTAGGAGTAACTGATATCACTGACAGAGATGTAGTCAACAAGCTTCTGAGTGCACTTGTCGAATCCTTTGATCTTATTGTGTCTGAAATCAAACAAAGAACAGACTATGAAGAGCTTCACTATGTTGAGGTCATGACACTACTGTCGATCCACGAAGAAAAGATGGAGCTGGAAACGGCAAATCAAGAATCCTCTTTGGAAGGGAAGGAGAAATTCTCTCGCACTATGGCAGTTCTGAAGAAGAAGAATATGTCAAAAATCAACAGTCTATCACTCCAGAATTTGAAATGCTCACACAACGACTAAGTGATCTAAGAGACACAACCTTTATCTCGTTAATGATGAATAATTCCATGCACCAGAATCATCAAGAAGATGTTTGCCTCCAAAAGACATGAAGTTCTTCAAATGCAAACTCTACGGCCATGTCATTGCTGATTTGCCTGGTTGGGAAGGAAAACCTAGCAGCAAATGGAAATATCTTCACTATAGTGGTTTTACTCTAATGGATCGTCATACTAAGATCTCGTAGAAAATTACTACTTCATCTTCTTAGAAGAGACCAATCACTGACATAAAAACCAGAGCAATCATCGAATCAAATATGAAGAGTATGTCACAACTGAACAGAGCATGTACAGAGTTGACAGTAGAATCTGAAGATGAAGCCACGGATACTGAATCCGATGAAGAAGAATTATACAAAAGTATTGGGAGAAGTAATGCCTACATTGTTATTGAATCATCGAAGAAAGTCACCAAATCAGACATTGATGGTGATGATTGAAGTAATGATAACTCAAGCGATGATGAACCAATCGCCTTTTGTCTCATGGAAAATCCTCAAAGGATCAGGTATCTGCCAAACATCTAAGATCTATGAATGAATGCTCTCCTGAATACATAACTTATGCCAACCTGGTCAAAATTGCTAAATCTCAACATGATGAACTTGAAATGCTTGAAAGAAATCCTAGAAGAAGTGAAGGATTACTAGTAGAAGAGATGGAGAAGAATGAAAAGTTGGTTGAAGAGCAAGATGCTGTTTCATCAACTATTGATAATCTTTCAATTCGATATGACTCACTTGTAGTTGATTACGAGAGTTTACCAAATGAACTCCTTAGTAGGAATCAAGAACTTGTGTGGCCGAAAGAGTCTCATAACGAACTGTCTTTAGAAAAAGCTTCTCTCTTCGTCGAGCAATCTGTTCAAGTTCCTGATGGTTTTGTACCCCCATGCTTAACTTGTCTAGAATGCAGCAATGTAGATTCTCATGCTGAAACTTCCAATGTTGTGAAAGAGAATACCGCTACTACTAATGGTACCACTAACCCCTCCTCCGAGGATTTTGCTGCTCTTACTAAAGAAAATTGCAGGTTAAGAGGCTTACTTGAGACTGGAATGCTAAGGAGCCTGAAAGGGCATCAAACCTTCACAAAAATCCTTAGAAGGAAGGATTAGGTTTGAAAAGAAACTCAATGTGGATGGTTCGTAGTAGACTCCTGTCTGTGCAACAAACCCTACATATGTTGCCCCGACTATACACAGGCTTAAGAGCAAGGTTGCAACGACCAAGACCAAACCAAGCAGAAGAGATCAGCAGATCAAGAAGACCAACTCAAGCTAAAGGAGCAAGATACCACCAAGGAAAAACCTCTCTTGCCGGGAAGGCGAGCCTGGCGAGGTCGAGGCTGCCCCAAAGGCAAGTCTCAAGACTGTCCCGGCAGGCCTGCCGGGCACGATGAGGACAGACTGCCCTGCCAAGGCTCCACCGCTTCACCTCACAGCAACACAAGCCACCGATCAGTGCGGTGTCGAGCCCCCAAGTGACTAAGTGGCTATTATTTGGCATGTGGCAGCCAATTCCTAAGGAAATCACCACCAAATGACACCCTTCTAGAGATGTGTCACGCAGGCAGGCGAGAAGGTGGCCTAGTCTTGCCGGGCTGCGCTACGATGTGACACTAAGCGGCGCATTAAATGTGCCTTGTCTTGTCTGCAGAGTTAGGTAAGACAGCACGGTTTGCTATCTAATCAGTACATAATGACTGATTTGCCATTGTGGTGACCCCTTGATCTATAAAAGGAGGACCATGGCAACCATCGAAAGGATTCGGACCCTTGTAGACTCATACTTGCGTAGCTGCCTCGCCCCGAGGCAACCTTGCCGGGCTAGAGCGCTGCATCTCAACCACGGTCCTCCTATTAATACACGAAAGCAGGAGTAGGGTTTTACGGCTCATGACGGCCTGAACCTGGGTAAAAACTGCCCATGTGATCTCTGTCGTGCTGCTCTGCGCCCTCCGCTCTTTGTGCAATGTGCTCTTCCCCCCTGTCGAACCATAAGGGGTTCATGGCCCCATAGGTGGCCGTGTTTTCCCATGACATCTTTGGCGCACCAGGTAGGGGGAAGCATTTGCGCGAACCCCAGAGCATACGCAGCGCGTCATCTTCATCATTGTTTTCTTTGTCGACGGCTTCATCATCCATGTCACCCACGAAGAAGCCCGATGCTCACTAGTGCAAAACCGGGCTTTAGTCCCAGTTCGTAAGGACCTTTAGTGCTGGTTCTGCAACCGACACTAAAGGGTGGGGACTAAAGCCCTCCCCCCTTTAGTGCCGGTTCGTTAGGAACTAGGACCAAGGGCCCACCACGTGGCACGAGCCCGCGCCGGGGAGCTGGGGTCCTTTAGTCCCGGTTGGTTACACCAACTAGGACTAAAAGGTTTAGGGGTTTATGGGTTTATGGTTTATTTTTCCTTTTAATTTTGTGTTTTCCATTTAATTATTTTTCATTTCAAACATATTTTACGCTACTACATATTGTACACGTTATGCATATATATAAATAGAATTTCTCGTAGAACCGATCATATATATATATATATATGCGCACACGTTTGCATGTATAATTAAGCAGGCATGTGCATAAATCATCAACTACACTTATTAACATCTAGTAAGCAAAAACAGAATTTGTAGTACAAGACAGTGTCATTCACTCGAAGTTGTAAGGAAGTAGTATTTCTGGTTGGGTATTTATTCGCTTCGAGAACTCTAGCAAGCTTCTCTCTGTGTATGGTCGATCATACGTGATGATGTCTCTTGATTAATGGTATTTGGGTCAATGAACCCAATGCCATAGCGTCCAGCTCTTCTCATTTCATACATCTTCATTTTGCATAATACCACAGAAAAGAATATAGTGATGATAATTACAGGTAATGAACGAGCACTGCAGCTAGCTAGAGACTTAAATTACAAAAAGAAACCACTTACAAAAAATAACAACTGACGATGGATTTGTCGACTGCGTCTTGATTGAATAACCGAAACATTTCTTGAAACTCAACCCACAGATGTTTTGCATGGTAGTAATGCTCTTCCTTGAATTTCACCATCAGGGACTCTCGATTGGTAGCCTTTACTTCTCTCATGTAACATTGATGCAATTCATACATTCTCGTTGATAGAAGCGGGATCTTCTCAGGCTTGACCATAGGTTGGTTGCAGACATATTTCCATTGTAGTTCCTCCTCTGTAAACGTTTGGAAGTCCTCGATGCCTAGGAGTTGTTCTACAGTGACACCGGCTTCTTGAGCCTACCTTCTATGATCGTCGGTTATTACAAGCTGATCGGCGGTACTCACATGTGTTTGTACAATGAGCGGGGGGATCGATTGCAGTGCCTATTCTACCAGCTGGGGAAGATTTTTCCCGCTTTTATTAGTAGCTGCTTGGCTCGAGCTTGAGCTCGACTCTTTCTGTGCACGATATGACTTCTTGATAGAGCGCTCATAGTCTGAGTCCCTATGCTTCACAGCCGGTTGAGCATTATCAATAAAGTGTTTTACCACTTTCTCAGACACTTTCTCCCTTGGCGAGGGAGGGGGTCGGTGCAAAATGGTTCGCCACTTGGGCAGCTTTTTTCCTCTTCAGTCAAGTGGTAAGGAAGCTTTGGAAGAGGCTTGGGGCTTGGAACAAATTTGTATTTCTTGCCTCCTGTTGTACCGCTAGCCGCCGTAGCTGCGGCGCCTCTCTTCTGTTGTTGCTGAGGCGGCGGAGACCGTTAACGCGGTGCCTGACTTGGAGGAGGAGTCGGCTGATGCGGTGCCGGACTTGGAGGAGGAGGAGTGGGCTGACGCGGTAGCGGACTTGGAGGAGGAGGAGTCTACTGATATAGTGGCGGACTTGGAGGGCCGGGAGTCTGCTGACACGGTGGCGGACGTGGAGGAGGAGACGGCTGGCGCGGTGTCAGTGGCCTTGGAAAGACGATGCAATCCTTTCTCCATAGAATGATATGATGTATGGCCTATCCAAGTGTGCGCTCCTTGTCATCTCCAGGAATGTCAAGCTCTAGCCCCGAATATCTTGTCATCACTTCATCAACCCCGACACGAGCATAGCCAGCTGGAATCAGATTGCAATGGAAGGTTGCTTCAGGGGGATTTCTATAAGCATAGCCGTCCGCCACCTTCATGGATATGTTCTTCACTTTTATGTGTAGCTTACAAGTTGTCATAGCTATATTATCATCCGCAGGGTATCTATCCAGCAGTGCATCATCGCCCGGGGCAGAACCCACGCTGCTTCTCCGCATGGATGGGACGATGCTATCCAATGCTGGATCCGCTAGTTGCTGCCGCTGTTGAGACCCCCTTTCCTGGCTAAGTGAGTCGATCTACTTCTGCTGCTGCTTGAAAGAGAATTGTAACTCTGCGTGCTTTGATTCTACAATGTGAACGCGGCTTTCTTCCTGCTTCCTCTGCTCCTCCTCTAGCTTCCTCTTCTACTCCTCCTGTTGCTTCTTTCTCGCATGACTTATGTAGTCGGCGTTCTAGTTCGCAAACCCCTCCAACCACGTGTCAGGACCCCGATCCTAAGCCACATTGATCCAGCATGTAACACATCATATCACTTTGCGGCCTCACGCACGGTACTCCCACGGGTGCCACCTTACCTGGCCCGGGACCGTTTGCGCCTTTTGGCTCACGTATATGATAGTGTCGCTAGCATCCATATGACAGAGAACTCGGGCCGACATGGCTAGTCGTGAACCCAAGGCGGCACTAACCCATGAGGACAGGCATACATGAATCACATCGAGCATGTCGGTCAACAACGTATAAATTCGGGCTGTAGCGCTGGGCTAACAGGACTCCGGTAACCCGGGCTGTAGCAGGCTAGGCAGGACTCCGGATAACACCGCGTGACATTTCCCCGAAGGGACAGACACAGGAACGACGAGAATCACATGCCGGCCAGTCAAGTGTTCCGAGCAGTAGTGCTGGGCTAGCAGGACTCCGGTGAACCGGGCTGTAGCAGACTACTATGGCTCAAGGAGGCACCTAGACTACATTTCCTCATATGATAGGCTGCCAAGGATAAACAACTAGATAGTCGGATCCCACACATAGCAAGCATTTCAATCATACACACAATATGCTCGATATGTGTAAATACAACATGGCATCACAACATAACTCTACGACTCAAAGTATTTATTCATTAGGCTCCGAGGAGCGAGATATTACAAACATGGGTCTCATGACCCAACATTCAGAGCATACAAGTCAAAGCACATGCGGAAGCTTAACATGTCTGAGTACAGACATCTACAAATGAAAAAGGTTGTGAAGCCTGACTATCTACCAGATCCTGCCGAGGGCACAAGATCGTAGCTGAGGTAACAAGCTAAACGTCGAAGTCCACACGGAACTACTAGCAAGACTGACGTCTCTCTGCAAAAACATAAAATAGGCAAACATGAGTACAAATGTACCCAGCAAGACTTACATCAGAACTAGCTACATATGCATCAGTATCAAAGGGGGGTGGTGGAGTTTAACTGCAGCAAGCCAGCTTTGATTCGGTGGCTATCCTGAACTACGACTGCAAGTAACTCTTTTGAGGTGGCGCACACGAGTCCACATATTCACCATATCAATACAGCACTATGGATCCACTTCCGTCTCCCTACGAGAAGGCCATCCATAGCACTCACGCTTATCTTGCGCATTTTAGAGTATCCACTTCCACTTGTCTATGAACTGTTATAGGCAACCCAGAAGTCCATTACCGCGGACACGACTATTCGAATAGATGATGTTAACCCTGCAGGGGTGTACTTCTTCACACACGCTCTCACCACTTATCGCCGTTTACACGACATGTACTCGGCAACCTTCAAGCGGAAGCCCAGCGAGGGTGTCGGCCACAGCCTACCTAAACACTCAAGTCTCTAGTCTAGGTTTATCGCCTATTAAGGTTCCATCCACAGGGAGTCCGGCCGAGGTTTCCACATAATGCCCCGAACGATGTGTGCAGGGTTCCCCAGACACCAAACGGGCGCCAAGTACACCGTGCCACGTGCCTACCGCAACACAGCCCACCCCTATGGTCAGCACTGCGTGCGGCCCCCAGCATACTACAAACACAAGAAACTACTTGCAACTCCTGGACAGAGGACAAGGGTGATTAAGAAGCCGAGAGGGTCCATTGGTTTTCGGGCCCAATGCGTGATAGTAACTGTTTCATGGATCACAAACACAGAACTCAGTTCCTGAGGACGGCTTCAATGAGACAACCCACCATGTACTCCTACATGGCCTCTCACCGCTACCTTTACCAAATCGTGTTCACACACTTAGCTCACACAAAGTAGGACATATTCATCACCATTCCAATTCATTCCCGATGAATCAGACCCGACTCAACTCTAAGCAGTAGCAGGCATGACAAACAAGCATGAATGAATAGGCACATCAGGGCTCAAACAACTCCTACTCATGCTAGTGGGTTTCATCTATTTACTGTGGCAATGACAGGTCATGCAAAGGATAAAGAGGTTCAGCTACCGCAGCACGTAACAGTTAAATCGTTGTTGTTCTAATGCAGTAAAGAGAGCAGGAGCGAGAGAATGGGATGTATCAGAATGAACAAGGGGGTTTTGCTTGCCTGGCACTTCTGAAGATAATATAGTTCTTCATCGGTGTCATCGAACTCATCGTTGAAACCACGTCTATCGAGAGGGGGCAATACCAACAAACAAGGAAGAAACACAATCAATGCCATGCGACAATATGATGCATGAATGTGACATGGCAATATGCTGTTGATTGGCCTGATGCGACTAGCAACAAGTTAAATGGAATTGGTTTGAACACTAGGTTCAAATTCAAACTCCATATGCTTTCTTAAATGCCATTTAATTGAATTTCCCTAAACAGCAACTTTAAGTTGTTCCAACATGCATGAAAATGATACAGATGGATAGATTGCATTTTTCTGATCATTTTTCATATATAAATTGTTTCATTCTGAGCTACGGTTGAATTTCTATGATTTTTGGAAGTTTAGGCAATTTTCTGAATTTTCCTGATTCAGAATAAATCCAGAAAATGTAATATTGCGTCAGCACTGCGTCATTGTGATGTCAGCTGGTCAACTGGGCGGCTCCAGGTCAACCCGACCGGGAGGGCCCACTCGTCAGTAGTTAGTTAACTAACTAAGGTTAGTTAGTGTTAAACTAATGCTAATCCTAGTTTGGTTAGTGGCCTGGGGCCCACACGTCAGTGACCCAGGGGGTCAACTGGGCCTACCTGGGGTCAACAGTCAGCAGGTCAAACCTGCCGGCGTCGAGTCGCCGGCGAGGCCGAGACGGCGGAGCGCGTCGGAAATCGCCCACAGGCGACGGTTTTGGGCGTGGGAAGGCTCTACGAGGAGCTGCTGCTCGCACGCATCCAACGGTGGCAGGGGGAGGGCGCGAGGTGGCCGGAGTTGTGCATGGCGACGACCTCGGCGGTGGCCGGAGCTCGGGTGAGCTCGGGATCGAGGCCACAACATGCAGAAGGACGGGGTGTTGCGCTAGGGAGAAGCTACGCGAGGCGGCGGTCACATTAGGCACGCCGGGGTGACCATTTGGTCACCGGAGCTGCGTCGGCGACGAGCTCTGGCGGCGGCGGTTCTCGGTCGTCAGTGAAGTAGCAGCTACAGCATGCAAACGAGACAACAGAGGGGGTGTTTCGAGGGAGAGGCTCACGGTGGTTGCAGCGGTGCAGATGGCGAGCTCGGAGGAGGTCCGGGGCGGTCGGGGCGGTGAGGTGGATCTCCGGTGATCGAGGAGGAAGAAGGGGTCGGGGACGGTGCTCGGAGGCGTCCGGCGTCGCTTGAGTCGGTGGGGAGGACGAAGACGTCGTGGCGGAGCTCGTGGCATGTCGAGGGGCGAGGGGAAGGCGGTGGATGCGGCTACGGCGAGCGGCCGCGACGGGCTCCGCTCGGAAAGAGAGCAGAGAGGGGAGGGGAGAGAGCTGCGAGGAGGGGAGAGGTGGAGAGGGTCGAGGGGAGTGCGTGGCATTCACAGCCGCGTAGGGGAAGCGGCAGGAAGCAGGAGGTGGCGTGGCGCGTGGCTTCGCGCGCCGGGCACGCGCCCTGCGTCCGACTGGCGCAAGGTGGAAAACGACAGGGAGGCGCTGGTGGGATGGGCCGGCCGACTACAATGCTGGGCTGAGGTAAGTGGGCTGCAGGTAAGCGACAGGTAACACTCTGTCTCTATTTTAATTTTTGTTTCTATTTTCTATTTGCCTTTTGTTTTCTTTGATTTAGTAAAAATACTAAACCACATCTAAAAATCCTGAAATAAGTTGTGAAGACCTGTTGAATTATTTCCAACAACCCCCATTTAGTTTCAGAATTATTTGAGCATTTAAAATTGTTATAGCAATTAAATGCCCAAATTCAAATACATAATGATTTAATTCAAGAGTCCAAAATGGCCTAGAAATATGTGCATCATTTTTGGAAGAGGTTTTCACCTTTAACAAAAATAATGAACTTTTCTAAAGGGCACTCTGGGTTCATTGATAATATTTTTATTTTGATCCTAATTGCATTACATTTAGTGCTAGGGTTTGTCATCCCTATTTCCAATTTCAAACAAATATAGACATGATGCATGGATGCTTATGAAACTAATTGCAATCAAATTCTAGGGCTGTGACACCACGGAACAACGCCTTTGCCTCATGTTCTTTTCGGGTGTCCAGGATTCTTTAGGGCACGCGTAAGCTCGTCGTTCTCTCTGTTGGGCATGAACACCCTCGTTCGAGCCTCTTCTATTGTAACAAGTAAACTATCGGATCGGTGGCTCCTTTAAGACTTGCCCACTCCAAAACCTCGCCTGTCTTTGGGGTCCAACTCCCCCCATCGCATAGAACCAAGTCCCGCACCTGGGGGCCAACTCAATGTAACTGGAGTGACCCCTGCAGCCATCATCTCTTGCTCATCGAGATCCCACTTAGACCGGGCGACCTCGTAGCCACCTGGCCCCAGATTATGGTGCCACTGCTTTTTCGCGGCATTAATCTTGTTTTTTCTTGAGCATTCCTGAGCTGCTTCCGATTCCTTGAAGTTCATAAAAGCATCCCAGTGATCTCTTGCCTTCTCAAGTGTTCCCTTGAATTCTGGAGTCTACATTCCTGCTTTGATGTACGCGGCCCATATATTTTTCTTGTGGTTGTTGAATGCTATCGCCATCTTCTTAAGAGCACTGTTCTTGACTTTCTCCCGATCTGCATCTGTCGAATGATCTGGTAGGGTGAAATGTGACATGAGCGATTCCCAAAGCAGATCATTTGCTCTTTGGTCGACAAAAGTAACATCTCGATCTCCCTTTGCTGGCTTTTTCCATTCTTGAACGGAGATTGGGATTTGGTCCCTGACAATAAGTCCACATTGACGAATGAACTTCTTCGCATTCTTCTTAGGTTCTCCATTAGGTTTGATGGCATCGATGTTGTACTTTACGATAGCCTGCAACTTTTTGGCCGGGCCTCGAACTGCCCTGCTGCTTGTAGAAGGTTTGCTTGATCCGGAGGGCTAAGAGAAGAAAGATCGATTTCTTAATATATATACAAATCAATTAAAACATGTGACAATCACTAGATGCCTTATATAAATATACCTCGTCGGCCTTTGTTATTTGAAGAACAACATTTCCTTCGTCATTATTGTTCTGGACTTCATCTATTCGTTCGTATTCATCAAATATAACTCCCTCACCAGTATTGTTCAGATATTGCGAGCCATCATCTTCTTCATTCTCATCTGGCCTCGGAGAGCGTATGATGTCGAACATAGTCTCTTCACCTTCTCTGTCGGTATTGTCCATAGCTTTCATTTAACTAATCCAAAAGAAATATAAAACAATTTAGTATTCAAATTAGAATGCATGCAATCAATGAGGAAAACTGAATCATAGTAGATAATATCCATCTCAAGTAATCCAGATAATTAATATGCATCATCGAATATAATCTCGAATACATCGTCTCGAATATTATCGAATAATATAATCTCGAATACATCGCCTCTAATATTATTGAATATAATCTTGAGTATTATCACTAATACATCTCGAATATGATCATATATATAACATCACTAGCTAATACAGATCGAATATTTCGAAGAACCTAGTTAACTCACGGTTCCTGAGGCGCGGGCGGTGGACATCCAAAGTGTCGGGGGTTGGATGCGACATATGCCAAAGGATGGCTTATCATGGTGGGGGCGAGGAGAACGTCGCCGGTGCCTGGAAGCGGGATGAGGCGTAGACATGAACGCCGGCGAATCTTACCCAGCTTCGGGGCTCTCCCAGGAGATAACACCCCTACTACTGCTCTGCGGGGTCTCCGCATGATCACTATGGCAATGTGTATACAAAGTTGCTCCTTGAGCTGTTTCCTTGAGGTAGGAGAGGGCAAGGCTAGCTCTCTCCCTCTCGTGTCTCTGGTCTAGTGTATAAAGAATCGAACCCTTTTCATGGGTGCTCCGGCGGGTTTATATAGGCCTACCCCCCGGGGGTACAATGGTAACCTGGCTGGGCGCGGGTCCCAGCCGTCTGTCTCTCAGGCCACCGTCTTCTCCGCCGACTTCTGGGGTCCATCGCATGCGGGCCCCGCCGACTGACTCGACCACTGTAGCCGTGCTTCTGGTAACGTTGGCTTGGTCGTGGGGTCGTGGCAACAGTGCCGCCGCCTGACGGGCGATCACTGTTGCTACTCCCCATCTCATCTTGTTAATGGCGTGCGGACCCGTGGGAGGAGCCGGCCGACTCTCGGAGGCCGACTCCCACGGGGTCCGTCTTGTGGCGCTCTCGTCGTCTTCTGCCCCCCCCCCCCCCGCTGACTAGCGGGACCCGCCGCCTCTAGGACGTACAAGCAGGCCGACGTGGGCACAGGGTTCCGCCCCCTGGGGCTGATGTCAAAGCTGGCAAGGCAACAGTGCCGCACCGGAGGCGATCTCCGTTAGTACGGCGCACTGTGGCCATGCCTGCCCTCGGTAAGGGGCGGGGGTGGCCCGTACTGAGGCCACGCCCTGTCCCGTCCCTCCTCCCGAAGGCATGAGGTGGTGAAGTCGCGGGCCGACTCCCCGTAGTCGGCTTCTCTGGAAGTCGCCAGCTGGGAGTCGGCTCATGTCGTAGTCATCTCTGGGATTCGTCCGTGAGTGGGCAGTCGGTGGCGCTGCAACAGACTCCCAGAGGTGGCCCTCCGTCTTGGGATTCTTGAGGGGCGAAGCCTGCCCCAATGTCTTGAAAGGTTCTGGGTCCCGGGTTAGCCTACCCGTGGCACATTACTCCGACAGTAGTCCCCGAAGCTGGTGAGGCGCCGAGGGAGATACGTCGAGGGGCCTCAACAGTTTCTTCCCTCCAACGGTTGGGTCTAGGCCTTGCTCGTCGTCTTCCCTCAAGCCGACTATCAGGAGACGATCTACTTCAGGCCGTCTCCGTCAAGACGACTATCGGGAAGCCGGACCAGTCGAAGGTCGTCTTGCTCCTTTAAGAGTTCGAAAGTCGCGGAGGGGTTCGGACGGCGTGCTTGAGATGCCGCACCGTCGCCGCCCGCTGCGGACCCGCCGGACGGCGCCACGTGGCTAGGCCAGTCTGCCAGCCCACGCACACAACGGGCAGGCCCGCAGGAGGGGCCCGCCATTACCGCGCCTCGGCCTTTGAACGGATCTGTTGTGGCCATGCGGGCGGTTAGGATTCCAGCGCAGTAACTGCGCACAGTAACTCGTGTGGAAAGTCGTGGGGGTCGTGGGGGCGCGGGCGCAGTTAATCCCACAATATCCCCTCGGCTTCTCAGCCCGCAGGCCTATAAGTAGGCGGGGGGAGCGAGGCGGCGAAGCACGCGTGCTCGCTCTTCCCCGCTTCCCTTTGCTTCTTCCTCTTTCTTCTTCCTCCAGCCGTCGCCGCGCTGAACCACGTCCTGCTTGCAGCGATGAGCTCATCTTCCGCCGCTGCGCCCGCCGCCGTGCGCTCCGGCGTGTGGGACGGGTCTGAGATCGACGACGACATCATTGATTTCTTCCGCAGGACGCGTCGCCTCCCCGGCGTGAACCTCGTGCAGGCCCGTGCCCCGCCGGCGAAGGAGGTGACGCCGGCGCCGGAGGAGGGCGAGCTGCTCGTGTTCCGCTCGCACCTCATGCGCAGCCTGGGGCTGCCGGCGAGCTGGTTCTTCCGCTCGTTTTTGGAGTTCCATGGCCTCCAGCCGCACCACCTCACCCCGAACACCGTGGTGCTACTGTCGGCCTTCACCACTCTATGCGAGGGTTTCCTCGGCGTTCTCCCCACCATCAAGCTGTGTGGAGAATTCTTTCAGTCCAAGCTCAGCACGCACGTCGCCGACGTGCCAGCCCAGTGCGGCACCTTGATCGCATTGCGGAGAACGGTGGCCGACAACCCATTCCCTACCATTCAGCTAATCAAGTCGGTGAAGATGTGGCAGCGCTCTTACTTCTACGTGAAGAACGTCGCCCTAGAAGGCGACTCGGTCAATCTGCCGGCTTACGAAGCCAGCGCGCCGGCTGGGAGGCAACCCAGCTGGTCCTACCGTGCCAAGACATTGACTCCGGCTGGTGCCGCCGCCTTTGCGCGACTCCGAGTGCTGACGCAGTCGGCGGGTTTGACTGGGGCCAACTTGCTGGCCGCCTTTGTGGTGCGCCGAGTCCTCCCGCTCCAAAGTCGGCCTCATCTGATCTGTCAGATGAGCGGCCACCGGGACCCCAGTCGAATGTGCACCAAGGACATGCCCCACACGGAGGTGGCGGACACGGCGAATTTCATCACGAACTGTGGCCTCTCGGAGGATTGGCAGTTCGGCATGGAGCCGTACTCACGGGCCAACCCCCCGCCGGTTGTAAGTTATCTTTCTTCTTCTTCTTTCCCTTTGCAGCCGAATCCGACTCCTGATCTTATCTTTCGAATCAGAATCCTCTCGTCCAGCCCTCGGCTGGCGCCGCGGGGCCACCCCGCCAGTTCGCCCCCGACTGAGCGGAGAGTGACGTCGACGACCCCGACCTGGGGTCGGCGGCGATGGAGGCCGACACCAACGGAGGCGGCGGAGGAGAGCAAGGCGGCCTCAGGCCCTCGGCCACCTTTGCCGACTGGCCCGCCGGCGAAGACGGGGAAGTCGCCCCGCACCACCAGTCAAGAGCCGGCCATCACGGCGCGAGCTCGTCCGCCGCCTTGGGTGGTCTAGGCGGCGCGAGGAAGCGCCGAGCCGGGCCGAGTTCCACTGGCGGCCGGGAGAAGAAGTTCAAGGGGGCGGCCGCCGCGACCAAACGGGAAGAGGCGGTCGCGAGGGCCCATCGCATCCGTAAGGAAGTGAAGAAGCCGCCGCTATCCTCTGGGTAAGTGCTTCTATCTTTTGTCTTGTTTTATCTTCTAGTGGATTTTGTCCATATCTTTTACACGCTTTCCTTGTTCCAGAGCTCCTCTCTCCCTCGGGAGGGTCACCACTGCCTCCATCAGAGGGTCGGCAGAGTTGTCCGCCACCACTTGGCGCATTGACCCCGCCGCCGATCTCCGGGAGGCGACGGAGCGGAATGCGCAGGAGAAGCGCGACGAGGATGAAGACGCCCGCCGAGAGAAGGCGGAGGCCGAGAAGGCGGCCGCCTCTGCCCAGAAGAAACTGGATGACGCCGAAGCCACCTTCGCGGCAAGGCGGCAAGCAGAGGAAGCCGCGCGCCACCAGTCGGCACTGCTCGTCATCCCGCTGAACTCAGCGTCGCCGCCTCCGGATTTCTCGGAGCAGACTGGGGAAGTCGGCGGGGAGCATCCCATTATGAAGAGGGAGGGCGGCGAGGCCCCCGGGCCAGACACGGTTGTGCCGCCACCACCGCCTCCGCCGCCATCGGGAAGCGCACGAGGTGAACAGCCGGCGGACCCTCCTGTGCCGCCGACTACAGACGTAGCCATGGCGAATCTACTCCTCCAAGTCGCCTCGCCAACGCGCCGCCGTCTGGAGAAGGCGACTTCAGCGCCACGCCCCCTGGAGACCGGCGCAGCCAGCTCGGCCATCCCAGACGTCGAGGCGACGAGCGCTACGCCCATCGGGTGGGTGCGAGGAGGCGGCACAGGCCCGCTGAACCAGGCGCTCCTGGACGTCCAGGCGAAGCTGCGAGCCGAAGGCGACGCCATCCAGAGCTGCAGCAAGGCGCATCTGGCATCGCGAGCGGCCATTCAGATATGGTTTCCTCTGACTTTGCTTTTTCTTGCTCTTCTCTGTGGGGGCGCGCCAGCGCACCCACTGGGTGTAGTCCCCGAGTTCCAGGCCGGCTGCTGAGCAGGCGGGTCGGAACTCTATTGGCGAGTTCCAACTACTTATTCTTGTTTTGAAATGCTTATCTCAGGATTACCACAACCTCCAGGTCACCTTCTTCAACCGCAACATTGAAGAGCTAGGCAAGCGGACTGCCGACTTGTCGAAGAGCCGGAGTGAGTTTCCTTCTTCGCGGGGGCGCGCTGGCGCACCCGCGGGCTGTAGTCCCAGAGATTCGGGCCGACTGCTGCGCAGTCGGGCCGGATCTTCCTGGCGACCTTCTTTGCTGATGACTTGCGTCTTTTTTATTCTTCCTTTAGAGGCCAACGCCGTTCTTCAGCAGCAGCTGGGCGAAGCCAACACCGCCTTGCGCGCCAAGGAGGTGGAATGCAGCAAGCTTGTCACGGAGCGCGACTTGTTGTCTGCGTAGTTGGTGGAGCAGAAGGAGCTGCTCAAGAAGGCGCAGGAGGAGGAGGAGAAGAAAGAGACTGAACTCCTGGCCGAGTTCGAGACCGAGCGCTCCTCCTGGACCGACAAGGAGGTGATGCTGACCTTCGGCTTCCACGAGATTGAGGATATCGTTTATGGTGAGTTTTTCTTTTACTCTCTTTCTTTGAGAAGCCGACTGTGGGTTGGGCCGACTCTAACTTTTCTGACTTGACTTCTTTTTCGTCTCGGCAGACTTCTTCCCGGGCCACACGCAAGCTGCCACTCAGGCCATCGAGGTCGATCGCGAGGCGTGGAGGGCATCTGGCGAGGAGGTTGCCGCCAATGCCCCCCGGACCCTTGACGAGCAGTTTCTGAGCATCGAGGCTCGCCTGCGGCCGGCTCACCGGATTCTGCGCCGGCTTCAACGTGTCGGCGCCCAGGCGATTGCTACCTTGTGGCCAGCCATGCTGATTCTGCGCACCCCCAGTCGAACTGCCGACTGGCTGGAGGTCGCAGCAGGCTGTCTGGAGGCTTGGAAAGGCTCCTCGGCACGGGCTGGAGCGCGTCAGGCCTTGGAGTTTGTCAAGGCGTGGTATCCAGACCTGGACCTGGACCAGTTGGCCATGCTCTGGGCCGAAGCCCAGCCGGAGCTGGCAGCCGTGGAGGACGCCCTTGTCAAGCGCACCGCGGCGATCGCCGAGTACGCCGATACCAACATCTTCATTCCTGAGCCAGCTGACAATGGTGAAGAGGCACGACCGGAGTGGTTTGGGATGAACCCGAACTACGACAAGGACTCGGCGGAGGTGATCGGCTCCAGTGCCGAGGAGGGAGGCGAGGCGGAGGTTGGAGGCGAGATAGAGGCGCGAGAAGACGGAGCCGGCGATCAGCCTCAACTCGACCGCGCCTCCAGCAACGAGCCACGCCCAACCGAGCCGACTGCCGCTGGAGGCGGTCAAGCCGAGACTGCTCAGCCGGTCGCCCCAATGTCCGACACCGCCATCTCCTCCGAGCCTCCAAATCCATCTGCTGCTTCGTAGGATGCCGCCTTGTCTCTGTTTTAGTAGTTTCTCGAAGAACTTTATTAATTCGCACAATTCCACCCATGGGGTGTATTTTGAACTTCCGTTCGAGGATTCGGCCATGGGCCTATGTTATGTAAATATTTATCTGGGTTCTATCATTTCTTGCTTATTGCTCTTTTGGCTTTTTCCTTTGCCGCCTTCCCTTAGATGTCGTCTTTGCCTGTCGGACAGCCGCTCTGCGTACTGCCGCTGGATCAAATACTTGGCTACTTTGGGAAGGCAAGTACTTAGCCATTCTAGAGTTTTCTTAGCAAGTCGAATAGAAAACGGCAAGCCGACTACTCAAGAGTCGGTTTTGCGAGGAACGACTCATAAGCCGTCTTAAGCTATGTTTATGCTTTGAATCCTTAGCCATTTTTCATGTGGGCGCCCCTTCTTCCTTACTCCTGCCCACCAGACAGTCGCTCTGCGATCTGCGGCTTCTGACAGGAGACGGCTTAGGCGCCACACACTATTTCTCCGACTGCAGGAAGCGTTTTCATAGCGCAAGACGGCGAGTCCCCGGGCCGACTAGTCGATCCCGGTGCCAAGCGGCATAACGAAGAGTAGAATACTCGAAGGCATAATACTTATCATACATACGACAAAAAAGGGCAGTCCCCGAGCTCGTCTCGGGGGCCCCGAAGTCTTGGTACTTCAATACAAAAGGGTAGCGTGGTACATACTGCATCAACTGTAAAATCTTCGGAGAAGATTTGTGTCCCATGGTCGTTCCGTCTCTTTGCCGGAGTCGTCCCTCTTGCGTGCTCGGGGCTTCTGAGCGTCGATCAGGTAGTAGGAGTCGTTGCCTAGCACTTTGCTGATGATGAAGGGGCCTTCCCAAGGCGCCGACAACTTGTGCTGGCCGGTTGTTCGCTGGATCAGTCGGAGCACAAGGTCGCCCTCTTGGAAGGATCTCGGCCGGACCTTCCTGTTGTAGTATCGGCGCAGGCTGTGCTGGTAGATGCTGGACCGGCTGAGTGCCAACAGCCGGCCCTCTTCCAGCAGATCGACACCATCTTGTCGTGCTTCTTCTGCTTCCTCCTTAGTGTACATCGTGACTCGCGGGGAGTCGAACTCTATATCCGTTGGGATGATGGCTTCAGCACCGTAGACGAGGAAGAAGGGCGTGAAGCCGGTTGACTTGTTCGGAGTCATGCGCAGACTCCAAAGGATGGCTGGCAACTCGTCAAGCCAACAGCCGGCCGAACGCTCTAGCGGTTCGATCAGCTGAGGCTTGATGCCGGACAGGATGAGGCCATTCGCCCGCTCCACCTGGCCGTTTAACTGCGGATGGGCAACGGACGCTAAGTCCAGTCGGATGCCCTGCGTCGCGCAGAAACGGGCCAAAGCGCCCTTGGCAAAGTTGGTGCCGTTGTCGGTGATGATGTTGTGCGGTATGCCGTAATGAATTGTGATGTCGGAGATGAAAGTCACGGCAGTCGGACCATTCAACTTCTTGATGGGTTTCACTTCTATCCACTTGGTGAACTTGTCCACTGCGACAAGTAGGTGAGTTAGGCCGCCTCGCGCCGTCTTGAATGGTCCCACCATATCCAGGCCGCAAACTGCAAAGGGCCAGGCGATTGGGATGGTCTTGAGCGCAGAAGCCGGCTGATGTGGCTTGGAGCAGATGTGACGCCCGGATAATTAGGCTATAGTAATCCCACGTTAATGATGCCACGTCACTTCATTTACTGTTGCTAATCTCGCGTTGGTTAAAAAACCGATTCGAATTCAAAATCGAAATCAAGGAAACAATAAAAGTTCTCAAATATTAAAACTAAAATGTTCGGAATGAACCAATTAATTCATAGGATATAATGGTGGAGAAAACACATTTATTATAAAAGGTTTAAAAGCACTTACGTAATTAAAACAGCAGGTAAACAATTAAATAAATGCCTTTCTATTTATAAAATATTAGAATATCTTATTTAGTTGCCTGAAATTAACGGGTCAGTAGCATAATTATTATTGCTAATTTGGGACTTGCTTTTAGGTTTTATAAAATTATAATCAATCAAAATGAAATAAAAATAGAAAACAAAAGTAGAAAGAAACGAAACTAACAATATAAAAAGCAAAGCAACCCCTCCCCCCTCACTGGGCCAACCGTGGCCCAGCTGGCCAGCCCCACTGGGCGAAAGCCCAACCAGCTACGCCCCAATCCACTCCTTTATTCCCCCACCCCGGCCAAACCCTAACCGAGAAGCCCCCCACTCGCTCCCACTCCCTCTGTGCCTCCCTCCCCGATCCAGATCGAGATCGGGGCGTTCAAGCCCGGCGCCACTGGACCTCCCCGTGGCCGATCCCCGCCAACTTCAGAGCCACCTCGTCGGCGCTGCCTCCCCGTCGAACTGCGTCGTCCTCATCACCTCCTCGCCGGACACCGTGGACGTGCGCCGCCCCGCCGCGGCACCAATGCCTCGAGCTCGCCGTCGCCCCCGTCCTCCTCGAGCCCACTGCTAATTCCCTACCGGCCCTGTGAGCCTCCCCCTTCCTCCTTTCTCCGCCGTGTCGCGCGCACGCTCCTCCGTGGTCGCGCCCTATTCCCCCGGCTCCGTCATGCCCCCTGCTTGTGCTAGTACCGCTCGGCGGCAAGCCGCGCCACCGCCGCCATGCTCGACCCGCGCCTGGGCCAGCCACACCGGCCCTCGCCCCGCACCCATTCCCTGCACGCAGCTCGAGGTCGAGCCTAGCGCGCATCTGCACGCGCCCTGGCGCGTGTGCCCGTGCTATTGCCCCGCTCGATGCCGCCAGCCAGCCCACTCACTGCACCCATGCGCCCGCGCCCGTCACCCTTCGCCCGCGCTGCCCTGTGCCGCCGTTCATCGCCTTGCCCTGGGCGTCCGCCGTCGCCGGCCACCGCGAGCCCAATCCCCCTCGCCGTGCACTCCTCCCTGTGGCGTCCTATCGGGCGCCAGTAGCGCCCGTAACTGCACCGCCCGGTGCCCGCTAAGGCCATACGGGCCTATGTCAAACGGCCCCCCCCAAAACGATTTTTTTTTAAAAGAAGTATATATAAAAAGAAAAATGATAAATAAAGATAAAACTGATTTAATAAAATTAATTATTAATTAATTAATTATCTAATGAATAATGAATTAATTAAGTTAATTAATCCGGTTTAATTAATTTAATTAACTAGTTAGGTTAATTAAATAGTAATTAAATTAACTAATCTCTAATTAACCTAAACAGTGTATGACAGGTGGGTCCCACTGGACCCACTGGTCAGGTTGACCAAGTCAACTCTGCTGACTGCTTATGTCAGCATGACATCATGCTGATGTCATTAATCTATTTTTCGAATTAATTTAAATAATTAATTAAATTCCAGAAATTAATAAAATCTTTAGAAAATCATATCTTTTAATCTGTAACTCGGATTAAAATATTTTCAACATGAAAGTTGCTCACAACGACGAGATGAATCCGGATACACAACCCGTTCGTCCGCCACACCCCCTAACATATCAAACTCGCAACTTTCCCCCTCCGGCTCCTCTGCCCGAAAACACGAAACACCGGGGATACTTTCCCGGATGTTTCTCCCCTTCACCGGTATCACCTCTTACCGTGTTAGGACACCCCTAGCACCGATACTTGTCATGTCATGCATCGCTATGCATCTGTTTGCTTAAATATTTATTGTTTCTCCCCCCTCTTCTCTCGCTAGACACCGAGACCGACGTTGCTGCTGCCCAGTACGACTACGGAGTTGACGATCCCTCTCTCTTACCAGAGCAACCAGGCAAGCCCCCCCCTTGATCACTAGATATCGCCTACTCTTCTCTATACTGCTTGCATTAGAGTAGTGTAGCATGTTTCTGCTTTCCGTTATTCCTATCCTGATGCATAGCCTGTCCTTGTTACTACTGTTGGTACCTTTACCTGCAATCCTACCTGCTTAGTATAGGATGCTAGTTTCCATCAGTGGCCCTACATTCTTGTCCGTCTGCTGTGCTACTATCGGGCCGTGATCACTCGGGAGTTGATCACGGGTATATATTACTTTATACATGATACATGTGGTAACTAAAGTCGGGTCGGCTCGAGGAGCACCCGCGAGTGATTCACGGATTGGGGGCTGAAAGGACCTTTGTCCCAACGGCCCTCTTTGTGGATCTTTGTGGCGGAGCGGCAGGGCAGGTTGAGGCTACCTGGGTGAGAGGTTGGCCTGGCCCTGTTGACGTTCGCGGATACTTAAGAAACTTAACGAGATCTGGGTATTTGATCTGAGTCTGGCCATTTGATCTATACGCACTAACCAACTACGCGGGAAAGATATGGGCACTCAACATTGTGGTATCAGCCGAAGCCTTCGTGACGTTAGCGACTGAGTGGCGCACGCCGCATTGGATCGTAAGCTCACACTTGTATTAAGGGGGCTAGATCTTCTTCCGGCCGCGTTCGCAACGTGCAGGTGTGCTATGGGCGATGGGCCCAGACCCCTGTGCGCTTAGGATTAGACCGGCGTGCTGACCCCTCTGTTGTGCCTAGGAGGGGCTGCGACGTGTTGATCTTCCGAGGTCGGGCATGACACAGGAAAGTGTGTCCGGCCAAATGGGATCAAGCGTGTTGGGTTATGTGGTGCACCCCTGCAGGGAAGTTAATCTATTCGAATAGCCCTGTCCCTCGGTAAAAGGACGACCCGGAGTTGTACCTTGACCTTACGACAACTAGAACCGAATACTTAATAAAACACACCCTTCCAAGTGCCAGATACAACCCGGTGGTCACTCTCTAACAGGGCATCGAGGAGGGGATCGCCGGGTAGGATTATACTATGCGATGCTACTTGGAGGACTTCATTCTACTCTCTTCTATAT
Organism: Aegilops umbellulata; assembly: GCA_032464435.1. Lineage (NCBI taxonomy): Eukaryota > Viridiplantae > Streptophyta > Magnoliopsida > Poales > Poaceae > Aegilops > Aegilops umbellulata. The sequence goes on along the minus strand of CP136054.1, from coordinate 333,602,239 downwards.
GCTGCAAGACGGAGGCTGCCAGAAGCGTAGTCTTCGACAGGATTAGATATCCCCCTCTCACTCTGGCATTCTGCAGTTCAGTGCACTGATATGGCCCCTTACACATATATCCATGCATATGTAGTGTAGCTCCTTGCTTGCGAGTACTTTGGATGAGTACTCACGGTTGCCTTGTTTCCCCTTTTCCCCATCTCTCTACCCGATTGCTGCAATCAGACAATGGACCCCAGGATCCAGACGCCACCATCGACGACGACTCCTACTACACTGGATGTGCCTACTACTACGTGCAGCCCGCTGACGACGACAAGCAGTAGTTAGGAGGATCCCATGCAGGAGGCCTGCGCCTCATTCGATCTGTGTCCCAGTTTGTGCTAGCCTTCTTAAGGCAAACTTGTTTAACTTATGTCTGTACTCAGATATTGTTGCTTCCGCTGACTCATCTATGATCGAGCACTTGTATTCGAGCCCTCGAGGCCCCTGGCTTGTATTATGATGCTTGTATGACTTATTTTATTTGTAGAGTTGTGTTGTGATATTTTCCCGTGAGTCCCTGATCTCGATCGTACACATTTGCGTGCAGATTAGTGTACGATTGAATCGGGGGCGTCACAAGTTGGTATCAGAGCCGACTGCCTGTAGGAATCCCCCTTCCACATTCCTTGGCCAAAGTTGAGTCTAGACATTGCAAAAACTTTTACTAACACGGCTGTGTGTCTTACGGGCACACGTCGCCATTTGGGTGGTATTAGGATCTTTTACTCCTCGTCTATACTCTAGGACTCTGATCTCTCTCCTATTCGGGTTAAATGAATTTTGCTAAATCTAAAATTAGGATCTCGTTATCACTTTCACCCGGAGAGCCCCTTATTATTGATGATCGTCTGCTGCACGTGAAGGCCCTGAAGATACTCTCCTCTGTTAACCTGAGAACTTGTGATCATTGCATTTGCAATTCCCCTTCCACCGTCAACCCTTATGGATAACTACATGCAGTTCTTTTCTTACATTCATCCCCAGTTGGTCTTGTTATTACAAGATACCCCGAACTTCTCTCTATTGCTTCGAGAAAACTTTATGCTTACTGCCTTGTAGTTCCTTGTCGCTTGAATAGACCTACAAATTAATCCTCACACTTACCGAGGATTTGTTTCTCCCCAGTTGTTCATGTGTTCACAAAAGTCTTCGAAATGCTATTCAATCTTCCGAAAATCCTGAGCATCCTATTGCTCTTTAAATTCTTGCTTGCTTGCAATATGGTTAATCCCATAAGTCTCGTAATCATATTGGCATCCCTTGTCATTATCATTTTGAGTCCAATGATTCAAAATATTGCGAATGCTCGCATTCCTTAGTCGAATCTTAGAATTTTTTCCTTCGGCTCAGACGCCATTTTCAAAACGAGCTGGATCTCGACCAATCAAATTGCCGTCGATTTTACCCCTAAGGCTTTTCATCTTATCCACCCCTAATCAAAGCATTCATTCTGCTCCTTCGATTTGGTAACCATAATTCCCTTGCATTTGAGCCTTGAATTAGTTAGTTGTTTTGATAATCCGATTGCCTTGCTTGCTTTCTTCTTCTGGTTGAGTACCGATGCTCACGTCAGATCCCTTGTGCACCACCAGAAACTTTACTGGATTTTATCCGACGACGTCCTTCATATTCAATAACTTTGTGAGTCTTTTCTCGGATACATGATGCCTTTGGTAAATTGTATCCTCTGCTTTGTCAACCATGCTCTGCTTTCGAGCTTGTGTTATTTACTCCTGAAGTTTGTGGTGTATGTTCCTAAGAGGCCCCGATGGGTTGGACATATGCCTCTTCTAATCTGTGTGAACCCGGAAACTACTACGGGTCATGCTCTTCTGGTATTTTGCCAGAAAAGATTTCAACACTACAACTTCTTCAAAAGTGAGAAGTGAACGAAAGGTTATGCATTGGAGAAGTGGGAGTCGACCTTGAACTTTGTGTTCATGCCCATAGACACGATGTAGATCTTATCATGAAAGCTCCTCTTAAATTAATTATTCCTTTGGTATAAGTTCATCTTATATCTAGGATCTGGCCTTTTTCAATCGTGGTTTCGACCATGTTCTCCTTTAAATACCATTTCTCGTGCAAGTTTAAGCACTTGTCTTCTGTAGAGCAATACCCCAGTCCAACCTCTACTTTGATCTGTCTTCGAGTATTACCCACTGGTATCTCGAGATTATCTTGGAACTGCATAACTTCCTATGAGTTCTTCATCAAGTACTACATTCTCACTGATTACAATTTTTCATGGGCTCTAAGTTATTAAACACTCAAAGACACCGATAACTGAACCGAGACCGCACTACGGTTCAACAACTCTTAGTAATCTTCTTTAAGTACGAGTTTGTACCCGATCACGCCATTCCTAGCCTGTTTGGCTATATCATCGTCTTGATGATTTTAACTGTGCTACCTGGTCCTTATTCCCGGAGCACCACTTTCGACGATGAGCTAAGCCTACGTTGATTTTCCTCGTCATATCATTTCTCCTTGAACAGCAAGCTCGATTTCGAGTTTGTGTCGTACTAGTGGTTCAAATAACCTTTCACTTCATCATTCGTTTGACTTGATGTCATCACCGATCGATTACATCTTCTTGAAATCTCTTGACAAATGTGTCGTGATCATCATCAACCTTATGAGCTCTTCCAGGATATCAATTGAGTTCATGATGAGAAATACCATCCTTGCCCTTGATGATTTGTATTATCATCGACCACTTTATTGCCTTCCCACCAACACAAGCTTGTTCGTATTTGGTGTTATACCTTGAGTTCCTTGCTATCCAGTAATTGTTCTTCTTTAACTTGGAACATTAACATCTCTTATGTCCTCAATGTTGTGAGAATTTCACCACCTCTTAAGAATTCTTGGTATGGTGATACTTCTCACCATCACCATTCTTTCTTGGGTCCTCGTGTTGATTCCAACTGGGGTACCAACAAGTGAGCGGTGTTGTTTGGATTCTGCCCTTCTAGCAACCCCATTGCTTTGAAGTTAATGGTCGGCCGTTCATTCTTAGACCATTGATTATCGAATCGCCATTCTAACATTTATCGTGCAACCCATCCCATATTTGGGGTGCACCTGTCAACCAATGTTTAATTGTGGATGTTCTCCTCGAACCTACATCATTATATCTTTTGATCCGACAATTGTTATCTCCTTGTTCACATAATTGTGGAAATCCATCTTGTTGGAAATCTTGAGGAATAGTCGCTGAGTCCATCAGCCACCTCCTCATCCTATCCTTGGTTTAATGATGAACTCTTGTTTCGGAACTCGCTTCCATAGATCATTTGCGAGAATCACATAATGTCCTCTCGTCAAATTGTCTTGAACCTTTTCTTCTTAGGCATCCTGAGTCTGAGGTATCATGAACCCAACCAGATCTGAAACTCGGTCAGATATGATGGTTCGAATATTTTCCAAGAGTCATAACATTGGTCCTTATATGAACCGATAAGGTGATGTCATGCCTAGCACACCTGGCCGGAGGACCTGCTGTTATGGTTTCACCATTCTTCCATGAGGAAATTGTAAGACTTATTCTATAAGTTGTTCCTGATGGATCCTTTGTGTATCCATAGCCTGATCTATACCTGATGACCATGTCAAGGCTATCTCGAAGCATGTATGTGGTACTCCGAATTTCAACAAGAACATTTGAAGCCAATGCTAAATGTTTCTTGCTAAATTATCCAAACACCGTTGTATGGGTAGTGTCATGAAATTTCTCTCCCCTTACCTAAAGGGTGTTCTACATTATATCCTGTCATGGATATCATGCTCTGCCTGTCCTTGGGAAGGATATACCCCTGAAATATGTGTTTAAACACATTTTCCTTTCCATTGTTCTATTTAATCTGGAAATCACATTTTCCTTTCCATGGTTTTGTTTGACCTTTCTTGGGGATTATATGATCTAAGCAGAAATAATTCCCAACATATGCAAACACCTCGATATACAACTGTGTCAGAGAGACCCTGTTACTATTGTTGATGACATTCCGGTAGCCACCGATGGACGACAACTTTGCCTATTGGTCCGCCTCGTTCAACGAGCAGGAAAATGGTTCTCTTCGTCCCTCGCCCTTGGTACCGACGTGGCAGACATAATTGATAGGCTATCCTCTGACATGCCTTGTTATCATGACTGTGCAAAATATCACCGCCCTTTTCTACTTTTAACCCATACGTGGGCCCATAACCCACAGTTCCCAGGATCGAAACCTGACTGTCCTGTATACCCCTATCTTCGAAGTTACTCCTCACGATTGGCTTCTTATGAAGATCACCAGCCACCTTACTAGAGATGATCTAATCAGGTATCAGACGCGATACTTATTTTCATTGCTCTGGACCCCTTTCACACTTTGGTTCAGGCATCGAACAATTGCCTACCCGCTCGTCTCATGGTACTTACTTACTTTGCTCTCGATATTGTCTTAAGTTTCAATTAGAGAGTTACTTCCGCCACCTTTCTCGATATTATCGACCAGATAGTCGACCTTGCAGAGGTCTGTTCTCCCGGAATGCCCACCCTTTATACTTCCGTAAGTAGGATGGAGCTCCTGAGAAAGGATGCCGACATCATCATGATGACCTAAAGCAGAGAAATGAAGACATCAATGTATTGGACCGGCCTCTTCGAGAAGAGCAAGCCAGGATGAGGAGACCCGCTAGATTCGTTACCAAACCTTCCCCCCTTTCACTACCTCTTAAATCTCAAGACGAGATTTCTTGTAGTGGAGGAGAATTGTGACGCCCGAATAATTAGGCTATAGTAATCCCACGTTAATGATGCCACTTCACTTCGATTACGGTTGCTAATCTCGCGTTAGTTCAAAAACCGATTCGAATTCAAAATCAAAATCAAGCAAACAATAAAAATTCTCAAATATTAAAACTAAAATGTTCGGAATGAACCAATTAATTCATAGGATATTATGGTGGAGAAAACACATTTATTATAAAAGGTTTAAAAGCACTTACATAATTAAAGCAGCAGGTAAAACAATTAAATAAATGCCTTTCTATTTATAAAATATTAGAATATCTTATTTAGTTACCTGAAATTAATGGGTCAGTAGCATAATTGTTATTGCTAATTTGGGACTTGCTTTTAGGTTTTATAAAAATGTACTGAATCAAAATGAAATAAAAATAGAAAATAAAAGTAGAAAGAAAATGAAACTAACAAAATAAAAAGCAAAGCAACCCCTCCCCCCTCACTGGGCCAACCGTGGCCCGGCTGGCTAGCCCCACTGGGCGAAAGCCCAACCAGCTGCGCCCCAATCCACTCCTTTATTCGCCCACCCCGGTCAAACCCTAACCGAGAAGTCCCCCACTCGCTCCCACTCCCTCTCTGCCTCCCTCCCCGATCAAGATCGGGATCGGGGCGTTCGAGCCCGGCGCCACTGGACCTCCCCGTGGCCGATCCCCGCCAACTGTAGAGCCACCTCGTCGGCACTGCCTCCCCGTCGAACTGTGTCGTCCTCATCCCCCTCCTCGCCGGACACCGTGGACGCGCGCCGCCCCACTGCGGCACCAACGCCTCGAGCTCGCCGTCGCCCCCGTCCTCCTTGAGCCCACTGCCAATTCCCTACCAGCCCCGTGAGCCTCCCCTTCCTCCTTTCTCCGTCGTGTCGCGTGCACGCTCCGCCGTGGTCGTGCCCTCTTCCCCCGGCTCCGTAGTGCCCCCCGCTTGTGCTAGTCCCGCTCGGCGGCAAGCCGCGCCGCCGCCGCCATGCTCGACCCGCGCCTAGGCCAGCCACATCGGCCCTCGCCCCGCACCCATTCCCTGCACGCCGCTCGAGGTCGCGCCTAGCGTGCATCCGCACGCGCCCTGGCGCGTGAGCCCGTGCTGTTGCCCCGCTCGATGCCGCCAGCCACCCCACTCACTGCACCCATGCGCCCGCGCCCGTCACCCTTCGCCCGCGCTGCCCTGTGCCGTCGTTCATCGCCTCGCCGTGGACGTCCGCCGTCACCGGCCACCGCGAGTCCAATCCCCCTCGCCATGGGCTCCTCCCTATGGCGTCCTATCGGGCGCCAGCAGCGCTCGTAACTGCACCGCCCGGTGCCCCCTAAGGCCATACGGGCCTATGTCAAACGCCCCCCCCCCCCAAAAAAAGATTTTTTTATAGAAGTATATATAAAAAGAAAAATAATAAATAAAGATAAAACTGATTTAATAAAATTAATTATTAATTAATTAATTATCTAATGAATTAATTAAGTTAATTAATCCGGTTTAATTAATTTAATTAACTAGTTAGGTTAATTAAATAGTAATTAAATTAACTAATCTCTAATTAACCTAAACAGTGTATGACAGGTGGGTCCCACTGGACCCACTGGTCAGGTTGACCAAGTCAACTCTGTTGACTGCTGATGTCAGCATGACATCATGCTGATGTCATTAATCTGTTTTTCGAATTAATTTAAATAAGTAATTAAATTCCAGAAATTAATAAAATCTTTAGAAAATCATATCTTTTAATCTGTAACTCGGATTAAAATATTTTCAACATGAAAGTTGCTCAGAACGACGAGATGAGTCCAGATACGCAGCCCGTTCGTCCGCCACACCCCCCTAACATATCAAACTCGCAACTTTCCCCCTAACGTCTTATGGGATGGGCGCGTCCAGGTCTTGTAGCGCCGCATTGAGCGGGTCATGGGCCCCGTCGTCGGAGTGTTCACCATGGCCGATGCCGAGCACCTCTGTGACAGTGCTTCCGCCGCTCTCCGCACGAGGGAGCGGCTCGTCGTAGACTACCACGTTGGTAGGGAACGCGTCGAGCGACGCGGTGTCGGAATCGACCAGCATCAGGTCGATGGAGCCTACAGACTCCAGGTCAGCGGCAGACTCACCGGCAATGTGGAGTCCATCGAGGAGGCCCGCGAGAGGGCTCTCGGGGCCGTCGGTGCCTGCGTCGGACGCAGGCTCGTCGGAGAGGCGAACCTCGTCGACAAGTTCGGCGAGGTAGCTGACCGCGTCGGCGATCTCAGCGCCGCGCAGCGCATCGGCGCAAACTCCCTCTGGAGTGTCGGGCTGGCTGCACTCGCCAGGGAGGAAAAGGGTTCCCGTCCAGAACAGGTCTCCGGACGACGGTGCAGCTCGCCCCACGGTGGGTTCCAAATGTCGGGGGTTGGATGCGACATATGCCAAAGGATGGCTTATCATGGTGGGGGCGAGTACAACGTTGCCGGTGCCTGGAAGCGGGATGAGGCGTAGACATGAACGCCGGCGAATCTTACCCAGCTTCGAGGCTCTCCCAGGAGATAACACCCCTACTGCTGCTCTGCGGGGTCTCCGCATGATCACTATGGCAATGTGTATACAAAGTTGCTCCTTGAGCTGTTTCCTGGAGGTAGGAGAGGGCAAGGCTAGCTCTCCCCCTCTTGTGTCTCTGGTCTAGTGTCTAAAGAATCGAACCCTTTGCATGGGTGCTCTAGGGGGTTTATATAGGCCTACCCCCCGGGGGTACAATGGTAATTCGGCTGGGCGCGGGTCCCAGCCGTCTGTCTCTTAGGCCGCCGTCTTCTCCGCCGACTTCTGGGGTCCACCGCCTGCGGGCCCCGCCGACTGACTCGACCACTGTAGCCGTGCTTTTGGTGACGTTGTCTTGGTCGTGGGGTCGTGGCAACAGTGCCGCCGCCTGACGGGCGATCACTGTTACCACTCCCCATCTCATCTGGTTAATGGCGTGCGGGGCCTGTGGGAGGAGCCGGCCGACTCTCGGAGGCCGATTCCCACGGGGTCCGTCTTGTGGCGCTCTCGCCGTCTTCTGCCCCCCCCCCCCCCCCGCTGACTAGCGGGACCCGCCGCCTCTAGGCCGTACAGGCAGGCCGACGTGGGCACAGGGTTCCGCCCCCTGGGGCTGATGTCAGAGCTTGCATGGCAACAGTGTCGCGCCGGACGGCGATCTCCGTTAGTACAGCGCACTGTGGCCATGCCTGCCTTCGGTAAGGGGCGGGTGTGGCCCGTACTGAGGCCACGCCCCATCCCGTCCCTCCTCACGAAGGCATGAGGTGGTGAAGTCGCGGGCCGACTCCCCGTAGTCGGCTTATCTGGAAGTCGCCAGCTGGGAGTCGGCTCATGTCGTAGTCGTCTCTAGGATTCGTCCGTGAGTGGGCAGTCGGCGGCGCTGCAGCCGACTCCCAGAGGCGGCCCTCCGTCTTGGGATTCTTTAGGGGCGAAGCCTGCCCTGATGTCTTGAAAGGTTCTGGGTCCCGGGTTAGCCTACCCGTGGCCCATTACTCCGACACAAAGAGAAGGGACGATCATAGGATCATAGCTTGGGTGAGATTCCTGAAGAACCTTCTAGGTATTGGAGAACCTGACGTCCAACACATCCATGTAGCGACGGGCGTGCTTGTCCTCCTCCCTAACACGGCGACGTACCACCACCGGCGGCGCCGGTTGCCTCCGCACCGAAAGTGGACCACGCGAACACCACCAAAGGAGCTCTGGGTCGACGACGCGACCCGTGGCAGGGTTCCTCTTCGAGCTACGCGCCCCTGAAGGTAGCTCCTCCCAGTGCCAGCCTAGAGGAGCCCAGTCCCAGACATGGCGCCTCTAAAGCAGGACGTCATCGCGAACGAGTCGACGATGATGATGCGGGCTGGGCATCGTTGATGTCGAGAACAAATTCTTATGAAAAAAAATCCTATATATGCAGTGTCATTTTATTAGGAATTTTGAGCAAAATATCCTCTTCTCAATTATAATGTCCAATTCCTAGGTTATTACTACACTAATAATATTCCTCTCTCAAAAAATTCTGAAACATTTCCCACTTATAGTCCTTCTAACAAATATATATATGGTCAAACTTTTTCATATGCAACTTATTTATATGCAAAATTTTCTATACTATGATATACAAAATTATATAAAATTAAAAAATAGAAAAAGAAACACTAATTAAGCATACTTCTATACATCCATTAAAAACAGAAAAACAACATTATATAAAAAATTATTTACTAATTAAACACTAATTATATTCGTCTAACATGCATTCCTACATACTTATATACTAGTGAAAAAAACAATCATCTAAACCATCTAAACTAACTAATTTCTATACATACATATATGCTAATATACTAATTAATTCCTCAAATGTCAAAATTTCCTCAACTTTTTTTATACATACATATATACTAATATACCAACATGTATATTGAATTTTTTCTATAGACACATATATACTAAATAATCATCTAAAACAACTAAAACATCAAACATTCATGCATACAATATATAACAAAAACTAGTGAAAAAATCGCCGGAGGGGGCGGCCGCGCGAGTTCACAGACGACGGACGGTGGGGTCGAGGTGTGACAGGGGCGCGGACGGACGGACGACGATGTCGAGGGGCAGGGGCACAGACGGACGGCGACGGCAAGGTGCAGGGGCGCGGTGACCACGACATCGAGGTGCGGCCGAGGCCGGAGGGGCGGCGACATCGAGGTGCAGTAGGGGCGCGAATGGACGGACGACTATGTCGAGGGGCAGGGGCGCATGGATGGAAGGCGATGGTGAGCTCCGGCAGCCTGGCGGCATGATGTCGTCAAGAAGAATGGATGATTTGGGGAAAAATTCGTAAAGGTGAAATTTGGCAGGTAGCACGGCGGGATGCCAAGCTTTTAGTCGCGGTTGGTGGCTCCAACCGCGACTAAAGACCTCCCTTTAGTCGCGGTTGGAGCCACCAACTGGGACTAAAGGTGGTGTGCTATCAGGCGAGGGGCGCGATGAATGTTTAGTCCCACCTCGCTAGTTGAGAGGTGGTCGCACCAGTTTATAAGCCCCGCTGCGGCTACCGTGTCGAGCTCCTCTCTAAGCAGGCCTTGGTGGGCTTTTTGAACCTGTGATGCCCTGTGGGGCCTACTGGGTCGTACGAGCCTGCATCCTGGCCCACCTAGTGGTTGGGTTTCTAGTCGTATGCAGGCCGTGGCGGCCAGTAGGTAGGCTTTTTTTAATTTCCAGTTTTTTTAGTTTTCTACTTTATTGATTTTCTTTTGTTTCTGAGTTTTTTTATTTATCTAGAGTTTTTGAGTGAATATTTTTGCTTTAGGTGACAAAAATTATAAACTTTATGTTAGTGCCAGTAGTTATCAAATTTCGATAGTATAGATTTGAATTATTTAAAATTTGTCTGAATCACTAGTTTGTGAATAACTTTACTTTAAAAATAGATTTTCCAGTGATTCTTTTTTCTGCTGTTTAATACTAGTGTGTTTTATCATTATATTCAATTTGATAATTCTTAGGTTATTTAGAAAAATGAAATGCCTTTTTAACAGATGAGTTTTCGTGCAAAACCCTGATACTTTGAAAGAGATTGTCCATTTTGTACACGAAGTGCATCCAGTTTTTGAGTGATTCTTTTTTCTGCTATTTAATGTTACCGTGTTTTATCATTATGTTCAATTTGGTAATTCTTAGGTTATTTAAAAATGAAATTCCTTTGTAAAGATGAGTTTTCGTCCGAAACCCTGATACTTCGAAAGAGATTGTCCATTTTGTACACGAAGTGCATCCAGGTTTTCGCCGTAACCCCGGAAACTACTCCTCACAGCCTGCCAGACCATCACCTCCAGCCAGGTCCACATACCCCGCGAACGAGGCTGGTGCTCCCGCCGTACAGGAGGTGCCGCTAGTCCTCGTTGTAGAGCCCAGGCTCCAACTTGGGAAGGCACATTGTCCACTTTCTCCAAACCGGAGAACTTCCCGGCGACCAAGATGAAGCTGAGAAAGTAGCCCAGTGGGCCAGTATGTATCACTTTGTCGATGACACTCTGTGCAGAAGGAGGCCCAACTGTGTGAAATTTAAGTGTGTCTGCCAGGAAGAAGGAAAGGAACTACTGGCTGAGATTCACAGAGGAATGTGCGGCTCTCACATTGGATCAAGGGCATTAGTTGGGAAAGCATTTTGGCAAGGATTATATTGGACCACAGCCCTCCAAGATTCGGTCGAGTTAGTCACCACATGTGAAGCCTACCATTTGCATTCCAGGAAAACACACCTGCCTGCCCAAGCTCTTCAAACAAACCCTCTATCATGGTCATTTTCGGTCTGGGGCTCGATATCCTCGGACCCTTCCCCCGAGCAATAGGGGGCTTTGAATTCTTGTTCCTTGCCATCGACAAGTTTACAAAGTGGTCGAAAGAGACTGCCGTGAGGAAGGTGACTGCTCAGTCAGCTATCAAGTTCTTGAAAGAATTGGTGTGTCATTTTGGAGTTCCGGCAAGGATCATCACTGACAACAACATCTAGTTCACGAGCCGCGCCTTCATGCAATATGTTCATGCCCTCGGATGTAAGATCTCATTCGCCTTTGTGGCACACCCCTAGAGCAATGGACAAGCTGAGAGGGCGAACGCTGAAGTGCCGCATGGACTCAAGATGAGAACTTTTGATACGCTGCAGAAGCACGGCAGGCTGCAGAAGATGCCGATAGTTCTCTGGTCCCTCAGAACACCAAACCAAGCTATGAGGCAGACTCCCTTCTCCCTGGTCTACGGGGCAGAAGCAATTATCCCGATGAAACTCATTTACGAATTGCCTCGAGTTCTTGCCTACGATGAAGTAGCGCAAGATCAGCACCGGCGTGACGACGCTGTGCTACTCGGGGAGAACCATCTCCGGGCTGCTGCGTGTGCTGCATGCTACCAACAAGCCCTGCATTGCTATCATAGCCGCAGGGTTCATGCCCGGTGTTTTGAGGAAGGTGACCTTGCCCTTAGGCGCATCTAGTCTGCCAAGGGTACACACAAATTGTCACCGAATTAGGAAGGCCCTTACCGGGTAGTACGAGTCACCAGACCTGGCGCAGTCCATCTGGAGACCGGAGGTGGCACTCAGTTGCAAAACTCATGGAATATTGAGCATCTCTGCAAGTTCTACCCGTAAGGCGCGGCGGAGGGATCCTGGACTAAGGGGTCCTCGGGCGTCCGGCCTATTAGCCATGTGCCGGACTGATGGGCTGTGAAGATACAAAGACGGAAGACTCCACCCGTGTTCGGATGGGACTCTCCTTGGCGTGGAAGGCAAGCTCGGTGATCGAATATGAAGATTCCTTTCTCTGTAAACCAACCTTATGTAACCCTAGATCCCTCCGGTGTCTATATAAAGCGGAGGGCTAGGTCTGTAGAGGCCAATATTCATAGCCACAGTCATATAGGATATACTTCTAGGGGTTTAGCCATTACGATCTCATGGTAGATCAACTCTTGTAATACTCATATTCATCAAGATCAATCAAGAAGGAAGTAGGGTATTACCTCCATAGAGAGGGCCCGAACCTGGGTAAACTTTTTGTCCCCTGTCTCCTGTTTCCATCGACCTTAGACGCATAGTTCGGGACCCCCTACCCGAGATCCGCCGGTTTTGACACCGACATTGGTGCTTTCATTGAGAGTTCCGCTGTGAAGTCGAAGATAGGACCGATGGCTCGCCTGGTTCTCAAGGACACATCACCTCTGGAGGAGCACTGGCCCCAGGCCAAACCCTCCGACTGGGCGGCTTTACCATGACCGCTCGTTCGGTCGTTAAGCTGACGATGACCTCTCAGGTCATCAAAAATTCCCTTCGTATTGATTCCGAGCACTCCAAGCAGATGGATCCGGTGGAGCTTTCGTCTTCAAATGAGATCCTAGATCGCATTGCCGCCCTGGGGGTCGCTATAGACTACGATCGAATTGGGCTTAAACCCGATCAGAGAGAAATCAAAACTCCACCGATCACCCACCAGATAGCGGTAGTCGAGGAGTGAGACAACAACTCTTCATCTATACTAAGGACGGACTATATTCAGATCTCCAACCTTCAAGATCCGGACAATCACCTGCGAAGAGATACATCCTATCCTCCGAACATAAAATCGGACGACGGACCTAAGAAATTAGTTGATATCCTGGAGCCCGAACTGTTAAGTTCGGAGGATCTCCAGACTCTGGATCCAAAATTGGGTCAGGGTTCGGATTTAAATCCACCCACCCACCCAGATATAAGAGCACTCATGAGCATACAACAGCAGTCTCAGGAAACCGTCCACCACTTCTGGGCCAGATTCCTCCTTGCCAAAGACAAGACTAAAGATTGACGTGACGAAGATGCAATCTCAGCGTTCCGCAACAATTGCACGAACGAAGGAATCCTCAACGCCATCAACAGCCGTCGCATATTACACTTTGATGAATTGGCGACTATCGTACAGAATTACTGCGCAATGGAAAGCGCCTAGAAAACTCAGGCGACCCATTGGGAATCATCGGTCCCCACTCAACCTCTCGTTCAGGAGAAAAGGGCGCACCCTCGTGCCATGCCCGGTCCAATAGCAAAGAAATATAAGCCCATTACGGGGCGCGGAACCGTTCTGGAAGGATGGATCGATGGGCCATGCAAAATACACACAACACTGGATAACATACCGACCCACAGCCTTAGAGCATGTTGGATACTCCGGCAAGTGGCCAAGAGCGGATAGGATATCCTCACCAAGAATACCCCAGAACAACACCCCCCAGAAGACGACGACCTCAAAGTATTGACGGTCTTCGAGACATTTGCTTCAAATAATAGGCGCAAAAGGACACTCCGCGAACTCGCCGAAGTCTGCCAAATCACAGTAATAAATCCTTGGAACGACACGGCTATAACTTTTAATGTCGGTGACGAACCCAAATATAGGACAGTCCGAGCACCAGCCGCCTTGGTCCTCAGTCCAATCGTGGGCGGCTTTCGGCTCGCCAATGTTCTCATGGACGGCAGCAGCGGACTAAAGCTCATCTATGAGGATACACTCCACAAAATGGAAATAGACAGGAGCCGCATCGAGCAAAGCAGCACAACCTTCCGAGGAATCATTTCCATTCGGGATGCGCGGAGTGTGCGAAAAGTCACACGTGACGTGGTATTCGGCACGCTGGAGAATTATCGGTCCGAAGATATAACCTTCCAAGTGGCCCCTTTCAACACTGGATATCACACTCTCTTGGGGCGAGAGGCATTTACACGCTTCCAAGCTATACCTCATTACGGGTACATGAAGCTTAAGATGCCTGGGCCTAACGATATAATCACTCCCGTGAGTGATCCGGACATAGCACTCCGCGCCGAAAACAAAACCACATCCCTGGCCCTTGAGGCACTATCCGAAGCCCTCGCAGCCAAAGATTTAACCGCACTGCACTCCACGGTGGACAAGGATGATGTAATCCTAGCCAAACGGCCCAAATCCACCTCATTCAAATCGGCAGAAGAAATAGTCAAATTCCAAGTCCATCCAATGGACCCCAAGAAGACAGCATCTATTGGAGCACAACTAGACCCAACGGTTGACGCCGCGCTAAGACAGTTCGTGCGCGAGATCTGGGACATATTCGCCTGGCACCCTTCTGATATGCCAGGAATCCCACGCAAGTTGGTTGAACACAGCCTCAATATATTGAAGGGATATAAACCGGTCAAACAAACACTGCGGCGTTTTTCCGAACCCAAACGTCAAGCTATGGGGGAGGAGCTAGCCAAGCTAATCAAGGTCGGATTCATTAGAGAAATAAAACACCCGAACTGGCTGGCAAACCTGGTGATGGTGCCAAAGAAGGACAAATCCTAGCGCTTGTACGTCGATTTCAAAGACCTCAATAAGGCTTGCCCCAAGGATCCCTTCCCCCTCCACCACATCAACCAGATCATCGATGCTACCGCAGGACATGACTCACTGTGCTTCCTTGATACATATTCCGGATACAATCAAATTAAAATGAAGGAGTCCGATCAAGCTGCAACAACATTCATTACTCCATATGGGCCATTCTGCTTCAACACCATGCCCTTCGGGCTAAAAAACGCTGGCGCCACCTACCAATGCATGATCCAAACTTGCCTGGAGAAACAGACCAGCAAGACAGTGGAAGCATATGTGGACGACGTCGTCATCAAAACTAGACACGTCGGAACACTCATAGACGATTTACGTCTCACATTCGACAACCTCCATGCATATGACATTAAGCTCAATCCGGAAAAGTGTGTTTTCGGCGTCCCCGCTGGAAACTGCCGGGCTTCATCATTTCCAATAGAGGAATTGAAGCAAATCCAGCCAAAATTCGAGCTTTGTCACAATTGGCTATGCCAACAGACCTTAAACAGGTCCAAAAACTCGCCGGTTGCGTGGCAGCTTTAAGCCGCTTTATCTCCAGATTGGGAGAAAAGGCATTGCCACTCTATTGCCTTCTACGATGCACCGAGCACTTCGACTGGACGGATGCGGCAACGGCCGGACTGGAAGAAATAAAAACCCTTCTGGTGAGCAACCCAATCCTGGCCGTGCCGAACGTCGGCGAACCCATGTTATTATACATATCGGCAACACACCAGGTGGTGAGCGCCATGCTCGTCGTTGAACGAGAACAGGACGGACACAAATTCCCGCTTCAGAAGCCAGTATATTACATATCCACTGTCCTCACACCATGCAAATCCCGGTACCCTCATTATCAAAAGATAGCATACGCGGTCTTCATGGCATCCCGGAAGCTACGACAATACTTCCAGGAGTGTTAGATCACGGTGGCTTCCGAAGTACCACTCAATGACATAATAAACAACTGCGATGCTACGGGCCCAATTGCGAAATGGGCCATTGAGCTCCTTCCATTCGACATAACATACAAACCATGTCGAGCCATTAAATCCCAAGTACTGGCTGACTTTGTTTCCGAATGGACAGAGGCTGAACTCCCTAAAGAGTACGACACATATTCCAATTGGGTTATGTATTTTGATGGTTCCAAAATGCTGGCAGGACTAGGAGCGGGCGTCGTTTTAACGTCCCCCACTGGAGACATCGTCCAGTACATACTCAAAATATTATACACAGACTCTAATAACATAGCCGAATATGAGGCCTTATTGCATGGCCTTCAGATGGCTGTCTCCATGGGCATACAATGCCTGGAAGTGCGCGGGGACTCAAACCTCGCAATATCTCAAAAAATGGAGACTTCGATGCCAAAGATCCGAAGATGGCGGCTTATCATAATGCCGTCCTAAAAATGTTGGCTCGGTCCGAGGGGCTCGAGTTTCATTATGTGGCCCGAGAAAGTAATCAAGCGGCGGATGTCCTTGCTCGCATCGGCGCCAAGCGTGAACCCGTCCCACCTAACATCTTTCTGGAAAGGCTTTTTAATCCATCCGTGGTGTGGCAAGGGAAGAACGGCAACACTAGTCCGGATCCGAACACAACCCCAGATTCCGAACACACCGATATCATCGGGGGCTCAACCACCGAAGTAACACCGTTGGCCCATCTCATTATGGCAGTCATTGCCCCATGGACCGAACCCTTCTTGGCCTACCTTAATAGGAAGGAACTCCTCGAGGATTAGAATGAGGCCAGCCGCATTGTCCGGTGTTCGAAGGCCTACAAGGTTCACGACATAGAGCTCTACAAGAACAACGCTACTGGAGTCCTTCAAATAGGTATCTCCGTGGAGGAGGGGCGGCAGCTCCTGGCTGAGATTCATGCCAGTCTCGGCGGGCACGACGCCGCAGCTCGGGCCCTTATTAGAAAGGCCTTCCGTACAGGTTTTTATTGGCCGATGGCCTGAGCAGATGCACAGGACACTGTCCAACGTTGCGTCGGATGCCAACTCTTCGCCAACCAAAGCCATATGCCCCCACTGCCCTACAAACAATCCCCATCACTTGGCCTTTCGCGGTTTAGGGACTGGATATGGTCGGACCCCTTAAAGGAGGAAGCCATAAGAAAAATATCTACTGGTCATGGTGGATAAATTCACTAAGTGGATCAAGGCCAAACCAGTTAAAACGGCCGAGTCCGGGCCGGTGATAGAATTCATATCCGGAGTTGTACATCCTTATGGTATTCCACACAGCATTGTCACTGATAATGGCTCCAATTTCATAGCCGACAAAGTGAAAACCTGGTGCGCTAATCTAGGCATCAAGCTCAATTACGCCTCTGTCTATCATCTGCAAACAAACGATCAAGTCGAACGAGCCAATGGTCTTATTATGAGCGGCATCAAGCCTAGACTAGTGCGGTCTTTGAAATAATTAGACAAGCACTGGGTTGAGGAGCTCGATCCCGTACTCTGGGGGCTGCGAACAACGCCCAATTGCACTGCCGGATACACACCTTTCTTCATGGTATATGGCGCAGAGGCAGTGTTACCCTGCGACATTATTCATGACTCACCTCGAGTGCGCATATACGAAGAGAGAGAGGTCGAGCTTGATCGGTTGGACAACATAGATGCCCTGGAGGTGGAGCGCAACATCGCAAAAGCCCATTCCACATTTTATCAACAGCAGGCTCGCAGGTATCAAAGCAGAGAAGTGCGGGCCAAGACTTATAACATTGGTGAACTCGTTCTACGCCTGCTGGAGAAGAAAAAGGACAAACTCAAGCCCAAGTGGGAGGGTCCCTTCATCATTGACGTAGTTCTCACCGGAGGAGCGTACCGCCTGCATGATGCGTCAGACAATCGCCTAGAGCCGAACCCCTGGAACGCGGCCAGACTCCAAAGATTCTATGCCTAGCGCCGAACTCTTTGTTTGTCTCCTTCCCCTGTTGTTTCCATTATTTTTTCTCTCTTTTTGTTTTTTCTCTTTAGCCTTAAAGCTTTCGTGCGGTTAGACCGTGCACCCCTGACGCATACATCTTCAAATATGTACGTCCATTATACCTAGGGGCTTCTTGGACAGAAGCTTGTTATTATTATTTTCCGAGCATCAAGCTCATCACATATGCGTTTTTTCCCATATGTACCTTTTCTTCGCCATTATATGCATCGATATGATTTAAGTTTTGGCCAAGCTGGGTTGCCTGGCTCCTGTGCCTATGCCCTACGTTCCCGTTAGTTCGACTAGGGCATAAAGGGAGCACCTCTGCGATTGTTACTACCGGGTCATCCGGATGTGTACCTCAGACTGGGTGAAGCCGAAAGCTAGCGTTCTTAAGGGAATATTCGGTCGGTTGATTAAAGAAGTTTTTCGCATTCACTCCATTGTGAACCCCCAGAAGTTACATATACTACAATTTTTTAATCACAATTTGGACATGCACATTAACTCATGCACACCCAGGGAAAGGAACCATTAACAGAACTATTCTCTCTGGAAGATGTTTCTTACAATCTTAATGTAATATAACATAACTAGCCGAATACAACTTGTCTGTTCAAGCAACTATGACCCCTACGCCTGGTTTCCACGCATACCCTGGTCCATTCGGCCGCTCTGGTATTCAGAAACACTCCGCACCTTCGGGTCCAGAGGTTGAAGCGAAAAGGTCTGCCATGACAATCGTTTTACAATTCAACTAGAGTTACATATGTCAAGGAAAGTACATAGTCACTTGGACTCATAAATTTTCTCCTCTATACCGTCCAACAGGCTGTCTAACTTACAATCATGTTGGGAATATTTAGAAGCTACTGCTACTTGTTCATATACCAAATTAACGGGAACTTCTTTTCCGTCTGACCCTAGAAGTCCGACCCGGGCCATGCGATTCGGATCAAGCTTGGTATACCGTGTTTTCACCATGGCTCAGGCCTCTCGCGCACCCTCCAGGTAGGCTGATATTTTCCATAACCGGATACGCCGCCGCGCTCCCTTGAATAGCTCTACAAGCTCCTCCATACTTCCTGGAGGAGAGGCAGATGGTCATAAGGACTTGGCAACACTTTTATTGCCTTCCGAGCTTGCTCGTGCATTTGCGACAGCCCTTGCAGCTGATCGTCCGACAATCCGGACATCTCCTCTCCGAGACGGCCCGTCAGCATACCTGCAAACATAACTCTATCAGTTCCTTTCATCTCTGAACTGTCATAAGGTAAATTCGACCACATACTGAATATGCCGCCTCGCAGCCTTTTATTCTCCTTCACGGAGTCGGCCAGCTAGGCCCGCACATCTTTTAATTCCTTGCCCAGCTGGGTGTTTGAATCCTGGAGTTTGTTTTTCTCCTCTCTGACTCGGGTCAGAACGTGCTCGCCTACAGCGTGTAGTCTTTTTGCCTCTTTCTCGCCTGTTTGAGCGGCTTTCAGTTTCTCCTCCAGTTGGTCTAACGATCCTATTATGATAAGCAACAATATTAGGACAAGCTGGTATATAATTATTATTTCTTGATGGAGGGAAATATTACCAGAGGACGCCTTCTTGAACTTTTCCAGTTCGGCGGTAACAACAGTTAGCTGTGTTCGACACTTTTCTAGCTCTTGGGCTAGTAGGTCGTTCTTCTCTGTAAGAACCTGGTTATACAACGATCCTTAAATCATTTGTACCAACTGCTTCAAGTCTCGGGGGCTACTAGCATATGGTTATCATATTCGGACAAAGTAAACTTACCTGCACATCTTTTAAATGCTGCTCTGTGGCTCTGTTAAGCCCATCTCGAGCAGCCCAGATGTATGCATCAACCGAGCTGTAGGCACTGAATGCCTCTTTTGAGAATCGGGGATCTCGTAAAACGGCCCTCCAGCACCGATGATTCATGGCGCTCTCCACATCCGAGTTGGTGACGGACGTATCTTCCGAGCCCTGGGCCGAAGGACAGTCCGGCGTCACTCCCATATCGGCCCCCGTCTCCTAGGCTGGAACCGAATCCCGTCTGTTGGGAGTACGACTGGCTGGATCCTCGGACATAGTTCGGCAACTCTTTTCCTGATACAGGGCAAACATAAAAGTCAAAGTTGGATGCGACTGCTATGGAACATATTTGCGAATCCATACCTCTTTGATGAAGGCTCGGCCGTATCTTTGTTTACCTTCCTCTTCGAAGGCTTGCCCGTCGTAGGGGCCGCTCTATTTGGAGATACCCCTGGGGCAGCATGGCGCACTGAATGCCTCCCCTTTTGAGCACAGGACGGTGCGGTGGGTGAGGCAGAATGAGAGAACTCTTTTGGATGAGGTGTTTCCTGATTACATACATGTGAAGCGGGTAGAAGACCGGGATAATCGGCGATGATGGCCACTTCTATGCCATCATAGCTCGCCTGGTAAAACACCCCATCCTCGAGCACGACGAATATCCGGATCCTTTTCGAATCCGGGGTTAAGGTCCCGATTGTGGCCCTCGGGCTGCGGGGCGGGGCTATGAAGCCCTTCGGAAATCTTTCACCGGTGCTGTTATAAATGGACGGGTTAATATTCATTGAAAGTAGCTCGGGGAGTGGAATGAGTAGAGTAGAGGAGTTGGGGCTTACCCAGCTAGGAGGGTTGTACATGGAAAATCCATCTCTACGATTGAGACGCAATAATTCCTCTTCCTCCCCTTTGAACAGTTCGGCCAATATTTTGGCCAGAGCGGCGGGGGTGTCCGGACCCTTTCTGCCGCAGCGGGAGGCGTCATCCTCCCCATTGTAGTGCCACATGGGAAGCCCTTTGTATTGGAGTGGTTGAACCCCCCGTATTATGGAGGTCGCCATTACTTTGACTATCGATAATCCAGACTGAGCGAGCGTCCTTATCTTGCTCAAGAGTTGACAAACTTCCGCACTATCTTCCTCCTCTAGGGTCTGAGGGCCAGCTGTGGCGTTTCTTCAAGGGAACGCTTGTGAACTCGGGAAGACCCCTCCGAACTGGGTCTGGAAGTGCGACGTCCTCAATATAGAACCATTTGAAAGGCCACTCTTCGGATGCCTTCTTTGGTGTACCGGATAGGTATCTGGTCTCGGTGATGCGCCATATTTCGGCTCCGCCCACTTCAAATATTGATCCCTCGTGATTACGCTGGACGAGGCAGAATAGGCTTCTCCACAATTCAAAGTGGGCTTCGCAACCTAGGAATAGCTTGCAAAGAGTGACAAAACCCGTGATGTGCAGAATGGAAGTCGGAGTGAAGTTGTGTAGTTGGAGGCCATAGTACTCCAGAAGCCCTCTGAGGAACAGATGAATTGGAAACCCGACGCCTCTTAGCAGGTAGGGGACAAAGCACACTCGTTCCCTCTCAGATGGATAGGGGAAATTCTGTGCATGGGCCTCACCATTGAAGCAGGTCAACCCCGCTCGAACAGGGACCAGATCCGCTGGAGCAAGAAATCTGTCACAGCCCTAGCATTAGCCTTGCTTGTCTTCGCACCATCATCTTGCATCATGATTAAAAATTCCTTTTAAACCTGAAATGGGGATCGATTAAACCCTAGCACCAGAAAGAATTCAATAGGATGAAATAAAATCTTTTTCAAGAACCCAAAATGCCCTTCACAAAATGTTCATCATTTCTGGTTTGGGCTAAAACCCCTAGAAAAAATGGTGCACCCTTTTCTAGGACATTCTGGATTTTTGAATTAAATCATAAGTATTTGAATTTGGACATTTAAATGCTATAAAATATTTTAAATGTCCAAATAATCTTGAAGGCATTTGAGGGCTGTTGGAAATAGTTTCAAAACTGCCCACAATTATTTTCAGGACTTTACAAAATGAATTAGTATTTTTACTAATTCAAAACAGAGAAATAAAATAGAAAACATAGATAAAAGAGAGAGAGAGAGAGAGAGAGACTAACCTGGGCCACTTACCTGGCGGCCCATCTGCACTGGCCCAGCTGACTAGCGCTGCCAGTCGTCGTCTCCACCGCGCCAGAAGGACGCCGAGCGTGTGCTCACCGTGCGCACACACGCGCCCGTGCCACCTCCTGCCTGCTAGCTTGTGTGGCGCCGCGGACCGACCCACGAGAGTCGTCCGGATCGCTCCGACCGTCCCGCCACTCTCCCCCTCATCTCCCTCTCGCCCTCTCCACCATGGCTGAGACGCCCGCGAGCTCGCTGCCGACATAGCCGCATCCACCGCCTCCCCCTCGACCCCTCACCGTGCCTACGAGCTCCGTCTCGACGTCCCTGACCTCCTCGATGAACCACGAGGCCCCGGACGCGCCGCAACGCTGCCACCGCCGCCGTTTTCCTCGTCGGCCACCGAAGATCGTCGTCGTCGATTCGCCGCCTCCCGAGCATCCCCGAGGCCACTAACCATCCCTATGGATCCGCCGTGAGCTCCTCCTTCTTTCCCCCATGTTCCCTCACTTCCGCGTGTTCTCTAGCCCGATCCCCAACCATGACCGAAGCATCTCGCCGTCGGCCATGGTGTAGTCGTGGCCACAGCCGTGCAAGCTCACAACCGAGCACTTCACCGCACTCACCGTGTCCCCAGGGGCCCACAGCACCGCTCCACACCTCCTGTCGTGCCTCCTAGCGACGACCCCGAGCTCGCCCGAGCTCCGGTAGCCGCCAACGTCGTCGCCGGCGTCTTTTCCGACCACCCGAGCTCAAGCAACATCACCACTCGACGCGGCAGCCCCCCAGCTTCACGTAGATGCTCCCCGTGCGCCAAATAGGGCCCTGCAGCGAAATCCCGTCTTCCTTCGCCGCGGATTTGGTCGCCGGCGGCTAAACGCCGGCAGCTGACGTGGATGTCATTAGGAGCTAACCCCACTAATTAAGCCCACCCTCTAGACAATGACAGTGGGCCCTGCTGCCCAATTAAGCCGCTGTTTAGTTTTAATCTAGATTAATTAACAAAACTAGCGGACCCACACGTCAGGGTTGACTGTCTAACGAGGCAGTTGACCGGGGCCACCTATCAGCGACACTAACTGGCCCTGAGTCACTGACTAGTGGGCCCCATTGGTCAGGTTGACTTGGACCGACCCCGTTGACCTGGTGACATCACAGTGACGCTATGCTGACGCAATAAGTATTTTCTGGATTTATTTTTATATAGGAAATTCCAGAAAATGTTGCAAACTTCAAAATTTCATAGTAATTCAACCGTAACTCCAAATTAAACAAATTATATATGAAAAATTATCATAAAAATCCAATCTATCCATTTGTACCATTTTCGTGCATGTTAGAGTAACTTATACCTGCTGTTTAGGACAAATCATATGAACTGCATTTAAATAACCATATGTGGAGTTTGAATTTGAACCTTTGGTTCAAACCAACTACACTTAATTGTGTTGCTAGTTGCATTAGGCCAAATCAAATCATATTGCCATGTCATAATCATGCATCATAATTGTTGCATTGCATTGATTATGTTCTTCCTTGTTTGCCGGTGTTTGTTCCCTCTCGATAGACGTGGTTCCGACGATGACGATGTGATCGATGACACCGATGAAGAACTATACTATCTTCAGAAGTGCCAGTCAAGCAAAACCCCCTTGTTCATTCCGATACAATCCCGCTCTCTCGCTCCTGCTCTCTTTTACTGCATTAGAACAACATCGATTCAACTGTTACATGCTACGGTAGCTGAACCCCTTTTCATCTGCATGACCTGTCATTGCCACAGTAAATAGATGAAACCCACTAGCATGAGTAGGAGTTGTTTGAGCCCTGATGTGCCTACTCATTCATGCTTGTTTGTCATGCCTGCTACTGTTAGAGTTGAGTCAGGTCTGGTTCATCAGGGATGAGTTGGAATGTGGTGAACATGTCCTACTGTTGTGAGCTAAGTGCGTGAACACGATTTGCTAAAGGTAACGGTGAGAGGCCATGTAGGAGTACATGGTGGGTTGTCTCACTGCAGTCGTCCTCAGGAACTGAGTTCTGTGTTTGTGATCCATGAACAGTTACTACCACTCATTGGGTTTCGGTAACTCAACCCCTCTCGACTTATTAATCAACTTGATCTCTGTCCAGGAGTTGCAACTAGTTTCTGGTGTTTGTAGGTAGTGTTAGTAGTCTACCAAGTGGCACCCGGTACAGGCGGGCTTGGGACAGACTAGGCACAGTGGCACGGTGTACCAAGTGGCACCCGGTTGGTGGGCTTGGGAACCCTGCTCACATCGTTTGGGGCTGTGAGCGACACCCCGGCCGGATCTCCTTGCGGATGGAACCCGAATAGGCGATAAACCTGGATGAGGGACTTGCGTGGTTACTCAGGTCATGGCCGACTCCCTCGCCCGGCTTCCGCTTGAAGGTTGCCGAGGTACATGACGTGTACAGGGCGATAAGTGGCGAGAGCGTGTGTGAAGAAGTACACCCCTGCAGGGTTATCACTATCTATTCGAATAGCCGGATAACTCGGATATGGAAACTTGGACCCCTTGCATAGTTCATAGACAAGTGAAAGTGGATACTCTAAAATGCGCAAGATAGCGTGAGTGCTATGGATGGCGTTCTCGTAGGGAGACGGGAGCGGATCCATAGTGGTGTATTGATATGGTAAATATGTGGACTCGTGTGCGCCACCTCAAAAGAGTTACTTGCAGTCGTAGTTCAGGGTAGCCACCGAGTCAAAGCTGGCATGCTGCAGTTAAACTCCACTACCCCCTTTGTTGATACCGATGCATATGTAGTTAGTTCTGATGTAAGTCTTGCTGGGTACATTTGTACTCACATTTGCTTATTTTATGTTTTGTAGAGAGACGTCAGTCTCGCTAGTAGTTCCGCGTGGACTTCGACGTTTAGCTTGTTACCTCAGCTAAGATCTTGTGCCCTCGGCCAGATCTGGTAGATAGTCAGGCTTCTCAGCCTTTTTTCCATTTGTAGATGTCTGTACTCAGACATGTTAAGCTTCCGCATGTGCTTGTTGCTTGTATGCTCTGTATGTTGGGTCGTCAAACCCATGTTTGTAATATCTCGCTCCTCGGAGCCTAATGAATAAATACTTGAGTCGTAGAGTTATGTTGTGATGCCATGTTGTATTTGCACATATCGGGCATATTGTGTGCATGATTGAAATGCTTGGTATGTGTGGGATCCGACAATCTAGTTGTTTATCCTTGGCAGCCTCTCTTATGGGGAAATGCAGTCTAGTGCTTCCTTGAGCCATAGTAGTCCGCTACAGCCCGGTTCACCGGAGTCCTGCTAGCCCAGCACTACTGCTCAGGAAACTTTACTGGCCGGCATGTGCTTCACTTCGTTCCTGTGTCTGCCCCTTCGAGGAAATGTCACGCGGTGACATCCGGAGTCCTGCCTAGCCTGCTACAGCCCGGGTTACCGGAGTCCTGTTAGCCTAGTGCTACAGCCCGGATTCACACGCTGTTGACCGACATGCTCGAAGTTGATTCATGTATGCCTGTCCCCATGGGTTAGTGCTGCTTTGGGTTCACGACTAGCCATTTCGGCCCAGGTTCTTTGTCATATGGATGCTAGCGACACTATCATATACGTGAGCCAAAAGGCGCAAACGGCCCCGGGCCAGGTAAGGTGGCACCCGTGGGAATACCGTGCGTCAGGCCGCAAGGTGATATGATGTGTTACATGCTAGATCGGTGTGACTTAGGATCGGTGTCCTGACAGCTTTGGTATCAGAGCCTGACTGCCTGTAGGGTTACCAAGCCAAACTGGTCGAAGTTGAGTCTAGAAATGCTTTAGTTATATAAGGGAATTGATTGTGGATGGGAACGTAAGGCTCTTTTTACTTCTTATACCTCATGCCCTCTGATCTGAGTCATTCTCTTCCTTTCTACGGGGATTAAGAATTAGGCTTCTCATCTTTCTATCAGGATCACGTGTTACTAATCCGTAGACTTATAGGATTGTTGAATTCAAGCCTTAGTTCAGTTCCTACTACTTCCATATGTTCATAGCTGGCCTCAGAACCTTGATATTGTGATGTTGAGTGGTTATGCCACCATTTTGCAGGATGTCTCAAATCATTTTGAGCATTTACAGCCATTATGTTGTCCGAGTCATCCCAGGTTTCTACATAGTCTGATGCATTTGCAAATCCCGTCTTTCCGATCCCGATATCCTTTTAGGCCAGATTAACCACACTAATTGCTGAGTTGAGGTACTCCATTGCCTCGACATATATGTTGGAGCTAGTATTATGACCCTAGGTGTCTTAGGGAGTCATCTAGTAATCTAGCCATGTTTTGTGTTCCCAGTGTGATGAATCTGGCCATCATTCCCGAAAGCATCCCGTGAGGCTACTTAGTAGTGGGTATTCTATTCCTGGGTTTTTGAACCCGAGATTCACCCTACTTACCTCATGTTGATAGTGTTGCTAGTTCCTTTAGGATATTAGTAACCTTTGCGATAGTCCTCGAGGTTCGTGGTACATCCTTCTTCCAATTACCATGAACCATTCTTGGCAGGAGTTCTTTTGAACCAAAAGGTCGCGACCAAAGTTCTCTTGATGAGTTCTCCGTTCAATAATTGTGAATCTGCCAGTCCTACCTTTCTGCATGGATTATCTGGAAGAAATATGTTGAGCTTCGCTCGACATACTAATCTATGCATCCACAACTCAGAAAAACATATGTTCCTTTGAGTTGTCTCTCTTTAGTTGTATTCTGACCTTTGTCTATCAAATGATAGTCAAGAGCATGTCATGCATTCATGCTCATCGATATCTCATATTCTTGTGGTCCGTCAAGCCGTTCTATTTCAGAATGAATAGGAGAAACAAACTCCAGAACCTCATCCATATCTAGGATTGGGTCAAAGTAGCTGTATCCCACAAATAAAAATGTCAATCCAGCTTTTGTTCTGTTCTACCTTGGAGTGTTACCATCTTTATATCAAGAATGTCGTGGAAATTGCACACCATCCTATGAATTCTTGATGCAGTGATACTTCTCGCCATCATCATTTATTTCCTAGGTCTCCGTGTTGTTGTAATCAGAATGCCGACAAGTGAACTGTGATGTGTGAAATCTATACTGCTAGCAACTCCACTGCTTGGTAGTTAATGGACAATATTCTCATTCTTAGCGTGTTGGTTATCAAATCATCATCCTAAGATTGATCATGCTACCTAGTCCTTATTTCTGGTGCACTCCTCGATCAATGAGTTAGGATTGTGTCAATCCCTCACTCTTTTGATCATATCATCTTGCCCTGAAAAGCAAGGTTGTTCTCGAGCTTAGTAACATATCAGTGGTTCGTGATTTTCCAAATGTCTTCTCGGAAGTGTTACCAGGTTGTCACCTGACTGTTATGTTGAGCTCGTGATCAAGTTGGTTTCTTGTAACCCACCCCTTCTCCAAGAATCTGTGTTGGATACCCTGAGCTAGTTGGTTAAGCTGAACAACAACTTGGAGAGTTGGAAGATGGAAGCTTGTCCGGCTCAGTTCATTCCAAAGGGATATCCTTGTGTGTGTGTTGAAGAAAGATGATATTTCATCGATTGTTCCTCGTGATCATTTGTTGGACCTATTGTCTTATCAATCCTTTGACTTGAGTATGGGCCATCGTCAAGTCAAATCAGAACCAATGATGTTAGTAATGTTGTCTTACTCGTGGTTGATCCCTCGAGCATACACCATTAAATCTTTTGGTCTGACCAATGCTATCATCGTGTTCACATGACGGTGGAAGTCCAGTGATATGGAAATCCCGATGAGTTGTTGTTGAGCCCATCAACAGCATTTTGTCTCCCCCATGATTCATGTCGGACATCAACCTAGTGTTGAAAACTTTGTAAGCAATGCCTTCGTGTTCGTTCATGAGGCTTATGCTTGGATGGAAGAAGTGACTTCCTCGAATTCATGTGCATTCGATGCAAGTTGCCGCCGTAAATTCGAGAAAGATTGTTTTTGCTTCCTCTGGAACATCCCAAGTTAGTCATGCACGTGCGAAGTGCCCTATGGTTTGATAGGTTGGCCACCTCCACTCCATATGTGTTCCTAGCACACCAAGCCACTGATTGATTTTTTCGAGGAAAAGGAGTTGTTGTGTGAATACTAGTTCATGCACAAAATTCCAATATCCTCGATGATGGTTCCCCACCTGAACTCGGTTGTGTTTTATTATAAGACTACTACGTGATCATGCTTGTCCGGGACAGTGTGTTCACATGTATGTAGCAGAACCAGCTCATGTTTTGGAGCTTGCTATCGTAGTTCATTTCCCGAGAATCTCGCAACGTCTTCTCGTCGGTTTGTGTTGCAAACTTTCTTTTCCAGACATGTTGTCTGAAATATCCCATTCCCAGCCAGATCTGAATCTCAGGCGGATATGATGGTTGGAACATTCCCGACATTTGCATTTTGTTCCCAGCTTGCACCGCCATTGTGCCATTCTACCATGGGTTCCATACATATCCGGTGACAAGCAAAAGTCATCCATTGTGTTGTCTTCAACAAGGTAGTCCACATCATACATCCTAGTCCGAGTAAGCCATTTCTTCGAGCCCTTTCAAACGATCAATTGTAAATTGCCTTAAGCTGGTATGAAGAGTTTCAATGATCTATGGATCAAAAGTAATTCTTTTGCCACTTAAGGGAACAATCCAACGAGTCCTCTTTCCCAAGGTGCCCCGTTACGGGATCATGGCAATTATTTCCTCGCCACCTTGACACCATCCACCATCTTTCTAAGCGTGGAATTGTTGCCCACCAAATCAAACCCCGTCGTTGTTCTTCCATCCCTCTCGATGTGTTTTGTGTCTCAACTCGAGATGTTTCAACATCTCATTCTGCGAGTTGATCTTGTATAACTCGATCTTTGAGAAGATCAATCCTAGTATAGTTTATTTCTGTCATCATCGCGTGGATGAAGATCTCAAAAGCGAGGATGTCAAGATCAACGTATGCAACGAAGCAACAACCTTATGAGGTGCAACCTGGATCGTGGAGATTGTGTTGGTCTTGTGCCCCCTCTGTCTTCTTACCTCACGTCTTGATTCTCGGGACGATATTCTTGTTTAGTGGGGGTGAGTTGTCACAGCCCTAGCATTAGCATTGCTTGTCTTTGCATCATCATCTTGCATCATGATTAAATTCCTTTTAAACCTGAAATGGGGATCGATTAAACCCTAGCACCAGAAAGAATTCAATAGGATGAAATAAAATCTCTTTCAAGAACCCAAAATTCCCTTCACAAAATGTTCATCATTCCTGGTTTGGGCTAAAACCACTGGCAAAAATGGTGCACCCTTTTCTAGGACATTCTGGATTTTTGAATTAAATCATAAGTATTTGAATTTGGACATTTAAATGCTATAAAATATTTTAAATGTCCAAATAATCTTGAAAGCATTTGAGGGCTGTTGGAAATAGTTTCAAAAGTGCCCACAATTATTTTCAGGATTTTACAAAATGAATTAGCATTTTTACTAATTCAAAACGGAGAAATCAAATAGAAAACATAGATAAAAGAGAGAGAGAGACTAACCTGGGCCACTTACCTGGCGGCCCATCTGCACTGGCCCAGCTGACTAGCGCTGCCAGTCGTCATCTCCACCGCGCCAGAAGGACGCCGAGCGTGTGCTCGCCGTGCGCACACACGCGCATGTGCCACCTCCTGCCTGCTAGCTTGCATGGCGCCCCGGACAGACCCGCGAGAGCTGTCTGGATCGCTCCGACCGCCCCGCCACTCTCCCCCTCGTCTCCCTCTCGCCCTCTCCACCATGGCCGAGATGCCCGCGAGCTCGCTGCCGCCATAGCCGCAGCCACCGCCCCCCCTCGACCCCTCGCCATGCCTACGAGCTCCGTCTCGACGTCCCCGACCTCCTCGATGAACCACGAGGCCCGGGACGCGCCACAATGCCGCCACGGCCGCCGTTTTCCTCGTCGGCAACCGAAGATCATCGTCGTTGATTCGCCGCCTCCCGAGCATCCCCGAGGCCGCTAACCATCCCTACGGATCCGCTGTGAGCTCCTCCTTCTTTCCCCCATGTTCCCTCACTTTCATGCGTTCTCTAGCCCGATCCCCAACCATGACCGAAGCAACTCGCCGCCGGCCATGGCGTAGCCGTGGCCACAGCCGCGCAAGCTCGCAACCGAGCGCTTCACCGCACTCGTTGTGTCCCCAGGGGCCCGCAGCACCACTCCACACCTCCTGCCGTGCCTCCTAGTGATGACCCCGAGATCGCCCGAGCTCCGGCAGCCGCCAACGTCGTCGTCGGCGTCTTTTCCAACCACCCCGAGCTCAAACAACATCACCACTCGACGCGGCAGCCCCCCCAGCTTCACGTAGATGCTCCCCGCGCGCCAAATAGGGCCCTGCAGTGAAATCCCGACTTCCTCCGCCGCGGATTTGGTCGCCGGCGGCTAAACGCCGGCAGCTGACGTGGCTGTCATTAGCAGCTAACCCCACTAATTAACCCCACCCTCTAGACAATGACAGTGGGCCCTACTTCCCAATTAAGCCGTTGTTTAGTTTTAATCTAGATTAATTAACAAAACTAGCGGACCCACGCGTCAGGGTTGACTGGCTAACGAGGCAGTTGACCGGGGCCACCTATCAGCGACACTAACTGGCCCTGAGTCACTGACGAGTGGGCCCCATTGGTCAGGTTTGACTTGGACCGACCCCGTTGACCTGGTGACGTCACAGTGACGCTATGCTGACGCAATAAGTATTTTCTGGATTATTTTTATATAGGAAATTCCAGAAAATGTTGCAAACTTCAAAAATTCATAGTAATTCAATCGTAACTCCAAATCAAACAAATTATATATGAAAAATTATCAGAAAAATCCAATCTATCCATCTGTACAAATTTCATGCATGTTAGAGCAACTTATGGCTGTTGTTTAGGACAAATCAAATGAATGGCATTTAAATAACCATATGTGGAGTTTGAATTTGAACCTTGGGTTCAAACCAACTACACTTAATTGTGTTGCTAGTTGCATTAGGCCAAATCAAATCATATTGCCATGTCATAATCATGCATCATAATTGTTGCATTGCATTGATTATGTTCTTCCTTGTTTGCAGGTGTTTGTTCCCTCTCAATAGACGTGGTTCCGACGATGACGATGTGATCGATGACACCGATGAAGAACTATACTATCTTTAGAAGTGCCAGGGAAGCAAAACCCCTTGTTCGTTCTGATACAATCACACTCTCTCGCTCCTGCTCTCTTTTACTGCATTAGCACAACATCGATTCAACTGTTACATGTTGCGGTAGCTGAACCCCTTTTCCTCTGCATGACCTGTCATTGCCACAGTAAATAGATGAAACCCACTAGCATGAGTAGGAGTTGTTTGAACCCTGATGTGCCTACTCATTCATGCTTGTTTGTCATGCCTGCTACTGCTTAGAGTTGAGTCAGGTCTGGTTCATCAGGGATGAATTGGAATGTGGTGAACACGTCCTACTATTGTGAGCTAAGTGTGTGAACACGATTTGGTAAAGGTAGCGGTGAGAGGCCATGTAGGATTACATGGTGGGTTGTCTCATTGCATCCGTCCTCAGGAACTGAGTTCTGTGTTTGTGATCCATGAACAGTTACTACCACACATTGGGTTCCGGTAACTCGACCCCTCTCGACTTATTAATCAACTTGATCTCTATCCAGGAGTTGCAACTAGTTTCTGGATTTTTTAGGTAGTGTTAGTAGTCTACCAAGTGGCACCCGGTACAAGTGGGCTTGGGATAGACTAGGCACAGTGGCACGGTGTACCAAGTGGCACCCGGTTGGTGGACATGGGAACCCTGCTCACATCGTTTGGGGCCATGAGCGACACCCCGGCCGGATCTCCTTGTGGATGGAACCCGAATAGGCGATAAACCTAGACGAGAGACTTGCGTGGTTAGTCAGGTCGTGGCCGACTCCCTCGCCCAGCTTCCGCTTGAAGGTTGCCAAGGTACATGACGTGTACATGGCGATAAGTGGCGAGAGCGTGTGTGAAGAAGTACACCCCTACAGGGTTATCACTATCTATTCGAATAGCCGGATTCCTCGGATATGGAAACTTGGACCCCTTGCATTGTTCATAGACAAGTGAAAGTGGATACTCTAAAATGCACAAGATAGCGTGAGTGCTATGGATGGCGTTCTTGTAGGGAGACGGGAGCGGATCCATAGGGGTGTATTGATATGGTGAATATGTGGACTCGTGTGCGCCACCTCAAAAGAGTTACTTGCAGTCGTAGTTCAGGGTAGCCACCGAGTCAAAGCTGGCTTGCTGCAGTTAAACTCCACTACCCCCTTTGTTGATACCGATGCATATGTAGTTAGTTCTGATGTAAGTCTTGCTGGGTACATTTGTACTCACGTTTGCTTATTTTATGTTTTGTAGAGAGACGTCAGTCTCACTAGTAGTTCCGTGTGGACTTTGACATTTAGCTTGTTACCTCAGCTACGATCTTGTGCCCTCGGCCAGATCTAGTAGATAGTCAGGCTTCTCAGCCTTTTTTCCATTTGTAGATGTCTGTACTCAGACATGTTAAGCTTCCGCATGTGCTTGTTGCTTGTATGCTCTGTATGTTGGGTCGTCAGACCCATGTTTGTAATATCACGCTCCTCGGAGCCTAATGAATAAATACTTGAGTCGTAGAGTTATGTTGTGATGCCATGTTGTATTTGCACATATCGGGCATATTGTGTGTATGATTGAAATGCTTGGTATGTGTGGGATCCGACAGTCTAGTTGTTTATCCTTGGAAGCCTCTCTTATGGGGAAATGTAGTCTAGTGCTTCATTAAGCCATAGTAGTCCGCTACAGCCCAGTTCACCAGAGTCCTGCTAGCCCAGCACTACTGCTCAGGACACTTGACTGGCCGGCATGTGCTTCACTTCGTTCCTGTGTCTGTCCCTTCGAGGAAATGACACGCGGTGACATCCGGAGTCCTGCCTAGCCTGCTACAGCCCGAGTTACCGGAGTCCTGTTAGCCCAGTGCTACAGCCCGGATTCACGCGCTGTTGACCGACATGCTCGAAGTTGATTCATGTATGCCTGTCCCCATGGGTTAGTGCCGCTTTGGGTTCACGACTAGCCATTTCGTCCCGGGTTCTTTGTCATATGGATGCTAGCGACACTATCATATACGTGAGCCAAAAGGCGCAAACGGTCCTGGGCCAGTTATGGTGGCACCCGTGGGAATACCGTGCGTGAGGCCGCAAGGTGATATGATGTGTTACATGCTAGATCGGTGTGACTTAGGATCGGGGTCCTGACAAAATCCATGTGTTTGCAGCTTCTCCAGCTGACCATGGGATACAGAGCACCTCTCCCACTCGCCTTTTTCTAGGCCGCAGGGACGCGAGGAGGAGCTGGGAGCGCTAACCATGTTGAAGTGGTCTTTCCTAGCAATCTCTGAGGATTTTTCCGTGTGGTGCCGAATGGATCTGAGATCCAATCTCTTCATATAGACACTCTTTCTCGCATGGCCGGGGTGTTATGTGCAAAAATACCCTGACCTCTCTCATTCGCTTGACACGTGGAAGCTGAAGTTGTTGATACACAAAAGCCGAGGGGTACGACATTAAATGGAAGGCCGGATACATCACTTTTGAATTCATCAGAGGAGGAACCCGCCTTGCAATGCCGAAGACAATCTGCGCGCCGGACACCTTGTCATTGAAGTCTGGTTCGGGGGCTACTGAGGGAGTCCTGGACTAAGGGGTCCTCGGGCGTCCGGCCTATTAGCCATGGGCTGGACTGATGGGTTGTGAAGATACAAAGACCGAAGACTCCACCCGTGTCCGGATGGGACTCTCCTTGGCGTGGAAGGCAAGCTCGGCGATTGAATATGAAGATTCCTTTCTTCGTAAACCGACCTTATGTAACCCTAGATCCCTCCGGTGTCTATATAAACCGGAGGGCTAGGTCTGTAGAGGCCAATATTCATAGCCACAGCCATACAACCTAGACTTCTAGGGTTTTAGCCATTACAATCTCGTGGTAGATCAACTCTTGTAATACTCATATTCATCAAGATCAATCAAGCAGGAAGTAGGGTATTACCTCCATAGAGAGGGCCCGAACCTGGGTAAACTTTGTGTCCCCGTCTCCTGTTACCATCGACCTTAGACGCACAGTGTGGGACCCCCTACCCGAGATTCGCCGGTTTTGACACCGACAGCGGCTGTCGGGCCCTGCCCGGCAGCCACCCTTTTGTACAGGCCTTGCCTCAGCTACATGTATACAAAGCCGGGGCGATGACCCCATGCAAGAGAAAATAAATAAGCACTATAGGGGGGCCCAAGCTAGATTGCATGCATGCATGAGCACACCAAGATCACTGCATAAGCATTTCATGAGCATTTGCATATGCATATAGATAGGGTCGCATCCTGCATTCATCCTCATCTACTTGAAATTCCAGGTTCCTGCCATGAACTTGGCTTCGACAAGGAGTTGAGAAGATTGCCCGGCACAGAGATCCCCAGCAAGCCAAACAGATAAGTTTTACCTCCTGTCCATTAGTGTTCTGTAAGGCTATAACTTAAGCATGGGAAAGCCCCGGCACTCTTTTGAGACTTAGGTGCTCAAATCGATGACTCAAACGTTGCTTCAGTCAGAATGGTCGCAGTAGCCTTTGGGAAGGAGAGGTTGGCGGGGGGCTGGTCCCTCTTTCTGTTCCATGACAGACACAGTTCTCCAGCAGGCAAAAAGGGTACCGGCAGGATAGCCTGCCGAGGAAAACTCATTTATTTGCACTAAAGTGGCATCTCACCTCTACATGGACGTACACATGCATGAGTTACCAGCAAGGTTCATCTTTTTCATTCATATGCTGATACAAGTACAAGCATTACAGAACACAAACATGGACTTGAGAGATTACATTATTTGAGTTAAAATTTGGCAAGTGCCGGCAAATTTAAGATTGAAAAAGATAGGTGCCCCGTAATGCCTTTGCCCCTGTCCATCTCCTACAGGAATAGGTTGAAGAGGCCGGAGGAGGGCACAACTAGGATTCAGTGCCTCCCTAGGATCAGAACGGTGCCGGTCCCCAGCAAGGAGGAAGAAACCGGAGGACAGACGTGGATGGCAATGCTGCCGGAGGACCAGATGGGAGGCTCGGAGTCAGCGGCAAACACGATTCATCAGAACGGTCCTCCCCATTGTTGACGCGTCGTGGGTTGCCGCTGCCATCCACATCACTACCACCCAAAGACCTCGGCACGACCGCCATGCCGGGCACCATGCTCTCTAAATCCTCCCACATAGAGCATGGTCGTTCCCGGGAGCCCTGACGTTAGAAGCCACCGCATGTCCCAGAGATGTGTGAGAAAGCAGGGAGCCTTCCTGTACGACGAGAGAACCACGCCCAGGAGGAGCCAGACTCGCCCCTATTGGTGACGAATCTCTCGTATGGCTCCTCCTCGACGCCGCAAGAGGAAGAAGAATGGGGAGCGATTGACTACCACGTGATGTGCCTGCCTCGAGCCGCGACATGGTGTTGTTCGCGTCCCCTCCCACTGAAGTCAAGGCCATGGGCGGCCTGCCGGCAAACTCGCCGGGGTTGCCACCCCCGGCGTTGTTGCCGTGCTGCCCGAATCCGCCTTCCAGATCCAGGGAGAGCTTTAGGACGGGGCTCAGGGCATGGCCCCAAGCCCTTCCTTCCAGCATGACCACCAGAAGCAGGAAACAGAGGAGAATGGATGCGATGTTGGATGACTCCGCCCTCCTCCAGCCCTCCTTTTATTGGCGGGGCGGGGAGGGGGGCTGCTCCATCAACGGGCGGCCACCGCCATCCTCCACTAATTCAAGACGACCAGGCTCTCGCCTTGATGCTCTCCCGTGTCACGCGCCTCCGTTACCTACCTTGTGCGATGCATGCAACATACGTGGCCAAGGATAAGGGCGCAGTGGGAAGAGTAAATTGGCAGTTTCTACCCCGTGCATTAAAGTCAATCACGGGCCATTACTAAAGCGGCCCCACCACTATTGGCTTTACACAACACGCGGGGAAACCAGAAACTGGCCCAGAATCAAGGCTAATATAGAAGCATAGTAGGCCACAAAGAGACCGGCCTCTTCAGCAACTCTGCATGTGCACTTATTTGGCCCTACCCCGACGTTGCTCGGCAGCACGTTTGGGGCAGGCCTGTGGGCTTCTGTTGGTGCAACAAACCCTGGGCCTGTTGCCGAGACTGTGCACAGGCACGAGAACGAGATTGAAGCACCAACCCAAGTCAGAATACAAGGAATTAAGAGATTCAAAGGACGAGCATGCAGATCAGAGTGACCAAGATCAAACCAGAGAAGCAAGATATCGCCAAGAGAAAGGCCTCCTTTGCCGGGCAGGCGAGCCCGGCAAGGGGCGAGGCCACCCCCAGAAGCAGGTGACCAAAGCACCCCGGCAGGGCCTGCCGGGGCTCACGGAAGGAAAACCACCTCACCAACAACTCGACCATGACCCACATCGTCAATAAGTGCGGTGTTAAGCCGCAAAGTTACCGAGTGGTAGTTATTCGCCACATAGCTGCCCCTCCTTACATAAGAAACCCACAGATGGCACCCGTCCTGTGACGTGTCAAAAGAACAGGTGCGGAACTGGCAAGATAGCCCGGCAAGCCTTGCCGGGCCACCAGTGATGTGACACTAAGCGATGCATTTAATGCGCCCCTATCAGCCCGCAGAGTTAGGTATGATAGCACTATTTTTTATCATATCAATGCGCAATGACTGCTTTGCCACTGTGGTGACCCCTTGATCTATAAAAGGATGCCCATGGCAACCGTAGAAAGGGTTAGAAGGTTGGATAAATCACACCCCCATACGCGCGTATTCGCTGCTGCCCCAAGGAAACCTCTGTCGGGCAAGTGTACTACGCTCCACCACTAGCTTTTCCACCATAATTCCACCAAAGTAGGAGTAGGGTTTTACGCCTCACGGCGGCCCGAACCTAGGTAAATTGCTTGTGTGATCTCCGCCGTGCTGCCCGACGCCCCTCTGCTCTTTGTGCAATGCATCGCCCCCCTGCCGAACCAGGAAGGGACCTCCTGGTCCCATAGGTGGTCGTGGTTTCCCGTGACACCAAGTCTCCTGGGTGTCTTTTGGTCCAAGAAAAATCATCATGAAGGTTTTATTCCATGTGGTCTTCGTTTGGTATTCCTTTTCTGCCAAACTCAAAAACAAGGAAAAAAACAAAAACTGGCACTGGGCTCTATGTTAATAGGTTAGTCCCAAAAGTAATATAAAATAGCATATTAATGCATATAAAACATCCAAAACAGATAATGTAATAGCATGGAACAATAAAAAATTATAGATACGTTGGAGACGTATCAAGCACCCCCAAGCTTAATTCCAGCTCGTCCTCGAGTAGGTAAATGATAAAAACCGAATTTTTGATGTGGAATGCTACCTATCATATCTATCGATGTAATTTTTCTTTATTGTGGCATGAATGTTTGGATCCATAAGATTCAAAACAAAAGTTTAATATTGACATAAAAACAATAATACATCAAGCATACTAACAAGGCAATTGTGTCTTCTCAAAATAACATGGCTAAAGAAAGCTTATCCCTACAAAATCATATAGTCTGGCTATGCTCCATCTTCATCACACAAAATATTAAAATCATGCACAACCCTGATAACACAAACTTTTTCATACTTTTGATGTTCTCAAACTTGTTCAACTTTCACGCAATACATGAGCGTGAGCCATGGACATAGCACAATAGGTGGAATAGAATGCGGTGGTTGTGGAAAAGGCAAAAAGAAGGACATATTCTCAAATCAACTAGGCGTATCAACGGGCTATGGAGATGCCCATCAATAGATATCAATGTGAGTGAGTAGGGATTACCATGCAACAGATGCACTAGAGCTATAAGTTTATGAAAGCTCAAAAAGAAACTAAGTGGGTGTGCATCCAACTCGCTTGCTCATGAAGACCTAGGGCAATTTGAGGAAGCCTGTCGGCGTACTGGGAACCAGGGTACCCAGACTTGCCTGCATGTGGCCCACGTCGCGTTCCTAGTACGGCCCGGTAAGGCCCAGCTGATTGACCAGCTGCTCAAGACCCTCGCGAGGGGAAGCCAGCCCTAGCGAGGAGAACGACCAAGACCTCCTCAGGGAGCGGCCTCACCTAGATTGCTCCAGAGGGGCGACCAAGACCTCTCCCGAGAGTGGCCTCAGCTAGGCTGCTTCGGGAGGGCGGAGATCTCAAGGAAAGGGCTGCCTTAGGAGGAGGCAGTGATGCAAGCCATGGTGAACCGTGCCAGCGGGCGCCAGCGGGCGCAGTTTACATATCGGTGCAAAGGAGTCCGCACAGGCGCAGGTTCCCGAGGGGCAAGACAAAGGTTTCCCCTTTGGTGCAACAAGACCGAAGACCGCAAGGACGGCAGGAAGGATGTCATCGCCGAGCCCACCACCGCGTCACCGCCTGCCCTCTTTGCAGGCGGAGACCACCTTTTGTCAGGATAGGAGCGTCCTTGTGTTCCCGCTCAAATGGCCGTCGTGGGATTCCCTTCCCGCCTAAACGTTTCGGGGGAAGAGGACCCTGGTCGTCTATATAAGCAGCTAGGGTTCCTAAAATGGGGGTGGGGGGGGCGACCCATTGGGAGATTAACTCATTGAGACCTAGCATAGCAAGGGAGCAAGAACATCTGCCTCCCCACCCCGCCTGAGCTCGCCTCCTGAGCTCAGGAAGTGCTCATACTTCAGCCCTCGCGAGGCCAATCCACTAAAGTAGGAAGTAGGGTTTTACACTACAAGGTGGCCTGAACTTGGGTAAACTCTTGTGTGTTCAACTTGTTTGCTCGCTTGCTTGCATCCCATTCCCATCACCAGGAGAAGAGCGAGGCGCTAGGTAGACGTGTAGTAGGAGAGATCTTCGTCGCTCCCCTGTGTTCGAATCTTAACGGTTTTGCGGAGCCCGGAATCCAACATTTGGCGCGCCAGGTAGGGGGCGCGTAGAAATCTCGCCTCCCCAATGACCTCGCCTCATTCTTCTCCAACGACCCGGCATACCTCGGCTCCGACGCCTCTGATGGCGGAGGCACAGCCGACGCGCGCCGAGGGACGCGGCGCTCGGACCGCTCGAGCGTCGCCTTTCAGCCAAGGGACGCGCCGCCACCCCGCCTTGATCAGTGTCGACGGCACGACGAGCGTCGTCGACCCGCCGCTTGGAGATCGGCAGCCTCCACCGCCCACGCGGCGCCAAAACCGTGCGGCAGCGCGTGCTGCCAGCCACGCCGCGGCAAACTCTCGGGACCGGCGTGAGACGGCAAACATGAGGGCCGCGCTGCTGGTAGCAAGGGAACTACTTAGATGGCGGTTGCTCCATGCCGGCCATGACGCACTGCTCCTCAGGGTGGCCGAACTCCTAGACGCCACCGCCACCGGGGCCGAGCCGTTCTGCTTTCGCATAACATCTCCAGAGACTGGGGGCCGCCCCGACCGCATGCGATCACCCATGTTGGAAAGGCCAACCATGACCTACGAGGGGGATGTGGGGTACGATTCGCTGAACCCGGCATACGACTCCGTCCAGCTGCCACAGGCCCACCTGCATCAAGGCGCTGTCCACGGCGAAGATCCATCCGAGAGCGGTCTCTGGGCCGCACCCAATGCTCGACACCAACAGACATTGACGGCCGAGGGCTCGGGACCGCGGGGACAGGAGCCTGGCCCTGTGCCCCTAGCCATCAGCTCCCCGCCGTCGCCACCGATGGCTATGGAGCAGGAATGAAGGAGGAACGCCTCCCTCGCGAGCAGTCGCGTGGGTCGACGCGTAGGCGGGGTGCTCCTAGACCCTGCCCTGCGAGAGGTGATGCCCGCCGCGACCAGCAACACTTCACCATGGTCTCAGGATGCCTGTGGGGGCTCCCCAGGCCTCGTTCGAAGATAGAAAGGGAGAGGAGGCCCGGGTCGGGCCCTCGTCCCCACACGCGTGACCCGTCGTGCACGAGCCCGCCCTGGATTTCGCTAGGGGCTCACCGGCGGCGGGTATGATGCGCGTGGGGAGGGGCCTCCTCCCCCTCCACTCAAAGCTCAAGACGCCGTGCCTCCCGGTGTGCCATCCCTCGAGCTGTGGAGGGTACGTCGGGGGCGGTACGGCAGCCCGTCCTATGCACGTCAGGAGGGTCCAAGACCAAGGCTTCATCCCCCCACTCACGTAACCCCGTACCCTCTGGGTCTGTCCTTGATCAGGAGGGCTCAAAGGCCATTAGGAGCATGAGCGGGGCGGGGTCCCCCTCGCACCTCAGGACGCCGTGCTTCCGGGCGATGTTAGCCCCTAAGGGTGAAGCGTGCCCGGAGGTCGCGTAAGCAGTGTGCCTGGTGCTCGGCAGGGGGGCCTATAGCTAAGGTCTCATCCCCCCCACTATGCGTTGTGTCCCACCTCATGAACGCCGCCTTCGGGTGGGCCCATGGCGGGAGTGGACTAGCACGGGGCGGGGTCCTCAAGTGAAGGGGCGGGCACGTCAGAAGATCTCCGCTCGTGACACTCTCATGTAATAATGAGTGGGGTTGTACACGCCCCGGAGTCTCCTGAGCGCTGCTCTGGGGCCTCACGGGGGCTCCCACCCACGTCCTAGTGGAAGTACCATGCTCCGCGCTGGCCATCGACACTGCCCTCCAATGGCTATGCCCACATCAACCGGTGGTAGCCCTACGCTCCGGGATGGGGAGAAGATTGAAGACCTGCTCAGGGGCCGGACACGGTCCCCCTCCTTTTGCCATTCGCCCTTGCCTCTTTTGTATCTGCCTTCTGGAGCCAAGCTTG
The DNA here is from genome assembly GCA_032464435.1 of Aegilops umbellulata. Taxonomy (NCBI): domain Eukaryota; kingdom Viridiplantae; phylum Streptophyta; class Magnoliopsida; order Poales; family Poaceae; genus Aegilops; species Aegilops umbellulata. The sequence goes on along the minus strand of CP136054.1, from coordinate 333,561,827 downwards.
AGGCTGCACGTTTTGTCTTTGAAATAGAAGGGGGGAAGTTTCTCATTCGTGTTTTGCTGAGTTCTTTCGCTCTTTTCATTCTTAGCCCCTTTGGCTAAAGCTGTCCGCAGCCGCAACCCCGCCGGATTGCCCCTCGCGAGCAGGGGCCGGGGCGCTGTGTGTATGTCCTGTCTGGCCCACGGCCGGACCGCCAATCCTCCCGCCCCAGTCGCAAGTACTCGCGAGACGCGCTCAAACAGGGTCGGCAGGCACCCCCTCAGAAACACAACGTAGGTCCGAGGCGCCGGCCTCAGGAGCAGACGTCACACGGGAGTCCTCAAACCCATCCTTACATCGTCAAAAGCTCAAATTACAAAACGTTCTTCTTGATTGGCTCTAGGGCCACAATCCCAAAAAAATTATGAAAAGAGCAGGACTGGGCTAAGCGTCGGCTCCATCCACGGGACCGCCGGCGTCGTCCTCGGACGCTGGTACATCTTCAACCGCCGGAACAAGCTCCGTCACCAACACCTCCACGTGGTCACTCACCCACGCTTCCACATCACCAGCAACCACATCGGGCACCGGCTCCAGCAGGGCCCCCAAGTCGGAACGCGGGTCAACGCGAAGTAGGTTCCCGAAGATGCTCGTGACCGCGCCCCATAGAACATCGCGACTTTGCTCCTCAACAAGCTGCCGCGCGGTCGTGACCTGGCCCTCAAGACGATCAACCACTTCGCTGAAGAACTTGAGGTAGCAGGCGTCATCAGCCGTCAGGGGATCGTCGAGCCCCAAACCAAGGAGCTCACACAAGGCTCCGTTGGCCCTATTCCCCAAGGCTGCGAGCATCTCCGAGCGGATCCTTCGCATCCCATGAGCATGGGCGGCTTCAGCAGGGCTCAGGGCTGCGGAGGTAGAGATATCGTCCACCCACTATAAAAAGCGGGACAGCTCTGCCCTCGTGGCAACGCGGGCCTTCTCGGACGCTTGTTCGCGGCGCTCGACCACCGCGCAAGCCTCCTTCAACGCCCGTGCGCGATGTTCCGAGGCGGAGCGAGCCGTCTCCGACGCCTGCAGACGACGCTTGGAGCCCGCCAGCTGCCCCTCGAGGGTGGCGATCTTCTTCTTTAGCTCGTTGCCCTTCTCGACAAAGCGAGTCTCGTGGAGCTCCAGCTTCCCGTGATAGTCTTCCTGTAAAACCCGAATCTCCAGTGCGGCCTTGGCCTCTCGACCGTCTAGCTCGACCTTGGCCTCGGCTACATGGCGCTCCATCGTCTCTAGGTGCTCGCGCTCCATGCCCAGCTCCATCGCTTCAAGAGTCAGCGCCTCCTCCCGTGCCAAGATGCCAGCGGGGCCGTCACCAGCCATGGCCACAGCAAGGGCGGCCATCCGAGCTCGCACTTGGCGCTCGAGGGCCGAGTTCGAGGCTTCAAGCTTGCGTTCGCGATCCTTGGCCGCCACCCGGTGGAGATCGGCGTCTCGGGCTTCCTCCAAAGCACGGTCGCGCGCTTCGTAAGCGGCGGCCAGGGATGCCTCTGCTTTCTCCAAGATGGCTTCATGCTGCCGCCGGCTCAGGTTGACAGCAGTCTTCAGCTTGCGCCACTCCTCCGAGAGGCGCAGGTCCTCAGCTCCGACGCGCTTGTCCACCTCGGCGACCTCATCCCCAAGGCGCCTCAAGACATCCGACGCCTCCTGCAGCAGGCCTTGGTGGACCACGCTCCAACGTTGCGCAGGACCTAGAAAACGACTGGGCCCATCTACAACATCCATGTCGTCCAGAGGAGGTTCTTCCATGCCCTCAGCACGGCCCCGGGGGCTTGCCTCAGGAGCAGAGGGCGCCTCCAGCGAGAAGGGAAGACGCAGGCCAGGCAGGCAGGTAGCATCCGGGGACGCCCCGAGGGCCTGTTGGTCCACAATGAAGACAAGTCCTGGGCTCCGAGGCGAGCTCCCAGGGGGCCAGAGGTAGCCTTGCCCCAGGAGCACTCGGGGGCTGGCAGCGCGGTCCACAAACGGGAGTCCCGGTACAAGCTCCACCGAGGGCTTGGCGTGGTCCGAAGGGCGGGCACTGTCAGAGATATCTACGGGCCCCGCAGAGTGGCCCTGAGGTGCGCTCGCGGCCGTCCTGGAGGGGGCCCTGACGAGCAAGGAGTCAGGAAGGCCTCATCAAGGGGGTCAAGAAAACTAAGAGCACATACCTGCTCATCGTCGCCTGCTTCATCCTCTTCAGATCCCTGGGGGCTGAGCCACAGCTGCTCCGCACCTTCCGCCTCCTGCTTAGCTCCGCGAGGGACAGCAGGGGGATGCGAGGAGTTGACACGTCCTGGGCGGGGGCACAACCGCGATGAGTGTCGGCGTCCCCTTTGGTGATGTTGGCCACGGCTTCGGGGGCTGGGCAGCCCCCGTCACCGGCGTCCCCCATGACCCCGAAGACCGGCTGGCGCCCTTCACCCGCGTCTACCTTGGAGGCAGGATGTTGGGCCTCCTTTTCAACAACCTCGGGGGCCATCGCATCCCCGTCGTCTCCTACCTCTGGTACCAGCCGCGCCCCCACACCTTCAGCTTCCCATGCTGGGGACACCCGCGCCCCGCCTGCCCGGTCCGGGGACGGCATGGACTGGGCATCAGGAGTGCCACCGGGCGTACTCGTCGCCAGGAGAAATGACGGGCTCATGAGCCCTGGCACCACGTCCAGAGGGTTGTCGCGAGGCCCAAAGACACCCTCCGGCAGCAGCCCCCCACGCGTCGAAGCGGGGCATCCTCTCAGCATAAGCCTTCCCGTACACGGGAGCCAGGCACAAGGGTGTCGCGTAGGCGGAGCACACCCCAGGCACTTCACCAACGAGCAGCAGCAGCAGCATTTTACGGAGCATCTCGGGAGGAAGTGGCTTTCGTTGCAGGCACATCAGGTTCCCCCCACTTGGAAAGGGTCCACATCAGCCGAGAGTGGCGCTGGAGCGGGGCGATGCGCACGACGAGGAAGTACCTCACCACCATCCCCAGAGTCAACCCGCTCTCCCTCAGGCTGGCCAGGCGGCACCAGACTCGCTCCGCCCGTGGGTCCGAGAGGGCTTCGTGCCCCCATCCCGAGCTCGGCTCAGCAGGCGCGCGAGGGAGCTCAAGCAGAGGGCTGAGGGTAGTGGCATCGGCATACACCCATTATCGACAGAACCCCGCCGTGGCCGGGTAGAGCATGAAGTCAATCCCGGAGGCTGCGGTTGCCTCCACCGCGCGCAGCAACACACATCCCGAGTGTTGCCCCTCATCGACCAGATGGAGGGAGAAGAAGTGGCAAAGCAGGGCCACGGATGGAGGAATGCCAATGAAGACTTCATACAGGAACGCGAAGCCAGAGAGGAGGATGATGGACCTCGGATCCAGATGCAACGCCAAGACCTGGTAATGCGTGAGAACCGCATTGAAGAACTCGGAAAAAGGGGGGACAAGACTAGCGAAGATGGCATGGAGATGAAGCTGGATGTTAGTGGCGTTCATCTCCATCACTAGCCGGGAAGAGGCCAGGCCTTGGTTAGTCCCCACTCGTTGGATTCGTCGGCCAGGGCATGGCGGACCTTGTCCATGCCCTCTTGGTTCACCACCGAGGAGCTGCCGAGCACCGGCTCGTGGCCCGGCGGCGGCGGCGGCGCAGCCGCACCGATTGCTCTCTTGCTCGCCCAATGCATGGTGGCGAGGGCGGGAGGCAAAGGAAGCTAGGAGAAGAAGAAGGCGATGGGAGGAAGAAAGACGGGAGCGGCGGCGAGGAAGCCGCTTATCGCCTGCGCAATGGTCAAATCACACGATTGCCAAGGCTGCGTGGGAAATGGGGACGCCACGTCCAATCCAACCGTCACGCGCCAGCCTGGCCCGCAGTTTGTGGGGCCCGCAGTGCTTCGTCCTCAACTAGGCTTCGCCCAGAAGCCAACTCCGCGCGCGCCTTGGGCCCGGGGGCTACTGTCGGCGTACTGGGAACCAGGGTACCCAGACTTGCCTGCCTGCGGCCCACGTCGCGTTCCTAGTACGGCCCGGTAAGGCCCAGCTGATTGACCAGCTGCTCAAGACCCTCGCGAGTGGAGGCCAGCCCTAGGGAGGAGAACGACCAAAACCTCCTCAGGGAGCGGCCTCACCTAGACTGCTCCAGAGGGGCGACCAAGACCTCTCCCGAGAGTGGCCTCAGCTTGGCTGCTTCAGGAGGGCAGAGATTTCAAGGCAAGGGCTGCCTCAGGAGGAGGCAGTGACGCAAGCCACGACGAACCGTGCCAGCGGGCGCAGTTTCCATATGGTGCAAAGGAGACCGCACAGGCGCAGGTTCCCGAGGGGCGAGACAAAGGTTTCCCATTTGGTGCAACAAGACCGAAGACCGCAAGGACGACAGGAAGGATGTCATCGCCGAGCCCACCACCGCGTCACCGCCTGCCCTCTTTGAAGGCGGAGACCACCTTTTGTCAGGATAGGAGCGTCCTTGTGTTCCTGCTCAAATGGCCGTTGTGGGATTCCCTTCCCGCCTAAACGTTTCGGGGGAAGAGGACCCTGGTCGTTTATATAAGCAGCTAGGGTTCCTAGCATGGGGGGACGACCCATTGGGAGATTAACTCATTGAGACCTAGCATAGCAAGGGAGCAAGAACATCTGCCTCCCCACCCCGCCTGAGATCGCCTCCTGAGCTCAGGAAGCCACTGTATTTGCTCATACTTTAGCCCTCGCGAGGCCAATCCACTAAAGCAGGAAGTAGGGTTTTACACCACAAGGTGGCCTAAACCTGGGTAAACTCTTGTGTGTTCTACTTGTTTGCTTGCTTGCTTGCATCCCATTCCCATCACCAGGAGAAGAGCGAGGCGCTAGGTAGACGTGTAGTGGGAGAGATCTTCGTCGCGCCCCTGTGTTCGAATCTTAAGGGTTTTGCGGAGCCCAGAATCCGACAAAGCCCATCATTGGAATATACAAGCCAAGTTCTATAATGAAAAATTCCCACTAGTATATGAAAGTGACAACATAGGAAAATCTCTATCATGAAGATCATGGTGCTACTTTGAAGCACAAGTGTGGTAAAAGGATAGTAACATTGTCCCTTGTCTCTTTTACCTCATTATTTTTTTTATTTGGGCCTTCTCTCATTTTTTGCCTCTTTTTTCCGTCCGGAGTCTCATCACGACTTGTGGGGGAATCATAATCTCCAGCATCCTTTCCTCACATGGGAGAATGCTCTAACAATGAAGATCATCACACTTTTATTTACTTACAACTCAAGAGTTACAACTCAATACTTAGAACAAAATATGACTCTATATGAATGCCTTCGGCAGTGTACCGGGATGTGTAATGAAGCAAGAGTGACATGTATTAAAGAATTATGAACGGTGGCTTTGCCACAAATACAATGTGAACTACATGATCATGCAAAGCAATATGACAATGATGGAACGTGTCATAATAAACGGAATGGTGGAAAGTTGCATGGGAATAGATCTCGGAATGGCTATGGAAATGCCATAATAGGTATGTATGGTGGCTGTTTTGGGGAAGTTATATGGTGGGTGTATGATACCGGCGAAAGTTGCGCGGTACTAGAGAGGCTAGCAATGGTGGAGGGGTGAGAGTGCGTATAATCCATGGACTCAACATTAGTCATAAAGAACTCACATACTTATTCCAAAAATCTATTAGTTATCGAAACAAAGTACTAGGCGCATGCTCCTAGGGGGATTGATTGGTAGGAAAAGACCATCGCTCGTCCCCGACCGCCACTCATAAGGAAGACACTCAATAAATATATCATGCTCCGACTTCATCACATAACAGTTCATCATACGTGCATGCTACGGGAATCACAAACTTTAACACAGGTATTTCTACAATTCACAATTACTTACTAGCATGTCTCTAATATCACCATCTTTATATCTCAAAACAATCATAAGGAATCAAACTTCTCACAGTATCCAATGCACTTTATATGAAAGTTTTTATTATATCCCTCTTGGATGCCTATCATATTAGGACTAATTTTACAACCATAGAAAATTACCGTGCTGTTTAGAGACTCTCAGAATAATATAAGTGAAACATGGGAGTTCAACAATTTCTATAAAATAAAACCACCGCCGTGCTCTAAAAAGATATAAGTTAAGAACATAGAGTATTCTCATAAATCACGATTCATGTGTGTCCCTCTCAAAAGGTGTGTACAGCAAGGATGATTGTGGAAAACTAAAAAGAAAAGACTCAAATCATACAAGACGCTCCAAGCAAAACACATATCATGTGGTGAATAAAAATATAGCCTCAAGTAAAGTTACCGATAGACAAAGACGAAAGAGGGGATGCCTTCTGGGGCATCCCCAAGCTTAGGCTCTTGGTTGTCCTTGAATATTACCTTGGGGTGACTTAGGCATCCCCAAGCTTAGGCCGTTGACACTCCTTATTCCATAGTCCATCAAATCCTTACCCAAAACTTGAAAACTTCACAACACAAAACTCAACAGAAAATCTCATAAGCTCCGTTAGTATAAGGAAATAAATCACCAGTTTTGGTACTATTGTGAACTCATTATTTATTTATATTGGTGTAATATATACTGTATTCCAACTTTTCCATGGTTCATACCCCCCGATACTACCCATAGAATCATCAAAATAAGCAAACAACACAACGAAAACAGAATCTGTCAAAAGCAGAACAGTCTTTAGTTATCTAGATGGTTCGAGTACTTCTGTAACTCCAAAAATACTGCAAAATTAGGACAACATAGGAAATTTGTATATAAGTCTTGTGTAAAAAGTTCTGAATTTTATCATGATTCTATGATTTTTTTAAAAATCTGGGACTGGGAAGAAAAGTTTCTGTTTATCAGCAAGATCAAATCAACTATCACCGTAAGCCATCCCAAAGGTCTTACTTGGCACAAACACTAACTAAAACATAAAACCACATCTAACCAGATACTAGATGAATTATTTATTGCAAAACAGAACCAACAAGCAAAGAACAAAAATAAAATTGGGTTGCCTCCCAACAAGCGCTATTGTTTAACGCCCTTAGCTAGGTATAAAACACGAATAGATCTAAGTATTGCCATCTTTGGTATGCAATTCTTTTCTCATCAAATTCTCCAAAACTCGTCTTAGCAAATCTATCCTTTCCTTTATTTCCCTCCTATTAGATGAGCTTAAATCATGGAAAGGACTTTGATTGGTAATTTGACATTCATAAACCCATAGTTGGGATCATCACCATATATATCAGCATATAAGACACGTATCTCATTTCTAACGGGTTCCTTCATCATCTTATTTAACCATTCCCAATTAAATCCTACATAAATTCCCCTTGTAATCCAATCAAACTCCTCATAAGCTTGAAGGTACAAAGATTGAGAGATTTCTGAATAGGGAACCCTCCTCCTAAGATTTTCACTATAAGATTGATAATCCCTAGATTCCAAACTACGCATAGTTTCTTTATCATGGAGGACATCTTCAATTGGAGGGTGTTCAGCATCTTTTTTATAAAAACCAAAAATATCCCTAGCTTCTTGTATTATAAAATCAAGTTCTCGCATAAGAATGGTGGTGGCAATCTTTTTAGCTATAGGATGACTAATGTTGGAAGTTCATAAAACACCTTTTGCAAAGCAGGATGGATATGCACAAATTTTCTTTCTAATTTCTCAACGAGCATAACATTGGCATCCGCATAACAATTTGTATCAAGAAGAATAGATCTTTTACTAATAGGCATAACTCCCGTACAATCAAATAATTCTTGAATAAAACTTTTCCCAATAATATTACCGTGCACCACACAAAAAGTTTTTGCTTTGTAATTAGGTGGAGTTTCAGCTTCTTGATCCAAAGAACAAGATTCCATTTTTTCCTCAAGATTTTCAACGGTAACTTCCCAAGAATCAGACATGGTGACAACAAATCGATCTAGCAAACGAGCAAATAAAAGGCAAACGGAGAAGACGAACGGAAGAGGGGCGAAGTGTCGGTGTACTAAAGTAGGGGTACCTTAGTACCCCGAACTTGTGCACGGGCAGTAGTAGCCTCCCGCGGCAAGGCCTGCCAGGGGAGCGACAAGAGTCTCCACGGCCCGCTCCGGGCCGGACGAAGGCCAAGTGATCGAGCCTAGAAGACCAAGCCCCGGCGAGAGGAGCTTGCCGGGTCGAGAAGGCAAGGTCCAGCAAGAGGAGCTTGCCGGGCCAAGACGACAAGGCCCCGGCAAGAGGAGCTTGCCGGGACGACTAAGCCGAAGCACCAAGGCCCCGGCGGGAGGAGCTCGCCGGGACGGCCAAGCCAAGGCACCCCAAGAGAAGCCCGCCGCGGCGCGCCACGCGCCCCGGCAAGGCCTGGCGAGCGGCAAGCTCCCAGGTGCGGCAAGCCGCTTGCCGCGGCAAACCACCACATCAGGCCCGCGCTCCAGCTCATCTGCCCACGCGTCGCTCTGGGGCTTCCCCGGAGGCACGTCGCGGGACGCCGCGTGACCTGAGACGCGCGGTGGCATGCAACGTTGACAGAGTCGCCCCCGTGGCGAGCGGAGGCGCTCCTAACGGTCCGCCTCGGCACTGTTCAGGCGATCCAGACGGGCATTTAATGCCTTTGTCCCCCGCCGTCAGAGTTAGGTGCGATAGCACTGTGCGGCCACTATTCCCACAATCCATTGCCATTTTTACCCTCACCTGCGTCGCTCCCTGTGGGAAACCCCTTGGCATATAAAAGGAGGCCCATGCGCACGTAGAGGGGGGATCGGACCCAATAGGCCCTCGCCTACGTCCAGCTCCAGCTTACTGTAGCTTCTTGCGCTCCAGAGCAAGAACCCGAATCAACCAGACATGCAGCAGTAGGGTTTTACGCATCCATGCGGCCCGAAGCTGGGTAAAATCATTGTGTGTGTGTGTGTCGCCTCGATCTGCTCTTTGTGCATCCTCGCCCCCGCCGAACCGACAAGGGGCTCCGTCCCCATAGGTGCTCGTGGAGGCCGATATCCCCCGACATCTTTGGCGCGCCAGGTAGGGGGGCGTCGAGGTTGTGTGAATCAGATCCGGCGTCCGCGCGAGCCAGACTATCATCGTTTGCGCCAGCATGGCGCCGAAGAAGAAAGCTCCGGAGGTGACCGGCCCGTCAGCGTCGAACCCACCGCCCATGGAGCAGACGGGTGGTGGGGAGGACGCCGGCGGAGGAACGGGCACCGTCGAACCAGTTCTTGGTCCCGCGGCGTCCGAGCTCGCCCCGCGCCCCGCTCAGGAGGCGCAAAACCAGCAGCGTCATGGTACCCATGGTACCATACGCTCGCTAGACCCGAGCCACGCTGGTGGATCCCAGGGCGCTCAGGACCGGCATGCGATCCAGCGCGCCGGGACGAGCGTCGCGCGGCTGCCTGGACCGGGTGCTGCTCCTTCTAACGTGGTTAGGAGTTCGAGCACATCCCGCTCCTCGCGCCGCTCGCCACCTTATCCCGCCACCCCAGCGGAAGCTCTCGCGCGAGCCCAGCTGCTCCTACACTACCCTCCAACGGCGGACAAGCTCGACGGCTAGAGGGCAACCATCTAGAGCCTCATCGGTTTCGCCAACGGTGACACTCCGCGGCAGCACAGCGCATCGCAGCCGCGGCCAGTCTCCCAGGCGAGAGTCGATGGCGCCAAGAACGGCGGGGGCGCGACCACCGTGCACTCCCCGCCCCAGAGGCCACGGTCGCCGACTCGCCGGGTTCACCTCGACGACGACTCCACCGCGTCGTCGAACCCGCGAACTCGCCGCGACCAACGCCAAGTCCTTCACGAACGAAGGGAAGAAGACGCTCGAACCCGCATCGAGCGCAGAAGAGAGGCGCGGCGTCAATCAGACCAGCGCGTTGGGCCCACTGGGGACATGCATGCGCCGGGGGAACCAGGCGAACTGCCGTATTTGGTAGGTTGCCCTGCGTTCACCCGCGAGCTGCGACAAGTCCAGTGGCCCAGCACAAAGAACTTCAAGCCCGACGTGCCCGAGAAGTACGACGGCAAGTCGCATCCGTCTGAGTTCCTCAGCATCTACACCATTGCGGTGCAGGCTGCCGGGGGACGGGACGATAAGATCCTTGCCAACTACTTCCCGCTGGTACTCAAGCCCAACGTCAGATCCTGGCTCATGCACTTGCCGGACAGCTCCATCTCCTCCTGGCCAGATCTATGCCATTAGTTTGTGGGCGCCTTCACGGGCGGCCACAAACCCCATGGCCAGGCGAGCGACCTCCATCTGCTCGTTCAGAAGGAGGGGGAGCCTTTGCGCAAGTTCATCCAGAGGTTCAGCCGTGTGCACTACAACATCCCAGACGTCCACCCCGCCGCGGTGATCAGCGCGTTCCATCAGAACGTGCGTAACCGCAGGATGCGGGAGGAGATGGCGATGTGCAAAATCAAGGAGGTCAGCGAGCTTTACGCCCTGGCCAACAAGTGTGCACGCGCTGAGGAGGGGAGGCGGCTTCCCGAAGAAAGTGTTGGAGAAGGAGACTCCGACAGTGAAGGTACCGCCCCGGCAAGGAGAGGCCGGTGGCGGAACAACAAGAAGAAGAAAAACCCAGAGGTAATGGTTGTCGAGAAGTCCGGCAGCGAGGGCTCCGCCAAGAAAGCCCAGGCAGGAGGCCCCGGCAAGGAGGTTGCCGGGGGCGCCAACTGCCGGGCGGTGGCGGCTGCCGATAAGCGGGACGGTACCGACAAGAAGTACTGCAAGATCCACCGCACCAGGGGCCACGACCTCCAAAGTTGCAAGCAAGTCGAGCGACTCGTCGGCCTGCAAAAGGCCGAGTACGCACGACGCGACAAGGAGAGGGCCCAAGCAGGTGGCGGGGGATCCGGCACGAAGCGTCCCGGCCCGGGGGAGCGTCGCGGCAAGGACAAGCAGCGGCAAGCAGACAGACCTCCCCGGGGCCGCGACAAGAGCGAAGACGAAGACGACGACGAAGACATGGAAGACCCCGAGACCAGCGAGCAGGAGTTTCAGAAAGCCACTGAGGTCTTGTGTGTGACGGCGGTGCCTCCCTGCATGCTTCCCACCACCAGCTTAAACGGTGGGTGCGGGAGGTCAATGCAGTGGAGCCACCCGTCGAGTCACGCAGACCCCTGAGATGGTCCAGCACGCCTATCATCTTTGACATTGAGGACCACCCTGATCGCACAACCGCGGTCGGGTGCTTGCCGATGTTGGTCTCCCCAACGATCCGCAACCTCAAGGTCACTAAGATGCTAGTTGACGGCGGGGCCGGCTTCAATCTAATCTCCTCTGCTGTTCTCCGGAGACTCCAAGTTCCCGACAGCGAGCTCGAAAAAACCGGCACATTCCAAGGAATCAACCCGGGAAGGAGCAAGCCGAAGGGAAAGATCACGCTGCCGGTAACATTTGGCAGCGAGCTGAATTTCAGAACTGAGAAGGTCACCTTTGACGTCGCCGACCTTCCGTTGCCTTACAACGGGATCCTCGGCCGACCAGCACTCGCCATGTTCATGGCGGCCTCTCACTATGCGTATAACATGCTCCAGATGCCCGGCCCGATAAGCGTCATTTCTGTCCCCGGTGACAAGAAGGATGCCCTTATCTGCGCCGACCAGTTATATCGGGACGCAACAGCGGCAACGGCCCACGGTTCGCCCGCCGCTGGAGCTTCCGGGGGAAAGAAGAAGCCCGGCAAGTGCTCTGGCGCCCACTCCGGCAAGCGCGCCTCTTCGGAGTGCTGCGCCGTCGTCGAGGACGTGCCATCGAGCCCCGCCGGCAAGAAGACCAAGTCCGGCAAGCGCTCTGGCGCCCACTCTGGCAAGCGCGCCTCTTCGGAGTGCTGAGCTGCCGTCGAGGACGTGCCCTCGAGCCCCGCCGGCAAGAAGGCCAAGCCCGGCGAATGCTCTGGTGCCCACTCCGGCAAGCGCGCCTCTTTGGAGTGCTGCGCTGCCGTCGAGGACGTGCCATCGAGCCCCGCCGGCGAACACGAGAAGACGACGGCTGCTCCACCCGCGACCAAGAAGGTGCCCGCCAAGGAGGACGGCACTGGTGGTACCTTCACCATCAGTGCCACTCTCGGCCCCAAATAGGAAGGCGCGCTCGTTGCTTTCCTGCGGGCGAATGTCGATGTGTTTGCCTGGCAACCATCGGACATCCCCGGCGTTCCCTGGGAAGTGATTGAGCACCACCTTGCCGTCTGTCCTCATGCACGGCCCGTCAAGCAAAAGGTCAGGAAACAAGCGGTGGAGCGCCAAGAGTTTATCGCGGAGGAAATCAAGAAGTTGGAAGCGGCAGGCCTCGTCAGAGGCGTGCTCCATCCGACGTGGTTGGCCAATCCTGTCGTCGTGCGCAAGGCAAACGGGAAGTGGAGGCTTTGCATCGATTTCACCGATGTCAACAGAGCCTGCCCTTAAGATCCATTTCCCTTGCCGCGCATCGACCAGATTGTTGACTCCACGGCCGGATGCGACCTGCTTTCATTCCTTGACGCCTACTCCGGGTACCACCGGGTCTTCATGGCCGAAGAAGACGAAGAGAATACCGCGTTCATCACTCCGTGCGGCACGTACTGTTTTGTGCGGATGCCTTTTGGACTGAAGAACACGGGCTCGACATTTGCGAGGGTTGTCCACACTGCTTTTGAGCCACAGATCCACAGAAATGTGGAGGCCTACATGGACGACGTTGTGGTCAAGAGCAGAGACAAGGCAACCTTGGTACAAGACTTGGAAGAGACCTTTGCAAACTTGCGCAAGATCAGCCTCAAGCTCAACCCCGAGAAGTGCGTGTTCGGAGTTCCCTCCGGCAAGCTTCTCGGGTTCTTCGTGTCTCAGCGTGGGATCGAAGCCAACCCCGACAAGATCAAGGCCATCGAGCAGATTGAAGCACCAACGCGTGTCAAGGACGTGCGAAGACTTGCCGGCTGCATGGCGGCTCTCAGCAGATTTATTTCCAGGTCCGCGCAACGCGCCCTGCCATTTTTCAAAATCTTGAAAAAGGCAGGTCCAGTAAAATGGACTCCGGAAGCGGAGGCTGCGCTGCAAGACTTGAAGAAATACCTGTCCTCCACCCCTATACTTGTCGCGCCTAGACCACAAGAGAAGTTGCTGCTCTACCTAGCGGCAACCAATCAAGTGGCTAGTGCTGCGTTAGTTGCAGAGAGGGAAGCTGATGACGAGCCAGCAGCCACGGCAAGCGCGTCCGACGACAAGCAGGGGGCTTCCCCGTCAAGCTCTGGCCCCGACGAAGGTGGATCCACGCAAGCGCAAGGGGAAGTGCAGAGGAAGAGGATGGTGCAGCGCCCAGTTTACTTCGTCAGTTCCCTCTTGCAGGGGGCTAGGTCGAGGTACTCTGGTGTGCAGAAATTGCTCTTCGGCCTCCTCATGGCCTCGAGGAAGCTGCGCCATTACTTCCAAGCACACGAGATACGGGTGGTCACTCGCTTTCCACTTAAAAGGATACTGCAGAATCCCGAAGCGACAGGCAGGATTGTCGAGTGGGCACTAGAACTGTCAAGCTTTGGCCTCAAGTTCGAGAGCACATCGACCATCTAGAGCCAAGCATTGGCAGAGTTCATAGCAGAGTGGACGCCGACACCGGACGAAGAAATTCCCGAGACGAGCATCCCCGGCAAGGAAGCAACCAAAGAGTGGCTGATGTACTTTGATGGTGCCTTTTCGCTGGAAGGCGCCGGTGCTGGCGTGCTGCTCATCGCGCCCACCGGAGAGCACCTCAAGTACGTCGTCCAGATGCACTTTCCCAAGGAGCAAGCAACCAACAATACGGCAGAGTATGAAGGTTTGCTCGCCGGTCTCAGGATCGCGGCGGAACTTGGGATTAAGAAGCTCATTGTCAGGGGTGACTCGCAGCTCGTCGTCCGCCAAGTGAACAAGGATTACCAGTGCCCGTTGATGGAAGCTTACGTTGATGGAGTGAGGAAGCTGGAAGAGCGCTTTGACGGCCTGCAAATGGAATATGTTCCAAGAGCAGAAAACAACATCGCCGACGGCCTGTCAAAATGCGCCGCACTAAAGCTACCTGTGGAACCAGGGACCTTTGTGCTCAAGCTGACTCAGCCATCCGTGACGCCATCGACTGGGCCAAGCAAGAAGAGAAGACCGGTCTCTGATGGCTCTCTCCCGGCAGAGCTTCCCGAATCCGCCGCCAAGAGAGTCCCCGAGATCGACGCCGAGAGTGCTGAGGAGCTGCCCGCTCCGGCAAGCCCCAGGGTTTGTCCCGACGAAGCAGGCACTCCCGGCAAGCCACGCCCCGGCAAGCCTGCCGGGGAACATCAAGCTCCGGCTGAGCCTCGAGTCCTCGCCGTGGAAGCTGATGTTCCCGCAGCCGCCGACATGCCTCTAGTCCTCGTCGTCGAGCCACAGGCTCCGACGTGGGCACAACAGATCGTCCGTTTCCTCCAGACAGGAGAGCTTCCCGAAGAACAAGAAGAAGCTGAAAGAGTAGCCCGGCAGTCCAGTATGTACCAGTTCGTCGACAGCGCATTGTACAGAAGAGGACGCAATGGGGTGAAATTGAAGTGCATCCACCGGGAAGACGGACAGAAGCTGTTGGCGGAGATACACGGCGGCATATGTGGGGACCACATTGGCGCCAGAGCACTTGCCGGAAAGGCATTCCGGCAAGGCTTCTTCTGGCCCACAGCCCTCCGGGATGCAACTGCACAAGTAACCAAGTGTGAAGCGTGCCAGTTCCATTCCAAGAAGATACACCAGCCAGCTCAAGCTCTCCAGACGATCCCTTTATCCTGGCCCTTCTCGGTCTTGGCGCTCGATATCCTCGGCCCCTTCCCCCGATCCATCGGGGGCTTTGAGTACTTGTTCGTTGCCATCGACAAGTTCACAAAGTGGCCAGAAGTGGAACCAGTGAGGAAGGTGACCGCCCAGTCCGCGATCAAATTCTTCAGGTCGATTGTTTGCCGCTTCGGGATCCCCAACAGGATCATCACCGACAACGGTACGCAGTTCACAAGCCACGCCTTCATGCAGTACACCCAATATCTCGGCACCAAGGTCTGCTTCGCTTCTGTTGCTCATCCCCGGAGCAACGGTCAAGCGGAAAGGGCCAACGCCGAGGTACTGCGCGGGCTCAAGACCAGAAGTTTTGACAAGCTGCTCAAGCGCGGACGGAACTGGATCGAGGAGCTGCCGGCGGTTCTTTGGTCGGTCAGAACGACGCCAAATCGAGCCACCGGCCAGACACCATTTGCTCTAGTTTATGGAGCAGAAGCAGTTACCCCCACGGAACTCGTATACGGGTCACCTCGAGTGCTCGCTTATGATGAGCTTGAGCAAGAGCGGTCGCGTGAAGATGACGCACTGCTCCTCGAGGAGGATCGTCTCCAGGCCGCTGTGCGATCTGCTCGCTACCAGCAAGCTCTGCGTCGCTATCATAGCCGCAAAGTTAAGGCCAGGAGCCTCAAGGAAGGCGACCTTGTTCTTCGGCGAGTTCAGTCGGCCAAGATACACAACAAGTTGACGCCGAAGTGGGAAGGCCCTTACCAGGTGAAACGAGTCACGAGGCCCGGCGCCGTCCGCCTCGAGACCAAAGATGGTACTCCGGTGAGCAATTCCTGGAACATTGAGCATCTTCGCAAGTTTTACCCGTAAGGCGCGGTTGTCGGACCCCGTCCGGCAACCAACTCTTTGTACAAAAGTCTTGCCGCAAACGCATGTAATCCTTTGTACAAAGCCAGGCGCAGACCCTGGCCGCAATTACGTGCTGGGGCCCCCCAAGTTTTAGCATGCATGCTGAGTCGAGTCTCGTCCTTGGTTAGGGTCGATAGTGCCTAACAGTCGCTAACCCCTAACTTGGAGGTCGAGTCCGCGTCTGTTTCCCGTCCTTTCCCTTTGGCTCGCGGGAACCGCCTACCCTTGCCGAGCCGCTCAAGGACGAAGAAGGGGAGAAGGACGAGCCAGCACCCGCCTCCCGACAAGCCAGAATTGCCGGGGGCTGCAACCTCAGATAAGTCTTTACATCCCTTATCATGCATTCTCTCATGAGCTGCGGAATGTGAAAATCTTGCTTCCTCCAAAAAAAGCTGCCGTGCTCTCTTAAGCGGCAAACCCCGGAGCGCGTTCCCGGGGCCCGCTTCGGATAGTAGCCGCGGCGGCAAGGGGAGGAAGCGAGGGGCCAGAACCCGCCTTCTCCCTGCCTCCGCCTAGAGCGGGAGGAGGGCCAAGGGGCGCGGGGGACGGCAGGGTCCGTTGCCGGGCGGGGAAGTGTCTATCTTAACGATGCAAAGGGTCCGCCCCTTGCCGCGGGATGTACCCGCGAGACAAATGATCCGGCAAACAGCCCCTTTTCATTAAAAACATTCCACTCAGGTACAGTTCAGAGAGAATGAAAAACATGAAAGATGGGATTACAAGATTTTAACGCAACTAAGGCCCGAGGGCTTACAAGATAAAAAGAGATAAGGTGCCCGTAATCCCTTTCTTGTCTCTCTCCTCAGGAGGTACGGCAAGGAGGCGAGAAGGGCAAAAGGGGCGCCTAGGCGAGCTACGGGTGGCAGAAGACGCCAAGAGAGCGTCCGAGGCCCCCACCCCGGAGCTCCGGAGGCCGGAAGAAGACGGCGACGCCAGAAGCGGAGCTCGAGAAGGAGGCGGCGAGACGTCAACACGCTGTCGAGGGCATCTAGCCCTCGTACTCCGAGTTGACGGCCTTGCCGCCAGCCTCTTCCGCAGCCTCGCCACTCCGGCCGAGAAGACGAAGCCCCGGCAAGAGGAGCTTGCCGAGCCGGAGAGAAGACCCCGGTGGACGTCGCCGCGAGCAGGGGTGGTGATGGCGTCTGGGGAGAGGTTGGAAGACGAGGCAGCGGCCTTGCCTCCCGTCCTCTTCCTCTAACGCATCCTCCCTACGCCAGCCGCCCAAGGAGACGGCCCCGGGGAGTTCACGGCGCCAGCGACACGGACGATGGGGGCCGCCGGTGCCACGCGGAGCTGCGACTAGCGCCTAGTCATGCCCGTCACCCCGGCGACCGCCCGCCCTCGTCGTCGCTGTCGCTCCCCTCCTCATCACTCTCGCTCGAGGAGGAGCCTTCGCTGTCGGAGGAGCTATCCACGCAGCACCAGGCTCGGGTGCCGAGGTCCCCGAAGACCTTGACGGAGAGCAGATCGCCCTCCATCAGCTTGAAATGGAGGGTGAATCCCGCCGTCAAGCTGTGGATCCGGGCGAACGACTTCCACCCTCGGCCCAGGCACATCACGCCGGGGGCTCGGGATTCGACGTGGACTCGCGTACCACTGATCCCGCAGCCCCTCATGCGCAGCCTCAGCGTCTCGTGTTGTTCCGCCTCCAAGACGTCCGCGAAGGGGGCCGGGAGGCGGAGGCGACGGCGAGGCGCCCGGCGCAGCCTGATGATGAACTCACAGGGGTCGTCCCCGAGGTGAACCGCCGAGGGAAACGGAGCCGCCGGCGGAGGCGAGGCCGGCGCGCCGCCCTGCCCGCCTCGGGCGCCTCGGCCCCGTCCACGGCCTCGTCCGCGACCTCGCCCCCTCCCCATTCCCCTTACGGTTGGCTCCGCCGCCGCGGGTGCAAGGGGAGGAGGGGCTCGCTGCCTGGCGGCAACCCTTGCCGCCACCGAAGAAGGACCCGGGTTCCCTTCCTCCATGACAGCTGGGGAGAGGGGACCAGGGATCTGAGAGAAGGAAGAAGGAAGGAGTGCGGACCCTCGTCATCCCCTTCCGCTCCTTATAAAGGGGCGGAGTGGGGGCTCGGCCGCCCCGCCCAACCAATCAAAGCAGAGGAAGGGCAGGCGACGGGGCCGACCCTCTACTTCGACCCGCATCGGCCCGGCTTCCTGCCTCCACCACCGCGACCCCAAGCGCATGGAGGATGCGTGGCGGGAGAGCAGGGCCGAGGCGACTAATGAGGCGACCTCTCTCTCCCCCCACTTGAAAGTGGGGGCGGACGTTTTGCTTCTCCACATTAAAGAGATCGTGCACGACGTGACGTATGCCTGCGGGCCTCAGTCCCGCGCACGCCACCCACGTCACGCACGCATCGCACGCCTCGCCCCCCCCCCCACAACACCGCGATAAGCGCGCGCCACTTGGGGAGGGCGCGACGGGCACGGAGTTAAGGAGCAGCGCAACCCAGGCCACGCGTGCCCGTGCACTGTTAGGGCCTGGCCCAACAACGCTCGGCACCGTGTATGGCCCAGACCCGGGTGCTCATGTCGGTGTACTAAAGTAGGGGTACCTTAGTACCCCGAACTTGTGCACGGGCAGTAGTAGCCTCCCGTGGCAAGGCCTGCCAGGGGAGCGATAAGAGTCTCCACGGCCCGCTCCGGGCCGGACGAAGGCCAAGTGATCGAGCCTAGAAGACCAAGCCCCGGCGAGAGGAGCTTGCCGGGTCGAGAAGGCAAGGTCCGGCAAGAGGAGCTTGCCGGGCCAAGACGACAAGGCCCCGGCAAGAGGAGCTTGCCGGGACGACTAAGCCGAAGCACCAAGGCCCCGGCGGGAGGAGCTCGCCGGGACGACCAAGCCAAGACACCCCAAGAGAAGCCCGCCGCGGCGCGCCACGCGCCCCGACAAGGCCTGGCGAGCGGCAAGCTCCCAGGTGCGGCAAGCCGCTTGCCGCGGCAAACCACCACATCAGGCCCGCGCTCCAGCTCACCTGCCCACGCGTCGCTCTGGGGCTTCCCCGGAGGCACGTGGCGGGACACCGCGCAACCTGAGACGCGCGGTGGCATGCAACGTTGACAGAGTCGCCCCCGTGGCGAGCGGAGGCGCTCCTAACGGTCCGCCTCGGCACTGTTCAGGCGGTCCAGACGGGCATTTAATGCCTTTGTCCCCCGCCGTCAGAGTTAGGTGCGATTGCACTATGCGGCCACTATTCCCACAATCCATTGCCATTTTTACCCTCACCTGCGTCGCTCCCTGTGGGAAACCCCTTGGCATATAAAAGGAGGCCCATGCGCACGTAGAGGGGGGATCGGACCCAATAGGCCCTCGCCTACGTCCAGCTCCAGCTTACTGTAGCTTCTTGCGCTCGAGAGCAAGAACCCGAATCAACCAGACATGCAGCAGTAGGGTTTTACGCATCCATGCGGCCCGAAGCTGGGTAAAATCGTTGTGTGTGTGTGTCGCCTCGATCTGCTCTTTGTGCATCCTCGCCCCCGCCGAACCGACAAGGGGCTCCGTCCCCATAGGTGCTCGTGGAGGCCGATATCCCCCGACACGAAGAAAAGGAAAATCTTTTCGAAAATCATTTTAGAAGTGGGTGAGAGGAAAACGAGAGGTGAATGACGAATAATCTAATGCGGCAAGATATAGAGTTTATGATGGGTACTTGGTATGTCTTGACTTGGCGTAGATCTCCCCGGCAATGGCGCAAAAAATTATTCCTGCTACTTCTTGAGCTTGCGTTGGTTTTTTCCTTGAAGAGGAAAGGGTGATGCAGCAAAGTAGAGATAAGTATTTCCCTCAGTTTGAGAACACACAAATAAGAAATACCTGCACAAACAATCAAACAAATTGCACCCAACGTGATAAAGGGGTTGTCAATCCCTTCACGGTTACTTGCAAAAGTGAGATCTGATAGAGATAGATGAAACTAAACAAACGGTAAAGTAAATATTTTTGGTATTTTTTGGTTACAGATCAGAAAGTAAAAGATTGCAAAATAGTAGATCGGAAACTTATATGATGGAAAATAGACCCGGGGGCCATAGGTTTCACTACAGGAGGCTTCTCTCAAGATAGCAAATAATACGGTGGGTGAACGGATTACTGCCGAGCAATTGATAGAAAAACGCAAAGTTATAATGATATCTAAGGCCATGATTATGAAATATAGGCATCATGTCCGTGTCAAGTAGACCGAAACGATTCTGTATCTACTACTATTACTCCACACATCGACAGCTATCCAGCATGCATCTAGAGTATTAAGTTCATAAAGAACACTACAAAAAGAAAGACACATCCGTGACATTTTGGGCCGAACGAAATTTTTTTCTGGCATACTTATGACGCTTCTATGACGATATTTGTGACAAAACCCGGTATCATCATAGATGTGGTGGGGTCCTACTTCTATGACAAAAAATCATGACAGAAAATGGGCTTTTCGTCCTGGGCGGGCCGGAGACGCTGCTGCATGTCTCTTTGGGCCGTCCATGACGGAAAAAACTGTGGTAGAAGCGAGGGCGAGGAAAATATTGGGGTGTTCCCACTTACGGTGGGTGGTCGGGGCCAAGCGATGCGCGTTTCTCTCATACACGCACGCGCGTGGGTGGGAGGCATTGGGCCCTAACTTAACCCGAGCGAGGCGTTGGGCTCTAACTGAACCCGAGCGATTGCACTGTAGGCTATGCGTTACTGAACCCGAGCGATCAATTGATGGCTGTTAACTGAACCAGATCGAGCGATTCCTTCCCTACTGCTGCTAACTGAAGCCGACCGATGCTACCTCTGGATGAACAGTGAGCGTTGCTGGGGGGTTCGGATGAACAGTTCCCGGTGGGGGTGGATGAACACGACCCCGTGGTGTTGCCTCTGGATGAACAGGACCCCGATTGATCGAGCCGGTTGGGGCTGGATGAACAGGACCCCGTGGAGGGCTGGATGAACAGGACCACCCCATGGAGGGCTGGATGAACAGTAGACGGTGGAGGGCTGGATGAACAGTAGCCTGTGGAGGGGTGGTTGAACAGTAGCCCATGGAGAGGGCTGGTTGAACAGTACCCGGTGGAGGGCTGGATGAACAGGACCACCCCATGGAGGGCTGGATGAACAGTAGACGGTGGAGGGCTGGATGAACAGTAGCCTGTGGAGGGGTGGTTGAACAGTAGCCCATGGAGAGGGCTGGTTGAACAGTAGCGCGCGATGGAGGCTGGATGAACAGGAGACCGTGGATGAACAGTCGCAGGTGGAGGCTGGAGGAGGCCGACGGTGGATGAACAATAGCCCGTGGAGGCTGGAGGGGGTCGACGGTGGAGATGAACAGTATCCCGTGGAGTCTTGTTTTGTGGTACGCCACACCGCTCCCGATGAACAGGACCCATGTTTTGACCGTAGCTTTCCAACACAAGTCCGCTTCCTCCGTTTTGCGGTACGCCACAGCCCTCCCGATCAATAGGACCCCCATTTCGTCCGTATGAGGTCCGTTTCCTCTGTTTTGCGGTACACCAGACCCCTCCCGATGAACAGGATCCCGTTTCGAACATGGCCGATCGAACACAAGGCCGTTTCCTCCGTTCTGCGGTATGCCAGGCCTCGTTTCCATCGGCTGTTCCGTCCAAGCCGGTTGGCTCCCACGTGTTCTGTTGCCTCCCGATGAACACGCCACATTTCATTGCCTCCCCATGAACACGACGACGAGTTTCTACGTTCCGACCCAGCCATGTACACGAGCCCTGGCCGTATATACGCGCGAGTAGGCGTTTGAGACCCCGCCCGTATGTACGTACGTGGCTGTATTTACTTTCTTGTACCCTGGCCGCTGTATGTACATGTACATGCTACGTGCGCACCTCTACTATGACACGTGTGCGCCTCTACATCGACCAGTATGTACGTACACGTTCGCGACCAGAATGACAACACTATGTACGCTTCGACCAGGTAGGTCCCTACTGTCACGCACTTCCTTGCGTGCGAAGATGTAGCTGGTGGGTCCCAGCAGTCAGGGGGAAATGTTTTTTTTTTGCAAAATACGGTGGCCCGTCTGGTGGGTCCCTGCTGTCAGGTGGAGGAATAATTATTTTGCGCGTAATAAGGAGGCACTTGCTTGCTGTGGCTGTGGACCCAGCAGTCAGCCTCTCCACGTACCGTCCAGGTCCGATGAAAGCCGTTCCTTGACCACATTGACCATGCCGCGCTGAGAGCACCAGGGCAGTGGACGACGGCGAGGCCTAGGAAGGGGACGACATGGAGCCGGGGAAGACGCGGTAGTGGAAGCCCGCGCGGAGAGGAGTACGAGGGTTCACTGGTTCAGCTGCGGTGTGAGGCTGCCATCACCGCAGAATAACAGGGGGGTGTTGATGAGTGGAGGGATGGCCTGGCCAGCTGTGGGAGTAGTAGGGGGCGGTGAGGCCTCCGCGGCAGCACAGGCGGCCACGGGAGGCAGGAGCACGAGGCACGACCGGCGCTGGTTTGGGCAGCTGGAGCAAGAAGACGAGAGGTTGAAGAAGCACTACGGCCGTTGGATGGACATCATACGATCACTGGAGCTAGAATCGTGCATATTGACTAAGTTGACAAAGCCCTCCGTCCCCGTTAACTTAGTAGTCCCACAAGTCAGCTTGCCACTATACTGGGTCCCAGCTAACAGGGGGAGTATTTTTTTTTTGTGTAATAAGGAGACACTTCCTTGTGTGCGAAGATATAGCTGGTGGGGCCGAGCTGTCAGCCGCAGTAACGTTTTTTTCGCGAAATACGGTGGCCTATCGGTGGGTCCCCGCTGTCAGGTGGAGGAATAATTATTTTTGCGCGTAATAAGGAGGCACTTCCTTGCTGCGGCGGTGGACCCAGCTGTCAGCCTCTCCATGTATAGTCCATGTTCGATGGAAGCCGTTCCTTGACCACGTTGACCACGCCACGCCGGGAGCACCAGGGCGGTGGACGACAGCGAGGCCTAGGAAGGGGCCGACGCGGAGCCGGGGAAGACGCGACAGTGGAAGCCCGCGCAGAGAGGAGTACGAGGGTTCACTGGTTCGGCTGTGGTGTGAGGTTGCCGTCGCCGCAAAATAGCAGGGGGTGTGGGTGAGTAGTGGGATGGTCTGGCCAGCGGTGGGAGTAGTAGGGGGCGGTGAGGCCTCCGCGGCATCCCAGCTGGCCACGGGAGGCAGGAGCACGTGGCACGACCGGCGCTGCTTTGGGCGGCTGGAGCAAGAAGACCAGAGGTTGAAGAAGCACTACGGCTGTTGGATGGACATCGTATGGTCACTGCAGCTAGAATCGTTTATATTGACTAAGTTGACAAAGCCCTTGGTACACGTCAACTTAGTAGGCCCACAGGTCAGCCTCCGAAATGATGCGCCCCAGATTTCAGGGGGAGGAATCATTTTTTGGGCGGCTGAAGCAAGAATATCCGAGATTGAAGAAGGAGCACGACATCCGTTGGATGGACATCCAACGGCCACAGCTGCCAGAACCGTGTGTTGTTGACAAAGCCTTGCATACACGTCAACTTAGTTTTTTTAGGGGACGCGTCAACTTAGAAGGCCCACAAGTGTGTGGCAGAGAACATATAGCCCATTTGCGATTTTTGTGAATGTACAACCCATTTTTTAATTCTAATGGAATTTACTACAGCCCATTAAAGTTTGTTAAAAGTACAACCCATTTTCTAGCTAGGACAACGGTTAATAATTTCAACCAACCGCTCAAAACATAATTCAAAAAAAAATTCCCACATTTTTATGGGATCCGAAATATTTTTATCTAAAATTTTCTAGTCAGATTAAATATAATTTCAAAATAAAGTTGTATGACATTAACATCCAACAAAATATTGTGCCCACAACAAGTAATGAAATTAAAATTTTCAAATTCCAAAAATAATATAATTTTAAAACCAATTATGCGTTTGGTGCATTTTTTATAGTTATTGCCCAGTTATTATAATTACATCCCATTTATTATTTCTTAAAGTCCATTTTCTTGTTAAGCCTAATGCATACCTCCTAGGAAAGTTTGCCTCCCAACGGGGCGGAGAATAACAAGTTAACCCGGATATTGTGTACAAATGTCGGCCTAGTTGCATTGCTGATGTTGAAAAAAAGGCCTGTGTAGTATAGTACAACCTAACATGGCTACTCAGCCCACATTCAGCGACGCCGGAAAGGCCCAAACAAGGCTTTTGTACAACTTTTTGAAGTCACTGAGCTCAATTGATAACTTCAGAAAAAAGTTAGATTACAGTGGAACCTAATTAAAAGCTGTCACGAGCAAAGAAATAATTCAACGGGTCCCACTTGTGTGTGTGTGTGTGTTTTTGTGTGTGTGTGTGAGAGAGAGAGAGAGAGACCCATCGGTCAATGCTCGTAAATACATCTTTCAGCCACATGCATTGTTGATGCTCAGTAAAAACTTATATAGTTGACACAATCATATAGAACATCATAGTACACTGAACTTGAATATAAAAGTTTCACGCAGGCGGCACAATCAAGATGGAAGCAGTGGATCGCTACGGGTAGGGCTATGTTGAAACCAACGAACTCGTACATAACGGTTCATCGTCTTTATCAATGACAGGGAAATATCTGGAATGTTGGGCAAAGAAAACAGACAGACAACACAATAAGTTCTGCTAGCACATTAAGTTGACGTACAACTCTTTCTAAAAAAAGTTAAGGTACAAAATTAGAACAGGTCACAATCAAATGTACTGGCACATATTTGCTTCACACCCATAGCTCGGATTTAACTAGTATCTGACAAGATTCAGTTGTTACCTCAAATTAGAGCACATCCAGGCAGGCAGCCCTGCCTCTTCTCCCAAAGAAGCAGTGGCCTCCGCCGCGTGATGGAGTAGGCCCTGTGCTATCCATCGTTCCGAGCAACACGGGGAAAGTCTGACGTTGACTCCTATAACGGACGTCGTCGACGGACCCTAGCACCATCGGCGGCGGCAGGACTTCGATTGATGGATTGACCACTTCTTTGACATGCACAAACACTCGATACAGGTACATCCTTAACGTGGTCTGCGGCGGCCTTGGTGGCGACGAATAGTACAACCCTGGTTCCTGCACCGGTATCTCAACACCAATCACCTTCGGTATGGTGGACGGCTTCTTCATCCATGCCATAACCGTTAGAGCCCAGCTGTTTGGAAGAACAAACATACTTACGAGCTCACCTCCAAGGTCGTTGATAAGCTCATTCATGGACTAGCTGTTCCAAGCACGTCGAGGCATGCCGTGGAAGGTAAGCTTTGTTAAAAACACAAGCTCAGAGGGCACAGAGCCCCATCCTGGGTGCCACCGATCAAAACTCACCAGCGCGCCATCGCAGAACAAACGCCGGGATGATTTGAACACACGACTGCAGTCAAAAGTTGTCCGGAACCTAACGAAGAAATTAGCCGGTGGCGGACAGACTTCGATGAGCAAGTCACTTATTTGGATGCCGTGCGCAATGCCCAGAGCTTTGACAATGTCGTCCAGTGAGACGGGAGGCCGGTCGCCGTTGATGGTTACCAAGGGAGTCCTGGATTAGGGGGTGTTCGGATAGCCGGACTATACCTTCAGCCGGACTCCTGAACTATGAAGATACAAGATTGAAGACTTTGTCCCGTGTCCGGAGGGGACTTTCCTTGGCGTGGAAGGCAAGCTTGGCGATGCGGATATTCAGATCTCCTACCATTGTAACCGACTTAGTGTAACCCTAACCCTATCCGGTGTCTATATAAACCGGAGGGTTTTAGTCCGTAGGACAGAATCCAACATACAACAATCATACCATAGGCTAGCTTCTAGGGTTTAGCCTCCTTGATATCGTGGTAGATCTACTCTTGTACTACCCATATCATCAATATTAATCAAGCAGGACGTAGGGTTTTACCTCCATCGAGAGGGCCCGAACCTGGGTAAAACATTGTGTTCCTCGTCTCCTGTTACCATCCGCCTAGACGCACAGTTCGGGACCCCCTACCCGTATCCGCCAGTTTTGACACCGACATTGGTCCTTTGATTGAGAGTTCCTCTGTGACGTCGCTTTTAAGCCCGATGGCTCCTTTGATCATCAACAACGATGCGGTCCAGGGTGAGACTTTTCTCCCCAGACAGATCTTCGTCTTCGGCGGCTTCGCACTGCGGGACAATTCGCTTGGCCACGTGGAGCAGATCGAAAGCTACGCCCCTGGCCATCAGGTCAGATTTGGAAGTTTAAACTACACGGCTGACATCCGCGAGGACTTGATCTTCGACGGATTCGAGCCACAGCCAAGCGCACCGCACCGTCTCGATGGGCATGATCTAGCTCTGCAGCCGAACAGTGCCCTGGGGGCCGCACACGCTTCAGTTCCGAACCTCGATTCGGAGCCTACTGCGCCAATCAAGGATGAGTGGTTGGACGCCGCCTCGGGGGCTACGATCTCAAAGGCGATCGAGCCGAACACCAGCCCCGCACTCCGCAAGGCCTGTGACTCCGAGGGGCCAGATTCCTCTCCAGACTCCGAGCCCTCCGCGCGCCTGTCGATCGAATCCGATTGGGCACCGATCATGGAGTTCACCGCCGCGGACATCTTTCAGCACTCGCCCTTCGGCGACATTCTGAAATCGTTAAATTCTCTCTCTTTATCAGGAGAGCCCTGGCCGGACTATGGTCAGCAAGGTTGGGATACGGACGATGAAGAAATTCAAAGCCCACCCACCACCCACTTCGTAGCCACTGTCGACGACTTAACCGACATGCTCGACTTCGACTCCGAAGACATCGACAGTATGGACGACGATGCAGGAGACGACCAAGAACTAGCACCTGTAGGGAGCTGGAAGGCCACCTTGTCATACGACATATATATGGTGGACACTCCAAAAGATGGAGATGGCGATGGAACAGCGGGGGATGACACATCTAAGAAACAACCCAAGCGCCGGCGTCAGCGGCGCCGCTCCAAATCCCGCCAAAGCAAAAAAGGTGATTCCGGCACAGGAGATAATAATACTCCGGATAGCGCCGAAGAACACCCCCTCCAGCAAGAGGATGGAGAAGCCAGCCCTCACGAGAGAGCGGCAGACAGAGAGGTTGAGGATGATAATTACATGCCTCCCTCCGAAGACAAGGCAAGCCTCGACGACGACGAATTCGTCGTGCCAGAGGATCCCGCCGAACAAGAGCATTTTAAACGCAGGCTTATAGCCACGGCAAGCAGCCTCAAGAAAAAGCAGCAACAGCTTAGAGCTGATCAAGACGTGCTAGCTGACAGATGGACTGAAGTCCTTGCGGCCGAAGAGTATGAACTCGAACGCCCCTCCAAGAGTTACCCAAAGCGCAGACTGCTACCCCGATTAGAGGAGGAAGCACCTACGTCACCAGCGCATGACATGGCTGACCGGCCACCTCGTGGCCGTGACAGAGAGGCCTCTCGGCCCTCCACTCAAGCCGTGCCCCGGCGCCGCTCAAAACATGCTAAGGCACAGGAAAACGCGCCAGACCTGCGGGAGATACTGGAGGACAAGGCAAGACAAACAAGATCGATCTACGGATCACGTGGGCGCCCTACGGCACGTAACGGGGATCGTCACTCCGGACATAATAAATCCGGTCGGGCCGGACACAGCAGACAAAGCTCATTCGAGCTGCGTCGTGATATAGCCCAATACAGAGGCGCCGCACACCCACTATGCTTCACAGATGAAGTAATGGATCATAAAATCCCTCAGGGTTTTAAACCCGTCAACATCGAATCATATGATGGCACAACAGATCCTGCGGTATGGATCGAGGATTATCTCCTTCATATCCTCATGGCCCGCGGCGATGATCTACGTGCCATCAAGTACCTCCCACTCAAACTTCAGGGACCAGCCCGGCATTGGGTTAACAGCTTGCCAGCAGATTCGATCGGTTCTTGGGAGGTCCTGTAAGCCGCATTCCTCGACAATTTCCAGGGTACCTATGTGCGACCACCGGACGCCGATGACCTAAGCCTCATAATTCAGCAGCCAGAGGAATCGGCCAGGCAATTCTGGACACAGTTCCTAACAAAGAAAAACCACATAGTCGACTGTCCGGACGCAGAGGCCCTAGCAGCCTTCAAGCACAATATCCGTGACGAGTGGCTTGCCCGGCACCTTGGACAGGAAAAGCCGAAATCTATGGCAGCGCTCACGACACTCATGACCCGCTTTTGCGCGGGAGAAGACAGCTGGCTTGCTCGTAGCAACAATATGACCAAAAACCCTGGTAATTCTGATACTAGAGACAGTAGTGGCAGGTCGCATCGCAACAAGCAAAAGCGCCGTATTAACGGCGACAATGCTGAGGATACGGCAGTTAATGCCAGATTCAGAGGCTACAAATCCGGTCAGCGGAAAAAGCCATTCAAAAGAAATACTCAGGGCCCGTCCAGCTTGGACCGAATACTCGACCGCTCGTGCCAGATACATGGCACCCCCGAAAGGCCAGCCAATCACACCAACAGGGATTGTTGGGTGTTCAAGCAGGCAGGCAAGTTAAATGCCAAAAATAGAGACAAGGGGCTGCGTAGCGACGACGAGGAGGAGCCCAGGCCGCCGAACAACAGTGAACAACAGGTTTTTCACCCACAAGTGCGGACGGTGAACATGATATACGCAACCCACATCCCCAAGAGGGAACGGAAGCGGGCGTTACGGGACGTATATGCGCTGGAGCCAGTCGCCCCAAAGTTCAACCCATGGTCCTCCTGCCCGATCACTTTTGATCGAAGGGACCACCCCACTAGCATCCGTCATGGCGGGTTCGCCGCATTGGTTTTAGACCCAATTATTGACGGATTTCATCTCACAAGAGTCCTTATGGACGGCGGCAGCAGCCTGAACCTACTTTACCAGGACATAGTGCGGAAAATGGGCATAGATCCCTCGAGGATTAAACCCACCAAAACAACCTTTAAAGGCGTCATACCAGGTGTAGAGGCAAACTATACAGGCTCAGTCACACTTGAAGTGGTCTTCGGATCTCCGGATAACTTCCGAAGCGAGGAGTTAATCTTCGACATAGTCCCGTTCCGCATTGGCTATCATGCACTGCTAGGAGGAACCGCATTCGCAAAGTTCAATGCGGTACCGCATTATGCATACCTCAAGCTCAAGATGCCAGGCCCTCGAGGAGTAATCACGGTCAACGGAAACACCGAACGCTCTCTCCGAATGGAGGAGCATACGGCAACGCTCGCAGCAGAAGTACAAAGCAGCCTCTCCAGGCAATTCTCCAGTCCGGCCTTCAAAAAGCCGGACACTGTCAAGCGCGCCCGGAGTAACCTACAACAAGACCGCCTGGCACATTCTGAGCAGGCGTAGCAATGCGGCCCCAACCCCAGCCCTCGCGAAACAATAAAACCAGTGCTTCGCGTACATAACTACGCTCTCAAAGTACCATGGGCGCAGGGGAAGGGGCACCATCACGGCACGCCCAGAACATGGCTTAAACCATACTAGGGGCTGCCAAATTCTTTTTTTATTTTCTTTTACTTTCAGGACTCCATACTTCGGACGACCTGTTTGTCAATTCAACTGCCGCACAAACGATGCAAGAACCAGGGAAGCAGACAAGCCATGCCGCATTATGGAACTCCTAGTGAAGGAAATATGCCCTAGAGGCAATAATAAAGTTATTATTTATTTCCTTACATGTCATGATAAAAGTTTATTATTCATGCTAGAATTGTATTAACCGGAAACATAATACATGTGTGAATACATAGACAAACAGAGTGTCACTAGTATGCCTCTACTTGACTAGCTCATTAATCAAAGATGGTTATGTTTCCTAACCATGAACAAAGAGTTGTTATTTGATTAACGAGATCACATCATTAGTTGAATGATCTGATTGACATGACCCATTCCATTAGCATAGCACCCGATCGTTTAGTATGTTGCTATTGCTTTTATCCATGACTTATACATGTTCCTTTAACTATGAGATTATGCAACTCCCGTTTACCGTAGGAACACTTTGTGTGCTACCAAACGTCACAACGTAACTGAGTGATTATAAAGGTGCTCTACAGGTGTCTCCGAAAGTATTTGTTGGGTTGGCATATTTCGAGATTAGGATTTGTCACTCCGAATGTCGGAGAGGTATCTCAGGGCCTTCTCGGTAATGCACATCACATAAGCCTTGCAAGCATTGCAACCAATGAGTTAGTTGCGAGATGATGTATTACGGAACGAGTAAAGAGACTTGCCGGTAACGAGATTGAACTAGGTATTGGATACCGACGATCGAATCTCGGGCGAGTAACATACCGATGACAAAGGGAACAACGTATGTTGTTATGCGGTCTGACCGATAAAGATCTTCGTTGAATATGTAGGAGCCAATATGGGCATCCAGGTCCCGCTATTGGTTATTGACCGGAGACGTGTCTCGGTCATGTCTACATTGTTCTCGAACCGTAGGGTCCGCACGCTTAAGGTTTCGATGACAGTTATATTATGAGTTTATGAGTTTTGATGTACCGAAGGATTTCGGATTCCCGGATGAGATCGGGGACATGACGAGGAGTCTCGAAATGGTCGAGACGTAAAGATCGATATATTGGACGACTATATTCGGACATCGGAAAGGTTCTGAGTGATCCGGGTATTTTCGGGAGTATCGGGGAGTTACGGGATTACGGGAGAAGTAATGGGCCTTGATGGGCTTTAGTGGGAAGAGGAAAAAGGCTGCTGCGCCCCCCCTTCCCTCTGGTCCGAATTGGACTAGGGAAAAGGGGGCTGGCCACCTTTCCTACTCCTCCTATTCCTTCTCCCTTCCTCCCCTCTTGGTGGACTCCTACTAGGACTTGGAGTCCTAGTAGGACTCCATATCTTGACCGCACCAATTGGCTTGGCCGGCCTCCTCCTCCTCCATCCTTTATATACTGAGGCAAGGGGCACCCCTTGGACACACAATTGATCAACGTGATCGTTCCTTAGCCGTGTGCGGTGCCCCCCTCCACCATATTCCACCTCGGTCATATCGTTGCAGTGCTTAGGCGAAGCCCTGCGCCGGTAGTACATCAAGATCGTCACCACGCCGTCGTGCTGACGGAAATCCTCCCCGAAGCTTTGCTGGATCGGAGCCCGGGGATCGTCATCGAGCTGAACGTGTGCCAAGAACTCGGAGGTGCCGGAGTAACGGTGCTGTGATCGGTTGGATCGCGAGGAGAACGTACGACTACTTCCTCTATGTTGTGTCAACGCTTCCGCTACGGTCTACGAGGGTACGTAGGCAACACTCTCCCCTCTCGTTGCTATGCATCACCATGATCTTGCGTGTGCGTAGGATTTTTTTTTTGAAATTACTACGTTCCCCAACAGTGGCATCCGAGCCTAGGTTTTTATGGTTTGATATTATTTGCACGAGTAGAAC
Organism: Aegilops umbellulata; assembly: GCA_032464435.1. NCBI lineage: Eukaryota > Viridiplantae > Streptophyta > Magnoliopsida > Poales > Poaceae > Aegilops > Aegilops umbellulata. Next base: position 333,530,850 of record CP136054.1, on the reverse strand, counting down.
ACAAGTGAGTTGTGGACGATACAAGTCATACTGCCTACCAGCATGTCATACTTTGGTTCAGCGGTATTGTTGGACGAGACGATCCGGACCAACCTTACGCGTACGCTTACACGAGACCGGTTCCCTCGACGTGCTTTGCACATAGATGGCTTGCGGAAGACTGTCTCTCCAACTTTAGTTGAACCGAGTGTGGCTACGCCCGGTCCTTGAGAAGGTTAAAACAGAGTCTATTTGACAAACTATCGTTGTGGTTTTGATGCGTAGGTAAGATGAGTTCTTGCTTAAGCCCGTAGCAGCCACGTAAAACTTGCAACAACAAAGTAGAGGACGTCTAACTTGTTTTTGCAGGGCATGTTGTGATGTGATATGGTCAAGACATGATGCTAAATTTTATTGTATGAGATGATCATGTTTTGTAACCGAGTTATCGGCAACTGGCAGGAGCCATATGGTTGTCGCTTTATTGTATGCAATGCAGTCGCGATGTAATGCTTTACTTTATTACTAAGCGGTAGTGATAGTCGTGGAAGCATAAGATTGGCGAGACGACAACGATGCTACGATGGAGATCAAGGTGTCGCGCCGGTGACGATGGTGATCATGACGGTGCTTCGGAGATGGAGATCACAAGCACAAGATGATGATGACCATATCATATCACTTATATTGATTGCATGTGATGTTTATCTTTTTATGCATCTTATCTTGCTTTGATTGACGGTAGCATTATAAGATGATCTCTCACTAAATTATCAAGAAGTGTTCTCCCTGAGTATGCACCGTTGCAAAAGTTCTTCGTGCTGAGACACCACGTGATGATCGGGTGTGATAGGCTCTACGTTCAAATACAACGGGTGCAAGACAGTTGCACACGCGGAATACTCAGGTTTAACTTGACGAGCCTAGCATATAACAGATATGGCCTCGGAACACAGAGACCGAAAGGTCGAGCGTGAATCATATAGTAGATATGATCAACATAAGATGTTCACCATTGAAACTACTCCATCTCACGTGATGATCGGACATGGTTTAGTTGATTTGGATCACGTGATCACTTAGAGGATTAGAGGGATGTCTATCTAAGTGGGAGTTCTTAAGTAATATGATTAATTGAACTTAAATTTATCATGAACTTAGTCCTGGTAGTATTAGCATATCTATGTTGTAGATCAGTAGCTCGCATTTGTTGCTTCCCTGTGTTTATTTTGATGTGTTCCTAGAGAAAATTGTGTTGAAAGAGTTAGTAGCAATGATACGAATTGGATCCGTGATCTGAGGTTTATCCTCATTGCTGCACAGAAGAATTATGTCCTTGATGCACCGCTGGGTGACGGACCTATTGCAGGAGCAGATGCAGACGTTATGAACGTTTTGCTAGCTCAATATGATGACTACTTAATAGTTTAGTGCACCATGCTTAACGGCTTAGAATCGGGACTTCAAAGACGTTTTGAACGTCATGGACCATATGAGATGTTCCAGGAGTTGAAGTTAATATTTCAAGCAAATACCCGAGTTGAGAGATATGAAGTCTCCAACAAGTTCTATAGCTAAAAGATGGAGGAGAATCGCTCAACTAGTGAGCATGTGCTCAGATTGTCTGGGTACTACAATCGCTTGAATCAAGTGGGAGTTAATCTTCCAGATAAGATAGTGATTGACAGAATTCTCTAGTCACCATCACCAAGTTAGTAGAACTTCGTGATGAACTATAATATGCAAGGGATAACGGAAAATATTCCCAAGCTCTTCGCGATGCTAAAATCAGCGAAGGTAGAAATCAAAGAAAAACATCAAGTGTTGATGGTTGAAAAGATCACTAGTTTCAAGAAAAGGGCAAAAGGAAAGAAGGGGAACTTCAAGAAGAACGGCAAGCAAGTTGCTGCTCAAGTGAAAAAGCCCAAGTATGGTCCTAAGCCTGAGACTAAGTGCTTCTACTGCAAAGGGACTGGTCACTGGAAGCGGAACTACCCCAAGTGATTGGCGGATAAGAAGGATGGCAAAGTGAACATAAGTATATTTGATATACATGTTATTGATGTGTACTTTACTAGTGTTCATAGCAACCCCTTAGTATTTGTTACTAGTTCAGTTGCTAAAATTTAGTAACTCGAAACGGGAGTTGCAGAATGAACAAAGACTAGTTAAAGGGCAAGGTGACGATGTGTGTTGGAAGTGGTTCCAAGATTGATATGATCATCATCACACACTCCCTATACTTTCGGGATTAGTGTTGAAACTAAATAAGTGTTATTTGGTGTTTGCGTTGAGCATGAATATGATTTGATCATGTTAATTGCAATACAGTTATTCATTTAAGTTAGAGAACAATTGTTGTTCTGTTTACATGAATAAAACCTTCTATGGTCATACACACCAATGAAATAGTTCATTGGATCTCGATCGTAGTGATACACATATTCATAATATTGAAACCAAAAGATGCGAAGTTAATAATGATAGTGCAACCTATTTGTGGCACTGCCGTTTAGGTCATATTGGTGTAAAGCGCATGAAGAAACTCCATGCAGATGGGATTTTGGAATCACTTGATTATGAATCACTTGATGCTTGCGAACCATGCCTCTTGGGCAAGATGACTAAAACGCCGTTCTCCGGAACAATGGAGCAAGCAACAGATTTGTTGGAAATCATACATACTGATGTATATGATCCGATGAATATTAAGGCTCGCGACAAGTATCATTATTTTCTAACCTTCACAGATGATTTGAGCAGATATGGGTATATCTACTTGATGAAACATAAGTCTGAAACGTTTGAAAAGTTCAAAGAATTTTAGAATGAAGTGAAAATCATCGTGACAAGAAAATAAGGTTTCTACGATCTGATCGACAAATATTTGAGTTACAAGTTTGGTCTTCAATTAAGACAATGTGGAATAGTTTCACAAATTCATGCCACCTGGAACACCACAGCATAATGGTGTGTCCGAACGTCATAATCGTACTTTATTGGATATAGTACAATCTATGATGTTTCTTACCGATTTACCAATATCGTTTTGGGATCATGCATTAGAGACAGCTGCATTCACGTTAAAAGAGGCACCATCTAAATCCGTTGAGACGACACCGTATGAACTATGGTTTAGCAATAAACCTAAGCTGTCGTTTCTTAAAGTTTGGGGCTGCGATGCTTATGTGAAAAAGCTTCAACCTGATAAGCTCGAACCCAAATCGGAGAAATGTGTCTTCATAGGATATCCAAAGGAAACTGTTGGATACACCTTCTATCGCAGATCCGAAGGCAAGACTTTTGTTGCTAAGTTCGGAAACTTTCTAGAGAAAGAGTTTCTTTTGAAAGAAGTGAGTGGGAGGAAAGTAGAAAACTTGATAAGGTAATTGTACCTTCTCCCTTATTGGAAAGTAGTTCATCACAGAAATCTGTTCTTGTGACTACTACACCAATTAGTAAGGAAGCTAATGATGATGATCATGTAACTTCAAGATCAAGTTACTACCGAATCTCGTAAGTAAACAAGAGTGAGATCCGCACCAGAGTGGTACGGTAATCCTGTTCTGGAAGTCATGTTACTAGACCATGACGAACTATGAGGAAGCGATGATGAGCCCAGATTCCGCGAAATGGTTAGAGGCCATGAAATCTGAGATATGATCCATGTATGAGAACAAAGTATGGACTTTGATGGATTTGCCCGATTATCGGCAAGCCAAAGAAAATAAATGGATCTTGAAGAGGAAGACGGACACTGATAGTAGTGTTACTATCTACAAAGCTAGAATTGTCGCAAAAGGTTTTCGACAAGTTCAAGGTGTTGACTACGATGAGAGTTTCTCACTCGTATCTATGCTTAAGTCTGTCCGAATCATGTTAGCAATTGCCGCATTTTATGAAATCCGGCAAATGGATAAACAAAACTACATTCCTTAATGGATTTATTAAAGAAGAGTTGTATACGATGCAACTAGAAGGTTTTGTCGATCCTGAAGGTGTTAACAAAATATGCAAGCTCCAGCGATCCATCTATGGACTGGTGCAAGCATCTCGGAGTTGGAATATACGCTTTGATAAGTTGATCAAAGCATATAGTTTTATACAGACTTGCGGTGAAGCCTGTATTTACAAGAAAGTGAGTGGGAGCACTACAGCATTTCTGATAAGTATATGTAAATGACATATTATTGATCGGAAATAATGTAGAATTATTCTGTAAAGCATAAAGGAGTATTTGAAAGGAGTTTTTCGAAGAAGGACCTCGGTGAAGCTGCTTACATATTGAGCATCAAGATCTATAGAGATAGATCAAGACGCTTGATAAGTTTTTCAATAAGTACATACCTTGAAAAGATTTTGAAGTAGTTCAAAATGGAACAGTCAAAGAAAGAGTTCTTGCCTGTATTACAAGGTGTGAAATTGAGTAAGACTCAAAGCCCGACCACGGCAGAAGATAGAAAGAGAATGACAGTCATTCCCTATGCCTCAGCCATAGGTTCTATAAAGTATGCCATGCTGTGTACCAGATCTATTGCATACCCTACCACTGAGTTTGGCAAGGGAGTACAATAGTGATCTAGGAATAGATCACTAGACAAGCGGTCAAAATTATCCTTAGTGGAATAAGGATATGTTTCTCGATTATGGATGTGACAAAAGGTTCGTCGTAAAAAGTTACGTCGATGCAAGTTTTGACACTAATCTAGATGACTCTAAGTCTCAATCTAGATACATATTGAAAGTGGGAGCAATTAGCTAAAGTAGCTCCGTGCAGAGCATTGTAGACATAGAAAATTGCAAAATACATAACGGATCTGAATGTGGCAGACCCGTTGACTAAACTTCTCTCACAAGCAAAACATGATCACACCGTAGTACTCTTTGGGTGTTAATCACATAGCGATGTGAACTAGATTACTGAATCTAGTAAACCCTTTGGGTGTTGGTCACATATCGATGTGAACTATTGCTGATAAATCACATGGTGATGTGAACTAGATTATTGACTCTAGTGCAAGTGGGAGACTGAAGGAAATATGCCCTAGAGGCAATAATAAAGTTATTATTTATTTCCTTACATGTCATGATAAAAGTTTATTATTCATGCTAGAATTGTATTAACCGGAAACATAATACATGTGTGAATACATAGACAAACAGAGTGTCACTAGTATGCCTCTACTTGACTAGCTCATTAATCAAAGATGGTTATGTTTCCTAACCATGAACAAAGAGTTGTTATTTGATTAACGAGATCACATCATTAGTTGAATGATCTGATTGACATGACCCATTCCATTAGCATAGCACCCGATCGTTTAGTATGTTGCTATTGCTTTTATCCATGACTTATACATGTTCCTTTAACTATGAGATTATGCAACTCCCGTTTACCGTAGGAACACTTTGTGTGCTACCAAACGTCACAACGTAACTGAGTGATTATAAAGGTGCTCTACAGGTGTCTCCGAAAGTATTTGTTGGGTTGGCATATTTCGAGATTAGGATTTGTCACTCCGAATGTCGGAGAGGTATCTCAGGGCCTTCTCGGTAATGCACATCACATAAGCCTTGCAAGCATTGCAACCAATGAGTTAGTTGCGAGATGATGTATTACGGAACGAGTAAAGAGACTTGCCGGTAACGAGATTGAACTAGGTATTGGATACCGACGATCGAATCTCGGGCGAGTAACATACCGATGACAAAGGGAACAACGTATGTTGTTATGCGGTCTGACCGATAAAGATCTTCGTTGAATATGTAGGAGCCAATATGGGCATCCAGGTCCCGCTATTGGTTATTGACCGGAGACGTGTCTCGGTCATGTCTACATTGTTCTCGAACCGTAGGGTCCGCACGCTTAAGGTTTCGATGACAGTTATATTATGAGTTTATGAGTTTTGATGTACCGAAGGAGTTCGGAGTCCCGGATAAGATCGGGGACATGACGAGGAGTCTCGAAATGGTCGAGACGTAAAGATCGATATATTGGACGACTATATTCGGACATCAGAAAGGTTCTGAGTGATCCGGGTATTTTCGGGAGTATCGGGGAGTTACGGGATTACGGGAGAAGTAATGGGCCTTGATGGGCTTTAGTGGGAAGAGGAAAAAGGCTGCTGCGCCCCCCCTTCCCTCTGGTCCGAATTGGACTAGGGAAAAGGGGGCCGGCCACCTTTCCTACTCCTCCTATTCCTTCTCCCTTCCTCCCCTCTTGGTGGACTCCTACTAGGACTTGGAGTCCTAGTAGGACTCCATATCTTGACCGCACCAATTGGCTTGGCCGGCCTCCTCCTCCTCCATCCTTTATATACTGAGGCAAGGGGCACCCCTTGGACACACAATTGATCAACGTGATCGTTCCTTAGCCGTGTGCGGTGCCCCCCTCCACCATATTCCACCTCGGTCATATCGTTGCAGTGCTTAGGCGAAGCCCTGCGCCGGTAGTACATCAAGATCGTCACCACGCCGTCGTGCTGACGGAAATCCTCCCCGAAGCTTTGCTGGATCGGAGCCCGGGGATCGTCATCGAGCTGAACGTGTGCCAAGAACTCGGAGGTGCCGGAGTAACGGTGCTGTGATCGGTTGGATCGCGAGGAGAACGTACGACTACTTCCTCTACGTTGTGTCAACGCTTCCGCTACGGTCTACGAGGGTACGTAGACAACACTCTCCCCTCTCGTTGCTATGCATCACCATGATCTTGCGTGTGCGTAGGAATTTTTTTTTGAAATTACTACGTTCCCCTACACCTAGGTGGTCTCTATTACGAGCAGTATACCTGTTTTTAAATACAATTCCGCAGGCCTGCCCCTGGACAGGACATGTTAAATAGTCCAATTTCTTTTGCTTATCGAACTACTTGCATCGTCCTGCGTGGATAGCAGCCTTCTTATAAACAATGCATAGCTTTTTGTCTATCTTTTGCATTACTCTCTTTATATATATATATATATATATATATATATATATATATATATATATATATATATATATATATATATATATATATATGTTCATTAATGACATGTTGCACCCGTACACTGTGGTACGGCAAATACGCCAGGGGCTCCAGTACCCCATAATAAGGTGTGAGAAGTCCGAACACTTTCACAAGTGCGGCACCCCGAACTTATAGCATTATATGCATCGGCTCCGAATCATGATTTGGGTCAATAGTTGGGTTTGCCCGGCTCCTATGTTTTGGTGCCTTACGTTCCGCTATATCGGCTAAGGTAAGGATTATTATTATATTTCCTTGTTCATGATAATTGTCTTTTATTCATGCTATAATTGTGTTATCCGGAAATCGTAATACATGTGTGAATACATAGACACCAACATGTCCCTAGTAAGCCTCTAGTTGACTAGCTCGTTGATCAACAGATAGTCATGGTTTCCTGACTATGGACATTGGATGTCATTGATAACGAGATCACGTCATTAGGAGAATGATGTGATGGACAAGACCCAATCCTAAGCATAGCACAAGATCGTATAGTTCGTTTGCTAGAGATTTTCCAATGTCAAGTATCTTTTCCTTAGACCATGGGATCGTGTAACTCCCGGATACCGTAGGAGTGCTTTGGGTGTACCAAACGTCACAACGTAACTGGGTGACTTTAAAGGTGTACTACGGGTATCTCTGAAAGTGTCTGTTGGGTTGACACGGATCGAGACTGGGATTTGTCACTCCGTATGACGGAGAGGTATCTCTGGGCCCACTCGGTAATGCATCATCATAATGAGCTCAATGTGATCAAAGTGTTTGACCATGGGATCATGCATTACGGTACGAGTAAAGTGACTTGCCGGTAACGAGATTGAACGAGGTATTTGGATACCGACGATCGAATCTCGGGCAAGTAAAATACCGATTGACAAAGGGAATCGTATACGGGGTTGATTGAATCCTCGACATCATGGTTCATCCGATGAGATCATCGAGGAGCATGTGGGAGCCAACATGGGTATCCAGATCCCGCTGTTGGTTATTGGCCAGAGAGCTGTCTCGGTCATGTCTACGTGTCTCCCGAACCCTTTGGGTCTACACACTTTCGGCGACGCTAGGGTTGTATAGATATGAGTATGCAGTAATCCGAAGTTGTTCGGAGTCCCGGATGAGATATCGGACGTCATGAGGAGTTCTGGAATGGTTCGGAGGTAAAAAATTATATATAGGAAGTGCAGTTTCGGCCATCGGGAGAATTCGGGGGTCACCGATATTGTACTGGGACCACCGGATGGGTCCCAGGGGTCCACCGGGTGGTGCCACCCATCCCGAAGGGCCCCATGGGCTGAAGTGGGGAGGGGAACCAGCCCATAGTGGGCTGGTGAGCCCCCTTGGGCCCCCCTGCGCCTAGGGTTGGAAACCCTAGGGTGGGGGGCGCCCCACTTGCCTTGGGGGGCACTCCACCCCCTTGGCCGCCGCCCACCAGGAGATCCCATCTCCCAGGGCCGGCGCCCCCCAGAGGGGCCTATATAAAGGGGGGGAGGGAGGGGAGCCGCACCCTGAAGTCTTGGCGCCTCCCTCTCCCCTGCTACACCTCTCCCTCTCGCAGAAGCTCGGCGAAGCCCTGCTGCGGTGACTGCTGCATCCACCACCACGCCATCGTGCTGCTGGATCTTCATCAACCTCTCCTTCCCCCTTGCTGGATCAAGAAGGAGGAGATGTCACGCTGACCGTACATGTGTTGAATGCAGAGGTGCCGTCCGTTCGGCGCTAGGATCTCCGGTGATTTGGATCACGACGAGTACGACTCCCTCATCCCCGTTCTTTGAACGCTTCCGCTCTCGATCTACAAAGGTATGTAGATGCACTCCGATCGCTCGTTGCTAGATGAACTCATAGATAGATCTTGGTGAAACCGTAGAAAAAATTTTATTTTCTGCAACGTTCCCCAACAGTGGTATCAGAGCTAGGTCTATGCGTAGTTCTCTTTGCACGAGTAGAACACAATTTGTTGTCGGCGTAGATGTTGTCAACTTTCTTGCTGCTACTAGTCTTATTTTGCTTCAGCGGTATTGTGGGATGAAGCGGCCTGGACTGACCTTACACGTACGCTTACATGAGACAGGTTCCACCGACTAACATGCACTAGTTGCATAAGGTGGCTAGCGGGTGTCTGTCTCTCCCACTTTAGTTGGAGCAGATTCGACGAAAAGGGTCCTTATGAAGGGTAAATAGAAGTTGACAAATCACGTTGTGGCTTTCACGTAGGTAAGAAAACGTTCTTGCTAGAACCCTATTGCAGCCATGTAAAACTTGCAACAACAATTAGAGGACGTCTAACTTGTTTTTGCAGCAAGTGTTTTGTGATGTGATATGGCCAAAGTTGTGATGAATGATGAATGATATATATGTGATGTATGAGATCATGTTCTTGTAATAGGAATCACGACTTGCATGTCGATGAGTATGACAACCGGCAGGAGCCATAGGAGTTGTCTTTATTTTTTGTATGACCTGCGTGTCATTGAGAAACGCCATGTAAATTACTTTACTTTATTTCTAAACGTGTTAGCCGTAGTAGTAGAAGTAATAGTTGGCGAGCAACTTCATGGAGACACGATGATGGAGATCATGATGATGGTGATCATGGTGTCATGCCGGTAACAAGATGATCATGGAGCCCCAAGATGGATATCAAAGGAGCTATATGATATTGGCCATATCATGTCACTATTATTTAATTGCATGTGATGTTTATCATGTTTTTGCATCTTGTTTACTTAGAACAACGGTAGTAAATAAGCTGGTCCCTCATAATAAATTTCAAGAAAGTGTTCCCCCCTAACTGTGCGCCGTTGCGACAGTTCGTTGTTTCGAAGCACCACGTGATGATCGGGTGTGATAGATTCCAACATTCACATACAACAGGTGTAAGCCAGATTTACACATGCAAACACTTAGGTTAACTTGACGAGCCTAGCATGTACAGACATGGCCTCGTAACACAAGAGACCGAAAGGTCGAACATGAGTCGTATAGAAGATATGATCAACATGGAGATGTTCACCGATGATGACTAGTCCGTCTCACGTGATGATCGGACACAGTCTAGTCAAGTCGGATCATGTATCACTTAGATGACAAGAGGGATGTCTAATCTGAGTGGGATTTCATTATATAATTTGATTAAATGAACTTAATTATCATGAACTTAGTCTAAGTAAACTTTGCAATATGTCTTGTAGATCAAATGGCCCACGCTAATGTCAACCTCAACTTCAACGCGTTCCTAGAGAAAACCAAGCTGAAAGATGATGGCAGCAACTATACGGACTGGGTCCGGAACCTGAGGATCATCTTCATAGCTGCCAGGAAACAATATGTCCTAGAAGCACCACTAGGTGAAGCTCCCATCCCAGAGAACCAAGACGTTATGAACGCTTGGTAGCAGCGTGCTGATGATTACTCCCTCGTTCAGTGCGGCATGTTTTACAGCTTAGAACCGGGGCTCCAAAAGAGTTTTGAGCAACACGGAGCATATGAGATGTTCAAAGAGCTGAAAATGGTTTTCCAAGCTCATGCCCGGGTCGAGAGATATGAAGTCTCCGACAAGTTCTACAGTTGTAAAATGGAGGAAAATAGTTCTGTCAGTGAGCACATACTCAAAATGTCTGGGTTGCACAACCGCTTGTCCCAGCTGGACATTAACCTCCCGGACGAGGCGGTCATTGACATAATCCTTCAGTCGCTCCCACCTAGCTACAAGAGCTTTGTGATGAACGACAATATGCAGGGGATGGAAAAGACCATTCCCAAAGTATTTTCAATGCTGAAATCAGCGGAGGTAGAAATCAAAAAGGAACATCAAGTGTTGATGGTCAATAAAACCACCAAGTTCAAGAAAGGCAAGGGTAAGAAGAACTTCAAGAAGGACGGCAAGGATGTTGTCGCGCCCGGTAAGCCAGTTGCCGGGAAGAAGTCAAAGAATGGACCCCAAGCCTGAGAATGAGTGCTTTTATTGCAAAGGGAAGGGTCACTGGAAGCGGAACTGCCCCAAATACTTAGCGGACAAGAAGGACCGCAACACTAAAGGTATATGTGATATACATGTAATTGATGTGTACCTTACCAGTGCTCGTAGTAGCTCCTGGGTATTTGATACCGGTGTCGTTGCTCATATTTGTAACTCAAAGCAGGAGCTGTGGAATAAGCGGAGACTGGCGAAGGACGAGCTGACGGTGCGGGTCAGGAATGGTTCCAAGGTCGATGTGATCGCTGTCGGCACGCTACCTCTACATTTACCTACGGGATTAGTTTTAAACCTCAATAATTTTTATTTAGTGCCAAGTTTGAGCATGAACATTGTATCAGGATCTCGTTTAATATGAGATGCCTACTCATTTAAATCCGAGAACAATGGTTGTTCTATTTATATGAGAGATATGTTTTACGGTCATGCTCCGATGGTCAATGGTTTATTCTTAATGAATCTCGAACGTGATGTTACACATATTCATAGTGTGAATACCAAAAGATGTAAAGTTGATAACGATAGTCCCACATACTTGTGGCACTGCCGCCTTGGTCACATTGGTGTCAAGCGCATGAAGAAGCTCCATGCTGATGGACTTTTAGAGTCTCTCGATTATGAATCATTTGACACATGCGAACCATGCCTCATGGGCAAAATGACCAAGACTCCGTTCTCCGGAACGATGGAGCGAGCAACCAACTTATTGGAAATCATACATACTGATGTGTGCGGTCCAATGAGCGTTGAGGCTCGCGGAGGATATCGTTATGTTCTCACTCTCACTGATGACTTGAGTAGATATGGGTATGTCTACTTGATGAAACACAAGTCTGAGACCTTTGAAAAGTTCAAGGAATTTCATAATGAGGTAGAGAATCAACGTGACCGAAAAATAAAGTTCTTACGATCAGATCGTGGAGGAGAATATTTAAGTCACGAATTTGGCACACACTTAAGGAAATGTGGAATCGTTTCACAACTCACGCCGCCTGGAACACCTAAATGTAACGGTGTGTCCGAACGTCGTAATCGCACTCTATTGGATATGGTGCGATCTATGATGTATCTTACTGATTTACCGCTATCATTTGGGGATACGCTCTAGAGACAACTACATTCACTTTAAATAGGGCACCGTCTAAATCCGTTGAGACGACACCGTATGAATTATGGTTTGGAAAGAAACCTAAGCTGTCGTTTCTAAAAGTTTGGGGATGTGATGCTTATGTCAAAAACTTCAACCTGAAAAGCTCGAACCCAAGTCGGAAAAATGCGTCTTCATAGGATACCCTAAGGAAACCATTGGGTATACCTTCTACCTTAGATCCGAAGCCAAGATCTTTGTTGCCAAGAACGGATCCTTTCTAGACAAAGAGTTTCTCTCGAAAGAAGTAAGTGGGAGGAAAGTAGAACTCGATGAAGTACTACCTCTTGAACCGGAAAGTAGTGCAGCTCAGGAAAATGTTCCTGTGGTGCCTACATCCACTGAAGAGGAAATTAATGATGATGATCAAGGTACTTCGAATCAAGTTGCTACTGAACTTCGTAGGTCCACAAGGACACGTTCCACACCCGAGTGGTATGGCAACTCTGTCCTGGAAATCATATTCTTAGACAACGGTGAACCTTCAAACTATGAAGAAGCGATGGCGGGCCCAGATTCCAACAAATGGCTTGAAGCCATGCAATCCGAGATAGGATCCATGTATGAAAACAAAGTATGGACTTTGACAAACTTGCCTGGTGATCGGCAAGCGACAGAAAACAAATGGATCTTTAAGAAGAAGACGGACGCGGATGGTAATGTTACCATCTATAAAGCTCGACTTGTCGCTAAGGGTTATCGGCAAGTTCAAGGGGTTGACTACGATGAGACTTTCTCTCCCGTAGCGAAGCTGAAGTCCGTCCGAATCATGTTAGCAATTGCCGCATACTATGATTATGAGATATGGCAAATGGATGTCAAAACGGCAATCCTTAACGGTTATCTTAAGGAAGAACTGTATATGATGCAGCCGGAAGGTTTTGTCGACCCTAAGAATGCTAACAAGGTATGCAAGCTCCAGCGATCCATTTATGGGCTGGTGCAGGCATCTCGGAGTTGGAACATTCGCTTTGATGAGATGATCAAAGCGTTTGGGTTTATGCAGACTTATGGAGAAGCCTGCGTTTACAAGAAAGTGAGTGGGAGCTCTGTAGCATTTCTCATATTATATGTAGATGACATACTTCTGATGGGAAATGATATAGAACTTTTGGACATCATTAAGGCCTACTTGAACAAGAGTTTTTGAATGAAGGACCTTGGAGAAGCTGCTTATATATTAGGCATCAAGATCTATAGAGATAGATCAAGACGCCTCATAGGTCTTTCACAAAGCACATACCTTGATAAGATATTGAAGAAGTTCAATATGGATCAGTCTAAGAAGGGGTTCTTGCCTGTGTTGCAAGGTGTGAAATTGAGCTCAGCTCAATGCCGGACCACGGCAGAAGATATAGAAGAGATGAGTGTCATCCCCTATGCCTCAGCCATAGGGTCTATTGTGTATGCCATGCTGTGTACCAGACCTGATGTAAAACTTGCCGTAAGTTTGGTAGGAAGGTACCAAAGTAATCCTGGCAAGGAACACTGGACAGCGGTCAAGAATATCCTGAAGTACCTGAAAAGGACTAAGGACATGTTTCTCATTTATGGAGGTGACGAAGAGCTCGTCGTAAAGGGTTACGTCGATGCTAGCTTCGACACAGATCTGGATGACTCTAAGTCACAAACCAGATATGTGTATATGTTGAATGGTGGAGGAGTAAGCTGGTGCAGCTGCAAGCAGAGCGTCGTGGCGGGATCTACATGTGAAGTGGAGTACATGGCAGCCTCGGAGGCAGCACATGAAGCAATTTGGGTGAAGGAGTTCATCACCGACCTAGGAGTCATACGCAATGCGTCGGGGCCGATCAAACTCTTCTGTGACAACACTGGAGCTATTGCACTTGCCAAGGAGCCCAGGTTTCACAAGAAGACCAGGCACATCAAGCGTCGCTTCAACTCCATTCGTGAAAATGTTCAAGATGGAGACATAGAAATTTGCAAAGTGCATACAGATCTGAATGTCGCACATCCGTTGAATAAAGCTCTTCCGCGAGGAAAACATGATCAACACCAGAACTCTATGGGTGTTCGATTCATCACAATGTAACTAGATTATTGACTCTAGTGCAAGTGGGAGACTGTTGGAAATATGCCCTAGAGGCAATAATAAAAGGATTATTATTATATTTCCTTCTTCATGATAATTGTCTTTTATTCATACTATAATTGAGTTATCCGGAAATCGTAATACATGTGTGAATACATAGACACCAACATGTCCCTATTAAGCCTCTAGTTGACTAGCTCGTTGATCAACAGATAGTCATGGTTTCCTGACTATGGACATTGGATGTCATTGATAACGAGATCACATAATGATGTGATGGACAAGACCCAATCCTAAGCATAGCACAAGATCGTATAGTTCGTTTGCTAGAGCTTTTCCAATGTCAAGTATCTTTTCCTTAGACCATGAGATCGTGTAACTCCCGGATACCGTAGGAGTGCTTTGGGTGTACCAAACGTCACAACGTAACTGGGTGACTATAGAGGTGTACTACGGGTATCTCCGAAAGTGTCTGTTGGGTTGACACGGATCGAGACTGGGATTTGTCACTCCGTATGACGGAGAGGTATCTCTGGGCCCACTCGATAATGGGATAAAGTCGGAATGGACATCATCACTGGATTACCCAGGTCAAATAAGGGACATGACTCCATCTGGGTCATAGTCGACCATTTGACCAAAGTAGCCCATTTCATTCCTGTCAAAACGACTTACAAGGGAAACCAGCTAGCCAGCCTCTACATCAACAGAATCGTAAGTCTTCATGGTGTTCCCAAGGAGATTGTGTCAGATCGAGGAAACCAGTTTACCTCAAGGTTCTGGAAGAAGTTCCAAGAGGCCATGGGGACCAAGTTGTCCTTCAGCACTGCTTTCCACCCACAGACCGGAGGTCAGACAGAATGAGTGAATTAGATACTCGAAGACATGCTCTGAGCCTGTGTCTTAGCATATGGAGCTAGGTGGGAAGATTTCCTCCCTTTCGCCGAGTTCTCCTACAACAACAGTTATCAGTCAAGCCTCCAGATGGCACCATTTGAGGTGTTGTACGGACGCAAGTGTCGCACACCCCTCAATTGGTCAGAGACCGGAGAAGGACTAGTCTTTGGGCCCGATATCCTCCGTGAAGTAGAAGAGCAAGTCCAGCTTGTCAGAGAGCATTTGAAGATTGCCAAGTCAAGGCAGAAGAGCTATGCTGACTCAGTCATAGAGACATGACCTTCCGAGTTGGAGAGCATGTCTATCTACGGGTCACACCTCTCAAGGGAACCTAGCACTTCCATGTCAAAGGAAAGCTCACACCAAGATACATCGGCCCCTTTAAGATCACTAAACAGCGAGGAGAAGTGGCTTACCAGTTGGAACTGCCACCTGAACTACCCGATGTGCACAACATATTCCACATGTCACAACTCCAGAAGTGTCTCCAAGTTCCAGACAACCCTGACCTTTACAAGGACGTCGATCACCAAGCCATTGACCTTCAGCCTGATTTGACTTACCGTGAGAGGCCCATCTGCATTTTGGATGAGGCTGAGCGACGCACTCGAAGCCGCACCATCAAGTACTTCAAGGTCTAGTGGAGCAACCGCACTGAAGCAGAAGCAACATGGGAACGTGAAGACTACCTTAGATCCGAGTTTCCGTATCTCTTTAAAGCCTAGTTTGGGAATCTTGGGGACGAGATTCTTGTAAGGGGGTAGGTCTGTCACATCCTACATTTCGTAACATGTCATTTGCATTAATAAAACATGAAAATTTGGATCAACAAAAACTTTTGCATTATTTGGCTTTTTATTTGGAGTTGGTTTTCTCTCTGTGATTTTCAAGTGCTCTTTAAAGTCAACTACTCCACCTTATATACTTCATATCCTTTCCCCAACCTTCTTCCAATGATCATGCCATGTGTATAGAACAGAATAGTATTTTCTTACAAAAATAATTTGGCCAAATAGTATTTTCAAAAATTAGTTTTCCAAAACCCACCGAATTGAGGTTTTCACTACAAGTACTTGATTTGGGGTATGAAAAATATTTAAAAGAGTATATTTGAAACCTATTAGATATAGGACTTCCATAAACCACAAAAATATAATTTTAAAAGTAATTTTCTTATTTTATTTAAAAGCTTTTTCTTTAGGCCAGAAATGGTCTTTAATAAGTTAAAATTATTGAAAAGATTCACAAATATTTGAGAAAAATCAGGGAAACTCAGTGGACATATATTTTCCATACATATGAGTTTCAACGCATGCTCATGATCAAAATATTGGACAAAACCTCCCAAAACCATTTCTGCCCATTTCAAGGATTTGAAATATTTCTACAGGAAATATTTTCATAAAAATCCAAGGAAAATCCAGCAAGTCACAAATGCATATTATGATCACCTTGCAAAGCCTTGTATCAATCAAGGTCATTTTGGTTCACCAAAATGCCCCAAAACCCTCTCTGACGAGAATCAAATTTGAACAGCTTTGTACTACCAACTTTCTGTCCTTGACACCAACTTTTGTGAGCATGTTCACATGACCAAATGAGGCCACTACACCAAGTGGTGCATCAAGGGGAAGTGATTTGCTCAACTAGATCTACACAAGTTCATTTCTGCTAATTTCTAGGGTTTACAAAAGTTGCATTGGCAACTTTGCCCAAATAAGCTCCAAATTGGTAGAAGGCCCTAATTATATGTGTTATTTCACCCTGTGGAGTCTCATGGAAAATGGAAATCATATACTTGCCCAAACCATTATCAAACACCTTCTGACACTTATCCAAAATGCCATTTTGACCTCTTCCACTAATCTCCATGGGCTCAACTTTGTTCCACAGCTTCTCCTGACCCTCTTCTACCCCCAGTAACTTTCCCTTGGCCATTGCTCAATGATTGAGGGGGTGAAACACCCCCATTTACCTCCCTGGACAGCAGCTTCTCTCTCTCCCTCAACCTCCCTCCTCACTCCAGTGGCCACCCAGGGCATCCAAAGCCCATCCCCCTTTCTTTATTATGCCCTAGAGCTGCCAGACATATTTGGCCGCGCCCACCCGGCCTAAAAAAATGCCATGGCATGCCACTTGCACACTCTAGAGCGCGCTACAGTGCGGCCAGGCACTGTAGCCGCCCCTGCCAACCACTCCCGGCCACCTCGGGACTCCCCAGCACGCCCGATGATGCGCCTCGACGTCTGCGTCACGCCACGCCTCTGTCCCCCTCCTCCTTCTCCCTCCTCTCGCCCCAGCTCACACGCGCGCTGGCCGCCCGAGCGCCCCAGTGAGCGCGCTCGCACGCGTCGAGCCTCTGGCCCTCCTGCTCCCTATCTCCACTCTCCCTCGCTCTGGACCAACCCCACAAATGCCTCAGACACGCCCCGAAGAGCCCCCGTGACCCACTTCAACTGCAACAGGCTCGCTGGCGCAAACCTCCTCGGTGGACCGCCGCCCGCCTATTTAAGGGCCTCCCCAAGCTCTCCTCTCCTCACCACTCACCCTCTGCACGACCAAATCATCCCCATGCACCCCCAGTTCCTCTACAGTGCCGCCCGAGCTCGAGGTCGAGCTCGAGCTCCGCCGCTTCGGCTCGCCGAAGTTTGCGAGGTATAGGCCATCCCCGCCTCTCTCTCTCCTCTCGATCTGGAACCCCCGAACACCACTGATCGCTCCCCCTGTTTCCCGCTCGTTTTGTAGTCGGAAACGGCCGGAACCACCGCCGCCCGAAGCTCCTCTGCCGCGTGACCTCATCGCTGGTGAACTAGGCCACCCCGGCGACCAACTCCACCTACACCCGAACGGCGACACGATGCTGAGCCCATCCGTGCCCTCGCGCGACCTCACCGTGCCCTGCATCGTCGCTGGTGAGCTCGCCGGCCGTCTGGACTCGGGGTTAGGGATGACAGGCGGGCCTCGCCTGTCAGCCTCTCCCCTCCATCGCCTCTCTCTCTCTCGCTAACGCCTGGGCCCCGCTCGTCAGGTTTAAACCTGGCGCGCGCACGTGCACCAGTGCGCTCGGCCGCCTCTCAGACTGGGCCTGCTACACTGCGGCTGTTATGGCCCAGTTGCACAGTGCTCCTTTTCCTTTTTCTTTTTTGTTAGACTTGCAAAAATTCCATAGGATTAAATATTAATCTAAATGCAATAATTCCAGTTCCAAAAATCTTTTAAAAATCCCAACTATTTAATGGTATAACTTTCATTCATGTCCAACCAACTTTTATGTACTGTTCATATTCAAATTCAAATTTGAATATATTTAAACCCCTGTGAAAATCCATTTGTTCTATTCTGCTACTCCAAATCCAAAACTAGGAATTTTCCCCTTGTTAGTTTTCACCTAGTATTTAACAATAATGAGTTGACATTTTTCTAAGCACTTTGGTTTCTGTTTTATTATTGTCTTATTTTTCTCATTATTATTTTGCGACGATAGATTGCGTTGCTGAAGAAGGAGTTGGACCAGAAGACTTTGAAGACCTAGAAGACTTTGCTGAGCTAGGCAAGCAGCCCTTTGACCATGACTAAGAAAACTTTTTTTGCATGTCATATGGCACTTTTATTGCTTGCATCGAAGTCATGATAAAATGGTGACCACTTGAGGTGGTTTGCCTCCGTTGCTTTTCTCGTTGACACTTGCATCATGCATGACCCTACCTTTCTATGAGGGTTATGCAGGTGGGAGTAGTTAGGATGCTAAGTAGCTGCTATGCAAATGGGTTGGGTATATGCATGGTGATGGAAGCAAGATTGTTTTCAAAAACTTTTCGAAAACCCCATCAGGTGCCACTTATGCCCGAGGGAGATAATGAGTTGGGTAACCACTTGGTGACGAAGTGGTGTACCGAGGCAAGTGTGTGTGTTATTTTCAAAATGGATTGGTTTAAGTTGCGACCGTTATTCCAACCTTACATGCGCAACCACTCTACCCTTATATGGGAAAGGGCATTATTGATTATCTAGGCTGATACTAGCTTGGAGCCCGCATTACTAGTGACGGGAGAGTTGTTGTTGCGCTCTCTCAGGATGGGGTCGTGCCAGGTAGGGCGGCCATGACTGTTTTCACAGGGCACCGGACACATCGTTGGTACCCCATGCTTGTGATGTGAGATGATTATGGAGCGTGGCTCCACGAAAGTGTCATGTGATAATGTTGGGCACGGGGGTTACTACCAATCGAGTGGACTCTATGTTAGTGTCGTCTAGGAAAAGATAGTGATCGGGTGCTTACCCTGGGTACTTGAGGTACCGCGGGTCGTGGATGACACGGAAGTTCCCCGGATCTTGTGGGTGAAGTGTGAAACCTCTGCAGAGTGTAAAACTATTCGAATAGCCGTGTCCACGGTCAAGGACAATTGGGTAACCGCTCTTGGGCTACGTCCACTTGTTTACAAACTAGTGTGTGTGGGAAGAACTACTGGGGTCAAGTCAAAGGACTTGACATGGATGAGTTGGGTTGGAGCCCACTCCCTTTATGTTGATATCTGTAACCAGTCCCTATGGTTACTTGAATTCATACGATGCATGATTTACTAGTTATTGAACATGTCATAGCACAACAAAATTAGCTTTCTACAAAAATTTACCTACGTCTTGCATTGTTGTATCTTGAGCCAAAACATGGGTTGCTTGCGAGTACATTCAAAGTACTCATTGGCTTGCCACTGGTTATTTAATTGGCCAGGCATGGAAGAACAGGAGTTCGAAGAAGAGTTCTTTGGAGACGAACATGCGAACTAGGACGTTTCCCAGTCAGAATGCCTTTAGGGTTAAGGCAGATGGCATGGGTTCTACTTATCGACAAAGATTTTCGCTGCTTAAGTTTATTTGGTATTCAGCCCGTATGGCTTTATCTATGTAAGACTTGACCATAATGGTCTTAATTTGTGTAAGACGATATGTATGGATGTAAGACTCTTGTTATTCAGCTTCTGTGTGTTCAGTGAGCATTGATCTCTGGGATCACTGTACACATGCATTCGGTGAGCACGACATATGAGTCGGGGTCCCCACAACTGCACAGTGCACAAGGTGGCACTGCAGGCTACGCGTTACTGAACTCGAGCGATCGATCGATGGCTGTTAACTGAACCCGATCGAGCAATTCGTTCGCTACTGCTGCTAACTGAAGCCAATCGATGCTGCCTCTGGATGAAGGGTGAGTGTTGCTGGGGGGTTTGGATGAACAGTTCCCGATGGGGGTGGATGAACAGGACCCCATGGTGTTGCCTCTAGATGAACATGACCCCGATCGATCGAGCCCGTTGGGGCTGGATGAACAGGACCCTATGGAGGGCTGGATGAACAGGACCACCCCGTGGAGGGATGGATGAAGAATAGATGGTGGAGGGCTGGATGAACAGTAGCCCGTGGAGGGGTGGTTGAACAGGAGCCCGTGGAGACGGCTGGTTGAACAGTAGCCAGTGGAGTAGCGCATGGTGGAGGCTGGATGAACAGTCGCAGGTGGAGGCTGGAGGTGGTCAACGGTGGATTAACAGTATGCCGTGGATGCTGGAGGGGGTCGACGGTGGAGATGAACATTATCCCGTGGAGTCCCGTTTTGCGGTACGCCACACCCCTCCCGATGAACAGGACCACCGTTTCGACCGTAGCGCTCCAACACAAGTCCGTTTCCTCCGTTTTGTGATACGCCAAACCCCTCGCGATCAACAGGACCCCCGTTTCGACCGTAGGAGGTCCGTTTCCTCCGTTTTGCAGTATGCTAGACCTCTCCCGATGAACAGGATCCCGTTTCGAACGTGGCCGGTCGAACACAAGGTTGTTTCCTCCGTTCTGCGGTACACCAGGCCTCGTTTCCATCGACTGTTCCGTCCAAGCCCTCCCGATGAACAGGACGATGCATTCCGTTCCGACCCAGCCGGTTGGCTCCCCGTGAACATGACGATGATGCAGTTTCTCCGTTCTGACCTAGCCATGTACACGAGCCCTGGCCGTATGTATGCACGAGTAGGCGTTCAAGAACCTACCCGTATGTACGCACGTGGCCATATTTTCTTTCTTGCACACTGGCTTGTACGTACGTGTACATGATACGTGCGCCCCTCTACTACGACACGTGCGCGCCTCTACATCGACCAGTATGTACGTACACGTTCGCGACCAGAATGACAACGCTACGTACGCTTCGACCAGGTGGGTCCCGACTGTCACGCACTTCCTTGCGTGCGAAGATGTAGCTGGTGGGTCCTAGCAGTCAGGGGGCGGACCGTTTTTTTTGCCCGGATGCACTTCCTTGCGTGCGAAGATGTAACTGGTGGGTCCCAGCAGTCAGGGGGAAACGTTTTTTTCACGAAATACGGTGGCCCGTCCGGTGGGTCCCCGATGTGAGGTGGAGGAATAATTATTTTGCGCGTAATAAGGAGGCACTTCCATGCTGCGACCGTGGACACAGCTGTCAACCTCTCCACGTACAGTACTCTTCAGATGGAAGTCGTTCCTTGACCATGTTGACCAGGCCGCGCCGAGAGCACCAGGGCGGTGGACGACGACGAGGCCTGGGAAGGGGATGACGCGGAGCCGGGGAAGACGCTGAAGCGGAAGCCCGCGTGGAGAGGAGTACGAGGGTTCACCGGTTCGGCAGCGGTGTGAGGCTGCCGTCGCCGCAGGGCCTGGCTAACGGTGGGAATAGTAGGGGGCGGTGAGGCCTCCACGGCAGCACAGCCGGCCACGGGAGGCAGGAGCATGCGGCACGACCGGCGCTGGTTTGGGCGGCCGGAGCAGAAGACCAGAGGTTGAAGAAGCACTACGGCCGTTGGATGGACATCGTACGGTCACTGGAGCTAAAATCGTTAATATTGACTAAGTTGAGAAAGCACTCCGTCCCCGTCAATTTAGTAGGTCCACAAGTCAGCCACACACCAAGGTGGGTCCCAACTAGCAGGGGGAGTATTCTTTTTTTTGTACGTAATAAGGAGGCACTTCCGGTGGGTGCGAGCTAACATCAGGGGGGATGTTTTTTCGTGAAATACGGTGGCCCGTCCGGTGGGTCCCAGTCAGGGGGAAATGTTTTTTTTCGCCAAATACGGTGGCCCGTCTGATGGTGTTGGGGAACGTAGTAATTTCAAAATTTTCCTACGCACACGCAAGATCATGGTGATGCATAGCAACGAGAGGGGAGAGTGTTGTCTATGTACCCTCGTAGACTGAAGCGGAAGCGTTGACGCAACATAGAGGAAGTAGTCGTACGTTCTCCTCATGATCCAACCGATCACAGCACCATTACTCCGGCACCTCCGAGTTCTTGGCACACGTTCAGCTCGATGACGATCCCCGGGCTCCGATCCAGCAAAGCGTTGGGGAAGAGTTCCGTCAGCACGACGGCGTGACGACGATCTTGATGTGTTACTGGCGCAGGGCTTCGCCTAAGCACTGCAACGATATGACCGAGGTGGAATTTAGTGGAAGGGGGCACCGCACACGGCTAAGGAAAGATCTCAATGATCAATTGTGTGTCTATGGGGTGCCCCCTGCCCCCGTATATAAAGGAGCCAAGGGGGAGGGGCTGGCCGGCCAAGCCTGGCGCGCCAGGAGAGTCCTACTCCCTCTGGGAGTAGGATTCCCCCCCCCCCAAATCCTAGTTGGACTAGGATTCTCCAAGGGGGAGAGAGAGAGGGGGGCCGGCCACCTCTCCTAGTCCTAATAGGACTAGGGGAAGGGGGGAGGCGCGCAGCCCATGAGGGAAGCCCTCTCACCTCTCCACCAAGGCCCATGTTGGCCCATTATGCTCCCGGGGGGTTCCGGTAACCCTCCCGGTATTCCGGTAAAATCCTGATTTCACCTGGAACACATCCGATGTCCAAACATAGGCTTCCAATATATCATTATTTACGTCTCGACCATTTCGAGACTCCTCGTCATGTCCGTGATCACATCCGGGACTCCGAACTCCTTCGGTACATCAAAATGCATAAACTCATAATAACTGTCATCGTAACGTTAAGCGTGCGGACCCTACGGTTCGAGAACAATGTAGACATGACCGAGACACGTCTCCGGTCAATAACCAATAGCGGGACCTGGATGCCCATATTGGCTCCTACATATTCTACGAAGATCTTTATCGGTCAGACCGCATAACAACATACGTTTGTTCCGTTTGTCATCGGTATGTTACTTGCCCGAGATTCGATCGTCGGTATCCAATACCTAGTTCAATCTCGTTACCGGCAAGTCTCTTTACTCGTTCCGTAATACATCATCTCGCAACTAACTCATTGGTTGCAATGCTTGCAAGGCTTTATGTGATGTGCATTACCGAGAAGGCCCTGAGATACCTCTCTGACATTCGGAGTGACAAATCCTAATCTCGAAATACGCCAACCCAACAAATACTTTCGGAGACACCTGTAGAGCACCTTTATAATCACTCAGTTATGTTGTGACGTTTGGTAGCACACAAAGTGTTCCTACGGTAAACGGGAGTTGCATAATCTCATAGTTAAAGGAACATGTATAAGTCATGGATAAAAGCAATAGCAACATACTAAACGATCGGGTGCTATGCTAATGGAATGGGTCATGTCAATCAGATCATTCAACTAATGATGTGATCTCGTTAATCAAATAACAACTCTTTGTTCATGGTTAGGAAACATAACCATCTTTGATTAATGAGCTAGTCAAGTAGAGGCATACTAGTGACACTCTGTTTGCCTATGTATTCACACATGTATTATGTTTCCAGTTAATACAATTCTAGCATGAATAATAAACATTTATCATGATATATAAGGAAATAAATAATAACTTTATTATTGCCTCTAGGGCATATTTCCTTCAGTCTCCCACTTGCACTAGAGTCAATAATCTAGATTACAAAGTAATGATTCTAACACCCATGGAGTCTTGGTGCTGATCATATTTTGCTCGTGGAAGAGGCTTAGTCAACGGGTCTGCAACATTCAGATCCGTATGTATCTTGCATATCTCTATGTCTCCCACCTGGACCAAATCCCGGATGGAGTTGAAGCGTCTTTTGCTGTGTTTGGTTCTTTTGTGAAATCTGGATTCCTTTGCCAAGGAAATTGCACCAGTATTGTCACAAAAGATTTTCATTGGACCCGATATGCTAGGTACAACACCTAGATCAGATATGAACTCCTTCATCCAGACTCCTTCATTAGCTGCTTCCGAAGCGGCTATGTACTCAGCTTCACATGTAGATCCCGCCACGACGCTTTGTTTAGAACTGCACCAACTGACAGCTCCACCGTTTAATGTAAATACGTATCCGGTTTGCGATTTAGAATCGTTCGGATCAGTGTCAAAGCTTGCATCGACGTAACCGTTTATGACGAGCTCTTTGTCACCTCCATAAATGAGAACCATATCCTTAGTCCTTCTCAAGTACTTAAGGATGTTCTTGACCGCTGTTCACTCCTAGATTACTTTGGTACCTGCCTGCTAAACTTACAGCAAGGCACACATCAGGTCTGGCACACAGCATTGCATACATGATAGAGCCTATGGCTGAAGCATAGGGAATATTTTTCATTTTCTCTCTATCTTCTGCGGTGGTCGGGCATTGAGTCTTACTCAACTTCACACCTTGTAACACAGGCAAGAACCCTTTATTTGCCTGATCCATTTTGAACTTCTTCAAAACTTTGTCAAGGTATGTGCTTTGTGAAAGTCCTATTAAGCATCTTGATCTATCTCTATAGATCTTAATGCCCAATATGTAAGCAGCTTCACCGAGGTCTTTCATTGAAAAACTCTTATTCAAGTATCCCTTTATGCTATCCAGAAATTCTATATTATTTCCGATCAGTAATATGTCATCCACATATAATATCAGAAATGCTACAGAGCTCCCACTCACTTTCTTGTAAATACAGGCTTCTCCAAAAGTCTGTATAAAACCAAATGCTTTGATCACACTATCAAAGCGTTTATTCCAACTCCGAGAGGCTTGCACCAGTCCATAAATGGATCGCTGGAGCTTGCACACTTTGTTAGCTCCCTTTGGATCGACAAAACCTTCTGGTTGCATCATATACAACTCTTCTTCCAGAAATCCATTCAGGAATGCAGTTTTGACATCCATTTGCCAAATTTCATAATCATAAAATGCGGCAACTGCTAACATGATTCGGATAGACTTAAGCATCGCTACGGGTGAGAAAGTCTCATCGTAGTCAATCCCTTGAACTTGTCGAAAACCTTTTGCAACAAGTCGAGCTTTATAGACAGTAACATTACCATCAGCGTCAGTCTTCTTCTTAAAAATCCATTTGTTCTCAATTGCTTGCCGATCATCGGGCAAGTCAACCAAAGTCCACACTTTGTTCTCATACATGGAACCCATCTCAGATTTCATGGCCTCAAGCCACTTTGCGGAATCTGGGCTCACCATCGCTTCTTCATAGTTCGTAGGTTCATCATGTTCTAGTAACATGACTTCCAAAATAGGATTACCGTACCACTCTGGTGCGGATCTTACTCTGGTTGATCTACGAAGTTCAGCAGAATCTTGATCTGAAGTTTCATGATCACTATCATTAGCTTCCTCCCTATTTGGTGTAGGTGTCACAGAAACTGATTTCTGTGACGTACTACTTCTCAATAAGGGAGTAGATACAGTTATCTCATCAAGTTCTACTTTCCTCCCACTCACTTCTTTCGAGAGAAACTCCTTCTCTAGAAAGTTTCCGAATTTAGCAACAAAAATCTTGCCTTCGGATCTGTGATAGAAGGTGTACCCAATAGTCTCCTTTGGGTATCCTATGAAAACACATTTTTCCGATTTGGGTTCGAGCTTATCAGGTTGAAGCTTTTTCACATAAGCATCGCAGCCCCAAACTTTAAGAAACGACAACTTTGGTTTCTTGCCAAACCACAGTTCATAAGGCGTCGTCTCAACGGATTTTGATGGTGCCCTATTTAACATGAATGCGGCCGTCTCTAAAGCATAACCCCAAAACGATAGCGGTAAATCGGTAAGAGACATCATAGATCGCACCATATCCAGTAAAGTACGATTACGACGTTCGGACACACCATTACGTTGTGGTGTTCCGGGTGGCGTGAGTTGCGAAACTATTCCGCATTGTTTCAAATGTAGACCAAACTCGTAACTCAAATATTCTCCTCCACGATCAGATCGTAGAAACTTTATTTTCTTGTTACGATGATTTTCCACTTCACTCTGAAATTCTTTGAACTTTTCAAATGTTTCAGACTTGTGTTTCATTAAGTAGATATACCCATATCTGCTTAAATC
Organism: Aegilops umbellulata; assembly: GCA_032464435.1. NCBI lineage: Eukaryota > Viridiplantae > Streptophyta > Magnoliopsida > Poales > Poaceae > Aegilops > Aegilops umbellulata. Next base: position 333,504,496 of record CP136054.1, on the reverse strand, counting down.
ATCAGTGAAGGTGAGAAAATAACGATATCCGCCACGAGCCTCAACATTCATTGGACCACATACATCAGTATGTATGATTTCCAATAAATCTGTTGCTCTCTCCATAGTACCGGAGAACGGTGTTTTAGTCATCTTGCCCATAAGGCACGGTTCGCAAGTGCCAAGTGATTCATAATCAAGTGACTCCAAAAGTCCATCAGTATGGAGTTTCTTCATGCGTTTTACACCGATATGACCTAAACGGCAGTGCCACAAATAAGTTGCACTATCATTATAAACTCTGCATCTTTTGGCTTCGACATTATGAATATGTGTATCACTACTATTGAGATTAAGTAAGAACAAACCATTCTTTAATGGTGCATGACCATAAAAGATATTACTCATATAAATAGAACAACCATTATTCTCTGATTTAAATGAATAACCGTCTCGCATCAAACAAGATCCAGATATAATGTTCATGCTCAACGCTGGTACTAAATAACAATTATTTAGATCTAATATTAATCCCGAAGGTAGATGTAGAGGTAGCGTGCCGACCGCGATCACATCGACTTTGGAACCATTTCCCACGCGCATCGTCACCTCGTCCTTAGCCAATCTTCGCTTAATCCGTAGCCCCTGTTTTGAGTTGCAAATATTAGCAACAGAACCAGTATCAAATACCCAGGTGCTACTGCGAGAATTAGTAAGGTATACATCAATAACATGTATATCATATATACCTTTGTTAACCTTGCCATCCTTCTTATCCGCCAAATACTTGGGGCAGTTCTGCTTCCAGTGACCAGTCTGCTTGCAATAGAAGCACTCAGTTTCAGGCTTAGGTCCAGACTTGGGTTTCTTCTCTTGATTAGCAACTTGCTTGCTGTTCTTTTTGAAGTTCCCCTTTTTCTTCCCTTTGCCCTTTTTCTTGAAACTAGTGGTTTTATTAACCATCAACACTTGATGCTCCTTTTTGATTTCTACCTCCGCGGCTCTCAGCATCGCGAAGAGCTCGGGCATAGTTTTGGTCATCCCTTGCATATTATAGTTCATCACGAAGCTCTTGTAGCTTGGTGGCAGTGATTGGAGAATTCTGTCAATGACGCAATCATCCGGAAGATTAACTCCCAGTTGAATCAAGTGATTGTTATACCCAGACATTCTGAGTATATGCTCACTGACAGAACCGTTCTCTTCCATCTTACAGCTATAGAATTTATTGGAGACTTCATATCTCTCAATCCGGGCATTTGCTTGAAATATTAACTTCAACTCCTGGAACATCTCATATGCTCCATGGTGTTCAAAACGTCGTTGAAGTCCCGGTTCTAAGCCGTAAAGCATGGCACACTGAACTATAGAGTAGTCATCAGCTTTGCTTTGCCAGACGTTCACAACATCTGGCGTAGCTCTTGCACCAGGCCTGGCACCTAGCGGTGCTTCCAGGACGTAATTCTTCTGTGCAGCAATGAGGATAATCCTCAAGTTACGGACCCAGTCCGTGTAATTGCTACCATCATCTTTCAACTTTGCTTTCTCAAGGAACGCATTAAAATTCAACGGAACAACAGCACGAGCCATCTATCTACACAACATAGACAAGCAAGATACTATCAGGTACTAAGTTCATGATAAATTTAAGTTCAATTAATCATATTACTTAAGAACTCCCACTTAGATAGACATCCCTCTAATCTTCTAAGTGATCACGTGATCCAAATCAACTAAACCATGTCCGATCATCACGTGAGATGGAGTAGTTTCAATGGTGAACATCACTATGTTGATCATATCTACTATATGATTCACGCTCGACCTTTCGGTCTCCGTGTTCTGAGGCCATATCTGTTATATGCTAGGCTCGTCAAGTTAAACCTGAGTATTCCGCGTGTGCAACTGTTTTGCACCCGTTGTATTTGAACGTAGAGCCTATCACACCCGATCATCACGTGGTGTCTCAGCACGAAGAACTTTCGCAACGGTGCATACTCAGGGAGAACACTTCTTGATAATTAGTGAGAGATCATCTTATAATGCTACCGTCAATCAAAGCAAGATAAGATGCATAAAAGATAAACATCACATGCAATCAATATAAGTGATATGATATGGCCATCATCATCTCGTGCTTGTGATCTCCATCTTCGAAGCACCGTCATGATCACCATCGTCACCGGCGCGACACCTTGATCTCCATCGTAGTATCGTTGTCGTCTCGCTAATCTTATGCTTCCATGACTATCACTACCGCTTAGTAATAAAGTAAAGCATTACATCGTGATTGCATTGCATACAATAAAGCGACAACCATATGGCTCCTGCCAGTTGCCGATAACTCGGTTACAAAACATGATCATCTCATACAATAAAATTTAGCATCATGTCTTGACCATATCACATCACAACATGCCCTGCAAAAACAAGTTAGACGTCCTCTACTTTGCTGTTGCATGTTTTACGTGGCTGCTACGGGCTTAAGCAAGAACTCATCTTACCTACGCATCAAAACCACAACGATAGTTTGTCAAATAGACTCCGTTTTAACCTTCTCAAGGACCGGGCGTAGTCACACTCGGTTCAACTAAAGTTGGAGAGACAGTCTTCCGCAAGCCATCTATGTGCAAAGCACGTCGAGGGAACCGGTCTCGCGTAAGAGTACGCGTAAGGTTGGTCCGGATCGTCTCGTCCAACAATACCGCTGAACCAAAATATGACATGCTGGTAGGCAGTATGACTTGTATTGTCCACAACTCACTTGTGTTCTACTCGTGCAAATAACATCAAACCATAAAAACCTAGGCTCGGATGCCACTGTTGGGGAACGTAGTAATTTCAAAATTTTCCTACGCACACGCAAGATCATGGTGATGCATAGCAACGAGAGGGGAGAGTGTTGTCTACGTACCCTCGTAGACCGAAGCGGAAGCGTTGACGCAACATAGAGGAAGTAGTCGTACGTTCTCCTCGCGATCCAACTGATCACAACACCATTACTCCGGCACCTCCGAGTTCTTGGCACACGTTCAGCTCGATGACGATCCCCGGGCTCCGATCCAGCAAAGCGCCGGGGAAGAGTTCCGTCAGCACGACGGCGTGATGACGATCTTGATGTGTTACCGGCGCAGGGCTTCGCCTAAGCACTGCAACGATATGACCGAGGTGGAATTTAGTGGAAGGGGGCACCGCACACGGCTAAGGAAAGATCTCAATGATCAATTGTGTGTCTATGGGGTGCCCCTGCCCCCGTATATAAAGGAGCCAAGGGGGAGGGGCTGGCCGGCCAAGCCTGGCGCGCCAGGAGAGTCCTACTCCCTCTGGGAGTAGGATTCCCCCCCCCCAATCCTAGTTGGACTAGGATTCTCCAAGGGGGAGAGAGAGAGAGGGGGGCCGGCCACCTCTCCTAGTCCTAATAGGACTAGGGGAAGGGGGGAGGCGCGCAGCCCATGAGGGCAGCCCTCTCACCTCTCCACCAAGGCCCATGTTGGCCCATTATGCTCCCGGGGGGTTCCGGTAACCCTCCCGGTATTCCGGTAAAATCCTGATTTCACCTGGAACACATCCCATGTCCAAACATAGGCTTCCAATATATCATTCTTTACGTCTCGACCATTTCGAGACTCCTCGTCATGTCCGTGATCACATCCGGGACTCCGAACTCCTTCGGTACATCAAAATGCATAAACTCATAATAACTGTCATCGTAACGTTAAGCGTGCGGACCCTACGGTTCGAGAACAATGTAGACATGACCGAGACACGTCTCCGGTCAATAACCAATAGCGGGACCTGGATGCCCATATTGGCTCCTACATATTCTACGAAGATCTTTATCGGTCAGACCGCATAACAACATACGTTTGTTCCGTTTGTCATCGGTATGTTACTTGCCCGAGATTCGATCGTCGGTATCCAATACCTAGTTCAATCTCGTTACCGGCAAGTCTCTTTACTCGTTCCGTAATACATCATCTCGCAACTAACTCATTGGTTGCAATGCTTGCAAGGCTTTATGTGATGTGCATTACCGAGAAGGCCCTGAGATACCTCTCTGACATTCGGAGTGACAAATCCTAATCTCGAAATACGCCAACCCAACAAATACTTTCGGAGACACCTGTAGAGCACCTTTATAATCACTCAGTTACGTTGTGACGTTTGGTAGCACACAAAGTGTTCCTACGGTAAACGGGAGTTGCATAATCTCATAGTTAAAGGAACATGTATAAGTCATGGATAAAAGCAATAGCAACATACTAAACGATCGGGTGCTATGCTAATGGAATGGGTCATGTCAATCAGATCATTCAACTAATGATGTGATCTCGTTAATCAAATAACAACTCTTTGTTCATGGTTAGGAAACATAACCATCTTTGATTAATGAGCTAGTCAAGTAGAGGCATACTAGTGACACTCTGTTTGCCTCTGTATTCACACATGTATTATGTTTCCAGTTAATACAATTCTAGCATGAATAATAAACATTTATCATGATATATAAGGAAATAAATAATAACTTTATTATTGCCTCTAGGGCATATTTCCTTCAGATGGGTCCCTGCTGTCAGGTGGAGGAATAATTATTTTCTGCATAATAAGGAGGCACTTCCTTGAGGCCGTCATGGGCCCAGCTGTCAGCCTCTCTGTCTGTGTCAAAACCGGCGGATCTCGGGTAGGGGGTCCCGAACTGTGCGTCAAGGTTGGATGGTAACAGGAGACAAGGGACACTTTATTTTACCCAGGTTCGGGCCCTCTCGATGGAGGTAAAACCCTACTCCTGCTAGATTAATATTGATGATATGGGTAGTATAAGAGTAGATCTACCACGAGATCAAGGAGGCTAAACCCTAGAAGCTAGCCTATGGTATGATTGTGTATGATGATGGTTGTCCTACGGACTACAACCCTCCGGTTTATATAGACACCGGATAGGGTTAGGGTTACACAGAGTCGGTTACAATGGTAGGAGATCTTGAATATCCGCACGCCTATCTTGCCTTCCACGCCAAGGAAAGATCCTTCCGGACACGGGACGAGGTCTTCAATCTTGTATCTTCATTGTCCTGGAGTGCGGCTGAAGGTATAGTCCGGCTATCCGAACACCCCCTAATCCAGGACTCCCTCAGTAGCCCCTGAACCAGGCTTCAATGACGACGAGTCCGGCGTGCAGATTGTCTTCGGCATTGCAAGGTGGGTTCCTCCTCCAAGTTCTTCAAGAAGATCGTAAACACCAAAAATAGTGTCTGGCTCTGCAAAATAAGTTTCCACATATTGCCATATAGAGAATAATATTAACACAAATCAAATCTGCTGACGTATTCCACAGTGCGTCATTACAATGTGGCCAAGCTCTTTATATAAATTGTTTTCATTGTTCCACCTCAGCGTGTTTAGCGAGGCAGTTTCCTTGGCACGTCTTGCCAAAGCAGAGATCGTGTACCCCTTTTAACGGGATTCTCATTAATACGGACGTGGGTGACCCAATCGTGCCCGTTAGCACGTTTGCCTCAATTAAAGGCTAGTCCAAGACAGTTATGGGGAGGGCTCTTGGTATTCTACCTCTTATAAAGTGACCAAGACCCTGTTCCCTTCTTCTATTCTCAAAACGATTTCGCCCGTCGCCTCGAGTTCCAACACCCTAGGCTTCCAGATTCCAGGCGCACGGGACCTTCGATAATGTCCGGTTCCGACCCCCAAGGCCGATGGATGCCCTCCTCCGTCACGTAGGAGGACGTATTGAGGTTGAGGGAAGCTAAATTTTTGACCGGCGAGATTTCGCACAGGTTGCCTGTTCAAGGACAGGTGATCCCTAGCCCTCAGCCCGGTGAGAGTGTGGTATTCGTATCCCACTTCCTTCGGGGATTAGGCTTCCCAATGGATCCCTTTGTAAGGGGGCTGATGTTTTACTATGGGCTGGAATTCCATGACTTAGCTCCGGAGTCCATCCTCCACATCTCCTCGTTCATTGTTGTGTGCGAAGCGTTCCTCCGTGTTACCCCTCACTTCGGATTATGGCTCAAGACCTTCAAAGTAGAACCGAAGATGATCGAGGGGCGCCACGCAGAGTGCGGAGGCGCTGCTATAAAAAGAAATGCCGATGCTCCATGGCCCGAGGGCACTTTTTAGGAGCAGCTTGGCTTGTGGCAACAGGAGTGGTTCTATATCACCACCCCTCGGGGCACCACATGGGTGGTGCCTCCTGCCTTTCACTCGGGTCCCCCACCGTGGCTAGCGTCGTGGATTAACACAGGGTTAGATCGGGGCTTGCCCAAAGACGTACCTCTGCTGCAGGGCCGCATTAAGGATCTCTTGGAAGGAGACCTCGACCTGGTCAAGGTGACACAAGTCATGCTGATTCGCCAGACACTGCCCGGCCAACGTCGCCCCCTTCGTCTGTGGGAGTTCAATCCAGAGGGACCGCGAGCTCTTCGGGATTTTATGGGCGCGACGCCCGCGGAGATGCATAAACTGTTCTTCGGATCACAAGAAGTGAGTCCGGATTTGACCGAGGACGTAGGTTTAAGCCGCAATCGCCCGGATATTCAAGTAAGTGACCGTGTGCCCGGACCTTCTATCCGCATAATTGACTTGCTCTTAATAGCGCTTCTCCTTCTAAGCAGGAGTGGATAGCGAAGGCGAAGCTGATCAGGTGTCCAGCTCCCCTTCCCGAAACCAGGCTGGATCCCGTGCTAGTCAGGATGCTGGAGGTAGTGCCTTTGGAGGGAAACAAGGGGGAGGACAAGGAAACCATGGCCTCCTCGAAAGAGGCCATTCCAAAGGGGGGAATCGACAATCCCCCCCTAAGGGAAAGAAAAGGGCTGCCTCTGACGACCCGGAGACCGTAGCCTCGAAGCGGGGGAAAGAATCCTTATCAGAGGGCCCGACGCCAGGGAGCCCCTCGGCCGAACTAAACCCTCAAAGGGACCAGCTCGCCAGCGAGCCGTAAGTAGAAGAAGAGTTTTTCTTTTAAGAGAAATCCTTGATTTATATCTGAGAAGTTTTAACCGAAACCTTACTTTGTAGTTCGGACCTCAGCCCTTCTCAGCAGAGCTCGTCTTCGGGGGATCTTCTTCCGGAGATGATGGAGAGCGGAACGCCTCCTCCTTCTGTACCGCCTAGCAAGGCGGGCGACGCTGAAGTCTCGTCGCGGAGGATTTCTCCAGATCCGAAAGGGGCGGAAGGTGGCCATGTGGTCCCCCGAGGTTCTCCACGTCCGGCCTTTGAGGGAGGCCATGGAACGAGTCTGGCACCATCTGGTGTTCGGCCGGAGGAGCTAAAGATTCTGCTGGGGCGAGCCTCTGTCTCAGAGGAGCATCATGCATTGATGAGCATGGTGATTGAAAAGATTTCATCCGCCGAAAGCGGATTGCACGAGGCCGTCAAAAGTTTACTGACGGGCCTTGAGGTACGTTTTAAATATTGTACACTTGTGTTAGTTGCGCATAAGTAAGGTGCGCCCTGTGTAGGTAGTAGCCCCTGAGACTCTGTGCGTCATTAAAACTGACGGTGCGCAGAGGATCTTAATCCCAGGTCCTTTAAGTGGCACCTTGATATGTAGGTGGCTGATTGTCCGGAGTCAAGCCGGACTGGTGAATTTGCCGAACTGAAGCGACAACTTGATGAGGCAGAAGCCGACATCGCGCTTGTTAACAAGCGGCTTGATGATGCTCAAGGTATTGAAATCATCGGGCGATGGTTAGTAAGAGGAGCTTTATGTCAATACCTTACCGTGTGTATGCTTAACATAGATAGTGCGGCCGCCGTGGAGGGTCTTAGGGCCGAACTCGCCCGAGCGAAGGAACAAGGCAGGAAAAGCCATGCGGCTGCCGTGAAAGCCCTTGAAGAGCTGAAAGCCGAACAGGCTGCCCATTGCCGAAGCAAGGAGGAGATGGCTGATATGGCCGTAAAGTTAAAGAGTGCTACTGACCGTTGCAAGCTTCTTGAAGAAGAGGGTCGGGCGGAGCAAACGAGCTTAGAGAGGGTTGTTGCTGACGCCAAGGATGCCCGCTCTATAATGAGAGCGGCAAGGGAAGAGCTGCGTCAAGCCAGACAAATTGCGGATGGAAAGCCCTTCTCGCTGCGGAGAAAATTTTGTGATCCGAAGTTTGCCCCATTAGACCGGATGTGGAGTGTAGAGGAAACCTATCTGGATCTGGCGGCTAGTGCTGCTGATGCGACCGAACACTTTCGAGATAAAAAGGATCATGAAGTGGAGAAGCTCTTTTGGTCGCAATTCCTCAATCTAGAGCGTCCACTTGCAGTGGACGATCGCCTGGCCCAATGGGCCGAACTGAATAGGTTGTCCGGACTCGCCATGAAGTACATCATGGATCATCTGTGTCCGGGGAGATCGAAGCCGAAGAGTTATTTCAGCTTGGTGCAGCAATTTCTTGACGTGGTGTCACGTGTCGATGCTATGAAGAGGTCAGCGTGCATAGAGGGCGCTCGGCTGGCTCTTGCCCGTGTCAAGACATACTGGGCAGATATGGAGCCCACCATTGTTGCGTCCCGGAATTCGGATAAAAGTCGAATACCTTCCGAGCACTATTTTAAGGAAGTCCTCGAAGGCGCTCGCGTAATAGAGACGCAGTGCTCGAAGGATGCTATATTATGATAGCATATGTAATCATAAAACAGTATTTTGATAAATTGTAGTGGCATTTTTTAGACTTGTGCCTTCAAGTATTAAGAACACCTCCTGTGCGGCCGTTTTAATATATATATAAATTCTGAAAGATTGCAGTCGTTGGCTTCAGCTCCCACGCACATAGTGCGGGGGTGCGCACAGAAGACGCATTTTCACACTTAACCCAACTTCTTGGTCCTACAAAGGAGGTGATAGCGCAGCGGGCTAGGCAACCGGATTATAATGCTTTAACACTTTCACTTAGCCATAGGAGCTTCACAGTGGGACTCTTTAGGTAGCCCCTTAGTGGCGACTGCGCTTGCCCGAATTCGGGGCGCATACGTGCCTGACCGGGAAACGGCCCTTCGTCAAAGCGGAGGAATCCGATAAATTCCTATAAGTCATCGAGTGGCGACCAGTCTCGCGCTACATCATGACAGTCAGTTTTTGGCTTTCTCTACTGAGGTGCTCGCCCGGCCGAACCGGGGCACAATCACAGTAGTTCTCCTGGTGCTACCTTAGCCGATAGAGCGGAACGTAAGGTAGCCGAACTCAGGAGCCGGGCAACCCAACATTTGACCAAAGACATGATTCAGAGCTGATGCATATAGTGCCAAAACTCGCGACGCCGAACACTCCCTAAGGTGTTCGGTCTTTATGAGTGTGGGTGAAACAACACCCTTTATTAAAAAAAAGAGAGCCCCTAGTGTCCAGGTACGAGCAAAAATTCTGGCGTGGCCACATGCCAAAACGCCAGCCTCCTCCTTGGTTATAGTAGAAGAAACCAGGGGATGTATAGCAGCAAGAGACAGTAAAAAAGGTTTACGCAGGGTCTTAATCTATAAAGAATCCTTAGGACAGGTCCCTACTGCACGTCTGCGCCTGTGTCTCCGCTGTGCCGTATCCTGGACGGGCGCCGCACGACGTTCATCTGTAAAAGAGAGGAACTGAATTGAAAATGGGTCGTGCTGAACAAAAAGAAAATAAACAAAATAAAAAATAAAAAATATATAAAGTTGAGCTTTATTGTCTCTGCGTATAGCCCCCGGTACGGGGGTATATGGCGTTTAAGCCTGCGTTGAAGATGGACTTATGCCGAACTCATTTAGTCCGGGTCCATGGTCTTTAATGACTTATATTGAAAAAGTCTTTTGGCTGGCGAGGCCACTTTATTGTGGGGCTGTTTAGGCGGCCGCGCAATCCTCCGTTTGGAGGAGGCGTATTTTAGTGCGCTCCCTTTAAAGAGATGATGCCTCGTGGACCGGGCATCTTAAGCGTGAGAGATGCATAGTGCGTGTAACGCCCCGAGACCGATGCTCGAGAAGACTTCCATATATTCCGGGTTTCGCCGTGTGTTTCATTTGTGCCTGCCCTTCTATTTTTGCATTGCATCATGTCATCACGCCATCATCTCATAAATCTTTTGCAACTCGACTAAATAAATGGCATGGATCTTTGATCCATTTAAATCGAGGGAATTCACATGGTGATTCTCTTTAAAACATATCCTCTCGATATTTAGAGAGCTATAGTAAATATTCCAATTATTTGGATTTACCGCAAACACACTTACAAAATATCCTAATGCCTTTGTTGTCTTAATTCTTGATCTCCAACTTTGCCATTTATTCTTTCATCATCTTCCGGAGCTCCACCAAAAATCCCAACATTTTTGGAAACCTCTAATTCCTAGTCCTTGCTCAAACCTTTTGAATTAAACTCAAATGATTTTGAATTTAATTCCTGCAATCTTGCAACTCCTATTTTTCATGGACCGTGCACATTTTTACGAGTCCGTGGAAATTATCCCCGTGCCCAACTCTTTCTCTAACCTTTCTTTTCTTCCCTTTTTCTTTCTCTTTATTTTCTGTTTTGAAAAGAGAATTAGAGAAAGAGAGAGAGAGAAGGAGCCCAGCAGCCTGGGCCTCCCAACCTCCCGCGCCGGCCCAAGGCCAAGGCCCAGTCGCCCCCACCAATCCCTCCCGACCGTATAACCCTAGCCCCAATCCTCCCGATCCCCTCGTTCTCTCCCTCGCACTGTTCACTCTGCCGCCAGGAGACAGCGAGCGCGTGCCTCGCGCCCGAAATCCACCTTGCTTCCAACGCTGCCCCATGCCACCGTCGCTCCTCCATGAACATGAAGCTCATCCAACACAGCCATAGCCCACTACAACAGGAACCCCCCTATAGCAACGCATTTTTCCGTATCTAGAAGTCCATATATGCGTTGTTAGTGTCTTTACCAACGGTTTAGGATGCGTTGCCTTATCCGGCGTTGCTAGCGCATAATGCAACGCTTATATTATCGTTGGTAAATGGACCGTTGCAAGAATACAACGCATAAAACAGACTTGTGCAACACTTATATGCGTTGGTGATAATTATATAGGAAACAAAATCCCAGGGCTTCGCAACAGAGGATTTGCAACGCTTCAAGTATTGGTTCATATATAATGTGAATAATATTAATTTTTATACATATTGCCAGCAATTAAATAAGTGCTTCACATAATGGTGATAACTATGAATTTCCAGAAAAGAAAAACAAGAGAATATACTTGCAGGAGGAAGAATCATATATTAGATAAAATTGTTGGATTACAATAGTGGATATTACACAAGGAAAATCATCCAAATGGATATATAATCTAAATATTTTCTTGACAACGAAACTTAAGTTGAAAACATCCATCAACATCCCTACAAGTTAACCAAAACACAATCGACAAACATCGTCCAACAGGAACATCATCCCTACAACTTAATTAAAATTGAAACCATCCTCTTCATCATCATGAACAAGAACATCATCATCATCATCATCATCATTGCAATATACTTGCCTCACTCACCCATAGAATCATCCATTTATCTTCTGAATCTACAAACAAAAAAAAAACTGAACTGTTAACACACAATGCATGTCACGAGTACTGATAGAGACAGGATATTAGTCACTTACAAAGGTGGACATGCAAAAACAAATCTGCATTACCAAGAGTTGCAGTTTTTGCGACTCTGTACCCAATCTTCAGTTTTCACAAGTGTCATATCGACATGCACTACCCAGAATTCATTAGTAATTTTAGCATCATCAAGTTCAAATTTAGGATCACAACTTACAACTGTAGCAAGAGCTACGTCTCTATTATGGTTTTTTAGGCTCATTAAAAATACTTATGTTCCTTCCTGTTAGGGAAAATCAAAGTTACCATTGGCAGAATCATGTCAAGCAAAATAATTAATAGAAACGTGACATATAACAGAAAAGGTTGAGAGGCCAAGACATGTCGTGGTTGCATCTTTTCCTCTACTATATGTTAGTCTCATGATGTGCAACATCTATGAAATTTTATGAAGCCTTTCACTACAAACAAAGTAGTTTTGGTGATGAACGCTTAAAATAATTAAACTTCATATTATACCTTTAGTCTAGAACACAAAGATAGACATTTTTATTTGAGTAGCAGTATGGTATGATAAACTGCATAATTCTGAGGAACCTACTGGAAGATACTGAAGCAGTATGTTTACCAAATTAGTACAGTAAAACATATTAGACAATAAAAAGAAGCTTTGAAGCATAAGATCCATCATAAATGAGGTACTCCCAGTACCGACCCAATGATTTTGCATGCAGTGCAGCGAGGAAAGCAGGGTGGATCAACCATTAGTTCATATTTACCACCAACTCCTAATAAAATAGCTAGTATATATCGAGATCAAACTCTAACTAGCACATCTGAGCACATAAATCAAAGGCAGTGACACTATTAAGAAAAGGAGAAGACACGGCAGAGAAAACAAGACTGTAGTATCTTCGAACAAATAATTAGGATGTCTTGTTTGTAGACTACAAATACAAATCAGATAGATATATGGTGATATATTTAATTGGAAGTTGCAGGCATCCATAAAATAATATTGAATGTGGTCTAATAACTGAAGGACACTACAGATGAACCGTGCCTATTAAAGTGATATAGAAACAATTGACATTATTTTTCTTTTTCTTTTTGCAATCCATCAGTACATGACCTCCTGATGAATCAGAAACATGGAAGTATATATAAAGTGGCCATAGGCTACAAATCTACTTCTCTTTTCCCCATGGTGTGTATTCTTCCTTGTAAAGAAAAAGCACATCAAGAGAATAAAGGAGTGAGACTATGGATGTAGGCAAGCATAGTATAAAGAGGAAGCACGAACCACAAAAGCAGCGTCTAGAATTTGGCAAACCAGCAAACAGAACCGTGTAGGTATATGTAGTTAATAATAGGAGAAGGGGACATCAATCAAATTCCAAAAGCCAGGTGAATAAATGGAAAACACCCATGGTTTTGTATTCCTAGAACACAAACTAGTTCAGTTATCTTTAAAAAATACAGAAGTCAGATAAGTTGTAATAGGCGTGGAATCTTATCTAACATGTTACTTGACTAAATAAGTACTACTTGTCTCAGCATAGTTTTATAAGATTTGTTTCCCTTCGACTGTATTTAGGGGTTACGCAGTGAACAATTTCTGTTCATAAATCATAAGTAAATCGCAAGATCTGCTTGCATAAAAAAATATGATATGACATGCAGCTCACATAAACATCTTTTTAAATGGCAAGCATAGCTCGTGGTAGATGTACTCAATAATATTTTTCGGAGTTTTTTGACAAGCAGCAGTGATTGATTGCCAGATTACCTTCCTTTCGCTCTTGAACTCCAACTGTAGGGGGGAGAAAGCCTTATGCAGCTGAGTGCTAATGTCACCAGATGCTGATGGATGATAATGCGGAGAACTGTGGATCAGAAGTCCTCAGATCCAACAAGTACTCAGCTTTGCCACGCTCTGCGCCGATGTTCTTCTCCCATAGCGTCGCGGCGGCCTAGTCGACGGAGCTGCGTAAAGCTGTCAAGCTGCTCCTCAGTTTGTAGTAGCAGAGAGCATAGAGATACTACAACTAAGCAATATGTGGACACTGAATACCATGACAGTCATGTATGAGTCTCTGGTTTTAAGTCATATACCTAGTGGATGAAGAACAAAAGGCACAAATCATAAGCTTAAGTAACTTCTTGGCTCACCTGCCAAACAAACATACAGAAGCTTACCTCCATGAGACCGTGACCATGAACTCAGTTGCAGAAACAACTGCAGAATTTTCTTAAGCCCAAACGGATCTTCTCAGCTCTCAAGAGTCAAGACCATCATGCAGGAACACCGGATACACAAATCAAACTCTTTGGCCGCCATCTTCTCTGCGTACCTAGGGCTCAAACATTTGTTCCTGCCGTTCATGGGCTTGTGATAAAAAGAATAATTTCTCAAACTTGGTGGGCATGCTTGAGCAGATTCATGGCCGTACCTTGGATTCACCAATGGTCGCAGGGGAGGGGTGATGAGGGGCGGCGCGCCGGGATGCAGAGTCGCAGGGGAGTGGTGCTGGCGGCGCGCCGGGACGAAGGAGAGGACCATAGGGGAGTGGTGACGAGGGGCGGCGCACCGGGATGCAGTGGTGCTGGCGGCCGCCGGGATGGAGGACCACAGGGGAGTGAAGAGGGGCGGCGCGCCGGGATGCAGGTTGGTCACAGCCGCAAGGGGCGGCGGCCGGCGTGGGAGCGAATAGGTGAGGCTGCGGACAAAACGACCTAGGTTATTCATGAAAGCCAATTTGGGCCGGGCTATTACAAAAACGAGGCTGGGTAGTGCGCTGGGCTTTACTTGTACTACAATAGTGGGTCACGGGGTGCAACAGAACAACGCATATTGTGCAATGCTTATATGCATATCTATGGTGAATTTTGCAACATAGAGTTAAAACGTTGTAGAATATGTGTTGCTTTATGCAGGGTATCCTTGTAGTGGCTGTCGCCTGCTCGCCATGGCCTCCTGCCACGAACCAGTTGCCGTCGGCGTCCACCTCCGCCGCACCTCCCTCCGCTTCTTCTACTGCAGAGCGCCACCACCACGCGAGTCTCCCTTCGCCGTCCTTCTGCTCCGCACCGCTCCTCCTCTACCATGGCCTTCCTCCTTCAGCGTCGCGCCTGCACCCATCGTCGCCGCCCCAAGCCGCTCCCTCACCTTCCCTCGCCGTCCCGACCAGCAGTAGGAAACCAGGAGCTCAAGCCCTGCCATGGCCGCCACCCGTTCGTTGCCTCCGGCCGGATCCAGCCGCCCTCGGCCTCTCCTCGAGCACCCGAGGCCCTGCGAGCCTCCCGCTCGCCCGCATCTGCCTCTGCTTCGTGCCGCTCATCCTTGGCGCCATGGCCTCTGCCTCCTTTGGATGACCCGTGGCTGTCGTGCCCTGTTGTGCGTTCTCTCCGCTGCCTGGCACTGTTGACGTCAAGACCGTGGGTGCCAAGTTCGTCTTCCGCCATCTCTGGGATTCGCCAAGTACCACGCCGTCAGTGTCCCTCCAAGCTTGATGTTGGAACGTGCACGACACCGCGGATTCGCCAAGTACCACGACGCCCTCCCGAAGAGTTCGAGTTCGACAAGTCCGATGTCGCGCTTGTACAACTATGCTGCCAAGTACCTCTACTGGAACATCTACGAAATGGGTACCACAACCGTCGCGAGTACCTCTACCGTCGTCATGTACCCCTACTTCCACTACTGTCACGAGAACAACTACTTCCTCTACGAACTCGAACCGCTCGAGAATGCTCCCTTGGAAGGTATAACCACCGAGACGACGCCCATGAACGAATGCATGTTGTATGAGATGCTTGTGTTTGCACCGTGTCCGAATTGTCACTCGTTTCCATGCCACTAACCCGTGGGAACCCGGTATCCGGAAGCACCCCATCTTCTTACACAACACACTCACACCCACTTCCTTTTGCACCGGTATCCCCGTGAGCTACCGGATCATAGGAATGTTGCCGCGGCATCATTTCCGTTTCGTCGTCGTGGCACCCTTTTCTTTCTACCACGGTGACAAATGCTCTCATCACGCTCATGTCAACTTTTAATAAAAACTGCATAAAACTTGCATATGTCATCCGCATCATAATAATAACATTTAAAATGTTTATACTTGTTGTTTCCATTAATTTGCTAAATGCATATGAGGATTTACTGGATTTGTTGTTTGTTATATCCGGCCCCATTTAAATTGTTTAGATGGTATAGTTTTGTTACGCTTCACCTCTTGCCATGTTAACTAACATTTAATATTGTTGGATACATAATCGAGAGAGAACTAAATAAGTCATGTGGTGTTTCGTCAATATGCAACTCGTTGCATATTGAGCTCCACTTAATTTGTTTGTTGCACTTTGCCATGCCATGCATATTTAAATCGGACACGCATCATACTTGTTTGTGCATCATGCCATGTTTATGTGATGGTTGTTTACTATGTTGCTTGCTTCTTTCCGGGTTGTTTCTCTCGTTAGCTTCAGTTTCGTTCCGGAGTTGTGAGGATTTGTTCGACTACGTCCGCTTGTCTTCTTCATGTACTCGTTCTTCTTCCTAGCGGGATCTCAGGCAAGATGACCATACCCTCGAAATCACTTCTATCTTTGCTTGCTAGTTGCTCGCTCTTTTGCTATGCCTATGCTACGATGCCTACCACTTGCTTATCATGCCTCCCATATTGACATGTCCAGCATCTAACCCACCTTGTCCCAACAAACTGTTGTTTGGCTATGTTATCGCTTTGCTCAGCCCCTCTTATAGCGTTGTTAGTTGCAGGTGAAGATGAAGTTTGTTCCTTGTTGGAACATGTTTACTTGTTGGGATATCACAATATCTCTTATTTAATTAATGCATCTATATACTTGGTAAAGGGTGGAAGGCTCGGCCTTATGCCTGGTGTTTTGTTCCACTCTTGCCGCCCTAGTTTCCCTCATACCGGTGTTATGTTCCTTGATTTTGCGTTCATTACACGGTTGGGTGATTTATGGGACCCCCTTGACAGTTCGCTTTGAATAAGACTCCTCTAGCAAGGCCCAACCTTGGTTTTACCATTTGCCACCTAAGCCTTTTTCCCTTGGGTTTTCACGAGCCCGAGGGTCATCTTTATTTTAACCCCCGGGCCAGTGCTCCTCTGAGTGCTGGTCCAAACTAGAGCACCATGCGGGACCGTCCCTTGGCAACTTGGGTCACGTTGGTACCTGTACGCTTCGCTTATCCGGTGTGCCCTGAGAACGAGATATGTGCAGCTCCTATCGGGATTTGTCGGCACAATCGGGCGGCTTTGCTGGACTTGTTTTATTACTGTCGAAATGTCTTGTAGTCCGGGATTCCGAGACTGATCGGGTCTTCCCGGTAGAAGGAATATCCTTCGTTGACCGTGAGAGCTTATAATGGGCTAAGTTGGGACACCCCTGCAGGGTATTATCTTTCGAAAGCCATGCCCGCGGTTATGAGACAGATGGGAATTTGTTAATGTCCGGTTGTAGAAAACCCGAAGTTCATCTTAATTAAAATACACCAACCGCGTGTGTTACCGTGATGGTCTCTTCTCGGCGGAGTCCGGGAAGTGAACACGGTGTTGGAGTTATGATTGACGTAGGTTGTTCTAGGATCACTTCTTGATCATAGTTGTTCGACTGTGCTTTTGCCTCCTCTTATCGCTCTCTTTTGCATATGTTAGCCACCATATATGCTAGTCGCTTGCTGCAGCTCCACCTCATACCTTTACCCTTCCTATAAGCTTAAATAGTCTTGATCTCGCGGGTGTGAGATTGGTGAGTCCCCGTGACTCACAGATACTTCCAAAACCAGTTTGCAGGTGCCGATGAAACCGTGTAGGTGACGCACCCGAGCTCAAGGAGGAGCTCGATGAAGATCTTGTTCATTGTGTTGTTTCGTTTCAGTTGATCAGTAGTGGAGCCCGGTTGGGACGATCGGGGATCTGTGTAGCATTTGGGGTAGTCTTCTTTCATTTTGGTTCCGTAGTCGGACCTTGAGTGTAACCTGGATGATGAATGTTTATTTATGTATTGTGTGAAGTGGCGACTGTAAGCCAACTATGTATCTCTTTCCCTTATGTATTACATGGGTTGTGTGAAGATTACCTCACTTGCGACATTGCTTTCAATGCGGTTATGCCTCTAAGTCGTGCTTCGACACGTGGGAGATATAGCCGCATCGAGGGCGTTACAGTGCGGTATTGCGTTAAAGCGAGCGAAAGCTCCGCGTCCCATTAGTGCTTGATAGCGACTTGAAAACGGGACGACATGGAAGGTCAGCTTTTCGCGACGGAAGTTATTGGCAGAGCCAAATATGACTTCAAGCCGGAGAAAACCCATACAATGGGTGTCCGGGCCCGGCGCTACCCCTTGAAAGGAGATTTTGCTGTGGCGGATTCTTGCTGGGTTTATGCCCATGCGGTGGATTGTATCCTGATATATCAGGTTTAGTCCACTGTCGCCGTCCATAAGGACGTTGGTAAACTAGAATCTGTTAATTATTGGATCGAGTATCAGGGCAGTCCGGCCTGCGTTTTTGATATTTCTAGAATAATCTAGCTCATCAAAAATGATTGGTTTTAATAACCAATGGCGGGACCCCTGAGGGATAGGTTTTATTGTGCGTACCTTTATGGGTGTCACACGTTTTGTTACGTGAAGTGAGTTCACTGTTTTAACTTCTTGTGGGAAGTTCTTTTGTTTCCTGGTGTTCTGCTTCTGGGGTTCGTCCTCGCCTTCGCTTGGTGTATCGAGCCCCTTGTGTTCGGCGTTAAGCCTTCCGGATTGTTTAAAAACCCAACAGTCTCTGTGGGTGTGATTAGCAGGCTTCCCAGGAGTACTGTGTATCTGACATATTCTGTCCAGGATTCTATTTAAGCTGGACGGATCATCCCTATTGTCCTGAAGGGGTGGTTTTATGTGATTTTGCCGTGAGCCTTTGAATCCGGCATTAACTGTCGAGCTCTTCAAACTTTTTTCTTTGGTTCGGCGACGGTCCTTATTTCGTCGCGGTTTTCCGTTTCCATCCCTGATTTCGGATGTACTTGGGTCGCTGGGGCTGCATCTTGCCAACCAGCTGTCCTCTCCTGCGCAAAAGCGGGTCATGAGGCTTGTGAGTGCAGCCATTGTTCTTGGCTTTTCCTGGCCGAGGTGTCTGGCGAGCCATTCGTCTCGGACATTATGCCTAAAAGCTGCTAAGGCTTCGGCGTCCGGACAATCCACTATCTGATTCTTTTTAGTAAGGAATCTGTTCTAGAACTGCCGAGCTGATTCTCCGGGCTATTGAGTTATGTGACTGAGATCGTCTGCGTCCGGGGGGCGAACATAGGTCCCTTGAAAATTTGCTCGGAAAGCATCCTCGAGCTCTTCCCAACTTCCAATTGTGTTTTCGGGAAGGCTTTTAAGCCAGTGCCGAGCAGGCAATTTAAGCTTAAGGGGTAAATATTTGATGGCGTGGAGATCATCTCCTCTAGCCATATGTAACACCCCGGATGTAACTTGCCATAATTGTAACTCCAACTCTTGCCATTTTCGGCAATGTGATATGATATTCCCTCGTGGTTGGGTTCTTCTTCGTTTTGCATTTTGTCCTTGTCATGCATTTCATATCATGTCATCATGTGCATCGCATTCGCATACGTGTTCGTTTCATAAATCCGAGCATTTTCCCCGTTGTCCGTTTTGCAATCCGGCGCTCCTACGTCCTCCGGCGTCCCCTTTTACCTTTTCCCGTGAGCGGGTATTAAACTTTCTCGGAATGGACCGAGGTTTGTCAAGCGGCCTTGGTATAGCACCGGTAGACCGCCTGTCAAGTTTCGGGTCATTCGGAGGTCGTTTGATACTCCAACGGTTAACCGGGTAACCGTGAAGGCCTCTTTTGGGTTGCAGCCCAAAACCCCTCCAAAACAGCCCAATAACCCATCTAAGTCACTCCCATGTCCATCGCCGTTCGATCACGATCGTGTGGCCGCAAACCATGCTCAATTTGGGGCCTCCTAGCTCCTCCTACCTATAAATATGCATCTTCCCCTCCAATTTCGGGTCCAAACCCTAGCCTCCTTTGCCTCGCGCTGCCGGACATTTTTCCCATCGCGCCCGGACACGTCCGCCGCCGCTCCCCTGTCCAACCGCGTGCTGCCACCTCATCGGGCCACCCCACTTCGCCGCGCGCCATCGCGCGGGCCCGCCGGGGCCCGACCGCGGCCCTCCCCGGCCCGGCCGCTCCCCGCGCCTCCGCCCGCCGTCGGCCCCGCGCCCGAGGCGCCGCCCGACCGCGCTCGCCGGCCCTGCCGCCTCCACCGTGCGCCCTGCCGCCAACTGCGCCGCCGCCGCGCCCTCCGCCCGAGGCCGCGCCGGGACGCCGCCGACCCGCCTCCGTCGGCGCCCCGCCTAGCTCGCCCCGTCCCCGCGCGTGCAGGGTCCGCCGCCGCCCGGATCCGGTCAGGGGTGGCCAGATCCGGCGACCCCGGCACTCTCCGATGAGCCGCCGCCGCCTGGGACCTCCTCTGCCCCGCCCGATCTCGATCTGCTCCGCCTCCGTGACCCGTTCCGGCCGTTGACTTTCTCGCGGGGTAAAAATCGCCCAAGTCCCTAAATCCCAGATCCATATGCTCCTGTTCATAGCCTCGTAACTTTGCATCCGTAACTCCGATTTGGGCATATAGCATATCAGATTGTTTGCCTCGATGAGTACATCATTTAATTCCATTGCACCATTTTAATTTGACCTCATCTTAATGCCCGAAATGCTGTTAGAAGAGGGCTATGTGATGTTAGTTTCAGATCTGTTTCAGTAGATGCACTTTTGTCATTTTTGCCATGATTGATGTGTGCACCCTATGAACTGGAGTCCTACATGTGTTTTGTAATATGCCATGCCATCTTTACAGGGGTGTATACCATGTATTTTTGTGATCTTTATGGTGACTAGCACAAGCATGCAAACTAGGGATCTTATTGTTGCTGATTTCAGGGACTTAGTAATTCCACTAAGTCATTCCCAGCTGTTATTTTTATGCCATGTGTTCATGTTGTTTCAGAGAGATCTATGCCTCTTTTGAGCATGATCAGTAAGGGTGTTTTAAACATATGGATTTGCTATATCCATCCATGTCTTTGTTTGTAATTATGGAGTGCCATAGCTTGAGTAAATCGAGCTCTACTTTTGCTATAAAATGTTCCTGGCAGATTGTTTACATGTTGTTCGATTTTGCCAAGCTTGTTGTAGTTGATCCTTGCATGCTATGATGTTGTTCTTGCCATGACTAGCTTCTATGCCATGTCTTCTTAATGGATGTATGCTTAGTTTATCATGAAATGCTCTGTAGTGAGTGCATCGAGCTCGTAAACATGCCTACTTGTTATCTGTTTTTGACATGTCCAGTTTTCTGCTAAGTCTGAAAACTGTAACGAAACTTGCTTAATTGACATGGGTGCTATTGTATTTTCTGGTCCTTTTTGGCTCATGGTCAGTAAGGGACTTTTGTTCTATTTTTTGAGGAAATTCATGACATGCCTTATTTTGCTATGTCCTTTTCTTGCAGCAGGTTGTTTCCTTGCTCTAAACATGTCATGCTGATGTTAATTTCTGGCTTGATAGTATTTTCACTAAGCCTGTGAAGCTGATATGTTTTGCACTTTTGCCATGCTTGTTTGAACCTGTTGTGTTGTGATTTAGCCGTAGATCAGTGTTCATCTTTTGTCAAGCATCTTGAGTAGATAACTACCATATGCTTTGATGATATGTTTGGGTGCAGTAGCTTAATTTGTTGTTGCATACTAAGTGGCATCATGCTGTTAATGGCAGAATATTGTCATTCTTGTTTTGCTTGTCATTTGCAAACCGTGCATCCGATTCCGGTGATCTTTATATCGATTTCAACCGAAATCACCTCACCTATCCAATGGCATACTTGGTTTGCCAAGATTATGCCTTGTTCATCTTTTCCTTCCGGAGCACGCATATGCATTGCATACCACATCTCGCATATCATGCCATGTTTTGCATCATGTTGATTGCGCATTGCATCGTGATTGATGTTTGTCCCCTTTGCTTGTGTTCTTGCCTTGGGTAGACCCGGGAGACGAGTACGTGAATGAGGAACCTGTTGAGAACGCTTACGAGGATCAAGCTTTCGACAACTCTGAGAACCTTGCAGGCAAGATGACCATACCCTCGAAATCACTTCTATCTTTGCTTACTAGATGCTCG
Organism: Aegilops umbellulata; assembly: GCA_032464435.1. NCBI lineage: Eukaryota > Viridiplantae > Streptophyta > Magnoliopsida > Poales > Poaceae > Aegilops > Aegilops umbellulata. The sequence goes on along the minus strand of CP136054.1, from coordinate 333,482,757 downwards.
CTCTTTTGCTATGCCTATGCTGCGATACCTACTACTTGCTATATCATGCCACCCATATTGCCATGTCAAACCTCTAACCCACCATGTCCTAGCAAACCGTTGATCGGCTATGTTACCGCTTTGCTCAGCCCCTCTTATAGCGTTGTTAGTTGCAAGTGAAGATGAAGTTTGTTCCGTGTTGAAACATGTTTACTTGTTGGGATATCACAATATCTCTTATTTTAATTAATGCATCTATATACTTGGTAAAGGGTGGAAGGCTCGGCCTTATGCCTGGTGTTTTGTTCCACTCTTGCTACCCTAGTTTCCGTCATACCGGTGTTATGTTCCTTGATTTTCGCATTCCTTACACGGTTGGGTGATTTATGGGACCCCCTTGACAGTTCGCTTTGAATAGGACTCCTCCAGCAAGGCCCAACTTTGGTTTTACCATTTGCCACCTAAGCCTTTTTCCCCCGGGTTTTCGCGAGCCCGAGGGTCATCTTTATTTTAACCCCCGGACCAGTGCTCCTCTGAGTGCTGGTCCAAACTAGAGCACCATGCGGGACCGTCCCTTGGCAACTTGGGTTATGTTGGTACCTGCTCCCTTAGCTTATCCGGATGTGCCCTGAGAACGAGATATGTGCAGCTCCTATCGGGATTTGTCGGCACAATCGGGCGGCTTTGCTGGACTTGTTTTATTACTGTCGAAATGTCTTGTAGTCCGGGATTCCGAGACTGACCGGGTCCTCCCGGTAGAAGGAATATCCTTCGTTGACCGTGAGAGCTTATAATGGTCTAAGTTGGGACACCCGTGCATGGTATTATCTTTCGAAATCCGTGCCCGCGGTTATAAGGCAGATGGGAATTTGTTAATGTCCGGTTGTAGAAAACCCGAAGTTGACCTTAATTAAAACACATCAACCGCGTGTGTAACCGTGATGGTCTCTTCTCGGCAGAGTCCGGGAAGTGAATACGATGTTGGAGTTATGTCTAACGTAGGTTGTTCTAGGATCACTTCTTGATCACTTCTAGCTTCACGTCCGTGCTTTGCTTCTCTTCTCGCTCTCTTTTGCGTTGTTAGCCACCAGATATGCTAGTCGCTTGCTGCAGCTCCACCTCACAACCCTATCCTACCTTTAAGCTTAAATAGTCTTGATCTCACGATTGTGAGATTGCTGAGTCCCCGTGACTCGCAGATTCTACCAAAACAGTTGCAGGTGCCGACGATGCCAGTGCAGATGACGCATCCGAGCTCAAGTGGGAGTTCGACGAGGAACGTGGTCGTTACTATGTGTCTTTTCCTGATGATCGGTAGTGGAGCCCAGTTGGGACGATCGGGGATCTGTGTAGCATTTGGGGTAGTCTTCTTTCATTTTGGTTCCGTAGTCGGACCTTGAGTGTTACCTGGATGATGAATGTTTATTTATGTATTGTGTGAAGTGGCGACTGTAAGCCAACTATGTATCTCTTTCCCTTATGTATTACATCGGTTGTGTGAAGATTACCTCACTTGCGACATTGCTTTCAATGCGGTTATGCCTCTAAGTCGTGCTTCAACACGTGGGAGATATAACCGCATCGAGGGCGTTACACCATATGTATGTGGAGGATATAATCCTCGATCCAGACTCTGGGGTCTGTTGTTCCATCGTACGCCTCTATGTTGATGGGTTTGAATCCCTCTGGGAATTCATATTCCAGAACCTCGTCGGTGAAACATAGGGGGTGTGCGGCGCCCCTGTATTTGGGTGTGCCGGGTTCTGATGATGGCTTTTTTGCATTGCTTGTGAGAGCTTGCTTTCTTGGCCCATAAATGGACCTGGCTGGGCCATGATGCGAGTCTTTAATTGGGTCCATGCCGCATTGAGTGCGGCGCCGCTTACCGTTTTATGGTGGCCGTGGGGTCGTCTATTCGACCGTGTGGCTTTTTTATTTTTTGAATCCGAGGGCTTTACGGCCTCTTGGTCGAATTCGGGCAGTAGTTTTCTCTTCGGATAGCTTTTAGTGCGGCGGCTGCCGCCGTGTTTGTCTGCGGTCTTGATTACCTTGCTCCATCTTATTCTGAGTGCATCTTCCGCCGTCTTTATCTTCTCCTTCTGCTTTTTCAAGCTGCGTGCTGTGGCAACGAGCCTTTTGTGGAGATTCTTCTGCTCCGTGGTCTTATCCGGCGTGAGATCGTCCGGAGTTCTGTTATGGCCGGAGGAGGGCTGTCTGTCCTCTCTATCCGCGTTGCCCTGTACGGACGGTTGCTCTGAGGCATGCTCGTCGTCTACCGGCTCATCCTACTCTATGGCTGGGTCTTGATCGAGGCGGGGCTTGACTCGGCGTTTTCGTCGCCGCTTTGATTGCTTTTCGGGGGGTTTATCCCTTTTTTCGTCCCCTTTTTCCTCGTTGTCATTTCTTTTAGGGGTATCCACCATGAATACATCGTGAGATGGGGTGGCGGTCCAGCGCCCTACAGGTGCTGGTTCCTGTTCGTCTCCATCTTCGTCGTCCATACCGTCGAAGTCTTCGGATCCGAAGTCAAGTATGTCGGTTAAATCATCGACAGTGGCTATTAAGTGGGTGGTGGGTGGGTTTTGAATTTCTTCGTCGTCCGAATCCCAACCTCGCAGACCGTAATCCGGCCTGGGCTCTCCTGATAAAGAAAGAGACTTGAGAGATTCAGTATATCATCGAAAGGTGAGTGCTGAAAGATGTCCGCGGCGATGAACTCCATTATAGGCGCCCAATCGGATTCGATCGGCAGGGGCACGGGAGGCCCGGAGTTCAGAGAAGAATCCGACTCCTTGGAGTCATGGGCCGTGCGGAGTGCGGGGCTGGCGTTCGGCTCGATCGCCTTCAAGATCGCAGCCCCCGAGGTGACGTCCAACCGTTCATCCTCAAAGAACGCAGCGGGCTCCGAGTCGAGGATCGGGGCCGGTGCGTGTGCGGCCTCCAGGGTACTATTCGGAGGCAGAGCTATATCATGCCCCTCGAGGTAGTGCGGCGCGCTCGGCTGTGGCTCGAACCCGTCGAAGATCAAGTCTCCGCGGATATCTGCCGTGTAGTTTACGCTTCTAAACCTGACTTGATGGCCAGGGGCGTAGCTTTCGATCTGCTCTAGACGACCAAGCGAATTGGCCCGCAGAGCGAAGCCGCCGAAGACGAAGATTTGTCTGGGGAGGAAAGTCTCACCCTGGACCTCATCGTTGTTGATGATCAAAGGAGCCATCGGGCCTAAAAGCGACGACACAGAGGAACTCTCAATGAAAGCACCAATGCCGGTGTCAAAACCAGCAGATCTCGGGTAGGGGGTCCCGAACTGTGCGTCAAGGTCGGATGGTAACAGGAGACAAGGGACACTTTATTTTACCCAGGTTCGGGCCCTCTCGATGGAGGTAAAACCCTACTCCTGCTAGATTAATATTGATGATATGGGTAGTACAAGAGTAGATCTACCACGAGATCAAGGAGGCTAAACCCTAGAAGCTAGCCTATGGTATGATTGTGTATGATGATGGTTGTCCTACGGACTACAACCCTCCGGTTTATATAGACACCGGATAGGGTTAGGGTTACACAGAGTCGGTTATAATGGTAGGAGATCTTGAATATCCGCACGCCTATCTTGCCTTCCACGCCAAGGAAAGATCCTTCCGAACACGGGACGAGGTCTTCAATCTTGTATCTTCATAGTCCTGGAGTCCGGCTGAAGGTATAGTCCGGCTATCCGAACACCCCCTAATCCAGGACTCCCTCACTCTCCACGTACAGTACTCTTCCTGTGGAAGTCGTTCCTTGACCACGTTGACCACGCCGCACCGAGAGCACTAGGGCGGTGGACGACGGCGAGGCCTAGGAAGTGGACTACACAGAGCCGAGGAAGACGCGGCATTGGATGCCCCACGCGTAGAGGAGTATGAGGGTTCACTGGTTCGCTGCGTCGTGAGGCTGCCGTCGTCGTAGAATAATAGGGGGTGTGGGTGAGTAGAGGGATGGCCTGGCTAGCGGTGGGAGTAGTAGGAGGCGGTGAGGCCTCCCCCGCATCGCAGTCGGCCACGGGAGGCAGGAGCACGAGGCATGACCGGCGCTGGTTTGGGCGGCTGGAGCAAGAAGACCAGAGGTTGAAGAAGCACTACGGCTGTTGGATGGACGTCGTACAGTCACTGAAGCTAGAATCATGCATATTGACTAAGTTGACAAAGCCCTCCGTCCCCGTCAACTTAGTAGGCCCACAAGTCAGTCTGCCACTATACTGGGTCCCACCTAGCAGGGGGAGTATTCATTTTTTGTGCGTAATAAGGAGGCACTTCCTTGCGTGTGAAGATATAGCTGGTGGGTCCGAGCTGTCAGCGGCTCTAACGTTTTTTTTCACGAAATACACAGGCCCTTTCGGTGGGTCCCAGATGTCAGGTGGAGGAATCATTATTTTGCGCGTAATAAGGAGGCATTTCCTTGCGTGCGGCCATGGACCCAGCTGTCAGCCTCTCCACCTACAGTCCACTTCAGATGCATGTCGGTCATTGACCACGTTGACCAGGCCGCACCGAGAGCACCATGGCAGTGGACGACGGCGAGGCCTAGGAAGGGAACAACACGGAGGCAGGGAAGACTCGACAGGTGTTTCCCATGCGGAAGGGAGTACGACTGTACGAGAGTTTACTGCTTCATCTGCTGTCGCCGGAGAATAACAACAGGTGTGGGTGAGTAGAGGGATGTCTAGGTGATAAGCACATTTTTTATATACAATTTGGGCACACAAATTCATCATTTATTGAGATATATCCATCCATTCTTGCTACGACTTGTTGAATATTCGAATGATAATCATAAAAGAGAATGTTGACTAGTGAATTGTTTATTTTACAAAAAATTGCGCAAAGGCACTATAATCGTCAAGACTTCTACTATGTGGCTAACGAGAAGAGAGAAGGGCATGAAAGAAATGCGTCAAGGCCTGAGCGTGAAGGGAAGAAGTAATGTAGGGGAGCAAACTAAAAGAAGAGGAGGATCTTCTTGGGCAGAAATGAAGAGAAGAGGAGGGCCAATGTGCAAATGTGGTAGATCAGAGAGGGGAATGAGAAATCCCTAGCCGCACCTCATTGCAAATCGAGCCTGGCTTCTCCATCTCCCTCACCCGCCTTCTCCACCACCGGTCGCCGCCGCGGCCAGGCCGGCGCGGCACTGCGCCAACCAGCGCCACCCATCCTCGCCATCTCCATCACCCACCGCTGAACCATCCACCGTCATCCGTTCCACCAGCACCACCGCGCGCCACCACTCTCCACCTCGCAGCTCCACCATGCCACCATCTGCTTCCACAATCAGCGCCGCCACCTGAACCCCGAACCACCAGCAACCGCACGCCGCTGCTGCCCTTGCTTCTTCTCCTTCTCCTAACCTTGCTGCTCTTCTTCTCTGAACCTCCATTTGGTGCTGCTTCTTCTCCTGCCCCGTTGCTGCCTTTCCCTCTTGCACAACCTCCGCTGCTGCTCCTCTTTCTTGCTGCCTTGCTGAAGCTCTCTCCTCACGACCCCCTGCTGCTGCTCCTCCTCAACGCTCCCTGCTGACTCTCTTACTTCTCTGAACTCCAACCTCTGCTGCTCCTATTCTTCTACCCCTTCGCCCCTTTGCTGTTGTTCTTCTTCTCTTCCTAAATCTGTTTGATGCTTCCTTCTTCTCTGAAGTCTTCTCTGAAGTCTGAATCCCCCACTCCTGTTGCTCTCTTTCAATCTCTCTCTCTCTCTCTCTCTCTCTCTCTCTCTCTCTCTCTCTCTCGCTCGCTCTCTCTCTCTCTCTCTCTCTCTCATTCTCTGAATTTTCTGTAAGCTCAGATGTGTAATGCTTTGTAATGGTCAGATTTGAGTAGTGCTTGAAACTTGTTTAGTTTCAGACATGTGCTTGATTAATAATACTTATGTTGTTCATCTCAGAGTACTAGAACAATGTCTTGTAACCTCCCCTTGTTTGCATATGCGTGATGTATGTTCTGTAGCGTTTTTGTTAACTTTGTTCATGTGAAAACATATATGTTTGTGTTGTGATATTTTTTTGTCCCTATCATATTAGCTTGTTTCTTTCCTTCTGTCATTGCTAGTTATATATGTGTGTCGGCGTTCTGGGAAACGGGGTCCCCAGACTTGCCTGCCTGCGGCCTGCGGCGTGGCTCGAGTGGGGGCCAGCACGGCCCAGTTTCATCAGCTCAATCTCAAGACCCTCGCGAGGGGCCAAGCCTTGCGGGGCGGACGACAGGAAGCTTCCTCAGGAGCAGCCCCATCATGCAGGCTCGCAAGGAGGCGGAGAGATCAAGACAGGGCACCTCACGAGGAGCCCGTTACGCAAGCCATGACGATCGAGATCAGACGGGCGACAGGCGGGCGCCGGCCTGTGCAGTGTCCTTGTTTCCCCTTTTGGTGCAAAGAAAGCAAGCACAGGCCAAGGCATCAGGCAAAGGTTACCATTCCGGTGCAACGAGACCAAGACCAGCAGAGCGGCAGGACGGAGGTCACCGTGGAGCCCAAAACGGCATCATCACCGGTGCTTTTGGCAGCCGAAGACCACCTTTGGTCAGGATAACTTGTACTGGGTGTTCCCCTTCAAAATGGCCAATTTTTGGCGCTCTTCCCACTCATTATTTGGAAAGATGACCAGGGCCTCTATAAATAGGACTAGCCACCATAGGGATCAGAGAGAGGGCCAGACCAAGCAGAACACACCGCACCAGCTCAAGAACACCTCTCGCGAGGCCGTTCTTCCCCTGTATTGTTCATCATCAACCCCTGAGATAATCCACTACACCATACACTGGAGTAGGGTATTACACCACATCGGTGGCCCGAACCAGTATAAACCTCCTGTCCCTTATGTGTTCTTCTTTCCGGCCTAGATTTCTTGCGAGCCATAGAAGTGGAGTCGGTAAGGGAAAGATCTTCGTGCGCACCCCAGAGTTCGAACCTTAAGGGTCTGCCGGAACCCGAAATCCGACATTTGGCGCGCCAGGTAGGGGTGCGACGGAATCCTTCTTCCTCCGCATCGCGTTCCGTCGCCTCGCCGTTCAGATGTCAAGCGACCCGATTGCCAACGCCGGCCGCTGAGCGGCGTGGCCCGCCCACGCCGTGTCGCCGGCCCAGGGCGACGTCAACCTTGCGCCTCAGGCAGCCCGTGCTCCGCAGGGCGCTGCAGGGCGCGGGCGACGCGGCCAGACGCCGCCTGCCCTCACACTGCGGTAGGTGCGGGCAGCAGCAAGGGCCTCAAACCACGCCGCGGCAACAGCGCCACACACCCGACGGGCGCAGGGGAACTCCAGGGCCGCGCTCATAGTGGCCCGAGAGCTGCTACAGTGCCGGCTGCTGGAGGGCGGCCACGACATGTTGGAGCGAGTAGCCGAGCTCCTGGACGCCGCCACCTCGGGAGCACCTCCTTTCTGCGTCCAGCTGCCACCCCAAATCCAGGGCGGGCCGTATGGCGGCATCATATGTGCTCACGCAACTTCAAGCGGACTCCAGGGCCTGTTCAGCGCCAACACCTTCGTCGGCACCGGGCGACAGGTCGCGCCGACCCCATCTTTGGCCGGCGAGGGGATGCATGCCGCGGCCTTCGGCCTCGGCGGACTGCCACGCCACCACCCCCAAGACGACGTTCTAGGACGGACTGCGTGGCATGCGGGGCGCTACGGCGAGACCCACGAGGCGGTGGCCCCAGAAGCTTATGTGCCTCGCATGGTGGATCAGGAGTGCGCACTGGAAGAAGACCATGGCTCATTCCTCGGGCCAGGCTGGGGCGAGGAGGCGCCAGAAGCTGAGCTCTTTCAGGAACCCCAAGAGAGCCTCGACAACCGCACCGGCGGCAGCAACTATCGGGTGCCACTAATTCCTCAGGAGCAAGCTTATGCTAACCATGGGTCGCAGGAGATACAGGTCGCCGCAGCAGATGGCTGCCCCAATGCTGCAGCATCCTACCCCTCAGGAGGAGGGCGCAGGGGCTGCAGGAGAGGGGCTGAGATCCGGGTTCGCCCCCGCGGCGGTCGGAGCAAGGCGCTCTCAGGAGGTAGGCCCTCTGCCGGGGAGGTGCCCCAGGGCCTGCCCCCGGCAGAGGACCCGTGATCGTCGGGGGAACCGCTGGCGACCGCTCTACCCCATTGGCGTCGTCCTTGGTTTCCGGCCGCCGTTGATGGTGGTAGAGTGAGGCGCAAGGCGGGGCCCTCGTCTGGCGATATGAAGCAAGGCCGGTACCTATGAGGAAGGCCCAGTGCCTGTGAAGCTCGCCGCTCGTGACACTCTCACGTAATAATGAGTGGGGTTGTACACGCCCCGGAGTCTCCGGAGAGCCGCCCTCGGGCCTCGGGGGCTCCCGCCCATGCCCAGTGGCAGCACTTAGCTCCGCGCTGGTGAGAAGACGTCGAAGACTAGACTAGGTGTCGGACGCGGCCTTTTGCTTTTCGCTTCTTCCTTGTTGACAAGGTTCTTCGGTTTGGATTTAAGTTGGATTTGAGCTCGAGACTTGCGTGTGTTTGGGGAAGGGGTGTTTAGTCTCGTTCAAGCAATCTCTTGTGTTCTAGTTTCGGCTTTGCGTCCAAAGTTAGCGTCGGCTGCCCCCCCCCCCTCACGAGCCCCTCGCGAGCCTGGCCGGGCCAGGCACGTCTACAGCCGGGGCCACTATCACCGCACCCTCTCCGAAGGTTCCCATCGCAGGAACAATGGTTTAACCATAAGACACTTGAGGTGCTGCGGCCCCCGCAGGCCCGCTCGGGACTCGTCGGGGTCAAAAGGTAAACAAGTCAGCTAACCCATCACCGGGCCAATGGCTAAGCTCACACGCAACGTTATGCTTACCAGGGTACTGATCGCAAACCTTTACATGAGGGGCCTCCCCTCCCAAAATGCTCTTACATTCTTCAGGGCCGAGCCCGGACCTTCTTTGTGCAGGGTAAACAGCAGTGACATACGGTCAGTCGGACATATCACTCACCGCGTCTTCTGGGGCACCCCCCGGAGGCGTCACTGGCGTCGCTGACATCATCATCGCCACCGCCAGCGTCTCCATCGGCGCCAGGCTCGTCCACAACGCCGCCTTCATTGGCGGCCACGATAACGCCATCATCATCAGGCACAAAGGCCATGACGAGGGCGTCCACGTTATCCTCCTCCCATTGCGCCAGGTCGCCTCGGACGGCTATGGGCATGGGTGCGATAGCAGCGTCGAACTCGAAGTGGGGTTCTCTGCCCTGCAGATAGCTGAAGACACGGGAGAAGGCACGCCCGAGCAAGGCTCGGCTCCTCTCTTCGACAAGCCAACGAGACCTCTCGGAGCAGCTCTCCAGAAGCGTCACCTCGTCGGTGAAAAACTGGAGGTTGCCGGCGTAGCTGGCCTCATGCGGCTCCTTAGCGGCAGCCTCGCAAATGTTGCCCAAAGCGGTGTTACCCCTTTCCCTGAGCGTTCGAAGCATGGGGGCATGCTCATGCTCCAGAACCCGCCGCTGACAGATCTCGTCCTCATTCCGCTGCGCGATGGCCTCGGCGTCATCAACCCTCTATTAGAGAAGAAGCAGCTCGACCCGGGAAGAGGCCAGCTCCGCATGTGCTGCGCCAAAGGCAGCTGCAGAGGAGTCCGCACACCGTGTCACTTCAGCCAGTTTGGCCCTGAGGGCCGCGGTCCTACCCTCAGCCTCGGCCCTGATCAGCCCCAACCTCGCTTCGTATTCGCGCTCGAAGGCCGAGCGAGCTTCCGCCACGCGGCGGTCGACCTCTTCCTGGGCCCGGGCTTCGCGCGCAGCAACGTCATCCTCGGCCTGAGCCACCAGGCGCTCCCTCGTCTCCAACCTCTCAAGGTCAAGGTTGCGCTCGGTGGCCTCCAGCGTCAATGCCTCCTCGCGCTTCAGAAGCTCCGCCCGGTCGACGGAGTCCCCCTTCAGCGACTCAAGGGCCGCCTGGCGCAGTTCCACTTGCTGCTCCAGGGAGTTGTTCCAGGCTTGCAGCTCCCATGCGCGCTCCTCCGCATCTTTGCGCCGTCGGTCTGCTTCTCGAGCCTCCTCAACGGCTTGGGAGCAGGCCTCCCGCGAAGCCACCAGCGACGCTTCAGCCTTCGCGTTGTCGAGATCACGTTGGTGACGCGCGAGGGCGACGGCTACCTTCAGTTTGCGCCTCTCCTCAGCAATGCGAAAACCTCTGGCCTCGAGGCGCGCATCCTCTCCAGCAAGCTCTGTCCCGATCCGGCTCACCGCGTCCGCCTCCCCCTGGAGGAACTCTTGGTGAAGGACGCGACGCTCCCGAGCATGCCTGAGCATGTCTTCTGCATCACCCTCTGTCACCGGAGTATGCGGAGGGCCCCGAGGTGGCATGCCCCCTCCCGACACGGGGCTGGGGGCTGGCGCCCTAGCCATCGTCGCATGGACCCCTCTGGGAATCTAGCCTGGCGTCGGTCCACCCACAGAAGAGGAACTGAGGACAGACTTCAACCATTCACCATCTATGATCAGAGGAGGAACGCGGGGCAAGTCGGATGTGCCCCAGGAGGACTCGTGAAGAAAGGACAGCGGGCGCGCATGCTCGAGGTGCCCGGTGGAACGGACCGCTCCACCGACCAGTCCAGCGGCGGGAGTGCTGCTCGAGCTCCGCGCGCCCAGGGTCAACGGAGAAGGCGAAGCTTGGGGGGATGGCTCCCGGGCCGACTCGGCGAATCTGGCAGGACGCGACCTGAAAGTCCACAATCAGCCGCAGGGATAGCAAAGTAAATGAGCAGAGAAAGAAGAGGACTTACTCGTCCATGGCAAAGTACTTTCTGTGCTTCAACAAGCGGCAAGGGCGGTCGTCGCCACACAAGGCCTGCTTCCTCTTACGGAGGGCCTCGAAGTCTACGCGAAACCGACCTAAGCGCTCAACGTGGGGGTCGGCCTGTGGCACGGAAGAAGCATCAAGATGATCAGTGCCAAAGGAGTCGGCCCGGGGGACGCCGTCAGGCGTCGCCTCGCGAGGAATGGCCGGGGCCTCGGGAGCCCCGGCCTCAAGAGACATAGGCCGCAACTCCGCGCCTGCCACCGCTCCAGGGCGGGCCTCGGGAGACGCCGCCTTCGAGGCTTCTCGCGGCGTCGGCACCTCGACATCAGTCACCTTAGCTCCCGCCGGTCCTCGTCTCCCCGCTCTATCGCCTGAGGATGGACCGCTGTGGGCGACAGGGGGAGCAACCACATCGGCTGGGTTCTCGCGGGGCCCAGTGAAGCCAGCCGGACGCAGCCCCCACTCGTCGAAGCTGGGCATCTGCCTCACAAAATCGGCCCTGCTAGAGCAAAGATACAAAAGGGCACTCTCGGTGTCAAAGCCGGCGGATCTCGGGTAGGGGGCCCCGAACTGTGCGTCTAGGCAGATGGTAACAGGAGACAAGGGACACAATGTTTTTACCCAGGTTCGGGCCCTCTCGATGGAGGTAAAACCCTACTCCTGCTTGATTAATATTGATGATATGGGTAGTACAAGAGTAGATCTACCACGAGATCAAGGAGGCTAAACCCTAGAAGCTAGCCTATGGTATGATTGTTGTTCTGTCCTACGGACTAAAACCCTCCGGTTTATATAGACACGGAGAGGGTTAGGGTTACACAGAGTCGGTTACAATGGTAGGAGATTTACATATCACATCGCCAAGCTTGCCTTCCACGCCAAGGAAAGTCCCTTCCGGACACGGGACGAAGTCTTCAATCTTGTATCTTCATAGTCCAGGAGTCCGGCTGAAGGTATAGTCTGGCTATCCGGACACCCCCTAATCCAGGACTCCCTCAGTAGCCCCTGAACAAGGCTTCAATGACGACGAGTCCGACGCGCAGATTGTCTTCGGCATTGCAAGGCGGGTTCCTCCTCCAAGTACTTCATAGAAGATTTTGAACACAAAGGATAGTGTCCGGCTCTGCAAAATAAATTTCCACATATTGCCATAGAGAGAATAATATTTACACAAATCTAATCTGCTAACGTATTCCATAGCGCGACATCACACTATGGCCAAGCCTTTATTCGAATCGTTTTTACTCCCCCACCTCAGCGCGTTTCGCGAGGCGGTTCCTTGGCACGTCTTGTCAAAGAAGAGATCGTGTCCCATTTATTTACGGGATTCTCATCAATACGGACGTGGGCAACCCAACCGCGCCATTGATTACGGGGCTTTGGAGATAAGCGAGTTTTATCAGGCCGGTGGGGACGCATAGCCGCATCCGCCCATATAAGGGGATAAGGATCCACCTTTTTACCTACGCCTTCTTCCTCCTTTGCCTATCCATCTTCCGCGCACTCGAGCTCTAGCGCCCAAGCCCGCATTCCCCACCTCGAACTTCTCCAGTCATGTCCGGAGCGGGAGGCAAGTGGATGGTCTCCTCCGTCACGGAGGGACACATCAAAAAACTGAGGAAGGCCGGATACATGTCTGACGACATCGCGCACTGGCTTCCCGAAGAGGGGCAGCTCCTCCCCACCCCAAGGCCCCATGAGAGGGTAGTGTTCCTTCCCCACTTCCTCCGCGGACTAGGCTTTCCTCTCCACCCATTCGTCCCGGGACTCATGTTCTACTATAGCCTGGATTTCCACGATCTGGCCCCGAACTTCATCCTCAATATCTTGGCGTTTAACGTCGTGTGCGAGGCTTTCCTCTGCATCCGCCCCCATTTCGTCCTATGGCTCAAGACTTTCAATGTCAAGCCGAAGGTGGTGCGCGGCAACCAGGCGGAGTGCGTAGGCGCCATGGCGGGCAAGATGCCCAACGTCCTATGGCTCGAGGGCTCCTTTGTGGAGACCCTGAAGGGGTGGCAATCGGGGTGGTTTTACATCACCGAGCCGCGCGGCCCTGAGTGGGTCGCAGCCCCCGAGTTTCGGTCCGGACCCCCTACGCGGCTCACGTCCTGGAAAGAGACAGGCCTGTCGTGGGGCAACAAAGGAGAGGTGACTGGATTGCAAAAATGCATCCAAACCCTGGTGAACAAGCAGCTCAAGCTTGTCAACGTAGTCCAGGTTATGCTCATCCGCCAGATCCTCCCGTGTCAACAACGGGCCTTCAATCTGTGGGAGTTCGACCCGACGCATCACCGAACTCTGAGCAGGCTCTTTGACACGACGTACGAAGATGCCTGGAAGGTGCTTTTCAAGGGCGCCGAGGCTCCCGCATCCGCTTCCAAGGACCGCGGGTTTGGCACGCAGCGTCACGCTTGTCGGGGGTTGGGCGCGACATATGCCAAGGGATGGCTTATCATGGTGGGAGCGAGTAGAACATCGCCGGTGCCTGGAAACGGGATGAGGCGAAGACATGCACGCCGGTGAATCTTACCCAGCTTCAGGGCTCTCCGAGGAGATAACACACCTACTGCTGCTCTGCGGGGTCTTCGCATGATCACTATGTCAAAGTGTGTACACGGTTGCTCCTTGAGCTGTTTCCTGGAGGTAGGAGAAAGCAAGGCTAGCTCTCTCCTTCCTATATGATCTGGTCTAGTGCTAATGGATTCCAACCCTTCGCATGGGTGCCCTGGGGGGTTTATATAGGCCTACCCCCTAGGGGTACAATGGTAATCCGGCTGGGCGCGGGTCCCAGCCGTCTGTCTCTCAGGCCGCGGTCTTCTCCGCCGACTGCCGGGGCCCTCCGTCTGGTGGGCCCCGCCGACCGGTCCGGTACGGAGCCGTCTGGCCGTGTCCGCCGCGGGCGGGTCTTGCGGGCTGCGGATTACTGTAGCCGTGCTTCTAATGACGCTGGCTTGGTCATGGGGTCATGGCAACAGTGCCACCGCCTGACGGGCGATCACTGTTGCCATTCCCCGTCATGTCTGGTTAATGGTGTGTGGGGCCCGTGGGAGGGGCTAGCCAACTCCTGGAGGCCGACTCCCACCGGGTCCGACTGGTGGCACTCTTGCTGTCTTCGGGACGCCCGCTGACTGGTGGGACCTGCCGTCTCTGGGTCGTATAGACAGGCCATCGTGGGTACAGGGTTCCGCCCGCTGGGGCTGAGGTCAAGGCTGGCATGGCAACAGTGCCGCGTCGGATGGAGATCTCTGATGGTACGACGTACTGTGGCCATGCCTGCCTTTGGTAAGGGGCGGGCGCGGACCTTGCTGAGGCCACGCCCCGTCCCGTCCATCCTGCCGAGAGCATGAGGTGGTTGGAGTCGCGGGCCGACTCCCCATAGCCGGCTTCTCTGGAAGCCGCCAGCTAGGAGTCGGCTCATCTCAAAGTCGCCCCTGGGACTCGGCCGAGAGTGGGTAGTCGGTTGCACTGCTGCCGACTCTTAGAGGCGGCTTTCCGTCCTAGGGTCTTGAGGGGCGCAGCCTGCCCCGATGTCTTGAAAGGTTCTGGGCTTCGGTTTAGCCTACCCGTGGCCCATTACTCCGACAGTAGTCCCCGAAGCTGGTGAGGCGCCGAGGGAGACATGTCGAGGAGCGTCAACAGTTTCTTCCTTCCGGTGGTTGAATTTGGGCCTGGCTCACCGTCTTCCTTCGGGCCTACTAGCTGGAGCCGGGCTCGCAGATGGCCGTCTTGCCCTCAAAGATTTTGAAAGTCGCAGCGGGGTCCAGGCAGCGTGCCTGACAAGCTTCCGGGTTGCCGCCCGTTGCGGATCCGTCGCGTGGCGCCACGTGGCCGGGCCAGTCTGCCCACCCACACGCGCGATGGGACAGGCCTAAAGGCGGGGCCCGCCACGACCGCGCCTCGGCATGCGAACAGATCCGTTGTGGTCGTCCGGGCGGTTGGGTTCCCCGCGCAGTAACTGCAGCAGTAACTTCGTATGGTAAATCGTGGGGGTCGTGGGGCTCCGAGCGTAGTTAATCCCACGATCGCCCCTCGGCTTCTCAGCCCATGAGGCTATAAGTAGGCGGGAGAAGGGGGGAATCAGAGCACGCGCGCCCATCATCCCTACTCCCTTCCGCTCCCTCTTGCTTCTTCTTCCTCTCGCCATTGCTGTGCCGAACCACGCCACGCCCGCAACAATGAGTTCTTCTTCCGCCGCCACGCCTCCCGCCGTGCGCTCCGGCATGTGGGACGGCTCCGAGGTCGATGATGACCACATCGATTTCCTTCACAAGACGCGTCGCCTCCCCGACCAGGACCTAGTACGGGCCCGCACCATGCCGGCGGGGGAGGTATCGCCGACGCCGGAGGAGGGCGAGCGGGTCATATTCCGCTCGCACCCCATGCGCGGCCTAGGGCTGCCGGCGAACAGTTTCTTCCGCTCCTTCTTGGAATTCCACGGGCTCCAGCCGCACCACCTTACACCGAACATGATGGTGCTGCTGGCTGCCTTGGCCACCCTGTGCGAAGGCTTCCTCGGCGTTCTCCCCACCATCGAGCTGTGGGGGGAATTTTTCCAGTCTAAGCTCGGCACGCACGTCACCGGCGTGCCAGCTCAGTGCGGTGCATTCATCGCGATGCGGAGAACGGGGGCCGACAACCCGTTCCCCACCATTACGCTGATCAAATCGGTGAAGATGTGGCAGCGATCTTATTTTTACGTGAAGAACGTCGTCCCAGAAGGCGACTGGGTCAACCTGCCGGCATACGAAGCCGGCTTGCCGGCTGGGAGGCTCCCTAGCTGGTCCCACCGGGCCAAGACGCTGACTCCTACCGGCGCCGCCGCCATCGCGCGACTCCGAGTGCTGACGCAGTCGGAGGGTCTGACCGGGGCCGACCTGCTATCCGCCTTCGTGGCGCGCCGAGTCCTCCCGCTCCAAGGCCGACCTCATCTTATCTGCCAGCTGAGCGGCCACCGGGACCCGAGTCGGATGTGTTCCAAGGACATGCCCCACGCGGAGGTGGCGGACATGGTGAACTATATCGCGAACTGCGGCCTCTCGGGGGATTGGCGGTTCAGCATGGAGCCGTACTCGCGCGCCAACCCCCCGCCTGTTGTAAGTCGTATCTCTTCTTCTTTTGCTTTCTTTTGCAGCCGACTCCGACTTCTTATCTTCTTTAGTCTTTGAATCAGAACCCTCACGTACAGCCTTCGGCTGGCACCACGGGACCGGCCCGCCAGTTCGTCCCCGACCAAGCGGAGGGCGACGTTGACGACCCCGACTTGGGGGCGGCGGCAATGGAGGCCGACGCCGAAGGAGGAGGAGGAGGAGGAGGCTTCAAGCCTTCGGCCACCTTTGCCGATTGGACTGATGACAACGCCGAGGGGGAATTCGCGCCGCGCCTCCAGCCAAAAGCCGGCCAGCCCGGCGCGAGTTCCTCCGCCGTCTTGCATGGTCAAGGCGGTGCGAGGAAGCGTCGGGCCGGGCCGAGTACGCTCGGTGGCCGGACGAAGAAGTTCAAGGGGGCGGCCGCCGCGACCAAGCGCGAAGAGGCGGCCGCAAAATCCAACCGCTTCCGTAGGGAAGTGAAGAAGCCACCGCTGGTCTCTGTGTAAGTGCCTCCACCCTTTGTTTTATTCTCTGTTTGTTGCTCTTGTCTAAGTCTTTTTCATGCTTCCCCCGCTCCAGAGCTCCCCTCACTCTTGAGAGGGTCAGCGCCGCCTCCATCATGGGGTCGGCAGAGACGTCCGCCACTACTCGGCGGATTGACCCCGCCGCCGACCTCCGGGAGGCGACGGAGCGGAATGCGTAGGAGAAGCGCGACGAGGAAGAAGCCGCCCGCTTGGAGAAGGCGGGGGCCGAGAAGGCGGCCGCCTCCGCCCAGAAAAAGCTGGATGAGGCTGAGGCCACCGTCGCGGCAAGGTGGCAGGCTGAGGAAGCCGCGCACCGCCAGTCGGCGGTGTTTGTCATCCCGCTGAACTCAGCGTGGCCACCTTCGGAGTTCATGGCGCAGTCGGAGGAAGCCGGTGGCGAGTTCCCGATCGTTGAGAGGGGAGGCGGCGATGCCTCCATGTCAAGAACGGCCGCGCCGCCGCCGCCACCCCCGCCGCCATCTGAGGGCGCATGTGAAAAACAGCCGGCCGACCCGCCGGTGCCACCGACTAAGGACGAAGCCGTGGCGAAGCTACTCCTTCAAGTCGGCTCACCAGCGCGCCGCCGTCTTGAGAAGGCGACTTTGGTGCCACGCCCCTTGGAGACCAGCGCCACCAGCTCGACAATCCCAGACGCCGAGGCGATGAGCGCCGCGCCCAATGGGTGGGTGCGAGGAGGCGGCACATGCCCGCAGAACCAGGCGCTTCTGGACGTCCATGCTAAGCTGCGAGCTGAGGGCGACGGCATCCAGAGCTGCACCAAGGCGCACCTGGCGTCGCGGGCTGCCATCTGGGTAAGTGTTTTTTCTCTTGTCTCCGTCTTCTTGTTCTTCTCTGTGGGGGTGCGCCAGTGCACCCACTGGGTGTAGTCCCCGAGTTCCGGGACGGCTGCTGAGCAGGCGGCTCGGAACTCCATCTGGCGAGTTCTAAGTACTTACTTTTGTTTGAAATACTTATCACAGGATTATCACAACCTCCGGGTCACTGCCTTCAACCACAATGTTGAGGAGCTGGTCAAGCGGACTGCCGACTTGTCGGAGATCCGGAGTGAGTTCTCTTTCTTCTTCGCGGGGGCGCGCTGGCGCACCCGCGGGCTGTAGTCCCCGAGATTCGGGCCGACTGCTGAGCAGTCGGGCCGGATCTTTCCGGCAACCTTCTTTGTTGATGACTTATCGTCCTCTTTCTTCTTTTTCTGCAGAGGCCAACACCACTCTTCAGCAGCAGCTGGGCGAAGCCAACACCGCCTTGCGTGCCAAGGGGGAGGAGTGCAGCAAGCTCTCCGCAGAGCGCGACCTGCTGGCTGCACAACTGGCGGAGCAGATGGAGCTGCTTAAGAAGGCGCAGGAGGAGG
Organism: Aegilops umbellulata; assembly: GCA_032464435.1. NCBI lineage: Eukaryota > Viridiplantae > Streptophyta > Magnoliopsida > Poales > Poaceae > Aegilops > Aegilops umbellulata. Next base: position 333,465,041 of record CP136054.1, on the reverse strand, counting down.
CGGACGATAAGGAGACTGCCCTCCTGGCCGAGTTCGCAAGCGAGCGCTCCTCCTGGACTGACAAGGAGGTGTTGCTGGCCTCCGGCTTCCACGAGATTGAGGACATCATCGGCGGTAAGCCTCTTTACTTTTCTTCTTTGAGTTGCCGACTATAGGTCAGGCCGACTCCTGGTTTTTTGACTTGCTCTTCCTTCTTTTCGCCTTGGTAGACTTCTTCTCTGGCTACTCGCAAGCCGCCAATCAAGCCATCTAGGTTGATCGTGAGAGGCGGAGGGCAGAAGGCGCGGAGGTCACCGCCGATGCCCCCCGGACCCTTGACGAGCAGATTCTGAGCGTTGAGGCTCGCCTGCGGCCTGCCCACCGGATGCTGCGTCGGCTTCAACGTGCCGGCGCCCAGGCGATCTCTGCCTTGTGGCCAGATATGTAGGCACTACGCACCCCCAGTCAGACTGCCGACTGGCTGGAGGTCGCAGCTGGCCGTCTTGAGGCTTGGAAGGGTTCCTCGGCCCGGGCTGGAGCGCACCAGGCCTTGGAATTCGTCAAGGCGTGGTATCCGGGGCTGGACCTGGACCGGCTGGTCACGCACCGGGCAGAGGCCCAGCCGGAGCTGGCAGCCACGGAAGACGCCCTCGTCAAGCGTGCCGCGACGATCGCCGAGTACGCCGATACCAGCGTCTTCATTCCTGAGCGGGCTGAAGACGGCAAGGAGGCACCGCCGGAGTGGTTTGGGATGAACCCGGACTACGACGAGGACTCGGCGGAGGTGATCGGCTCCAGCGTCGAGGAGGAAGGCGAGGCGGAGGATGGAGGCGAGACGGAGGCGCCAGGAGGCGGAGCGGACGGCCAGCCACAGCTCGACCGCGCCTCCAGCAACGAGCCGCGCCCAACCGAGCCGGCTGCCACCGGAGGTGATCAAGCCGAGACTGCCCAGCCGGCCGCCCCAACGTCTGACAACGCCATCTCCTCCGAGCCTCCGGACCCGTCTGCTGCTTCCTAGGCTGCTGCCTTGTCTTTATTTTATCTATTTTAGTAGTCTTTGAGGAACTTGTTAATTCGCACAATTCCACCCGCGGGGTGTATTTTGAACTTCTGCTTGAAGATTCGCCCAAGGGCCTATGTTATGTAAATATTCATCCGAGTTCTATCTTTTCTTGCTCATTGCTCCTTTGGCTTTTTCCTTTGCCGCCTTCCCTTAGTTGCCATCTTGCCAGCCGGACAGCCGCTCTGCGGACTGCCGCTGGATCAAATGTTTGGCTACTTTTGAGAACGCATGTACTTAGCCGTTTTAGAGTTTCTTAGCAAGTTGAATAGAAGGTGGCGAGCCGACTGCTCAAGAGTCGGCTTGCGAAGAGAGGCTGGAAGCCGTCTTAAGCTATGCTTATGCTTTGAGTCCTTAGCCATTTTTCATGTGGGCGTCCATTCTTCCTTACTCCTGCCTGCCAGACAGTCGCTCTACGAGCTGCGGCTTCTTACAGGAGACGGCTTGGGCGCCACACACTACTTGTCCGACTGTAGGAAGCATTTCATAGCGCAAGGCGGCGAGTCCCCGGGCCGATTAGTCGAACCCGGTGCCAAGCGGTATACAAAGAGTATCATACTCGAAGGCATAATTCTTATCATATAGATAACAAAAAAGGGCAGTCCCCGAGCGAATGCCAAGTTCTTTGGCAAGCCGGAGCCCGTGAATGAGTGCCTCATATTCGACGACGTTGTTGGAGGCAGCGAAATGGATTTGCAACACATATTTGAGCTGGTCGCCCTTGGGAGAAGTGAGGACAACGCCGGCTCCCAAGCTGGTGCGCATCTGGGAGCCATCGAAGTGCATCCGCCAATGGGTGGAGTCGGGCGCTGGCGGCAGGTACTGGGTCTCGGCCTAGTCGACGAGGAAGTCGGCCAATGCTTGCGACTTGATGGCGGTGCGGGGCTGATAGTAGATGGTGTAGGGGGACAGCTCTATGGCCCATTTGGCCACTCGGCCAGAAGCATCTCGGCTTCCGATGATCTCGGCTAGTGGGGCTGTGCAGACCACAGTGATTGGATGCTCTTGAAAGTAAGGCTTCAACTTCTTGGCGGTAAAGTGCACGCCATAGCACATCTTCTGGTAGTGGGGGTAGTTCTGCTTGGAGGTCGACAAAACTTCGCTCAGGTAATATACCGGTCTCTGGACAGGTAGTGCCTTGCCTTCCTCCTTGCGTTCAACTACAATGACTGTGCTGACTACCCGGCTGGTGGCGGCAATGTACAAGAGCATGGGCTCTTTAGGAGTCGGAGGCGCGAGCACAGGGGGAGTAGTCAACATCTTCTTCAACTGGAGAAAAGCTTCGTCCGCCTTGTGGTTCCACTCGAAAAAAGTGGTCTTCTTCATGAGCTGGTACAAGGGGAGAGCTTTCTCGCCCTGCCGACTAACGAATCGGCTGATGGACACCAGGCAGCCAGTGAACTTTTGCACGTCCAGCAGTCGGCTGGGTACGTCCATCCTCTCAATGGCCTTGATCTTTACAGGGTTTCACTCTATGCCGCGTTCAGAGACCAAGAAGCCAAGGAGTTGGCCGGCTGGTACTCCGAAGACGCACTTCTCAGGGTTGAGCTTGATCTGGAATCGGCGCAGGTTCTCAAAGGTCTCCTTGAGGTCTTCCAGCAGTGTTCCATGATTTTCTGTCTTCACAACCACATCATCCACGTAGACGTGGGCGTTTCTGCCGAGTTGCTTGAGGAGGCATTTCTGCATGCAACGCTGAAAGGTGGCGCCGGCATTCCTCAAGCCCAACGTCATGGTCAGGTAGCAGAAGGCTCCAAACGGCGCGATGAAGGCGGTCTTCAGTCTGTCTGCCGGGTTCAGCTTGATCTGGTGATATCCTGAATATGCATCTAAGAAGCTCAACAGCTCGCATCCGGCTGTGGAGTCTATCACCTGATCAACTCTCGGCAGAGCAAACGGGTCCTTGGGGCAAGCTTTGTTGAGGCTGGTGTAGTCAATACACATTCGCCACTGCTTGTTCTTCTTCAGCACCAGGACCGGTTTGGCTAGCCATTCTGGGAAGAACACTTCCATAATGAAGCCGGCTGCAAGGAGTCGGGCTATCTCTTCTCCAACAACTCTTCTTTTTTCTTCTGATAGGCAGCGCAAGGGCTGCCTGACTGGCTTGGCATCAGATCAGACGTGTAGCTTGTGCTCGGCGAATTCCGTCAGCACGCCTGGCATGTCTTTAGGGGACCATGCGAAGATGTCCCGATTCTCATGGAGGAAATCAACGAGCTCGCCTTCCTATTTGATGTCGAGGTTCGCACCAAAGACAGAGTACCTCTCTGGGTGCTCCGGGTCCAAGGGTATCTTCTTTGTCTCTTTGGCCGGCTTGAACGAACCCTCAGCTTCCGACTCCTTAGGGTTGGGCGACATCTCCGGCCGCATGTCGGCCATCGCCACAACCCGATCGAGGAGCCGCTTCTCGGCTGCGATCAGTAGGGACTCGGCTAGCCGACTGCTTTTAGCCGCACAGGCGGATGACTTTCTGTAGTCGTCGGCTATGGTTAGAATCCCCTTGGAACTCGGCATCTTCATCTTGAGGCAGGCGTAGTGGGGAATCGCCATGAACTTGGCCAAAGCGGGTCGGCCAAGCAAGGCATGGTATGGGCTCTCAAGGTCCACCACTTCAAACCAAACTGACTCTCGGCGGAAATGATCTTTGTCCCCAAAGAGGACGTCTATCAGGATCTTGCCGACTGGTGAGCAGGAAAGGCCAGGAACAATGCCGTGGAACATAGTCCGACTGTTCTGAAGCTGTCTTTGCTTGATTCCTAACTTCTCCATTGTGTCCTTGTACATGGTGTTGATGCTGCCGCCTCCGTCTATCAGCACTCGCGAGAAGAGAGCGGCTCTTTTGTCCGTGGCAAAGGTGTCGTCCAGGACTAGAGCATAGGATTCTAGACTCGGCATCACCTCTGGGTGATCAGCCCTGCTCCAGCTGATAGGCTTCTCGGACCAGTGCATGAACTATGGTGTCGCTGATGCTACTGCGTTCACCTCTTGCTGCTGCAGCCACCTGCTGCGTCGATCGTCAGCCATGCTGGTGAACACCACATAGGCTCCATGCTCCTCTGGGTACTCGTCTTGTACTGCGCCGACTGGCCTGACAGCCGGCTGCTGGGGTGGAGGCGGAAGTGGCTGCCCAGCAGGCGGGGAAGGCAGGAGGCCATCTCCCTTGGCGATCCTGGTGAGCCAGTGGCACTTTCGGGTGGTGTGGTTAGACGGCTTCGCGCCGCTATGGAACTTGCAATGGCCATCAAGAGCTTGCTCGTAAGAGAAAGCCGGCAACCAGTTGGGCTTGCCGCCTTTCTGTCGCTTGGGCGGAGGGTGTCCCTCCGGTTGCTGGTCCTCAACTGTCGCCACCTGCCGGCTACTGGAAGCCGGCTGTGGGGCCTTGCGCTTGTGGTCGTTCTGCTGCTGCCACCGACTGGCGTCTCCAGCCGGAGTTCTGGGGGCTTGAGGGGCCACTTTGCTAGTTGCACTAACTTTAATCTCCGCCTTCATGGAGGAGTCGACTGTGGCATACTTGTCTGCTATGATCAGCAGTTCGTCGAGGGTCTTTGGCTCATCGTAGAGAAGCTTGTGCTTGAGGAGGGTGCCTTCTCTGCACCCGGCGGTGAAGTACTCGATATCCTGCACCTCGTGCACGCCCTCGCAGGAGTTCCGAAGCTCGGCCCAGCGCGTGAGGTAGTCGCAAGTTGACTCGTTGGGGCCTTGCATGCACAAGGAAAGATGGCGAGGCTTGGGAGGTCGCTTGTACGTGCTTGTGAAGTTGCGGACGAAGGCGTCGATGAAGTCAACCCAGCTATTGATGCTGCGGGGCTTCAAGCTGTTCAACCATGTCCGGGCCGTGCCCTGGAGCATGAGTGGAACATACTTCACGGCAACTCGCTTGTTGCCGTTCGCTATGCTGACGGTTGTGGAGTAGTAAACCAGCCAGTCCTCCAGCTTCATGGAGCCAGTGTACTTGGGCGTATCTCTGGGGAGCGTGAACCCTCTGGAAAAGGGCTCATCTCGGATGCGGGGACCGAAACACGGCAGACCCAACTCGTCTTCTTCTTCTAGCGCCAGGGACCAGTGGAGTCGGTCGATCCAGTGGCCTGCATCGTTTTCTCCAACTCCCTCTCGACGGCCAAGGCGGTCGCCGAGAGTAGAATGTTCAACAGGTGTCGGGGAGACTCGCCTTTCCTTGCGAGGGGGGGGGGGGAGGCGGACAGTCGTCCCGCCGTTCCACTGCTCTTGGGCGGCCGTCTTGGTCGCGCTCGATGGTGACGCAAGTCCGACTGTGGCTGACAGCCGGATCCTTCTCTTTTCTTCCGCAGACGCCGCCAGTCGGCGTCCATGACATCGCGCCTTGGTCTCGGCGGGGAGGCGGGTCGTCATTCTGCCGTCGCGGCGCATCTGTACGGCAGCCGGCCGCGTTTTGCTCGGAGGCCGCATCGAGGAGCCGCTGGACGCGCTCCGTCATCAGGCGACGCTCTTCGCCCTCGGAATTGTCCAGGTCGTCGACCGCCGCCTGGGCATCTCGGATGTTCTCCGCAGGAGTGGCGTATACGGGGCGATTTGCCCCGAACAGGTTGGCGATGGCAACGCCGCGCTGCTGGACCGCGCCAAGGTGGCTAGGCCTAGTCGGAGCCGGCGTGCCGCCTACAGCGCGATCCATCTCACGCTGATAGGCCTCTGACAAGCGCCTCATGCTAGCCAGCTTATTCGTGCCTTCGACCAGCTGGAGGCGGCGTGCCTCCAGCGTCTTGGCGTCGGCGTCTTCGGGAATGGGCGCGGTTAGGTCTTGTAGCGCCGCGTCGAGCGGGTCACGAGCTCCTCCGCCAGAATGCTCGCCATGATCGATGACGAGCACCTCTATGACGGTGCTTCCGCCACTCTCCGCGCGAGGGAGCGGTTCGTCGTAGACCACCACGTCGGTGGGAAACGCGTCGAGCGACGCAGTGTCGGAGTCGACCAGCATCGGGTCCGTGGAGCCTACGGACTCCAAGTCCATGGTGGGCTCGCCGGCGACGTGGAGTTGGTCAAGGAGGCCCGCAAGGAGGCTCTCGGGGCCGCCCGTGCCTGCGTTGGATGCAGGCTCGTTGGAGAGGCGGACCTCGCCGACAAGTTCGGCGTGGCAGCTGGCAGCGCAGTCGATCTTGGCGCCGTGCAGCGCGACGGCGCAGACTCCGTCTGGCGTGCCGGGCTGGCTGCGCTCGCCAGGGAGGAAAAGGGTTCCTGTCCAGAGCAGGTCTCAGTATGACGGTGCACCTCGCCCCACGGTGGCGCCAAATGTCGGGGGTTGGGTGCGACATATGCCAAGGGATGGCTTATCATGGTGGGAGCGAGTAGAACATCGCCGGTGCCTGGAAACGGGATGAGGCGAAGACATGCACGCCGGCGAATCTTACCCAGCGTCAGGGCTTTCCGAGGAGATAACACCCTTACTACTGCTCTGCGGGGGTGTCCGCATGATCACTATGGCAAAGTGTGTACACCGTTGCTCCTTGAGCTGTTTCCTGGAGGTAGGAGAAGGCAAGGCTAGCTCTCTCCTTCCTATATGATCTGGTCTAGTGCTAATAGATTCCAACCCTTCGCATGGGTGCCTGGGGGGTTTATATAGGCCTACCCCCAGGGGTACAATGGTAATCCGGCTGGGCGCGGGTCCCAGCCGTCTGTCTCTCAGGCCGCCGTCTTCTCCGCCGACTGCGGGGGCCCGCCGTCTGGTGGGCCCCGCCGACCAGTCTGGTACGGAGCCGTCTGGCCGTGTCCGCCGCGGGCGGGTCTTGCCGGCTGTGGATTATTGTAGCCGTGCTTCTAATGACGCTGGCTTGGTCGTGGGGACATGGCAACAATGTCGCCGCCTGACGGGCGATCGCTGTTGCCATTCCCCATCGTGTCTAGTTAATGGCGTGCGGGGCCCCTGGGAGGGGCTAGCCGACTCCTGGAGGCCGACTCCCACCGGGTCCGACTGGTGGCACTCTGCCGTCTTCGAGACGCTCGCTGACTGGTGGGACCTGCCGTCTCTGGGTCGTACAGACATGCCATCGTGGGTACAGGGTTCCGCCCACTGGGGCTGAGGTCAAGGCTGGCATGGCAACAGTGCCGCGCCGGACGGAGATCTCCGATTGTACGGCGTACTGTGGCCATGCCTGCCTTTGGTAAGGGGCGGGCGCGGACCTTGCTGAGGCCACACCCCGTCCCGTCCATCCTGCCGAGAGCATGAGTTGGTTGGAGTCGCGGGCCAACTCCCCATAGCCGGCTTCTCTGGAAGCCGCCAGCTAGGAGTCGGCTCATCTCAAAGTCGCCCCTGGGACACGGCCAAGAGTGGGTAGTCGGCTGCGCTGCTGCCGACTCTTAGAGGCGGCTTCCGTCCTAGGGTCTTGAGGGGCGCAGCCTGCCCCGATGTCTTGAAAGGTTCTGGGCTTCGGGTTAGCCTACCCGTGGCCCATTACTCCGACAACGCCGGTGCGGTAAGAAATTTGTACCTTTTACAGGGTATTAGTTTTTCATAGTTTGACTCTATGCGGTATCTAAACTCCCTTACCTTTGACAGGATTGGCAGGCGAAGTCCGGACAGATCGACTGTCCGGCTCCTTTGCCCGAAGACCCAGCCGATGCTCGCTTGGTGAAGCTGCTGGTTCCGGCACCCTATGTGGTGCCGAAGAAGAAGGCCAAGAAGAAGGCCACAGGGACTCGAAAGAGTGCCCGGCACCTGGAGGTGTCGGATTCATCGTCCGACGACTCCGAGACACACTCCTCCCGTGAAAACGAGGAGGAGGAAGAAGAAACCTCTCCCCCCAGAGCGGGGGGAGGAAAGAAAAGGAAGGCCGCCCCGACCGGGGAGGCCGAAGGGTCCAAGAAGGGGAAGACCCTTCCTTCGGACTACTCCACCGACGCCGACGACAGCGAAGAGGAGTGGCCGCACAGGGCCAAGCGCCCGGCGAGATCGTAAGTGTCCGGACACCAGAGTAACTCATAGTGTTCCTTTATTGCACGGCTTTTCCTTATGTCGAATATATCTATGCAGTCCGCCCAAGGCCGGGCTCGGCGAGTCGTCGAGCGGCTCCCTGGATTCGTCGGACGTGAATTCACTTCCGCCCGCTACCCCCCCCCCCCGCCCTATGGATGATGCCGAGGTGGCGTCCCAACAGGTTCCAAGCCCGGAGAGTGTGGTCCTGGAGGAGCCGCAAGGCGACCTCCCGGACTCCAGGAGTAAAGGGGATAGATCCCCCAGGGCTCCAAGTCCGGCCCTAGGCCGGACACCGCTCCCCCAGGGTTCTAGAGTCCGGCGGGCGACCTCCTTCCAAGAGGAGCAAGCCCACCGAGCCGGTGACCCCCGTCCAACCAGAGGCGCCGAACAATCTGTTGGAGGTGCTTAAAGGCGCCTCCATCGACGAGGAGCACCGCACCATTATGAGTGCGGTGGTCCAGAAGGTTCAGTCCGCCAAGAGTGGACTGACTGAAGCTTGTGCCAGCCTTTTAACAGGCTTTGAGGTAAGTAAAGATTGTGTAATAATATTACCGCATAGACAGTAGCCCCTGATGCTCTGTTTGGCGTTCGGGAAGAAAAGCCGAATAGAGGATCAAATATAATTCGCAGGAGTCTAACAAAAAGGAGTCAATATGTGTATGCAGGCTTCTCTGCTGGCGTCTGCCGCACTGACTGCGGAAGTGGACACGCTAAAGCAGAACCTCGAGCAGTCCGAGCAAGAGCTCGGGCTTGCCAAGAAGCAGCTCGAGGACAAGGAAGGTAAGAAATACCTTGTTTAAATATATAAAAAAGTGCAATTGCAAAAAATGACAGGATTATCGTGGCTATTATAGGGGCCACGTCTGAGGTGGCGACCCTTAAGCAAGCGCTGTCCGAGGCCAGAAGAGGGCGGCCACGGAGCGCACCGAGTGGGAGAAGTATGAGGCCCAGGTTGACGAGGTGCGGCAAGAGCTCCAGGCTCTCATGAAAAAACATGAGAGTTTGGAGCTTGACTCAAAGACGCGAGCGTCCGAGCTCGCGACGGCTATTGAAAATGCCAAGCCTGCCAAGGACGAATCCCAGAAGGCCCTCCAGGAGTTGGATGCGATGAAAAAGATAGCGGCGGGTAAGGCATTCTGTATGCAAAGCAAACATATAAAAGTGAGTTACTTGTTACTTACCAGAATCCGGAGCTCTCCAGGAGCATTCGCAGATTTACCCCGTAGCGTGTCCGATGCCGCCGCATTCTACCGAGCCGAGGAGGGCAGCTCGACGGAGAAGGTGTTCTGGTCTCAGTATGCTGAGGCCGGACACCCTGTGCCCCTGAGCGACCAGCTGAAGCAACTGGTCGAGCTCCACAAGGTGGCCGAACATGCCATGAAGGGCCTCATCGTTTGGCTCTGGCCTGGAGAAGCTCTGCCTGGGAGCTACTTCGGGCTGGTGCGGCGGCTGGTGGAGGCCTGTCCAAGGCTCGAAGTCATCAAGCGCTCCGTCTGCATCGAAGGTGCCCGTAGGGCCCTTGCCCGTGCTAAGGTGCACTGGGGCAAGCTGGATGCTGAGAAGCTTGTGAAGGACGGGCCACCGCCGGGGAAAGAGCATCGCAAGCCCGAGAATTATTATAAGGATGTTCTGAAGGGTGCCCGCCTTATGGCGGATGAATGTTCCAGGGATGTTATTTTTGAGTAAAACTCGCTCGTTTTGTCGTGTGCGCTGAAAACTTGTTCATATGCGCTAAGCAATGCTTTTGGAATTTAAAATATTACCTTCTGTGCGGCCGTTTAACAATTTTGAGAGATGACGAGTCGTCGTCTTCTGCCCCCGTGCCACTAGTGCTCGGGTGTTCGGGATAAACCTGAGCGCTCTTTTTCCCATGTTTGGGTCCTTTGAGGGAGGCGCTCAGCACAACGAACAAGGCAATCGGACTATCATGCTTGAGCACTTTCACTTAGCCATAGAATTCTATAATTTTAAATTTCGGCGAAGCCCCTAGTATTCGGAAGACCGAGTTCGGGGCGCTATCCACGCCTTGGCCAGACAAAGACGACTCCTCGCTCTAAGCGGCATAAGTCTTTAGGGACTCAAAAAACCTCTCGAACAGCGACCAACTCTCGCTTCATCATGACAGTTAGTTTTAGCTTTCTCTACTGAGGTGCTTAGCCCAGCTCAACTGGGGCACAATCGCATTAGTTCTCCTAGTGCTACCTTAGCCGATATAGCGGAACGTAAGGCACCAAAACATAGGAGCCGGGCAAACCCAACTATTGACCCAAGACATGATTCGGAGCCGATGCATATAATGCTATAAGTTCGGGGTGTCGCACTTGTTGAAGTGTTCGGGCTTATCACACCATATTGAGGGGTACTAAAGTCCCTGGCGTATTTGGCCGTACCAAAGTGTACGGGTGCAACATGTCCTTAATGAACATATATTTGTAAAAAAGAGTAATGCAAAAATAGACAAAAGCTATGCATTGTTTATTAAAAAGGCTGCGATCAAGGCAGAACGATACAAATAACGCGATAAGCAAAAGGTTGGACTATTTAACATGTCCGTTCCAGGGGCAGGCTGCGGAATGGTATACGAAACAGGAATACTACTTGTCGTGGTTTCGTCACGGCAGATGTCCTGGTGAAAGGACTTAGTCGTGGAGCCATCGCGACAGGTTAGCTTGAAGGGGTTAAAGCGGACACAGGGACACAGAGTTTTATACTAGTTCGGCTCCTTCAATGAAGGTAAAAGCCTACATTTAGTTGTGATGGAATTGATGGGGTTTCGATGACTAGGGAGCAAATAAGCTTCGCCTAAGTCTCGAGTTGTTGTTTTCTGTCCCTGAACCGCCGCCGGGTCGTCCCCTTATATACACGAGTGACGCCCATCGGCTCACAGAGTCCCAATCTCCGGTTCATACTCGTATCCGGGTTGGTCTCTCCCTATTCCTAACTTATAATACAAGTTTACATATAAGGCCGGTTTACGGCTACAGACCTTGAACCGACTACAGGCCTTGGGCCCTTATCTGCTTCTTTGGGCTTTAACACCTTTGAACTACTGATGAAGTTAATCCGGGCTAGGTAGGCCGGTTTACGCCCAGTAGTAATATCTCCAACATTAGGCCCTAGATTGATTTGAATAGGTTCATGTCAATCCTTAGCGAAAAATCTTCATCTTCTGCATCTTCTTGTAATTGCTGAACTGCCGTGATGTCATCTTCTCTGATTGCTGTAAACCGGCATGACGTCATCATAAAGATAACATTCATGATATCTCCTTTGTTTAATAGATCCGCAATATCCGAGGTGACAGCTCCGCTCCAACATTTATGGTTCCTTGATTCCTGCGCCTGACACATGTCTTGCCTTATAAATAGGACCGAAGGGCCATTCCTTTTCTCCCCTTCGTCCCCTTCCTCTTCGTCTTCCTCGCATCGCCAGCCTCGGAGCTCCGCCACCGCCGTCAACCTCTGCACCGTCTTGGGCCGCTGCATCAACCTGAACGCACCAGAAAACTGCGGCGCTCTTCCGCATCTTCTTCAGCTCTGGTAGGTCTTCTGTCTTTCTCGACCTAGATTTGTTCTAGGGTTCCATGTTCTTGCGGTGCTCCATTAACTGCTCATGCTTATGCCAGACTTCTGGATAGATCTGTGACACCCTGCTCTGATTAGGAGTAGCTCGTAGCACCCGCCTGTAGTTTCATGCTCCAATCCATAGATCTCACATATCTTTTCCTGCTCACTGAATCAATATTGCTCTTTTTCCATCTTTTTTTTGAATATTTTACTTTTTTTCTGAACTGGCTTTAGATCCATTGTTGTAGAGAGATCTTGCGAAACCTATTTCTGTACACTTAGCCACCCGCAACCTCAATTGTTTTCAATGTTTAGATCAGGCGGTTTAACTTAGCATAGAAGAAGTTAATAAACCGATATATACCATTAGTCCCCTGATTGAACCGCCAGAACTCCTTAACCATATGTCTCCGCTTTATAGAACTCTGATTTAGATGTAATTGCCTCCGGTTTAACATTGTTTATACCGGTATATACCTTTTAATCAACACAATTCTTAAACCGGAATAACTTATTTTGTAGACCTCACCATGGCCAAACAAGTGTATGAGTGCAACTGGGTTCCTTCTCGCGTCACAGAAACTCAACTGAATAATCTTGTCCTGACTGGTGCTTTAAGCAGCAAAAATACCATCCACTGGAGGGTCCCTGACAAAGAATGCCCGCCTACCCCTCAAGAGGGAGAGGTTGTCGTTTTTGCAGATCACTTAACCCGGGGTTTTAATCCGCCCGGTTCAAAATTCTACAGAGATGTCTTAGCCAACTTTCAACTTCGCCCGCAAGACACTGGCCCCAACTCTGTTACAAACATCTGTCACTTCCATGTGCTCTGTGAGGCATACTTTCAAGAGGAACCCACAGTTGAGCTGTTTAGAGACTGCTTTCACCTAAACCGCTGCACAGAATTCACTGATGGCTCCAATATGGAATTGGGTGGTGTGGCGATTCAGAAAAGGAAGGAAGTCACCTACCCTCACGCCAAGCTGCACAACCACCCCAAAGAATGGAATCACTCCTGGTTCTATTGCAAAGACACCTCCCCTGCCAATGAAAATCCTCTACCTGGCTTTCGTCCGGAGCGGCTCAGCAATACACACCCTTTTCCGCAAAGGCTGACAGCCAAGGAGAGAAGTAAATACGCTCCCCAATTATCCAAGCTCAGAGCCTTTATGGCCAACGGTTTAACAGGCATTGATCTCGCACGTTGTTGGATATCATGGAGCATACTGCCCCTCAGTCAGCGCTCCGGTTTAATGTGTGAGTATACTGGTAATGTCGACAACCCATTCCGACATGTTAACATCCAGCTCACAGATGATGAGGTCACAAAAGCTGTAAAGGAAATGTTGAATGAACCGGAACACCTCTGTGCTCGAACCGGCCTGCTTCCCTTCTGCGCTACCAACAAACCGCCAGCTGTAAGATTTGACTGTACCTCTTTACTTAACATGTCATTGCTATTTCTGTATATTCTTTAATATCAACTGCTGCTTAAACAGGGCGATGATCCGTTTTGGAGCAAGAAGCTTCCTCAGGAGAAAACGGAAAAGCCAGACAAACCGGAAAGACCAATCCGGCCAAACACCAAGGTTGTTAAGAGGCCTGCTCGTAAGAGGAAAACCACTGCATCTTCTGATCCGCCCGCTGACGACGATGTGGGTAACCCGGACCTTGAGGTAGAACTTGACTCACTTGGCTTACTTTTCACACGCCTTATTGATGATAATATTTGTCAGGATGATGCCAAAGCCAGCCATGCTGATGCTGTAGAGGTAATTTCTCATTCTTCTGATTCGAATCCTTTGCCTTCACTAAAAATCCATCAGGCAAACCGGAAAGTTAAATTTTCTCATCCTCTTGCTTACTCGGATCCCAAATTTCTTATGAAGACCCCACAGCACGAAGTTCGCCGCACAACCCGGCACAGCGGCCAGGTAGTTACCTCCGCCGGTTTACCAAACAGTCCGGTTCGGAAACGCCGTTCAGAGGTCACGAATTTGCTTGTTAGTGCTTGTCCTAAAGCGGGCTGTTATCGTCAACCTCTTAATCCGTCTGACTCCGATTATCAGGTTACTTCTCACTCATCCTCTGGCGAGTCATCAGCTACTCAGCTGCCACCACTCAAGACGGTGCTTGGGTAAGCTATACTTATCATAATATTTCTGATACCTCATGTTGGAACATATGCTGTATGTGATTTTGACTATTCCTTGTAGGGCCAAGACTAGGCCAAGCAAGAAGGCTCGCCTGGATAAAGCGGCTGAAGAAGAAATTGCTCCTGAACCGGACAAAGCCCTAGATGTTGAAGCGGCTATCCGTGAAGACATACCCAACGATCCGCCACTGCAAGATGAGGTTTTTATTGCTAAAGAAAGATCTGTTGAAGCCTCCGGTCCTGCCGACCAGCCTAGAAGTCCCATCCGGGTTGAGAAATCCGTCAGCCCATCCAAGACTACTGATAAACCGACAGTCCCAGTGCAAACCGGTGATGTTCAGAATGATGAAGTTGTTATCACTGGTGTTGGCCATGCCGAACCGAGCAACCCTGTTGCCTTGTCCAAACATACTGCCAAGGAGGAATTTGCCGCAATGGGCAAGGGCAAGTGGAATGTCGATTTGGCGACTTATGCCGCTCTGAATGTCCAAGATCTTCATTCTGGCTACCTGAACCGACTGTATACCAGTCGTGATTATGAAGCTGGCCTAGTAAATATGATGAAAGAAAATTTTGAGGTAACTTCCGTATGCTTCTTTCTGCTTAAATGTTGTAATCTTGCTGATTCCCCTAGCCCCCAAGGGCCGGTTTGTAATCTTCTTTCAAACCGGGACTTGTAAACATAAATCCGAAATACTTTGGAATTTGCTGATGTAGCCCGCAAGGGCCGGTTCAACTTTAATGTAGTTAAACCGGAACTTTAAATAATATAGCAGCATCAGAACTTACTTGAACAAATAGCCATTAGCCCCCAAGTGCCAAGTTGAATACTTGTATTGAGCTTGGGAATTTAGCAATTAATTGATAGATGAAGATCAAATATGCATTAGCCCCCAAGTACCAAGTGCATAACTTGTTATGTGGTTGGTACTTTAATTCTTGTACCGTTTCATCAAATTATATGACTGTCTGTATGCAGGCTGAGCTGAAAACCAAAGAGAGCCAACTCGCCGATCTTCAAGAAAATTTGAAAACCCAACAACTTGAAACCTCCAAGGCAAAAGAGGAGTTGACCAGCGCTTTAGGCATCATGGATCAGCTGAAGGAGGGTTTCAACAAAGAGCGGGCGGATTGGGCCACTGAAAAGGCCGCTTTGACAAAGAAAATTGAAAATGCTGAAGCTGCCCTTAAACCGGCGGTAGACGAGCTAACCAGCGTTGTCGGGGCGGACGGGCGTCCCCCCGCGAGCACCTATGGGGCCGGAGCCCCTTTCGTTGTCCGGTGAGGGGGGCGGAGGGAGCACAGAGAGCAGATCGAGGCGGGCACACGGGCGGTTTACCCAGGTTCGGGCCACGATGGACGCGTAAAACCCTACTCCTGCTTAGTTGTATTCAACTGGGGAGCTCGGGAGCTTGGGGAGCTAGCTGCACCGAGCGTATGGCCGTCTGGATGCCGAGTCTCCGATCCCCGGAACCCTTGCGGAACCCTTTGCGGAACCCCTTGCGGAACCCTTTGCGGAACCGAACCCCCTCTACGTTGCACACGGGCCTCCTTTTATAGCGCAAAGGGGTCACCGACAGGTGTCAACGTAAGAGAAAGGGGTAAAAGTGTAAAAGGGGTGGTAGCTGTAATAGTGCGGGAACGGTGGTGCTACAGTGCGACACAGTGCTATCATACCTACTTCTGACGGTAGGGGACAAGGGCATTAAATGCCCGTCACGGTCGCCCGGACAGCACCGAGGCGGACCGTTAGGTGCGCCACCGTTCGCCACGATGGCGGCTGCATGCCACCGCATGCCCCAGGCTGCGCGGTGCCTCGCCACGTGCCCTCGGGGGAAGCCCCGGAGCGACGCGTGGCGGGCGAGCTGGAGCGCAGTCTTGAGGTGGCGATCTTGCCGCGGCAAGTGGCTTGCCGCGGGGGTCGTCTTCCTGTGCCTGATAGCGTGCCAGCTATCAGGCCTTGCCGGGGCGCTTGGCGCGCCACGGCGGGCTTCTCTTGTGGTGCCTGGGTTCGGCCTTCCCGACAAGCTCCTCTTGTCGGGGGCTCGATCGTCCCGGCAAGCTCCTCTTGCCGGGGTCTTGTCTTCTTGGCCCGGCAAGCTCCTCTTGCCGGGGGCCTTGTCTTCGTGGCCCGGCAAGCTCCTCTTGCCGGGGGCCTTGTCTTGGATGCTTGGTCTTCTCTTGGCGCTTCCGGGGCGGGCCTTGCCGCAGGGTGCTACGACTGCCCGTGCACAAGTCTGGGGTACTAAGGTACCCCTACTTTAGTACACCGACAGGAGCCCCCGGGCCTGGGCCACACATGGTGCCGAGCGTTGTTGGGCCAGGCCCTAACGGTGCACGGGCACGCATGGCCTTGGTCGCGCTGCTCTTTAACTCCGCATCCGCCGCGCCTTCCCCAGGCGGCGCGCGCTTACCGCGGCGTCGTGGGGGCGGGGCGTGCGGGGTGAGCGTGACGTGGGTGGCGTGCGCGGGGCTGAACCGCACAGGCGCGCGTCACGTCGCGCACGATCTCTTGATTTGGAGAGGCGAAACGTCCCCCCGCCCCCACCTCTTCCTCTTATAGCGGAGGAAGGTAGGGGCGGTTCGCCTTTCCCTCGGTTACCACCTCTCTAAAACCTCTGCCACCTCCTTCTCCCAGAGGCGGCAGCGATCTGTCCTTGGAGCGCCCGTCGTCGTCAGCTTCGACGATCCCCCTCCCCCGCCCCCGCCATGGCCCCGAAGAGCGACAAGGCGAAGGGGAAGCCTGCGAAATCGGCCGAGGCGCTACGGCTTGAAGTGCTTCGGAAGGTGTCGGGGCGGACGGGCGTCCCCCCGCGAGCACCTATGGGGCCGGAGCCCCTTTCGTTGTCCGGTGAGGGGGGCGGAGGGAGCACAGAGAGCAGATCGAGGCGGGCACACGGGCGGTTTATCCAGGTTCGGGCCGCGATGGACGCGTAAAACCCTACTCCTGCTTAGTTGTATTCAACTGGGGAGCTCGGGAGCTTGGGGAGCTAGCTGCACCGAGCGTATGGCCGTCTGGATGCCGAGTCTCCGAACCCCGGAACCCTTGCGGAACCCCGGAACCCTTTGCGGAACCCTTTGCGGAACCCTTTGCGGAACCGAACCCCCTCTACGTTGCACACGGGCCTCCTTTTATAGCGCAAAGGGGTCACCGACAGGTGTCAACGTAAGAGAAAGGGGTAAAAGTGTAAAAGGGGTGGTAGCTGTAATAGTGCGGGAACGGTGGTGCTACAGTGCGGCACAGTGTTATCATACCTACTTCTGACGGTAGGGGACAAGGGCATTAAATGCCCGTCACGGTCGCCCGGACAGCACCGAGGCGGACCGTTAGGTGCGCCACCGTTCGCCACGATGGCGGCCGCATGCCACCGCATGCCCCAGGCTGCGCGGTGCCTCGCCACGTGCCCTCGGGGGAAGCCCCGGAGCGACGCGTGGGCGGGCGAGCTGGAGCGCAGTCTTGAGGTGGCGATCTTGCCGCGGCAAGTGGCTTGCCGCGGGGGTCGTCTTCCTGTGCCTGATAGCGTGCCAGCTATCAGGCCTTGCCGGGGCGCTTGGCGCGCCACGGCGGGCTTCTCTTGTGGTGCCTGGGTTCGGCCTTCCCGACAAGCTCCTCTTGTCGGGGGCTCGATCGTCCCGGCAAGCTCCTCTTGCCGGGGTCTTGTCTTCTTGGCCCGGCAAGCTCCTCTTGCCGGGGGCCTTGTCTTCGTGGCCCGGCAAGCTCCTCTTGCCGGGGGCCTTGTCTTGGATGCTTGGTCTTCTCTTGGCGCTTCCTGGGCGGGCCTTGCCGCAGGGTGCTACGACTGCCCGTGCACAAGTCTGGGGTACTAAGGTACCCCTACTTTAGTACACCGACAGGAGCCCCCGGGCCTGGGCCACACATGGTGCCGAGCGTTGTTGGGCCAGGCCCTAACGGTGCACGGGCACGCATGGCCTTGGTCGCGCTGCTCTTTAACTCCGCATCCGCCGCGCCTTCCCCAGGCGGCGCGCGCTTACCGCGGCGTCGTGGGGGCGGGGCGTGCGGGGTGAGCGTGACGTGGGTGGCGTGCGCGGGGCTGAACCGCACAGGCGCGCGTCACGTCGCGCACGATTTCTCGATGGCGAGAATGAAGTGTCCGCCCCTTCCCCATATAAGGCAGAGGGAGCGGGAGCGGTTCCCCTCCTTTTTCTGATTTCTTCTGCGACATAATGAACACCTTCGGCCTCCATCTTCTTGACTTCACTCCCAACGCCGTCCTCACGATGGCGGTTTTCGCGCATATGTGCGAAAACTATATTGGGGTGTATCCAAACGTCGCGCTTTTTAGGCACTTCTTCATCCCTAGAGTAGAGGCCGGCGCCCCCCTCGCTGGAGGGATATCTTGGGTCTTCCGCCTGAACAAGAAGGATTCCTACTTGCCGGGGGAGCTCCGCGGCAAATGGGAGGAGTGGCGCGCCGACTGGTGCTGGGTCGTCGAGGACCAGCCGCAATCTTTCACCGCGCCGCGGACAACACCTGTCATGCGCGGCAAGGAATGGAGCGAGCTGGATTCGGACGACGGCAAGCTCAACGCCGCCCTCATCAGGATTCTCCGTCTTCGGACAGCGAGGCTGTCCGTCGGAGAGGTGGGCGCAGACTTCCTCCGCCGCCGCATCGCCCCTCTTCAAGATAGGAAGAGGCCAGCCTGGGAGTATAGCAACGCGGCGGACATAATGAGGCTGCGCCCCGGGCTCAACTTCAACTTCACGTCGGTGGAGCTGAAGGGGATGGTCCGGGAGCTATTCAAGCATGACCCGGCCCACCCAGAGTGGTTCAGGGAGCCCCGGGGAGTTGTGCCTCTTTGCAACAGCTCGGCCCGGGATTCCCTTCGCGCCATGATGCCCGCGTGCGACTCGCACGGCGTCGACCGCACGTGGATTCCGCCCAGGCCAGACGTCATCTTGAACTTCTTCGACAACCTGGCGGAGGTGGCGAAGAAGAAGGACGAGGCCCAGGGGCTGACGCGGGACACCACCGCGCGAGAGGCAGCCTGCATAGCTTCTTGGGCTGAAGAGGCCACCGCAGCCGCCGCGGCCGGGGAGTTCGGCTTCTCGCCCGAAGAGGCGGAGGCCGCGGAGGCGTCCCGCCAAGCGGAGGTGGCGGAGATCTGCGAACTGCTGAAGCTGCCCCCCGACGAGCTCGCCGGGGTTCCCTCTCTGAGGCACTCCGGGATCCAGGGGATCTTGATTGAGGCCGCGGCGAGGGCCACCACCGCTGGAGGACAAGGAGCCACAGCGCAGGACGCTGGGTCCAGCGGGCTCGCCGGGGTGGAGGAGGAGGACGGCGGTGACGACGACTCCGACGGATCCTTGGAGCTCTACGCCGATGACCTTCCCTCAGCGTCGGAGACCTCTTCGTCCCGTGTAAGCCCCCGGCGCTCTCCAGCGAAGCGTCTCCGCAGGACGGCGATGGGGGTAAAGGCGCCGGCCTCCCGGCAACAACCACCCCGCCAAGCGGCACGAGCCTCCCGGGGGAGCCAGGTTGCGACGAGGCCGCCCGACGCGTCAGCCACGTCAGGGGCGCCCCGTGAGGCAGCGCCGCACGGAAAGGAGCCCTTGGAGGGTGGAGCGGCGGCTCCGCCCGCTCCCCGGGCCCCGGCAACCGTCGGGACCGCCAAGCGCCCGAGGGAGACCCCGCCGCCCGCTCCCCGCGTGGCCGCGCGTCAGGTGGAGTTTGATTTCTCCGCCCTGAGTGACGACGACGACGAGGACGAACGGGAGTAAGAGCTTTTGAGGCTTCGCATCTTCATGGACTTGGCCTTGACTGTCGCAGGCTCTGATCTTGTTTCTTGTCTTAACTTCAGGACCTTGGCGGAGCGAGCGGCGAAGAAAGCCAAGGCGCCCGCGGTCGAGGTTGCGGGCGACTCGCCCACCGCGGCAACTGGGGGCGTGCCGGAGCCCAGCCCGCCGGATCCGAGCGCTGCTCCGAGGGGCGGCCCTCTGCGTAGCCCCCAGCGCGGCCCCCAGCGTAAGTCTGGGTTCCGTACTTTCGCCTGTCGGGCGCGTTTGAGGGATCGTCCCCGCGCTGGTATCTTGATAATATTGTCTCGTGCAGAGGTGGAGCCGCAGCCGCAGGAGCGGCCAGAAGCCGCCCCCGAGGAGCCGCGGGCCCCGCCGTCCCCGCCAAGGCCGAGTTCTCCGGTAAAGGGGAGCACCCCGCCAAGGGCGAGCACTCCGCCGAGGGCGAGTACCCCGCCAGGGGGGGGGTAGCCCGGCGAGGGTGGCGACCCCGCCGAGGCAGAGCTCCCCGGCGAGGGAACCCGCCGCCGATGACGTCTGCCAAGGTTAGCTCTGCGACTTAGTCATCTTAGGTTCGCCTTTTCCTTTTGGATGTTTGCTTGAATTTCTTTTGCTCTCTGTTCTCCTTCTTCTAGATTCCCCTCCCCCCGAGCAGATGGAGACGGAGGTCATCATCATCGAGGAGGAGGAGGGCGCGCGCGGCGGCAGCGGCGACACCCCCGTCGCCGAGGACGCGGCAGGAGCTGTCGAGTCATCCGCGCAGGAGACTGCCCCAGCGTCGGCCGCAACGGCCGGGGAGGGGGACGGCGGTCGCACTGCCGACCCGGAGGCAGCAGGAGCATCAGGTGCTGCGCCGGCCGCCGACCCCTCCGCCGAAAAGGAGCGGGCGGGCCATTACCTTGAAGCCCCCAATGGCATCTTCATCCAGGTGCCATGGGGCTCTTCTGCGCGGGCCCCCGCGGAGGGCGAGGCCCTTGATGGGGAGGTCCTCGCCTCCGCGGGCCTGAAGATTGTCGAGGCGCCCGGCGGGGCCGAAGAGCCCGAGGAGGAGAAGCTGCTTCGCCGGCTCCTGGCCCTTTACCGGGCTCGGCAGGCGAAGCTTGCTTCCCGGGAGGCCCTCGCTGCGGAGGCCGCCGTCGAGATGGAGAAGCGTGCGACGGAGCTCCGCGCCGCCAACCAAGCTGCCCTCCGCGGCGTGGCGGAGGAGCGCGAGAGGCTCGCCGGGGAGTACCAGGAGTGGGTGCTGCAGAAGGCCGACGCCGAAGAGCAGCAGCGGCTCGCCGGGGAGGAGCTGTCCCGGCGAGAGGGAGCGCTTGCCCAGCTGCAGGCCAATCTCAACTCCCACGAGGAGGAACTTGCCGCTCGGGAGCGGGCCCTTGGCGAGGAGCTGAAAGGGGCGAAAGCCGCCGCGGCTGCCGCGGAGGCCGCCAGGGAGGAGCTTGCCGCCAAGGTCACGCAGCTGGAGGAGTCGTTGAAGGCGAGCGCGGAGAGGGTCGGCGCGCTCAATGCGGAGCGGGAGAAGGACGCCCACGCCAACTCCGAACTCCAGGCGCGTCTCTCCAAGCAGGGCGACGAGCTGAAGGCCGCCAAGGACTCCATCGAGGCCCTGGAGCTGAAAGTCTCCGCGCTGGAGGAGGGGCTCCGCAAGGAGCGAAGCTTGGCAGAGAGCGCCAACACTGCGGCCGAAGACTTCCGTCGGACGGTCGCGGTGTGGACCGAGGACCTGGTGTCCTCTGCATCCAACATCGACCAGGAGTTGCTGGCGTTGAAGTTGGAACACCTCATCTACTCTCCGGACCCGGACCTCCCTCACAGCGCCAAGCTCAGCCTCTTCTTCAGAGGGGTCGCGCCGGCTCTCGCGGATCTTCGGAAGAAGATCCCCGCGCAACTGGCCGAGGAGACGCACCGGGCCTGCGCGGGAACCTTGGAGCGTGTGCTGACGAAGATTGTATACCGCAACCCCGGTATAAATCTCATCAACGTTCTTCGCAGCCTGCCGGCCGACGCTGACATGGAGGCGCTGAAGGAGCAGGTCGCCGACATCATCGCCAGAGTGGGCAAGATTTCCAGGATCGAGGGCGACCGCGTAGACTAGGCCCCCTTTATCTTATCTCTTTTTGTAGCTGCACACGGCGTTATGAGCTCATTAGTCACTGTGACAAGTCACGTAAGGTTTCTACCTTAGCTGGACCAATCAGTGCATTGCTATCTTCCTTGTCCTGGCCCTTTACTTTGTACGTTTTTCACCCTACGCTTCCGGGGAACTTCCCGGCAAGGAGCCCTTGGGCTTATAGCAGCCTGCTGGCCAAGGCCTCACCGGGAAGCAACCTCGCCGCAGCCAGTCGCAATCGCGCTCCGCTTGCTGAGTGAGCTCGGAAACGAAACAAGGGCGCGACGCTCATCGCAGCTCGCTTGAACCGTTGAGCGTACTCGAAACAAGGTGAGGGTGCGGCTAGCCGCGGGCAGGTTCCTCCGCGCACAGGTTTTCCGTACAAAGCGTGACCGTCCAAGGAAGACAACCGAAAATTAAGAATCTGAACTGCTCAAATTCTAATAACTTAGCTTATGCATAACGCTCGTCCCTCGACGAGGCTTCTTTTTCTCGGACAGCACTCGGTTCCAGCACTTGGTCCCTCTCCCATCTCCTTCCCCCGGCAAACTTTGTGCGCGAGGAACGCTCCCCCTGCCTAAGAGGCGAGGAAAGCAAAGAGGGAAGCAAGCACATGGCCTTTCGGCGTGCTGATGCTCACTGGACATGCGTGTTACGCAGGATGCCAAATAATACATGCAAATAACGAAGAGGAGCATGTAGAAGGCAAAAAAGCGCAAAGCATAGGAGCTTTCACTGATGTGCGGGGTCTGCGCCCGCCCCCTGCGCCAAGGATCACATGCAACTGCGGCAAGACTTGGGCAGGGAGGTTGGTTGACGGAACGGGTTCCGGCAACCGCGCTGGCGAAACTCCTCCCACGGTCGGCGTCGACTCGTTTGGATCTTGGCGGACGAAGCGCGCCGAAGAACGAGGTCGCCTTTTTCGCGGCCTCCGGCGCTAACCGCCGCGGCTACAGGAGCGGCGCAGGGTTCGCTGGAAGCGATCGGTTCGCCCAGCGGCCGGAAGGCGGTCCTCCTCAAGGAGCAGCTGCTTCTTGCCCGAACTCTGCGTGAGTGGGTACTCGAGGAGGGCCGTGCACGATTCCGTAGGGAGGAATGCCTCCGCCCCGCGGAGCGGGGCGGAAAGGTACCTGTTCATACCTGAGCTTACCAGTGTTCGCCTGAATCAGATCCGCACAACCTCGACGCCACCCCCTACCTGGCGCGCCAAAGATGTCGGGGCGGACGGGCGTCCCCCCGCGAGCACCTATGGGGCCGGAGCCCCTTTCGTTGTCCGGTGAGGGGGGCGGAGGGAGCACAGAGAGCAGATCGAGGCGGGCACACGGGCGGTTTACCCAGGTTCGGGCCGCGATGGACGCGTAAAACCCTACTCCTGCTTAGTTGTATTCAACTGGGGAGCTCGGGAGCTTGGGGAGCTAGCTGCACCGAGCGTATGGCCGTCTGGATGCCGAGTCTCCGAACCCCGGAACCCTTGCGGAACCCCGGAACCCTTTGCGGAACCCTTTGCGGAACCGAACCCCCTCTACGTTGCACACGGGCCTCCTTTTATAGCGCAAAGGGGTCACCGACAGGTGTCAACGTAAGAGAAAGGGGTAAAAGTGTAAAAGGGGTGGTAGCTGTAATAGTGCGGGAACGGTGGTGCTACAGTGCGGCACAGTGTTATCATACCTACTTCTGACGGTAGGGGACAAGGGCATTAAATGCCCGTCACGGTCGCCCGGACAGCACCGAGGCGGACCGTTAGGTGCGCCACCGTTCGCCACGATGGCGGCCGCATGCCACCGCATGCCCCAGGCTGCGCGGTGCCTCGCCACGTGCCCTCGGGGGAAGCCCCGGAGCGACGCGTGGGCGGGCGAGCTGGAGCGCAGTCTTGAGGTGGCGATCTTGCCGCGGCAAGTGGCTTGCCGCGGGGGTCGTCTTCCTGTGCCTGATAGCGTGCCAGCTATCAGGCCTTGCCGGGGCGCTTGGCGCGCCACGGCGGGCTTCTCTTGTGGTGCCTGGGTTCGGCCTTCCCGACAAGCTCCTCTTGTCGGGGGCTCGATCGTCCCGGCAAGCTCCTCTTGCCGGGGTCTTGTCTTCTTGGCCCGGCAAGCTCCTCTTGCCGGGGGCCTTGTCTTCGTGGCCCGGCAAGCTCCTCTTGCCGGGGGCCTTGTCTTGGATGCTTGGTCTTCTCTTGGCGCTTCCGGGGCGGGCCTTGCCGCAGGGTGCTACGACTGCCCGTGCACAAGTCTGGGGTACTAAGGTACCCCTACTTTAGTACACCGACAGAAGGGGGCGGCGACGTTCCCCCCCCAGCTCGGTGCGGTGGAGCTGAGGGACAAGTACTCCCTTTTCTGGTCGACAAAGACGCGAGCGCATCCGCGCACGCGGGTGCTCCCCGCCGAAGCCCAGAAGCAGTACCCGACCGGGTATCCTTTCTTCGCCGTCTTCTTCTACTGCGGGCTCTGCCCGCCTTACTCGGAGTTCTTCTCTGAAATCATGAGCACCTATGGCCTCCACCTGCTCGACTTTACCCCCAATGCCGTCCTCACAATGGCGGTCTTCACGCACCTCTGCGAGAACTTCGTCGGAATTCGTCCCAACGTGGCCCTCTTCCGGCACTTCTTTGTCCCTCGGGTGGAGAAAGGAGAGCCGCTGTCCGGTGGGATCGCCTGGGTTTCCCGGTCCGGCAAGAAGGAGGCCTACTTGGGCGGGGACCTCCGTGGCAGGTGGGAGGAGTGGAGGGCGGAATGGTGCTTGATTGTCGAGGACCATCCGCAGCCGTTCACCGCCGTGCGCCGAACTCCGGTGGTGCGCGGCGATTGCTGGAGCGAGGTGTCTCCGGACGATGCCAGATTGAAGATCGCCATCACCCGGATCCTGCGTCTCAGGCTCGCCGGCCTCACCGTCGGTGCCGTCGGCGCGGATTTCCTTCGCCGCCGGATCGCCCCCCTGCAAGAGAGGGGGAAGCCGGCCTGGGAGTTCCAGAACGCGGCGGACATCATGAGGCTGCGTCCGGGCCTCAACTTCAACTTCACCGTGCTGGAGCACGACGCAATGTTGAAGGAGTTGTTCAAGCACGACCCTAACCACCCGGAGTGGTTCCGGCTGCCGCCGGGCGTCGTTCCCTTGTGCAACAACTCGTCGCTCAGCCATATCCTTGCGATGATGCCACTGTGCGACTCGCACGGGGTCAACGCGACCTGGCAAGAGCCGCCGGATGATGTCGTGCGGGCCTTCTTCGACGGCCTGGAGGAGGAGCCAGTCGATCCCGCCGAGACGGATGGACTCATCCGAGCCACCACCGCGGCGGAGCTGGCTTACATTGCCTCCAGGATGGAGGAGGCGGCGGCCGCCGCGGCCGCGGGCGAAGCTGGGTTCACCGTGGCCGAGGCGGAGGCGGCGGAGGCGGAGAGCCTCGCCGACCCGATGGAACTTGTCGACCAGGGGGAACCAGCCGGGCACGGCGGCGAGGACGAGCCTGCCCAAGACGCGAGTGGCTTGTCGGAGGTCGGCGTTGCCTTCCTGCGGCCTCCGGGCGGCTCGTCGCAGGCGGAGCCCCCGGCCCAGCCGAGGAGGCGCCTCCGCAGGGCCGGGTCGGCAGCGGGAGCGGGGTCTTCGCGTGCTGGGGCTTCGGTTGCCGCTGCGCCCCTTGCCGCGGCGTCGACGGGGGCGGAGTCGTCTACTGCCCCCGCCAAGCGGCCTCGGGAGCCCACTCCCCTCCCCCCCCGCGTCAGGGCCGAGCCGGCTTTCGACTATTCTGCGCTCAGCTCCGACGACGAGGAGGACGGAGAGTAAGTTCCCCATGGAGCTCATATCTTTTTCCCTGATGGTTCGTCCTGTTCGACAGCTCGTTCGCCCTTCCCCTGACCCGGTCCCCTTTTCAGGACCCTGGCCCAGAGGAGGGCGAAGAGATCGAGGATCCCGTGGGTCATCCTTGATGACGAATCTCCCCCGGCAAGCGAGGTCGTGTCGGAGGCGCCCTTACCGGACCCGGCAGGGGACCCTCAGGGCAGCTCGCAACGCAGCCCCCAGCGTGAGCATATGACTCGCTCTTGCTGCTTGGCGCGTACGCGAGCCCTCCCTCTTCTTGTTGTTGATGCGAAGTTGTTGCTTTTGGGCAGGAGCGGAGCAGCCCCGGCGGGCGCGTCCAGAGGGCGCCCCCGCCGTGCCGACCGAGTCTGCTACCCCGCCAAGGGAGAGATCCCCGGCAAGGGAGGGCCTTCCGACGGGGGACGCGGCCGACGATCCCCTTGCCGCGGCGAGCGCAGCGCCCGCCTCGGATCCGACGAAGGCTGAGGTCGTCATCGAGGAGGGCGCGCGTGGCGATGCCGACGACGTTGCCGGTGCTCAGGAGGCGGACGGCGTTGATATCCCTGTGGGCGACGGGGAGGCCGAGGAGCAGCAGAGGCTTGCCGCCGCGGAGTTATCCGCGCGGGAAGGCGAGCTGGTGCTGAAAACGGCTAGCCTCGCCGACCACGAGGAAGAGGCCGCCGCGCGCGAGTGGGCGCTCAGCGGAGACCTGAAGAAGGCGCGGGATGCTGGCGCAGCCGCTGAGATCACCAAGAAGGGGCTGGAGGCGAGGGTGGCGCAGCTCGATTCCGACCTCAAGGCGAAGGGCGAGGAGCTCGCCGCGCTCCGGCAGGAGCGCGAGAAGGGTGCGCTCACCCTTGGCGAGCTTCAGGGTCGCTTCGCCGAGAAGATCCGGGAGCTCGACGCCGCCAAGAACTCCAACTCCACTCTGGAACTGAAATTGGAGGCGCTCGGCAAGGCGCTGGACAGCGCTAAGGAGCGGGAGGCGGCTTTACGGAAGGAGGTCGACGGCAACGAGGAGCTGCTGAGGCGCGCCGCCGTTTCCCAGAACACCTTCAGGGATACAGTGGAGCGGTGGACCGAGGGCCTCGTCGACATCGCCGCCACCATCGACAAGGAGCTGACGCTGCTGGGGATCGAGAGCCACCAGTCCCTCACCGACGAGGACGTCGCGCCCAGCGCCAAGCTCACTTCCTTCTTCCAGGGGGTGGTGCAGGCGCTCCAGCACCTCCGAACGTCGCTCCCGAAGGAGCGGGCCGACGAGATGCGGGAGGCCATCTCCGGGGCCCTCGAGAGGGTGCTGGTGAAGATCGTTTTCCGCAATCCCGACATCAGGCTTACCAACGTCCTCAGGCCCTTGCCGGAGAACGCAGACCTGACGGGGATCCGGGCCCTCATCGCCCCTATCGTCAAGAAGGCGGCCGGGGTCAAGAGGATCGAGGGTGACCGCGTAGATTAGGCCGCCTGCCCCTTTCTTTTATCTCCCTTTCCCTGCCGCTGTTAAATACGCCACGGAAACGGCTGGTTAGGGCAGCAGTAAGGCATTTTGTAATATAACTTTTCATCTTAGGCTATGCATCGCACTGTTATCCCCTCTACTCGACCGGCGCCTTGTTTGTTTCCGCCCTACGCTTTCGGGGACTTGTCGGCGTAGGCCTCCGCCTTGCCACGGGTGCCGAGTGCGGGACGTCAGCGACCCGCTGGCGGGGCTGCCACCGGCAAGAAACCTCGTCGCGGCTGGTTGCCGCTCACTCAGATTGTTGAGCAGGCTCGAGGCAAAGTAAACGGTGCGACTGCGGTCGCAGCACGCTTAGGGTGCCGGGCGAGCTCGAAACAAAGTGAGGACGCTACTCGGGGTGTAGCACACTCGAGTCGTTGAGCGGACTCGAAACGAAACGAGGGCGCAACCAGTCTCGTGCCGGTCCTTCCGCGCTCAGGCCTCTCAACCCAGGCTCGGTCGTTCGAGGGAGATAACTCTTAAAAATTAAAGGAGCAATTGCTCGAGCTCCGGCAACTTATCTTTTCTTATTGCTTGCCGCCCGGTGGGGTAAAACCTCCTTGGGCAGCATACAACCCATCCTGGGGGTAGGTGAGGGGGCAGGGCCTCATGACCCTCCGGAGCTAGGCATAGCTATGCTTGGGGATCCGCGCCCCTCTCTGCGCCAAGGATCACATGCAACTGCGGCAAGACTTGGGCAGAGGGGGTGGTTGGCGGAAACAGGTTCCGGCTACCGCGCTGGAAAGACTTCTTCCCACGGTCGGCGTCAACTCGTTCGGCACCCCGGCGGGCGAGGCGCGCCGGGGGAACGAGGTCGCCTTTCTCGTGACTTCTGGCGCTAACTTCTGCGGCCGCGAGAGCGGCGCAGAGTTCGCTGGAGGCGAATCGTTCGCCCAGCGGCCAGAAAGCGGGCCTCCTCAAGGAGCAGCTGCTTCTTGCCCAGTCTCTGCGCGAGTGGATACTCGAGGAGGGCCGCGCACGAGCCCGTGGGAAGGAATGCCAAAGCTCGTTGGGAACCCCCGCTTCAACTGGACAGATCCTCGGATCCGCAGGAGCGGACTGTTCCTCGGCGTTCAGATTGCTGGTCTGCTCGCCGGAGCAAGGCTCACCGGGGACACCTGCTTCGACTGGACGGATCCTGGGATCCGCAGGAGCGGGCTGTCCCTCGGCGTCGCCCCCTACCTGGCGCGCCAAAGATGTCGGGGCGGACGGGCGTCCCCCCGCGAGCACCTATGGGGCCGGAGCCCCTTTCGTTGTCCGGTGAGGGGGGCGGAGGGAGCACAGAGAGCAGATCGAGGCGGGCACACGGGCGGTTTACCCAGGTTCGGGCCGCGATGGACGCGTAAAACCCTACTCCTGCTTAGTTGTATTCAACTGGGGAGCTCGGGAGCTTGGGGAGCTAGCTGCACCGAGCGTATGGCCGTCTGGATGCCGAGTCTCCGATCCCCGGAACCCTTGCGGAACCCTTTGCGGAACCCCTTGTGGAACCCTTTGCGGAACCGAACCCCCTCTACGTTGCACACGGGCCTCCTTTTATAGCGCAAAGGGGTCACCGACAGGTGTCAACGTAAGAGAAAGGGGTAAAAGTGTAAAAGGGGTGGTAGCTGTAATAGTGCGGGAACGGTGGTGCTACAGTGCGACACAGTGCTATCATACCTACTTCTGACGGTAGGGGACAAGGGCATTAAATGCCCGTCACGGTCGCCCGGACAGCACCGAGGCGGACCGTTAGGTGCGCCACCGTTCGCCACGATGGCGGCTGCATGCCACCGCATGCCCCAGGCTGCGCGGTGCCTCGCCACGTGCCCTCGGGGGAAGCCCCGGAGCGACGCGTGGCGGGCGAGCTGGAGCGCAGTCTTGAGGTGGCGATCTTGCCGCGGCAAGTGGCTTGCCGCGGGGGTCGTCTTCCTGTGCCTGATAGCGTGCCAGCTATCAGGCCTTGCCGGGGCGCTTGGCGCGCCACGGCGGGCTTCTCTTGTGGTGCCTGGGTTCGGCCTTCCCGACAAGCTCCTCTTGTCGGGGGCTCGATCGTCCCGGCAAGCTCCTCTTGCCGGGGTCTTGTCTTCTTGGCCCGGCAAGCTCCTCTTGCCGGGGGCCTTGTCTTCGTGGCCCGGCAAGCTCCTCTTGCCGGGGGCCTTGTCTTGGATGCTTGGTCTTCTCTTGGCGCTTCCGGGGGGGGCCTTGCCGCAGGGTGCTACGACTGCCCGTGCACAAGTCTGGGGTACTAAGGTACCCCTACTTTAGTACACCGACAAGCGTAAAGCGGCAAGTGCATGCCATGACTGCTGCCATCTTTGGTAAGCTTCCTGTGACTTCTGTAATAATTTGACCTTCCTAGGACCGGTCCGGTTTGTGAACTCTTTGTGATGTTGTAGGTACACGCATTGGTCACTTGGGGTCAGATGTTCGGATGAAGTTGAAGGCCGCCTATACATTGATTGAACAGCTGTACACTGGAGCGCAGCGGATCATCTCTACTGCATCACACAATAATCTGGCGCCCTCTTTAATCCAGGATACTCTCAAGAGGTTGTCAATGCTTCCTGCCCGTATTGTAGAGCTGAAGAAATCTGCTGCTTGAACCGGTGCCATCAACGCCTTGATCCGGGCAAAGGCTTGGGTACCGGATTTCGATCCTGTTGAGGCAGCTCAAGGTTATCCCAGTTTGAAGGAAGATGGTTCAGAATTCAATGATGAGGACCTGAGAGCAATAAACCGGGCAGTGTGCCCTTTAGCTTGCCAATTGGCGGAGGAGGCAGACTTGTCGCACTATCAAGCTCAGTATAACAGCCAGAATAAACGAGTGTCTGCACCAATTCCCGAAGCGGAGAATCTGATCCCTCCTATCCGTAAGCATACATACGCTCCTGATATTGAACCGTCGTCCCTGATTCATGATGAAGCTGTCTTTCAAGCCTTAATGGGAATCGACTGGACCACTGTTGATTTCCAGCCACTGGGTAGGGAAGAAGAAGCTGAAGCGGCACAGGAAGACCTTCAACCATCAGATCCAGGCGGTGACCAAGCTTGAACCGGAAGCCGGTTTAAAGGGCTGCTTCGTTATATTCCGCCCAGAAAGAACAATGATCTTTATTTGGGCACCATGTTGCCTTGTAATAGGGTAGTTAATACTCTTGCTTCTGAGATGCCTTCGTGCATCAATGCTGATACTTTTATTTGAAAGATCGAAACCTTCAATCTATTTCTCCTGCAATCATAAAATCTCAAACTACGACGGCGGTTGTACCGTCAGCCGGTTTATGACTTATATATATATATATATATATATATATATATATATATATATATATATATATATATATATATATATATATATATATATATGCAATGAAATTGAGGTATATGAGCATATTTTGTGATACAAAATACCTGCCATCGTTGGGCATGAAGTTGACTTAACCAATCTTGAAGTGGAGGTTTACAAACCTGTACCGTCGAAGGAGAAAATAGCTCCTGTGTATAGAAGCCGGTTTACCATGTAAACCGTGCCAGGTTACAAAAAACACCCTTGTTACTCCATCATGGGATGTAAACAGAAAAAATCAAATCGGGCAAATAATCTTCGGATTAAAAATGAACCGTGTTCCGTCAATTTGACAGTTTAAACCGGTTGAAAATGTTGTCGGTTTAAAAAACGCAACAGCAATAGTATTTAAGAAAGATATTAAGACAAAAGGTAATAATAAAACCGTTTGCAAAAAGAGGCTTTACTGAGCCGATCAGATGGTGTTACCATGGTCGGACACGACCAAGCTCCCAATAGGTGTAGCCATGGTTCAAGTCAGCCAGGTCCCCAAATGAAACCGTGGCATTATGCCGATCAAGAGGCGTGGCAATGGTTCGGGTTCGACCAAGCCCCCAAGTGATTCTATGGCCTTAGGCCGATCAAGAGGCATGACTGGTTCAGACTTGACCATGTCCCCAAGTGATCTGGTGGCTTTCGCCTATCAAAAGGCGTTGCATTGGTTCGGATACGACCAAGCCCCCGAGTGATGTTTATAAAAAATTTCAAGGGGTAAACCGGAGGCCGCTTTAAGACAGAACAACTCCGTGTAACCACTCATGATGTAAAAGAACAGATACCCCGCTTTAGCTAAGGCTCCGGTTTATTATATTGATCATAATATATACACTATCATAATATGTACATAAATGGAGCCGATGGCTCAGGTATAGTAAGGCCGAAGATGAGCTATGTTCCACGGCCTGTTGGTCTCCTCCTTTGACGTACGTGAGTCTTTATGCTCTCGAATATCGATCAGATAGTATGACCCGTTGTGCAGATTTTTGCTGACCACGAAAGGTCCCTCCCAAGGTGGGGATAACTTATGCATATCAGTCTGATCTTGGATGAGCCGAAGCACCAAATCTCCTTCTTGAAAGGTTCTGGTTCTAACTCGGCGACTGTGATAACGGCGAAGATCCTGTTGGTAAATTGCCGAGCGGGAAGCTGCTATGTCACGCTCTTCATCCAACCGGTCCAAAGCGTCTTGCCGTGCTGTCTCGTTGTCCGCTTCAACATAAGCCGCCACACGAGGTGAATCATGACGGATATCACTAGGCAGAACCGCCTCCGCTCCATAGACCATGAAGAACGGCGTGTATCCTGTCGATCTGTTGGGTGTGGTATTGATGCTCCATAACACAGATGGCAACTCTTCTACCCAACAACCCGGTGTCCTCTGCAAAGGAACCATAAGCCGGGGCTTGATGCCTCTCAAGATCTCCTGATTAGCTCTTTCTGCTTGCCCATTGGACTGTGGGTGCGCCACTGATGAAACATCAAGTCGGATGTGCTCACGTTCGCAGAATTCCTTCATAGCTCCCTTGGACAAATTGGTACCATTATCTGTAAAGATACTGTGTGGAAAACCAAACTGGAAAATCACCTTTTTGATGAACTGAACCGCCGTGGCCGCATCAGACTTGCTAACAGGTTCTGCTCCACCCACTTAGTAAATTTGTCAACTGCCACCAGGAGGTGGGTCTTCTTATCCTTGGACCTTTTGAAAGGCCCCACCATATCTAGCCCCCAAGTTGCAAACGGCCAAGTGATTGGAATCATCCTCAATTCCCGAGCCGGCACATGAGCATGTCATGAATTTTTTTGGCAACCGTCACATCGTCTGACCAGATCCTCCGCATCAGCATGAGCAGTTAACCATTAAAAACCATGGCGGAACGCCTTAGCCACCAGAGATTTTGAACCGGTGTGATGACCACAATCTCCTTCATGGATCTCACGCAAAATTTCACAGCCTTCCTCAGGAGACACACATCGTTGAAACGCCCCTGATACACTGCAATGATGTAATTCACCATCAACAATAGACATGGACTTAGATCGCCGGATTATCTGCCGGGCCAAGGTTTCATCCTCTGGTAGCTCGCCCCGGTTCATGTACGCAAGATAAGGAAGCGTCCAATACGGAATGACGTGAATCGCCGCCACCAATTGAGCCTCCGGATCAGGAATAGCCAAATCCGCTTCACCAGGGAGCTTGACCGACGGGTTGTGCAGCTCATCAAGAAAAACATTAGGCGGGACCGGTTTACGCTGAGAGCCCAGCCGGCTTAAAGCATCCGCCGCCTCATTCTTCCGACGGTCCACGTGGTCCACCTGATAGCCCTTGAAGTGACCTGCAACGATATCCACCTCACGATGATATGCAGCCATGCGTGTGTCTTTAGAATCCCAAGTGCCAGACACCTGTTGAGCCACTAGATCCGAGTCACCGAAGCACTTAACCCGGCTTAGATTCATCTCCTTAGCCATTCGGAGACCATGGAGCAAGGCTTCATACTCAGCTGCATTGTTAGTACAAGGGAACATTAAGCGGAGAACGTAACAGAACTTGTCACCTCGTGGGGAAGTTAACACGACTCCAACCCCCGAGCCCTCTAATTGTCGTGATCCGTCAAAATGGATGGTCCAATATGTGTGATCTGGCTTCTCTTCAAGGGCCTGCAGCTCCATCCA
This sequence comes from Aegilops umbellulata, assembly GCA_032464435.1. NCBI lineage: Eukaryota > Viridiplantae > Streptophyta > Magnoliopsida > Poales > Poaceae > Aegilops > Aegilops umbellulata. The sequence goes on along the minus strand of CP136054.1, from coordinate 333,432,183 downwards.
ATCGTTGATGAAATCAACAAGTGCTTGAGACTTCATCGCCGTCCGAGGCACGTATTTCAACGCGTGTGGCCCAAGTTCTATAGCCCACTTGGCGATCCGGCCAGTCGCCTCCTGGGTCTGGATGATATCGCCCAAGGGAGCAGAACTGACCACTGTGATGGGGTGCCCTTGGAAATACTGCTTCAGCTTCCGACTTGCCATAAAAACTCCATATACTAGCTTCTGCCAATGTGGATACCTTTGCTTGGACTCAATAAGCACCTCGCTGATATAATAAACCGAACGCTGAACTGGATACTCCTTGCCTGTCTCCTTCCGCTCCACCACAATAGCCACACTGACCGCACGAGCATTGGCAGCGACATACAACAGCAATGGTTCCTTGTCAATGGGAGCGGCGAGCACGGGCGGATTGGCCAATTTCCACTTTAAGTCCTCAAATGCCTGATCAGCATCAGAACTCCAGACGAATTGATCCGTCTTCTTCAACATTTGATACAAGGGGATTGCCTTCTCACCAAGGCGGCTGATAAACCGGCTCAACGCGGCAATCCGGCCAGCCAAACGCTGAACATCATTGATACACTTCGGTTTAGCCAGGGAGGTGATGGCTGTAATCTTCTTCGGATTAGCCTCAATTCCCCTGTTGGACACCAGAAAACCCAACAACTTGCCTGTCGGTACACCAAAGACGCATTTGGCCGGATTGAGCATCATCTTGTACGTCCTCAGGTTATCAAAGGTTTCCTTCAGATCATCAACTAGAGTCTCCTTCTTCCTTGACTTAACCACAATATCATCCACGTAAGCATGTACATTACGGCCAATCTGCTTGTGAAGGCAATTCTGTACACACCGTTGATAAGTCGCCTGGGCACTCTTGAGCCCAAAAGGCATAGATACGTAGCAGAAGGCTCCAAAGGGAGTTATGAACGCCGTCTTCTCCTGGTCCTTAACCTCCATTTTGATATGATGATAACCAGAATATGCATCCAAAAACTCAAACGCTCGCAACCCGCCGTAGCATCAATGATTTGATCAATATGGGGGACGGCAAAAGGATCTGCTAGACAAGCCTTATTAAGGTCTGTGTAATCAACACACATACGCCAGGTGCCGTTTTTCTTAAGAACCAGCACCGGATTAGCAAGCCACTCAGGGTGGAAAACTTCAACAATTAAACCAGCTGCTAAGAGCCTGGCTACCTCTTCTCCAATAGCCTTGTGTCTTTCTTTGTTAAACCGGCGGAGGAACTGTTTCACCAGTTTGTATTTAGGATCCACATTAAGAGTGTGCTCAGCGAGTCGCCTCGGTACACCTGGCATGTCAGAATGCTTCCATGCAAAAATGTCCCGATTCTCACGGATGAACTCGATGAGCGCGCTTTCCTATTTCGGATCCAAATTGGCATTGATGCTGAACTGCTTGGACGAATCGCCAGGCACGAAGTCAACAAGCTTAGTCTCAGCCGCTGATGTGAATTTTAGGGCCGGATCATGCTCCGTAGTAGGCTTCTTCAAAGGAGTCATATCGGTCGGATCAACGTTGTCCTTGTAGAACTTCAGCTCCTCGGTGGCACAAACCGACTCTGCGTAGGCTGCATCTCCTTCCTCGCATTCCAAAGCAACTTGACAGCTTCCGTGAACCGTAATTGTCCCCTTGTGACCCGGCATCTTGAGCTGCAGATACACATAGCAAGGTCGTGCCATGAACTTGGCGTAGGCCGGTCGCCCAAACAGAGCGTGATACGGACTTTGGGTCTTTACCACTTCAAACGTCAGCGTCTCCATCCTGGAATCATGATCATCTCCAAAGGCCACTTCTAGAGCTATCTTACCAACAGGATATGCTGATTTGCCACGTACCACACCATGGAACACCGTATTGGATGGTTTGAGATTTTTGTCTGTCAATCCCATACGACAGAAGGTCTCATAGTACAGGATATTAATGCTGCTCCCTCCATCCATGAGTACCTTGGTGAACTTATAAACTCCCACCTGAGGTGCCACCACCAATGCGAGCTGACCCGGGTTATCAACCCGGGGTGGGTGATCCTCTCTGCTCCATATGATTGGCTGCTCAGACCAGCGTAAGTAACGGGGCACAGCCGGTTCAACGGAGTTGACTGCCCGCTTCTGAACCTTCCGGTCCCGCTTGTCCAGGCTAGTGGTGAAGACATGATACTGCCCACTATTCAACTACTTTGGGTTGCTCTGGTAACCTGACTGTTGCTGCTGCTGGTTGTAACCACCCTGGCTATTCTGATTATTCTGATTACTCTGTCCACCTGGATTACCATTGAATCCTGAACCGGAGTTTCCTCCACCGTAACCCGGCCTGGATCCTGAGCCGCCGCCAGAGCCGTGATTATATTGGAAAGCATTAAAATTTTTGAACTCCTGCATAATGTAACAATCCTTCCAAAGGTGGTTTGCTGGCACCTCCTTCGTCCCATGCTTTGGGCAGGGCTGGTTCAACAGATAGTTTAAGCAGTCCGGGTTTGGGTTAGGCGCTCCAATGCGATTATGCGGTTTACCCTTACACCGCTGGCCCTTGTCCTGTGCATTGGTATTAGCTACGAAGTCCATGTTGCCATCTGCTTTGCGCTTGCCTCCGCCACCGTTACCTGCCAGGTGATGTTGCTGCTCTTCTTTCCCTTCCCTGTCTTCTCATCATCAGACTCGGGATCCTTGGTACTATCAGAATCAGCATACTTTACCAAAGCGCCCATGAGAGTCCCTATGTCAGTGCAGTGGCGCTTCATCCTCCCTATTTCAGCTTTAGGGGCCCAAACAGGCAATTGCCTTCCAGGGTTATGACTGCGGTGTCAGCATTGATGCGGTCTGATGAATGCAGAACTTGTGAGAACCGGTGCACCCAATGCGTCATTGATTCTCCTTCCTCCTGGACACAGGCAGCTAGATCTACTATCGACATTGGCTGCTTACATGTGTCTTTGAAATTACTGATAAACCGGGCTCGCAGCTGGGCCCATGAACTGATAGAATTGGCCGGTAAGCTCTTTAACCACGTACGAGCCGTTCTTTCGAGCATCATGGTGAAATACTTTGCACACGCTGTCTCATCCACATCAAGCATCTCCATGGCCATCTCATAGCTCTCCACCCATGTCTCTGGAGGTTGACCCGCCGTATAATTTGGCACCTTGCATGGGCCTTTGAAATCCTTGGGCAGGCGCACATTGCGTAAAGCGGGAACAAGGCAAGGCACCCCCAAAGCACTAGAGGTACTTCCGGGCTCGACCATGGTGGTCGGACAAATCGGCGTAAGCTGACGATCTTGATACTGCGCTGCTAACTCGGCCTCCCTGCATGCTCGGGCCCGGTCCACCACTTCCTGAGCGTTCTTGATACCACCTGCCGGGTTGTTACCACGGGGCACTCCTCGCCGTGCATTACTTGACACGGCCGGTTCATCCATATGCCTGCTGTAGCTCCGGCTCGGGCGAGGGGTTGAGTGGATCCAATCGCGGCTGTACGAATATGCTTCTTGTTGGACCGAAGCTGTCCTAAGGAGCTCCTTGACTCGACGCGTCTCTACCGCTTGCGGCGAATCACCTTCAATTGGAATGGCCTCCAGCCGTGCCGCAGCCGCAACAAGGTTGTCCATTGGATTGGAGTAGTGACCCGGAGGTGTTGGCACAACCTGACGGGGTAGATCTATTAAACGGGGCTGGACCGACGCATCCGTCCCAGGTGCTTCTGCCCAGTTTACCACTGGCGGGTTACTGATCCCCGCTGCAGCGGTGTTGAAGACGTCTCTCGCCTCGAAGACCGAAGGCAGACGAGATCGGTACTTCCTCCTCATGACTTCATGCGACGCATTCTGGTCCAGCATGAGCCTGTAGGCCTGTGCATCTAAAGCGGCCCGCTCTGCAGTCATCCTGGCATCTTCAGTTGCTAGGTCCGTTTTAGCCTGAGTGATTTGCTCCCTCACCTTTGCAATCTCCGCGTTATGGGCATCCCGATCCGCCGGTTAGCCTCTGCCATGAGCGCAGCCAAAGCATCGAACAGATCCGATAAAACTTGAGCCGGCGGGCGTCCAGAGCCTCCTGCCCCGGCGGCCGTCGCCGTTACTGAACCGGAGATCATTGCTGCAGCGGTCGAAGAGTGAGGTACGGCCTGTGTACCGGCCATGAATATTCCAACCCGGTTGGGCAGATCAGAGGGGTCCGGAATACTGTCGCCATCGGAACAGCCCCCAATCTGGCCATCTTGCAGTTGATACAGAGATTCGGTTTCTCCGGTTGACGACTCGTCGCCAGAGTAAACGACGGTCTCGCCACCAGATTCTGATCCCTCCTCATAACTTCCTCCATGGATGACTCCCACGAAGGCACGCTTCACGGCCGATTTGACCTGGGCAGATCGCGCACGCTGAGCCGTCTCAACGAGGTCGGTGCAGATGTCCGGATCAGGGCCCGGTTCACCGATCTTGCCAATGAAGACGTGTATGACGCCAAAGGGGACCCGGTACCCGTACTCAATTGAGCCGGCCTCGGGGCCCCAGCCTGCATCATAGATGTAGAGCTTTCCGCGACGACTCTTAGTCATCCGGCCCACAGCGTAGCCCTCGAGTCCTTCAAAGCGACCCTCCAAGAACTTGAAACCATCGTGCGATAGCCCCACGGTGGGCGCCAACTGTCATGGTTTCGTCACGGCAGATGTCCTGATGAAAGGACTTAGTCGTGGAGCCATCGCGACAGGTTAGCTTGAAGGGGTTAAAGCAGACACAGGGACGCAGAGTTTTATACTAGTTCGGCCCCTTCGATGAAGGTAAAAGCCTACGTCTAGTTGTGATGGAATTGATGGGGTTTCGATGACTAGGGAGCAAATAAGCTTCGCCTAAGTCTCCAGTTGTTGTTTTCTGTCCCTGAACCGCCGCCGGGTCGTCCCCTTATATACACGAGTGACGCCCGACGGCTCACAGAGTCCCAATCTCCGGTTCATACTCGTATCTGGGTTGGTCTCTCCCTATTCCTAACTTATAATACAAGTTTACATATAAGGCTGGTTTACGGCTACAGACCTTGAACCGACTACAGGCCTTGGGCCCTTATCTGCTTCTTTGGGCTTTAACACCTTTGAACTACTGATGAAGTTAATCTGGCCCAGGTAGGCCGGTTTACGCCCAGTAGTAATATCTCCAACACTACTCGTGATAGAGACCACCTGGGAGTTCCGTAATGCGGCGTGGCTTGTCTACTTCCCTGGTTCTTGCATCGTTTGTGCGGCAATTGTACTACCGGACAGGCCTTCCGAAGAATGGAGTCCTGAAAGTAAGAGAAAATTAAAAAATCGACAGCCCCTAGTGCGGTTTAAGCCGTGTTTCGGGCGTGCCGTGATGGTGCCCCTCCCCCTGTACCCATGGTATTTTTATAGCGTAGTTATGTACACGAAGCACTAGTGTCGCATTGTCGCGAGGGATGGGGTTGGGGCCGCATTGCTACGCCTGCTCGGAACGTGCCAGGCGGTCTTGTTGTAGGTTACTCCGGGCGCGCTTGACGGTGTCCGGACGTTTAATGGCCGGACAGGAGAACTGCCAGGAGAGGCTGCTTTGTACTTTCGCTGCAAGGGCCACTGTGTGCTCCTCCGTTCGGAGGGAACGTTCGGTGTTTCCATTGACCGTAATTACTCCTCGAGAGCCTGGCATCTTGAGCTTAAGGTATGCGTAGTGCGGTACCGCATTGAACTTGGCGAGTGCGGTTCGCCCGAGTAGTGCGTGATAGCCACTGCGGAACGGGACTATGTCGAAGATTAACTCCTCGCTTCGGAAATTATCCGGAGATCCGAAGACCACTTCAAGTGTAACTGAGCCTGTACAGTTGGCCTCTACACCTGGTATGACGCCTTTAAAGGTCGTTTTGGTGGGCTTAATCCTCGAGGGATCTATGCCCATTTTCCGCACTGTATCCTGGTAAAGCAGGTTCAGGCTACTGTCGCCGTCCATAAGGACTCTAGTGAGATGAAATCCATCAATAATTGGGTCTAGAACCAATGCGGCGAATCCGCCATGACGGATGCTAGTGGGGTGGTCCCTTCGATCAAAGGTGATCGGGCAGGAGGACCATGGGTTGAACTTTGGGGCGACTGGCTCCATTGCGTATATGTCCCTTAACGCGCGCTTCCGCTCCCTCTTTGGGATGTGGGTTGCGTATATCATGTTCACCGTCCACACTTGTGGGGGAAAACCCTTCTGTCCATTGTTGTTCGTCGACCGGGGCTCTTCATCGTCATCGCTATGCAGCCCCTTGTCTTTATTTTCGGCATTTAACTTGCCTACCTGCTTGAACACCCAACAATCCCTGTTGGTGTGATTGGATGGCTTTTCGGGGGTGCCATGTATCTGGCACGAGCGGTCGAGTATTCGGTCCAAGCTGGACGGGCCCTGAGTATTTCTTTTGAATGGCTTTTTCCGCTGACCGGATTTGTAGCCTCTGAACCTGGCATTAACTGCCGTATCCTCAGCATTGTCGCCGTTAATGCGGCGCTTTTGCTTGTTGCGATGCGACCTGCCACTACTGTCTCTAGTATCAGAATTACCAGGGTTTTTGGTCATATTGTTGCTACGAGCAAGCCAGCTGTCTTCTCCCGCGCAAAAGCGGGTCATGAGTGTCGTGAGCGCTGCCATAGATTTCGGCTTTTCCTGTCCAAGGTGCCGGGCAAGCCACTCATCACGGATATTGTGCTTGAAGGCTTCTAGGGCCTCTGCGTCCGGACAGCCGACTATTTGACTTCTCTTTGTTAGGAACCGTGTCCAGAATTGCCTGGCCGATTCCTCTGGCTGCTGAATTATGTGGCTTAGGTCATCGGCGTCTGGTGGTCGCACATAAGTGCCCTGGAAATTGTCGAGGAATGCGGCTTCTAGGTCCTCCCAACAACTGATTGATTCTGCTGGCAAGCTGTTAAGCCAATGCCGAGCGGGTCCCTTAAGTTTGAGTGGGAGGTATTTGATGGCGTGTAGATCATCGCCGCGCCATGTGGATATGAAGGAGATAATCCTCGATGCATACCGCAGGATCTGTTGTGCCATCATATGATTCGATGTTAACGGGTTTGAAACATTCAGGGATTTGATGATCCATTACTTCCTCTGTGAAGCATAGTGGGTGTGCGGCGCCTCTGTATTGGGCTATATCACGACGTAGCTCGAACGGGCTTTGTCTATTGTGTTCGGCCCGGCCGGATTTACTATATCTGGAGTGACGATCACCGTCACGTGCCATGGGGCGCCCGCGCGGTCCATAGATCGATCTTGTTTGCCTTGCCTTGTCCTCCAATATATCTCGCAGGTCTGGTGCATTTTCCCGTGCCTTGGTATGTTTTGAGCGGCGTCGGGGTGCGGCTTGAGTGGAGGGCCGAGAGGCCTCTCTATCGCGGCCACGAGGTGGCCGGTCGGCTGTATCATGTGGTGGTGATGTAGGTTTAGGTGCTTCCCCCTCTAATCGGGGTAGCAACCTGCGCTTTGGGTAGCTCTTGGAGGGGCGTTCGAGTTCAAACTCTTCGGCCGCAAGGACTTCAGTCCATCTGTCGGCTAGCAAATCTTGATCAGCTCTAAATTGTTGATGTTTTTTCTTGAGGCTGCTTGCCGTGTCCATAAGCCTGCGTTGAAAACGCTCTTGCTCGACGGGATCCTCTAGCACGATGAATTCGTCGTCGCCGAGGCTTGCCTCGTCTTCGGAGGGAGGCATATAATTATCGTCCACGACCTCTCTGTCTGCCGCTCTCTCATGAGGGCTGGCTTCTCCATCCTCCTGCGTTGAATCTTGCTGGAGGGGGTTTTCATCGGCACTGTCCGGAGTATTATTATCTCCCGTGCCGGAATCACCGTTTTTGCTTTGGCGGGATTTAGAGCGGCGCCGCTGACGCCGGCGCTTAGGCTGTTTCTTGGAGGGGTCATCCTCCGCTGTTCCATCGCCATCTCCTTCTTTTGGGGTGTCCACCATGTATATGTCATATGACGAGGTGGCTTTCCAGTTCCCTATAGGCATTGGTTCTTGATCGTCTCCTGCATCGGCGTCCATACCGTCGATGTCTTCGGAGTCGAAGTCGAGCATGTCGGTTAAATCATCGATAGTGGCTACAAAGTGGGTGGTGGGTGGGCTTTGAATTTCTTCATCGTTCGTATCCCAACCTTGCTGACCGTAGTCCGGCCAGGGCTCTCCTGATAAAGAGAGAGATTTTAGTGACTTCAGAATATCGCCGAAAGGCGAGTGCTGAAAGATGTCCGCGGCGGTAAACTCCATGATCGGCGCCCAATCGGATTCGATCGGCAGGGGCGCGGAGGGCTCAGAGTCCGGAGAGGAGTCTGGTTCCTTGGAGTCACGAGCCTGGTGGAGTGCGGGGCTGGTGTTCGGCTCGATCGCCGTATGGATCGCAGCCCCTGAGGTGGCGTCCAACCACCCATCCTCGATCGGCGCAGTTGGCTCCGAATTAAGGGTCGAAAATGATGCGGGTGCGGCCTCCAGGGCACTGTTCGGCGACAGAGCTAGATCATGCCCGCCGTGATAGTGCGGCGCGCTCGGCAGTGGCTCGAATCTGTCAAAGATCAAGTCCCTGCGGATGTCAGCCGTGCAGTTTAAACTTCCAAATCTGACCTAATGGCCAGGGGCGTAGCTTTCGATCTGCTCCAGATGGCCAAGCGAGTTGGCCCGCAATGGGAAGCCGCGGAAGACGAAGATCTGTCCGGGGAGAAAGGTCTCACCCTGGACTGCGTCGCTATTGATGATCGGAGGAGCCATCGGGCCTAAAAGTGACGACACAGATGAACTCTCAATGAAAGCACCAATGTCGGTGTTAAAACCGGCGGATCTCGGGTAGGGGGTCCCGAACTGTGCGTCTAGGCGGATGGTAACAAGAGACAAGGGACACGATGTTTTTACCCAGGTTCGGGCCCTCTCGATGGAGGTAAAACCCTACTCCTGCTTTATTAATATTGATGATATGGGTATTTGAAGAGTAGATCTACCACGAGATCAAGGAGGCTAAACCCTAGAAGCTAGCCTATGGTATGATTGTTGTTCTGTCCTACGGACTAAAACCCTCCGGTTTATATAGACACTGGAGAGGGTTAGGGTTACACAGAGTTGGTTACAATGGTAGGAGATCTACATATTCGCATCGCCAAGCTTGCCTTCCACGCCAAGGAAAGTCCCTTCTGGACACGGGACGAAGTCTTCAATCTTGTATCTTCATAGTCCAGGAGTCCGGCTGAAGGTATAGTCTGGCTATCCGGACACCCCCTAATCCAGGACTCCCTCAGGCACCATCGCGCCGAAGGCTGCCTGGGGAAGGGTCACCAGTCAAGACCCTGAGCACCGTCCGCAGCACCTTAGGCGCCAGGTCCTCCTCCTGAAGTCGCATGCCGTCCCTGTGCCCCGCAAAGTCCCACATCCGGCAAGAATGGCGCTGGAGAGGAGGAATGCAACATTGGAGGAACTCCTTCACCACCTTCGATGCTGTCACGTTGAGCGCCCTCAAACTCTGGAAGCGGCGCCAGACGAAGGCGAGCCGGGGGCTTGCGAGCATCTCATGATCCCAGCCAAAGTTGGGAACAACAGGCGAGGTCGGGTGCGAGACAAAGGGGTTGGGCACTCCGACGTCCACATACAGCCACCGCTCTCTGAACCTGTCCTCGGGAGGAGGAAGGCCGAAGTCGATCCCTGAAGCGGCTGTCTCTGGCACAACGCAAAAGCCCACAGACCCTGAGCACTGAGTGGGGTCGCTTAGGCGCAAGGAAAAGAAGTGGCGCAGCAGGGCAACGGAAGGAGGAATGCCTATCATTGCCTCGCAAACAAAAGCAAAGAAAGCCAGAAGGGTAATGGACTCAGGCCCGAGGTGCATCATGCGGATCTGATAATGGGAGAGCACCGCATTGAAGAAAGTGGAAAAGGGGGGAACTAGACCCGCCCACAGGGCATCGGCGAAGAATCGGACCTCCGTGACGACCCTATCAAGGGAGGCATGAGACGCAGGCCAGACTGTGGTCCTGCTGCACTCGTTGAAGATAGTGGCAAGCGCAGAGCGGACCTTGTTCAAGACTTCAGGATTGAGTATGATCGACCGACCAACGGCGGGAGCCGCCACCGGAGGCGAGCGGGGCAAAGACGCGGGCTTCTTTCCCTTTTCCTTCTTTGTTGGCGCTATGGCGATGGAAAGAGGGGAGAGCTCGAGCCGGATTGGCGGCAGAGGTTAGAGCTCGAAGAAGAAGGAAGGGTAGGAGGCATGTGAGCAGCGGAAAGGGGAACGACTATGTGCAACTACGGGTCCGCTTAGCCGGGCGTGTAACAAGGCATCGTGGGAAGCGGAGACGCCCACGTCCAATCAATCGCCACACGACGCACGAGGCCGCATGCTATTGGGGCCCACGGCGCTTCGCGCTTGCCCCTTCGCTTCTCTGCTAAGCCAAGCCCGGGCGCGCCTTGGGCCTGGGGGCTACTGTCGGTGTTCTGGGAACAGGGGTCCCCAGACTTGCCTGCCTGCGGCCCGCGGCGTGGCTCGAGTGGGGGCCCAGCGCGGTCCAGTTTCATCAGATCAAGCTCAAGACCCTCGCGAGGGGCCAAGCCTTGCGGGGCGGACGACAGGAAGCTTCCTCAGGAGCAGCCCCATCAGGCAAGCTGGCGAGGAGGCGGAGAGATCAAGGCAGGGGCACCTCGCGAGGAGCCCGTGACGCAAGCCATGACGATCGAGATCAGGCGGGCGCCGGCCTGTGCAGTGTCCTTGTTTCCCCTTTGGTGCAAAGGGAGCAAGCACATGCCAAGGCATCGGGAAAAGGTTACCATTCCGGTGCAACGTGACCAAGACCAGCAGAGCGGTAGGACGGAGGTCACCATGGAGCCCAAGACGGCGTCATCACCAGTGCTTTTGGCAGCCGAAGATCACCTTTGGTCAGGATAACTTGTACTGGATGTTCCCCTTCAAAATGGCCAATTGTTGGCGCCCTTCCCGCTCATTATTTGGGAAGAGGACCAGGGCCTCTATAAATAGGACTAGCCACCATAGGGATCAGAGAGAGGGCCAGACCAAGCAGAACACACCACACCAGCTCAAGAACACCTCTCGCGAGGTTGTTCTTCCCATGTATTATTCATCATTAGCCCCTGAGGCAATCCACCACACCACACACTGGAGAAGGGTATTACACCACATCGGTGTCCCGAACCAGTATAAACCTCGTTTCCCTTGCGTGTTCTTCCTTCCGGCCTAGATTTCTTGCGAGCCATAGAAGCGCGAGTCGGTAGGGGAAAGATCTTCATGCGCACCCCAGACTTCGAACCTTAAGGGTCTGCCGGAACCCGAAATCCGACAATGTGTGAGTGTTTGTGTTGTGAGAGTTGTACTGTTACATTGTGACTCTCATTTAGAATGTATGAGTACTAGCTATATATGTCATATATATTATGTTCATGTATGATACTTATATGTGTTCTTGTCTAGCAGCTTTCCTTAACATTGATTTTTGTCTGTGTTAGTGTTTTAATTTATCAAGCCTAATAAAATACCAAAAAGATAGTGATTGCAATCTTAATCTCCCTATGCTGTTTTTTTATCATTTACTTTGTCGGTGATTTTCCAGAACAGTCTTAGATAGTGTAGGCTTATTTTCCCGCAATCATTCCCATAATTGAGTGATCTAGCTTTAGTCTTGCACCGTCTCTGATCGTCTAGGCCCTGAGGAGAACTTCGACATCCGCAGTTTGGGTGAAATATCTCGATGTACTTACAATTGATCACTAGGCCGATGATGGGAGTATGGTGGGGCGGTGAGGCCTGCGGCAGCACAGCCGGCCGCGGGGAGGAGGGAGCAGGCAGTCCCGCTGGCTCTTGTTTGAGCGACTGGAGCAGGAAGAGCAGAGATTGAAGAAGCACGACGGCCGTTGGATGGACATCCAACAGTCACTGCTTGTGCGTCAACTTTTTTTTAGGAAAGCCTCAAATCTGTGGAAAGCAGCATACAACCCATCTGCCATTGTTTCTAATAATTTAAAGCCCATTTGCTAATTCTTAAGGTTTTATTGAGCCCATATTCTTTTTGTTAGCATTACAACCCATATTGTGGCCACGGTTAAAAAATTATATGAAATTTGCTTATTTCGGTGCGGTTCGAACTGTTTTTAATCCCGAAATTTGGAGTCACATTCAAACTGATTTTAAAAATAAATGTATACCAATATAAAATCCAACACATTGTCCACGCATAAAAATTAATGCAATTTAAAATCTCGAAATGAAAACAAGAAATTTGAAACTAATTGCCGGTTTGATGTGTTTTAAAAATGTACAACCCATTTCTCATTACTGATAGGCCATTTTCTCGGCCAGCCGAATGAAGCTCTCCTCGCCTTGAAACATTTGCAGCCCAACAGGCCTGACAAAGCGACTTACTTGTCAAATCACAAAAAAACTGGGCTAGCCATTTCCAGAAAGAAAAAAAACTACTGGGTTGGTCTGTGGTAAACATAAAAGAGAAGGCTGTCTAGACAGGCCAGAGTGCCCCGCACAGCCCAGTTGACACCCTGCTTCCGTCTCAAAAACAAATTAGACAAATGTCACTCCAATTATGGCAATTTATAAAAATCCCACTGCAATTTTTGCAAACTTTGGAAAACGCCACTGCAATTTGCAAACTTTAAAAAACGCCACTCCAGACTTCGGAAGATGCCACTTGAAATGGCATGAAATGGCATTTTCAAAGTTTGGAAATTGCAGTGGCATTTCTCAGAAACACCAGATTTGGAGTGGCATTTATCAAATTAAACCAAAACAAAAAAAACTGGCGAGCTGCTGGGTCCCTGGTGTCAGCCGCTCGTCGTGCAATTCTCTCGTTTATTGACTACGTTGAGAATGGCATGGGACCCAGATGTTAGAAATCCATTAGGAGGAGCCATTTTTTATTGGCTTGAAATAAGGAGGCACTTGCTTGTGTACTGCCATGACCTTGGCGGGTCCCTGCTGTCGTCCTCTCCACGTACAATCATCTCCTGATTGTGTACGCGTCAACTTGGTAGGCCCACAAGTCAGCCTCTAAACCCGCGGAGGACAAATACAACCCGTTTAAAAAAAATAATAGCCCATTCCATACGTTCAAATGGATAGTTCAACATTCAGAGCAAAGTAACAGGTCTGATCCACATATATGGTACTGAACTTCCACGTTGACAACCATCATAGCCAAGTTAACTATCTACTCCTACTAATACTCTAGTAGCGTACAAGTACTAACTTACTCTTAGCTAACTAGACGATGCCGGCCGCCATCTGCGGTACACGCTAAACGCCGGCACCGGTGTCCTCCGCCTCGCCTCGGACTTGCCAGAGGTGCGATAGGGCGCGTTGCTCGCACGCGTTGGCCCTTTCCATGCCGGCATGGTCCACCGAAGCTTTGGCTTCTAAGAGGGAAACCCTCTTGATGAGCTGGTAGTAAAAATCGGTGTCGCGAATGCGTGCATGCCCGACAGCCTCCAGGTCTATTTACTAGGTGCCGGCCTCCACGTAGTCGGCCCAGTTGCGGGTGCTCTGCTCGCGACTCAGAGCGTCGGTGCGTTGTTGCTCCATGTCCCGTTGGCGGCGCAAATCGGCGATACGCTGCTCCTCTGCCAAGCAGTCGCGCTCCAACAACTCCTGCTCCTTCGCCAGGTAGTCACGCTGCAACAAGTCCTATATCTCCGCATTGCCATCTAAAGACCGATAGAATGCCTCCTCCCTCCGCCTGCCTTCCGATGAAAACCGAACACTAGTTCCGACGGTGACCGCCTCCGGCCTCGCCTATTGCGGACAGGCGGGGGCATGGCGGACATGGCGACAGCGAGGACAAGTGGCGAGCGACGTTGGTCCGGTGGGGGCTTATGAGGATAGGGTGAGTTGGGTCATAGTGCCACCGGAGAAGGTCGGGAAACAATACTTATAGGCGGAAGGTAGCGCGACGGTCATCGGAATTCAATGCATAATTAAGCAGGCATGTCTTAGCGCGCGAGCTTGCCGTGGAAAACTAGAGAAACTGACATTATGACTGTGCCGTCCCATCCCGTCCGTGTTGGGTCGCACGCCGACATGACGGTCAAACGAGTGCACTCAAAATCATCTCCCTCCTTGTCAATAATGATTCCACGGATTTAAAAGGCCTGCAACAATTAAAACGCAATTTTTGCATCAGTTAGCTGCCTTAATTACGGCCGGCTGCATGGAGGCACTCAAAATCGCTTGCAGCCAGTACGCAGAGCAGCATGCAACGAGCCGCAGCCGAGGGCATTTGTTGGTGAACTTTAGCTGGGAGATAAGGCATTTGCGAATGTTTTGACTGGCAGTTCCTTTAGATTCGCATGGCATTTTCTTAGAGTAGCTTGTCAGTTTCTTCAGAGGTAGGCATTTTTATTCAAAAAACTGCCACTTCGGATCTTGCGTCGCAACTAAAACTGCCAGGAGCGCATTGGTAGGCTAGCTAGTGATCGATCAGTAACTTGTAAACACTGAGCGAACAGTAATAAGGAACTGTTAATGCATCTCAATGATTCACAGATCATATAGAAATATGTAGCTCCAAAAGCAAATATCAGCCACTTCAGATCTTGCGTCGCAACTAAAATGAACTAGTATGATTCCCATACATAAGATCAACATGTTAATGCATGTCAATGATTCACAGATCATATACAAATATGTGGCTCCGAAAGCAAAGATCTAGAAAAAACATCTGTTCTGCCTACTGACATGGATGCTTCTCTTGGCACATTCAGTACAGACTGAATGACAAATTTGTTTGTGAAGTCTACAATTCCTCTTGCAAACATAAGTGGTTTCACAAACAGCTGGAACCATGAGAATGAAGCAGACATGATGGAGGAACATCCACTACAATATGATTTGGTCTTCTCCCCATCACAGGGCGAGACTATTTTCGGAATACAAACTTTAACTTAGGCAAAATGATGCCCATTGTATAATCAGGCCAAAGCCATGAAGCACCTAGTGTTGGCCAATAAATAGTACAGTACTACTTTTCTGCAGTCCATGAAGTGAGTATCCAATCTTTCTGTGTCTATTTTCAAATTGCACTGCATGCAATGACTATACTATTCTCTTGTGCAGTTCAACCAAAATTGCGGTCACTTTGTGTGCTTGCCAAATAGCAATGGGCAGACATCTCTGTCTGCACAAATATCAAGCAGCTAGTAAACATGTACCCCACCTTGTATTTTTGGTTTAAACATGTCTCTTCCGCTTAGCATCTGTCATGTTTTGCACTGGACAATTTGATAGAGTCATGTTTTGCCTTGTACAATTTCATACTGAATTAATTTGCTGGTTCAGAGTAGAAATATAGTGCCTATTCTTCATCAGACCAAGGATATCCATGTTCGCAGTGATGGAAGAGGTGAAATTGATACAAGCGAAATTGAGCATCCAATCATTGAATCCTGTCCTGCACCTCCAATGTAGGTCCACCCTGCCAATAAATTCACATGCAAACCACTAGTATTACTATCTAATGACAGTACAAAAAGAGTAGCAAGATAGTAGCAAACCATGTACCTTCGTAATGAACAACTCATAGTGCCACCAATTGGATATAAAGGTTTGGAAGAAAACATGCTCCTAATGTTGAACTAGTTGGACTTTTTGTGCAGTTCCACTAAAATCGAGCATCCCTGTTTGCATAGATGTTGTAAGTGTGATTACTATAAAAGTGGCACTAGTTGAAGCATAGACTCACAAATATAAGCATTCCAATTTCTTAATGGGAAAAGGTAGCAAGACTATTTCTAACCACCTGTTTGAAGGAATAAATAAGGCAACAACGGCTGATGTTAGAAAAGCATATATAGTTCTTTCTGAAAGGATGATCGATTCCTGACCTTTCCTCTTCATTTAAGCATATTTTGTGCAGTTCAACTAAAAAAATGCCATCACCGCCTTGACAATTCAGTGGCACTGTACAAAAGGAAATGACTTAACATTACATCAGGATGTCAGGTATGTAGTCGATAGGCATTAGAGACAAACTTACAGACCTCCTCCGATAACATAATGAACATTAATTTTAAAAAAGGTGTGACTAGCTTTACCGGGATAATTTGAGTGAACTCTACACCCTCTGTTCCTTAATATAAGACCTTTTCGCGGTTCAACTTAAAGTACCCAAACGTCTAGTATTTAGAAAAACAGGTAGTAGTTTTCTTGAGCACATATCTGGGAAAGCTTGCCACACTTTATTTATGTCCATACGCTAATGCAACACCATTCAAAATTTCGAATAATACAAATATACACTAATCCAGTGGCTAGTGCAACAGTAGAGTAGTTATTTTATTACAGGGAACAATACAATGGTTTTACTGAACAGATTTCAATAAACTCTAGCATTGGAAGATTTTTATAAGAATTAACAATACAAAATGTAAAGGTAACACGTTTCAGCATTGGTATACTAGCTGTGCATGAGCATTAAACCAAATGCAGAAGTCTGAAGGTAACTAGCATTATTAACTAATGACAGTATAAAAAAATTGCAAACCATGTATCTCCAAGGTAAATATCATTTTGAACTCAGGGGACCTTAAAAATTGCTTTCCCAATCTTGACAATCGATCAAACATAAAAACTTGATCGAACAAATCAAGAGAATAGCCGGAGGAGGAGGTGCCCACTCTTAACCTTTCCTCTTGTCTTCATAATTTTTTGTGAAGTTTAACCAAAATAAAATGACATCAATGCCTTGGCATTTTAGAGAAAATGTACAAAGAAATTAACTTATCTCATGAAAGTGAGGTATGTAATCTATAAGACTTAATAGTGCAAAAATCTGAAGGTAGTAACAAGTTTCATCGTTGGTATACTGGCTGTGCAACAATATTAAAATGCCTTAGCTGCAAAATCTTTAATACATCCACAATCAACAGCTAACCCTAAAATAAACCAATGACATTAAATAGCATTGCTTAAATTTATCGGTGGCATTAGACTGAGTGCGACATTAGTTAAATGTGGCATCACTTTAGCAGTAGCACTGCTTGACTAGACTGCTGGCTTTATACTAATAGCAAAAAAGTGACAATAAGAGCATGGGAGGCCCATACAGACAGTGGGCGCACTAGTACGATGTACCTCCATGGATGCATAGAGTGGTGAGGGAGGTATGGTTCCCCAGAGCAACAAATATCCAGGTAGCATATGTTGATTTCGTCCCATTTTTGTTCTATTTAGCCACCTTTTTCCTATGTGAGGACAACAAACTGATCGACCTGGTCAGTCTCTATTGCGTTTTCATGCCTTTCTACCCTTCTTCAACCATGAGACACGAGACTCGTTCCTTAGCTACTAATTTTCCCCTTTTCAACCTAGATGCGGGTTCGATGCCTATTCTCTTGGACAGTACAGTCTCCCTTCCTTTCCTTATTCAACCCAGACATGGATTAGTCTACATGTAGAAGGGTTTCCTTTAATAGTGCAAATTAAGGTTTTCGTCTGCGTGACCAGCAGAGCAAAGGATAGCAAATTGGGCAGATGGTGGAGTGGAAAAAGATCCGCATGCAGCGACGTGGCAGATGGGGCAATAGAACAAGGGTATGGTTTGAAAATAGGTAGCATACCTGAGGGTCGACGGGAAGTGGCTTCGCTCGTAGTCATCGTCCTTTGTTGAGGATATTACTACTGGGCGCAAACTGGCCTATCTAGGCCGGGTTAACTTCATCAGTAGTTAAGTATGTTAAAGCCCATGAAGGTAGATGAGGGATTAAGGCCCATAATCGGTTTAAGGCCTGTAACTTGTATTGTAAGTTAGGAATAAGTAGAGACCAAACCGGACGCCTCTATGAGCCGGTGTTGGGACTCTGTAAACCGACGGGTGTCACCCATGTATATAAGGGGACGACCCGGCGGCGGTTCATTGATAACATACACAACTCGAGACTTAGGCGAAGCTTGTTTGCTCCCTAGTCATCTAAACCCCATCAATTCCATCACAACTAGATGTAGGCTTTTACCTTCATCGAAGGGGCCGAACTAGTATAAAACTCCCTTGCGTCCCTGTGTCCGCTTTAACCCCTTCAAGCTAACCCGTAGTGATGGCTCCACGACTAAGTCCTTTCATGAGGACATCTGCCGTGACAAAACCACGACAGTTGGCTCCCACCGTGGGGCTATCGCACGACGGTTTCAAGTTCTTGGAGGGCAACTTCGAAGGACTCAAGGGCTACGCTGTGGGCCGGATGACCAAGAGTCGTCGCGGCAAGCTCTACATCGACGACGCAGGATGGGGCCCCGAGGCCGGCTCGATTGAGTACGGGTACCGGGTCCCCTTTGGTGGCATACACGTCTTCATTGGGAAGATCGGTGAACCGGGCCCTGAGCCGGACATCTTCACCGACCTCGTCGAAATGGCTCAGCATGCACGCTCCACCCAGGTTAAACCGGTCATGAAGCGTGCCTTCGTGGGGGTCATCCATGGAGGGGAATATGAGGACAATTCAGAATCTGGTGGTGAGACCGTCGTTTATTCCGGCGATGAGTCCTCGACCGGAGAAACCGAATCGTTATATCAGTTACAAGATGGCCGGATTAGGGGCTGTTCTGATGGCTACAGTATTCCGTACCCCTTCAATCTACCAAACCGGGTTGGAATATTCATGGCCGGTACGCAAGCGGCGATCCACTATTGGACCGCGGCAGCAATGATTTCCGGGTCAGTAACGGCGACGGCGGCTGGGGCAGGAGGCCTCGTGCACCCACTAGCTCAAGTACTATCTGATCTATTCGATGCATTGGCTGCGCTTATGGCAGAGGCTAATCCGGCGGATCAGGACGCCCATAATGCGAAGATTGCAAGGGTGAGGGACCAGATTACTCAAGCCAAGGCCGACCTGGCAGCTGAGAATACCAGGATGACTGCAGAGCGGGACGCTTTGGATGCGCAGGCTTACCGGCTTATGCTGGATCAGAACGCATCACATGAAGTCTTGAAAAGGAAGCATCGGTCTCGCCTGCCTCCGGTTTACGACGCGAGGTGCCTCTTCAACACTCTAGGAGCAGGGGCCAGTAACCCGCTTTATTAAACAGGGCGGAACCTCCCGGAGCTGATGCGCTGATTCAGCCACGCTTGATGGACCCTCCTCGTCAGAAAAATATTGTACCATAGCTTGTCCCGACGCCTCCGGGTCATTATTCCAATCCGATGGACAACCTCATTGCTGCCGCTTCATGACTCGAGGCCATCCCGGTAGAAGGTGATTCCCCGCAGGCGGTGGAGACACGCCGGGTTAAGGAGCTTCGTCGGACATCTTTGATTCAACAGGAAGCATATTCATACAACCACGACCGGATTCACCCTACCCCTCGCCCAAGACGGAGTTACAACAGGCGTATGGATGAACCGGCCGTGTCAAGCAATGCACGAAACCGTGAAGCGCCTCGTGGCAACAACCCGGCAGGTGGTATTGGTGATGCCCAGGAAGTGGTCGACCGGGCCCGAGCGCGTAGGGAGGCCGAGTTAGCAGCGCAGTATGAGGCTTGTCAGCTTACGCCGATTCGTCCGACCACATCGGTCGAGCCAGGTGTTACTTCTAGCTCTTTGGGGGTGCCGTGCCTTGTCCCAGCTCTACGCAATGTGCACCTGCCCAAGGATTTCAAGGGCCCGCGCAAAGTGCCCAATTACACTGCCGATTTGTCTCCAGAAACATGGGTGGAGAGCTATGAGATGGCCATGGAGATGCTTGATGTGGATGATGCGGCATGTGCAATGTACTTCACCATGATGCTCGAAGGAACGACCCGTACTTGGTTAAAAGGTTTACCGGCCAATTCTATCATTTCATGGGCTGAGTTGAGATCCCGGTTTATCCAGAATTTCAAGGATACATGTAAGCATCCTATGTCAATAGTAGACTTAGCAGCCTGTGTCCAGGAAAAAGGAGAATCGACGACCCGTTGGGTGCGCCGGGTCTCGAAGATCTTACACTCGTCAGACCGCATCAATGCTGATTCAACGGTTATAAACTTGGAAGGCAACTGCCGGTTTGAGCCTCTGAAGTTGAAATTGGGACGGTTGAAGCGCCATTGCAATGATATAGGGACTCTCATGACCGCATTAGTGAAGTATGCTGACTCTGATAGTACCAAGGATCCCGAGTCTGATGATGATAAGGCAGGGAAGGGAAAGAAGAGCAGCAACTCCAAGGCATAGCCACACAGCTCGGCGGGTCATGGAAACTGAGGCAAACGTAAAGCGGATAATGGCATGGACTTTGTGGCTAACACCAACGCGCAGGACAAGGGCCAGCGGCGAAAGGGTAAACTGCCAAATCGCAGCGGAGCACCTCACCCTAACCCGGACCGCTTGACTTACCTGTTAAACCAGCCCTGTCCAAAACATGGGACAAAGGAGATGTCAGCCAACCACCTCTGGAAGGACTGCTACATCATGCAGGAATTCAAAAATTCCAATGCTTTCCGGTATGATCACGGATCAGGTGGCGGTTCAGGATCCGGATCTCATGGGCCGGGTTATGGTGGAGGAAATTTCGGTTCAGGCTTCAATGGTAATCAGGGCGGACAGAACAATCAAGGTAACTAGAGTAGTCAGGGTGGTTACAATCAGCAACAACAGTCGGGTTATCAGAGCCACCCGAACCAGTTAAATAGTGGGCAATATCATGTTTTCACCACCAGTTTGGACAAGCGTTACCGAAAGGTTCATAAACGGGCAGTAAACTCTGTTGAACCGGCAGTGCCCCGATACCTGCGCTGGTCTGAGCAGCCAATTGTGTGGAGCAGAGAGGATCACCCTCCCTGGGTTGACAATCCGGGTCAGCTAGCATTGGTGGTGGCGCCTCAGGTGGGAGGTTATAAGTTCACCAAGGTACTCATGGACGGACGAAGCAGTATTAACATCCTGTACTATGAGACCTTCCGCCCTATGGGGTTGACAGATAAAAATCTTAAACCGTCCAATACGGTGTTCCACGGGGTGGTACCTGGCAAGTCAGCATACCCTGTTGGTAAGATAGCCCTGGAAGTGGCCTTTGGAGATGACTATGATTCCAGATAAAAAACGATAACCTTTGAAGTGGTGAAAATTCAAAGTCCGTACCATGCCCTGTTTGGACGACCGGTTTATGCTAAGTTCATGGCACGGCCTTGCTATGTCTATTTACAGCTCAAGATGCTGGGTCACAAAGGAACGATAATTGTTCGTGGAAGCCGCAAGATTGCTTTGGAGTGTGAAGAAGGTGATGTGGCCTATGTTGAGTCAGTTTGTGCCACGGAGGAGTTGAAATTCTATAAGGATAATGTTGATCCGGCAGACATGACTCCGTTGAAAAAGCCAACTACGGAGCATGATCCGGCCCTGAAGTTTAAATCGGCTGCTGAGACTAAGCTTGTTGACTTTGTGCCTAGCGATTCATCCAAGCAGTTCAGTATCAGTGCAAATTTGGATCCAAAATAGGAAAGCGCGCTCATCGAGTTCATCCGTGAGAACTGGGACATCTTTGCATGGAAGCCTTCTGACATGCCAGGTGTACCGAGGGAACTCGCTGAGCACACTCTTAATGTTGATCCTAAGTACAAACCGGTGAAACAGTTTCTCCGCCGGTTTAATGAAGAAAGACGCATGGCCATTGGAGAGGAGGTGGCCAGGCTCTTAGCGGCTGGCTTTATCATTGAAGTTTTCCATCCTGAATGGTTAGCTAATCCGGTGCTGGTCCTGAAGAAAAATGGCACCTGGCGCATGTGTGTGGACTACACAGACCTCAACAAGGCTTGTCCAGCAGATCCTTTCGCCCTACCCCGTATTGATCAAATTATCGATGCTACGGAGGTTTGTGAGCGTTTGTGTTTTCTGGATGCATATTCTGGTTATCATCATATCAAGATGGCAGTTAACGACCAGGAGAAGACGGCGTTCATAACTCCCTTTGGAGCCTTCTGCTATGTGTCTATGTCCTTTGGGCTCAAGAGTGCCCAGGCAGCTTATCAACGGTGTGTACAGAATTGCCTTCATAAGCAGATTGGCCGTAATGTGCATGCCTATGTGGATGATATTGTGGTTAAATCAAGGAAGAAGAAAAGTCTGGTTGCCGATTTAAAGGAAACTTTTGATAACCTACGGACATAGAAGATGATGCTCAACCCGGATAAGTGTGTCTTTGGTGTGCCGGCGGGAAAGTTATTGGGTTTTCTGGTGTCCAACAGGGGAATTGAGGCTAATCCATAGAAAATCACAGCTATCACCTCTTTGGCTAAACCGAAGTGTATCAACGATGTTCAACGCTTGGCAGGCCGGATTGCCGCGTTGAGCCGGTTTATCAGCCGCCTCGGTGAGAAGGCGATTCCTTTGTATCAGATGTTAAAGAAGACAGATAACTTCGTCTGGAGCTCGGCCGCTGATGAAGCGTTTGAGGACTTAAAGCGGCAGCTCGCTAACCCGCCTGTTCTTGCTGCTCCAATTGACAAGGAACCATTGCTGTTATATGTGGCAGCTAATGCTCGCGTAGTCAGTGTAGCTATTGTGGTGGAGCGTAAAGAGGCAGGCAAAGAATATCCGGTTCAGCGTCCAGTTTACTATATCAGCGAGGTGCTTATTGAGTCCAAGCAAAGGTACCCGCATTGGCAGAAGTTGGTATATGGAGTTTTTATGGCAAGTCGGAAGCTCAAACAATACTTCCAAGGTCATCCCATCACAGTGGTCAGCTCTGCTCCTTTGGGAGATATAATCCAAAATAGGGAGGCAACTGGCCGGATTGCCAAGTGGGCTATAGAGCTTGGGCCTCAGGGGCTGAAGTATGTACCTCGAACGGCGGTCAAGTCTTGAGCACTTGTGCAGTTCATCAATGATTGGACAGAACTGCAAGCACCTGAAGAAAAGCCGGATCACACCTACTGGACTATTCATTTTAACGGGTCCAGGCAATTGGAGGGCTCGGGGGCTGGAGTCGTGTTAACCTCCCCACAAGGTGATAAGTTCTGTTACGTTCTCCGCTTAATGTTCCCTTTTACTAACAATGCATCTGAGTATGAAGCCTTACTCCATGGTCTCCGGATGGCTAAGGAGATGAATCTAAGCCGAGTTAAGTGCTTCGGTGACTCGGACCTGGTGGCTCTACAAGTGTCTGGCACTTGGGATTCCATGGACCCACTCATGGCAGCATATCATCGTGAAGTGGATATTGTTGCAGGTCACTTCAAAGGTTATCAGGTGGATCATGTGGACCGAAGGAAGAATGAAGCGGCGGAAGCTTTAAGCCGGTTGGGTTCTCAACGTAAACCGGTCCCGCCTAATGTCTTCTTGGATATTCTGCACAATCCGTCTGTCAAGCTCCCTGGTGAAGAGGATTTGGCTATTTTTTCGGAGGCTCAATTGGTGGCGGCTCTTCATGTCATCCCGGATTGGACGATTCCCTATCTTGCATATATGAACTGGGGTGAGTTACCAGAAGATGAGATTCTGGCCCGGCAGATAATCCGGCGGTCCAAGTCCATGACTATTATCAATGGTGAGCTGCATCATTGCATCGTGTCAGGGGCATTTCAACGCTGTGTGTCTCCTGAGGAAGGCTGTGAAATCTTGCGTGAGATCCACGAAGGAGATTGTGGTCACCACGCCGGTTCAAAGTCTTTGGTGGCTAAGCTTTTCACCACGGCTTCTATTGGTTGACTGCTCATGCTGATGCGGAAGACCTGGTCAGATGATGTGATGGTTGTCAAAAGTTTTCAAGACACGCTCATGTGCTGGCTCAAGAGTTGAGGATGATTCCAATTACTTGGCCGTTCGCAACTTGGGGGTTGGATATGGTTGGACCTTTCAAAATGTCTAAAGACAAGAAAACCCATCTTTTAGTGGCAGTTGACAAGTTCACCAAGTGGGTAGAGGCAGAGCCTGTCAGCAAGTGTGATGCAGCTACGGCGGTTCAATTCATCTACAAGGTGATCTTCCGGTTTGGCTTTCCACACAGCATCATCACTGATAATGGTACCAACCTGTCCAAGGGCGCTATGAAGGAGTTTTGTCAACATGAGCACATCCGGCTTGACGTCTCATCAGTGGCTCACCCACAGTCCAATGGCCAAGCAGAGAGGGCTAATCAGGAGATCTTGCGAGGCATCAAGCCCCGGCTTATGGTCCCTTTGCAACGGACACCGGGTTGTTGGGTTGAAGAGTTACCATCTGTATTATGGAGCATCAACACCACCCCCAACAGATCAACAAGATACACGTCGTTCTTCATGGTTTACGGAGCGGAGGCGGTTCTTCCCAGTGACATCCCTCATGACTCACCTCGTGTAGCGGCTTATGTTGAAGCGGACGACGAGGTAGCACGGCAAGATGCTTTGGACCTTTTGGACGAGGAGCGAGATATAGCGGCTACCTATTTGGCGATTTATCAGCAAGATCTCCGCCGCTATCACAGTCGCCGAGTTAGAACCAGAACCTTTCAAGAAGGACATTTGGTACTTCGGCTCATCCAAGACCAGACTGATATGCACAAGTTATCCCCACCTTGGGAGGGACCTTTCGTGGTCAGCAAGAATCTGCACAACGGGTCATACTACCTGATCGATATTCGAGAGCATAAAGACTCACGTACATCAGAGGAGGAGACCAACAGGCCGTGGAACATAGCTCATCTTCGGCCTTATTATACCTGAGCCATCGGCTCTACTTATGTACATATTATGACAATGTGTATATTATGATCAATGCAATAAACCGGAACCTCAGCTAAAGCGGGGTATCTGTTATCTTTACATCATGTGTGGTTACACGGAGTTTTTGTCTTAAAGCGGCCTTCGGTTTACCCCTTGAGTTAGCTTTTTTCAACAAATCCTTCAATCATGTCACTTGGGGGCTTGGTCGTGTCCGAACCAATGCAACACCTTTTGATAGGCGAAAGCCACAGAATCACTTGGGGACTTGGTCACGTCTGAACCAGTCACGCCTCTTGATCGGCCTAAGGCCACAAAATAACTTGGGGGCTTTGGTCGAACCCGAACCATCGCTACACCTCTTGATCGGCGTAATGCCAATGCCTCATTTGGGAACCTGGCTGACTCGAACCATAGCTACGCCTATCGGGGGCTTGGTCGTGTCCGACCATGGTAATGCCACTTGATCAGGCTAAAAAAGCATCTTTTACAACTGAATTTTTTTTGCCTTTACTTGAATTATCTTTCTCTTGATAAATATTTCTTTTGTTGCGTTTTAAACCGACAATTCTTAAACCGGTTCAACTGTCAATTGACGGAACACGGTCAAGTTTTAGTCCGGAGACTATTTGCTCGGTTTGTTTTTTTGTTAACATCCTATTATGGAGTAACACCGGTGTTTATCATAACCCGGAACGGTTTACCTGGTAAACCAGCACTATATACACAGGAGCTGCTTTCTCCTCCAATAGTATGGGTTTGCAAAACTCCGCTTCAAGATTGGCCAAGACAACTTCATGCCCATGATGGCAGGTACTATGTATCACAATATTTGATCTAAGGTATTATCTTTGATTTCATATCCATAGATATCATAACCCTCCTGGCGGTACAACCGCGGTGACGCTTCAAGTTTTTTTCGACTGTAGAAAACGGTTTGGAGATTCATAATTCAAGGGAAGCATAAGTTGCAAATAAATATGCACGAAGGCATATCAAAACCAATTGTATCGGCTAGCCTATTACAAGGCAACACAGTGCCCAGATAAGATCATTGTTTTTCTGCATAACACAAAGGAGCAGTAACTTAAACCGGCTTCCGGTTCATGCTTGGTCACCCACTTGGCCTGATGGTTGTGGGTCATCCCGCGCCGCTTCAACCTCTGCTTCTCTACCCAGCGGCTGGAAATCAACAGTTGTCCAGTTGATTCCAATTAATGCTTGAAAGACAGCTGCATCATTGATCAACAATGATGGTTCAATATCAGGAGCGTAAGTATGCTTACGGATTGGGGTTATAAGATCCTCCGCTTCAAGAATTGGTGCAGCCACTTGTTTGTTTTGGTCATTATATTGGGCTTGATAGTGAGACAACTCTGCCTCTTCAACCAATTGACAAGCTAGAGGGCGCACCTCCCGGTTTATAGCTCGAAGATCCTCTTCACTGAACTTTGTCCCGTCTTCCTTCAGACCGGGGTAGCCCTGGGCCGCTTCAATAGGATCAAAATCCGGCACCCACGCTTTTGCCCGGATTAAGGCGTTGACAGCATCGGTTCGAGCAGCAGATTTCTTCAGCTCTTCAACCCGGGCAGGAAGCATAGACAGCCTTTTAAGAGTGTCCTGGATCAAGGTGGGCGCTGGGTTGTTGTGGGACGCAGTACAGATGATCCGTTGCGCACCAGTATACAATTGCTCTATCAATGTATAGGCGGCTTTCAATTTCTTCCGCACATCTGATCCCAAGTGACCAATGCGTGTCCCTGTATCATTCAAAGGATTAATAAACTGAGAATTACATGAGAAGGCCTCGCTACTTCAGAAATCACGAAGGCTTACCAAATACAGCAACGGTCATGGCATGCACCTGATGCTTCACACTGGTCAATTCATCCACTACCGGTTTGAGTGCAGCCTCGGCATTCTCTGCTCGTTGAGTTAAAGCGGATTTTTCAGTGGCCCAATCCGCCCGCTCTTTGTTATAGCCCTCCTTAAGCTGTTCCATGACGCTTAAAGCGCTGGTTAATTCCTCTTTTGCCTTCGAGGTTTCAGCTTGTTGGGACTTCAGATTTTCCTGCAAATCGGCGATTTGGTTCTCTCTTTTGCTCATCTCAGCCTACATACAGACAATAATGTGATTCAGATGACGGTACAGAAGTGAAGTACCAACCACATAACAAGTTATGCCCTTGGTACTTGGGGGCTAATGCCTATTTGCTCTTCATCCTACAATTTTTATGAAGTCCCAAGCTCAATACAAGTATTCAACTTGGCGCTTGGGGCCTAATGGCTATTTGATCAATAATTATTGATATTTTTTACCTAAAGTCCCGGTTTAACTACATTAAGTTGAACCGGCCCTTGGGGGCTACATCAGCAAAATTCAGATACATTGAAGTTCACATTGAAAAGTCCCGATTTAAGTTGATATCTTAAACCGTCACTTGGGGGCTATTGGAGTTGACAGATTGAAGTATACAAGCAGAGAAGCATATGGAAATTACCTCATATTTGTCCTTCATCATATTAACCAGACCGACTTCATAGTCACGACTGGTGTATAACCGGTTCAGATAGCCGGAATGGACATCCTGGGGAGACAGTGCGGCATAGGTTGCCAAATCGGCATTCCACTTTCCTTTACCAAATGCAGCAAAATCATCTTCGGCAGTGTGTTTGGATAAAGCGACAGGATTGCTTGGCTCGGTACGACCAATGCCAGTAATAACAACATCATCATCTTTTGCTTCGCTGGTTTGCATTGGAGTCGCCGGTTTATCGCCTTGCTTCGACGGGCTAGTTGTTCTGTCAATCCGGACAGGGCTTGTGGGCTGATTAATGGGGCCTGTGGTATCAATATGTGCTTCTTCAACGACAAAGTCATGGTCTTGCGGTGGTGGGTCGTTCGGCACATCCTCACGAATAGCCGTTTCAGGATCTGGTATTTTGTCCGGTTCAGGAACGAGATTTTCTTCCGCCGCTTTGTCCAGACGAGCCTTTTTGCTTGGCCGAGGCTTGGCCCTGAAAGGAATAAGCAGGATCAGTACAACATATGTTAAAAAGTAATACATCTTAAATATTATAAGAACTATGGCTCACCCAAGCTCCCTTTTGAGTGGTGGAAGCTGGGTGGCTGATGACTCGCCAGAAGACGAATGAGAAGTGCCTTGATAATCGGAGTCAGATGGATGAAGAGGTTGACGAAAACAACCCGCTTGAGGACAAGCATTTACAAGAGAGTTAAAGACTTCTCAACGGCGTTTCCGAAACCGGACTGTTCGGTAAACCGGTGGAGGTAACTACCTGGCCGCTGTGCCGGGTTGTGCGGCGGGCTTCGTGTTGTTGTGTCTTCACAAGAAAGTTTGGATCCAAATAAGTAAGAGGATGAGAAAATTTAACTTTCCGGTTTGCCCGACGGATTTAAAGTGAAGGCAAAGGGTTTGAATCGGAGGATAGAGTGATTACCTCTACAACATCAGCATGGCTGCCTTGCACGTCATCCTGACAATGGTCATTATCAATGAGGCGTGTGAAAAATAAACCAAGTGAGCCAAGCTCTACCTCAAGTTCCAGATTACCCACATCATCATCAGCTAGTAGATCAGAGGATGTAGTGTTTTTCTTCCTATTAGCCGGTTCCTTGACAGCTCTAGTCTTTGGCCAGGTTGGCCTTTCTGGCTTCTCCGGTTTCTCTTGTGGAGGCTTCTTGCTCCAAAACGGATCATCACCCTGTTTGAAAAATGTTAATATCAACAGAGGATACAATGAGCAAAGGCAAATTCTATAAAGGCATAAGGTGCGAGTCTTACAGCTGGTGGTTTCTTAAGAGCATAGAAAGGAAGAAGGCCGGTTTGGGCACAGGCAGCCTTTGTTTCATTCAATATCTTTTTCACAACTTTTGTAACTTCGTCGTCTGTGAGCTGGATGTCAATGTGTCGCTGAGGGTCTGTTACACTTCCGATATGTTTGCACATCAGACTGGAGCGCTGGCTTAAGGGTAATATGCTCCAAGATATCCAACAGTGAGCAAGGTCAACCCCTGTCAACCCATTAGCCATGAAGGCTCTAAGCTTGGATAGTTGAGGAGCATATTTGCTTCTCTCCTTAGCAGTCAGCCTCTGTGGAAAGGGGTGTGTATTGCTTAGCCGCTCCAGACGATAACCTGGCAAAGGATTTTCCTCAGAAGGAGATGTGTGTTTGCAGTAAAACCATGTTTGATTCCACTCTTTGGGATGGTTGTGCAGTTTGGCGTGAGGGTAAGTGACCTCTTTCCTATTTTGAATCGCCATACCGCCTAATTTTGTATTGAGACTGTTAGTAAATTCAGTGCGGAGGTTTAGATGGAAGCAATCTCTGAACAATTCAACTGTGGGCTCCTCTTGAAAGAACACCTCATAGAGCACTTGAAAGTGACAGATGTTGGTTATGGAGTTTGGGCCAGTATCTTGAGGACGGAGTTGGAAATTGGCTAAGACATCCCGATAAAATTTTGAACTGGGATGATTGAAGCCCCAGGCTAGATGATCAGCAAAAACAACAACTTCTCCCTCTTTAGGCTGGGGAGGACATTCTTTGCCAGGGACCCTCCAATGAATAACATCTTGTTCGCTTAAAGTGCCAGTTTTGACTAAATTATTCAGTTGAGTCTCAGTCACGTGAGAAGGAACCCAGTTGCACTCGTACACTTGTTTGGCCATAGCGCAATCTGCAAGGTGGTGATTACCGGTTCAAGAACATGTTGGAAAGGTATACCCTGATGCATATATTACTAAACCGGAGACAGTTATTTCTTAATCAGAGTTTTACAAAGCGGCAGCGCCTGGATAAGGAACTCCGGCGGTTCAACAACGGGACTAATGGTATATACTGGTTTGTCAATTTTTCTACAAAGTTAAACCGCCCGTTTTACCCATTGAACAATCAAGGTTGCAGATGAGTAAGTACGCAAAAACAGATTTCACAAAGTTATACTACAATTTTGGATCTGGAACATGTCTAGAAAAGAGATGAATATTCAAGGTTTAAATAGAGCAATACTAAACCAATGAGCAAAGGTACAGGTAGATCTATGGCCTTGAGATGTGTAAGTAAATACGAAGGTTAAACAACTACCAGTACACAAAGCAAAGATTTGCGGGTTCATATAAGAGCTATCGTATAAACAACAAGCGGATGATGAACACTGAAGAACTGCGAAACCCTAAGAACAGATCTGAGGTGGAAAGGATAGAAGACTTACCGGAGCTGAGGAAGATGCGGAAGATGGCCGCGGTGCTCTAGTACGTTCAGGGTGATGCACCGGCCAAGGTTGGTGCAGAAAGTTGACGGCGGCGGTGAAGCTCCGAAGCTAGGGCGACGGGAGGAAGACGAAGCAGAAAGGCACGAAGGGGAAAAAGAAATGACCCTTCGGTCCTATTTATAAGGCAAGGGACATGTGTCAGGCGCGTAAATCAAGGGGCTGCGAGTTTGGAAACAGAGCTGTCGCCTCGATTATCGCAGATCTATTAAACAAGAAGGTATCATGGATAGTTTCTTTATGACAGATGATGTCACTCCGGTTTACAGCAACCAGAGAAGATGATATCACGGCGGTTCACCAAACTACAAGAAGATGTTGAAGATGAAGGTTTTTTCTAAGGATTGACATGAACCTGTTCAAATCAATCTGGGGCCTAATGTTGGGGATATTACTACTGGGCGCAAACCGGCCTATCTGGGTCGGGTTAACTTCATCAGTAGTTAAGTATGTT
Source organism: Aegilops umbellulata (assembly GCA_032464435.1). Classification (NCBI taxonomy): domain Eukaryota; kingdom Viridiplantae; phylum Streptophyta; class Magnoliopsida; order Poales; family Poaceae; genus Aegilops; species Aegilops umbellulata. Next base: position 333,401,780 of record CP136054.1, on the reverse strand, counting down.
AAAGCCCATGAAGGTAGATGAGGGCTTAAGGCCCATAATCGGTTTAATGCCTGTAGCTGTAAACCAACGATGGTATGCAACTTGTATTGTAAGTTAGGAATACGTAGAGACCAAACCGGACGCGTCTATGAGCCGGTGTTGGGACTCTGTAAACCGACGGGTGTCACCCATGTATATAAGGGGACGACCCGGTGACGGTTCAAGGATAACAGACAACAACTCGAGACTTAGGCGAAGCTTGTTTGCTCCCTAGTCATCGAAACCCCAACAATTCCATCACAACTAGACGTAGGCTTTTACCTTCATCGAAGGGGCCGAACTAGTATAAAACTCCCTTGCGTCCCTGTGTCCGCCTTAACCCCTTCAAGCTAACCCGTAGCGATGGCTCCACGACTAAGTCCTTTCATGAGGACATCTGCCGTGACAAAACCATGACATCCTCTGCACGCACTATGGCAGCGACCTTGGGGACGGATGCCATCCCGCGCGGGCGCTAGGTCTGAGAGGACGGCCTTGTCGTCAGTGCGTGACCTTGCTCGCCGACGACGAGTGCATCAACGCTCCACGTCCTTTTCTTCCTCGGCGGATCTGTGACCACCGGTGAGCAGGGAGAGAGAGGCCTTCTTTTTTAGAACTGGAGAGAGGATGATAGTGTGAGAAGCAAGTGGGAAGCCCTGAGCAAGAAAGCTCTGAAGCTCCATCCTATATATATTTTTTATACTACTAGTACTAGAGGTGGAGTAGTGGTAGAGTAGTTTATATTTTATTTGCAAACAGTACCAGTTAGTCATGCTTCAAAACTGAACGACACGCCATTAAAAAAATAAAGGTCGATAACTAATGCGGCACCTCGGGCCAACGCGGCCAGATCGCATTTTGCACGAGAAATTACACACCATGTTTCGTTGACATGTGGTCCCGTTCCAACATGACAGTGAGATGACGGCGAGTCCTTTTGTACAATTTCCGAAAGGACGTGTAGGTCGGGGCGCCTCTTTGTGTACCATGGCAAAGTGGCAACCATCCATCGAGTCTTCGCCTTTCCCTCTCGATTTGGAACTGCTGTCGCACGCTCTTCCTCCCTCCTCCATTTGCCTTCACCCTTCCTTCTGCCATTGCTCAATCGTCTTCTCCATGGAGGGAACAAGCCGGAAAAGACCCCATTATTCTTGCCCCGATCTTAAAGATGACATGGTGGGGGAACTCATTGATCGGTGCAAAGTCATCACCTCGGCTAGCATGGCAGGATCGTTCAAGACCATTCTCGACTCAACTAATAACATCATTACAAGGAACCCAAGGGTCCAGGAGCGGTTTGATCTCCCTTATCTTCTTCACTTTAAGCTTGTTCGCATGGGCGCGGACGATGGAGGCCTCTCCTTGTGCAAGTTGATGCCACTTGATAACGATACTTGTGATTTCAAGATGCCATCGCTTCCGGGTAAGGCCTGGGCTGGCGCAAATGGAGATTAGGTTGTTTATATTGGGTACAATTGCGAGTGGGAACTTTTGAATGTGTACACTCGTCAGCGGATTCCACTTCCAAATATCTCCGAGTGCCCTGAGGTTGAGCACACAGATTATCTACGTACGTTCAAATATGATCATGGTGATTGTCGTCTACGGAAGATTGCAATTTCTCGAGTTCCCAACCGCTCTGGGAATTACGAGAACTATCAAGTTGTTGCTATCTTCGACATGCTTGTTGTCGTCGTTACTAATTCCACGGTTCGTCCATGGATATTGCTCAAAAATCAGTTTCTGTACACGGATGACTACTGTGATGCAATTGAATACGAGGATCACGAGGATCTTGTGTTTGCTGCCACCACTCGTGGAACTGTTTTTGCATGGGATCCTCGTAGTTTCGGTACGTTTGACTTCCACCATAACTATAATTGTTTCAGCCACAAGCATGCTGGTTAGCAAGTTTCCCTTTACTAATTAATCTTCTTCTTGTGTTTCCAAGGTCCTGTGAACATTCCACCACCTATACATGAAAAAAAATTATAACCAAGGGGGAGATGACGATGGTGATGATCACGAGCATGAGGACAAGCAGAACTTATATACTCATTGGCGTCTGGCAACTAATTACGATGGATCACCTCTTCTTGTATGTATACAGTGCACTATGATTGTTACTACTGAGGTAGCAGGTGTTGTCTCCCATGGTCCCATCTCCGGACCTATTCCAACACCCGTTGCAGGGTATTCGGGATGGATACTAGTGTGCTAGCGCCAACACCTTCTCCCTGGTACAGTATTGGTAATCTTGGAGCAAACTCGCTCTTCCTTGGACCAAACTATCCAATTATGGTTAAAGGCGATCCAGCTGCCGTTGACACAGCGTCACTACCATTTATGAGAAGCAACTTTATCTATACCTTGGACATTGTTGTGGTTCCCTACCCTGCTCCTGAAATATGCCGCTTCAGCCTGTATGATCAGTCCTGCGTTGCTCTCGATGTTGACAATAGCTGGCCCTTCCCAGAGCACCTATGGTTCAAAGCAAGCGTTTCCAACGCCAAGGATTGGTTGAGTTGAAGTTCATTTCATTGCTTGTTATTTGTTGTGTGATGAAAACTTCAGTATTTACTGGAATGTTTTGTTGGAAATAATCTATAATCCAACATGTATCTTCGTTATCGTTGTGTGTTGATGACTTGTTGTATGTAATGAATGGTACATTTGCAAATGCGTGTCATAGACTCAATTTATGAATGGTTTTCGAGTCACTTCTTGGAGTGTGAGTACCGTAGTAGTATAGCCAACATCCGGTTAGTATATGAAGTTGCCACATCACATATCACCAACCTAAAATTGCAGTACCAGATCTAAGATGCCACGTGTACCAGATGAATGACTCCAAGTTCGACCACCGTGATGCTAGGTGCGAGCCGAGGAACACTATTGGAGAGACCCCCTCATAATTTTCCTACATCGGTCGTTTGATTCATAGGATAGAATGCTATAGGATTTTTTCCCTATGTAATCATGTTTTAATTGGCAATCTAGCATCCACTCCAACTTTTGTTTCGCTTCCTTTGATCCTACGAAGAGAGTACTTGCTCTAAATGATGCGCCGCTACAAGAGCCGCCTATATTAATTAACCATGCTCTAAAAAGGTGGACCAGCTTTGGCTGTAGTATTACTGTACTAGGTTAGTAGGTGACCTTGTGCTTGGCTCTTCTCCTCTTCCGGAAGTCGAACAATAATGATGGTATTGTACTACTTCTGGCAATCTAACACCAAATGAACTACTGCACGTCTACCGCTTGTAAGAAAAAGTTTCTCCTCGTGCTGCGAGCCACCGCACACACGTTGGCGAGGGAGAAGGCGTAGTTAGCAAGCTTCTCGTCGTTCTGCGAGTTGAGGGACACATCAAAGTTACGTATTTATTAGTGGTCTCTTCAAAAAGAGCTGGCCATGTCCATGGCTACCATCCCGTGCTCTCTCATTGAGTACATTCACGTGCCATCGAGGAGAAAAAATATTGCGTATTACTAGGTGTCATCGAAGTGCACGACTCACTTACGCACTGCATATCTCCATTTTCTTGCATGACACACCACCTTGATGCTAGATGTCCCGCGTGTCATGGAGGCATATAGTATGATTTTGTAAAATGGAGGTATATAGATGTCCCGCGTGTCGGCAACAGGATGAATAAAGCTCATGTCTTAAACGAAAGAGTGGAAGAACATAGATTCCCGACGACTGAGAAGGAGCTACAAACCTCAGGGTGGAGCGTCTGCACTCATAACATTTTATATTATTCAGCGATATAAAATCAACCAAATCTCTCCACGTTCCTATGCCATTCTATAGTATGAGAATAACTTTGAACGTAAGCCATTCATTCACTCTATCCAATGGTCATAGTTGGAAAATCCAAACAAAACCAAGCATTGGATCAAATCTTTTTTCGAGATCAACTCCTTTAGCACTTATATTGTTGCCGCCTGCCCACCTAGCCCACCTATATACCCGCTCACGTGTGATGACCACAGGAGCTATCCACTCATATTGTATGTTAAAAATGTAAAGGTCGATAACTAATGCGACACCTCGGGCCAACACGGCCAGATCGCATTTTGCACGAGAAATTACACACCATGTTTCATTGACATGTGGTCTCGTTCCAACATGTCTGTGAGACGACGGCAAGTCCTTTTGTAACATTTCCAAAAGGACGTGTAGGCCGGTGCGCCTCTTCGTGTACCGTGGCAAAACTGGCAACCGTCCACCGACTCTTCGCCTTTCCCTCTCGATTTGGAACTGCTGTCGCATGCTCTTCCTCCCTCCTCCATTTTCCTTCACCCTTCCTTCTGCCATTGTTTGATCGTCTTCTCCATGGAGGGAACAAGCCGGTAACGACCCCGTTATTCTTGCCCCGGTCTGAAAGATGACGTGGTGGGGGAACTCATTGATCGGTGCGACATCATCACCTCGGCTAGCATGGCAGGTTCGTTCAAGACCATTCGTGACTCAACTAATAACATCATTACAAGGAACCCAAGGGTCCAGGAGCAGTTTGATCTCCCTTATCTTCTAAGCTATAAGCCTGTTTGCATGGGCGCGGACGACGGAGGCCTCGCCTTGTGGAAGTTGATGCCGCTTGATAACGATACGTGTGATGTCAAGATGCCATCACTTCGGGGTAAGGCCTTGGCTGGCGCAAATGGAGATTGGGTTGTTTATCTTGGGCACAATTGCGAGTGGGAACTTTTGAAGTGTACACTTGTCAGCGGATTCCACTTCCAAAAATCTCCGAGTGCCCTGAGGTTGAGCACAGAGATGATCTACGTATGTTCAAATATGATCATGGTGACTCTCGTCTACGGAAGATAGCAATTTCTTGAGTTCCCAACCGCTCTTGGAATTACAAGAACTATCAAGTTGTTGCTATTTTCGACAAGCTTGTTGCCGTCCTTTGTGGTTCGACTGGATGGATATTGCTCAAAAATCTGTTTCTATACACGGATGTGTACTGTGATGCAATTGAATACAAGGGTCTTGTGTTTGCTGCCACCACTCGTGGCACTGGTTTTGCATGGGATCCTCGTAGTTTCGGTATGTTTGTCTTCCACCGTAATAATAATTGTTTCATCCACATGCATGCGAGTTAGCAATTTTCCCTTCTCTACTAATTAACCTTCTTCTTGTTTTTCCAAGGTCCTGTGAACATTCCACCACCTATACTTGAAAATTTTTATAACCAAGGGGGAGATGACGATGGTGATGATCACGAGCATGAGGACGAGCATGGCCCATATGCTCACTGGCGGCTGGCAACTAATTCCAATGGATCACCACTTCTTGTCTGTATACAGCCCACTACTGATGTTACTACTTAGGAAGAAGGTGTTGTCTCCCATGGTCGCACTCTCCGGACCTATTCCAACACCCGTTGCATGGTATTCGGGATGGATACTAGTGTGCTAGCTCCAACACCTTCTCCCTGGTACAGTATTGATAGTCTTGGAGCAAACTCTCTCTTCGTTGGACAAAACTATCCAATGATGGTGAAAGGCGATCCAACTGTTGTTGACACAATGTTACTACCATTTATGAGATGCAACTGTATCTATACGTCAGACATTAAGGTGGTTCCCTATCCTGGTCGTGATATAGTAGGCCGCTTCAGCCTGGATGATTAGTCCTGCGTTGGTCTCGAGATTGACAGTAGCTGGCTCTTCCCAGAGAATCGCTTGTGGTTCAAAGCAAGCATTTCCAACGCCGAGGATTGGTTGAGTTGAAGTTCATTCCATTGCTTGTTATTTGTTGTGTGATGAAAACTTTAGTATTTATAATGTATCCTCGTTGTCGTTGTGGGTTGATGACCTGTTGTATGTAATAAAATGACATGCCTGTGATAAACTTACTAAATTTATGAATGACTTTCGAGTCGCTTCTCTGAGTGGGTGCTGCGACGGTGCAACAGGTAATCGGATGAGGCCAATAAACAATAGTACACTATTTGTACTAGCTTCACATGCTGCACTATCTCTACGTCTACGTACGTAATACAACAAGGTTTAAACTTGAGACCAGCCACCCATCCTCACAAAGAACACTTTTTAACCTAGCACAGACTCCAGGAAATTTGGCCACATTGTGAGGTGGGCCAATGTTAATGTGTTCGCTGTACATAACCAACACCTCGAATCCTCGATACAACTACTATAAGTAGTAGGAGTAGTAGTGTGGCATGGGCCAGAACAAGCATTCACGTCCAGGAGTACGACACACACCATGAGCACGACTTCCATCTGACACCATATTTCTTGGAGTCCGTGCTACAGCAATCTCTTCAATCTAGTCGTTTCTCTAACTTAGCCATCGCGCGGCGGGCGAGGTGGGGGTTTGCCGATAGTCGGTTTCCACAACTTCGGTCCCACTTGTAAGGACAACTCCAACGCACGGCCCCAAATGGACCTCCGTTTTGCCCGGATTCTGTCCGTTGGGTAGGGCAATGGGGTCGTGTCCGTGCCATTTCTCGGATGCGGTGTCCGTGTGACACGTCTCCGTCGTATCTATAATTTTTTATTGTTCCATGCAAATATTATACAACTTTCATATACTTTTGGCAACTTTTTAAACTATTTTTGGGACTAACATATTGATCTAGTGCCCAGTGCGAGTTCCTGTTTGTGGCATGTTTTTTGTTTCACAGAAAAACCATATCAAACGGAGTCCAAATGGGATAAAACTTGACAGAGATTTTTTTGGAATATTTATGATTTTTTGGAAGAAGAATCAACGCGATACGATGCCCGAGGGGGCCACGAGGCAGGGGGCGCGCCCCAGGGGGTCAGGCGCTCCCTAGACCCTCATGGCCACCCCGTAAGGCCATTGGAGCCCTTATGTCACCGCAATAAAGCTAATTTTTAGATAGAGATCGTGTCCAAAATTCAGCCCAATCGGAGTTACGGATCTCCAGAAATTTAACAAACGGTGAAGGGCCAGAAAACAGAACGTAGAAACAGAGAGAAACAGAGAGACATATCCAATCTCGGAGGGGCTCTCCCCTATCCCACGCAATGGAGGCCAAGGACCAGAGGGGAAACTCTTCTCCCATCTAGGGAGGAGGTCAAGGAAGAAGAAGATGAAGGGCCCCCTCTCCCCTCCTCTTCCGGTGGCGCCGGATCGCCGCCGTGGCCATCATCATCACCACAATCTTCACCAACAACTTCACCGCCATCATCACCAACTCTTCCCCCCTCTATGCAACGGTGTAACCTCTCTCTTACCCTTTGTAATCTCTACTTAAACATGGTGCTCAACGCTATATATTATTTCCCAGTGATGTATGGCTATCCTACGATGTTTGAGTAGATCTGTTTTGTCCTATGGGTTATTTGATGATCAAGATTGGTTTGAGTTGCATGTTTCATTATTGGTGCTGTCCTATAGTGCTCTCCGTGTCGCGCAAGCATGAGGGATCCCTGCTGTAGGGTTTGCAATATGTTCATGATTTGCTTATGGTGGGTGGCGTGAGTGACAGAAGCACATACCCGAGTAAGTAGGTTGTTTGCGTATGGGAAAAGGGGACTTGATGCTTTAATGATATGGTTGGGTTTTACCTTAATGGTCTTTAGTAGTTGTGGATGCTTGCTAGAGTTCCAATCATAAGTGCATATGATCCAAGTAGAGAAAGTATGTTATCTTATGCCTCTCCCTCAAATAAAATTGCAATAATGATTACCGGTCTAGTTATCGATTGCCTTGGGACAAATAACTTTCTTGTCACAAAAAGTTGTCGACTAAAACTAATTTACTTGTGTCTTTATCTAAACAACCCCTATGAGGGAGTCCTGGATTAGGGGGTGTTCGGATAGCCGAACTATATCTTCAGCCGGACTCCAGGAGTATGAAGATACAAGATTGAAGACTCCGTCCCGTGTCCGGAAGGTTCTTTCCTTGGCGTAGAAGGCAAGCTAGGCATGTGGATATTCAAGATCTCCTACCAATGTAACCGACTCTGTGTAACCCTAACCCTATCCGGTGCCTATTTAAACCGGAGGGTTGTAGTCCGTAGGACGAACACATCGTAACCATCATCATACCTATAGGCTAGCTTCTAGGGTTTAGCCTCCTTGATCTCGTGGTAGATCTACTCTTGTACTACCCATATCATCAATATTAATCTAGCAGGAGTAGGGTTTACCTCCATCGAGAGGGCCCGAACCTGGGTAAAATAAAGTGTCCCTTGTCTCCTGTTACCATCCGACCTTGACGCACAGATCGAGACCCCCTACCCGAGATCCGCCGGTTTTGACACCGACATTTGGTGCTTTCATTGAGAGTTCATCTGTGTCGTCGCCTTTAGGCCCGATGGCTCCTTTGATCATCAATAACGATGAGGTCCAGGGTGAGACTTTTCTCCCCGGACAGATCTTCATCTTCGGCGGCTTCGCTCTGCGGGCCAACTCGCTTGGTCATCTGGAGCAGATCGAGAGCTACGCCCCTGGCCATCAAGTCAGGTTTGGAAGCCTAAACTACACGGCAGATATCCGCGAAGACTTGATCTTCGACGGATTCGAGCCACAGCCAAGCGTGCCGCACTATCTCGAGGGGCATGATATAGCTCTACCTCCAAACAGTGTCCTGGAGGCCGCACACGCTCCGGCCCCGATCCTCGATCCGGAGCCCGCTGCGTTCTTTGAGGATGAACGGTTGGACGTCACCTCGGGGGCTGCGATCTTAAAAGCCATTGAGCCAAACGCAAGCCCCGCACTCCGCTTGGCACATGACTCCAAGGAGCCGGACTCTTCTCCGAACTCCGAACCTCCCGCGCCCCTGCCAATCGAATCAGATTGGGCGTCGGTAATGGAGTTCACCGCCACAGACATCTTTCAATATTCGCCCTTCGGTGATATTCTGAAATCTCTCAAGTCTCTCTCTTTTTCAGGAGAGCCCAGGCCGAACTATGGCCTGCGAGGTTGGGATTCGGACGACGAAGAAATTCATAGCCCACCCACCACCCACTTAATAGCCACTGTCGACGATTTAACCGACATGCTCGACTTCAGCTTCGAAGACTTCGACGGTATGGACGACGAAGACGGAGACGAACGGGAACCAGCGCCCATAGGGCACTATACCTCCACCCCACTTAATGACGTATTCATGGTGGATACACCTGAAAAAACTCACAATGAGGAAGAAGGGGGCGAAAAGAAAGGTAAACCCTCCGAAAAGCACTCAAAGCGGCGACGTAAATTCCGAGCGAAGCCCCGCCTCGATCAAGACCCAGCCATAGAGCAGGACGAGCCAGCAGATGATGAACGCATCCCAGAACAGCCGTCCGAACAGGGTAACACGGGCAGAGAGGACGAACAGTCCTCCCCCGGTCATAACAGAACTCCGGACGATACCACGTCGGATAAAATCATGGAGCAGAAGAATCTCCAAGAAAGGCTCGTCGCCGCAGCACGAAGCCTGAAGAAGCAGAAGCAAAAGCTAAAGACGGCGGAAGATGCACTCAAAACAAGATGGAGCAAAGTAATCAAAACCGCAGACAAATACGGCGGCAGCCGCCGCACCAAAAGCTATCCGAAGAGAAAGCTACTGCCCGAATTCGACCAGGAGGCCCTAGAGCCCCCAAACTCGAAAAACAAAAAGGCTACACGGTCGAATAAACGACCTCTCGGCCACTACAATACGGCAAACGGCACCGCACTAAATGCGGCATGGGGCACAATCAAAGACTCGCATCATGGCCCAGCCAGGTCCATTTACGGGCCAAGAAAGCAAGCTCTCGCAAGAAATGCAAAAAATCCACCATCAGAATCCGGCACACCCAAATATAGGGGTGCCGCACACCCTCTATGCTTCACCGATGAGGTCCTAGAATATGAATTCCCAGAGGGATTTAAACCCGTTAACATAGAGGCGTACGATGGAACGACAGACCCGGGAGTCTGGATCGAGGATTATATCCTCCACATACATATGGCTAGAGGAGATGATCTCCACGCCATAAAATATTTACCCCTTATGCTTAAAGGGCCAGCCCGGCACTGGCTTAAAATCCTTCCCGAAAACACAATTGGAAGTTGGGAAGAGCTCGAGGACGCTTTCCGAGCAAATTTTCAAGGGACCTACGTCCGTCCCCCGGACAAAGACGACCTCGGTCACATAACTCAGCAATCCGGAGAATCAGCTCGACAGTTCTGGAATAGATTCCTCACTAAAAAGAATCAAATAGTGGATTGTTCGGACGCCGAAGCCCTAGCGGCTTTCAGGCACAATATCCGAGACGAATGGCTCGCCAGACACCTCGGCCAGGAAAAGCCAAGAACAATGGCCGCACTCACAAGCCTCATGACCTGCTTTTGCGCAGGAGAGGACAGCTGGTTGGCACGATGCAGCCCCAGCGACCCAAGTACATCAGAAATCAAGGATGGAAATGGGAAACCGTGGAGAAACAAGGACCTTCGCTGAATCAAAAGAAAAAGTCCGAACAACACGAAAGTCAATGCCGGATTCAAAGGCTCACGACAAAATCAGACAAAATCACCCCCTCAGGATAATAGGGAAGATCCGTCCAGTCTAAAGAGAATCATGGACAGGATATGTCAGATACACAGTACTCCTGGAAAGCCTGCTAAACATACCCACAGAGACTGTTGGGTTTTCAAACAATCCGGAAGGCTTAACGCCGAACACAAGGGGCTCGACACACCAAGTGAGGAAGAGGACGAACCCCAAAAGCAGAACACCAGGAATGAAAAGAACTTCCTGCAAGAAGTCAAAATAGTGAACTCACTTCACATAACAAGGCATGAGGCACCCATAAAGGTCCGCACATTCAAGCCTATCCCTCAGGAGTCTGGCCACTGGTCACTAAAGCCAATCATTTTTGATCAGCTAGATTATTCTTGCAATATCAAACACGCAGGCCGGACTGCCCTGATACCTAATCCAATAATAGACGGATTCCAGTTTACCAACGTCCTTATGGACGGTGGAAGTGGACTAAATCTGATATATCAGGATACAATTCACCGCATGGGCATAAACCCAGCACGAATCCGTCACAGTAAAACCTCCTTTCAAGGAGTAGCACCAGGACCGGACACCCACTGTATGGGTTTTCTCCGGCTTGTGGTCATATTTGGCTCTGCCAATAACTTTCGTCGCGAAAAGCTTATCTTTCACATAGTCCCGTTTTCAAGTCGCTATCAAGCACTAATGGGACGCGGAGCTTTCGCTCACTTTAACGCAATACCGCATTATGCATCCCTCACGCTAAATATGCACGGTCCTCGAGGCATCATCTCTTTAAAGGGAGCATACTAAACTACATCTCCTCCAAACGGAGGATTGTGTGGCCGCTTAAACGGTCGCCCAACAAAATGGCCTCGCCAGCCAAAAGACTTTTTCGACGTAAGTCACAAAAGGCCGCGGACCCGGACTCAATGAGTTCGGCACAAGCCCATTTTCGTTATAGGCTTGGTACGCCTCACCAGGGGCTGTACGCAGAGACAATAAAACTCGACCGTATCTATTTCTCACTTCACATTTTATTTATTATTCTTTTTGATCCGCACGACCCATTTTTCAATTTAGTTCTTCCCTTTTACAGATGAACGTCGTACGGCGCCCGTCCAGGACACGGCACAGCGGAGACATAGGCGCAGACGTGCAGTAGGGACCCGCCCCAAAGGATTCTTCTTAGATTAAGACCCTGCGTAAACCTTTTTTACTGTCTCTTGCTGCTATACATCCCCTGGTTTACCTCACTATAACCATGGAGGAGACTGGCGTTTTGGCATGTGGCCACGCCAGAATTCTTGCTCGTACCTGGACACAAGGGGCTTTTTTCTTTATCAAAGGTGTCGTTTCACACGCACCCACAAAGACCGAACACCTTAGGGAGTGTTCGGCGTCGCGAGTTTTGGCACTATATGCATCAGCTCCGAGTCATGACTTTGGTCACATGTTGGGTTGCCCGGCTCCTGAGTTCGGCCACCTTACGTTCCGTTCTGTCGGCTAAGGTTGCACCAGGAGAACTACTGTGATTGTGCCCCGGATCGGCCGGGTGAGCACCTCTGTAGAGAAAGCCGAAAACCGACTGTCATGATGTAGCGCGAGACTGGTCGCCACTCGATGACTTATAGGAATTTATCGAATTCCTCCGTTCCGACGAAGGGCCGCTTCCCGGTCAGGCACACATGCGTCCTGAATTCGGGTAAACGCAGTTGCCATTAAAGGGCTACCTAAAGAGTCCCACTGTCAAGCTCCTATGGCTAAGTGAAAGTGTTGAAGCATTATAGTCCGGTTGCCTAGCCCGCGGCGCTATCACCTCCTTTGTAGGACCAAGACGTTGGGTTAAGTGTGAAAATGCGTTCTCCGCGCGCACCCCCGCACTATGTGCGTTGGGGCTGAAGCCAACGACTGCAATCTTTCAGAATTTATATAATAAAACGGCCGCACAGGAGGTGTTATTAATACTTGAAGGCACAAGTCTAAATTACGCCATTACAATTTATAAACATATTGATCTACGATTACATATGATGTCATAAAACAGCATCTTTCGAACACTGTGTCTCTATTATATGAGCGCCCGCGAGGACTTCCTCAAAATAGTGCTCGGAAGGAATTCGGCTTTTATCCGAATCACGGGACGCAACAACGGTGGGCTCCATATCTGCCCAGTATGTCTTGACACGGGCAAGAGCCAGCCGCGCGCCCTCTATGCAAGCGGACCTCTTTAGAGCTTCAATCCGAGGCACCACGTCAATAAATTGCTGCACCAAACTGAAATAGCTTTTCGGCTTCGATCTCCCCGGACACAGGCGGTCCATGGCATTCTTCATGGAGAGTCCGGACAACCTATTCAGCTCGGCCCATTGGGCCAGGCGATCATCCACTGATAGTGGACGCTCTGGATTAGTGAACTGCGACCAGAAGAGCTTTTCTACTTCATGATCTTCCTTATCTTGAAAGTACCTGGTCGCATCAGCGGCACTAGCCGACAAATCCAGATAGGTGTCCTCCACGCTCCACGCTCGGTCCAACGGGGCGAACTTGGGATCACAGAATCTTCTCCGCAGCAGGAAGGGCTTTCCATCCGCAATTAGTCCGGCTTGACGCAGCTCTTCCCTTGACGCTCTCATACCAGAGCGGGCGTCCTTGGCCTCGGCGACGGCCTTCTCTAAATCCGTCTGCTGGGCTCGACCTTCCTCTTCAAGAAGTTTGCAACGGTCAGTAGCACTTTTCAACTTCACGGCTATATCAGCCATCTCCTCCTTGCTTCGGCAATGGGAAGCCTGTTCGGCTTCAAGCTCTTCACGGGCTCTTCCGGCAGCCGCATCGCTTTTTCTGGCATGTTCCTTTGCTTTGGCGAGCTCGGCCCTAAGTCCTTCTACGGCCGCCGCACCATCTACATCAAGCATACACAAGGTAAGATATTGACATAAAGCTCCTCTTACTAATAATCGCCAAATAAACTCAATACCTTGAGCATCATCAAGCCGCTTGTTAACAAGCACGATGTCGGCTTCTGCCTCATCGAGTTGCCGTTTCATTTCGGCAAAATCTCGAGTCCGGCTCGACTCCGGACAACCTGCCACCTACATGCAAAGGTGCCACTTAAAGGACCTGGGATTAAGATCCTCTGCGCGCCGCTAATCTTTGCGGCACACAGAGTCTCAGGGGCTACTATCTATACAGGGCGCATGTTATTATGCGCAATTAACACTAATGTTCGTTATTCAAAACGTACCTCAAAGCCCGCCAGTAAACACTTGACGGCCTCGTTCAATCCGCTTTCCGCGGATGAAATCTTTTCAATCACCGTGTGCATCAACGCACGATGCTCCTCTGAAACAGAGGCTCGTCCCAGCAGAGCCTTCAGCTCCTCTGACCGAACACCAGATGGTGCCGGACTCGTCCCATGGCCTTCTTCAGAGGCCGGACACGGAGAACCCCGGGGGGCCGCATGATCACCTTCTGCCTCTGGCAGATTCGGAGAAATCCTCTATGACGACACTTCGGCGTCGCCCGCCTTGCTAGGCGATGAAGGAGGAGGCGTTCCGCTCTCCATCATCTCCGGAAGAAGATCCCCCAATGACGAGCTCTGCCGAGAAGGGTCGAGGTACGAACTACAAGGTAAGGTTTCGGTTAAAACTCCTCAGATATAAATTAAAGATTTCTCTTAAAAGAATGACTCTCTTTCTACTTACGGCTCGTTGGAGGGCTACTCCTTTTGAGGATTTAGTTCGGCCGAGGGGCTCCCCGACGTCGGGTCCTCTGACGCGGGTTCTTTCCCCCGCTTTGGAGCTATGGCTCCCGGGTCGTCAGAGGCGGCCCTTTTCTTCCCCTTTGTAGAGGAGTTGTCGATTCCCCCCTTTGGGATGGCCCCTTTCGAAGAGGCCACGGTTTCCTTGTCCGCCCCTTCATTTTCCTCCCGAGGCGCCACCTCCAACATCCTGACTAGCACAGGATCTAGCCTGGTCTCGGGAAGGGGAGCCGGACACCGGATCAGCTTCGCCTTCGCTATCCACTCCTGCGTAAAAAGGAGAAGTACTGTTAAAAAATAAGTCAACTGTACGGATAGAAGGTCCGGGCGCAAGGTCACCTACTTCTGTATCCGGGCGGTTACGGCTTAAACCAGCATCCTCGGTCAAATCCGGACTCACTCCTTGTGGTCCGAAGAACAGTCTATACATCTCCGTAGGCGTCATGCCCATGAAATTTCGGAGAACTCGCGACCCCTCTGGGTTGAACTCCCACAAGCGGAGGGGGTGACGTTGGCCGGGCAGTATCCGGCGAATCAGCATAACTTGTGTCACCTTGACCAGGTTGAGGTCTCCTTTTAGGAGATCCTTTATGCGGCCCTGCAACAGAGGAACATCTTTGGGCAAGCCCCGATCTAACCCTGTGTTGATCCACGATGTTAAACGCGGTGGGGGGCCCGGGCGAAAGGCGGGAGGCGCTACCCAAGTGGTGCCCCGAGGAGAGGTGATGTAGAACCACTCCTATTGGCATAAGCCGAGCTCCTCTTGAAAAGTGCCCTCGGGCCATGGAGCATCGCCATTCCTTTTTATAACAGCACCTCCGCACTCTACGTGACGCCCCTTGATTATCTTCGGTTCTACCTTGAAGGTCTTGAGCCATAATCCGAAGTGAGGAGTGATATGGAGAAACGCTTCACACACAACAATGAAGGAGGAGATATGGAGGATGGACTTCGGAGCTAGGTCATGGAATTCCAGCCCATAATAAAACATCAGCCCCCTTACGAAAGGATCCGTTGGGAAGCCTAATCCCCGAAGGAAGTGGGAGATGAATACTACGCTCTCACCAGGCTGAGGGCTTGGGATCGCTTGTCCTTGAGCAGGCAACCTGTGCGGGATCTCGCTGGTCAGGAACCTAGCCTCCCTCAACCTTGATACGTCCTCCTCCGTAATGGAGGAGGGCATCCATTGGCCTTGAAGGCTGGAGCCGGACATTGTCGATGGTCCGGTGCGCCTAGAATCTAAAAGCCTGGGGTGTTGGAACTCGAGGCTATGGGCGAGCTTGTTTTGAGAACACAAGAGGGGAGTAAGGTCTCGGTCTCTTTATAAGAGGCAGAATATCAAGAGCCCTCCCCGTAACCGTCTTGGACTAGCCTTTAATCAAGGCAGGACGTGCTTAACGGGCACGGTTGGGTTACCCACGTCCGTATTAATGAGAATCCCGTTAAAGGGGGGACATGATCTCTGCTTCGACAAGACGTGCTAAGGAAACCGCCTCGTGGAACGTGCTGTGGTGGAACAACAAAAAATAATCCATACAGAAGGCTTGGTCGCAGTGTTATGACACACTGCGGAATACGTCAGCAGATTTGATTTGTGTTTGTATTATTCTCTATATGGCAATACGTGGAAACTTGTTTTGCAGAGCCGAACACTATTTTTTGGTGTTTGCTATCTTCTTGAAGAATTTGGAGGAGGAACCCGCCTTGCAATGCCGAAGACAATTTGCGCACCGGACTCGTCGTCATTGAAGCCTGGTTCAGAGGCTACTGAGCGAGTCCTGGATTAGGGGGTGTTCGGATAGCCAAACTATATCTTCAGCCGGACTCCAGGACTATGAAGATACAAGATTGAAGACTCCGTCCCGTGTTCGGAAGGTTCTTTCCTTGGCGTAGAAGGCAAGCTAGGCGTGCGGATATTCAAGATCTCCTACCAATGTAACCGACTCTGTGTAACCCTAACCCTATCCGGTGCCTATATAAACCGGAGGGTTGTAGTCCGTAGGACGAACACATCATAACCATCATCATACCTATAGGCTAGCTTCTAGGGTTTAGCCTCCTTGATCTCGTGGTAGATCTACTCTTGTACTACCCATATCATCAATATTAATCTAGCAGGAGTAGGGTTTTACCTCCATCGAGAGGGCCCGAACCTGGGTAAAATAAAGTGTCCCTTGTCTCCTGTTACCATCCGACCTTGACGCACAGATCGGGACCCCCTACCCGAGATCCGCCGGTTTTGACACCGACACCCTACTTTTTATTTACGCGCTCTTTATTTTCTTGCAAGCCTATCTAACAACACCTATAAAGTACTTCTAGTTTTATACTTGTTCTAGATAAAGCGAACGTTAAGCGTGCGTAGAGTTGTATCGGTGGTCGATAGAACTTGAGGGAATATTTATTCTACCTTTAGCTCTTCGTTGGGTTCGACACTCTTACTTATGAAAAACTGTTGCGATCCCCTATACTTGTGGGTTATCAAGACCTTTTTCTGGCGCCGTTGCCGGGGAGTCATAGCGCGGGGTGAATATTCTCGTGTGTGCTTGTTTGCTTTATCACTCAGTAATTTTTATTTGTTGTTCTTAGTTGTTCTTTATCTTTAGTTATGGATATGGAACCTCCAAAATTAGGTGTACTTGCTGCTCATGGAGATGGGGAACCTCCTAAAACCCTCGATGCTGGTTATGTGAAAGATATTATGTACTAATTTGATAATCCTGAGAAAACCCCATTCAATTATGTTATGGGATGCACCTTGGATCAACGTGAATACTTTAGGGATTATCGTTTGACTCAATATGGGAAACTATTATGGGATCAAATTCATATATTGAATTGGTATGCTAGGCAACTATGCTTGAGATATGATTATACTAGTTGCTCTAGGATGAAGGCTTCACACCTTCCCTTCTCATGCAAATTTAATGTTGATAAAACCTTGGCTTCTTATGCTAATGGTATATATGATTACTATGATGTGGAACAAATAGAAGAATTTGTGGCTTTTATGGGTGCTTATGAAATTGAAGCTATGTTAAAAGAGTGTGAAAATATTTATGATGTTGTTTACAGATCTGAAAATCTTGCTATACTTAAATATTGTTATGAGAATTATGAATATAATGCCTATATTAATGCACTTATTGAGAAAGTCTCCGCTGTCCAAGAAGAGACTAATATTTTGCAGGAGTCTATGGAAGAAGAAAATGATGAAACTGTGAGCTCATTGGATGAAAAAGATGATGAGGAGAGCGAAGAACAAAAGGAGGAAGAGCGGATTAGCTACCCGTGCCCACTCTAATGAGAGTAACTCTTCAACTCATACATTGTTTAATTTCCCTTCGTGCTTACCGAAGGACGATTGCTATGATGACTGTTATGATCCCGTTGATTCTCTTGAAATATCCCTTTTTGATGATGCTTGCTATGCTTGTGGCCAAGATGCCAATATGAATTATGCTTATGGAGATGAACTTGCTATAGTTCCTTATGTTAAACATGAAATTGTTGCTATTGCACCCACGCATGATAGTTGTCGGGGGTTGGGTGCGAAATATGCCAAAGGATGGCTTATCATGGTGGTAGCGAGTAGAACATCGTCGGTGCCTGGAAGCGGGATGAGGCGTAGACACGAACGCCGGCGTACTTTACCCAGGTTCTGGGCTCTCCTAGGAGATAACACCACTAGTCCTACTCTGCGGGGTCTCCGCATGATCACTAAGGCAAAGTGAGTACAAGGGTGCTCCTCGAGCTGAATGTTGAAGGTAGGAGAAGGCAAGGCTAGCTGTCTCCTTTCTCTATCTATGGTCTAGTTCTAATGGGTCGGGACCCTTTGCATGGGTGCCCTGGGGGGTTTATATAGGCCTACCCCAAGTGGTACAAGGGTAATATGACTGGGCGTAGGACCTAGCCGCTAGTCTCTTCGGCCGGCGGCTTCTCCGCCGACTGCTGGGTCCTGCCGACTGGTGGGCCCTGCCGACTGGTCTGGTACGGAGCTGACAGGCCGAACCCGCCGCTTGCGGGTCTTGCCAGCTGCTAATCACTGTAGCCGCGCTTCTAATGACGCAGGCTTGGTCGAAGGATCATGGCTATAGAACCGCTGTCATGGCGGGCGATTACTATAGCCGCTCCCTGTCTCGTCTGGTTAATGGTGCGTGGGACCCATGGGGGGAGCAGGACGACTACCGTCGGGTCCGATTGGTAGGGTTCTTCGCCGTCTTCTGGGCTCTCGCTGACTGGTGGGGCCCGCCGTCTTGGGCCATATAGACAGGCCATCGTGGGAGCAGGACCCCGCCGGCCTGTGATGATGTCAGGGCTGGCATGGCGACAGTGCCGCGCCGGGCGAGGATCCTCGCCAGTACAACGCACTGTGGCCGCGCCAGCCCTAGGAAAGGGAGGGGATGGGCTGCACTGTAGCCATCTCTATGTCCCATACCCCTTGACGCGGGCATGGGCTTCGCAGGTGCAGTGGGCCGACTCCTCGAGGTCGGCTTCTCTAGGAGCCGCCTGGTAGGAGTCGGCTTGTAATGACCCCGCCTTTAGGACTCGACCGTCTACAGGCAGCCGGCTATTTCTCCAGCCGGCCTCCAGAAGGCGGCTCTTTACCTTGGCCTCTTGAGGGGCGCAATCAGCCCCGATGTCTTGAAAGGTTATGGGTGTCGGGTTGGCCTACCCGTGGCCCATTACTCCGACAGTAGTCCTATTATCTTTTTGAATTCTCCCGATTATACTATATCGGAGAAGTTTGCACCTATTAAGGATTATATTGATGGGTTGCCTTTTACCGTTGCACATGATGATTTTCATGAATATAATATGCATGTGCTTGCTTCTCCTACTTGCAATTATTATGAGAGAGGAACTATATCTCCACCTCTCTATGTTTCCCACACGACAAAATTGCAAGAAACTGATTATACTATGCATTGGCCTTTACTATGTGTGCCTGAATTGTTCTTTCATGACATGCTGATGCATAGGAAGAGAGTTAGACTTCATTATTGCATGATATATGTTGCCTTGTGCTCACTACTAAATGCCAAATCATTTCTAATTAAAATTGACTTTGATATACCTTGGGATCCGGGTGGATCCATTACTTGAGCACTATATGCCTAGCTTAATGGCTTTAAAGAAAGCGATGCCAGGGAGACAACCCGGAAGTTTTAGAGAGTCATTTATTTCTGTTGAGTGCTTTTATATGGTTTAAAAACAACAAAAATAAAGAGGGGAACCCATAACTTTTTCAAAAAGAAAAGCGAAAGTGAGAAAGACGAGCATTGTTGAAGTGGGACCTAGCCTTGAACTCTATTCATGCTCACTCAAACTTTGTGAATCTTGATTACAGAAACTTTTCAACAAAAATAATTATCCCCTTGTACAATTCCATTGTACTATAAAAATAATGTGACAAGGTTTGCCTTTAGGATGTTTACAATGCTTGTTGGTTCGTACCGTGCAGGACAGAAACTTTGGTTGTAGTGTGCGATTTTACATTTTTTACTGGAACGTCAAATGATTCTGATTATTTCTGCACTATCTTTCTGTACAATTTTTTTATTTTTCCTAATTTTGGTAGAATTGTTTAAGTATGAGAAGTATGGTGAATGTTTAGATTATTACAAATTGTTTTGTTTTAGCCAGATTCTGTTTTTGATGCATAGTTTGCTTGTTTCGATGAAACTATTGATTTATATCAGTGGATTAAGCCATGGAAAAGTTATGCTAAAGTAGAAACAATGCAAAAACTAAATATGAATTGGTTTTCAACAATACTTAGGGTAGTGATTTGCTTTATTATACTAACGGATCTTACCGAGTTTTCTGTTGAATTTTTGTGTGGATGAAGTGTTCGATGATTGAGAAGGTCTCGATGTGAGAAGAAGTAAAAGAGGCAAGAGCTCAAGCTTGGGGATGCCTGAGGCACCCCAAGTAAATATTCAAGGATACTCAAGTGTCTAAGCTTGGGGATGCCCCGGAAGGCATCCTCTCTTTCTTCAACAAGTATCGACATGTTTTCGGATTCATTTTGTTCATGCGATATGTGCAATCTTGGAGCGTCTTTTGCATTTAGTTTTCATTTTTCTTTTATGCACCATGCTGGTATGAGATGGTCCTTGGTTGATTTATAGAATTTTCTATGCACTTCACTTATATCTTTTGAGTATGGCTTTATAGAATGCTTCATGTGCTTCACTTATATCATTTGAAGTTTGGATTGCCTGTTTCTCTTTACTTAGACAACTGCCATTTGTAGAATGCTCTTTTTCTTCACTTATATTTGTTAGAGCGTGGGCATATCTTTCGTAGAAAGAATTAAACTCTCTTGCTTGACTTATATCTATTTAGAGAGATAACAGGAACTGGGCATTCACATGGTTACTCATAAAATCCTACATAAAACTTGTAGATCACTAAATATGATATGTTTGATTCCTTGCAATAGTTCTGTGATATAAATATGGTGATATTAGAGTCGTGCTAGTGGGTGGTTGTGGATCGTAGAAATACTTGTGTTGAGGTTTGTGATTCCCATAGCATGCACGTATGGTGAACCGTTATGTAACAAAGTCGGAGCATGAGGTATTTATTGATTGTCTTCCTTATGAGTGGCGGTCGGGGACGAGCGATGGTCTTTTCCTACCAATCTATCCCCCTAGGATCATGCCTGTAGTACTTTGTTTCAATAACTAATAGATTTTTGCAATAAGTATATGAGTTCTTTATGACTAATGTTGAGTCCATGGATTATACGCACTCTCACCCTTCCATCATTGCTAGCCTCTTCGGTACCGTGCATTGCCCTTTCTCACCTCGAGAGTTGGTGCAAACTTCGCCGATGCATCCAAACCCTGTGATACGATATGCTCTATCACACATAAGCCTCATAATATCTTCCTCAAAACAGCCACCATACCTACCTATCAAGGCATTTCCATAGCCATTCCAAGATATATTGCCAAGCAACTTCCATCATCATCATATACATGACTTGAGCATTTATTGTCATATTGCTATGCATGATCATAAGATATCTAGCATGATGTTTTCATGGCTTGTCCTTTTTTGATATCTTTGCTATGCTAGATCTTTGCACATCCCGGTACACCGCCGGAGGCATTCATATAGAGTCATATCTTGTTCTAGTATCGAGTTGTAATATTCAGTTGTAAGTAAATAAAAGTGTGATGACCATCATTATTAGAGCATTGCCCCAGTGAGGAAAGAATTATGGAGACTATGATTCCCCTACAAGTCGGCATGAGACTCTGGACGAAAAAAAAAGAAAGGCCAAAAAAGAGAAGGCCCAAAAAAATAAAAAAAATAAAATAAAAAAATGAGAGAAAAAGAGAGAAGGGGCAATGTTACTATCCTTTTACCACACTTGTGCTCCAGAGTAGCACCATGTTCTTCATATAAAGAGTCTCTTGAGTTATCACATTCATATACTAGTGGGAATTTTCATTATAGAACTTGGCTTGTATATTCCAATGATGGGCTTCCTCAAATTCCCTAGGTCTTCAGGAGCAAGCAAGTTGGATGCACACCCACTTAGTTTTAGTTTGATCTTTCTTATACTTATAGCTCTTAGTGCATCCATTGCATGGAAATCCCTACTCCTCATATTGACATCAATTGATGGGCATCTCCATAGCCAATTGATTAGCCGCGCCGATGTGAGACTTTCTCCCTTTTTGTCTTCTCCATACAACCTCCATCATCATATTCTATTCCACCTATAGTGCTATGTCCATGCCTCACGCTCATGTATTGCGTGAAAGTTGAAAATGTTTGAGAACATCAAAAGTATGAAACAATTGCTTGGCTTGTCATCGGGGTTGTGCATGATGTGAATATTTTGTGTGGTGAAGATGGAGCATAGCCAGACTATATGATTTTGTAGGGATAAATTTCTTTGGCCATGTTATTTTGAAAAGACATGATTGCTTTATTAGTATGCTTGAAGTATTATTTTTTTATGTCAAACGATAGACTATTGCTTTGAATCACTCGTGTCTTAATATTCATGCCATGATTAGACATGTGATCAAGATTATGCTAGGTAGCATTCCACATCAAAAATTATCTTTTTTTATCATTTACCTACTCAAGGACGAGCAGGAATTAAGCTTGGGGATGTTGATATGTCTCCGTCATATCTATAATTTTTTATTGTTCCATGCCAATATTATACAATTTTCATATACTTTTGGCAACTTTTTATACTATTTTTGGGACTAACATATTGATCCAGTGCCCAGTGCCAGTTCCTGTTTGTTGCATATTTTTTCTTTCGCAGAAAAACCATATCAAACGGAGTCCAAATGGGATAAAACTTGACGGAGATTTTTTTTGGAATATTTATGATTTTGGGAAGAAGAATCAACGTGATACGATGCCTGAGGAGGCCACGAGGCAGGGGGCGCGCCCTGGACCCTCGTGGCCACCCCGTAAGGAGGTTGGAGCCCTTCTTCCACCAGAAGAAAGCTAATTTCTGGATAGAGATCGTTTCCAAAATTCAACCCAATCGGAGTTAGGGATCTCCGGGAATTTAAGAAACGGTGAAGGGCCAGAAAACATAACGCAGAAAGAGAGAGAAACAGAGAGACATATCCAATCTCGGAGGGGCTCTCGCCCCTCCGACGCCATGGAGGCCAAGGACCAGAGGGGAAACCCTTCTCCCATCTAGGGAGGAGGTCAAGTAAGAAGAATACGAAGGGCCCCCCTCTCGCCTTCTCTTCCGGTGGCGCTGGAACGCCGCCGTCGCCATCATCATCACTGCAATCTTCACCAACAACTTCACCGCCATCATCACCAACTCTTCCCCCCTCTATGCAGCGGTGTAACCTCTCTCTTACCCGCTGTAATCTCTACTTAAACATGGTGCTCAACGCTATATATTATTTCCCAATGATGTATGGCTATCCTATGATTTTTGAGTATATCTGTTTTGTCATATGGGTTATTTGATGATCAAGATTGGTTTGAGTTGCGCGTTTTATTATTGGTGTTATCCTATGGTGCTCTCCGTGTCGTGCAAGCGTGAGGGATCCCCGCTGTAGGGTTTGCAATATGTTCATTCTTTTCTTATGGTGGGTGGTGTGAGTGACAGAAGCACAGACCCGAGTAAGTAGGTTGTTTGCGTATGGGATAAAGGGGACTTGATGCTTTAATGCTATGGTTGGGTTTTATCTTAATGATCTTTAGTAGTTGCGGATGCTTGCTAGAGTTCCAATCATAAGTGCATATGATCCAAGTAGAGAACGTATGTTAGCTTATGCCTCTCCCTCAAATAAAATTGCAATAATGATTACCGGTCTAGTTATCGATTGCCTAGGGACAAATAACTTTCTCGTCACAAAAAGTTCTCTACTAAATCTAATTTAGTTGTGTCTTTATCTAAACAGCCCCAACTTTTTATTTACGTGCTCTTTATTTTCTTGCAAGCCAAGCTAACAACACCTATACAGTAGTTCTAGTTTTATACTTGTTCTAGGTAAAGCGAACGTTAAGCGTGCGTAGAGTTGTATCGGTGGTCGATAGAACTTGAGGGAATATTTATTCTACCTTTAGCTCCTCGTTGGGTTCGATACTCTTACTTATCGAAAATTGTTGCGATCCCCTATACTTGTGGGTTATCACCATGCGCCAAACGCGCGGACGCATCCCGGCCGCGTACAATTTTCTTTGCAAACACATATCTTTTTTTC
The DNA here is from genome assembly GCA_032464435.1 of Aegilops umbellulata. Lineage (NCBI taxonomy): Eukaryota > Viridiplantae > Streptophyta > Magnoliopsida > Poales > Poaceae > Aegilops > Aegilops umbellulata. The sequence goes on along the minus strand of CP136054.1, from coordinate 333,377,809 downwards.
ATCATTGATTTTTTGGTACATGGAAATACATCACCAATATTTTGACTAGAATATCAAGACCAAAGAAAACAAGAACCACAAGAATACATTTTAGAAGATATCCAACTTCCATAACTGCTCCTGTAAGTTGGATTAGTGCCTTCACGATGCATTCATTGTTGATCTGCGAAGGCTCGATCTTGCGTGCTTCTTTCTTCTTTGAGTGTAAAGAAGTAGACGTGTCTGGCCTCTATTCTATCAAAAAGTGCTAGAACATCTACTAAATTGTGCTCTATCAATATATCGTTGTACTCTTCTTCCCAATACCAAAACTTGCATCCATTCTACACAATAAAATTTTAAGTTAGCACAACTAGTCTAATCCGAGAGCACAACCGAAGATTTGGTCGAGTTCTTCCTCCTTTTGCCGACACATGGGACATCCAGCATCCAGGTCGTGTCATGCAATAGAATAGAGTGGTAGTTGAAGCCAGGTGATGTGCATCTTGGGTTAAACTGTAAATAGAATCTTACTACTCTTGAGTAACTCCAAAAGCAGCCACTGAAGATCTTTATTGGATTTGTTTTTCATCACTAGCATGTCGAGGTGAATGATGTGCAGGTTCAGTGGGTCCTCTTGCGTTTTCACTGACATGTGGGACCGCATATGAGCAAACAGAAGATGGGCTCCGTACGTCTGCTGGCTGGCTGAGAAGAGAGATAGAGGAGGGCTGAGCACGGACTCCAGGAAATTTGTTCTACGTGACCAACACCTAGATATAGTGGGGTGGCATGGGCCATAACTAGCATTCATGTCTAGTAGTACGGCACATGCCACCCACACGAGTCCCATCCGACACCAATTTTCTTGGAGTCCGTGCTACAACCATCTCTTCTCCCTCCTATTTTCTCAGCCATCGCGTGGTCGGCGGGGCGGGGGTTTGCCGATAGTCGGTTTGCTCAACTGCGGTCCCACTTCCAAGTGAAAATGCAACATAGCACGCATTCCCCCTTGAGCAGCGTGCTGGACCAACTGTGTGGGGGTGCGACGTGAACGCGGCAGGCTTTTCCTTTTGAACTTGCAACTTGTAAAATTTGGTTCTGCTCCATGTTGCGATCGATTGATAGAAATAACGATTTTCCCTAGAGTAATGAGAAGTTTGGTTCTGGCACGGTTCATGCATGGAGTACGTAGGAAAATTATGAAGTTGATGCGAAAGGTAAGATAATTACTAGTAGTACCATATACTACTACATGGGTTTGACGGAAAGATAAAGATACATACGGATCCATCAACGACATCCTCACGCCCTAGTGCACCAGGTCACCAACCGACATGTGAGGAGCAGCGGCGTTGGCGGCAAGTTCAACGTGCTTCTGAACAATGCCGTCCAAGGTTGCCCTGCGGTCCAAGAAGGCCAGCGTACTATCATCCTCCTCTTGCATGTAGTAGTCCTTGTGGACGATTTGCGCGTAGACGTGGGTGATTATGTCGATGGTGTCTTGCTGCGCCAGGCGTTGCGCAGCGAGCGTGACCTCGAGGTGGACATTCTCCGGCGCGACGGCGGGCAGTCGCAGGGCCACAAGTGCGTCGAAGAGGTTGTCACCATAGAGGCCATTGAGGGTGGCAGGCATTGCAGAGCATGGGCGCGTGGGCGGGAGGCGTACGTCAAGGTCGTCCACGAGCTTCTTGATGATGGTGAACTTGTCGAGGAAGCCGACGAGGACCCCGTCGAACAAGGAGACGAAGTTGTCGTCCTAGCGGCCCCTCGCCCTGGCGGCTTCAAGCACTACCTGGAGACGTTCCTTGGCGCCGGGCCGCAAGCCGGTGTCATGGACCATCTGGCACAGCGGGCTGATGCTCACGCTCATCGCCTCCATGGGTCTAGCTTCTAGTCAACTGATCTTGCGATTGGAGTGATCACTCTTGCCCTTGGGTGCGTAGGATTTCATAGATTGGACTAGCTGGAGACTTTATATGAGAAGGGTAGACTGCGTTGAATTCACGTGTGTGTTGGCCATCTACTACTTGCCCCTCTACTGCACCTGCCTTTGGCTGTATGACAGGTTGGCCAGCCACCCGTTGGGCCCACGTGTCATACACCCAAAGGCAGGTGCAGTAAGTCAATGAAGTTGCGTCCCCCTCCGTGCTCGTGCATCCTTCCAATGACTTGAGACTACCAAACATCACATGCAGTGGTTAGTTCATTGCATGTAATCCTATTAAGTAGCAAAAAGACATTAAGTTATCTTGCCTATAGGAATAAAACAATACACCATGTATTTATTTGCAGAGGGAGTAGTACAATTTTTGTGACATGCATTACTAGATATTGCTAGTCAAATACTAAATCTAGATGGACGTGGTAGTACTACTAAATCCAGACGGTGGTGCTAGTACTAGTAGTAGTAGTACTACCAATCTAGTAGCACTGTGCTACCCATTGGTAAAATTATTACGTGTTGCTCCTCACAGTGAAGTGACAAGACCCTATGCCGGAGATGACACCTGAGTAAAGGCGCCGTGTTCGGCATACCATAGTCAGCCTCACCGCCTGCAGTCACTATCATCATGGTTCTAGACCTAGCCTGCTTACAACTAGCTGTGTTCGACATAATTTCCCGTGCATAGATGCCCGTGCATTGCATGGAACACCAAGATTGGGGGGTGGACGGCGCCCGCAGCGGCCATCGCGCAAGACTTTTCCATGGCCTTCTAGATGTGGTGGGGAGGAGATAAGGCTGATTGTGAGAGACAAGGAGTTGTTTGTAAATAGGGAACAAGTGCGGGCATCTTTTTGCAAAACTGGAGAAGTTTGGTTTGTATGCGTCAGATCTAGATCCGACGGCTATTGGTGAAATATGGAAGGCACAACATCATCACCAACTCAGGACCTGTTTGATTCGGAGGATTTTGAAAACGCCGGAATAGGACACACCAATATTACAAGTTTCAAACTGATATTACAAATGTTAGGAGTAATGCTGCACCTACAAATAGGGAATTACTAGGAAGTTTACGTAAGAACTTTCATTACTTTAGGTGGATGCATCATTATCGTACAAACTAAAATCCACCGCCCTTACAAGTCACTAATGGGAAAATAAGTTTTCGAGTCTCTGGACACTTGATGTTTCAAAAACAAATTCAGCTTCTGCGGAGACTTTGTCATTTAGGCTTAGACGCTTGAGGTGATCAGCACGCCATTCATTGTTGCGCCAGAAAACGCCAATCCTTATTACCTTGAGCACACTTGCCTCCAGAACAAAGAACCTGGCCAATTTAATCTCAGATGTGCTGCCTCGGTAGTCGATCAAATCAATTTCTGTAAGATGGAGATCAAGGCATTCGATGAGATTGTTATAGTGCAGCACATTTTTCACTTTCGGGTCTTTTTTTTATCTGCAAAAGAAGAGAACGTATTAGAGCAGTTGGCTGTATAAGATTGCCGTGTCATCAAGAGGTACGAATATCATTTGCCCATACAATAGGATTGGCTGGCTAGGGATATTTTTTCACTCTCACTCTCTCTCTCTCTCTCTCTCTCTCTCTCTCTCTCTCTCTTTCTCTTTCCTCTCATTTACCTAGGAGTACATGAAGAGCTTGGGCATTTGTTGCCTTCCACTATGTGGTTGATGCCATATTTCACAAAAGTATGCCACATAATACGCATCGATGTCAAATCAAAAGATTTTGGCACCACTCTCGTGATGTGAGAGAGTTGGCACCGCTGTGCACATAGACCCACATGTATAAAAAAATCAACCAAACCAACTACACCATCCTCTCACTCTCCCAAACAAGTGTTTTTTATTGCCTCGGTCCTCTCTCTCTCCCACGCAAGTGTTTTTTCATTGCGTGAGTTAATTCGGCACTGGAGCAAAGTAGGTGATCCAGATTGGGGCACCAGGTGAGCAATGGAGGGGCATCGATGCCAAATGCATCACAAGTGAATTTGGCACGTGTTTTGGCCTACATAGTGTAGGACCGATATAGCCCACTTTTGTACTACCTCTTATTTAGTATAAAATTTTGACCATATATTTATGTAAGAAAATGCCAATGCATGTCACTAAAAATTACACCATTTGATAAATGTCCAAATATAAATCCAACGATGTAGTTCTTAGTGACATGCATTAACATTTTGTCAGTTAAATCTATGGTCAAATTTTGATACGACAAAATAGGAAAAGAGTAAACCAGGACGGAGGTAGTACTTGCTCTTAGGGTAACCATAGAGTTACTGGAGTAGTCTAAGTTACTTTCCACTATGACTAGCCTAGGCTACTATAGTAGTACAACAACAAAATGATGCAGGTGATCACGTGTGAAAAAATACTGAAAACATTTCTTTCGGTGCAGTGCGTAGATGCAGTTTTGAACACTACACTTGTCATCGTAATTTGGGAAAATTAAGAAAAAATTGAGCTACATTGTGATTACCGTTTACTAATAGGAAAGAAGTTTCACCTTGATGAGTAGCTTCTCCGTGCACAGAAAGCATGTAAGGAATCCAACAACTTGATCTAGATTGGGACCGATAGATTTTATTGCTAAGATCTTCACTATGCGCATAGACTGGGTCAAGCTTGTGGGAATCATTTTCTGGAAGACAGTCGTAAGTACATCAAGAAGAAATTTGAAAATGTGAATTACAAGAAGACGGACAAGAACATGAGTGCTGTACCTAAACGATTACGGATCCAATAAAGTGTTCGTAGAATTTGGCAGACGTTTGCACCAATGCTGTCAACTTCGGCGCATCAATGACCCTGATTTTTGTTGGACCTTCTAGATCTCATATAAGCAATCTCTCAAGGAAAGGTGCATTCTCAATGACCATAATGTGGAACAGCTGGGGTGATCTCTTCCCAATTGATGTCTTGTTGCGTGGCCAACAAGACACATAAATCCATCGGAGATTCGTCGAGGCGATGTGGAGGCTAATGAACCCGTGGATCTGCTCAAGACGAAGGTACTCGAGCGCAGTACAGCTGCGGAGCAGGTGCTCCATAGCCTTCTTCAAGATGACAACGTCCAAGAGGTCGACCTGCTTGAGTTGAGGGAGAAGAAGGGCGGGCGCAGCATTAATCTGGGGAAGATAGCAGGAGCTGAAGCTGGCGCGGCGGAGCGCGGACAGCGGCAGAGAGCGACATTGTCCAACTTCAAATCCGAGCTCCTCGAGCTGATCTAGGGCGGGGGATAAGAACCACTCGTCGAACTTGAGTTGGACCTTGCAGTTGGTACTAAACATGCGGATGTCAAGGCGTTTGGCTGGCCAAGGGTGCGATGAAAGGATCTTGGAGACTACGGCCATGCATTTGCAGTCCCCGTTGCAGAGGCAGCTGCCGATGGTGAGGTTGAGGGGGACGCGGCGCTAGAGGGGGTGCCACCACCGGGAGAGTAGGGTGGTCCGCACGACAGATTTGGTGGGGAGGAGGCCGATGATGATGAGCAGCATGTCGTTGGGGAGGCTGATGATGAAGTGCAGGTTCGCCGGATGCAGTTTTGGATCGAGCCACCTCCGCTTGTTGGTTGCCTCGCCGTCCATCTCAACCGGCGGCGACGCCGGTGTACACGTGTGCTGGTGTGTGTTGTGTGCTAGGTGTGCGCGAGTGCGTCCTTCTGTGCATGCCGCCGCGCAGTGGTGAATTGTGCACGAGTGCGTCCTCCACGCGGAAAAAATGTGTCCTCAATGCGTGGTTTCAACTTTGTGGGGTGCTACGCTGAGTGGTTTCAACTTTGTTTACTTCACCGCGTGTCAGATGGGCCTCTAGTTTACTTATTTTCACCCACTGCCACATGGGCCAGCACACGAAGATACATAACACGAGCTGACAAGGCAGCATGTGGACTGGTTGACCGGTCAACTAAACAATATACAGAGCTATACGCTGACACAGTGAGCGTATAATCCGTCGGTATAGAGTGTTCGTGTGAGAGGGGAGGCCCGTGAGAGATAGCAGAGAGAGAGAGAGAAAGAGCTACTCCCTTTGTTCAATAATGTAGTTCCAACATTTTTTTAAAGTCAAACTTTTGAAACTTTGACCAAGTTTATAAAGAAATTACTTATATCTACAATACCAAAGATAAATGATAGTATGAAGTAAGTACATGTTGTGATGAATCTAATGATCTTTCCAGATGTAAATGTTTTTCTCCACATATACCTAGTCAAACTTTTCTGAGGTTTGACTTTTCAAAACATCCATATGCTTATGGACGTGAGAGAGCCCCTAACTAGAGAGGGAGAGAGAGAGAGATAGAAAGACTAAGTGAAAAAAGTGTGTGTGCGTGTGCGAAAGAGACATGGACAACACTCGATAAAAGTCGAGAAAAAACGTGTGTGTCTTATGCAAACATATCACACATGCATCTTCGATAATGGAAGCAAGGTGAGGAGATAGTGTGTGGTTGTTTGCAACCGAGAGAGCAAGACCCCTAGCACGTGGCCAAGAGGGGTCTGAAAAACAAGGGAGAGAGGTCGAGAGAGACGTATAGAGAAAATGCAGACATGGGGAGGAGAGAGTGCGTGTTTGTCATAGAGAGATCCCCTGGAGATCGTGATGGGACTACATGGGTGGGAGATCAAGTGAAAAGGTGTGTGCGCGATAGAAGATACCCCGAGAGATATTGAGATAGACGTATGGATGGAAGGAGACAAGTGTGTTCCTGATGGCTAGTGAGAGATAATCATACTTAGGGGGGGGGGGTGCTTGCGCCTATGATGGAGTGAGGGATTATGGTACTTATTAGGGGGGTGCGTGTCACATATAGAGAGAACAAGGGCGGAGAGCGTTGGATGGGTCTATATGTATAGCGTGAGCGCGACATGTGCATGTGTGAACCAGGGAGATATAAAGTTTGAGAGAGATTGAGGAGCCCCGATAAGGCTGAGTGGTGCGTCAGATAGCTGAGAGGGGGAAAGAGATATTACATCCGCTCGATAATGTAGTGCATGTAATTTTTTTAGAAGTCAAACTTTGGAAACTTTGATCAGGTTTACACAAATGTTATTTATATCTTCAATACCAAATATACATCATATGAAACTACATCTCATGGTGAATCTAATGGTATATATTTGCCGTTCTAGATGTAATTGTTTTTCTCCACGTACATGGTCAAACTTTGTGATGTTTGACTTTTCAATAAATCAATATGCTATGGACCGAGGAGAGTGCGTAAGTCGAGAGGGATCAAGTGCGTGTGAAGGAGAATGAGTAAGTGTGCAAAAGAGTATGTGTGTGAAAGAGAAAGTAACAAAAAACGGTAAATTAGAGAGTGTGTGTGTGTTTTTTCGTTTCTTAGGCGAACATATCACGCATGCATCTCTGAGATACAAAAGCGAGGCGAGGAGATACACGAAGATAGCTAGTGTGTGATTGTTTGCAACGGAGAGAGACACCCCTACAACACATGTCCAATAGAGGTCTGGCCAACAAGGAACAAAGGTCGAGAGGGACACATGGAGAACATGGACGCAAGGGGAGGGCGAGAGGGTGTGTTTGTGATAGAGAGACCCCCTCGAGATTGTGAGGGGACTATATGGGTAGGAGATCGAGGGAGGTGCATGTGTGATAGAAAGATGCCCCGAGAGAAATCAAGATAGACCATGCACATGTTTGTGATGGAGACTAAGATTAGCTAGTCATATACAAATAGGGGGGACTGCGTGTGCCTACAATTGAGTGAGAGACCATCATACTTGGCTAGATAGGCATGAGATTGTGTGTGTGCGCGTGTGAGATGGAGACAGAACGAGGGAGAGAGATAGAGTTTTAGATGGGCCTATCGAGTGCGAGTGAGATATGCATGTGTATGTGTGACCCAGGTAGATGGAGAGTTTGAGAGAGGGGGGAGATGTAGGATCGAAAGTATGTCTAGAGGGGGGTGATTAGACTACTTGACCAAATAAAAATCTTGCCTTTTCCCAATTTTAGTTCTCGGCAGATTTTAGCTATCTTGGCACAAGTCAAGCAATCTCCACACATTTCAAGCAAGCATGCAAAAGAGTATATGAGCAGCGGAAAGTAAAGCATGCAACTTGCAAGAATGTAAAGGGAAGGGTTTGGAGGATTCAAACGCAATTGGAGACACGAATGTTTTTGTCATGGTTCCGATAGGTGGTGCTATCGTACATCCACGTTGATGGAGACTCCAACCCACGGAGGTTAACGGTTGCGCGAGTCCATGGAGGGCTCCACCCATGAAGGGTCCACGAAGAAGCAACCTTTTCTATTCCATCATGGCCGTCGCCCACGAAGGACTTGCCTCAATAGCGGTAGATCTTCACGAAGTAGGCAATCTCCTTGCCCTTATAAACTCCTTGGTTCAACTCCACAATCTTGTCGGAGGCTCCCAAGTGACACCTAGCCAATCTAGGATACACCACTCTCCAAGAAGTAACAAATGGTGTGTTGATGATGAACTCCTTGCTCTTGTGCTTCGAATGATAGTCTCCCCAACACTCAACTTTCTCTCACAGGATTTGGATTTGGTGGAAACAAGATTTGAGTGGAAAGCAACTTGGGAAGGCTAGAGATCAAGATTCATATGGTAGGAATGGAATATCTTGACCTCAACACAAGTGTAGGTGGTTCTCTCTCAGAACATGTGTATTGGAAGTGTAGATGTGTTCTGATGGCTTTCTCCATGAATGAAGAGTGGGTGGATGGGTATATATAGCCTTCACACAATATCTAACCGTTACACACAATTTGCAAAACTCGGTGGGACCGAATCGTTAAACTCGGTCGGACCGATTCAACAAACCTAGTGACCGTTAGGATTTTCGGTGAGACTGAGATGCAACTCGGTATGACCGATATGGTTAGGGTTCAGGCATAACGTAATCTCGGTGTGACCGATTACACAAACTCGGTGGGACCATTTTTGGTAATAAGCTAACCAGAGAGTTGGTCAGGTAAACTCGGTGGGACCGGTTCGCTCTTTTCGGTGAGACCGAAATGTTACGAAAGGGAAACAGAGAGTTTACATTGCAATCTCGGTGGGACCGATCGCTTACTTCGGTTAGACCGAAACGTTGCAAAGGGAAACAGAGAGATTGCAGTCCCATCTCGGTGAGACCGAGATCCCTATCGGTGAGACCGATTTGCCTAGGGTTTGTGGCAGTGGCTATGACATTTGCAACTCGGTGGCTCCGGATAGAAAGAATCGGTGGGGCCGAGTTTGATTTTTGTTTTAGGTCATATGAGGATGCGGGAATGTAGTTGAGGGTTTTGGAGCATATCACTAAGCACTGAAGAGAAAAAACTCATTAAACAACACCTCATCCCTCCTTGATAGTATTGGCTTTCCTTATGGACTCAATGTGATATTGGATCACTAAAATATAAAATGTAGAGTCTTGATCTTGAATCTTGAGCCAATTCTTTTTGTCCTTAGAATTTTGAGGGATCCACTTTCCTCATCCATGCCATGCAATTCATTGAGCTTTTCCTGAAATATTACTCTTGGAATAATGTTAGCTCAATGAGGTATATGTTGTTAGGAATTACCAAAACCACCCAGGGATAGTTGCACTTTCAATCTCCCCCTTTTTGGTAATTGATGACAACATATAGGTCAAAGCTTCGACAAATGATAATAAGAGTGAAAGATATTGTCGCTTTGAGAAGTATGTGAAATGCAAGAGCTCCCCCGACATTTGTGCATATCTTAAGATTTGCTTTGGACTGCAAATGCACAATGAGTTAGGATCATGGGTTACTCTTCCATGTCACATACATCTTGGTGGAGCGCTCAAAATGATAAGATTTAAATACATGCACTCATCACCAAGCAAAGTGAATGATCAAACAGAGATAAAATGATAGTATCATCAAACAAGCATAAGTGTAGCTTATGATCAACCACATGATCATCAATGTCTCACAAATAAGCATAGTATCTCAAGCAATCAAAAGCAAACAAAGTATTAACCATGAAGACAAGAGAGAACAAAAGCAACAGACTCTCTCTCTCTCGAAGCCTATGATCTATACATTTTTCTCCCCCTTTGGCAACAAGTTACCAAAAAGTTCATAGAAAATGCATAGCACTAGACAAATCTCGGGCTTGGTCTTCAGGTGGTGGAGTCCGGATAACGCCAAGGACGAAGGCTTCAGTTGAAGTAGACGGAGCTGGTGTAGATGCTGGAGCTGGTGGCACTGAAGTTGTAGCTGGTGCAGAAGTAGTGGCTCTGTTGTCAGAAACTGGCACTGCAGATGATCTCTGAGCTCTAGGCACTCTGGAAAATGCATCAGTGGTTGTCCTGCCCTTCCTCTCCTGTATGTCATCCTGTAACTGCTCCACAACAGACTGAATCTTAGTTACTTTCACATCTAAGTCACAAAAATTTTGTTCCATGATTCTTTCCAAGCTCTCTTGGTTTCGAGTCAGGGTGGCCAGTCCTTTCTCAATCCTCAGAGTTGATGCTATCAGATAACCGAGCTGCTCCTGCTTGCTCTTCAGAAAGTACTCAGATGCCTCCTCTTGAGTTGGCATCTTGGCAGCTTTCTCTATCTTTGCCTTCTCCTTCTTTGCTTTAGCTTGTACTGATGATGGTTCATTCTCATTCATTACAACTTGATTGTCCTCAAAATCTGGATGAATGGGCAAGTGTTCCTTATCCAACAGGTATGTGCCTGTGCCCATCTTCGAGTTAATCAACTCCTGAATATGTGGGGCATATCCACAACTTCTGTTTTGATCAGCTGTTGTCCTCTTGATAGTCTCAACAATGAGGCTCGTGACTTTGAACTTCTGTGGCACATCAAATATGTGTAGCAAGTTAATTGCATGCCCTCTGATCATGTTGTGGTCACCTGACTTGGGCAGAAGAGTATGCCTTAGGATCCAGTAGATTGTAGGCAGCCCTGACAGAAGAAAATGGACTGATCCAAACTTAAAAGTCTCAAGTGCTTTGTCTGGGATCTCCTTATACATGTTTGACATGGAATTGTGATCCATCTTCTTCTTGGCATAGACATCCAAGTCATCTTCTTCTTCCTTTGGGGCATTGATCAGATTGGCCCATTCCTCAATAGTTGAGTGGTACCTTGTACCTTCAGACATCCAAACTATCCTGCCATCTGGATAGAAATGTTCTGTGGAGTAGAATTGCATTATGAGCTCCTCATTCCACTTTGTGAGCTTCTGCCCAACAAAGTCTGCAACTCCAGAAGCATTGAAGTTGTCATACACTCCAGGATAGTGTTCTTCATTTTCCTTCATGTAGGTCCAGTCGACCCACCTCATATCACACACCATGGGTTTCTTGTCCAGCAGCACTGTCTCATAGAAGTCTTGTTGTTCCTTTGTGTGGAACCTGTAATCAACAGTAGTCCTTCTCCTTGTAGCATATGGATCTACCTCTCTACATTTCCTCAGCCCTGAGTCTCTTCTGAGCTTCATGTTCTCAGCCACAGGATGAACATCATTGTGGTCTAGAATCTTGGGTTTGAGCTTTCTCAGAACATGCTCTTCATATTCTTCATCGGCAGCAACTTCAGGCACTGGGGCCTTGTTCTTCTCAGCAGCAAATATGTTCCTAGTATTCCACTTGGGTGCACTCTTGGGCTTGGAGGCAGCTTTGGGTGCTTCTTTGGGCTTTGAAGATGTAGCCCCTGTCCTTATAGCATCACCCATTAGCTTTTGTGCCTTGGGTGCTGGTGCAGCAACCTCTTCCTCTTCTTCTGAATCTCTCCTCATAGAGGGTTTGCCAAGAACTCTGGTAGTAGTGGTTCTGACTCTCTTTTTATTTTTATCTAGGCCAACAGCTTCCTCTTCTGACTCCATGGTAAACTTTATGGTTTCTCCAGTAGCAACCTTGCTAGGTTTGGAAGTGGGGACTCTCCTTGTAGGTGCCTTCTTCTGCATACCTGGCTTTGTGGCTGCAGCTGAGCCATATTCCTTCTTGAGCACTTTCTTCTTTGAAGTGGCTTCCTCTTCCTCTGCCACATAATCTTCATCTTCAGACTCTGAAGTCCTTTTCTTGCTTGCTCTAGTGGCAGCCTTTGGCAAGTTGCTTGGGGTGCTTCTGCTACCCTCATCTGAGCTGCTAGAGGGACTAGTGCCCTCACTCAAGTGAACCTGCTGCTCTGACTTGTTCTGGCTGTCACTTTGGTCAGACATGTTGCGAACACTGACTGCAGACCCTGTGAATAGATTGTAGATGAGATAGAGTGGGTGAGCATCACAAAATACAGAGATTTTTGCAAAAGAATGAGTCAAAACTTAGTTTTAATTGTCCATAGAAAGCATTTCGGATCAACCGATTTGCAAACTCTGTGATACCGAAGCAGCTGTTGGAACCAAAACTAGTGAACTCGGTCAGACCGAGTCACAGTTCGGTGGCACCGAGACTGCTAGGGTTTCACAAAGTCCTGAACTCGGTCACACCAATTTGTAATTCTCGGTCAGACAGAGAACCACATGTGCAATGGCCTTGGCCGAATCGGTGGAACCGAGTTCTGCAACCCAGTGGGTCCGAGATGGTTTCGACGAAAACCTAACCCTAAATTTTCGATTAAACTCTAATCTACGGAGTGTTTTGACTGGATAGAGGCGTTTCAATCGTGGCAAGAATCATAATGAACACAATGTGCTAGGAATCGGACGGGGATAGCACTATGATCGAGTCCATACCCTAGTTCGGCGATGAACTCGCTATGGCGGCAACGGCGGAGGAGAATTCCGTTGACGGCGGCGGAGACCAGCAACAGGAGGCGGCTGGCGACGAGGAGGACGATCCGGAGACCCAGGAGGCAGAGCGAGCTATGCGCGGGCGATGAGGTTTCGGAGAAATTTCCAAAATTTTGCCCGTGAGTATATATAGCCCGACCCTGTCGGTGTGACCGAGTGGAACAACTCGGTGGCACCGAGATGCATAACTGTTGACAGTTACAGCAACTCGGTGGGACCAAAAAGTTCAAATCGGTTGCACCGAGATTGAAAACCTAGATCGACTTGGTGATCTCGGTATGACCGAAGTTGAGGAATCGGTCAGACCGAAATACACAAAGAAGTTTTGGAAGTTTAAGTCTATGATGAATCGGGGACTCCGAGTGCTCCTCACACAGAGTGGTTCAAATCTGACTTGATCAAATTTTGTGATGTAGCATGAATAGAGTTTGAGACGAGAAGAGCATACATAGCTAGAGAAGGTTCATAGGCATTCTTGTCCATCCACTCGGCCAAAGAAAAGAAACCAATCAATGTCGGGTGGTAGGTGCAACATATGCCAACGGGTGGCTTATCATTGTGGGAGCCAATAGGACGTCGCCGGTGCCTGGAAGCGGGATGAGGCGAATACATGCATGCCGGAAAATCTTACCCAGCATCGGGGCTCTCCGTGGAGATAACACCCCTACTGCTGCTCTGTGGGGTCTCCGCATGATCACTAGATGAACAAGTGGCTACAAGATGCTCCTTGAGCTGTTCGGTGAGAGGAAGAAGAAGGGCATGGCTAGCTCTCCTCTTCTCTCTATGTGGTGTCTAAAACTAGCTGAGATCAACCCTTTGCATGGGTGCCCCGGGGGGGGGGGGTTATATAGGCCTACCCCCCCGGGGGTACAATGGTAATCCGGCTGGGCGCGGGCCCTAGCCGTTAGTGTCTACGCCTGCCGGCTTCTGCGCCAGTTGCTGGGGCCCGCCAATTGGTGGGTCCCGCCGGCTGCCGGCTCCTTTGTCGACAGGTTGGCCCCATAGCCTAGGGCCTTGTCAGGGGCTGATTACTGCTGCCTCAATCCTGGTGACGAGGGCTTTGTCGAGGTAAGCGTGGCTAGAGTGCCACTGCCTGGCGGGCGATCACTGTAGCCTCACCTCGTCTTGTCTCATTAATGAGGCGCCTCCTTTGAGGGAGGAAGCAAGCCGGCCATGGGAAGCCGGCCTTGCCTCGGGCCGGCTGGGGGAGGCCTGGCCGCCTTCGGATGTCTCTCTGCCTGAAGGGGCCCACCGCCCGTGGGCCGTGCTGACAGCCCGTCGTGGATGGCGTCGTGGTCAACATGGCAATAGTGCCACGCCGGATGGGTCATGTCCACCCCGTACGGCGTACTGTGCCAGGCGTGCTCCGGGATTCGGGGTGGCGGGCTTTACTGTAGCCACGCCCGTCTCATCGCCATTATGTGGATGCAGAATTCAAGGGTACGATCTTGACCGGTTTGTGGGAGCCGGCTCCTTGGATTCGGCCTTCTCGCGGCCGGCTTCTTGGAGCCGGCCCTCCCGCGCCTTTCTTCATGAGGGTTAGGGCCGGGCCGCCTTCCGATAGCCGACCTGGGAGACAGCCGGCGAGGGAAAGGTGGCCCCACGTCTTGTATTCTTGAAGGCCGGATCGGCTCGTAATTTTTTCAGAAGTGCTAGGGGGAGCCGGCTAGGCTACCCGTGGTCATTTACTCTGACAGTAGTCCCCGAAGCTGGTTGGGCTCCGAGGCTGAAAGGAGGCGAGAAGCTCAATCAGCTTCCAATCTTGAAGGGCCAACGACCGGGAGCTGGCTTGGACTCAGCGCGCCACTCTTTGGCAATATCAAAAGTGTGAAGGCGGGAACAGGGCGCTCGCGCGGGCGGAGTTGCGAGCTGACCGCCCGCCGCCTACGTGCCACGTGGCGCCCGAAGGCTGGCGAGTCCTGCCAGCCCACGCGCGCGACGGGACATTGCCGCAGTCTGGGCCCACCACCGCTGGCCCTCGGCCCACACGCGGATCCTCTGTGGCCCGGGCGGACCGCACGTCTTCCAGCGGCAGTTGCCGCACACCGTTTAAGACGTAATAATCGCGAAACGTGGGGAGTTGGCGCAGTTAATCCCATGTTCCCCCACGCCTCGCCCCCTCGGCTTCGCCTCACGGGGCTATAAATAGGCGGGAGGAGGAGGAGCCGCCGACGCTCGCACGCTCGCCCTCGCTCTGCCCCCTGATTCTTCCTCTTCTTCTCCGTCGCCACAGCTTCTCGCCGCAGCCTGACCCTTCCGCCAAGCCTCTTGGCTCACCGTCGCTCCACCGTAGCGGGGTCGCGCGCGTCTCCGCCGCTGCACCTTGTTCCTCGCCGCGCCGCCCCCATGGCGTTGTCGAGCTCGTGGGACGGCTCGAACGTCCATGAAGACCACTTCGAGTTCCTCCGCCGGACGCGGCGTCTGCCAGGCGCTAACTACGTGCGGGTTCGTCGCGCACCGGTGAGGGAGATCTCACCGGCGCCGGAGGAGGGCGAGCGGGTAATCTTCCGCTCGCACTGCCTGCGCGGCTTCGGCCTCCCGGCGAGCGGGTTCCTACGCTCTTTTCTTGAGTTTTACCGCCTCCAGCCGCATCACCTCACACCCAACGCGGTGATGCTGCGGTCGGCCTTCGTCACCCTCTGCGAGGGCTTTCTTGGTGTTCTCCCCACTCTCGAGCTCTGGGGAGAATTCTTCCAGTGCAAGCTCGGCACCGTTGTTGCGGGCGTGCCCGCCCCATGCTGGGCCTTCATTGCCATGAGGCGGACAGGCAAGAACAATCCGTTCCCGTCCATCCCGCTGATCCAATCGGTGACGCTCTGGCAGAAGTCCTATTTTTACGTGAAGAACGTTGCCCAGCACGGCGACTTCGTCAACCTGCCGGCTTACGTAGCCGGCCCGCCGGCTGGGAGGCAGCCCTCGTGAAGCTACCGGGCCAGGTCGCTGTCTCAGGCTGGGACGTCGCTATTGCCCGGCTCCGGGTGATGACCCAGTCGGAGGGCCTGACCGGAGCCGACCTGGTGGCCGCCTTCATGGAGCGCCGAGTACTCCCGCTCCAAGGCCAGCCTCACATGATTTGTTAGATGAGCGGCCGCTTCGACCCGTGCCAGCTGAGCACCAGGGAGATGCCCCACGTCGAGGTGTCTTATATGGTGAACTACATGTCCAACTGCAAGCTCGCCGAGGATTGGCGATACGGCAAGGAGCCGTACTCTCGCGCCAACCCTCCACCTGCTGTAAGTTTTTCTTCTTTTCTTCCTTTTTGTAGCCGGCCTCATGATGGCCGACCTCTGATCAGCCGGTTTGTCTTCAGCAGAACCCCCTTGTTCCGCCGGCGGCCGGGGCCGTGGGGGTAGAGCGCCAGCTCCTCCCTGACCGCACAGTGGATGACGTCGACGATCTGGACCTGGGGGCGGCCGCCATGGAGGACGTCGTCATAGGGGAAGGCGACGAGGCAGGCGGCGCGGGGCTCGGAGCCGGCCTCGAGGACTGGGCGGATGATGATGAGGTCGAAGTCGTTCCGCACCGCCAGCCGGCGCTTGATCATCAAGGCGCGGGCCCATCAGCCATGTCGGCTGCCCGTGGTGGTGCGGAGAAACGCCGGGCCGCGTCGACTTACTTCGGCGGCCGGCCAAAGAAACCCAAGGGCACCGCCGCTGCGACCAAGCGGGACGAAGCGGCCGCAAAGGCGGCCCGTTTCCGCAAGGTGGTGAAGCAGCCGTAGGTGGTTTCAGCGTAAGTGTCAAATGTCTTGTATTTTTTGTTACTTACTTCGATTGAGGCTCTTCTAAACTTTTTCTTGGCTCGCCGATCAGGGCGCCGCTTTCCCTCGAGCGGGATCCTGCCGGCTCCATAGTCGGGCCGACTGGAGGGTCCTCGGGCTCCCACCGCGTGGATCCCCGTGCCGACCTCATGGAGGCTACGGAGCAGAACACGCAGGAGGGGCGGGAGGAGCGGGAGGCGGCGGAGCGAAGGGCCACCCAGGCGGTGGAGGAGAAGTCGGCCGAGGCGCAAGCCGACGCGGCAGCCAAAGCCCAGGCGGAGGCGGCAGCCGCGGAGAAGGAGGCGGAGGGATCTCGTAACCAGCCTCCGCAGCTCGTCGTTCCCCTCCGCGCCGCGGCCCCCGATGTCCCCGTGCCCCCGGCAGAGGAAGCCGACCGCGACCGGTCGGAGACGGAGAGGAGGGAGGACAACTTTATCGTCCTGGAGGAGGCAAGGTGGCAGGATCCGGCCTCGAGGTGCAGCCAACATTTCGCCGGTGCACAGGGGGAGCAACGTCCGTGCCGAAGTCGCATAGAGCTGCGGGCGCCGGCCTGACGGCGGAGGCCCTGGAGGCGGCCAGCGCTAGCACGCCCGAGTGGACGCCCAGTGGGGGGACGACCGAGCTGAACGCGGCGGCCCAGGAGGTCCGGAACCGGCTTCACGCCCAGGCCGCCTCGCTGCAGGGATATACCCAAGAGTTCCTCACGACGCGGGCCGCCGTCCGGGTGAGTCTTCTGGCCTTGGTTGATTTGCTTTTTTGATTTCTTCCGCGGGGGCGCGTCAGCGCACCCACTAGGTGTAGTCCCCGAGTTCCGAGTCGGCTGCTCAGCAGGCGGCTTGGAACTTACTAGGTCCTGGCAGCTGTCTTATTCTTGCATCATGTCTGCTCTTCCAGGAATACCATAACCTCCGCGCTGTCGCCTTCAACTCCCAGGCTCAGGAGCTGAGTCAGAAGGCCGAGGACCTGACCAACAGCCGGAGTGCGTGCTTTGTTTCTTTCATCTCCCATGGGGGCGCGTCAGCGCAACCATTGGGTGTAGTCCCCGAGATTCGGGCCGACTGCTGAGCAATCGGGTCGGATCTTGCCCAATGACTTCTTCCTTATTGATTTCTCCTTTTCCTTCATGCTTGCAGGAGCCAACACCGACTTGAGGGAGCAGCTCGACGGAGCCCAGACCGCCCTTCGCGCCAAGGAGGCCGAGTGCATCGCCTAGGGCCAGGAGCGCGATCGTCTGGCTGACCAGGAAGAGAGCCACAAGGCGGCCCTGAAAGCTGTGCAGGACGGCGAGGCCTCCCTCAAGGCCGATTATGAGACCGAGGCGGCGGGCTGGGCCGAGGAGAGACAGGCGCTGAGCAAAGGATATAGCCGAATTGAAGATTTGATCGATGGTAGGCCGCTTTCTTCTTTGCTTCTTTGCCTGCCCTTCGTCGTCTGGTTTGCCTTTTGATTTTGAGCCGCCGCTTTCTTCTTTGCGCAGATTACTTTCCCCGCTACTCCGTCGCCGCTACCCAAGCCATCGAGGCCTACTGCAACGCACGGCGGCAGGAGGGAGTTGAAATTGCGCCGGATGCGGGCCGCTCTCTTGAGGAGCAACTCTTGGCGATTCAAGCCCGTCTGCAACCGGTTCACCGCATGCTCCGCCGTCTTCAGCGCGCCGGGGCACAAGTGCTGGCTGCCCTCTAGCCTGGCGAAGCAATTCCCCGCACCCCGAGTCAGACTACCGACTGGCTGGAGGTTGCGGTTGGCCGCTTTAAGGCTTGGAAGGCATCGGCGGCCCGGCTTGGTGCGGGGCGGGCGCTGGAGTTCGTCCGAGCCTGGTATCCTGGGCTGAACCTGGACCAACTACGCACCTGGCGGCTGGAAGCCGACGAGGAGATGGAGGAGGTGCGGCCAGCTATCGCTCAGCGTGCCTCGACGACCGCCGAGTGCACAGACATCAGTGCCTTTGCTCCTGAGATAGATGACAACGGCGTTGCCCAGCCGGAGGAATGGTTCGGGCTGGACCCGGCAGAGGGTAAGGACTCGGCGGAGGAGATCGCCTCCAGCGATGGGGGCGAAGGGGAAGAGGGAGAGGGTGGTGAAGACGTCGAGCCAGCCGGTGAAGCGACCAGCCAGCCTCAGCCTGATCGTGCCTCCAGCAACGAGGTGCATGCTAGCGCGCCCTCTGCGGGAGACGGTGATCATGCCGAGGTTCACCAGCCGGCCACTCCTCCAGCCAGCACTGCCGTCTCCACCGACCTGCCCGACTCGCCAGTCGCTCCCTTGGCTTAATCTACCGTCCTTGCTTTCCTGCTTGTTATGCTTTCGGACAAATATTTATTAATTCGCGTAGTTCCACCCACTGGGGGTGTATTCAAACTATGTTGAATGCTGGCCTTTCGAAGGTCTTTTGTGTAAATATAATAATGTGTGTTTGCCTTCCATTCGCGTATGCTTTTTATCCTTAGGTTGTTTCCTTTGCTGCCTTCTCCTGGCTGCTGCCTTCCCATCCGGCAGCTGCTCTGCAGTCTGTGGCTAGGGAAGAACTTGGCTATTTTTGGAGAAGGCAAGCACTCGAGCTTTTTTAGATTATAGCAAAGTGAATGGAAGCCGGCCGGCCGGCTACTTTGGTAGTCGGTCGGCGGTGGGAGAAAACAGGCTTTTGTTATATTAGTCCCTTAGTCCCTAGCCGTTTTTCATGTGGGCGCCCTTCCCTGCCTTTAACTCTTGCCAGCCGGACAACCGATTCTTCGAACTGCGACTTTCGGCAAGAGAGGGCTTGGGTGCCGGCACACTACTTGTCTGACTGCGGGTAGGACCTTTAATATAACTCAAGGCGGCCAGTCCCCGGGCCGACTAGTCGGACCCGGTGCCGGACGAGAAAAGTGAATGTAATGACATAATCATAAGCATGATACTCTTCATTCATAGATAAAAGATGGCAGTCCCCGAGTTCTCCTCGGGGGGCCTATTGTCTCGTACTTGGTACAAAAGGTAGCATGATACATACTGCATTTCAACTGTAAAATCTTCGGAGGAGGTTGGCGTTCCATGGTCGTTCTGACTCCTTGCCGGAGTCGTCTCTCTTTCGTGCCTTCGGCTTCTGTGCGTCGATCAGGTAGTAGGAGTCGTTTCCCAGCGCTCTACTGATGACAAAGGGGCCTTCCCAAGGGGCCGAGAGCTTGTGCTGGCCGGCTGTTCGCTGGATCAGCCAGAGCACAAGGTCGCCCTCTTGGAAAGATCTTGGCCTGACCTTCCGGCTGTGGTAGCAGCACAAACCCTGCTGGTAGATGGCGGACCGGGTGAGGGCTAACAGCCGACTCTCTTCCAGTAGGTCGACGTCGTCTTCACGTGCTTCCTTGGCCTCCACTTCCGTGTACATGGTTACCCGAGGCGAGTCAAACTCGATGTCAGTTGGGATAACCGCCTCGGCACCATACATGAGGAAGAAAGGAGTCAAGCCGGTTGACCTGTTTGGGGTAGTGCGCAGACTCCAGAGGACAGCCGACAGCTCATCGAGCCAACAGCCGGCCAAACGCTCCAGTGGCACGACCAGTCGGGGCTTGATGCCGGAAAGGATGAGGCCGTTGGCTCGCTCGACTTGGCCATTTGACTGCGGGTGGGCAACGGACGCTAAGTCCAGTCGGATGCCCTGCGTCACGCAGAAACATGCCAATGCACCCTTGGCGAAATTCATGCCGTTGTCGGTGATGATGCTGTGTGGCACGCCGTACCGAGTTGTAATATCTGCGATGAATGTCACGGCAGTCGGCCCATTCAGCTTCTTGATCGGCTTTGCTTCAATCCATTTGGTGAATTTGTCCACAATGACAAGCAGATGTGTCATGCCGCCGAGCGCCGTCTTGAATGGGCCCACCATGTCCAGTCCCCAAACGGCAAAGGGCCAAGTGAGGGGGATGGTCTTGAGTGCCGAAGCCGGCAGGTGTTGCTTGGAGCTGAAGAGTTGGCACCCTTTGCAATGTTTAACTAACTCCTTGGCGTCGTCCAAAGCAGTCGGCCAAAAGAATCCATGGAGGAAAGCTTTGGCGACGAGTGATCTTGAGGCCGCATGGTGGCCGCATTCGCCTTGGTGGATATCTCTGAGGATTGCTATGCCCTTTTCTTGCTCGACGCATCGCTGGAAGACTCCAGTGACACTGCGCCTGACGAGCTCTCTGTTGACGATTGTGTATTGTCACATCCTACCTAGTTCATGCATTAGAGTGTGCATCATGTTTTCTTTTGACAAGAAAATTGAAATGGGGAAGGCAGAACCCCCAGCACCCCCCCCTGAATCTACTAGGGTTTACTAAAATCTTTTTCAATGAACCTGAAATGCCCATCTAAAATGTTCATCATCTTTGCTTTGGTCTTAAACCTCTGGCAAAAATAGTGCACATTTTTCTAGGTCAACAAAAGGTCATTGAATTAATGCATTAGTATTTGAATTTGGGCATTTAAAATTTATAAAACATTTCAAATGCTCAAATATCTCCAAACTAAAATGTTCCTGATTGGAAATATTCTAGTCAAGGTCCAGAAGAAGTTTGGTGATTTTTGGAGTTGTGCTAGTATTTTTAATAAGTCTACAAAGTGACAAAAGAAATAGAAAAGGAAACAAAAATCAGAAAAGAACTTACCTGGCAAACCCCCCCCCCCCAGCCGGCCCACCTGGCGGCCCAGCACTGTGCTGGCCCGAGCCAGCCAGCTGCTTCGTCCCCGCCAGGCAGGCAGGGTGGTGACGCCGACGAGCGCGGGCTCGCCACGACGCCACCTGCTCGCCGCTTCGCCGCCCGACGCGCTGGACGACCTCCACGTCGTGCCCCCGACCCCGTGGACACGTCCACTTCCCCCCTGCCTCTCTCCCTCGCTCCCCTTCGCCATGGCCGACGCCACCGTCGCCGCTCCGCCGCCGTTGCCATAGCTACCGTCATCCCCGCGCCACCCGACCGTGTCCACGAGCTCCGCCACCCTCCTCTTCTTCGAGCAAGACGAGCCCCGAGCGCTCGCCCGCTCTGGGGTCGCCCCTGACCCCGTCTTCCCCAACTCCAGCCGCCGAGATCGCCATCGTCGCCCCGCTCAGCTCCGACCCTCCCCGAGCCCGCCTCGACGCTCGCTGCAATCACCGTGAGCATGGCCACCTTCCCTTCCTCCCCGTTCTCTCTCTCGAGCCGCGTAGCGATCACTTGTAGCTCACCCGCACGCGCCGCCGCGGAGCTCGTCGCCGACGAGGCTCCGGCCACCCAATGGCCGCACCACCTTGTCCACTAGCCTCACCGCACACCCAGGGGCCCGACGCATCACTCCACGCGCCTCGCCGTGCCCCGCAGCCCCGGTTTCACCTTCGCCCGAGCCCCGGCGCCGCCAAACTCGTCGCCGGCGTCATTTCCGGCGACCCCGAGGCCAACTACCACCACCACTCGATGCGGCTCACCTCCCGCATCACGTAGACGTGCTCCGCCGTCGATTTGGTCGCCGGAGCGCAAATCTGCACTTCCTCCGCCGCGTCTGGACGTCGCCGGCGGCTCAACGCCGGCGGAGTTGACCCGCTGACCCCTTTGTTGACCACGGGTGGGCCCAGTTTGACCCCCCTGGGTCTATGACATGTGGGCCCCGCCCGCTAACTAATCCAGGATTAGAAATAATCTAATCTGTTTAAGCTAATGACCCTGACACGCGGGACCCACGCGTCAGGTTTGACCTGGACCGGGTCTGTTGACCTGCTGAGGTCAGCATGACCTCATGCTGACGCCACAATTAATTTTCTGGATTTATTTTTGCACAGGAAATTCCAGAAATTAGTTTAAACTTCAAAAATTCATAGAAAATTATCTATAATTCCAAATGCAAAGTTTTATATATGAAAAATTATCAGAAAAATCCAACCTATCCATTGGTACTGGTTTCATGCATGTCAGAACAAGTTAAACCCACTGTTTAGGCATTACAATTTGATACACTAATATGATCTTCATAAATGAGCTACCATTTGAATCTTTGGTTCAAATGGGTTCATTCCCTTCTGGTTTAACTTGCACTAGGTCAGGGCACATCCATATTGCCATGTCACAGCATGCATCATATTGTTGCATATCGTCATGTATTGATTGTGTTCCGATGTGTTCTTCGTGGTAGGTTCTGCCTCCGAGGATATCTCCGAGTATCCAACTGAAGGGCAGTATCCCACGACCACTCCATCAGGCAAGCAACCCATTGATCATTCCGATACAAACCCATGTTCTCGCTTCTGCTCTCGTTTACTGCATTAAGACAACGCGTTTCAAACTGCTGTGTGTCGCGGTAGTTGAACCCACTTCCTTTGCATGACCTGTCATTGCCACAGTAACTAGATGAAACCCACTAGCATGTGTAGGAGTTGATTGAGCCAATACATGTGTGTGTGCTCCTACCATGCTATGCTTGCTATGCTTAGAGTTGTGTCAGGTCTGGCTCATCGGGATGATGAACTGGAGTGAAAGGTTGTGTCGGTGACAAGAGTGAAGTGTTGAACACGATTTGGTAAAGGAATCGATGAGAGGCCATGTAGGAGTACATGGTGGGTTGTTTCATTGAGGCCGTCCTTAAGAACTGAGATCTGTGTTTGTGATCCATGATACAGTTACTACCACACATTGGGCCCTGAAATATGACCCCGCTCGACTTCTTATCCACCCTTGTCCTCTGTCCAGGAGTTGCAAGTAGTTTTTGGTGTTTGTAGTATGCTGGGGGCCGCACGCGGCGCTGACCATCGGGGTGGGCTGTGTTGCGGTAGGCACGTGGCACGGTGTACCGACTCGCCCGTTTGGTGTCTCGGGAACCCTGTTCACATCGTTCGGGGCCGTTAGTGGAAACCTCGGCCGGACTCCCTGCGGATGGAACCCGAATAGGCGATAAACCTGGACTAGAGACTTGAGTGTTTAGGTAGGTCGTGGTCTACACCCACGTCGGCTTTCGCTTGAAGTCTGCCGAGCACATGTCGTGTGCAGGCGCTAAGTGGTGGAAACATGTGTGAAGAAGTACACCCCTGCAGGGTTATAAATGATCTATTCGAATAGCCGTGTCCGCGGTAATGGACTTCTGGGTTGCCTATATCAGTTCATAGACAAGTTAAATGGATACTACTAAAACCCTCAAGATAAGTGTGAGTACCGCGGATGGCCCTCTCGCAGGATGGCGAGAGAGGATCCACGGTGGAGTATTGTGTTGGTGTTAGTGGACTCGTGTGCGACAAATGATTTACAAGTGGTGTCTATCGTAGGATAGCTTAGCCAAGAGTCAAAGCTGGCTTGCTGCAATAACCCCACTACCTTCTTGAGAATGTGCATGTATAGTAGGTTCCTGTTGTAAGACTTGCTGAGTACCTCCGTACTCATGTTGCTTTAATCATGTTTTTCAGACGACTGCACGAACCCCTCTGATGGGTTCTATGTAGACCTCGACGTTGACGAGTGACTTATCACCCAGGTGGTGATCCAAGACTTGTGAAGGGTCGTTGTAGATAGACAGGCTTCGTCAAGCCTTCTTTCTTTCTAGTGTCTGTACTCAGACTACTTTGCTTCCGCATGTGCTTGTATGTTTGTATGACTTGAGTGTTGGGTCATGTGACCCCTATCTGTATGGATGATATGTATGGCTCCTCGGAGCCTTCTAAATAAAGTACTTGAGTCGTAGAGTACTGTTGTGATGCCATGTTGTATTTACTCATATCGGGCATATTGTGTGTATGATTGAAATGCTTGGTATGAGTGGGATCCGACTATCTAGTTGTTTATCCTTGGCAGCCTTTCATATGGGGAAATGTAAGTCTTGTGCTTCTGAGCGATAGTAGTCCGCTACAGCCCGGTTCACCGGAGTCCTGCTAGCCCAGCACTACTGCTTGGACACTTGACTGGCCGGCATGTGTTTCACGTCGTTCCTATGTCTGTCCCTTCGGGGAAATGTCACGCGCTGTTATTCGGAGTCCTGCCTAGCCTGCTACAGCCCGGGTTACGGGAGTTCTGTTAGCCAGTGCTACAGCCCGAATAGATACGTTGATGACCGACATGTTCGATGTGATTCATGTATGCCTGTCCTCATAGGCTAGTGCCGCTTTGGGTTCACGACTAGCCATGTCGGCCCGGGTTCTCTGTCATATGGATGCTAGCGACACTATCATATACGTGAGCCAAAAGGCGCAAACGGTCCCGGGCCAGGTAAGGTGGCACCCGTGGGAGTACCGTGCATGAGGCCGCAAAGTGATATGATGTGTTACACGCTGGATCGATGTGGCTTAGGATCGGGGTCCTGACAGCGTTGGTATCAGAGCCGGACTGCCTGTAGGTTCGCTAAGCCAAACTGGTCGATGTCGAGTCTAGAAATGCTTTAGTTATATGTAGGGGAATTGATTGTGGGAGGGAACGTAAGGCTCTTTTACTCCTTTACCTTATGCCCTCTATTCTGAGTCATTCTCTTCTCATTCTACGTGGGTCAAGGACTAGGCTCTCTTCTCTCTATCAGGTTCACGTGCTACTAAATCCGTAGTAACTTATAGGATTGTTGGTTCAACCCAGTTCAGTTCTACTAAAGTTTAGTATGTTGCCTTTTGAACCAGAACCTTGATATGATGTTGTTGAGTGGTTTCGCAAACTGTTGTGGATGTCTCAAGTCTTTTTCTGAGCATTTACAGCCGTTATGCTGTCCAATTTCATCCAGAAATTCTAATGCCTTTGCACTATTTTGTGCTTTCAGATGGCTACCCGTCCCCAGAACCAAGTGGTTCGTCTGACCCGTTGCATCGGTGTATGTGGTCATACCGCCATGTTGGTTCGAGTGATGGTTGAGGCAGGTTACCGATGGTACCCTGAATACACCGTCGAAGAGCAGTTTAGAGATTTTAACCAGAGCCAATATCTGTGCACGGTCAGGATATATCCATCTTATCCCGGAGCCACGGAACCACTCCACTGTTCTTATGGACTCGGGATCACTATTGGGATGTCCGTTCAAGATGCAGCCTACTCGATGATGACCATTATGCGAGCTAGAACTGCCTTGTTGAGCAACACTGATTTTCGCTACATGCCAGCATCCCTCCCTGGGGCGCATGGTTACCTTCAGGGCATGTATAGTGATGCATCCCATGAGGACTCACTCCTTTGCACCACTACTGAGATGTTGGAAGATAAGGACCGTGAAAACCGAGCCTTGCGTATGGAGCTCTTTAATGCTCGTGCTGATCATTGGGCCACCTTGACGAGGTTTGCACCTGCTGTGCAAGCCGGATACATGGACATGAGAGACTTGTATCCTGTGCGGGCTAGTCTGCCAGACTTTATGGAATGGCGTGAGGTGGGAGGCATCACCCCTCCTCGTGGGCCTCTTCTGCCGCCATCTGTTGGACCGAGGCCGCACCCAAGTCCCTATGGTCCACAAGCACCGCAGGACCGTCTGTTCCCAGATGACCATGTTCCGCTTCCAGGTCTGGGTGGTGACTTCTATGAGGACTTCTACGGAGCCGTCTGAGCTAGTAGTAGTCTCGCTAGTATTGTAATAGTTGTATGTCCACCGTCCTGCGTGATTGTGGAATATAACTTAGTGTGTATCAATTCCGGAGGTGTAGAAAAATAATGTATGGGAGCTTGGAATGCCTCCGATGAGATGTAACGTCTTTCGTCTTAGTTGTACTTCAGCTTGAGCTTGTACTAAACTATGTATGATGTGTATGACCGTTGGTATATATATGGCAGTTTCTACATTACCACGTCATACGGATGATCATCTCTGCATTCCTTGTTACCCATTACATTCCGCACTTCTTTGGCCAGATTTTGCCATCCTGGTTTAAATCGTTGTTTTGTTTTCCCAGGATGGTCAACACCCGCAGCAACCCTGCTGCTTCGGAGCAGGGAGAAGCTAGTGCACCTAGAGAGGAAAGTATGCCTCAACCACCTTCTCTGGCCGAAGTGATGCTGGAGGCAGAGCGCAACAGGCACGACACCAACCGCTTGTTAGAGCGGATTGAGCAGAACACTGCACGCCAGCAGAGGATCAATTCGGTGTCCATCAATGACTTTGTCAAGCTGTACCCGCCAAAGTTCAATCATTCCATCGAACCTCTCGATGCGGATGACTGGCTCCGCAGCATCGCCCACAAGCTACGTTCTGCCAACGTGGCTGAAGATGACAAAGTCACCTTTGCTGCCTATCACCTTGAAGGTCCTGCCAGCCTTTGGTGGGAGAATTATGAAGCTATGCGCCCAGTCGGCCAACTCACTACTTGGGCTGATTTCAGTGCCGCTTTTCGTGAGCATCATATCCCGGAAGGCCTCATGGATCGCAAGAGGGAGGAGTTTTGTAATTTCACCCAGGGGAAGCTGACTGTGGATGCATACAGTCGCGAGTTTGGTAAGCTTGCACGCTATGCTCCCGAAGAGGTATCCACCGATGCCAAGAAGCAGGCAAGGTTCCGCAAGGGACTTAGCCCTGAGCTTCGTCGTGACCTTCGTCTGCATGAATGCACTTCCTTCCCGAAGCTAGTCAATAAGGCCATCAGTGCCGAGACGGGGCAGAACGATTTTGAAGCTTCACGCAAGCACTCCCGTGACTATGGATCTTCATCCGGCTCTGGATCTCAGAAGCGCCGGGTCTGGATCCCAAATTCTGCTATGCCACCCAGGTATACCCCGAGGCCATCTTTTGAGGCGCCTCGTCCCAACCAACAGTATGTGCCGCCCAAGACTTTTGGTGGCCCCACTGCCAATACTGCTCCACGCCCCAATATGATAACTTGCTTCAAGTGTGGTGAGCCGGGCCACTACATCCGAGAGTGTCCCCAGAACAACCCCAGCCAGTTCGGAAAGTCTGTTGGACGTGGTAAGTCAACAACAAAGGTGCTTGTCGCCAAGCCAGCCACCACTGCTCGTGGCCATGTCAACTACGTTTCAGCTGAAGAAACTCAAGAGAACCCCAACGTCGTTCTCGGTACGCTCCTTGTTAATTGCCATCCGGCAACTGTTCTCTTTGATACTGGAGCATCTCATTCATTTATTTCTGAGAGCTATGCTCGTTTGCACAACACCACTTTTTGTGACATGCCTACCTCCATGGTAATTCAAACCCCTGGTTCTAAGTGGCAAACCTCTAGGATCAGCCATGGAAATGAAATTCTTGTTGACAGATTGGTCTTCCTTGCGTCACTAATAGCTCTCAAGTCCTCAGACATAAACATCATCTTGGGTATGGACTGGATGTCAGCTCATTACGCCAAGATTGACTGCTCAACTAGAACTGTTCAACTTACCCATCCATCGGGCAAGACAGTCAATGTTTTGACCCAAGTATCGGAGCGTCAGCTCTACTCTCTAAATGCCAATCCCCTTCCAGACCTCGAAGATATTCCGGTAGTCCGTGACTTCCTGGATGTCTTTCCAGAGGAACTGCCAGGTGTTCCACCTGACAGAGATGTCGAGTTCGTGATAGACCTTGTTCCAGGAACCGTCCCAATCTCTAGGAGACCTTATAAGATGGCACCCCTAGAACTAGCTGAGCTTAAGAAACAACTCGATGAGTCCTTGCAAAAGGGTTTCATCCGTCCTAGTTCATCTCCATGGGCTTGCCCCGTCCTCTTCGTCAAGAAGAAGGATGGAACGGATCGGATGGTTGTGGATTACCGACCTGTCAATTTGGTCACTATCAAGAACAAGTATCCGCTTCCCAGGATCAACGACCTGTATGATCAGCTCGCAGGATCCTCAGTCTTCTCCAAGATGGATTTGAGGTTGGGCTACCATCAAATCAAAATCAAGAATGGGGACATTCCCAAAACGGCTTTCGTCACTCGTTACGGCCAATACGAGTACACCGTCATGTCCTTCGGTTTAACCAATGCTCCAGCCACCTTCTCTCGGTTAATGAACTCAATCTTCATGGAGTATTTGGATAAATTCGTCGTGGTTTACCTCGATGATATACTCATCTACTCCAAGAATGAGGAACAACATGCCGAACATCTAAGGCTAGTATTGATGAAACTTCGAGAGCATCGCCTTTATGCCAAATTCTCCAAGTGCGAATTCTGGTTGCCAGAAGTGACCTATCTGGGCCATGTAATCTCTGGCAAGGGCATTGCTGTCAATCCCGAGCGAGTTCAAGCTGTCCTTGACTGGACTCCACCTGAAACGGTCAAACAAGTTCGGAGTTTTCTTGGTTTAGCGAGCTATTGCCGCCGCTTCGTCGAGAATTTCTCCAAAGTTGCTAAGCCTCTAACTGAACTCCTCAAGAAAGATAAAAAGTTCGAGTGGACCCCACAGTGCGAGTTCAGCTTTCAGGAACTGAAAAGACGCCTGACGTCTGCTCCCGTACCGGTACCACCAGACTTCTCTAAGGACTTTGTTATCTATTGCGACGCCTCGCGACAAGGACTAGGTTGCATACTCATGCAAGATCGTCATGTGATTGCCTACGCATCTCGACAGTTGCGTCCACATGAGGATAATTATCCTACTCATGATCTAGAACTTGAAGCAGTAGTCCATGCACTCAAAACCTGGCGACATTACCTCCTGGGTAACCGTTGCGAAATTTACACTGATCACCAAAGCTTGAAATATATCTTCACCCAACCGGATTTGAATCTCAGGCAAAGACGTTGGGTCGAGTTGATCTCGGATTACGACTTAGGAATAACCTACACCCCAGGCAAAGCCAATGTCATGGCTGATGCACTAAGTCGTAAATCTTATTGTAACAATCTGATGTTACAACAAGGTCAACCATTTCTCCACGAGGAATTTCATAAGCTTAACCTTCACATTGTTCCTCGAGGATTCCTTTCCACCCTGGTGGCGAAACCTAACCTTACGGATCAAATCATAGCTGCCCAGAAGCGCGATAAGGGCATATCTCGGATTAAGGAAAACATCGCTAGCGGAGTTGCTAAATGTTTTTCCATGGATGAACGAGGTGTTGTCTTCTTCGAGAACCGCTTGGTGGTTCCCGAGAAGCAACATTTACGTCAATTGATCCTTAAGGAAGCTCATGAATCCCCTCTCACCATTCATCCCGGCAGTACTAAGATGTATCAAGACCTACGCCAGAGGTTTTGGTGGACTAGGATGAAGAGAGAAATCGCTCAATACATTGCAACTTGCGACGTCTGTTGTCGTGTTAAAGCAGAGCATCAACGGCCTGCTGGCACCCTTCAACCATTGGAGATTCCTGAATGGAAATGGGATAAAATCGGTATGGATTTCATTACCGGGTTTCCCAGAACCAAAAGAGGGAATAATGCTATCTTCGTTGTTGTCGATCGTCTCTCCAAAGTAGCCCACTTCTTACCTGTTCGCGAGAGTATAACAGCTAGCCAGCTAGCTGATTTGTACATCTCTCGAATAGTATCTCTCCATGGTGTTCCATTGGAAATTAATTCAGACCGTGGAAGTCTTTTCACCTCTCGATTTTGGGAAAGTTTCCAAAATGCTTTGGGAACTCGACTCTCCTTTAGCACCGCCTTCCATCCTCAATCAAGTGGTCAAGTAGAACGAGTTAATCAAATTCTGGAGGATATGCTCCGAGCTTCTGTCATCTCTTTCGGTATGAATTGGGAGAAGTGCCTTCCATTCGCCGAGTTCGCTTATAACAACAGTTATCAAGCTAGCTTGGGTAAAGCTCCCTTCGAAGTTCTTTATGGACGAAAATGTCGAACGCCTCTTAACTGTTCAGAAACCGGCGAGAGACAACTCTTCGGCCCGGACATGATCCGGGATGCAGAAGAGCAGGTTCGTATTATTCGTGAGAAGTTGAAAACCGCCCAGTCTCGACAAAAGAGTCAGTATGACCGCAAGCATAAGCCCATGGCTTATGAAGTCGGCGAGATGGCTTACCTTCGGGTTAAACCTTTAAAGGGAACCCATCGATTCGGTATCAAAGGTAAATTGGCTCCTCGTTACATTGGACCTTTTCGCATTCTTGCCAAACGAGGGGAAGTTGCCTACCAGCTGGAACTGCCTCCGCATCTCTCCAGAGTTCATGACGTCTTCCACGTTTCTCAACTCAGGCGTTGCTTCTCGGATCCTATCTGTGGAGTGGACCACGAAACGCTTGATCTCCAAGATAACCTCACCTATCGAGAATACCCCGTTCGTATCCTTGATCAAGCCGAGCGTACCACTCGACGCCACAATATCAAGTTTCTCAAGGTTCAATGGTCACATCATTCCGAGCAAGAAGCTACATGGGAAAGGGAGGATCGTCTTCGACTTGAGTAACCCACCTTCTTTCCGACAGATCCTAAATCTCGGGACGAGATTCTTTTGAGTGGGGGTGAATTGTCACATCCTACCTAGTTCATGCATTAGAGTGTGCATCATGTTTTCTTTTGACAAGAAAATTGAAATGGGGAAGGCAGAACCCCCAGCACCCCCCCTGAATCTACTAGGGTTTACTAAAATCTTTTTCAATGAACCTGAAATGCCCTTCTAAAATGTTCATCATCTTTGCTTTGGTCTTAAACCTCTGGCAAAAATAGTGCACATTTTCTAGGTCAACAAAAGGTCATTGAATTAATGCATTAGTATTTGAATTTGGGCATTTAAAATTTATAAAACATTTCAAATGCTCAAATATCTCCAAACTAAAATGTTCCTGATTGGAAATATTCTAGTCAAGGTCCAGAAGAAGTTTGGTGATTTTTGGAGTTGTGCTAGTATTTTTAATAAGTCTACAAAGTGACAAAAGAAATAGAAAAGGAAACAAAAATCAGAAAAGAACTTACCTGGCAAAACCCCCCCCAGCCGGCCCACCTGGCGGCCCAGCACTGTGCTGGCCCGAGCCAGCCAGCTGCTTCGTCCCCGCCAGGCAGGCAGGGTGGTGACGCCGACGAGCGCGAGCTCGCCACGACGCCACCTGCTCGCCGCTTCGCCGCCCGACGCGCTGGACGACCTCCTCGTCGTGCCCCCGACCCCGTGGACACGTCCACTTCCCCCCTTCCTCTCTCCCTCGCTCCCCTTCGCCATGGCCGACGCCACCGTCGCCGCTCCGCCGCCGTTGCCATAGCTACCGTCATCCCCGCGCCACCCGACCGTGTCCACGAGCTCCGCCACCCTCCTCTTCTTCGAGCAAGACGAGCCCCGAGCGCTCGCCCGCTCTGGGGTCGCCCCTGACCCCGTCTTCCCCAACTCCGGCCGCCGAGATCACCATCGTCGCCCCGCTCAGCTCCGACCCTCCCCGAGCCCGCCTCGACGCTCGCTGCAATCACCGTGAGCATGGCCACCTTCCCTTCCTCCCCGTTCTCTCTCTCGAGCCCCGTAGCGATCACTTGTAGCTCACCCGCACGCGCCGCCGCGGAGCTCGTCGCCGACGAGGCTCCGGCCACCCAATGGCCGCACCACCTTGTCCACTAGCCTCACCGCACACCCAGGGGCCCGACGCATCACTCCACGTGCCTCGCCGTGCCCCGCAGCCCCGGTTTCACCTTCGCTCGAGCCCCGGCGCCGCCAAACTCGTCGCCGGCGTCATTTCCGGCGACCCCGAGGCCAACTACCACCACCACTCGATGCGGCTCACCTCCCGCATCACGTAGACGTGCTCCGCCGTCGATTTGGTCGCCGGAGCGCGAATCTGCACTTCCTCCGCCGCGTCTGGACGTCGCCGGCGGCTCAACGCCGGCGGAGTTGACCCGCTGACCCCTTTGTTGACCACGGGTGGGCCCAGTTTGACCCCCCTGGGTCTATGACATGTGGGCCCCGCCCGCTAACTAATCCAGGATTAGAAATAATCTAATCTGTTTAAGCTAATGACCCTGACACGCGGGACCCACGCGTCATGTTTGACCTGGACCGGGTCTGTTGACCTGCTGAGGTCAGCATGACCTCATGCTGACGCCACAATTAATTTTCTGGATTTATTTTTGCACAGGAAATTCCAGAAATTAGTTTAAACTTCAAAAATTCATAGAAAATTATCTATAATTCCAAATGCAAAGTTTTATATATGAAAAATTATCAGAAAAATCCAACCTATCCATTGGTACTGGTTTCATGCATGTCAGAACAAGTTAAACCCACTGTTTAGGCATTACAAGTTGATACACTAATATGATCTTCATAAATGAGCTACCATTTGAATCTTTGGTTCAAATGGGTTCATTCCCTTCTGGTTTAACTTGCACTAGGTCAGGGCACATCCATATTGCCATGTCACAGCATGCATCATATTGTTGCATATCGTCATGTATTGATTGTGTTCCGATGTGTTCTTCGTGGTAGGTTCTGCCTCCGAGGATATCTCCGAGTATCCAACTGAAGGGCAGTATCCCACGACCACTCCATCAGGCAAGCAACCCATTGATCATTCCGATACAAACCCATGTTCTCGCTTCTGCTCTCGTTTACTGCATTAAGACAACGCGTTTCAAACTGCTGTGTGTCGCGGTAGTTGAACCCACTTCCTTTGCATGACCTGTCATTGCCACAGTAACTAGATGAAACCCACTAGCATGTGTAGGAGTTGATTGAGCCAATACATGTGTGTGTGCTCCTACCATGCTATGCTTGCTATGCTTAGAGTTGTGTCAGGTCTGGCTCATCGGGATGATGAACTGGAGTGAAAGGTTGTGTCGGTGACAAGAGTGAAGTGTTGAACACGATTTGGTAAAGGAATCGATGAGAGGCCATGTAGGAGTACATGGTGGGTTGTTTCATTGAGGCCGTCCTTAAGAACTGAGATCTGTGTTTGTGATCCATGATACAGTTACTACCACACATTGGGCCCTGAAATATGACCCCGCTCGACTTCTTATCCACCCTTGTCCTCTGTCCAGGAGTTGCAAGTAGTTTTTGGTGTTTGTAGTATGCTGGGGGCCGCACGCGGCGCTGACCATCGGGGTGGGCTGTGTTGCGGTAGGCACGTGGCACGGTGTACCGACTCGCCCGTTTGGTGTCTCGGGAACCCTGTTCACATCGTTCGGGGCCGTTAGTGGAAACCTCGGCCGGACTCCCTGCGGATGGAACCCGAATAGGCGATAAACCTGGACTAGAGACTTGAGTGTTTAGGTAGGTCGTGGTCTACACCCACGTCGGCTTTCGCTTGAAGTCTGCCGAGCACATGTCGTGTGCAGGCGCTAAGTGGTGGAAACATGTGTGAAGAAGTACACCCCTGCAGGGTTATAAATGATCTATTCGAATAGCCGTGTCCGCGGTAATGGACTTCTGGGTTGCCTATATCAGTTCATAGACAAGTTAAATGGATACTACTAAAACCCTCAAGATAAGTGTGAGTACCGCGGATGGCCCTCTCGCAGGATGGCGAGAGAGGATCCACGGTGGAGTATTGTGTTGGTGTTAGTGGACTCGTGTGCGACAAATGATTTACAAGTGGTGTCTATCGTAGGATAGCTTAGCCAAGAGTCAAAGCTGGCTTGCTGCAATAACCCCACTACCTTCTTGAGAATGTGCATGTATAGTAGGTTCCTGTTGTAAGACTTGCTGAGTACCTCCGTACTCATGTTGCTTTAATCATGTTTTTCAGACGACTGCACGAACCCCTCTGATGGGTTCTATGTAGACCTCGACGTTGACGAGTGACTTATCACCCAGGTGGTGATCCAAGACTTGTGAAGGGTCGTTGTAGATAGACAGGCTTCGTCAAGCCTTCTTTCTTTCTAGTGTCTGTACTCAGACTACTTTGCTTCCGCATGTGCTTGTATGTTTGTATGACTTGAGTGTTGGGTCATGTGACCCCTATCTGTATGGATGATATGTATGGCTCCTCGGAGCCTTCTAAATAAAGTACTTGAGTCGTAGAGTACTGTTGTGATGCCATGTTGTATTTACTCATATCGGGCATATTGTGTGTATGATTGAAATGCTTGGTATGAGTGGGATCCGACTATCTAGTTGTTTATCCTTGGCAGCCTTTCATATGGGGAAATGTAAGTCTTGTGCTTCTGAGCGATAGTAGTCCGCTACAGCCTGGTTCACCGGAGTCCTGCTAGCCCAGCACTACTGCTTGGACACTTGACTGGCCGGCATGTGTTTCACGTCGTTCCTATGTCTGTCCCTTCGGGGAAATGTCACGCGCTGTTATTCGGAGTCCTGCCTAGCCTGCTACAGCCCGGGTTACGGGAGTTCTGTTAGCCAGTGCTACAGCCCGAATAGATACGTTGATGACCGACATGTTCGATGTGATTCATGTATGCCTGTCCTCATAGGCTAGTGCCGCTTTGGGTTCACGACTAGCCATGTCGGCCCGGGTTCTCTGTCATATGGATGCTAGCGACACTATCATATACGTGAGCCAAAAGGCGCAAACGGTCCCGGGCCAGGTAAGGTGGCACCCGTGGGAGTACCGTGCGTGAGGCCGCAAAGTGATATGATGTATTACACGCTGGATCGATGTGGCTTAGGATCGGGGTCCTGACATGTATGCTCCGGCTCGGCGTTGGACTTGTCTTGCCTCTGTCTCGTCAGCCGACAGTTCTTGGTTTATCAGGAAGTTGAGGATGGGCTGGGCCCATGATGGAGCTGTGACTTCTTCTATTGCCAACACGGCTACTGCGACCAGGGCATGTGGGCTGGGGGGTGAAATGCTGGAGTCGGCCGCCGCTTGTTGCGTTGGTGCAGTCCCCGGGCCGACTACCACAGTCCCCGAGCCGGGTTCAAAAGTCCCCGGGTCGGGTGTAACTACGGAAGTCCCCGGGCCGCCTACTGAAGTCCCCGGGCCGCCTGCTTGGTTCTTCAAGCCGGATCCGACTGCGTCGTGGTTAGGCGGCATGAAGATGGAATCGGACTCTGGAGACGGCTTGATAGACGGCTTGAGGAGGCATTGCAGAGAGACGCCGGTTGGTATTGCCTGCCGGGTGGAGCCTATTCGAGCCAGGGTATCTGCTGGCTCGTTGTCGGCTCGTGGCACGTGAAGGAACTCGCATCCTTCAAAGTACCAGCTGATCTGCTGAACGACGAAGAGGTAGCTTGCCATGTTTGCGTCCTTGGCGCCCCAGTCGCCAGATGATTGCTGGACTACCAAGTCCGAGTCGCCGTAACACAGGATCCGGCGGATGCCGAGTTCTTTGGCAAGCCGGAGCCCGTGTATGAGCGCCTCGTACTCGGCCACGTTGTTGGAGGCGGCAAAGTGAATTTGCAGCGTGTATCTGAGCTTGTCGCCTTTGGGGGAGGTGAGGATGACGCCGGCTCCCAAGCTGGTGCGCATATTGGACCCATCGAAATGCATGTGCCAATGAGTGGAGTCGGGGGCCGGCGGCAGGTACTGGGTCTCGGCCCAGTCAACGAGGAAGTCGGCCAATGCTTGGGACTTGATGGTGGTGCGAGGCTGCTAGAAGATCGTGTAAGGGGCCAACTCGATGGCCCATTTCGCCACACGGCCGGATGCATCCCGGCTGCCTATGATCTCGGCAAGCGGGGCGGTGCATACGACCGTGATGGGGTGCTCTTGAAAGTAGGGCTTCAGCTTCTTGGCGGTGAAGTACACGCCATAGCACATCTTCCGGTAGTGCGGGTAGTTCTACTTCGAGGTAGACAACACCTCACTCAAATAGTACACCGGCCTCTGGACCGGCTGGGCTCGACCCTCTTCTGGGCACTGGACTACGATGACAGTGCTAACTACCCGGCTGGTTGCGGCAATGTAAAGGAGCATGGGCTCTTTCTTAGTCGGCGCCGCCAAGACAGGCGGCGTGGCCAGCATCTTCTTCAGGTTGTGAAAAGCTTGGTCGGCCTGGTCGTTCCACTCGAAGTGAGTGGTCTTGTTCATGAGGCGGTAGAGGGGGAGAGCTTTCTCTCCAAGCCGGCTGATGAAGCGGTTCAGGGAGGCCAAGCATCCGATAAACTTCTGGACGTCTCGCAGTTTGGTGGGAATCGCCATTCTCTCAATGGCCTTGATCTTCACTGGGTTGCATTCGATGCCGCGTTCGGAGACCAGGAAGCCTAGAAGCTGGCCGGCTGGCACTCCAAACACGCATTTCTCGGGGTTGAGCTTGATCTGGAACCGGCGCAGGTTCTCAAATGTTTCCTTGAGGTCTTCCAGCAAGGTGCCGCGCTTCTCCGTATTCACCACAATGTCGTCTACGTAGACATGGGCATTTCTGCCGAGCTGCTTGAGGAGGCACTTCTGCATGCAACGCTGAAAAGTGGCACCGGCATTTCTCAAGCCGAATGTCATAGTCAGGTAGCAGAAAGCTCCGAATGGTGTGATGAAGGCGGTCTTCAGGCGGTCAGCTGGGTCTA
Organism: Aegilops umbellulata; assembly: GCA_032464435.1. Classification (NCBI taxonomy): domain Eukaryota; kingdom Viridiplantae; phylum Streptophyta; class Magnoliopsida; order Poales; family Poaceae; genus Aegilops; species Aegilops umbellulata. The sequence continues at coordinate 333,341,162 of CP136054.1, read as the reverse complement.
ACTTTATCTAGTGGTACCCTGAGTAAGCATCCAAGAAACACAGCAGCTCGCATCCGGCTGTGGAGTCTATCACTTGGTCAATCCTTGGCAGGGCAAAGGGATCTTTGGGGCAGGCCTTGTTGAGGCTCGTGTAGTCTATACACATGCGCCACTTGTTGTTCTTCTTTAGCACGAGGACCGGGTTGGCGAGCCATTCTGGAAAGAAAACCTCCATGATAAAGCCGGCCGCCAGAAGCCGGGTTATCTCCTCTCCTACGATTCTTCTCTTTTCCTCTGATAGTCAGCGGAGGGGTTGCTTGACTGGTTTTGCATCTTCTCGGACGTGTAGCTTGTGCTCGGCGAATTCCTTTGGGACACCCGACATGTCCTTAGGGGACCATGCAAAGATGTCCCGATTCTCACGGAGGAAATCGATGAGCTCGCCTTCCTATTTGCTGTCCAAGTTTGCCCCAATAACGGCAAACCTTTCTGGGTGCTCGGGGTCCAGAGGTATCTTCTTTGTTTCCTTGGCCGGCTGGAAGGAACCTTGGGCATCACACTCCTTGGGATCGGGGGACAGGGTCGGCTGCTTACCGGCCATGGCCACGACTCGGTCCAACATCTTCTTCTCTTCGGCAATCACAAGGGACTCGGCCTGCCGGCTGTTGGCTGCTGCGCACTCGGAGGATTTCTTGTAATTGCCGGCTATGGTGATGATTCCCTTGGAGCTCGGCATCTTCATCTTGAGGTAAGCATAGTGGGGAACAACCATGAACTTGGCCAAGGCAGGACGGCCAAGCAGTGCATGGTAGGGGCTCTCAAGGTCCACCACTTCAAACCAGATCCCTTCCCGGCGGAAATGACCCTTGTCCCCAAAGAGGACATCAATCTTGATCTTGCCAATGGGGGCGCAGGACAGGCCGGGTACAATGCCATGGAACACAGTCCGAGTAGGCATGAGTTGCTTTGTCTTGATGTTCAGCTTCTCCAGGGTGTCACGGTACATGATGTTGATGCTGCTCCCGCCGTCTATCAGCATGCGGGAGAAACGGGCGGCGCGTCTGTCCATTGGGAGGGTGGCATCCAGAACCAGCGCATAGGAGCCGGGAGATGGCATCACCTCTGGGTGGTCGGCACAGCTCCAGCTGATAGGCTTTTCTGACCAGTGCATGTGCTCGAAGGGGTTGGCAGCGACCACGTTGACTTCGTGGTGCTCTCGGCGTCTGCTGTGCCGGACTTCGGGCTGGCTTGTAAAGACGACATAGGCGGCATGCTTGTCGGGGAACTCATCGTGCACAACTCCAACTGCTGGCCGAGCGGCCGGCTGCTGAGGAGCCGGAGGCGGCTGACCAGCAGGCGGAGGCGGCGCGAGTCCTTCGCCTTTGGAGATTCCGGTGAGCCAGTGGCACTTCCGGGTTGTGTGGTTGGACGGCTTCGCGCCGCTGTGGAACTTGCATGGGGCGTCGAGAGTCTGCTCGTAGGAGAAGGCCGGCTGCCAAGACGGCCTGCCGCCTTTCTGCTTCTTGGGAGTGGGCCGCCCTTCGGGCTGCTCGTCTTCGACTGTGGCCACCTACCGACTGGCGGAAGGCGACAAGGGGCCCTTGCGCTTGTGGTTGTTCTGGTACGGGCGTCGGCCGGAGTCCCCAGCCGGCGTCTTGGGCGCCAGGTTGAGTACCTTCCCGGACGCGTCTACCCGGAGCTCGGTCTTCATTGAGGAGTGGGCGGTGGCGTACTTGTCCGCTATGACTAGAAGCTCGTCAAGGGTAGTCGGCTCGTCGCAGAGGAGCTTGTGCTTGAGGAGGGTGCCTTCTCGGCACCCGGCAGTGAAGTATTCTATGGCTTGCACCTCATGCACCCCCTCACAGGAGTTGTGGAGCTCGGCCCAACGCGTGAGGTAGTCATGAGTGGATTCAGCGGGGCCTTGCACACACAAGGAGAGCTGGCTGGGCTTGGGAGCCCGCTTGTAAGTGCTGGTGAAGTTGCGGACGAAGGCTTCAGTGAAGTCTAGCCAGCTGTTGATGCTGTATGGCTTGAGGCAGTTGAGCCAGGTCCGCGTCGTGCCTTCGAGCATGAGTGGCACGTACTTCACGGCAACGCGCCTGTTGCCGTTCGCTATGCGAACCGCTGTGGAGTAGTCGATCAACCAATCTTCTGGCTTCACGGAGCCGTTGTACTTGAGCGTGTCTCTTGGGAGCGAGAACCCTTTGGGAAAGGGCTCATCGCGGATGCGGGGGCTAAAGCAAGGCGGGCCGACATCATCTTCTTCTTCTAGCGCCAGGGATCGCGCTAGGCGGTCGATCCGATGGCGGGCGTCATTCTCGCCGACTGCTTCGCAGCGACCTAGTCGGCCGCTGAGAGTCCGATGCGTGACAGGCAGCAGGGTGGGATATCTCTCCCCACGAGGCGGAGGCGGAGGCGGGTTGCCCCGCCGCTCCATGGCTCGGGGGCGGCCTTTCGCGTCTCGCTCGATGGAGATCCGGCTTCGGCTTCGGCTGGCAGCCGGCTCTTTTTCGTGTCGTGCGCAGGTTTTACCCGCAGTTGGCGTCCGGGACGTCGCGCCATGGTCTCGGCGCGGGGGAGGGATTTCCGCGCGGGCGTTGGCTTCGTACCGCTGTGCGGCTGCATTGATTAGCTGGTTGATGCGTATGGTTATGTGGGGGAGTTCCTCGGCCCCCAGCCCATCCAGCTCGTCTACGGCCGCCTGGGCGGCGCGCAGGTTCTTGAGTGGAGTGGCATAGACTGGGCGGTTAACTCCTAGCATGTCGGCGATGGCAGCGCCGCGCTGTCTGAAAACGCCAGCTCGGCTTGGCCCGCCAGGAGGCGGCGTGCCAAAGGCAACGCGGTCGACTTCGCGCTGGTGGGCCTCGGTGAGGCGTCTCATGGAGGCTAACTTCCGGCCCTCCGCGAGGAGGGCCAGGCGGCGAGCCTCTAGTGATTCGGCGTCGGCATCGGCCGGGAGGGGGATAAACAAGTCGTGGATCACCGCATGCGGGGCGTCAAGGGTGTTCTCGCCAGAAGCACCGCCGTGGCTAATGACCATCACCTTGGTGATGGCGCCGTCACAGCCGTCGGCTCGGGGAAGCGGGTCGTTGTAGATCACGACATCGGTGGGAAAAGCGTCAAGCAAGGCCGTGTCGGAGTCGACAGGCATCGGATCGGTGGAGCCAACAGACTCCAAATCCACAGCAGGCTCGCTGGAGACGTGGAGCTGGCCGAGGAGGTTAACGAGGTGGTCGGTGCCCGCGTCGGAGGCGGGCTCGTCAAAGATGTGGGTCTCGCCAAGGAGGTCGGCGAGGTCGCTCGCTGCGCAGACGTTGGTGACGCCTTGTAGCGCGTCATGGCAAGCGCCATCGGGCGTGCCGGGCTAGCTACGCTCGCTGGGGAGGAAGAGGGTTCCCATCCAGAACAGGTCTCCGGACGACGGTGCACCTGGCCCCACGGTGGGTGCCAAATGTCGGGTGGTAGGTGCGACATATGCCAATGGGTGGATTATCATTGTGGGAGCCAATAGGACGTCGCCGGTGCCTGGAAGCGGGATGAGGCGAAGACATGCACGCCGGCGAATCTTACCCAGCTTCAGGGCTCTCCGTGGAGATAACACCCCTACTGCTGCTCTGCGGGGTCTCCGCGTGATCATTAGATGAACAAGTGGCTACAAGATGCTCATTAAGCTGTTCAGTGAGAGGAAGAAGAAGGGCATGGCTAGCTCTCCTCTTCTCTCTATGTGGTGTCTAAAACTAGCTGAGATCAACCCTTTGCATGGGTGCCCCGGGGGGTTTATATAGGCCTGACCACGCGGGTACAATGGTAATCCGGCTGGGCGCGGGCCCTAGCCGTCAGTGTCTACGCCTGCCGGCTTCTGCGCCGGCTGCTGGGGCCCGCCGATTGTTGGGTCCCGCCGCCTGCCGGCTCCTTGGTCGACAGGTTGGCCCCACAGCCTAGGGCCTTGTCAGAGGCTGATTACTGTTGCCTCAATCCTGGTGACAAGGGCTTTGTCGAGGTAAGCGTGGCTACAGTGCCGCCGCCTGGCGGGCGATCACTGTAGCCTCACCTCGTCTTGTCTCCTTAATGGGGCGCCTCCTTCGAGGGAGGAAGCAAGCCGGCCATGGGAAGCCGGCCTTGCCTTGGGCCGGCTGGGGGAGGCCTGGCCGCCTTCGGATGTCTCTCTGCCTGAAGGGGCCCACCGCCCGTGGGCCGTGCTGACAGCCCGTCGTGGATGGCGTCGTGGTCAACATGGCAACAGTGCCGCACCGGACGGGTCATGTCCACCCCGTACGGCGTACTGTTCCAGGCGTGCTCCGGGATTCGGGGGTGGCAGGCTTTACTATAGCCACACCCCTTCTCATCACCGTTATGTGGATGCAGACTTCGAGGGTACGATCTTGACCGCTTTGTGGGAGCTGGCTCCTTGGATTCGGCCTTCTCGCGGCCGGCTTCTTGGACCCGGCCCTCCTGTGGCTTTCTTCATGAGGGTTAGGGCCGGCCGCCTTCCGATAGCCGGCCTGGGAGACAGCCGGCGAGGGGAAGGCGGCCCCACGTCTTGGATTCTTGAAGGCCGGATCGGCTCGTAATTTTTTCAGAAGTGCCAGGGGGAGCCGGCTAGGCTACCCGTGGTCATTTACTCCGACAATCAATCAAAACAACAAGTGGATGTCCTCGAATGAGTGAAATATGCAACCAACATGCTCACACAATAGAATGGCAATAGAAATATGTGGCAATGCATGCACAACAAATTCTAGCATCTATCAAGCAATTTGCGATGACTAGGTCATCTATATATGAGTATATTGACTTAGGAGTCAAATGAGAACATTTGATCATATGTCATACTCATCGTTTAAGCGCAAGTGGGGTTACAACTTTTACATAAAGTATTGTTGTGTTCACATCATTAGAGTTGCTTTGGCTCAATTTTTGAGTAAAGCTCCCCCTAGATGTGAGATCCCCCTTAAGAGGGATGAACTAACCTTGGGTTTTGTCAATGATGACTTCATCTAGATGTTGAGGATGTGGATGCTTAATGTTGATGTAGATCATTTGAAGCTATCCATTGGAGTGAGTTGCACTCTCAATACCTACACGGGTTAGTCCCACAAGGAACAAATAAGGATATCCATAGACATAGAGTGATGCACACACAAGATGATATCTATGAAAGCTTTTAGGTTACCTTGTCCCTTGTCTTACCAACAAGAGGGTTTGTGACTCCTTGAACTAGTGCAAGATGTGGAAGTTGATTGCACTTGTTCTTGCCAAGATGATAAGACTGAAATATGTTGGCAGAGTCACCCCCAAGAACTCTCTAGTTCTTCTTCTTCTGGATCCACACCATCTTGATGGGAATCCTTGGAGTTGTAGTTGTACTTGATGAAGTGGAACTTGAAGTATCTTGGGAACCCATTTGACCAAGGCCTTAGGAGCTTCTTGAAATGCATCAATTTCCTCTTGAAGCTTGTCCTTGCCTTTTTGCTTGTGGTCTAGTGGTGGAAGATCATCATGAGCTTGTGTCCTTTTGAAAGAAGTGGGATCATACTTCTCTTGCTGAGGAACAAACTTCGTCTTGGGGTATTGATCTTCTTCCCACTCAACTCCATTGGCATTGAACTTTCGTTCAAAACCAACACCTTGATTCTTCCGGTGCCTTCCTTGCTTGCGTACAATTTCTTCGAATTGCTTACTTACGGTAAGGCTCTTGTAAACACCTTTTCTATAATTCCCTTCAATAAGCTATTTTCTTGCTCAAGTGTAACTTGGCTAAGAGAATCATTAGTGGAATCAAAAGAACTACTAGGAGCAACAATATTGGATTTAGCATGATCATTGTTACTACTAGAGAAAGAATCATTCTTGTTCTTGTTACTAGACTTGACTTGAGGCATGTAAGTGGATAAGAGTAAACGCTTGGCAATGTAAGAAGAACTTTTCTTACGAAGATCATTATTGATTGCTTTTAAGAACTCATGCTCTTGCTCAAGGTTTTGCTTTTCAAAACGTAATTTCTCATGAGTCCTTAATAGTTCTCGATGATCTCCTAAGATAGTTTCATGAGGTAACTTAAGAGCGTTTAGTTCTTTAGTTAGAGACTCAATCTTCTCCTTATCATTGTCATTCGTTTTATCTTGATTAGCATGATCAATTGACATTTCATCATAGTATTCATCACTAGAGTTGTCAACAAGTAAATCATCATCACCTAACAAGACATATTCATCACTATTGAAAGCAACATACTCGGGGTGTGATACCTTTGGTCCTTTAGCCATGAAGCATGTTCCAACTCCTTCATTTGATGAGTCAAATATGTCGTAGGAGTTGGTTGTCACAAGAGCTAGACCGGCAACACCTTCATCTTGAGTATATTCGGAGTCGGAATGATAGCTTCTCTCGGAGTGGTTTTCGGAGTCGGAGCCAGATACCCATTCACCAACATGAGCTTGATGTCTTCGTTTTGTGTAGCTCTTTGATGATTTGTCCTTTCTTTTCGAATCCTTGCTTCTCCGTGAGGGTCTTCGTTCATAACGATCATCTCTACTCCGTCTTTCTCTAGATGGTGATTCTTCTCTTTTACTTCTTCTCTTAGGAGAATCTTCTCTTCTCTTGTAGGGAGCCGTACACTCATTGGAATAGTGTCCGGGCCTTCCACAATTGTAGCAGTTTCGCTCTCGACTAGAAGATCTTTTGTCATTGTAGGACCTTGACTTGGAGCTTTTCTCTTTGCTTCTACACTTGTAGAACTTGTTGAAGTTCTTCACCATTAAGCTCAATTCTTCATTGAAGGTTTGTTTCTCACTTGATGATGTGGGGATTTCACATGAGGCTTTGTAAGCACCACTTGATTTGTTGTGAAGTTCCTCTTTATCCTTGAGTGACATCTCATGAGCAAAAATTCTTTCGATGACTTCCGTTGGCTTGAGATCTTTGCAATTTGGCATCATTTGGATCAATGTGCACACGGTATCATATCTTCCATCAAAGGCTCTTAGAATCTTCTTGATGATGAATCTATCGGTCATCTCTTCACTCCCTAAGCCGGCAATCTCATTTGTGATAAGAGCAAGCCTAGAGTACATTTCAGCGACACCTTCACCATCCTTCATTTTGAACTTGTCAAGTTGACTTTGGAGCACATCCAATTTGGATTCCTTGACGGAGTCGGTACCTTCGTGCATATCAATCAAGGTATCCCAAATTTCCTTTGCATTCTCAAGACGACTGATTTTGTTGAATTCTTCGGGGCACAATCTGTTGAATAGGATGTCACAAGCTTGAGCGTTGTATTGCAGCATCTTCAACTCTTCCGAGGTAGCTTCACGGTTCGGTTCTTTTCCATCAAACAAGTCACCTTGCAAACCAACACACACAATAGCCCAAACGACTGGGTTATGTCCAAGAATATGCATTTTCATCTTATGCTTCCAACTAGCAAAATTAGTACCATCAAAGTAAGGACCTCTACGGTGATAATTTCCCTCGCTAGACGCCATACTCTCCTAGATGGAGACAGAACGAGGGAGAGAGATAGAGTTTTAGATGGGCCTATCGAGTGCGAGTGAGATATGCATGTGTATGTGTGACCCAGGTAGATGGAATGTTTGAGAGAGAGGGGGGGGGGAAGATGTAGGATCGAAAGTATGTCTAGAGGGGGGGGTGATTAGACTACTTGACCAAATAAAAATCTAGCCTTTTCCCAATTTTAGTTCTTGGTAGATTTTAGCTATCTTGGCACAAGTCACGCAATCTCCACATAATTCAAGCAAGCATGCAAAAGAGTATATGAGCAGCGGAAAGTAAAGCATGCAGCTTGCAAGAATGTAAAGGGAAGGGTTTGGAGGATTTAAACGCAATTGGAGACACAGATGTTTTTGTCGTGGTTCCGATAGGTGGTGCTATCGTACATCCACGTTGATGGAGACTTCAACCCATGGAGGGTAACGGTTGCGCGAGTCCACGGAGGGCTCCACCCATGAAGGGTCCACGAAGAAGCAACCTTGTCTATTCCATCACGGCCGTCGCCCACGAAGGACTTGCCTCACTAGCGGTAGATCTTCACGAAGTAGGCGATCTCCTTGCCCTTGCAAACTCCTTGGTTCAACTCCACAATCTTGTCGGAGGCTCCCAAGTGACACCTAGCCAATCTAGGAGACACCACTCTCCAAGAAGTAACAAATGGTGTGTTGATGATGAACTCCTTGCTCTTGTGCTTCAAATGATAGTATCCCGAACACTCAACTCTCTCTCACAGGATTTTAATTTGGTGGAAAGAAGATTTGAGTGGAAAGAAACTTGGGAAGGCTAGAGATCAAGATTCATATGGTAGGAATGGAATATCTTGACCTCAACACAAGTGTAGGTGGTTCTCTCTCAGAACATGTGTATTGGAATTGTAGATGTGTTTTGATGGCTTTCTCGACGAATGAAGACTGGGTGGATGGGTATATATAGCCTTCACACAAAATCTAACCGTTACACACAATTTGCCAAACTCGGTGGGACCGAATGGTTAAACTCGGTCGGACCAATTTAGCAAAACCTAGTGACCGTTAGGATTTTAGGTGAGACTGAGATGCAACTCGGTAGGACCGATATGGTTAGGGTTCAGGCATAACGTAATCTCGGTGTGACTGATTACACAAACTCGGTGGGACTGATTTTGGTAATAAGCTAACCAGAGAGTTGGTCAGGTAAACTCGGTGGGACCGGTTCGCTCTTTTCGGTTAGACCGAAATGTCACGAAAGGGAAACAGGGAGTTTACATTGCAATCTCGGTGGGACCGATCGCTCACTTCGGTTAGACCGAAACGTTACGAAGGGAAACAGAGAGATTGCAGTCCCATCTCGGTGAGACCGAGATCCCTATCGATGAGACCGATTTGCCTAGGGTTTATGGCAGTGGCTATGACATTTGAAACTCGGTGGCTCCGGATAGAAAGAATCGGTGGGGCCGAGTTTGATTTTTGGTTTAGGTCATATGAGGATGTGGGAAGGTAGTTTAGGGTTTTGGAGCATATCACTAAGCACTGAAGAGCAAAAAACTCATTAAACAACACCTCATCCCTCCTTGATAGTACTGGCTTTTCCTATGGACTCAATGTGATCTTGGATGACTAAAATATAAAATGTAGAGTCTTGATCTTGAAGCTTGAGCCAATTCTTTTTATCCTTAGAATTTTGAGGGATCCACTTTCCTCATCCATGCCATGCCATTCATTGAGCTTCTCCTGAAATATTACTCTTGGAATAATGTTAGCTCAATGAGCTATATGTTGTTAGGAATTACCAAAACCACCCAGGGATAGTTGCACTTTCAGAAAAGCTCCGAGACAACAGAGTGGTGCGTGAGAGAGTTACGGGCAACGAGCCAAGGAATTTGTGTGCGGACGATGAGTGCACCCAAGATATCTAGCTTGGACTAGAGAATCATACATAGTGTGCGAGAGAGACCTATAGATGGAGTATATATGCATGTGAACTAGAAAGACCCCCCCACGCACACACACACACACACACAGAGAGAGAGAGAGAGATGGAGAGAAAGCGAGAGGGACCAACAAGGTTTGTGTGTTGGATGCGTGCGACAGAGTTGAAGATTGTCGGCGAGAGAGAGAGACAGAGAGAGAGAGAGAGAGAGAGAGAGAGAGAGAGAGAGAGAGAGAGAGAGAGAACGAGAGAGAGAGAGAGAGAGAGAGAGAGAGCAGGAGTCCGGGAGAGGGGGAGGTCGCGTTTTATGCATCAAAGACTGATATAAACCATGTTTCGATATAAACTTGCATTCAAATATTTAAATTGGAGAACATGTTGTCTGCAATCCACACATGAACAGATATATGCGTATATCAAACAAGTTCATTAATTTGACTTTCAACATGTTCATGGAGTACTATAATACTGTACACCATGCTATTCGATTGAGGTGTTCAATTTTGGATATAGTTCACTATTTTGACCTGGTGAACGAGCTATTTTATTGAATCGAGATATTTCATTTTGGGTTTGATTCCCGTTTTTGAGTGGGTCAACTATTTGTCATATAGTAAATCGCTAGCAACTAGCATGTAAAAACACATTACTCCCGAGCATCATCTCTCCATCTAAAAAAGAAGTGGCAAGCTAATATTTCAAAATTTGATTCGAACCGACTTGGTAAGGTAGATGTGGATGCTCGTTCTCCCAAATTTTGAACGAACCGTTAAACATCCTCTTTAAGGTGGAATTCACCCGAGCAAATAAATGGGAGACGTGAATTTACCGTCCTATGTGGGACACGCATTCCACTACTGGAATCTGGCAGTTTGCCATCTGCCATGGCAGATGGCAAAGGCATGGTCGGCGGATGGCAAAGGCTTTGCCATCTGCTAGCAGATGGCAAACCAGTCGTCCGAAACCTTTCCGGTAAAGGCTTCTTTGCCGTCTGCTGGCTGATGGCAAAGAGCCTGTGGCTTTGACATCTGCTGGCTGATGGGAAAGAGCCCGTGGCTTTGCCATCCGCTGGCAGATGGCAAAGCCTCTTAACGGGGTTAGCCCCGTTAGAAGGCTAACAACATACTTTGCCATCTGCCAGCGGATGGCAAAGGCTGCAGGCTATTTGCCATCTGCCAGCGGATGGCAAAGGCTGCAGGCTCTTTGCCATCTGCCAGCAGATGGCAAAGGTTGCAGGCTCTTTGCCATCTGCCAGCAGATGGCAAAGGTTGCAGGCTCTTTGCCATCTGCCAGCAGATGGCAAAGAGCCCCAATAGGCCAACCCAAGTGAAACAGGTAGATGACACGTGGCCTCTTTGCCATCTGCCAACTGATGGCAAAGCTCTTTGCCATCTGCCAGCAGATGGCAAAGTGACTATATTGCCCCATTTAATTCTGTTTTTTCTTATATCAATTCATTTTCACAGAAATCAAACACAAATATATTTAGCATATTCAACACATATTACCAATAGTCATGAACACATATGTATCCAACACATGTTACCAATAGTAGCAAATTTCATCCGTACATATACATAGTTTTATCAATATTACACAGTTTCATCCATAGGTAGCAAGTTTCACAAGGTCAAAACAAAAACTAAATACAAGCACTCCATCAACCCAAACTTTCGTGATCAATTAAGCAAATCTGTAAAATAGGAAAGAAGAAAGTTAGAAGAAGAAGAAGACTAGAAGAAGAAGAATATTATGATGCAACTAAAATGTGAAGATTATTATGATGCAACTTATATCTGTAAAATAGGTCATTTTGGAGCTAATTAAGCTTATTAACTAATTTTGGAGGAAAAGATTCTAAGTATGGGTCATTTTGAAGCTAACTAAGCATATTAAGTCATTTTGGAAGAAAAAAATGCTAAGTATAGGTCATTTTAGAGCTATCCTAGGTTAAATAGGTCATTTTGGAGCGAATTAAGCTTATTATGTAATTTTTGAGCTAGCTAAGCATATTAAGTCATTTTAGAGGAAAAAATGCTAAGTACAGGTCATTTTAGAGCTAGCCTAGGTTGAATAGGTCATTTTGAAGCTAAGTAAGGTTATTATGTCATTTTGGAGCTAGCTAAGCATATGAAGTCATTTTGGAGCTAGCTAAGCATATGAAGTCATTTAGGACCTAAAATATGTCATTTCTTAAGCATACTATATCATTTTAGAGCTAGCTAAGCATATTAAGTCATTTTGGAGGAAAAGATGCTAAGTATAGGTCATTTTAGAGCTATCGTAGGTTAAATAGGTCATTTTTAAGATAGCTAAGCATATTAAGTCATTTTGGAGGAAAAATGCTAAGTATAGGTCATTTTAGAGCTATCCTAGGTTAAATATGTCATTTTGGAGCTAATTAAGCTTATTATGTTATTTTGGAGCTAGCTAAGCATGTGAAGTCATTTAGGAGCTAAACTATGTCATTTCTTAAGCATATCATGTCATTTTAGAGCTAGTTAAGCATATTAACTAATTTATAGGAAAAGATTCTAAGTATAGGTCATTTTGAAGCTAGCTAAGCATATTAACTCATTTTGGAGGAAAAAATGCTAAGTATAGGTCATTTTAGAGCTATCCTAGGTTAAATAGGTCATTTTGGAGCGAATTAAGCTTATTATGTAATTTTTGAGCTAGCTAAGCATATTAAGTGATTTTGGAGGAAAAAAATGCTAAGTACAGGTCATTTGAGAGCTAGCCTAGGTTGAATAGGTCATTTTGAAGCTAAGTAAGGTTATTATGTCATTTTGGAGCTAGCTAAGCACATGAAGTCATTTAGGACCTAAAATATGTTATTTCTTAAGCATACTATATCATTTTAGAGCTAGCTAAGCATATTAAGTCATTTTGGAGGAAAAGATGCTAAGTATAGGTCATTTTAGAGCTATCGTAGGTTAAATAGGTCATTTTTAAGATAGCTAAGCATATTAAGTCATTTTGGAGAAAAATGCTAAGTATAGGTCATTTTAGAGCTATCCTAGGTAAAATATGTCATTTTGGAGCTAATTAAGCTTATTATGTTATTTTGGAGCTAGCTAAGCATGTGAAGTCATTTAGGGGCTAAACTATGTCATTTCTTAAGCATATCATGTCATTTTAGAGCTAGTTAACCATATTAACTAATTTTGGAGGGAAACATTCTAAGTATAGGTCATTTTGAAGCTAGCTAAGCATATTAACTCATTTTGGAGGAAAAAATGCTAAGTATAGATCATTTTAGAGCTATCCTAGGTTAAATAGGTCATTTTGGAGCGAATTAAGCTTATTATGTAATTTTTGAGCTAGCTAAGCATATTAAGTCATTTTGGAGGAAAAAATGCTAAGTACAGGTCATTTTAGAGCTAGCCTAGGTTGAATAGGTCAATTTGAAGCTAAGTAAGGTTATTATGTCATTTTGGAGCTAGCTAAGCATATGAAGTCATTTAGGACCTAAAATATGTCATTTCTTAAGCATACTATATCATTTTAGAGCTAGCTAAGCATATTAAGTCATTTTGGAGGAAAATATGCTAAGTATAGGTCATTTTAGAGCTATCGTAGGTTAAATAGGTCATTTTTAAGATAGCTAAGCATATTAAGTCATTTTGGAGTGAAAATGCTAAGTATAGGTCATTTTAGAGCTATCCTAGGTTAAATATGTCATTTTGGAGCTAATTAAGCTTATTATGTTATTTTGGAGCTAGCTAAGCATGTGAAGTCATTTAGGAGCTAATGTATGTCATTTCTTAAGCATATCATGTCATTTTAGAGCTAGTTAAGCATATTAACTAATTTTGGAGGAAAAGATTCTAAGTATAGGTCATTTTGAAGCTAGCTAGGCATATTAACTCATTTTGGAGGAAAAAATGCTAAGTATAGGTCATTTTAGAGCTATCCTAGGTTAAATAGGTCATTTTGGAGCGAATTAAGCTTATTATGTAATTTTTGAGCTAGCTAAGCATATTAAGTCATTTTGGAGGAAAAAAATGCTAAGTACAGGTCATTTTAGAGCTAGCCTAGGTTGAATAGGTCATTTTGAAGCCAAGTAAGGTTATTATGTGATTTTGGACCTAGCTAAGCATATGAAGTCATTTAGGACCTAAAATATGTCATTTCTTAAGCATACTATATCATTTTAGAGCTCGCTAAGCATATTAAGTCATTTTGGAGGAAAAGATGCTAAGTATAGGTCATTTTAGAGCTATCGTAGGTTAAATAGGTCATTTTTAAGATACCTAAGCATATTAAGTCATTTTGGAAGAAAAATGCTAAGTATAGGTCATTTTAGAGCTATCCTAGGTAAAATATGTCATTTTGGAGCGAATTAAGCTTATTATGTAATTTTTGAGCTAGCTAAGCATATTACGTCATTTTGGAGGAAAAAATGTTAAGTACAGGTCATTTTAGATCTAGCCTAGGTTGAATAGGTCATTTTGAAGCTAAGTAAGGTTATTATGTCATTTTGGAGCTAGCTAAGCATATGAAGTCATTTAGGACCTAAAATATGTCATTTCTTAAGCGTACTATATCATTTTAGAGCTAGCTAAGCATATTAAGTCATTTTGGAGGAAAAGATGCTAAGTATAGGTCATTTTAGAGCTATCATAGGTTAAATAGGTCATTTTTAAGATACCTAAGCATATTAAGTCATTTTGGAGGAAAAATGCTAAGTATAGGTCATTTTAGAGCTATCCTAGGTTAAATATGTCATTTTGGAGCTAATTAATCTTATTATGTAATTTTTGAGCTAGCTAAGCATATTAAGTCATTTTGGAGGAAAAATGCTAAGTACAGGTCATTTTAGAGCTAGCCTAGGTTGAATAGGTCATTTTGAAGCTAAGTAAGGTTATTATGTCATTTTGGTGCTAGCTAAGCATATGAAGTCATTTTGGAGCTAGCTAAGCATATGAAGTCATTTAGGACCTAAAATATGTCATTTCTTAAGCATACTATATCATTTTAGAGCTAGCTAAGCATATTAAGTCATTTTGGAGGAAAAGATGCTAAGTATAGGTCATTTTAGAGCTATCATAGGTTAAATAGGTCATTTTTAAGATAGCTAAGCATATTAAGTCATTTTGGAGGAAAAATGCTAAGTATAGGTCATTTTAGAGCTATCCTAGGTTAAATATGTCATTTTGGAGCTAATTAAGCTTATTATGTTATTTTGGAGCTAGCTAAGCATGTGAAGTCATTTAGGAGCTAAACTATGTCATTTCTTAAGCATATCATGTCATTTTAGAGCTAGTTAAGCATATTAACTAATTTTGGAGGAAAAGATTCTAAGTATAGGTCATTTTGAAGCTAGCTAAGCATATTAACTCAGTTTGGAGGAAAAAATGCTAAGTATAGGTCATTATAGAGCTATCCTAGGTTAAATAGGTCATTTTGGAGCGAATTAAGCTTATTATGTAATTTTTGAGCTAGTTAAGCATATTAAGTCATTTTAGAGGAAAAAAATGCTAAGTACAGGTCATTTTAGAGCTAGCCTAGGTTGAATAGGTCATTTTGAAGCTAAGTAAGGTTATTATGTCATTTTGGTGCTAGCTAAGCATATGAAGTCATTTTGGAGCTAGCTAAGCATATGAAGTCATTTAGGACCTAAAATATGTCATTTCTTAAGCATACTATATCATTTTAGAGCTAGCTAAGCATATTAAGTCATTTTGGAGGAAAAGATGCTAAGTATAGGTCATTTTAGAGCTATCGTAGGTTAAATAGGTCATTTTTAAGATAGCTAAGCATATTAAGTCATTTTGGAGGAAAAATGCTAAGTATAGGTCAATTTAGAGCTATCCTAGGTTAAATATGTCATTTTGGAGCTAATTAAGCTTATTATGTTATTTTGGAGCTAGCTAAGCATGTGAAGTCATTTAGGAGCTAAACTATGTCATTTCTTAAGCATATCATGTCATTTTAGAGCTAGTTAAGCATATTAACTAATTTTGGTGGAAAAGATTCTAAGTATAGGTCATTTTGAAGCTAGCTAAGCATATTAACTCATTTTGGAGGAAAAAATGCTAAGTATAGGTCATTTTAGAGCTATCCTAGGTTAAATAGGTCATTTTGGAGCGAATTAAGCTTATTATGTAATTTTTGAGCTAGCTAAGCATATTAAGTCATTTTGGAGGAAAAAATGCTAAGTACAGGTCATTTGAGAGCTAGCCTAGGTTGAATAGGTCATTTTGAAGCTAAGTAAGGTTATTATGTCATTTTGGAGCTAGCTAAGCATATGAAGTCATTTAGGACCTAAAATATGTCATTTCTTAAGCATACTATATCATTTTAGAGCTAGCTAAGCATATTAAGTCATTTTGGAGGAAAAGATGCTAAGTATAGGTCATTTTAGAGCTATCGTAGGTTAAATAGGTCATTTTTAAGATAGCTAAGCATATTAAGTCATTTTGGAGAAAAATGCTAAGTATAGGTCATTATAGAGCTATCCTAGGTTAAATAGGTCATTTTGGAGCGAATTAAGCTTATTATGTAATTTTTGAGCTAGTTAAGCATATTAAGTCATTTTAGAGGAAAAAAATGCTAAGTACAGGTCATTTTAGAGCTAGCCTAGGTTGAATAGGTCATTTTGAAGCTAAGTAAGGTTATTATGTCATTTTGGTGCTAGCTAAGCATATGAAGTCATTTTGGAGCTAGCTAAGCATATGAAGTCATTTAGGACCTAAAATATGTCATTTCTTAAGCATACTATATCATTTTAGAGCTAGCTAAGCATATTAAGTCATTTTGGAGGAAAAGATGCTAAGTATAGGTCATTTTAGAGCTATCGTAGGTTAAATAGGTCATTTTTAAGATAGCTAAGCATATTAAGTCATTTTGGAGGAAAAATGCTAAGTATAGGTCAATTTAGAGCTATCCTAGGTTAAATATGTCATTTTGGAGCTAATTAAGCTTATTATGTTATTTTGGAGCTAGCTAAGCATGTGAAGTCATTTAGGAGCTAAACTATGTCATTTCTTAAGCATATCATGTCATTTTAGAGCTAGTTAAGCATATTAACTAATTTTGGAGGAAAAGATTCTAAGTATAGGTCATTTTGAAGCTAGCTAAGCATATTAACTCATTTTGGAGGAAAAAATGCTAAGTATAGGTCATTTTAGAGCTATCCTAGGTTAAATAGGTCATTTTGGAGCGAATTAAGCTTATTATGTAATTTTTGAGCTAGCTAAGCATATTAAGTCATTTTAGAGGAAAAAATGCTAAGTACAGGTCATTTTAGAGCTAGCCTAGGTTGAATAGGTCATTTTGAAGCTAAGTAAGGTTATTATGTCATTTTGGAGCTAGCTAAGCATATGAAGTCATTTTGGAGCTAGCTAAGCATATGAAGTCATTTAGGACCTAAAATATGTCATTTCTTAAGCATACTATATCATTTTAGAGCTAGCTAAGCATATTAAGTCATTTTGGAGGAAAAGATGCTAAGTATAGGTCATTTTAGAGCTATCCTAGGTTAAATATGTCATTTTGGAGCTAATTAAGCTTATTATGTTATTTTGGAGCTAGCTAAGCATGTGAAGTCATTTAGGAGCTAATCTATGTCATTTCTTAAGCATATCATGTCATTTTAGAGCTAGTTAAGCATATTAACTAATTTTGGAGGAAAAGATTCTAAGTATAGGTCATTTTGAAGCTAGCTAAGCATATTAACTCATTTTGGAGGAAAAAATGCTAAGTATAGGTCATTTTAGAGCTATCCTAGGTTAAATAGGTCATTGTGGAGCGAATTAAGCTTATTATGTAATTTTTGAGCTAGCTAAGCATATTAAGTCATTTTAGAGGAAAAAAGTGCTAAGTACAGGTCATTTTAGAGCTAGCCTAGGTTGAATAGGTCATTTTGAAGCTAAGTAAGGTTATTATGTCATTTTGGAGCTAGCTAAGCATATGAAGTCATTTTGGAGCTAGCTAAGCATATGAAGTCATTTAGGACCTAAAATATGTCATTTCTTAAGCATACTATATCATTTTAGAGCTAGCTAAGCATATTAAGTCATTTTGGAGGAAAAGATGCTAAGTATAGGTCATTTTAGAGCTATCATAGGTTAAATAGGTCATTTTTAAGATAGCTAAGCATATTAAGTCATTTTGGAGAAAAATGCTAAGTATAGGTCATTTTAGAGCTATCCTAGGTAAAATATGTCATTTTGGAGCGAATTAAGCTTATTATGTAATTTTTGAGCTAGCTAAGCATATTACGTCATTTTGGAGGAAAAAATGTTAAGTACAGGTCATTTTAGATCTAGCCTAGGTTGAATAGGTCATTTTGAAGCTAAGTAAGGTTATTATGTCATTTTGGAGCTAGCTAAGCATATGAAGTCATTTAGGACCTAAAATATGTCATTTCTTAAGCGTACTATATCATTTTAGAGCTAGCTAAGCATATTAAGTCATTTTGGAGGAAAAGATGCTAAGTATAGGTCATTTTAGAGCTATCATAGGTTAAATAGGTCATTTTTAAGATACCTAAGCATATTAAGTCATTTTGGAGGAAAAATGCTAAGTATAGGTCATTTTAGAGCTATCCTAGGTTAAATATGTCATTTTGGAGCTAATTAATCTTATTATGTAATTTTTGAGCTAGCTAAGCATATTAAGTCATTTTGGAGGAAAAATGCTAAGTACAGGTCATTTTAGAGCTAGCCTAGGTTGAATAGGTCATTTTGAAGCTAAGTAAGGTTATTATGTCATTTTGGTGCTAGCTAAGCATATGAAGTCATTTTGGAGCTAGCTAAGCATATGAAGTCATTTAGGACCTAAAATATGTCATTTCTTAAGCATACTATATCATTTTAGAGCTAGCTAAGCATATTAAGTCATTTTGGAGGAAAAGATGCAAAGTATAGGTCATTTTAGAGCTATCATAGGTTAAATAGGTCATTTTTAAGATAGCTAAGCATATTAAGTCATTTTGGAGGAAAAATGCTAAGTATAGGTCATTTTAGAGCTATCCTAGGTTAAATATGTCATTTTGGAGCTAATTAAGCTTATTATGTTATTTTGGAGCTAGCTAAGCATGTGAAGTCATTTAGGAGCTAAACTATGTCATTTCTTAAGCATATCATGTCATTTTAGAGCTAGTTAAGCATATTAACTAATTTTGGAGGAAAAGATTCTAAGTATAGGTCATTTTGAAGCTAGCTAAGCATATTAACTCATTTTGGAGGAAAAAATGCTAAGTATAGGTCATTATAGAGCTATCCTAGGTTAAATAGGTCATTTTGGAGCGAATTAAGCTTATTATGTAATTTTTGAGCTAGTTAAGCATATTAAGTCATTTTAGAGGAAAAAAATGCTAAGTACAGGTCATTTTAGAGCTAGCCTAGGTTGAATAGGTCATTTTGAAGCTAAGTAAGGTTATTATGTCATTTTGGTGCTAGCTAAGCATATGAAGTCATTTTGGAGCTAGCTAAGCATATGAAGTCATTTAGGACCTAAAATATGTCATTTCTTAAGCATACTATATCATTTTAGAGCTAGCTAAGCATATTAAGTCATTTTGGAGGAAAAGATGCTAAGTATAGGTCATTTTAGAGCTATCGTAGGTTAAATAGGTCATTTTTAAGATAGCTAAGCATATTAAGTCATTTTGGAGGAAAAATGCTAAGTATAGGTCAATTTAGAGCTATCCTAGGTTAAATATGTCATTTTGGAGCTAATTAAGCTTATTATGTTATTTTGGAGCTAGCTAAGCATGTGAAGTCATTTAGGAGCTAAACTATGTCATTTCTTAAGCATATCATGTCATTTTAGAGCTAGTTAAGCATATTAACTAATTTTGGAGGAAAAGATTCTAAGTATAGGTCATTTTGAAGCTAGCTAAGCATATTAACTCATTTTGGAGGAAAAAATGCTAAGTATAGGTCATTTTAGAGCTATCCTAGGTTAAATAGGTCATTTTGGAGCGAATTAAGCTTATTATGTAATTTTTGAGCTAGCTAAGCATATTAAGTCATTTTGGAGGAAAAAATGCTAAGTACAGGTCATTTGAGAGCTAGCCTAGGTTGAATAGGTCATTTTGAAGCTAAGTAAGGTTATTATGTCATTTTGGAGCTAGCTAAGCATATGAAGTCATTTAGGACCTAAAATATGTCATTTCTTAAGCATACTATATCATTTTAGAGCTAGCTAAGCATATTAAGTCATTTTGGAGGAAAAGATGCTAAGTATAGGTCATTTTAGAGCTATCGTAGGTTAAATAGGTCATTTTTAAGATAGCTAAGCATATTAAGTCATTTTGGAGAAAAATGCTAAGTATAGGTCATTATAGAGCTATCCTAGGTTAAATAGGTCATTTTGGAGCGAATTAAGCTTATTATGTAATTTTTGAGCTAGTTAAGCATATTAAGTCATTTTAGAGGAAAAAAATGCTAAGTACAGGTCATTTTAGAGCTAGCCTAGGTTGAATAGGTCATTTTGAAGCTAAGTAAGGTTATTATGTCATTTTGGTGCTAGCTAAGCATATGAAGTCATTTTGGAGCTAGCTAAGCATATGAAGTCATTTAGGACCTAAAATATGTCATTTCTTAAGCATACTATATCATTTTAGAGCTAGCTAAGCATATTAAGTCATTTTGGAGGAAAAGATGCTAAGTATAGGTCATTTTAGAGCTATCGTAGGTTAAATAGGTCATTTTTAAGGTAGCTAAGCATATTAAGTCATTTTGGAGGAAAAATGCTAAGTATAGGTCAATTTAGAGCTATCCTAGGTTAAATATGTCATTTTGGAGCTAATTAAGCTTATTATGTTATTTTGGAGCTAGCTAAGCATGTGAAGTCATTTAGGAGCTAAACTATGTCATTTCTTAAGCATATCATGTCATTTTAGAGCTAGTTAAGCATATTAACTAATTTTGGAGGAAAAGATTCTAAGTATAGGTCATTTTGAAGCTAGCTAAGCATATTAACTCATTTTGGAGGAAAAAATGCTAAGTATAGGTCATTTTAGAGCTATCCTAGGTTAAATAGGTCATTTTGGAGCGAATTAAGCTTATTATGTAATTTTTGAGCTAGCTAAGCATATTAAGTCATTTTAGAGGAAAAAATGCTAAGTACAGGTCATTTTAGAGCTAGCCTAGGTTGAATAGGTCATTTTGAAGCTAAGTAAGGTTATTATGTCATTTTGGAGCTAGCTAAGCATATGAAGTCATTTTGGAGCTAGCTAAGCATATGAAGTCATTTAGGACCTAAAATATGTCATTTCTTAAGCATACTATATCATTTTAGAGCTAGCTAAGCATATTAAGTCATTTTGGAGGAAAAGATGCTAAGTATAGGTCATTTTAGAGCTATCCTAGGTTAAATATGTCATTTTGGAGCTAATTAAGCTTATTATGTTATTTTGGAGCTAGCTAAGCATGTGAAGTCATTTAGGAGCTAATCTATGTCATTTCTTAAGCATATCATGTCATTTTAGAGCTAGTTAAGCATATTAACTAATTTTGGAGGAAAAGATTCTAAGTATAGGTCATTTTGAAGCTAGCTAAGCATATTAACTCATTTTGGAGGAAAAAATGCTAAGTATAGGTCATTTTAGAGCTATCCTAGGTTAAATAGGTCATTGTGGAGCGAATTAAGCTTATTATGTAATTTTTGAGCTAGCTAAGCATATTAAGTCATTTTAGAGGAAAAAAATGCTAAGTACAGGTCATTTTAGAGCTAGCCTAGGTTGAATAGGTCATTTTGAAGCTAAGTAAGGTTATTATGTCATTTTGGAGCTAGCTAAGCATATGAAGTCATTTTGGAGCTAGCTAAGCATATGAAGTCATTTAGGACCTAAAATATGTCATTTCTTAAGCATACTATATCATTTTAGAGCTAGCTAAGCATATTAAGTCATTTTGGAGGAAAAGATGCTAAGTATAGGTCATTTTAGAGCTATCGTAGGTTAAATAGGTCATTTTTAAGATAGCTAAGCATATTAAGTCATTTTGGAGAAAAATGCTAAGTATAGGTCATTTTAGAGCTATGCTAGGTAAAATATGTCATTTTGGAGCTAATTAAGCTTATTATGTTATTTTGGAGCTAGCTAAGCATGTGAAGTCATTTAGGGGCTAAACTATGTCATTTCTTAAGCATATCATGTCATTTTAGAGCTAGTTAACCATATTAACTAATTTTGGAGGAAAATATTCTAAGTATAGGTCATTTTGAAGCTAGCTAAGCATATTAACTCATTTTGGAGGAAAAAATGCTAAGTATAGGTCATTTTAGAGCTATCCTAGGTTAAATAGGTCATTTTGGAGCGAATTAAGCTTATTATGTAATTTTTGAGCTAGCTAAGCATATTAAGTCATTTTGGAGGAAAAAATGCTAAGTACAGGTCATTTTAGAGCTAGCCTAGGTTGAATAGGTCATTTTGAAGCTAAGTAAGGTTATTATGTCATTTTGGAGCTAGCTAAGCATATGAAGTCATTTAGGACCTAAAATATGTCATTTCTTAAGCATACTATATCATTTTAGAGCTAGCTAAGCATATTAAGTCATTTTCGAGGAAAAGATGCTAAGTATAGGTCATTTTAGAGCTATCGTAGGTTAAATAGGTCATTTTTAAGATAGCTAAGCATATTAAGTCATTTTGGAGGAAAAATGCTAAGTATAGGTCATTTTAGAGCTATCCTAGGTTAAATATGTCATTTTGGAGCTAATTAAGCTTATTATGTTATTTTGGAGCTAGCTAAGCATGTGAAGTCATTTAGGAGCTAATCTATGTCATTTCTTAAGCATATCATGTCATTTTAGAGCTATTTAAGCATATTAACTAATTTTGGAGGAAAAGATTCTAAGTATAGGTCATTTTGAAGCTAGCTAAGCATATTAACTCATTTTGGAGGAAAAAATGCTAAGTATAGGTCATTTTAGAGCTATCCTAGGTTAAATAGGTCATTTTGGAGCGAATTAAGCTTATTATGTAATTTTTGAGCTAGCTAAGCATATTAAGTCATTTTAGAGGAAAAAATGCTAAGTACAGGTCATTTTAGAGCTAGCCTAGGTTGAATAGGTCATTTTGAAGCTAAGTAAGGTTATTATGTCATTTTGGAGCTAGCTAAGCATATGAAGTCATTTTGGAGCTAGCTAAGCATATGAAGTCATTTAGGACCTAAAATATGTCATTTCTTAAGCATACTATATCATTTTAGAGCTAGCTAAGCATATTAAGTCATTTTGGAGGAAAAGATGCTAAGTATAGGTCATTTTAGAGCTATCCTAGGTTAAATATGTCATTTTGGAGCTAATTAAGCTTATTATGTTATTTTGGAGCTAGCTAAGCATGTGAAGTCATTTAGGAGCTAATCTATGTCATTTCTTAAGCATATCATGTCATTTTAGAGCTAGTTAAGCATATTAACTAATTTTGGAGGAAAAGATTCTAAGTATAGGTCATTTTGAAGCTAGCTAAGCATATTAACTCATTTTGGAGGAAAAAATGCTAAGTATAGGTCATTTTAGAGCTATCCTAGGTTAAATAGGTCATTTTGGAGCGAATTAAGCTTATTATGTAATTTTTGAGCTAGCTAAGCATATTAAGTCATTTTAGAGGAAAAAATGCTAAGTACAGGTCATTTTAGAGCTAGCCTAGGTTGAATAGGTCATTTTGAAGCTAAGTAAGGTTATTATGTCATTTTGGAGCTAGCTAAGCATATGAAGTCATTTAGGACCTAAAATATGTCATTTCTTAAGCATACTATATCATTTTAGAGCTAGCTAAGCATATTAAGTCATTTTCGAGGAAAAGATGCTAAGTATAGGTCATTTTAGAGCTATCGTAGGTTAAATAGGTCATTTTTAAGATAGCTAAGCATATTAAGTCATTTTGGAGGAAAAATGCTAAGTATAGGTCATTTTAGAGCTATCCTAGGTTAAATATGTCATTTTGGAGCTAATTAAGCTTATTATGTTATTTTGGAGCTAGCTAAGCATGTGAAGTCATTTAGGAGCTAATCTATGTCATTTCTTAAGCATATCATGTCATTTTAGAGCTAGTTAAGCATATTAACTAATTTTGGAGGAAAAGATTCTAAGTATACGTCATTTTGAAGCTAGCTAAGCATATTAACTCATTTTGGAGGAAAAAATGCTAAGTATAGGTCATTTTAGAGCTATCCTAGGTTAAATAGGTCATTTTGGAGCGAATTAAGCTTATTATGTAATTTTTGAGCTAGCTAAGCATATTAAGTCATTTTAGAGGAAAAAATGCTAAGTACAGGTCATTTTAGAGCTAGCCTAGGTTGAATAGGTCATTTTGAAGCTAAGTAAGGTTATTATGTCATTTTGGAGCTAGCTAAGCATATGAAGTCATTTTGGAGCTAGCTAAGCATATGAAGTCATTTAGGACCTAAAATATGTCATTTCTTAAGCATACTATATCATTTTAGAGCTAGCTAAGCATATTAAGTCATTTTGGAGGAAAAGATGCTAAGTATAGGTCATTTTAGAGCTATCCTAGGTTAAATATGTCATTTTGGAGCTAATTAAGCTTATTATGTTATTTTGGAGCTAGCTAAGCATGTGAAGTCATTTAGGAGCTAATCTATGTCATTTCTTAAGCATATCATGTCATTTTAGAGCTAGTTAAGCATATTAACTAATTTTGGAGGAAAAGATTCTAAGTATAGGTCATTTTGAAGCTAGCTAAGCATATTAACTCATTTTGGAGGAAAAAATGCTAAGTATAGGTCATTTTAGAGCTATCCTAGGTTAAATAGGTCATTTTGGAGCGAATTAAGCTTATTATGTAATTTTTGAGCTAGCTAAGCATATTAAGTCATTTTAGAGGAAAAAAATGCTAAGTACAGGTCATTTTAGAGCTAGCCTAGGTTGAATAGGTCATTTTGAAGCTAAGTAAGGTTATTATGTCATTTTGGAGCTAGCTAAGCATATGAAGTCATTTTGGAGCTAGCTAAGCATATGAAGTCATTTAGGACCTAAAATATGTCATTTCTTAAGCATACTATATCATTTTAGAGCTAGCTAAGCATATTAAGTCATTTTGGAGGAAAAGATGCTAAGTATAGGTCATTTTAGAGCTATCGTAGGTTAAATAGGTCATTTTTAAGGTAGCTAAGCATATTAAGTCATTTTGGAGGAAAAATGCTAAGTATAGGTCAATTTAGAGCTATCCTAGGTTAAATATGTCATTTTGGAGCTAATTAAGCTTATTATGTTATTTTGGAGCTAGCTAAGCATGTGAAGTCATTTAGGAGCTAAACTATGTCATTTCTTAAGCATATCATGTCATTTTAGAGCTAGTTAAGCATATTAACTAATTTTGGAGGAAAAGATTCTAAGTATAGGTCATTTTGAAGCTAGCTAAGCATATTAACTCATTTTGGAGGAAAAAATGCTAAGTATAGGTCATTTTAGAGCTATCCTAGGTTAAATAGGTCATTTTGGAGCGAATTAAGCTTATTATGTAATTTTTGAGCTAGCTAAGCATATTAAGTCATTTTAGAGGAAAAAATGCTAAGTACAGGTCATTTTAGAGCTAGCCTAGGTTGAATAGGTCATTTTGAAGCTAAGTAAGGTTATTATGTCATTTTGGAGCTAGCTAAGCATATGAAGTCATTTTGGAGCTAGCTAAGCATATGAAGTCATTTAGGACCTAAAATATGTCATTTCTTAAGCATACTATATCATTTTAGAGCTAGCTAAGCATATTAAGTCATTTTGGAGGAAAAGATGCTAAGTATAGGTCATTTTAGAGCTATCCTAGGTTAAATATGTCATTTTGGAGCTAATTAAGCTTATTATGTTATTTTGGAGCTAGCTAAGCATGTGAAGTCATTTAGGAGCTAATCTATGTCATTTCTTAAGCATATCATGTCATTTTAGAGCTAGTTAAGCATATTAACTAATTTTGGAGGAAAAGATTCTAAGTATAGGTCATTTTGAAGCTAGCTAAGCATATTAACTCATTTTGGAGGAAAAAATGCTAAGTATAGGTCATTTTAGAGCTATCCTAGGTTAAATAGGTCATTGTGGAGCGAATTAAGCTTATTATGTAATTTTTGAGCTAGCTAAGCATATTAAGTCATTTTAGAGGAAAAAAATGCTAAGTACAGGTCATTTTAGAGCTAGCCTAGGTTGAATAGGTCATTTTGAAGCTAAGTAAGGTTATTATGTCATTTTGGAGCTAGCTAAGCATATGAAGTCATTTTGGAGCTAGCTAAGCATATGAAGTCATTTAGGACCTAAAATATGTCATTTCTTAAGCATACTATATCATTTTAGAGCTAGCTAAGCATATTAAGTCATTTTGGAGGAAAAGATGCTAAGTATAGGTCATTTTAGAGCTATCGTAGGTTAAATAGGTCATTTTTAAGATAGCTAAGCATATTAAGTCATTTTGGAGAAAAATGCTAAGTATAGGTCATTTTAGAGCTATGCTAGGTAAAATATGTCATTTTGGAGCTAATTAAGCTTATTATGTTATTTTGGAGCTAGCTAAGCATGTGAAGTCATTTAGGGGCTAAACTATGTCATTTCTTAAGCATATCATGTCATTTTAGAGCTAGTTAACCATATTAACTAATTTTGGAGGAAAATATTCTAAGTATAGGTCATTTTGAAGCTAGCTAAGCGTATTAACTCATTTTGGAGGAAAAAATGCTAAGTATAGGTCATTTTAGAGCTATCCTAGGTTAAATAGGTCATTTTGGAGCGAATTAAGCTTATTATGTAATTTTTGAGCTAGCTAAGCATATTAAGTCATTTTGGAGGAAAAAATGCTAAGTACAGGTCATTTTAGAGCTAGCCTAGGTTGAATAGGTCATTTTGAAGCTAAGTAAGGTTATTATGTCATTTTGGAGCTAGCTAAGCATATGAAGTCATTTAGGACCTAAAATATGTCATTTCTTAAGCATACTATATCATTTTAGAGCTAGCTAAGCATATTAAGTCATTTTCGAGGAAAAGATGCTAAGTATAGGTCATTTTAGAGCTATCGTAGGTTAAATAGGTCATTTTTAAGATAGCTAAGCATATTAAGTCATTTTGGAGGAAAAATGCTAAGTATAGGTCATTTTAGAGCTATCCTAGGTTAAATATGTCATTTTGGAGCTAATTAAGCTTATTATGTTATTTTGGAGCTAGCTAAGCATGTGAAGTCATTTAGGAGCTAATCTATGTCATTTCTTAAGCATATCATGTCATTTTAGAGCTAGTTAAGCATATTAACTAATTTTGGAGGAAAAGATTCTAAGTATAGGTCATTTTGAAGCTAGCTAAGCATATTAACTCATTTTGGAGGAAAAAATGCTAAGTATAGGTCATTTTAGAGCTATCCTAGGTTAAATAGGTCATTTTGGAGCGAATTAAGCTTATTATGTAATTTTTGAGCTAGCTAAGCATATTAAGTCATTTTAGAGGAAAAAATGCTAAGTACAGGTCATTTTAGAGCTAGCCTAGGTTGAATAGGTCATTTTGAAGCTAAGTAAGGTTATTATGTCATTTTGGAGCTAGCTAAGCATATGAAGTCATTTTGGAGCTAGCTAAGCATATGAAGTCATTTAGGACCTAAAATATGTCATTTCTTAAGCATACTATATCATTTTAGAGCTAGCTAAGCATATTAAGTCATTTTGGAGGAAAAGATGCTAAGTATAGGTCATTTTAGAGCTATCCTAGGTTAAATATGTCATTTTGGAGCTAATTAAGCTTATTATGTTATTTTGGAGCTAGCTAAGCATGTGAAGTCATTTAGGAGCTAATCTATGTCATTTCTTAAGCATATCATGTCATTTTAGAGCTAGTTAAGCATATTAACTAATTTTGGAGGAAAAGATTCTAAGTATAGGTCATTTTGAAGCTAGCTAAGCATATTAACTCATTTTGGAGGAAAAAATGCTAAGTATAGGTCATTTTAGAGCTATCCTAGGTTAAATAGGTCATTTTGGAGCGAATTAAGCTTATTATGTAATTTTTGAGCTAGCTAAGCATATTAAGTCATTTTAGAGGAAAAAATGCTAAGTACAGGTCATTTTAGAGCTAGCCTAGGTTGAATAGGTCATTTTGAAGCTAAGTAAGGTTATTATGTCATTTTGGAGCTAGCTAAGCATATGAAGTCATTTAGGACCTAAAATATGTCATTTCTTAAGCATACTATATCATTTTAGAGCTAGCTAAGCATATTAAGTCATTTTCGAGGAAAAGATGCTAAGTATAGGTCATTTTAGAGCTATCGTAGGTTAAATAGGTCATTTTTAAGATAGCTAAGCATATTAAGTCATTTTGGAGGAAAAATGCTAAGTATAGGTCATTTTAGAGCTATCCTAGGTTAAATATGTCATTTTGGAGCTAATTAAGCTTATTATGTTATTTTGGAGCTAGCTAAGCATGTGAAGTCATTTAGGAGCTAATCTATGTCATTTCTTAAGCATATCATGTCATTTTAGAGCTAGTTAAGCATATTAACTAATTTTGGAGGAAAAGATTCTAAGTATACGTCATTTTGAAGCTAGCTAAGCATATTAACTCATTTTGGAGGAAAAAATGCTAAGTATAGGTCATTTTAGAGCTATCCTAGGTTAAATAGGTCATTTTGGAGCGAATTAAGCTTATTATGTAATTTTTGAGCTAGCTAAGCATATTAAGTCATTTTAGAGGAAAAAATGCTAAGTACAGGTCATTTTAGAGCTAGCCTAGGTTGAATAGGTCATTTTGAAGCTAAGTAAGGTTATTATGTCATTTTGGAGCTAGCTAAGCATATGAAGTCATTTTGGAGCTAGCTAAGCATATGAAGTCATTTAGGACCTAAAATATGTCATTTCTTAAGCATACTATATCATTTTAGAGCTAGCTAAGCATATTAAGTCATTTTGGAGGAAAAGATGCTAAGTATAGGTCATTTTAGAGCTATCCTAGGTTAAATATGTCATTTTGGAGCTAATTAAGCTTATTATGTTATTTTGGAGCTAGCTAAGCATGTGAAGTCATTTAGGAGCTAATCTATGTCATTTCTTAAGCATATCATGTCATTTTAGAGCTAGTTAAGCATATTAACTAATTTTGGAGGAAAAGATTCTAAGTATAGGTCATTTTGAAGCTAGCTAAGCATATTAACTCATTTTGGAGGAAAAAATGCTAAGTATAGGTCATTTTAGAGCTATCCTAGGTTAAATAGGTCATTTTGGAGCGAATTAAGCTTATTATGTAATTTTTGAGCTAGCTAAGCATATTAAGTCATTTTAGAGGAAAAAAATGCTAAGTACAGGTCATTTTAGAGCTAGCCTAGGTTGAATAGGTCATTTTGAAGCTAAGTAAGGTTATTATGTCATTTTGGAGCTAGCTAAGCATATGAAGTCATTTTGGAGCTAGCTAAGCATATGAAGTCATTTAGGACCTAAAATATGTCATTTCTTAAGCATACTATATCATTTTAGAGCTAGCTAAGCATATTAAGTCATTTTGGAGGAAAAGATGCTAAGTATAGGTCATTTTAGAGCTATCGTAGGTTAAATAGGTCATTTTTAAGATAGCTAAGCATATTAAGTCATTTTGGAGAAAAATGCTAAGTATAGGTCATTTTAGAGCTATGCTAGGTAAAATATGTCATTTTGGAGCTAATTAAGCTTATTATGTTATTTTGGAGCTAGCTAAGCATGTGAAGTCATTTAGGGGCTAAACTATGTCATTTCTTAAGCATATCATGTCATTTTAGAGCTAGTTAACCATATTAACTAATTTTGGAGGAAAATATTCTAAGTATAGGTCATTTTGAAGCTAGCTAAGCATATTAACTCATTTTGGAGGAAAAAATGCTAAGTATAGGTCATTTTAGAGCTATCCTAGGTTAAATAGGTCATTTTGGAGCGAATTAAGCTTATTATGTAATTTTTGAGCTAGCTAAGCATATTAAGTCATTTTGGAGGAAAAAATGCTAAGTACAGGTCATTTTAGAGCTAGCCTAGGTTGAATAGGTCATTTTGAAGCTAAGTAAGGTTATTATGTCATTTTGGAGCTAGCTAAGCATATGAAGTCATTTAGGACCTAAAATATGTCATTTCTTAAGCATACTATATCATTTTAGAGCTAGCTAAGCATATTAAGTCATTTTCGAGGAAAAGATGCTATGTATAGGTCATTTTTGAGCTATCGTAGGTTAAATAGGTCATTTTTAAGATAGCTAAGCATATTAAGTCATTTTGGAGGAAAAATGCTAAGTATAGGTCATTTTAGAGCTATCCTAGGTTAAATATGTCATTTTGGAGCTAATTAAGCTTATTATGTTATTTTGGAGCTAGCTAAGCATGTGAAGTCATTTAGGAGCTAATCTATGTCATTTCTTAAGCATATCATGTCATTTTAGAGCTAGTTAAGCATATTAACTAATTTTGGAGGAAAAGATTCTAAGTATAGGTCATTTTGAAGCTAGCTAAGCATATTAACTCATTTTGGAGGAAAAAATGCTAAGTATAGGTCATTTTAGAGCTATCCTAGGTTAAATAGGTCATTTTGGAGCGAATTAAGCTTATTATGTAATTTTTGAGCTAGCTAAGCATATTAAGTCATTTTAGAGGAAAAAATGCTAAGTACAGGTCATTTTAGAGCTAGCCTAGGTTGAATAGGTCATTTTGAAGCTAAGTAAGGTTATTATGTCATTTTGGAGCTAGCTAAGCATATGAAGTCATTTTGGAGCTAGCTAAGCATATGAAGTCATTTAGGACCTAAAATATGTCATTTCTTAAGCATACTATATCATTTTAGAGCTAGCTAAGCATATTAAGTCATTTTGGAGGAAAAGATGCTAAGTATAGGTCATTTTAGAGCTATCCTAGGTTAAATATGTCATTTTGGAGCTAATTAAGCTTATTATGTTATTTTGGAGCTAGCTAAGCATGTGAAGTCATTTAGGAGCTAATCTATGTCATTTCTTAAGCATATCATGTCATTTTAGAGCTAGTTAAGCATATTAACTAATTTTGGAGGAAAAGATTCTAAGTATAGGTCATTTTGAAGCTAGCTAAGCATATTAACTCATTTTGGAGGAAAAAATGCTAAGTATAGGTCATTTTAGAGCTATCCTAGGTTAAATAGGTCATTTTGGAGCGAATTAAGCTTATTATGTAATTTTTGAGCTAGCTAAGCATATTAAGTCATTTTAGAGGAAAAAATGCTAAGTACAGGTCATTTTAGAGCTAGCCTAGGTTGAATAGGTCATTTTGAAGCTAAGTAAGGTTATTATGTCATTTTGGAGCTAGCTAAGCATATGAAGTCATTTAGGACCTAAAATATGTCATTTCTTAAGCATACTATATCATTTTAGAGCTAGCTAAGCATATTAAGTCATTTTCGAGGAAAAGATGCTAAGTATAGGTCATTTTAGAGCTATCGTAGGTTAAATAGGTCATTTTTAAGATAGCTAAGCATATTAAGTCATTTTGGAGGAAAAATGCTAAGTATAGGTCATTTTAGAGCTATCCTAGGTTAAATATGTCATTTTGGAGCTAATTAAGCTTATTATGTTATTTTGGAGCTAGCTAAGCATGTGAAGTCATTTAGGAGCTAATCTATGTCATTTCTTAAGCATATCATGTCATTTTAGAGCTAGTTAAGCATATTAACTAATTTTGGAGGAAAAGATTCTAAGTATACGTCATTTTGAAGCTAGCTAAGCATATTAACTCATTTTGGAGGAAAAAATGCTAAGTATAGGTCATTTTAGAGCTATCCTAGGTTAAATAGGTCATTTTGGAGCGAATTAAGCTTATTATGTAATTTTTGAGCTAGCTAAGCATATTAAGTCATTTTAGAGGAAAAAATGCTAAGTACAGGTCATTTTAGAGCTAGCCTAGGTTGAATAGGTCATTTTGAAGCTAAGTAAGGTTATTATGTCATTTTGGAGCTAGCTAAGCATATGAAGTCATTTTGGAGCTAGCTAAGCATATGAAGTCATTTAGGACCTAAAATATGTCATTTCTTAAGCATACTATATCATTTTAGAGCTAGCTAAGCATATTAAGTCATTTTGGAGGAAAAGATGCTAAGTATAGGTCATTTTAGAGCTATCCTAGGTTAAATATGTCATTTTGGAGCTAATTAAGCTTATTATGTTATTTTGGAGCTAGCTAAGCATGTGAAGTCATTTAGGAGCTAATCTATGTCATTTCTTAAGCATATCATGTCATTTTAGAGCTAGTTAAGCATATTAACTAATTTTGGAGGAAAAGATTCTAAGTATAGGTCATTTTGAAGCTAGCTAAGCATATTAACTCATTTTGGAGGAAAAAATGCTAAGTATAGGTCATTTTAGAGCTATCCTAGGTTAAATAGGTCATTTTGGAGCGAATTAAGCTTATTATGTAATTTTTGAGCTAGCTAAGCATATTAAGTCATTTTAGAGGAAAAAATGCTAAGTACAGGTCATTTTAGAGCTAGCCTAGGTTGAATAGGTCATTTTGAAGCTAAGTAAGGTTATTATGTCATTTTGGAGCTAGCTAAGCATATGAAGTCATTTAGGACCTAAAATATGTCATTTCTTAAGCATACTATATCATTTTAGAGCTAGCTAAGCATATTAAGTCATTTTCGAGGAAAAGATGCTAAGTATAGGTCATTTTAGAGCTATCGTAGGTTAAATAGGTCATTTTTAAGATAGCTAAGCATATTAAGTCATTTTGGAGGAAAAATGCTAAGTATAGGTCATTTTAGAGCTATCCTAGGTTAAATATGTCATTTTGGAGCTAATTAAGCTTATTATGTTATTTTGGAGCTAGCTAAGCATGTGAAGTCATTTAGGAGCTAATCTATGTCATTTCTTAAGCATATCATGTCATTTTAGAGCTAGTTAAGCATATTAACTAATTTTGGAGGAAAAGATTCTAAGTATACGTCATTTTGAAGCTAGCTAAGCATATTAACTCATTTTGGAGGAAAAAATGCTAAGTATAGGTCATTTTAGAGCTATCCTAGGTTAAATAGGTCATTTTGGAGCGAATTAAGCTTATTATGTAATTTTTGAGCTAGCTAAGCATATTAAGTCATTTTAGAGGAAAAAATGCTAAGTACAGGTCATTTTAGAGCTAGCCTAGGTTGAATAGGTCATTTTGAAGCTAAGTAAGGTTATTATGTCATTTTGGAGCTAGCTAAGCATATGAAGTCATTTTGGAGCTAGCTAAGCATATGAAGTCATTTAGGACCTAAAATATGTCATTTCTTAAGCATACTATATCATTTTAGAGCTAGCTAAGCATATTAAGTCATTTTGGAGGAAAAGATGCTAAGTATAGGTCATTTTAGAGCTATCCTAGGTTAAATATGTCATTTTGGAGCTAATTAAGCTTATTATGTTATTTTGGAGCTAGCTAAGCATGTGAAGTCATTTAGGAGCTAATCTATGTCATTTCTTAAGCATATCATGTCATTTTAGAGCTAGTTAAGCATATTAACTAATTTTGGAGGAAAAGATTCTAAGTATAGGTCATTTTGAAGCTAGCTAAGCATATTAACTCATTTTGGAGGAAAAAATGCTAAGTATAGGTCATTTTAGAGCTATCCTAGGTTAAATAGGTCATTTTGGAGCGAATTAAGCTTATTATGTAATTTTTGAGCTAGCTAAGCATATTAAGTCATTTTAGAGGAAAAAAATGCTAAGTACAGGTCATTTTAGAGCTAGCCTAGGTTGAATAGGTCATTTTGAAGCTAAGTAAGGTTATTATGTCATTTTGGAGCTAGCTAAGCATATGAAGTCATTTTGGAGCTAGCTAAGCATATGAAGTCATTTAGGACCTAAAATATGTCATTTCTTAAGCATACTATATCATTTTAGAGCTAGCTAAGCATATTAAGTCATTTTGGAGGAAAAGATGCTAAGTATAGGTCATTTTAGAGCTATCGTAGGTTAAATAGGTCATTTTTAAGATAGCTAAGCATATTAAGTCATTTTGGAGAAAAATGCTAAGTATAGGTCATTTTAGAGCTATGCTAGGTAAAATATGTCATTTTGGAGCTAATTAAGCTTATTATGTTATTTTGGAGCTAGCTAAGCATGTGAAGTCATTTAGGGGCTAAACTATGTCATTTCTTAAGCATATCATGTCATTTTAGAGCTAGTTAACCATATTAACTAATTTTGGAGGAAAATATTCTAAGTATAGGTCATTTTGAAGCTAGCTAAGCATATTAACTCATTTTGGAGGAAAAAATGCTAAGTATAGGTCATTTTAGAGCTATCCTAGGTTAAATAGGTCATTTTGGAGCGAATTAAGCTTATTATGTAATTTTTGAGCTAGCTAAGCATATTAAGTCATTTTGGAGGAAAAAATGCTAAGTACAGGTCATTTTAGAGCTAGCCTAGGTTGAATAGGTCATTTTGAAGCTAAGTAAGGTTATTATGTCATTTTGGAGCTAGCTAAGCATATGAAGTCATTTAGGACCTAAAATATGTCATTTCTTAAGCATACTATATCATTTTAGAGCTAGCTAAGCATATTAAGTCATTTTCGAGGAAAAGATGCTATGTATAGGTCATTTTAGAGCTATCGTAGGTTAAATAGGTCATTTTTAAGATAGCTAAGCATATTAAGTCATTTTGGAGGAAAAATGCTAAGTATAGGTCATTTTAGAGCTATCCTAGGTTAAATATGTCATTTTGGAGCTAATTAAGCTTATTATGTTATTTTGGAGCTAGCTAAGCATGTGAAGTCATTTAGGAGCTAATCTATGTCATTTCTTAAGCATATCATGTCATTTTAGAGCTAGTTAAGCATATTAACTAATTTTGGAGGAAAAGATTCTAAGTATAGGTCATTTTGAAGCTAGCTAAGCATATTAACTCATTTTGGAGGAAAAAATGCTAAGTATAGGTCATTTTAGAGCTATCCTAGGTTAAATAGGTCATTTTGGAGCGAATTAAGCTTATTATGTAATTTTTGAGCTAGCTAAGCATATTAAGTCATTTTAGAGGAAAAAATGCTAAGTACAGGTCATTTTAGAGCTAGCCTAGGTTGAATAGGTCATTTTGAAGCTAAGTAAGGTTATTATGTCATTTTGGAGCTAGCTAAGCATATGAAGTCATTTTGGAGCTAGCTAAGCATATGAAGTCATTTAGGACCTAAAATATGTCATTTCTTAAGCATACTATATCATTTTAGAGCTAGCTAAGCATATTAAGTCATTTTGGAGGAAAAGATGCTAAGTATAGGTCATTTTAGAGCTATCCTAGGTTAAATATGTCATTTTGGAGCTAATTAAGCTTATTATGTTATTTTGGAGCTAGCTAAGCATGTGAAGTCATTTAGGAGCTAATCTATGTCATTTCTTAAGCATATCATGTCATTTTAGAGCTAGTTAAGCATATTAACTAATTTTGGAGGAAAAGATTCTAAGTATACGTCATTTTGAAGCTAGCTAAGCATATTAACTCATTTTGGAGGAAAAAATGCTAAGTATAGGTCATTTTAGAGCTATCCTAGGTTAAATAGGTCATTTTGGAGCGAATTAAGCTTATTATGTAATTTTTGAGCTAGCTAAGCATATTAAGTCATTTTAGAGGAAAAAAATGCTAAGTACAGGTCATTTTAGAGCTAGCCTAGGTTGAATAGGTCATTTTGAAGCTAAGTAAGGTTATTATGTCATTTTGGAGCTAGCTAAGCATATGAAGTCATTTTGGAGCTAGCTAAGCATATGAAGTCATTTAGGACCTAAAATATGTCATTTCTTAAGCATACTATATCATTTTAGAGCTAGCTAAGCATATTAAGTCATTTTGGAGGAAAAGATGCTAAGTATAGGTCATTTTAGAGCTATCATAGGTTAAATAGGTCATTTTTAAGATAGCTAAGCATATTAAGTCATTTTGGAGAAAAATGCTAAGTATAGGTCATTTTAGAGCTATGCTAGGTAAAATATGTCATTTTGGAGCTAATTAAGCTTATTACGTTATTTTGGAGCTAGCTAAGCATGTGAAGTCATTTAGGGGCTAAACTATGTCATTTCTTAAGCATATCATGTCATTTTAGAGCTAGTTAACCATATTAACTAATTTTGGAGGAAAATATTCTAAGTATAGGTCATTTTGAAGACAGCTAAGCATATTAACTCATTTTGGAGGAAAAAATGCTAAGTATAGGTCATTTTAGAGCTATCCTAGGTTAAATAGGTCATTTTGGAGCGAATTAAGCTTATTATGTAATTTTTGAGCTAGCTAAGCATATTAAGTCATTTTGGAGGAAAAAATGCTAAGTACAGGTCATTTTAGAGCTAGCCTAGGTTGAATAGGTCATTTTGAAGCTAAGTAAGGTTATTATGTCATTTTGGAGCTAGCTAAGCATATGAAGTCATTTAGGACCTAAAATATGTCATTTCTTAAGCATACTATATCATTTTAGAGCTAGCTAAGCATATTAAGTCATTTTCGAGGAAAAGATGCTAAGTATAGGTCATTTTAGAGCTATCGTAGGTTAAATAGGTCATTTTTAAGATAGCTAAGCATATTAAGTCATTTTGGAGGAAAAATGCTAAGTATAGGTCATTTTAGAGCTATCCTAGGTTAAATATGTCATTTTGGAGCTAATTAAGCTTATTATGTTATTTTGGAGCTAGCTAAGCATGTGAAGTCATTTAGGAGCTAATCTATGTCATTTCTTAAGCATATCATGTCATTTTAGAGCTAGTTAAGCATATTAACTAATTTTGGAGGAAAAGATTCTAAGTATAGGTCATTTTGAAGCTAGCTAAGCATATTAACTCATTTTGGAGGAAAAAATGCTAAGTATAGGTCATTTTAGAGCTATCCTAGGTTAAATAGGTCATTTTGGAGCGAATTAAGCTTATTATGTAATTTTTGAGCTAGCTAAGCATATTAAGTCATTTTGGAGGAAAAAATGCTAAGTACAGGTCATTTTAGAGCTAGCCTAGGTTGAATAGGTCATTTTGAAGCTAAGTAAGGTTATTATGTCATTTTGGAGCTAGCTAAGCATATGAAGTCATTTTGGAGCTAGCTAAGCATATGAAGTCATTTAGGACCTAAAATATGTCATTTCTTAAGCATACTATATCATTTTAGAGCTAGCTAAGCATATTAAGTCATTTTGGAGGAAAAGATGCTAAGTATAGGTCATTTTAGAGCTATCCTAGGTTAAATATGTCATTTTGGAGCTAATTAAGCTTATTATGTTATTTTGGAGCTAGCTAAGCATGTGAAGTCATTTAGGAGCTAATCTATGTCATTTCTTAAGCATATCATGTCATTTTAGAGCTAGTTAAGCATATTAACTAATTTTGGAGGAAAAGATTCTAAGTATAGGTCATTTTGAAGCTAGCTAAGCATATTAACTCATTTTGGAGGAAAAAATGCTAAGTATAGGTCATTTTAGAGCTATCCTAGGTTAAATAGGTCATTTTGGAGCGAATTAAGCTTATTATATAATTTTTGAGCTAGCTAAGCATATTAAGTCATTTTAGAGGAAAAAAATGCTAAGTACAGGTCATTTTAGAGCTAGCCTAGGTTGAATAGGTCATTTTGAAGCTAAGTAAGGTTATTATGTCATTTTGGAGCTAGCTAAGCATATGAAGTCATTTTGGAGCTAGCTAAGCATATGAAGTCATTTAGGACCTAAAATATGTCATTTCTTAAGCATACTATATCATTTTAGAGCTAGCTAAGCATATTAAGTCATTTTGGAGGAAAAGATGCTAAGTATAGGTCATTTTAGAGCTATCGTAGGTTAAATAGGTCATTTTTAAGATAGCTAAGCATATTAAGTCATTTTGGAGAAAAATGCTAAGTATAGGTCATTTTAGAGCTATGCTAGGTAAAATATGTCATTTTGGAGCTAATTAAGCTTATTACGTTATTTTCTAGCTAGCTAAGCATGTGAAGTCATTTAGGGGCTAAACTATGTCATTTCTTAAGCATATCATGTCATTTTAGAGCTAGTTAACCATATTAACTAATTTTGGAGGAAAATATTCTAAGTATAGGTCATTTTGAAGATAGCTAAGCATATTAACTCATTTTGGAGGAAAAAATGCTAAGTATAGGTCATTTTAGAGCTATCCTAGGTTAAATAGGTCATTTTGGAGCGAATTAAGCTTATTATGTAATTTTTGAGCTAGCTAAGCATATTAAGTCATTTTGGAGGAAAAAATGCTAAGTACAGGTCATTTTAGAGCTAGCCTAGGTTGAATAGGTCATTTTGAAGCTAAGTAAGGTTATTATGTCATTTTGGAGCTAGCTAAGCATATGAAGTCATTTAGGACCTAAAATATGTCATTTCTTAAGCATACTATATCATTTTAGAGCTAGCTAAGCATATTAAGTCATTTTCGAGGAAAAGATGCTAAGTTTAGGTCATTTTAGAGCTATCGTAGGTTAAATAGGTCATTTTTAAGATAGCTAAGCATATTAAGTCATTTTGGAGGAAAAATGCTAAGTATAGGTCATTTTAGAGCTATCCTAGGTTAAATATGTCATTTTGGAGCTAATTAAGCTTATTATGTTATTTTGGAGCTAGCTAAGCATGTGAAGTCATTTAGGAGCTAATCTATGTCATTTCTTAAGCATATCATGTCATTTTAGAGCTAGTTAAGCATATTAACTAATTTTGGAGGAAAAGATTCTAAGTATAGGTCATTTTGAAGCTAGCTAAGCATATTAACTCATTTTGGAGGAAAAAATGCTAAGTATAGGTCATTTTAGAGCTATCCTAGGTTAAATAGGTCATTTTGGAGCGAATTAAGCTTATTATGTAATTTTTGAGCTAGCTAAGCATATTAAGTCATTTTAGAGGAAAAAATGCTAAGTACAGGTCATTTTAGAGCTAGCCTAGGTTGAATAGGTCATTTTGAAGCTAAGTAAGGTTATTATGTCATTTTGGAGCTAGCTAAGCATATGTAGTCGTTTTGGAGCTAGCTAAGCATATGAAGTCATTTAGGACCTAAAATATGTCATTTCTTAAGCATACTATATCATTTTAGAGCTAGCTAAGCATATTAAGTCATTTTGGAGGAAAAGATGCTAAGTATAGGTCATTTTAGAGCTATCCTAGGTTAAATATGTCATTTTGGAGCTAATTAAGCTTATTATGTTATTTTGGAGCTAGCTAAGCATGTGAAGTCATTTAGGAGCTAATCTATGTCATTTCTTAAGCATATCATGTCATTTTAGAGCTAGTTAAGCATATTAACTAATTTTGGAGGAAAAGATTCTAAGTATAGGTCATTTTGAAGCTAGCTAAGCATATTAACTCATTTTGGAGGAAAAAATGCTAAGTATAGGTCATTTTAGAGCTATCCTAGGTTAAATAGGTCATTTTGGAGCGAATTAAGCTTATTATGTAATTTTTGAGCTAGCTAAGCATATTAAGTCATTTTAGAGGAAAAAAATGCTAAGTACAGGTCATTTTAGAGCTAGCCTAGGTTGAATAGGTCATTTTGAAGCTAAGTAAGGTTATTATGTCATTTTGGAGCTAGCTAAGCATATGAAGTCATTTTGGAGCTAGCTAAGCATATGAAGTCATTTAGGACCTAAAATATGTCATTTCTTAAGCATACTATATCATTTTAGAGCTAGCTAAGCATATTAAGTCATTTTGGAGGAAAAGATGCTAAGTATAGGTCATTTTAGAGCTATCCCAGGTTAAATAGGTCATTTTTAAGATAGCTAAGAATATTAAGTCATTTTGGAGGAAAAATGCTAAGTATAGGTCATTTTAGAGCTATCCTAGGTTAAATATGTCATTTTGGAGCTAATTAAGCTTATTATGTTATTTTGGAGCTAGCTAAGCATGTGAAGTCATTTAGGAGCTAAACTATGTCATTTCTTAAGCATATCATGTCATTTTAGAGCTAGTTAAGCATATTAACTAATTTTGGAGGAAAAGATTCTAAGTATAGGTCATTTTGAAGCTAGCTAAGCATATTAACTCATTTTGGAGGAAAAAATGCTAAGTATAGGTCATTTTAGAGCTATCCTAGGTTAAATAGGTCATTTTGGAGCGAATTAAGCTTATTATGTAATTTTTGAGCTAGCTAAGCATATTAAGTCATTTTGGAGGAAAAAAATGCTAAGTACAGGTCATTTGAGAGCTAGCCTAGGTTGAATAGGTCATTTTGAAGCTAAGTAAGGTTATTATGTCATTTTGGAGCTAGCTAAGCACATGAAGTCATTTAGGAACTAAAAAATGTCATTTCTTAAGCATACTATATCATTTTAGAGCTAGCTAAGCATATTAAGTCATTTTGGAGGAAAAGATGCTAAGTATAGGTCATTTTAGAGCTATCGTAGGTTAAATAGGTCATTTTTAAGATAGCTAAGCATATTAAGTCATTTTGGAGAAAAATGCTAAGTATAGGTC
Organism: Aegilops umbellulata; assembly: GCA_032464435.1. Classification (NCBI taxonomy): domain Eukaryota; kingdom Viridiplantae; phylum Streptophyta; class Magnoliopsida; order Poales; family Poaceae; genus Aegilops; species Aegilops umbellulata. The sequence continues at coordinate 333,301,440 of CP136054.1, read as the reverse complement.
ATTTTAGAGCTATCCTAGGTAAAATATGTCATTTTGGAGCTAATTAAGCTTATTATGTTATTTTGGAGCTAGCTAAGCATGTGAAGTCATTTAGGGGCTAAACTATGTCATTTCTTAAGCATATCATGTCATTTTAGAGCTAGTTAACCATATTAACTAATTTTGGAGGAAAATATTCTAAGTATAGGTCATTTTGAAGCTAGCTAAGCATATTAACTCATTTTGGAGGAAAAAATGCTAAGTATAGGTCATTTTACATCTATCCTAGGTTATATAGGTCATTTTGGAGCGAATTAAGCTTATTATGTAATTTTTGAGCTAGCTAAGCATATTAAGTCATTTTGGAGGAAAAAATGCTAAGTACAGGTCATTTTAGAGCTAGCCTAGGTTGAATAGGTCATTTTGAAGCTAAGTAAGGTTATTATGTCATTTTGGAGCTAGCTAAGCATATGAAGTCATTTAGGACCTAAAATATGTCATTTCTTAAGCATACTATATCATTTTAGAGCTAGCTAAGCATATTAAGTCATTTTGGAGGAAAAGATGCTAAGTATAGGTCATTTTAGAGCTATCGTAGGTTATATAGGTCATTTTTAAGATAGCTAAGCATATTAAGTCATTTTGGAGGAAAAATGCTAAGTATAGGTCATTTTAGAGCTATCCTAGGTTAAATATGTCATTTTGGAGCTAATTAAGCTTATTATGTTATTTTGGAGCTAGATAAGCATGTGAAGTCATTTAGGAGCTAATCTATGTCATTTCTTAAGCATATCATGTCATTTTAGAGCTAGTTAAGCATATTAACTAATTTTGGAGGAAAATATTCTAAGTATAGGTCATTTTGAAGCTAGCTAAGCATATTAACTCATTTTGGAGGAAAAAATGCTAAGTATAGGTCATTTTAGAGCTATCCTAGGTTAAATAGGTCATTTTGGAGCGAATTAAGCTTATTATGTAATTTTTGAGCTAGCTAAGCATATTAAGTCATTTTGGAGGAAAAAAATGCTAAGTACAGGTCATTTTAGAGCTAGCCTAGGTTGAATAGGTCATTTTGAAGCCAAGTAAGGTTATTATGTCATTTTGGAGCTAGCTAAGCATATGAAGTCATTTAGGACCTAAAATATGTCATTTCTTAAGCATACTATATCATTTTAGAGCTAGCTAAGCATATTAAGTCATTTTGGAGGAAAAGATGCTAAGTATAGGTCATTTTAGAGCTATCGTAGGTTAAATAGGTCATTTTTAAGATAGCTAAGCATATTAAGTCATTTTGGAGGAAAAATGCTAAGTATAGGTCATTTTAGAGCTATCCTAGGTAAAATATGTCATTTTGGAGCTAATTAAGCTTATTATGTTATTTTGGAGCTAGCTAAGCATGTGAAGTCATTTTGGAGGAAAAAATGCTAAGTACAGGTCATTTTAGAGCTAGCCTAGGTTGAATAGGTCATTTTGAAGCTAAGTAAGGTTATTATGTCATTTTGGAGCTAGCTAAGCATATGAAGTCATTTTGGAGCTAGCTAAGCATATGAAGTCATTTAGGACCTAAAATATGTCATTTCTTAAGCATACTATATCATTTTAGAGCTAGCTAAGCATATTAAGTCATTTTGGAGGAAAAGATGCTAAGTATAGGTCATTTTAGAACTATCGTAGGTTAAATAGGTCATTTTTAAGATAGCTAAGCATATTAAGTCATTTTGGAGGAAAAATGCTAAGTATAGGTCATTTTAGAGCTATCCTAGGTTAAATATGTCATTTTGGAGCTAATTAAGCTTATTATGTTATTTTGGAGCTAGCTAAGCATGTGAAGTCATTTAGGAGCTAAACTATGTCATTTCTTAAGCATATCATGTCATTTTAGAGCTAGTTAAGCATATTAACTAATTTTGGAGGAAAAGATTCTAAGTATAGGTCATTTTGAAGCTAGCTAAGCATATTAACTCATTTTGGAGGAAAAAATGCTAAGTATAGGTCATTTTAGAGCTATCCTAGGTTAAATAGGTCATTTTGGAGCGAATTAAGCTTATTATGTAATTTTTGAGCTAGCTAAGCATATTACGTCATTTTGGAGGAAAAATTGTTAAGTACAGGTCATTTTAGAGCTAGCCTAGGTTGAATAGGTCATTTTGAAGCTAAGTAAGGTTATTATGTCATTTTGGAGCTAGCTAAGCAGATGAAGTCATTTAGGACCTAAAATATGTCATTTCTTAAGCGTACTATATCATTTTAGAGCTAGCTAAGCATATTAAGTCATTTTGGAGGAAAAGATGCTAAGTATAGGTCATTTTAGAGCTATCATAGGTTAAATAGGTCATTTTTAAGATACCTAAGCATATTAAGTCATTTTGGAGGAAAAATGCTAAGTATAGGTCATTTTAGAGCTATCCTAGGTTAAATATGTCATTTTGGAGCTAATTAAGCTTATTATGTAATTTTTGAGCTAGCTAAGCATATTAAGTCATTTTGGAGGAAAAAATGCTAAGTACAGGTCATTTTAGAGCTAGCCTAGGTTGAATAGGTCATTTTGAAGCTAAGTAAGGTTATTATGTCATTTTGGAGCTACCTAAGCATATGAAGTCATTTTGGAGCTAGCTAAGCATATGAAGTCATTTAGGACCTAAAATATGTCATTTCTTAAGCATACTATATCATTTTAGAGCTAGATAAGCATATTAAGTCATTTTGGAGGAAAAGATGCTAAGTATAGGTCATTTTAGAGCTATCGTAGGTTAAATAGGTCATTTTTAAGATAGCTAAGCATATTAAGTCATTTTGGAGGAAAAATGCTAAGTATAGGTCATTTTAGAGCTATCCTAGGTTAAATATGTCATTTTGGAGCTAATTAAGCTTATTATGTTATTTTGGAGCTAGCTAAGCATGTGAAGTCATTTAGGAGCAAAACTATGTCATTTCTTAAGCATATCATGTCATTTTAGAGCTAGTTAAGCATATTAACTAATTTTGGAGAAAAAGATTCTAAGTATAGGTCATTTTGAAGCTAGCTAAGCATATTAACTCATTTTGGAGGAAAAAATGCTAAGTATAGGTCATTTTAGAGCTATCCTAGGTTAAATAGGTCATTTTGGAGCGAATTAAGCTTATTATGTAATTTTTGAGCTAGCTAAGCATATTAAGTCATTTTGGAGGAAAAAATGCTAAGTATAGGTCATTTTAGAGCTATCCTAGGTTAAATAGGTCATTTTGGAGCGAATTAAGCTTATTATGTAATTTTTGAGCTAGCTAAGCATATTAAGTCATTTTGGAGGAAAAAAATGCTAAGTACAGGTCATTTTAGAGCTAGCCTAGGTTGAATAGGTCATTTTGAAGCCAAGTAAGGTTATTATGTCATTTTGGAGCTAGCTAAGCATATGAAGTCATTTAGGACCTAAAATATGTCATTTCTTAAGCATACTATATCATTTTAGAGCTAGCTAAGCATATTAAGTCATTTTGGAGGAAAAGATGTTAAGTATAGGTCATTTTAGAGCTATCGTAGGTTAAATAGGTCATTTTTAAGATAGCTAAGCATATTAAGTCATTTTGGAGGAAAAATGCTAAGTATAGGTCATTTTAGAGCTATCCTAGGTAAAATATGTCATTTTGGAGCTAATTAAGCTTATTATGTTATTTTGGAGCTAGCTAAGCATGTGAAGTCATTTAGGAGCTAAACTATGTCATTTCTTAAGCATATCATGTCATTTTAGAGCTAGTTAAGCATATTAACTAATTTTGGAGGAAAATATTCTAAGTATAGGTCATTTTGAAGCTAGCTAAGCATATTAACTCATTTTGGAGGAAAAAATGCTAAGTATAGGTCATTTTAGAGCTATCCTAGGTTAAATAGGTCATTTTGGAGCGAATTAAGCTTATTATGTAATTTTTGAGCTAGCTAAGCATATTACGTCATTTTGGAGGAAAAAATGCTAAGTACAGGTCATTTTAGAGCTAGCCTAGGTTGAATAGGTCATTTTGAAGCTAAGTAAGATTATTATGTCATTTTGGAGCTAGCTAAGCATATGAAGTCATTTAGGACCTAAAATATGTCATTTCTTAAGCGTACTATATCATTTTAGAGCTAGCTAAGCATATTAAGTCATTTTGGAGGAAAAGATGCTAAGTATAGGTCATTTTAGAGCTATCATAGGTTAAATAGGTCATTTTTAAGATAGCTAAGCATATTAAGTCATTTTGGAGGAAAAATGCTAAGTATAGGTCATTTTAGAGCTATCCTAGGTTAAATATGTCATTTTGGAGCTAATTAAGCTTATTATGTAATTTTTGAGCTAGCTAAGCATATTAAGTCATTTTGGAGGAAAAAATGCTAAGTACAGGTCATTTTAGAGCTAGCCTAGGTTGAATATGTCATTTTGGAGCTAAGTAAGGTTATTATGTCATTTTTGAGCTAGCTAAGCATATGAAGTCATTTAGGACCTAAAATATGTCATTTCTTAAGCATACTATATCATTTTAGAGCTAGCTAAGCATATTAAGTCATTTTGGAGGAAAAGATGCTAAGTATAGGTCATTTTAGAGCTATCGTAGGTTAAATAGGTCATTTTTAAGATAGCTAAGCATATTAAGTCATTTTGGAGGAAAAATGCTAAGTATAGGTCATTTTAGAGCTGTCCTAGGTTAAATATGTCATTTTGGAGCTAATTAAGCTTATTATGTTATTTTGGAGCTAGCTAAGCATGTGAAGTCATTTAGGAGCTAAACTATGTCATTTCTTAAGCATATCATGTCATTTTAGAGCTAGTTAAGCATATTAACTAATTTTGGAGGAAAAGATTCTAAGTATAGGTCATTTTGAAGCTAGCTAAGCATATTAACTCATTTTGGAGGAAAAAATGCTAAGTATAGGTCATTTTAGAGCTATCCTAGGTTAAATAGGTCATTTCGGAGCGAATTAAGCTTATTATGTAATTTTTGAGCTAGCTAAGCATATTAAGTCATTTTGGAGGAAAAATGCTAAGTATAGGTCATTGTAGAGCTATCCTAGGTTAAATATATCATTTTGGAGCTAATTAAGCTTATTATGTCATTTTTGAGCTAGCTAAGCATATTGAGTCATTTTGGAGGAAAAAATGCTAAGTATATGATTATGTCGCTAGTATCCATATGGCAGAGAACCCGGGCCGACAAGACTAGTCATAGAACCAAGGTGGCACAAATGTACAGGGACAGGCATACATGACCCAGCAATGCACGTGTCGGTCATCAGCGAGTGCAACCAAGTCGTAGCAAGCTACAAGGACTTCGGTGATACACCGCGTGACATTTTCCCGTAGGGACAGACACAGGAGCAAAGAAGGACACATGCCGGTTAATCCATGTGTTCCGGAGCAGTAGCGAACTACCATGGCTCAGTGGAAGCACTAGGAGGCATTACCCTGTATGGAAGGCTACCAAAGGCACACGACTAGGTGTCGAGTCCCACACATACAATGCATTTCAAACATACACACATTATGCACGATATGTGTATATACAACATGGCATCACAACCAAACTCTATTAAGCAAAACACTTGGGAAACTTACCGTCATCACAGAGGTGTAGGTGTAGGTGTAGGTGTAGGACCGGTCGCGCCAGTGGCAGACAGAGAAGGATCGATCGATGCTTGTCGGGAGTTACGCTGCACCAAAGATTATTTTCAATGTATCGTTATCATGATGCACTCAAATGTGAAGACTAGTAACTAATGACCGTTCAAATGAAACTCACCGTGCCCGCCGGAGCAATGACTGGCATCGGCGGAGGGGTCTGGCCGTTCTTCTCGCACATGGACTGCACATTTGGTTTTGACGAGTCAGTCATATTAGTTACTAATGAAAGGAACATTGCGTGCATGATTTAGCTAATATGCAGAAGAAACTTACCACGAAGAGCTCGTACATGGCCCGGCTAGCCGAGTCATTCCGGTTCCTCTCCTCCTCCAACAGCCTAGCCGTCCTCTCCTCATTCTCCCTATCCCTCTCCGCCGCCTGCCGGTCCCTCTCCGCCAACTGTCGGTCCCTCTCCGCCAACTGTCGGTCCCTCTCCTCAAAAGCAGCCTGGGTCTTCACTCTCTCTGCCTCAATAGCAGCCTGCAACACCACTCGTTAGCATTGTAATCATCGACGGCCGCAAACACGATGTAATGGAGGAAAGGCTACTGAGTCCGTATAACAAACCTGGAATTCGATTTCCACTGGTCGTAAACGAGGCGGTATCTCAGGATCAGAGCTGGTCTGGCGCTTCTTGATCTGCGGGAGAGTGCTACTACAACGTATCAGTCCATTACCAATGGCTAACGAGCCATGGGACCTCCCGCCACCAGATATCATCACCAGCTCTAGATCAAGAGGCCGGCTCGGGTTAAAGTCCGGCCCTTTCCTCGCCTTCCCCTGCTTAACATACTGCACCATCTTGTGGTGGGAGGCCTCGTTGCTGAAGTTCTTTGCATTTTCGAGGTCAGGCTCAGAGAATAACTTGGCCTTCTTGTACGGTGCAATATTGGACATGCCATAGAGGTCGAACAGCTCTGGCACTGGAGCCTTGTTGTGTCTTGACTAAAAGAGAGGAACAGAGTATTAGTTAAGGACTCAAGCTAGCACAAAGAATGAATTTGCATGAATCATGAAGCAAACCACACATACCCAGTTTTTCCCGTACCCATGTAGGTCGACGCTACCTAGATGGTGTGGCACACCTTTCATTTTGAAACGCTTCTCCTTTGCTTTGTTGTGGGCGACACGCCATTGGGGAGAGCACCACTCATCCACCAACACCTCCCAGCAGTCCATCTTGTCCGCACACCATCTTGGAGGTACCTAAGTTAAGCAAGAGAAATTTGAGCGCTACGCCTACGAATCAAATCAAGGAAACTAAGTACAAGGCCTTAAGAATAGGTAATTACCTTCATGTACTTCTCCTTACTCAGATACTTGTCCCGGCACTTCTCTTTTCTCCTCCTAATACCAGTCTGTGCGAAGTAGTCTTGAACAGCCTGCGTCCGAGCCTCGTGCCGAAAGTTTCCAAGTAGGCGCCTCACTCGGCGTCGATAACCCGAGCCGCGGCCTCCTCTTGTCCCTCAGCACACCTGTAGAAGGTCTGCAATCAAACAAGAAAACACAGATTAGAAGGTCTGCAATCAAACAAGAAAACACATGTAGAAGGTATGCAATCAAATAAGAAAACTCAACGTAAATGGCAAAGGAGAAATTACCCAAAACATGGCGATCACAATGTCGGCCACCGTGCCGCACTCGACATCGCCCACCCTATGCTCCGGTGGGGCCGGGGCAGCCAAGTAGTGCTCCCAGGTCATTCCTAGCTCTGGAACCCGGCCCTCACCGGGCAACATGACCCACCCCGGGAAGCACTGGCGACAAATCACACCAAGGACAGTGTTGGGCCTGCGGACACCATCTTCGTGTGTCCAAGAACTGCAGTATGACAAGGCCAATGCATTAGATATTCAAAGAAACGTCAAGGCAAAAGGTTAAAAAAAGAGTAAATGCACTTACTTCTCCCCGTCAGGCGCAATCAACCACCTCTGGTCGGGGGTCGCCGGGGTGGGCGGGAGCTTTGTACGACCACACTGGTAGACTTTGCGCCCCTCAACCCACTCACCCTCGCTATAGCTATCAGGACTATAGTCTCCACCCTGAACACAACTACGGGCACTCGACTCCATCCAGTCCTCCCATGGGCTCGGCTCCGACTCAGCGTGACCCTGTCTGAGCTCCGGAGTCTCGTGGGGCGAAAACTCGGCAGCCCGAGGCTCGGTGGCCAGAGGCTCGTCGTCGGCCCGAGGCTCGTCGGTCGTAGGCGCGTCTGCCATAGGCTCGTCGGCCGGAGGCTCGTGGAGTGGAGTCCGAGATAGGTCCACCTCAGATGGCTCGATCTCAGACGGAGCAGCCCTGTGGTCGGGTGACTCAGCTGGAGGTGGCGGCGAGGAAGGCGTAGCAGCCTTCCTACCTCTCCCGACGCCACGTCCACCTCTAGCAACCTTCTCCTTCTTACCCCCCGACCTCTCCCGGCCAAAGAAGAAGCGACCGTCGCTGGACTCTGCAAACCGAGATCTAGCGCTCTCTGTAGGCTATGGGGGGGAATGGAACTACCCCTCCCACCACGCGCCGAGGTAGGAGCCCTGGAGCGCTCTCGACCCGCGCCCACCATCTGTCAACACCTGGAATGACAAAGAGTAAACGAAATTAGTACAACATAAAAAAATGAATACCTGACATGAATAATAATATGTATATAACTTCAGTTTAGAGGAATAAATGCTAAGTATAGATCATTTTAGAGCTATCCTAGGTTAAAGTCATTTTTGAGCTAATTAAGGTTGTTATGTCATTTTTGAGCTAGCTAAGCATTCAAATTCATTTTGGAGGAATAAATGCTAAGTATAGCTCATTTTAGAGCTAGCTAGGTTAAAACTTGAACTAATTAATAATATATATGTATATAATAATAATGGAATACCTGACATGAACTATAATATTAATCTTCATCGTCATCATTAATAAATGCATCATCATCGTCTATATATGCTTCGGGGTCAATAAATGCATCATCCTCATCACTATCAGTAATGACGTTTTCATCATCATCATCAATAAATTCATCAACATCTGGAAGGCCTCCTGCATGTAATCGGTCAAGCATTGATAGGTCATCCGCAACAGTAACCTCTTCTTGTTCAGGCTCTTCTTGTTCCTGCTCAGGCTCGGATTCACTGCCGCTGTCTACTTGAATGTTATGAGGTGAGCGGTTCTTGAAACGTTTTTTGGAAAGACGTGTTTCTTGGAAAAATTCTCCTTCATATGTGTCTGGATTAACGTGAGGTTCATAATCCTCTTCATTGGGGGGAGGTGGTCTAACACGTGGCGGCACTTCATAAACGACATCCCAACCTTTGAGATTTGGATCACTTTGGCAGGCCCACGGTAGATAGAAAACTTGGGTTGCCTGTTGAGCCATAATATAGACATCGGGAACATCCAAATGGGTGCTTTGTTTGATTTCGACTAGCCCTAGATGTTCATGAGTCCTTCTAGTCTCTTTCGGCTGGAACCAATGATATTTGAAGACTACGACGTTCGGTGGGTTTGCACCATAGAATAGAAGTTCATAAATTGCTTCAACTCTTCCATAATACTCGGTATCTCCTTCGCCAATAGCAGAGACACAACAATTTGTAGACTTTCGGTCGGCCATAGATAGCTCTTTGCCATAGGTACGAAAGCGATACCCGTTGATGTCGTATTTGTCAAATGAATGGACATTATAGTCAAAACCATTAGCGACTTGTCTCAATTCGGCGTCCATAGACTCTGAACTAGCCTACAAGTTTAATACGAAAGGATTGTTGCATTAGCGAGAAATTAGAAGAAGAAATGAAATGGTCTAATGGAAATTACCGTTTGTTTGAACCAAGAGATGAAACCAGGATAGCCGCCTCCATGCATTGCCAGAAGCTCATACTCTTCGATGGAATCCTTTTGGATAACCGCTCCATACAAGAATTTGGCGACGTATCGACTGTATCAAATATCCAGGAATAAGAGCAGTTCAAATGAAGTAGAGGTCACGAAATAATGTACCGAGAACTTACTCGATGTACGACCGCACTTCTCTTAGATTGTTCAAGATATACAACGTAATGGTCCGCCATTCGTCGTTATCCAACAATAAGGGAGTATAAGCACCGGCTGGTGCGAGCTTCCCTTTGAATAGGCTGAGGTTGGATCCACCCTTTTTAGGGTCGCCAACATTGTACCAAGGCTTCGGATTATGCAAATGACGATTTTTGGCTTTGTAGTGTGCTGTCACGAAGTTTGCCGCCTCCTCAGTAATGAATGCCTCAGCCATCGATGCTTCAATTCGACGTTTATTCTTACATTTTGGTCGAAGCGTCTTCTGCATCCTCTCAGTTGCGTAGCACCAACGATTCTGCACGGGCCCCCCCAATCGTGCCTCGGTTGGGAGATGCAAAATCAAATGCTGCATTGGATTAAAGAAGCCAGGTGGAAAGATCTTCTCCAACTTGTAGATCAACTCCGGCGCCAACTCTTCCATTTCTTCTAGCAAGCCAGGCGATAATTCTTTCGCACATAGAACACGGAAGAAATAGCTCAGCTCTGCCAGTACTAGCCATTTATCCTCAGGGATAAAGCCACGCAACATCACCGGCATTACCCGCTCAAGCCATATGTGCCAATCATCACTCTTGAGACCAAATATTTTAAATTTTTCAAGGCTCGCTCCCCTCTTTAGATTCGATGCATACCCATCGGGAACATCAACTCCTTTTTCACCCACAGGAGTATTTCCCTCATAACCGGCCTTCCAAGATTGAACCATGCCTTTGGCTTCGCCCAGTTCTTCTTTCCTTTTGGTTGTTTCATGTTTTGTAGTGGTCTATCACATAGAGCCTCCTGATCGACTCTGGCCTTAGGATTATCCTTCGTTTTCCCCTCTATGTCGAACAATGTACCAAAGAGGGCCTCGCCGACATTCTTTTCAGTGTGCATCACGTCGATGTTGTGTGGGCAAAGGAGGTCTTTGAAGTACAGCAGATCCCACAAGCATATCTTGTGGGTCCAGGCGTGTTCCGTATTATACCCCTTGAAATACCCTGGACGCTTTGGATCCGGCTCGAGAGCGTTTAACTGATCCAGGGTCTGTTGGCCTGTCAATGCAGGTGGTGCAGAGTTTTTGACATCTCTACCTTTGATGAAGTTCTTCTTGTCTTTTCTGAACTTATGGTGAGGATCCAGGAACTGTCTATGCATGTCGAAGCAAGAAAACTTGCCACCCGCCTGCAGCCGACAAAACTCAAGAGCTGCCTTGCATGTGGGACACGGGAACCTTCCATGCACACACCAGCCAACGAATAGCGCATACGTCGGCAAGTCATGCATTGAGTACATGTACCACACACGCATTAGGAAGTTTTTTTTGTAGCGACGTCGTATGTCTTGATCCCATTATCCCAAGCTTCTTGCAGTTCATCCTTAAGCGGCTGCATGTACACATTCATATTCTTCCCCGGATAGTTCGGTCCCGGAATTATCAACGTCAGGAAAATGTTCTTTCTTTGCATAATCTGTCCGGGGGGAGATTGAGTGGAATGACAAATACAGGCCAACAACTGTATTGGGCTGCCATCATACCAAACACATTGAACCCATCCGTGCTGACGGCTACTCGAGGATTCCTTGGATCTGCCGCTTTTTCATCATGCAATGCATCGAAGTGTTTCCATGCAGCACCATCCGATGTGTGTACCATCATCAGATTCCCATCTGCATCCCGTTCGGTTCTTTTGCCCAATTTGTGCCATGTCATCTGTCTGGTCGTCTCTTCGACCATGAATAGACGTTGAAGTCTTGGTAAGATTGGCATATACCGAAGAACGTTAATGGGGATTTTGGTCTGACTCTTCTCACCCATACCGTTGTCTACCTCAACATACCTGGAAGACTTGCAAATGGGACAATAGTTCAAGTCCGCATATTGGAGCCTAAATAAGGCACATCCATTCTCACAGGCATCTATCTTCTCATAGGGCATCTTAAGTACACGGAGGATTTTGTTCGACTGGTACAGGTTTGCAGGCATTATATGGCCTTTGGGTAGAAAGCGTCCAAATAGTGTCACTATCGCGTCATAGCATTCTCTGCCCAAGTTGAATTGGGCCTTCAGAGCCATTAATTGTGCGATGGCATCTAGCTGACAAAGCTCGGTGTGCTCATGGAGAGGACGCTTCGAAGACTCCAACATATCATTGAAGGCCTTTGCAGATTCCTCCATCTCATCGTCCGAATCCCGAGCATCATCAAAGTCTTGCACCATGTCTTCCATCCCGGTACCATGCTCGTCGGTGCGACGACGGCCCTCCTCAGCTCTGGAACGTTGGGCAGACTCACCATGAAATGTCCACATCGTATAACCGGGCGTAAAACCCCACTTCTGCAGGTGTTTGATCATTTCAAACTCTGTCATCTTACAATCGTTGTCGCACTCGACACAGGGGCACCAGGTTGTTTGCTGCCCATTTGCAAATGCGGCTCTGATAAACCCCTTGGTTTTTGTCATCCATTCAGGGGTCATGTCTTTCTGACTAGGGTGACCGGTGTACATCCACGCACGATCACTCATCTTGCCTAGCTACTGGACACAAAAGAAATACATACATAACTCAGCAAACCATATTCATCAGTTAATAGAGTTTCTCAGTTTTATTACGTCCATGCAACCTAGACGCTAATAGGTAAAGATAGGTCCTAATCCCACCCGAGTATGTGTAGATTGGGTTCGTTTTCCCATGCTCTGCTCCGGATCCGACACAAAATTTCGGCAGCACCTCCCCGCTGTTCTCCTGATACACGTCTCGGCAATAAGCAAAGAGGATGTGTACCCGGAGAACAACAGAGAGGCACTGACGAAATTCTGCATCGGATCCGGAGCAGAGCATATGGGAAAACGAACCCAATCTACACATACTCGGGCTGTCCATGGATAACGTTGGACAATTCAAAAGAATTATGGTTATAAATATGCAAATGAATGCATATTTATAGATGTAACCCTTTCGAACGGGAGACGCATAGTGGTCACGCATACTGATGATTGAATACACCTATAGCTAGCAAGTTTCATCGGCACGAAGACCGGAACAGAGCAAATGAAGGGGGAGAGGAGGAGATGTCATTTGTGCTCAGCCACGAACGCAGGGGCGGAGCTCGTCGAACGCACGGGGAGGTCGTTGAACACCAGACCCTCATAGCGATGAAACAACTGCACATTTAAATCCACCCGATCAACGCAAATATATATGATGTTTTTCATAACAAAATTGGAAAATATATGACCTAACTCATAATTCACAAATAAATAGGGAGTGTCTATTTAGTACTTGATTGTTTTCCAATTCGGTATCATTCACATTTCCGGACCAATAAATAGAGGACACTTGTATGTCAAAAAAAAACCACCCCGGCGAAACACCAGCCAAACACCTAGGTAGTTTTGTTAAAACTGAGAAAAACCATGGTTTAAAGAAACTGTAGTATTCATTGTGTACACATCTGAATATAGTGGTTTTCAATTACCATGGTTCTCTAGAAACTTTGTTGCCAAACTAAGCCTTAGGCCCCGTTTGTTATTATTGGAACGTCTAGGAACTGCTCGATATGACAGTATGTACTGAATTTTTGTAGGATAAACATCCTCAATGTTTTAAGCCATGACAATGTCCAATAACATGTTGTTGCACCAACTACGGTCTTAGGGTTTGTGCCAAGATAATATGATTTCCATTTTCTGTTAGTTTGTTACTGATATTATCTCATATGGTATTTCTTGCCTATTAGGCCTAGCACATAATTCTGCTTTAGTATTAATTTTATCACATGTCATTTGTTACCCTGCCAAAGGAGACCGTAAACATCTTGCAAAACATTTTTCTGTGTGCTAGCTTCTGAATACACTACAAAGCGAGATGAGCCTAAGTTTTCCCCTCCTAACTTTGTATCAAGTCCATGCGTAATATAACAACGTTTCTTTAGAGAATACAACACAAATGATTGTACAATAGTTAAGTCATCTTATGATTAAAATGTAACACTGTATTAATAGCTGAGATCGACAACATTTGCGTGATCCCAAGTTTTGCGACCATGAAAATGTTTTTCTTCCAAGAAAAATTGTGATTATGCGGTCTTCTATTTTTATGGTATGCAACATAATCTCATTACGTTGCATGGGAGCCACCCAGTGTAGTGATTAGTGAAATTTGGATAGCTGTCATGATAGCTTTACATACAAAGAAAACATAATTGTTGACTTGTTAGACTTATCAAGGACATATATATTGTGTGTTTTTCTCTGAAAAATCAACATGCGAGATTTGTATTTATGAATTAAACTTTGCACGTGCTGTGCACGTACCCGCGTACTAGTTCACTGTTAGAGACAAAGTTTGAAGCAAGGGCGCATGTATACGTGAATCTTCAGCACACAAAAAAAACCTGAATCTCGATGGCGCCGTGGAGGGGAGGGCCGCCGGAAGGGGGCGGCGCCGTGGCCTGGCTCGGTGGAGGGGTGGGCCGCGGGGCACGCCGCGGTGGCCGGGAGGGCCGCGGTGGCCGAGGAGGGGCGGGGGAGGGCCGGCTCGGTGGAGGGACGGGCGGCTTGCTGGGACGGGCTGTGGTAGAGGGACGGGCGCAGGGGCGAGCTGCGGTGGCGGGTAGGGGCGGGGGAGGGGCGGGGGAGGGCTGCGGGGGCGGGGAGGGGCGGGCCGGCGGCGGTGCTGGGCGGTGGTCGGCCGGCGGCGCGCTGGAGTCGTGGGCGCTCGGGTGCGGTAAATTTGGGGTCGTGGGCGCGCGGGGTAGACGGTTTTTTTTACACAGGTGGTGGGTGGGTGAGGTGGGGAGAGAGAGAGAGGGGTGGGGCCGGGCTGGAAGAGAGAGAGAGGGGAGGGGCCGGGCTGGGAGAGATGGCTTGCTAGAGGGGAGGGACCTCTTTGCCATCTGCCAGCCGCTGGCTGATGGCAAAGATATGGGCCTTTGCCATCCGCTGGCAGATGGCAAAGAGGTGGGGTTACCGGGCCGTTACAGCGCCGTTATCCACTGGGCCCACCCACTTCTTTGCCATCTGCCAACAGACGGAAAAGATTCTTTGCCATCTGCTGGCAGATGGCAAAGAGGTGGGTTGACAGGCCATTACAACACTGGACCCTACCCACCTCTTTGCCATCTGCTGGCAGATGGCAAAGATTATTTGCCATCCACTAGCAGATGGCAAAGAATTGGCTGATGGCAAAGACGTTCTTTGCCATCTGTCAGTTCTTTGCCATCTGTTTTTCATAAGCAGATGGCAAAGACGTTCTTTGCCATCTGCTGGCAGATGGCAAAGAGCTGGCTGATGGCAAATTCCCAGTTTCCAGTAGTGTTCATTGGCCCGTTGTACATCGAGGGTAGGTTCATAACTTCATCCAAGCGTGCCTTCTCCTCGGCCGGAATGACATGTGCCGAATAATTCATAAACCATGGTCAGCAAAACACGCTCTCCTCACCCGAAATAGCTCGCGCCCACTATTTCAAAACATGCTCTCCTCGCCCGAAATCACTCGCGCCCACTATATTTGAAAACACGGCCTCCTCGCCCGAAATCGCTCCCGCCCACTATTTGGGGAGAAGCAGAGTTACTCTACTATCACCGAACCTCAGTACACAGACCCAAGCTGAGAAGCCTAAAGGCAGGGGTAGAACTGTAACTCCCCCTCACATTTCAGACAAATGCGTCCGTAAAACATGGTTCCACTCCCCTCCAATCCCCCCCATTCATACCTCGTGGCCGCCAAATCACCTTCTCCTCGAAAGCTCCCTTCTCCCGAGCCGCGAAACCTCAGCCCCTCCTCCATGGTGCCCCTACCGCACCAATTTCACAGCCGCCCTCCTCCCTAATGTCGGAGATGCTGTCCATTTGCCATCGTGCACTGGGCCGTGTGCCTCTTACTCCGTGCTGCTGCAGCTGCCTTGACGCCGGCCGCGTTAACCGTACCGGAGCCGATTCACCCACGGCGTTGTTCACGGCGTCGGAGCGGCTCCAACTTCGGATCCGTCCAGAGTCCCGGCGCTGCTTCCCCGTAGCCGTCGACCGTCGCGACATCGCTGTTCCCCTGCCACCGCTGGCCATCGCAACCGCGTCGGCCTCACCGACTCGGCAGATGGACCTGCCTACTTCACCATGCCGCCAGATAGGTTGCACCTGAAGGAAATATGCCCTAGAGGCCATAATAAAGTTATTATTTATTTCCTTATATCATGATAAAAGTTTATTATTCATGCTAGAATTGTATTAACAGGAAACATAATGCATGTGTGAATACATAGACAAACAGAGTGTCACTAGTATGCCTCTACTAGACTAGCTCGTTAATCAAAGATGGTTATGTTTCCTAACCATGAACAAAGAGTTGTTATTTGATTAACGAGGTCACATCGTTGGTTGAATGATCTGATTGACATGACCCATTATATTAGCTTAGCACCCGATCGTTTAGTATGTTGCTATTGCTTTATTCATGACTTATACATGTTCCTATGACTATGAGATTATGCAACTCCCGTTTGCCGGAGGAGCACTCTGGGTACTACCAAACGTCACAACGTAACTGGGTGATTATAAAGGAGTACTACAGGTGTCTCCAATGGTAGATGTTGGGTTGGCGTATTTCGAGATTAGGATTTGTCACTCCGATTGTCGAAGAGGTATCTCTGGGCCCTCTCGATAATGCACATCACTTAAGCCTTGCAAGCATTGCAACTAATGAGTTAGTTGCGGGATGATGTATTACGGAACGAGTAAAGAGACTTGCCGGTAACGAGATTGAACTAAGTATTGGATACTGACGATCGAATCTCGGACAAGTAACATACCGATGACAAAGGGAACAACGTATGTTGTTATGCGGTCTGACTGATAAAGATCTTTGTAGAATATGTAGGAGCCAATATGGGCATCCAGGTCCCGCTATTGGTTATTGACCGGAGACGTGTCTCGGTCATGTCTACATTGTTCTCGAACCGTAGGGTCCGCACGCTTAACGTTACGATGACAGTTTATGAGTTTATGCATTTTGATGTACCGAAGGTTGTTCGGAGTCCCGGATGTGATCACGGACATGACGAGGAGTCTCGAAATGGCCGAGACATAAAGATTGATATATTGGAAGCCTATGTTTGGACATCGGAAGTGTTCCAGGTGAAATCAGGATTTTACCGGAATACCGGGTGGGTTACCGGAACCCCCCGTGAGCTAAATGGGCCATAGTGGGCCTTAGTGGAAAGGAGGAAGGGGCTGCCCTAGGTGGCCGCGCGCCTCCCCCCTTCCCTAGTCCTATTAGGACTAGGAGAAGGTGGCCGCCCCCCTCTCTCTCTTTCCCCCCTTGAGGAATCCTATTCCAACTAGGATTGGGGGGGGGGGATCCTACGCCCGGAGGGAGTAGGACTCTCCTGGCGCGCCAGGCTTGGCCGGCCAGCCCCTCCCCCTTGGCTCCTTTATATACGGGGGCAGGGGAGCACCCTAGGAGACACAAGTTGATCTACGGATCGTTCCTTAGCCGTGTGCGGTGCCCCCTTCCACCAAATTCCACCTCGATCATATCGTTGCGGTGCTTAGGCGAAGCCCTGCGCCGGTAACACATCAAGATCGTCACCACACCGTCGTGCTGACGGAACTCTTCCCCGACGCTTTGCTGGATCGGAGCCCGGGGATCGTCATCGAGCTGAACGTGTGCCAAGAACTCGGAGGTGCCGGAGTAACGGTGCTGTGATCAGTCGGATCACGAGGAGAACGTACGACTACTTCCTCTACGTTGCGTCAACGCTTTCGCTTCGGTCTACGAGGGTACGTAGACAACACTCTCCCCTCTCGTTGCTATGCATCACCATGATCTTGCGTGTGCGTAGGAATTTTTTTGAAATTACTACGTTCCCCAACAGTGGTATCAGAGCCAGGTTTTTATGGTTTGATATTATTTGCACGAGTAGAACACAACTGAGTTGTGGACGATACAAGTCATACTGCCTACCAGCATGTCATACTTTGGTTCAGCGGTATTGTTGGACGAGACAATCCGGACCAACCTTACGCGTACTCTTACGCGAGACCGGTTCCCTCGACGTGCTTTGCACATAGATGGCTTGCGGAAGACTGTCTCTCCAACTTTAGTTGAACCGAGTGTGGCTACGTCCGGTCCTTGAGAAGGTTAAAACGGAGTCTATTTTACAAACTATCATTGTGGTTTTGATGCGTAGGTAAGATGAGTTCTTGCTTAAGCCCGTAGCAGCCACGTAAAATTTGCAACAAACAAAGTAGAGGACGTCTAACTTGTTTTTGCAGGGCATGTTGTGATGTGATATGGTCAAGAAATGATGCTAAATTTTATTGTATGAGATGATCATGTTTTGTAACTGAGTTATCGGCAACTGGCAGGAGCCATATGGTTGTCGCTTTATTGTATGCAATGCAATCGCGATGTAATGCTTTACTTTATTACTAAGCGGTAGTGATAGTCGTGGAAGCATAAGATTGGCGAGGCGACAACGATGCTACGATGGAGATCAAGGTGTCGCGCCGGTGACGATGGTGATCATGACGGTGCTTCGGAGATGGAGATCACAAGCACAAGATGATGATGACCATATCATATCACTTATATTGATTGCATGCGATGTTTATCTTTTTATGCATCTTATCTTTCTTTGATTGACGGTAGCATTATAAGATGATCTCTCACTAAATTATCAAGAAGTGTTCTCCCTGAGTATGCACCGTTGCAAAAGTTCTTTGTGCTGAGACACCACGTGATGATCGGGTGTGATAGGCTCTACGTTCAAATACAACGGGTGCAAAACAGTTGCACACGCGGAATACTCAGGTTATACTTGACGAGCTATGCATATAAGATATGACCTCGGAACACAGAGACCAAAAGGTCGAGCGTGAATCATATAGTAGATATGATCAACATAAACGATGTTCACCATTGAAAACTACTCCATATCACGTGATGATCGGTTATGGTTTAGTTGATTTGGATCACGTGATCACTTAGAGGATTAGAGGGATGTCTATCTAAGTGGGAGTTCTTAATTAATTTGATTAACTGAACTTAAACTTATCATGAACTTAGTATCTGATAGTATCTTGCTTGTTTATGTTGATTGTAGATAGATGGCTCGTGCTGTTGTTCCGTTAAATTTTAATGCGTTCCTTGAGAAAGCAAAGTTGAAAGATGATGGTAGCAATTACACGGACTGGGTCCGTTACTTGAGGATTATCCTCATTTCTGCACAGAAGAATTACGTCCTGGAAGCACCGCTAGGTGCCAGGCCTGCTGCTAGAGCGACACCAGAAGTTATGAACATCTGGCAGAGCAAAGCTGATGACTACTCGATAGTTCAGTGTGCCATGCTTTACGGCTTAGAACCGGGACTTCAATGACGTTTTGAACGTCATGGAGCATATGAGATGTTCCAGGAGTTGAAGTTAATATTTCAAGAAAATGCCCGGATTGAGAGATATGAAGTCTCCAATAAGTTCTATAGCTGCAAAATGGAGGAGAACAGTTCTGTCAGTGAGCATATACTCAAAATGTCTGGGTATAATAATCACTTGATTCAATTGGGAGTTACTCTTCCAGATGATTGCGTCATTGACAGAATTCTCCAATCACTGTCACCAAGCTACAAGAGCTTCGTGATGAACTATAATATGCAAGGGATGACCAAGACTATTCCCGAGCTCTTCGCAATGCTAAAAGCTGCGGAGGTAGAAATCAAGAAGGAGCATCAAGTGTTGATGGTTAACAAAACCACTAGTTTCAAGAAAAAGGGCAAAGGGAAGAAAAAGGGGAACTTCAAGAAGAACGGCAAGCGAGTTGCTGCTCAAGAGAAGAAACCCAAGTCTGGACCTAAGCCTGAAACTGAGTGCTTCTACTGCAAGCAGACTGGTCACTGGAAGCAGACTGCCCCAAGTATTTGGCGGATAAGAAGGATGGCAAGGTGAACAAAGGTATATGTGATATACATGTTATTGATGTGTACCTTACTAATGTTCGCAGTAGCACCTGGGTATTTGATACTGGTTCTGTTGCTAATATTTGCAACTCAAAACAGGGACTACAGAATAAGCGGACACTAGCAAAGGACGAGGTGACGATGCGCGTGGGAAACGGTTCCAAAGTCGATGTGATCGCGGTCGGCACGCTACCTCTACATCTACCTTCGGGATTAATATTAGACTTAAATAATTGTTATTTGGTGCCAGCGTTGAGCATGAACATTATATCTGTATCTTGTTTAATGCGAGACGGTTATTCATTTAAATCAGAGAATAATGGTTGTTCTATTTATATGAGTAATATCTTTTATGGTCATGCACCGTTGAAGAGTGGTCTATTTTTGATGAATCTCGATAGTAGTGATACACATATTCATAATGTTGAAGCCAAAAGATGCAGAGTTGATAATGATAGTGCAACTTATTTGTGGCACTGCCGTTTAGGTCATATCGGTATAAAGAGCATGAAGAAACTCCATACTGATGGACTTTTGGAGTCACTTGATTATGAATCACTTGGCACTTGCGAACCGTGCCTCATGGGCAAGATGACTAAAACACCGTTCTCCGGAACTATGGAGAGATCAACAGATTTGTTGGAAATCATACATACGGATGTATGTGGTCCGATGAATGTTGAAGCTCGTGGCGAATATCGTTATTTTCTCACCTTCACAGATGATTTGAGCAGATATGGGTATATCTACTTATTGAAACACAAGTCTGAAACATTTGAAAAGTTCAAAGAATTTCAGAGTGAAGTTGAAAATCATCGTAACAAGAAAATAAAGTTTCTACGATCTGATCGTGGAGGAGAATATTTGAGTTACGAGTTTGGTGTACATTTGAAGAATTGTGGAATAGTTTCGCAACTCACGCCACCCGGAACACCACAGCGTAATGGTGTGTCCGAACGTCGTAATCGTACTTTACTAGATATGGTACGATCTATGATGTCTCTTACTGATTTACTGCTATCATTTTGGGGACACGCTCTAGAGACAGCCGCATTCACATTAAATAGGGCACCATCTAAATCCGTTGAGACGACGCCTTATGAACTATGGTTTGGCAAGAAACCGAAGTTGTCGTTTCTTAAAGTTTGGGGCTGCGATGCTTATGTGAAAAAGCTTCAACCTGATAAGCTCAAACCCAAATCGGAGAAATGTGTCTTCATAGGATATCCAAAGGAAACTGTTGGATACACCTTCTATCACAGATCCGAAGGCAAGACTTTTGTTGCTAAGTTCGGAAACTTTCTAGAGAAAGAGTTTCTTTCGAAAGAAGTGAGTGGGAGGAAAGTAGAACTTGACGAGGTAACTGTACCTACTCCTTTATTGAGTAGTAGTACATCACAGAAAATTGTTTCTGCGACACCTACACCAATAAATGAGGAAGCTAATGATGATGATCATGAAACTTTAGATCAAGATACTACTGAACCTCGTAGATCAACCAGAGTGAGATCCGCACCAGAGTGGTACGGTAATCCTATTCTGGAAGTCATGTTACTAGACCATGATGAACCTACGAACTATGAAGAAGCAATGGTGAGCCCAGATTCCGCAAAGTGGCTTGAAGCCATGAAATCTGAGATGGGATCCATGTATGAGAACAAAGTATGGACTTTGGTTGACTTGCCCGATGATCGGCAAGCAATTGAGAACAAATGGATCTTTAAGAAGAAGACTGACGCTGATGGTAATGTTACTGTCTACAAAGCTCGACTTGTCGCAAAAGGTTTTCGACAAGTTCAAGGGATTGACTACGATGAGACTTTCTCACCCGTAGCGATGCTTAAGTCTGTCCGAATCATGTTAGCAATTGCCGCATTTTATGATTATGAAATTTGGCAGATGGATGTCAAAACTGCATTCCTGAATGGATTTCTGGAAGAAGAGTTGTATATGATGCAACCGGAAGGTTTTGTCGATCCAAAGGGAGCTAACAAAGTGTGCAAGATCCAGCGATCCATTTATGGACTGGTGCAAGCCTCTCGGAGTTGGAATAAACGCTTTGATAGCGTGATCAAAGCATTTGGTTTTATACAGACTTTCGGTGAAGCCTGTATTTACAAGAAAGTGAGTGGGAGCTCTGTAGCATTTCTAATATTATATGTGGATGACATATTACTGATTGGAAATGATATAGAATTTCTGGATAGCATAAAGGGATACTTGAATAAAAGTTTTTCAATGAAAGACTTCGGAGAAGCTGCTTACATATTAGGCATAAAGATCTATAGAGATAGATCAAGACGCTTAACTGGACTTTCACAAAGCACATACCTTGACAAGATTTTGAAGAAGTTCAAAATGGATCAAGCAAAGAAAGGGTTCTTGCCTGTGTTACAAGGTGTAAGATTGAGTAAGACTCAAAGCCCGACCACTGCAGAAGATAGAGAGAAAATGAAAGATGTTCCCTATGCTTCAGCCATAGGCTCTATCATGTATGCAATGCTGTGTACCAGACCTGATGTATGCCTTGCTATAAGTTTAGCAGGGAGGTACCAAAGTAATCCAGGAGTGGATCACTGGACAGCGGTCAAGAACATCCTGAAATACCTGAAAAGGACTAAGGATATGTTTCTCATATATGGAGGTGACAAAGAGCTCACCGTAATAGGTTACGTTGATGCAAGCTTTGACACTGATCCGGATGATTCTAAATCGCAAACCGGATACGTGTTTACATTAAACGGTGGAGCTGTCAGTTGGTGCAGTTCTAAACAAAGCGTCGTAGCGGGATCTACATGTGAAGCGGAGTACATAGCTGCTTCGGAAGCAGCAAACGAAGGAGTCTGGATGAAAGAGTTCATATCCGATCTAGGTGTCATACCTAGTGCATCGGGTCCAATGAAAATCTTTTGTGACAATACTGGTGCAATTGCCTTGGCAAAGGAATCCAGATTTCACAAAAGGACCAAACACATCAAGAGACGCTTCAACTCCATCCGGGATCTAGTCCAGGTGGGAGACATAGAGATTTGCAAGATACATATGGATCTGAATGTTGCAGACCCGTTGACTAAGCCTCTTCCACGAGCAAAACATGATCAGCACCAAGACTCCATGGGTGTTAGGATCATTACAGTGTAATCTAGATTATTGACTCTAGTGCAAGTGGGAGACTGAAGGAAATATGCCCTAGAGGCAATAATAAAGTTATTATTTATTTCCTTATATCATGATAAAAGTTTATTATTCATGCTAGAATTGTATTAACAGGAAACATAATGCATGTGTGAATACATAGACAAACAGAGTGTCACTAGTATGCCTCTACTAGACTAGCTCGTTAATCAAAGATGGTTATGTTTCCTAACCATGAACAAAGAGTTGTTATTTGATTAACGAGGTCACATCATTGGTTGAATGATCTGATTGACATGACCCATTATATTAGCTTAGCACCCGATCGTTTAGTATGTTGCTATTGCTTTATTCATGACTTATACATGTTCCTATGACTATGAGATTATGCAACTCCCGTTTGCCGGAGGAGCACTCTGGGTACTACCAAACGTCACAACGTAACTGGGTGATTATAAAGGAGTACTACAGGTGTCTCCAATGGTAGATGTTGGGTTGGCGTATTTCGAGATTAGGATTTGTCACTCCGATTGTCGGAGAGGTATCTCTGGGCCCTCTCGATAATGCACATCACTTAAGCCTTGCAAGCATTGCAACTAATGAGTTAGTTGCGGGATGATGTATTATGGAACGAGTAAAGAGACTTGCCGGTAACGAGATTGAACTAAGTATTGGATACTGACGATCGAATCTCGGACAAGTAACATACCGATGACAAAGGGAACAACGTATGTTGTTATGCGGTCTGACCGATAAAGATCTTTGTAGAATATGTAGGAGCCAATATGGGCATCCAGGTCCCGCTATTGGTTATTGACCGGAGACGTGTCTCGGTCATGTCTACATTGTTCTCGAACCGTAGGGTCCGCACGCTTAACGTTACGATGACAGTTTATGAGTTTATGCATTTTGATGTACCGAAGGTTGTTCGGAGTCCCGGATGTGATCACGGACATGACGAGGAGTCTCGAAATGGTCGAGACATAAAGATTGATATATTGGAAGCCTATGTTTGGACATCGGAAGTGTTCCAGGTGAAATCAGGATTTTACCGGAATACCGGGTGGGTTACCGGAACCCCCCGGGAGCTAAATGGGCCATAGTGGGCCTTAGTGGAAAGGAGAAAGGGGCTGCCCAAGGTGGCCGCGCGCCTCCCCCCTTCCCTAGTCCTATTAGGACTAGGATAAGGTGGCCGGCCCCCTCTCTCTCATTCCCCCCTTGAGGAATCCTATTCCAACTAGGATTGGGGGGGGGAATCCTACTCCTGGAGGGAGTAGGACTCTCCTGGCGCGCCAGGCTTGGCCGGCCAGCCCCTCCCCCTTGGCTCCTTTATATACGGGGGCAGGGGAGCACCCTAGGAGACACAAGTTGATCTACGGATCGTTCCTTAACCGTGTGCGGTGCCCCCTTCCACCAAATTCCACCTCGATCATATCGTTGCGGTGCTTAGGCGAAGCCCTGCGCCGGTAACACATCAAGATCGTCACCACACCGTCGTGCTGACGGAACTCTTCCCCGACGCTTTGTTGGATCGGAGCCCGGGGATCGTCATCGAGCTGAACGTGTGCCAAGAACTCGGAGGTGCCGGAGTAACGGTGCTGTGATCGGTCGGATCGCGAGGAGAACGTACGACTACTTCCTGTATGTTGCGTCAACGCTTCTTCTTCGGTCTACGAGGGTACGTAGACAACACTCTCCCCTCTCGTTGCTATGCATCACCATGATCTTGCGTGTGCGTAGGAATTTTTTTGAAATTACTACGTTCCCCAACAGCACCCTCATCTCAAATAACTTTATTTAGGCGTCAATTGTCTAAATTTTTATTCTGGGCCAATCGATTCCCAATGGGAAGCAGCACCCCTCGAGGTGGCAGAGCTCCTAGGCTGCCGGTTCGCTGGTGTCTAACATAAGGGTGTGGGGCCGCAAGTTCGCCGCGGAAGCAGCACTTTGATGGCTATTTTAGAGTTGTGTGGGTTGAAGGTACTGCCGCCGCCGGATCTGGATGACGGGGAGTATTTGTGGATTGGCCCGGGGGCGGCGCAACCACGATAGTGCGGTGGGGCGGGGAGCGGGGTTTTGGCCGGGGCCATGGACGGTGGAGGCAGGCTGCTCTGCCGTTGGTCGCTGGCTCTGCGGGGAAGATTCCTAACAGTGTCAGCCGGGAGGCAGAAGATGGCCATCATGCCATCCGACGTAGATTGGACAGTACCAAAATAAAATAAAATCATCTGACCCCAATTTAGTCTTCAGTCAACAGACGTGTGACCACTCTTGTACCTTGTTGTTGATCTCTTCGTGTATTTCTTCAAATCAAAGAGATTTGTCATTCTTAACATTATGCGTTATCTGCATCTTCAGCCACACCGTCTTTCGAGTCACCGCAGCTGCTCCAACAAGGGAAGCATACACCAGAAGGGATCTATAGTCCCTACTCAACAGTTCCTTGCATCGAATGCGCGTGCCCGACATGGACAGCCACAACAACTGCAGGGCCATCGACAAGTCAGCACATGATGCTCACTCCTATGGATGGCGGCCAGATAGGTTGTACCCTCATCTTACTTGTGTGCAACATTTATGGCTTTGTTATTCATCTAAGCATGGAAAATAGATTATCACATTTCACTGTATATTCATGTTGATCTCTTACGGGTCTTGTTCAGGAGTTAACGTTGTTCCATAGTTCAGCTAAGATACTTGTTCTTTAGGTAACACTGTTCCATAGTTATCATCCATCAGCCAATGCTATCCCACAGGCTGGTGATTATAGTATTATACAACTTCTAGTATTACCTATGTTGTTCTTTAATACTTTTGTGTGCCATCTAGGTATTCTCGAGTACAAATGATACATATTATGTAGCTTTCATCTGTGTTCTCCCTATAGTTTTTGAGACATGATGCTGCTAGTTAACCCCAGTCCTACTATGTATGTCGTCTCCTACAGGCACTCATTACATAAATCTAGCTACTAGTTGTCTTCCATGCATGTCAGATATAATTGCACACACTGATATATCCACAAGAACCTAACGGAGCAATGTAAAGGCCAATAAACTTGATGTCAATGATACCCAATATGATGGAACATGTAAAGGCAGTTCTTCAGAAGGCTTGCAGAAAGATCTTGAATCCTCTTCACCCCACAAGGTCCTTGCTCTAACTTGGCCGTGATATGGGTACAACATGCATATAATGTCCTGGAGTGTATCTACTCTGTTGCAATGCCATGTGCTTAGCATGCTGACCATGCATGTAAATATGTCATGCCTTCCTGTTTTTCAGTACCTATTCCATTCATGATAACATGTTTTCAAATTCAAGTACTGTCATTCTACTCTATCGCAATGCCATCTGCTTAATTTGGACATCATGCTTCTGAATATCGTATGCATTGTGATTCATCAGTATGTACTTCATCTGTCTACCATACCATGTTTTTTTTTACATTCGAGTGTTGTTCTAGTGCTCTGTTGCAATGCCATCTTAGTTTCCCAATCATACACGTGTTTGTTGCCTTAGTTTTTTCTATACGTATTCCGCTAGCATACAGTTTTACATTCAACTAGTGTTTTTTTACTATGTTGTCCTGTCGTATCCCTAGCTCTTACACCATAGTCCCTCCGTCCGGATTACATGTTGTCGAAATGGATAAAAAGGGATGTATCTAGAACTGAAATACGCCTAGACCCATCCATTTTTTTCTGGATGGAGGGAATACATGTCAATATGTCATGCCTTTATATTCTTCAGTACCTATTTCATCTCTCTGCTGTAGCATGTTTTATAATTGAAGCACCATTCTTCTATACAAGGGATGCAAGGGGAAGGCGACTATGTTAGAATCTGAAGGGTTACAAACCAGGTCTTTGCAAAAGATCCAAACGCCAGGAGATAATAAACCAACTCCAGTTTTTATAGATACTGCTCCAGCACAGAGAAACCCAACTCCTACTGATAATAAGCAGATTCCAGTGGCCAAAGAACTAGTCCGCTCTAGTTCAGCAAAAAAAATGTCAACTCCATTCTAAGAAGCGTGTGTGTATCCTTGCATCATGAAATTTTATAGCATGCTGATCATATTTTCTACATGTTTCTTACCCATCTCTCTTTTAGAAAATAATCTCAACAGATAGAAGAATTTCCGCACTGGTATCGTCTGCGAGGAAAGATTCTTGTAGGAATTCTCTGTACTCCAATGCAGATGTAAGTACCTGTTGTATATCACTATATTTTTACATTAGCATGTATTTTGTTAATCGACATGAATCCAACCTTTATCTGATCTAAAATTAGTTGTAGCAAAATGTTAAAGGCGTCAATGTTGATTTTTGTAAAGAAAACTGCCTGGTAGTTTTGCATACTGAGCTGCATGAGTGTACTATCTCATATCATGCACATTACTGAATTGTAGTGTTGCTCTAGTGCCCATTCATCCATTGTGTCAATGTTGCTTTGGTATTACCTTACCTGGATGATGATAGGTGCGCCATATTGTGTTAACTTGGTGTTGGCTAGTTGCCCAAATGTTCGTTGTGCCAATGTTGCTTTCCTATTATCTGACTTGGCCAATGATAGCAATGCTAGTGTCTTAATTTGGTGCAGGCTGCTGAAGATAAAAAGACAAAACTCTGAAAACAGCAAGGCAACCCCATTGTTCTATTCCAAAAATAGGCCAGGTAATATGCCAATATGTCATGATTAATCTATT
Organism: Aegilops umbellulata; assembly: GCA_032464435.1. NCBI lineage: Eukaryota > Viridiplantae > Streptophyta > Magnoliopsida > Poales > Poaceae > Aegilops > Aegilops umbellulata. The sequence continues at coordinate 333,274,014 of CP136054.1, read as the reverse complement.
TGGTTCCCCTCCTAATTTATGTTATGATGCAGTGGTCAAGACACTCTCCACTATCAATAATACAAGCCTGCCAAAATCGCCATCTGAATTTGTTCAGTATCCTCTGTCTCGAATGCAACGGAAAAATTGTATGTTTGTGAACCAATTAATGGCTGAAAGAATGATGGAAATGGTGGAGGAATCAGAGGTGCAGAGTCGTGTGACACAAAAACTAATCAATGTTTTCAGAGATAGTGTAGCAAAGGAGCAAGAACTTGCCCACATACTTATGGGTGTCATCCGTGCTGAGGTTGCAGATTGTGACCTTGTAGATCGTTAGGTTCTATTCATTTATTTGCACTGGCATCAATCTTTGATTGCCCAGTGGATGTAATTTCCTGAATGCTGGATGTGCAACGTTTTTCCCTGTATGTCGTACCTTTGCTTGATCGGTTTTGGTCCTGTGCATATTTGCTCGTTGTAACGGGCTCAAATTATCTAATTTGGCCTAAAGACATGTACGAACTTTAGTGGGGCCATTAAGTTAATGGGCCGTTATCAGGCCAAAAGTTAATGGTCGGCCCTCTTAACTCCCGGGTCATTAGCAGGCCGACATCAAAGCAGGCAACAGGTGGGCCCAATTGATTTCGCAGGTCGTTAACAGGACATTATTAAGTTCGGGCTACATATGGCCCAACTATACTGTGGGCTTGTACTGGACCATGAAGAGCATGGGACGCTATGAGGCCGAAAGTTAGGTCGTATTGTATATGGCCCAACTGTGTTGTGGGCCTTTAGCAGACCTAAAGAGAAACCGGGCTGGTATTGGACCATGAAGGGCATGGGCCGTTAAAAGGCCAAAACTCAGGTCCGACTACAAATGGCCCAACTCATTTATGGTCCGTTAACAGGCTGAAAGGCACAGAGGGCCGAGAATTGGCCCAACACCTAAATGGGTCGCTAAAAGGCCAAAACTCAAGTCCGACTACAAATGGCCCAACAGATATATGGGCCGTCACCAGGCTAAAAGACACACCAGGCCGGAAATTGGCCCAACACTTAAATGGGTCGCTAAAAGGCTGAAACTCAGGTCCGACTACAAATGGCCCAACTGATTTATGTGCCGTCAACAGGCTGAAAGACACACCGGGCCGGAAATTAGCCCAACATCTAAATGGGTCGCTAAAAGGCTGAAAGATGTAAATCGTGAAAATTGGCCCATCCATTGAATGGGCAGTTAACAAGCCGAAATCTCATCGGGCGATATTGAGCCCAAATATATAGTTGGCTGTTAACGGGCTCAAACTGGCGATGGGCTGCAATGGTGTCAAATCTTTAACGGGCCGTTGAAGGGCCGAATTGGCACATCTCGTATGGGCCGTGGGCTTAAATGGACCTGACACAAGTAGGCCTTATATTGGCCGGCCTGCTATTCTTTACTGGGCCGGCCTTTTTCACCAGAATGGGCCACTGTTGGGCCGTGCCACGTGTCAACCTATCATAGGCGCCTCCTATCCAATGTGTGGATGACATCTGTCCCAACGGCGAGGCAACACGTGTTTCCTCCGGCCAATGATGATTTTACACGTGGAAAATCCCCATTGGTCCGGGCTGTTAACGGGTTATCGGATCCAAAACCGGACCCGATAGCTTAACGGCGTTCCGTTACGGTGGATGCAAAGTGTCAGTCACCCTTGATGAAAGCACTTCTGTGACGCGTGATTTATCGTAATGGAAGTGGACACTTCCGTGATGATAATTTTGGTAATGTCATGGAACACTTCTACGACAGCACAGGTATGACTAACTTGATTCTGTCATAAATTTGTCATGGATGTACATGCATGACAGAAAACGTGACCTACTGTGACAAACATGTATCATCACGGAAGTGTATTCTTTTTGTAGTGGTACGGGGTAACGTATTAAGTAAGATGACATGATGTAGACGAATTAACTCAAGCAATATGATGAAAACCCTATCTTTTTATCCTCGATGGCAACAATACAATACGTGCCTTGCTGCCCCTACTGTCACTCGGAAAGGACACCGTAAGATTGAACCCAAAGCTAAGCACTTCTCTGATTGCAAGAAAAACCAATCTAGTTGGCCAAACCAAACCGAAAGTTCGAAGAGAATTACAAAGATACCAAATCATGCATAAAAGAATTCAGAGAAGATTCAAATAATATTCATAGGTAAGCTGATCATAAATCCATAATTCATCGGATCTCGGCAAACACACCGTAAAGGAAGTATTACATCGGACAGATCTCCAAGAACATCAAGGAGAACATGGTATTGAGAATCAAAGAGAGAGAAGAAGCCATCTAGCTACTAGCTCTGGACCAGTAGGTCTGAGGTAAACTACTCACGCTTCATTGGAAGGGTAATAGAGTTGATGTAGAAGCCCTCCATGATTGAATCCCCTCTGGCAGAGTGCCGGAAAAGGTCTCTAGATTGGATCACACGGGTATAGAAGGTTGCAACAGTGGAAAAGTGTTTTCGTGGATGCTTCTGGTGGTTTGGGAATATATGTGAATATATAGGCGAAAGAATTAGGCTGGGAGGCTCACGGGGGGCCCACAAGACAGGGGCGCGCCCTACCCACCTGGGTGCAGCCTCCACCCTTGTGGCCGCCTCGTGGCTCCTCCGACTTCATCTCCAAGTCTCCTGGGTGTCTGCTGGTCCAAGAAAAATCATTGTGAAGGTTTTATTCCATTTGGACTCGATTTGGTATTCCTTTTTTGCAAAACTCAAAAACAAGGAAAAAGCATAAACTAGCACTGGGCTCTAGGTTAATAGGTTAGTCCCAAAATAATATAAAATAGCATATTAATGCTTATTAAACATCCAAAACATATAATATAATAGCATGGAAGAATCGAAAATTATAGATATGTTGGAGACGTATCAGGAAACAACACCAAAAATCAATGATTGAGCAAATCCAAGAGCAAATGGACTACATTCAGCCGAAAGACTTACCAGCGAGCTTCTCATTCATCTCCGAGCATAAATCGTCGATATACTGCTCGAGTGCATTCTTCTTATCAACGAGATGGGCGACCTTCTCCACCGAAGGTCTTCTTCTCCTTTTCCAGTCGAGCACTCTTATGCTTCTCTGCATCCTAGTCCACTCGGAGCGATATCATCTCCTTCTCTAGGGCAGCGTAATGTGATCCCAGCTCGCTGGCTCTCTGCACAATACAAGAGACAACCTTTTGGAAGACATAGATAGAATCAACATCAATTACATTAAGTTCAGGATCGTTCGACTGACCACTGAGTCGGGTATGAAGAAGATCGATGACAACAACACCCTGATCTCCAGTCATGCGGCTGACAACCAAGTCGACTATGATGAAGATCGAGGACAACAACACCCGGATCTCCGGTCATTCCGCTGACCATCGAGTCGGCTATGAAGAAGATCGAGGACAACAACACCCCGATCTCCAGTCATTCGGGAGTCAGCGATGCAGAAGATCGAGGAAAACAACACCCTGATCTTCAATCATTCGGCTAACCCTCGACTCAGCAATGAAGAAGATCCTAACCCTCGTCCCATTAGAAGGTCCACTGGGTCAGCCAAGTGCGGTCGAGCACTCCGAGTGCCACATGACAAGAACGGTTCTAAAGACTACCATCAATTGCCGTAATCGATAACTATCTTGGGGACTATCCCCAACGGGTGCACCCAGCGTGCCCCCACTGGAAAGTGACTTGTAATAATGAGCTAAAAAATGGCAATTAGTCCCAGGTAAAAGACACTAGAGACTCTAAGACTACCATAGACTACTTCCAGTCTGCGGTAGTCTCGGGGATTACTCCTAGTGGGTGCACTCAGCATGCCCCCACTAGCTCAAAAACACTCAGAAACGCCCTGGCTAAACCCGAGTGGAGACGATAACAACAAAAAATATAAGTCCTAAGACTCCCGCTAACTGCTTCCAGTCAAGAGGAGCCTCGGGGACTACACCCAATGGGTGCACTCGACGTGCCCCCATTGGATCGAAAATACCCAGTGGGTGTGGTTTGTGCAAACCCACTGACAGAAATCCTATCACGGAGAAAGAAACTGAAAATTCAGAAACTTCAACCGAAAATCTTACTCACAATAGTACTTACTGACACGTTGGTCTGCAGCGCCTCGCTGGTAGGGATGGCAATGGGGACAATTGTCACGATCGGTTTTCCAATAAAAATATTTATTGAAAGACTGATCTTTTGAGTCCAGTATGAGGAAAAATCCTCCTTACTGGTAGACAATCTCTTGATACACTAAGCCAGTAGCAAAAATATATTACAGGGTCAAGCTTAGGGTGCTCAACGATTTATTACAAGCGCGTCAATAATTATACATAAAGGCGGATACAACACAATGGTGTGGTGGCATGCTACTGACTCGAGCTTAAAGTGATGGTGGAATAACACAGTGGTGAGTGGATAACATGACTCTTAAACTAGCATCTCATCGAGCGTCGGGGTGAGGCTCGATGAATTTATTCGGGTTGCGGAAGCGGATATAAAACAGTGACCAAATCCCGGGTCGCACGAGACTGACTGGGACTCCTCTAGGCGTCGGACGCGCTATCGAATTCTTCATCCATGAGATCACCTTCGTCAGCATCTGGCCAAATCAACAAGCGAGGTGAGTACTTTGAAGTACTCGCAAGACAGTTCGGACATAAGATATAACAAATGCATGCATGAATGCGTTATGATTAATTTACCAATGCACATTCAGAATTTAGCAGGCACTGTAAGTAAAAGGGAATCGGCGGTAGTCCGCCTGAAATCCCAACAAAATAAAAGAAAAACCGATCGGGTGTCTGAAGCGACGCCTCGAAAGGTGAACAAGTCAATAAAGATCATGCCACACTCGGGCGTCTAAGCGACACCACGTAAAGGGCTTAAACTGAAAATAAAAGACATACGTGCCACAGACGGACGTCGGAACGACATCACAGAAAGGGCTTGTATTGAAAGGAAAATAACAGTACTGCCGCAGTCGGACGTCTGAGCGACATCACAGAAAGGTCTTATATTGAAAGGAAATAACAGTACAGCCGCAGTCGGACGTCTGAGCGACATCACAGAAAGGGCTTATAATGAAAATAAAAGATAACAATGCCACAGTCGGACGTCTGAGCGACATCGCAGAGAGGGCTTTCTTCATAAGGAAAATTAATACTCATAATAAATAATCAACTCATGTTAATAAACGGGTTAGTCCATCCATGGGAATAAACATTTAACTGGACTTAGCACTCATGTGATTCACCGGAGTATCTATCACCAAAAACTGACACTTGTCAGGATAAGATAATGCAGAACTTGAACATGGATAAGATGATTCGAGGAGTTATGACTCTGCAGAGTTTATACTAAAATTACCCACAGTTAACGGATTTCCGTAGTCACGAAGGACTAGTTCCGTTTACGGTATTTCGGAAGAAAACACAGCGATCCAGTACACACCCATCACACCTCACGATGTCAGGAATCACCCTAGACAACGTACAAGAAAAACTTTGAGACGGGGAGATCACAATCTCGAATTGCATGGGATCAAATTTATATACGCGCGCTCTAAGGGGTGCCCCCCTCTCGGTCCCAACCGGAAACACCCATGCCCCCTGATCGGATGACTGGCTTTAATCCAGGGCCATGGAACCATCATCACGGCCTCTCCTTTTGGTGTGTACCAGGAAAGCGGTTTGCAACTTACTAAGCCATATTCCTTGCGGAAAACATGTGGTAGTATAGGGAAGGAAACAGATGGGAATGGATTGATACGGGTTGACACTGAAGTCAAGCAGTCTGGCATAAGACTGGCATGCTACAACACTGCCATCTTACCCATCCTCATGCCAACACATGACCATGCACATGCACATCCAACACGTATGGATCATCGAACTCACTTGTCTCAGTTATGCATAAAAAACAACGTTCATCGGTATGCTCATCAACATGCCATGAAACTTGCTAAATGCAAACGTGCCAAAACACTTATCATATCAAAAATTCAAACATGATTGCCTGGTTCAGAGTAGTCGGAGCCTAGCTCGGTGAAGTTCGCGGCCCCGTCACCTCCTTCGGTATCTACGGTATAAAGGAAACATACGCGCTAACGTAAATACCGAGAGGTGCATAAAAATTATTCCAAATATTTTACAAATAAATCTGATAAAAAACTAGACAAAATTTCAAAGAGGACAGAAAAAGAATCACTCAAAAATACTTTTCTGTTAAAAAGTCATTAGTGTTTTTGTCCAGGGACCTTTCTGTAATGAAACATAAACTTTCCAGGGTTCTCTTTATAAAAACAGAAAACGTTTCAGTCCCGAATACGCCAGTTCAGTGGAGAAAGCGTATTTTGCCCGAAGGCGTTTCCATAATACGATTCAAAAAGATTAAAACGCTGACAGGGTGGACCCACCCGTCAGGTTTGAAAACGGAGGCAGAGTTTTTGGCGCTAGAGGGTTGCGGTGATCGCCGGCGCCGATCCACGGCGGGGCAGGAGGATCGGAGGGTACCTCCGAGTTCAGGGCACCATTCCGCGTCGGTTGGTGGTGGTCGCCGGCGAGCACCACGTCGACGGTGGCTCCTGCTCCGGCGGACAGCGGTTCGTCCGTGGATGGTGCTCGCCGGAGAGGGCTGAAAGCATCGAATTGAGGTGGGGGTTAGAGTACTAGGTGTAAGAGAAGGCTACGGGCGAGAGTAGGGCGGCGGAGGAGTTCTCACCGGAGAGAACGTTGCCGGAGCCCGAGGTGGACGGAGGTGGCCGGAGTCGAGGAAGAAAGGCCCCTCGAGGCCCTTCCAGTGGCTAGGCAGGGTCTGGCGAGGTGGTGGAGTTGTGCGGGGGCAAGAGCAAGCTCGGGGGGGGGGGGGGGGGGCTATATATAGATGGTCCGAGGCGGTTGCCGTGAATGGATAAGTCCGGCGGGTGATTACGGCGGTGCTGTGGGTGCACGGCCGGCTTAGGGGCTTGAGCATCATCCGGGTGAAGTACTGGTGCCATCCCAGTGTCCAACTCAGCATGGGAGGGAGGATCACGGCTTGCCCTCGACGAAACGGCCGCATGGCACGCCGGCGGCAAAGAACGTGCTCTGCGCGTGCCAGGCCACGGCGACGGTGCTGCATGCGTGCGCTGGCAAGGAGGTGGCCACGCAGAGCTCTTAGAGGGTTTGGGCGGTGCTGAACGGCGTTCTGCCGCAGTGCTGCCCCTGGTCGGCTGCTACGGTGGTTCTGCCGCCACGGGACACGCCGGCGCAGGCGGGCCAGGGCGCCACCTACGCCAGGGAGGCGCCAAGCGCGCGTGTGGCGCTCCGGACAAGAGGAAGAGGCTGCAAGCACGTGCCAAATGCACAGTTTCCTCGTGACTGAATCTCGGACGAAGAAACGACACTGAAACTCTGAATTTTACTGAATATGAACAGCAACAGTGCACGCCAGGTGTTCGACAGAATGACTTTGGCATGCAGGGATTTTTCCTTGAGCTGGTTTTTGGTGGAGTGGCTTCTCATTGCATCAGTAGGCTGCCTGAATTTTGGTAGAATTTTTGGAGAAGAGGAAATATGAATTTCACCAAATTTGGCAAATCTGGTCCAATCTTGCAGAGGCTGAAATTTGAAATTTTTTGAAAAGATGAAGAGTGGATCAAGATGGTTCTGAGTTGTGGGTACCAAGGAATATCCAGGAGTGTTGGTTTGAGGTCAAAACTCAAATGCAATGGGGTACTTGCTTTGAAAATCATCCAGGCTCAGAATAATTGTCAGAAAAGATTTGAGAGATAAAATGATTGAAATAAAATCCAAAACTTGTTTGGACTTGTTGGGACAGAGAACTTAGATTGTTCCAAGGAGGAGGGAAGGGTTTTGGAGGGGTTTTACCACATGGGGCAAACAAAATCATGGGTGGATCTCAAGATATGTAAAACCTCAATTTCATAGAGTTCTCTTTTTTAAAAGAAAATAATTAATTTCCAAAAATATGTTTTGAGCAGGGAGCCAACAGAGAAAATTTTTTAAATGATCAGACACCAAAGTTTGGAGAAGATACAGAAATAAAAATCCTAGCCAAAGAAAAGGAAGTTTTTAAGAGGAAGGTTTTCTGGCAAAAATTTTAAATGGCCTCTCTTTTCAAAAACAAACAAAGTTTTTGTTGAAAACCCAAAGGAAATTTTTTAGAATGTCACAACACCTACCCCCTTAGGAAAAATCTCGTCCCCGAGATTTCAGCTGATCCTTAAATAAGTGTGGATGCTCTGTTCGAAGAAAATCCTCTCTTTCCCAAGTTGCTTCACTTTCGGTGTGATTGCTCCACTGAACTTTGAAAATTTTGATGGTTTTCTGTCGGGTCCTCCTTTCAGACTCCTCTAATATCTTTACTGGATGTTCCCGATAGGTGAGGTATGGCTGTACGTCTATGTTCTCATGGGATACTTGTTTCTCTGGGTTGCTTACGCACTTCCTTAACTGTGAGACGTGGAACACGTCATGGATATCGGATAATTCCTCGGGTAAGTCTAGCTGGTAGGCTACCGTGCCTCTTCGTGCCACTATACATAATTGTCCGATGAATCTCGGTGCTAGCTTTCCCTTAATCTTGAATCGTTGCAATCCCCTCATAGGGGATACTCTTAGGTACGCGAATTCACCGGGTTCGAAACTGACTCCAAGGTGTTTCTGATCGTAATAACTCTTTTGTTGACTTTGAGCAGTCTTGAGTCGGTCTCTGATAAGCTTGACCTTTTCCTCGGCTTGCTTGAGCATGTCTGGGCCGAAGATGCGGCTGTCTCCGGTCTCTGACCAATTTAGTGGGGTACGACATCTCCGTCCGTATAAAGCTTCAAACGGTGCCATTTGCAGGCTGGCCTGGTAACTGTTGTTGTACGCGAACTTGGCATATGGTAGGCTTTCTTCCCAACTGGTTCCATAGGTGAGGACACATGATCTTAGCATGTCTTCTAAAACTTGGTTTACGCGTTCCGTTTGCTCATTAGTCTGGGGGTGGTATGCTGTACTGAAGGCTAGTTGAGTTCCCAGAGCCTGTTGTAAATGATCCCAGAACCTCGAGACGAACTGGGTCCCTCTGTTAGATATTATAGTCTTCGGGACACCGTGTAGACAAACTATGCGGGAGAGATATATCCTGGCAAGCTTCTGAGTGGTGTGAGTCGTCTTTACTAGAATAAAGTGTGCCACCTTGGTTAACCTGTCGGTGATGACCCATATGGCATCATTCCTGTGTCGTGACCGAGGTAGTCCGACAATAAAATCCATCCCTATTTCGTCCCATTTCCACTCAGGTATTTTGTTTGGTTGCACTAGTCCGGCTGGTCTCTGATGCTCAGCTTTTATGCGTTGACAAGAGTCGCAACATGCAATGAAGGTGGCTATGTCCCTCTTCATACCGTGACACCAAAATCTTTCCTGGATATCCTTATACATCTTGGTTCCTCCAGGGTGTATCGAATATGGGGCGGTGTGGGCTTCAGCTAGAAATTGTTGTTTGAGGTCTTCTAGGTTTGGCACGCAGAGTCTGTCTCCGTACCATAATATTCCTCTATCGTGTATGACGAATTCTGAGGCCTTGCCCATACCCACCTTTCTTTTAATGCCTTCGATGCTGGGGTGACCAGGCTGAGCTTCTTTAATTCTCTCCACAAGGTCGGGTTGTATTTGCAAGTTTGTTATGGTGCCTTCTGCTACCATCAACAAGTTGGGTCTGGCAAATTCTTGTTGGAATTCTGGTCTTAAGTCGGGCAGACCGTTGTCGTCGGGATTGGGGTTCCGACTAAGAGCATCGGCCACTACATTCGCTTTACCTGGATGGTAGTGGATACCGACATCATGATCCTTTACTAGTTCCAACCAGCGTCGTTGCCGTAAATTTAGTTCTGGCTGTGTGAAAATATATTAGAGACTTTTATGGTCCGTATATATTTCACATCGATTTCCAAGTAAGAAATGTCTCCATTCCTTAAGCGCATGAATGACAGCTTCCATTTCTAAGTCATGGGTGGGATAATTCTCCTCATGCTTGCGAAGTTGTCTTGATGCATACGCGACCACCTTGCCTTCCTGTATCAACACACATCCGAGACCCTTTCTGGACGCGTCACAATACACCTCAAAATTCTTGTGTATGTCTGGCACAATTAATACCGGTGCTGTCGTCAATTTCCGTTTTAGCTCTTGGAAACTTTTCTCGCAGGCTTTTGTCCATTCAAACTTCTTGTCTTTCTTGAGTAACTGCGTCATAGGCTTGGCTATGGTGGAGAATCCTTCAATAAATTTGCGGTAATATCCTGCCATTCCCAAGAAACTCTGTATATCCGTTATGCTGGCTGGTGACTTCCAGCCAAGTACGGCCTTGACTTTCTCCAGGTCCACTGCGATACCGTCTTGGGTCAGTACGTGGCCTAGAAAGCCTACTTGTCTTAGCCAAAATTCGCACTTGCTGAACTTGGCATACAATTGATGTTTCCTGAGTTCTCCTAACACAATTCTGAGATGTTCCGCGTGCTCTTCTGGTGTCTTCGAGTACACCAGAATATCGTCGATGAATACCACAACGAACTTGTCCTTAAACTTCATAAATACTTTGTTCATGAGGTGAACAAAATAGGCGGGGGCGTTTGTTAATCCAAATGGCATTAACGTGAACTCATATAGTCCATATCTGGAGGTGAAGGTTGTCTTGGGGATATCTTCTGTTCTCACCTTTAATTGATGGTATCCTGACCTTAAGTCTATCTTTGAGAATACCTTGGCCTGAGCAAGTTGATCAAACAAATCGTTTATCCGTGGCATCGGGTATTTGTTTTTGACTGTGACCATGTTAAGTGCTCGATAGTCAATACACAATCTCAGTGTTCCGTCCTTCTTTTTGGCGAACAAAATTGGTGATCCCCAAGGTGAGGAGCTGGCTCGAATGTATCCTTTGTCCAACAATTCCTTTATTTGTTTCTTCAACTCAACCAACTCGGATGGTGCCATTCTGTATGGTTTCTTGTATATGGGGGTGGTTCCTGGTGCTACCTCAATGCTGAATTCTATCTCTCAGTCTGGTGGCATGCCTGGTAGCTCTTCGGGGAATACATCTGGAAATTCACACACTACTGGAACCTTGCTTAGCTCAGAAACGTCCACCTTATTCAATCTCGGTTGCCGGGGTGTTTTTCTTTCCTTGGCGGATACCCTTATTGTCTTCCCGTGGTGGTGTGTGAGAATCACAGACCGATTGAAACAGTCAATAAAACCCTTGTTGGTGGTTAGCCAGTCCATCCCTAGGATGACATCCAGTCCTTTATTTTCCAACACAATAAGATTGGCGTGAAACTTCAATCCTTTGAACTTAATAACCACACCCTGACAGTAGCTCTGAGTGACTTGCTGAATCCCAGGGGACTTGATGATCATGGATTTCTCCAAAGGAAGCATCAAATTTTTTTTTGCAAGGCAAAACTTTTCGAAATAAAAGAGTGAGAAGCTCCAGAATCAAATAAACCATTGCGGGTATTGTGTTGACCGGAAACGTACCGAGTACGATATCCGGAGCATTTTGTGCCTCCCCTTTGGTTACGTCGTTCAGATGACCCTTCCTGTGGTTGTTGTTGGGATTGAAATTGTTTCGCTTGGGCGCTGAATTATTGCCGCCGTTGTTCGGCCTTGGGGCTGAGTTTCTAGGCTTGGGACACTGCTTGGCATAGTGTCCTTCGTCTCCACGGGCGTAACAAGTAACTCCGGGGCGATGTGTGAACTCCTTGTCCCTTGCATGAAAATTCTTGATTGGGCGAGAGACGTTGGACGCGTACTTGTGTGTCCCACCCTTTTGAAAATCTGTCTTGCTTCGATGATTGCGAGCATGGTTAGTCTGGTCCCTTTTTCGCTTGCGGAAATCCTCCAAGCTGCGTCTCTCATTTTCCAGAGTAATGGCTTTGTCTACTAGTGTCTTAAAATCTGGAAAAGTGTGCACGACCAGTTGCCATTTAAGCAAGGGTGCTAGACCGTCGAGGAATTTCTCCATCTTCTTGCTTTCAGTCATACGCTCTTCATTGGCGTAGCGAGACAATAGAGTAAATTGACCGTTGTAATCTGACACTGTCATGTTCCTTTGTTTGAGGTCATCGAACTCTCTCTTTTTGATCTTCATAATACTCTTAGGAATGTGTGCGCCATGGAAACCTTCCTTGAAATCATCCCAGGTTATATTACTTTCGTTGGGATGCATGTGCAGGAAATTCTCCCACAAAGATGCAGCTGCTCCTGTGAGATACTGCGGAGCATAAAGTACCTTTCGAGGTCTGAACATTTTGCAATAATTAATTTTCTCTCCATATCTCGAAGCCAGTCTTCGGCCTCAAGAGGCTTGTCAGTATGAGAAAATGTTGGGGGACGTGTCTTCTGTAGCTCAGATAACTTGGAATGCTGCTGATACTGCCCATGTTGATTTCCCATGTTGATGACTTGGTTCATCATTTCCCGATGTTGTTGCTGATTCTATTCATAAAGGCGGCACATTTGGGAAAGTGTCGTTTCACTGTCCTGTTGACTCGACTGCCCTTGTGTGAAATTGTTGACTGGTTGAGCGTTATAATATTGACTTGACTGCCCTTGTGCAAAATTCTTGTCTGGTAGAGTGCCATAATTTTCCTCTGGCGGAGCTGGCATGGAGCGAGTCCAAGGACGAGACATTTTTCACTCTGGGGGTATAGTTTGTAAAACCCATAAGAAAACGAAAAGGTTCGCAACAACAAATCCATAAATGCACAATGTTGGCAAATAAATTTAAATAGCCAAGATTACTTAAGGAAAACAAAACGATTTGCGCATGGAGAAGGACTGCTCATTACGTATCTTACACGTGGCGATAATTATACAATATATCACTCTGCATATGCGTACATAATCCTGACATGTTATTTAGGCTAGTGCACTTCTCCAGTTCCTACATGATGCCCAAACAAGCTACTTCTCACAACATATCATACGAGGCAGGGCGGCTAAGCGTACTTAGTCGGAGATGTTGATGATGTCCTTGGCCCTGCCAAGGGTGAGGCGTAGCGAAGCTGGGGACTCGACTTCCTCCTCGCTAATAGGCTCCATACGAGTAGTGCTGTGCCGAGTAGATGGGGCGGGTGCCAGTGATGGAATAACACGAACAGGAGTTGGCGCGAAGGGTGGTGCAGTGCGCGCTGGAGTGGGCGCGATGACTTGGTTGAACTCTTCGGTAGAAGGCAGGAGACGAGCAGGTGCATAGGATGCTGATGACGAGACAAAAGTCAGTGGCGGTGCGGTGGGCAGGAGCTCCCTCCTGTTGGCAGCAGAGCCATGGACTGAGTCCATGCGGGCAGCCATGAAGTCGTCCACCAGGTTGTCAAAGGCGGCCTCCAGGGCCCGGAGATACTCAATAAGCATCTCTAAGGCCTCGTCTCGTTCTCCTCTGGGGCAGGAGTACGCGTAGTGACAGGTGTAGGGCACATGGCATGGGAGATAGCGGTAACGACGAGCCTTCATCACAGGAAGGACATCCCTGAGACGAGCTATCTCCTCGCGGGCTGCCATCTGAATAGCATGCTTCTCCGTGGGCATGGCTCTTCCCACGAACCGGAAGCGGCGTAACTCACCACGCCCTCCCCTGAACTGCACCGAGGCCTGGTGCGTGGTCAGACTGTTGTTGACTCTGTGCTGGCAGAGAGTGACGGCTGGGCGCACAGATGGCCCCATCACGACCTGAACAATGAAGGAGGGAAGCTTGACGAACCCATCGGGCACGTTGGCGAAGGTCTGAGACTCGCATCTGTTGTCGGCCATCTACAAAAGTAGGCAAAAATTCTGAATGGTCAGATCATAAATTTATGTTGACTGTCAGAAAAATGACTACAATTGCAGAAATACAATTAAGCTCTAATTTGCTAATAACCGATTAGCGATCGCACCTAGTGGCTTCCTACAGCCAGCCTGACTCTGGTACCAAGCTTGTCACGACCGGTTTTCCAATAAAAATATTTATTGAAAGACTGATCTTTTGAGTACAGTATGAGGAAAAATCCTCCTTACTGGTAGACAATCTCTTGATACAATAAGCAAGTAGCAAAAATATATTACAGGGTCGAGCTAAGGGTGCTCAACGATTTATTACAAGCGCGTCAATAATTATACATAAAGGCGGATATAACACAATGGTGTGCTGGCATGCTACTGACTCGAGCTTAAAGTGATGGTGGAATAACACAGTGGTGAGTGGATAACATGACTCTTAAACTAGCATCTCATCGAGCGTCGGGGTGAGGCTCGATGAATTTATTCGAGTTGCGGAAACGGATATAAAACAGTGACCAAATCCCGGGTCGCACGAGACTGACTGGGACTCCTCTAGGCGTCGGACGCGCTATCGAATTCATCATCCATGAGATCGCCTTCATCAGCATCTGGCCAAATCAACAAGCCAGGTGAGTACTTTGAAGTACTCGCGAGACAGTTCGGACGTAAGATATAACAAATACATTCAGAATTTAGCAGGCAATGTAAGTAAAAGGGAATCGGCGGTAGTCCGCCTGAAATCCCAACGAAATAAAATAAAAACTGATCAGGTGTCTGAAGCGACTCCTCGAAAGGTGAACAAGTAAATAAAGATCATGCCACAGTCGGGCGTCTAAGCGACACCACGTAAAGGGCTTAAACTGAAAATAAAAGACATACGTGCCACAGACGGACGTCGGAGTGACATCACGAAAAGGGCTTGTATTGAAAGGAAAATAACAGTACTGCCGCAGTCGGACGTCTGAGCGACATCACAGAAAGGGCTTATATTGAAAGGAAATAACAGTACTGCCGCAGTCGGACATGTGAGTGACATCACATAAAGGGCTTATAATGAAAATAAAAGATAACAATGCCACATTCGGACGTCTGAGCGACATCGCAGAGAGGGCTTTCTTCATAAGGAAAATTAATACTCACAATAAATAATCAACTCATGTTAATAAACGGGTTAGTCCATCCATGGGAATAAACATTTAACTGGACTTAGCACTCATGTGATTCACCGGAGTATCTGTCACCAGAAACTAACACTTGTCAGGATAAGATAATGCAGAACTTGAACATGGATAAGATGATTCGAGGAGTTATGACTCTGCAGAGTTTGTACTAAAATTACCCACAGTTAACGGATTTCCGTAGTCACGAAGGACTAGTTCCGTTTACGGTATTTCGGAAGAAAACACAGCGATCCAGTACACACCCATCACACCTCACGATGTCAGGAATCACCCTAGACAACATACAAGAATAACCTTGAGACGGGGAGATCACAATCTCGAATAGCATGGGATCAAATTTATATACGTGCGCTCTAAGGGGTGCCCCCCTCTCGGTCCCAACCGGAAATACCCATGCCCCCTGACCGGATGACTCGCTTTAATCCAGGGCCATGGAACCATCATCACGGCCTCTCCTTTTGGTGTGTACCAGGAAAGCGGTTTGCAACTTACTAAGCCATATTCCTTGCGGAAAACATGTGGTAGTATAGGGAAGGAAACGGATGGGAATGGATTGATACGGGTTGACACTGAAGTCAAGCAGTCTGGCATAAGACTGGCATGCTACAACACTGCCATCTTACCCATCCTCATGCCAACACATGGCCATGCACATGCACATCCAACACGTATGGATCATCGAACTCACTTGTCTCAGTTATGCATGAAAAACAACGTTCATCGGTATGCTCATCAACATGCCATGAAACTTGCTAAATGCAAACGTGCCAAAACACTTATCATATCAAAAGTTCAAACATGCTTGCCTGGTTCAGAGTAGTCGGAGCCTAGCTCGGTGAAGTTTGCAGCCCCGTCACCTCCTTCGGTATCTACGGTATAAAGGAAACATACGCGCTAACGTAAATACCGAGAGGTGCATAAAAATTATTCCAAATATTTTTCAAATAAATCTGATAAAAAACTAGACAAAATTTCAAAGAGTACAGAAAAAGAATCACTCAAAAATACATTTCTGTTAAATAGTTATTAGTGTTTTTGTCCAGGGACCTTTCTGTAATGAAACAGAAACTTTCCAGGGTTCTCTTTATAAAAATAGAAAACGTTTCAGTCCCAAATACGCCAGTTCAGTGGAGAAAGCGTATTTTGCCCGAAGGCGTTTCCAGAAAATGATTCAAAAAGATTAAAACGCTGAGGGGTGGACCCACCCGTCAGGTTTGAAAACGGAGGCAGAGTTTTTGGCGCCAGAGGGCCGCGGCGATCGCCGGCGGCGATCCACGGCGGGGCAGGAGGATCGGAGGGTACCTCCGAGTTCAGGGCGCCATTCTGTGTCGGTTGGTGGTGGTGGTGGTCGCCGGCGAGCACCACGTCGACGGTGGCTCCTGCTCCAGCGGACGGCGGTTCGGGCGTGGATGGAGCTCGCCGGAGAGGGCTGCAGGCATCGAATTGAGGTGGGGGTTAGAGTACTAGGTGTAAGAGAAGGCTACGGGCGAGAGTAGGGCGGCGGAGGAGTTCTCACCGGAGAGAACGTTGACGGAGCCCTAGGTGGATGGAGGTGGCCGGAGTCGAGGAAGAAAGGCCCCTCGAGGCCCTTCAAGTGGCTAGGCGGGTCTGGCAAGGTGGTGGAGTTGTGCGGGGGCAGGAGCAAGCTCGGGGGGGGGCTATATATAGATGGTCCGAGGCGGTTGCCGTGAACAGATAAGTCCGGCGGGCGATTACGGTGGCACTATGGGTGGACGGCCGGCTTAGGGGCTTGAGCATCATCCAGGTGAAGTACTGGTGTCATCCCAGTGTCCAACTCAGCACGGGAGGGAGGATCACGGCCTGCCCTCGACGGAACAGCCGCACGGCACGCCGGCGGCAGAGAACGCGCTCTGCGCGTGCTAGGCCACGGCGACGGTGCTGCATGCGTGCGCTGGCAAGGAGGTGGCCACGCGGAGCTCTCAGAGGGTTTGGGCGGTGCTGAACGGCGTTCTGCCGCAGTGCTGCCCCCGGTCGGCTGCTACGGTGGTTCTGCCGCCGCGGGACACACCGGCGCAGGCGGGCCAGGGCGCCACCGACGCCAGGGAGGCGCCAAGCGCGTGTGTGGCGCTCCGGACAAGAGAAAGAGGTTGCAAGCATGAGCCAAATGCACAGTTTCCTCGTGACTAAATCTCTGACGAAGAAACGACACTGAAACTCTGAATTTTACTGAATATGAACAGCAACAGTGCACGCCAGGTGTTCGACAGAATGATTTTGGCATGCAGGGATTTTTCCTTGTGCTGGTTTTTGGTGGAGTGGCTTCTCATTGCATCAGTAGGCTGCCTGAATTTTGGTAGAATTTTTGGACAAGAGGAAATATGAATTTCACCAAATTTGGCAAATATGGTCCAAACTTGCAGAGGCTGAAATTTGAAAAAATTTGAAAAGATGAAGAGTGGATCAAGATGGTTCTGAGTTGTGGGTACCAAGGACTATCCAGAAGTGTTGGTTTGAGGTCAAAACTCAAATGCAATGGGGTACTTGCTTTGAAAATCACCCAGGCTCAAAATAATTGTCAGAAAAGATTTGAGAGATAAAATGATTGAAATAAAATCCAAAACTTGTTTGGACTTGTTGGGACAGAGAACTTAGATTGTTCCAAGGAGGAGGGAAGGGTTTTGGAGGGGTTTTACCACATGGGGCAAAACAAAATCATGGGTGGATCTCAAGATATGTAAAACCTCAATTTCATAGAGTTCTCTTTTTTAAAAGAAAATAATTAATTTCCAAAAGTAAGTTTTGAGCAGGGAGCCAACCGAGAAAAAGTTTTAAATGATCAGACACCAAAGTTTGCAGAAGATACAGAAATAAAAATCCTAGCCAAAGAAAAGGAAGTTTTTAAGAGGAAGGTTTTCTGGCAAAAATTTTAAATGGCCTCTCTTTTAAAAAACAAACAAAGTTTTTGTTGAAAACCCAAAGGAAAAACTTTAGAATGTCACAACAATCCCCTATGGGGATACCTACAACATCCCCATCCCCATCTATTCCCTATCATCCCATCCCCATCCTCGTTTACATGATTGGGGATAAAATTTCCCCATACCCATGCCCCACTGGGGAACGGGGCCCATTAGGGTCCCCATCCCCATAAACAAATACTCATATACATAATATGACACCCTATAATCAACATACATACATGGTGTTGTCCTTGTCCTGCTAATGCCTATCTAGCTCGTATTGACTTCTTGATCACGGTGGCAGCTGAGGTGAGGATGTGAGATAGGTTTAAGGTTTTTTTTCCAGAGCTTTTGTTTTTGTTTTCGCAAGTTTGTTTGTGAATATTTCAAGGTTGACCGCAGTATCACAGTTACTAACCGGGTCCCTGATGGGTATTGGGTCTGGGGAATAGGACATCGTCCCCATCCCCGTTGTACCCTATGGGGAATAAAATAGTTTGGTAAATATCCCCATGGGGATATTTTTCGCCCATCCCCACCCCCCTAATAGATAAAATCCCCACGGGTTTGGAGGGTATGGGGACCCGTTGCCATCCCTACTCGCTGGCGTCACAGGTGTTGTTCAACCGATTGCACATCAATCCCACCTAGATCAAGGCCTCCTTGCTTGCTCCCACTTGATCTTCTCGGGCATGGTACAGGGGTGATTCCTTGTATTTGCATTGGTATTTCCCCGATGAGGAGAGGATGATGCAGCACAACAACGGTAAGTATTTCCTTCAGTTATGAAACCAAGGTTATCAACCCAGTAGGAGAACCAAGCAACACTATGTAAACAACACCTGCACACAAATAACAAATACTTGCAACCCAACGCGTAAGAGGGGGTTTCAATCCCTCCTCGGTATTGAGATAGATTAAATTGTATGAGATTGGATAAATAGATCTAGCAAAACCACAAAATAAAACAAGTAAATAAAAAGTGCAACAAGGTATTTTTGTGTCTTTGGAATAATAGATCTGAAAACAGTATGATAGGAAATATACCCGGGGCCCATAGATTTCACTAGTGGCTTCTATTGTGAAAATAGCATATGGTGGGTAAACAAATTACTGTTGGGCAATCGATAGAAGAGCAAATAATTATGACAATATTTGAGGCAATGATCATGTATATAGGCATCACATCCAAGATTAGTAGACCGAAACGATTCTACACCTACTACTATTACTCCACGCATCGCCCGCTAGCCAACATGCATCTAGTGTATTAAGTTCATTGAAAAATTGAGTAATGCAATAAGAACGATGACATGATGGTTACAAGATCTATTCATGTAGGAATAGACCCATCTTTTATCCTAAGTGGCAACGATACATACGTGTCATGTCTCCTTTTGTCACAAAGAATGAGCACCACAAGATCGAACCCATCACAAAGTACCTCTTCCCATAGCAAGAAAGATCAATCTAATTGGCCAAACCGAACGAAAGTTTCGGAGAAGAAATACGAGGCTATAAATATAATGATATAAGAGTTCAAAAAAGACCCACATAATATTCATGGATGGATCTGATCATAAACTCTCAATTCATAGGATCCTAACAAACACATCGCAAAAAGTCATTACATCAAATTGATCTCCAAGAAATACGAGGTTATGAATTCTTGATTTTTACAAAGGCTATAAGCCGCTGGGTTACACCCTAGAGTAGAATGGATGTGCATTAAGTCGCCATAAGCCAAGAGCCGCCGGGTATATTTAACTCCGGATTTACTTGTCAACAGACAAGGTCTTATGATTATAAGTCGCCAATGAGCAAATTGCTGAGTCTTTTCATAGCTACAGTGGGTTGATGATAAGTACAATTGTTCAAAGGACAAATATTAATTACAGTTGCATATCATGCACCGGTTTTTAAACTGGGTTATACATTCGAATCATTAATAGCCAAACATGGTTAGATTTTTCGTTATGGTTGTCATACCCAGTATTGAAGGATTGAGGTTTTCATTTCGGGTTATATTATTCAAATCTTTAATAGCCAAACATGGCTGGAATTTCATTATGGTTTTCATAACCAGTATTGGATGATTGAGGTTTTTTGAAGGCCCCATCAGAGCAATGGCTATTATTCCTACATCCAAAAATACCAACAAAGAGCATGGTTCAATATTGATATGCAAATCATTTAGCAATATCATCCAGACAGTGGATATGATTTATTCTACAATCGAAGGAATAGTCCCAAGTTGCTGCAGGCATATGACCCGACACTTGGGGGCTAATTCAAGGTCATTTTTAACTTGCATCATTGAAGAACTGACCCATCACATAGTGATGAGCCAGCCCTTGGGGGCTACTAATTGCTCCGGTCAAAAATTCAAAGTACACAAGCCTTAATCCATTATATCAAAGGTAACTTAAAACCTAGGGGCAACATCATATGATGTTATTTTCAATGAAGTACATGTAAAGTCCCATCTCAGCATTACCTTACTGAGCCGGCTCTTGGGGGCTACACATTACTGCTCAAAGTCTACATAATCAGATCTACAAAGTCCCTGCTCATTATTGCATAATGACCCGACACTTGGGGGCTACACATGGGAAGTACAAAATGTTCAATTTATGATTGGCGACTTACATGCAGAACCCGAATTTCTCCAAAGTTGCAGCATTTATATTAAAGCAAGTCTTAAACTCTCACTACGTTCTCCTCTTAAGACCTGGTGTGTGGTGCGCCATTAGTAGTTTTGAAAAAAATAAAAAAAATTGTTACTAATGGCGCACCGTGGGATAGTGCGCCATTACTAGTTGATATAGTAATGGCGCACTACACCCACCGTGCGCCATTAGTAGTTTTGAAAAAAAAAGTAAAAAAAATTGGTACTAATGGCGCACTAGTGGACAGTGCGCCATTACTAGTATTAACTAGTAATGGCGCATTGTCCACTGGTGCGCCATTACTAAGTTTTTTTCAAAAAAAATCAATTTTTTTTCAAAACTAGTAATGGCGCACCGTGGGTGTGGTGCGCCATTACTAGTTGAACTAGTAATGGCGCACCACTCCCACGGTGCGCCATTACTAACTTGGCCCAAAAATTCCACCGAATGCACCCCCCGGTGGACCGCCTTTTCAGTTTAAAAAAATAAAAGAAAATGATCGAAATGTCAAAAAAATAAAAGAAAATAAGTTTCCCATGTGATATTTGGTCTACTTGTTGGGAAAATTTACAAATATGAATTTCGACTTTATTTGCAAAATCTCTCTGGAATTTGTAAAATGGGCATAACTTTTGCATACGAACTCGGATTAAAAAAAATTATGTGAAAAATCATCTACTCGAAAAGTAACATCCGAATATAACCGGGGGAACCCCGCTAAACATTTTAAAAATCCCCAAAAACCTAACAGAAAAAAGTTACGGGGCTTTTAAGATCTAGAGGGAAAAAAATGGAAAAAATTTGAAACTTACTAGTGGCGCACCGTTTGCTAGGTGTGCCACTAGTAACAGAAAAAATTGGTTTCGAAAAAAAATTGGTTTTTTTTTAAATATGATACGTAAGATGACCGGGAAGTTTGAAATATTTTTTCAAAATTTCATCATACTCATGAACATGAACAAAATCCTAGAGATCAACAAGGTTTAATAGGATTGATATGATAGATATATCAACAAGTGCCTATGAAGTGAGCTGGTGCTGGGGTTGGATAGAACTGCGAAGTTAAGCGTGATCGGGCTGGAGTAGTGTGAGGATGGGGGACCTTCCGGGAAGTTTGACCACAGAATGCAATTTGACTTGAGATTAAGCATATTGACCCGATTTTAAGACATAGTGACTTGAGATTAAGGAAAAAACAAAGAAAATTAAAAAAATTCAGAATTTTTTTAAAAAAAATTGTTACTAATGGCGCACTTCTATGTGGTGCGCCATTGGTATACCAGATACTAATGGCGCACCAGTGGTGCGCCATTAGAAAATAATTCTAATGGTGTGGTGCTAGTGGCGCACCTGTAGTGCGCCATTAGTAGCGAAAACAGGTGCGCCACTAGCACCCCTTTTCCTAGTAGTGAGGTGATATGCATTCAAGGGAGGAACATCTTCAAATTCTCAATTTTGAGCAAATCAGGTATCATATTTTTATTGGAGGAATTTGCAAAGTTTATTTCCTCCAAACTATTCGTAGAAACGCTTGGAGAGCCGATTCAACGATTGGAAGCTATATTTACATAAGCAAGCACCAAGTTGCCATAAGATTGACCCGGCGTCAGAAATAATCATGACCCGGCATCTATAACAATCATGATCCAAAATCATTAGTTTTTATAACCCGGCAATTCTCGCAATCATAACTCGGCAAGCTCTACATCTTCAAACCAGCTAAACATCAGATGAATATTTCAAGACCAATATTTTTGTCAAGTCAAAGCATTGGAGGCCGACTCAAATGGATTGTTTTTCACAATATTTTTCTACAAGAAAATTCACTATGAAGCTGGCCTATTGACCAGGACTTTACAGGAGAAGGAAATGACAAGGACTTAAGCATGAACAGAAGCCGACTCAGAAGAATGTCTGACCCGACGCACAACTTGTCAAATATGTTCTTGTGTTTATTTTGCAGGACCAATTTAACATGGATAAATCCAAATTAAACTTGGGGCTAATGTTTGGGATATACCCAGTGGTATAACCCACCCTGAAGTATGACCGGGCCGGACTTGGCGGCTCACTAGTGACCCGCCCTGGCCTGGCGACTCACTGGTGACTTGGCTAAGCCTGGCGACTCATGGGTGTCCCGGCAAGCATGTCAGACGAATGAAAAGGCCCAAGTCCCAGAAGGCGACTTACGAGAAGGTCGGCTCAAGGCATGGTATCCGGTGGGCCGGCTTGAGAAGGAAGACATAAGGAATATTTCCCTTAAAAGGGAAGCAAGACTAGGATTCCACTTGTAATAGAGTAGTCCTAATCCTACTAGGACTAGTCATGTAAGCCGCCCCTTCAAATTATATAAGGAGGGGCAGGGCACCCCAAGAGGGACAAGTTTTAGATAAACAAACAAGTCTTAGACAAGATCAAAGTAGATTCTCTCGAGATAGAGGTAGCGAAACACTGCCCTTGTAACTGAGATCATCATCATCATCATCAATATAGATGAAGTAGGATGTAGGCTTTTACCTCCACCGCGAGGGGCTGAACCTGGGTAAAATCTTGCGTCTCTCGATTGTGATCAACCCTGTTACAACTACTACCTAGTTGCAATGGCCTCACCACTAAGTCCTTTCACGGGGACATCTACTATGACAAACCATGACAGGTGGCGACCATTGTGGGGCCACACACGATGGTATTGTGTTCTTGGAGGGAGCTCTCTTAGGAATCGAAGAAGCTCACGATTTCGTCGGATGAGGAAGCACCGATAATCTCATTGTCTCGATATCAGAATCATGATTTACTTTGGAATTGGCATATACAAGATTAAGAGCAAGTTTGATAAATTAGGGTTGCGTAGGAGGCGCCACTGCAAAGCCGCGTCTAACAAGACGTACGCCCCGCGACCTCCTACAGATTCCATGTGTCCATCAAGGCCAGTTCAGATTGGATAGGATGCGCGTGATGCAAAAAGCAAACTATGGAGGATTGTTACTAGTAGTATTACCTCAGCCAAATATGAGCACAAGAGCCAAAGAAAAGGTCACTGTTAGTATGATGTGCATATACCTCACGCGGAGCATCACCCATCAAACTCCTTTTCCACCTCCACTACTACTATCATCAAGATATTGCGTCATTTTCTGGCCTAGTTATTTGCCAGAATCTCGGGATTTTCCCAGAATCCGCCCCCTACCCAGCTTCTCCCAGAATCTTTGAGCCCCATTTGTCTTATAATCCTATCTAGTACAGGTCTAACTAGATAGGATTGTAAAAAAATGAGGCTCAAAGTGAAAGGATTGAGAAGAGGTGTCTAGAGGGGGGTGAATAGATGCAAGCAAAGTGATAATATTTAATTCTTTAAGTTGAGGTGGAGTTTTAGCACAAGTTTAAACATTCAAAATACATATGAAGCATGCGTGACTAGAGTATATGAGCAGCGGAAAGTAAAGCATGCAATTTGCAAGAATGTAAAGGGATGGGATTGGAGTGTGCAAACGCAATTGGAGACACGGAGAATTTTGGCGTGGTTCCGATAGGTGGTGCTGTCGTACATCCATTTTTATGGAGACTTCAACCCACGAAGCGTAACGGTTGCGCGAGGCCACGGAGGGCTCCACCCATGAAGGGTCCATGAAGAAGCAACTTTGTCTATCCCACCATGGCCATCGCCCACGAAGGACTTACCTCACTAGGGTAGATCTTCACGAAGTAGGCGATCTCCTTGACCGTACAAACTCCTTGGTTCAACTCCACAATCTTGACGGAGGCTCCCAACTAACACCTAACCAATCTAGGAGACACCACTCTCCAAAAGGTAATAGATGGTGTGTTGATGGTGAACTCCTTGCTCTTGTGCTTCAAATGATAGTCTCCCCAACACTCAATCCTCTCTCATAGATTTGGATTTGGTGGAAAGATGATTTGAGTGGAAATCAAGTTGGAGAAGGCTAGAGATCAAGATTTATGTGGTTGGAATGGAATATCTTGACCTCAAGACATGAGTAGGTGGTTCTCTCTCAGAAAATGTATGCTGGAAGTGTACTTGGTTCTGATGGCTCTCCTCAGGAATGAAGAGTGAGTGGAGGGGTATATATAGCCTCCACATAAAATCTAATAGTTACACACTGTCGGTAGGAAATGACACCTAGAGGATCACAAGAATCCCTACTGTGGTTGTGGGGCGCGGGGTTGAGAGAAGAGCGGGTCTGACAGAGAAGCACGCGGTTCGATTATCCAGGTTCGGGCCGCGAGGATGCTTAAAACCCTACTCCTGATTGGTGGCTGTATTCTGTCTTCTTGAGCTAGCTACGGGGTGTAACGAGCTCCAAAAAGCCGAACCCTTCTCCCGTGCGCCATGGACCTCCTTTTATAGGCGAAAGGGGCTGCCACAGTGGCACACAGGAGGTGTAAAGGTCTACAGTGGCATGAGGTTATCCCTCGTATTACAGGACAAGATGCATTTAATGCATCGCTTAGGTGTCCTCTTGCTTTATCAGGGACGGGGGCGAGGCCCGTCCCGTCCGTTTCTGCTCCTCCAGGCTTCGACACGAGCCCTGGCCAGCGGTGCATGCGGTGCCATGTAGGCAGGCATGCAGCTGAGGTGGCGCGGTGGTGGAGCCTCCACGAAGGGCTGCATGTAGCCACGCAGGTGCCTGCCCAGCTGGTTCGGTCGACAGCTGCATGCGAACGGTGGTGGAGACTTGTCTAGTGCGGGCGTGACAGTGGCCCTGCTGGTGCGCTTGGTGAGGGCCCTGTCGGGTGGCCCGGCAAGGGTCCTGCTGGGTGGCCCGGGAAGGGTCTTGTCGTGGCGCACAGGCGTCCCCGGCAAGGATCTTGCCGGGGGTCTTGTGGGTTTCTTCGGTGAGGATGGCTGCCTTCCTATCCTCATTTGATCTTGGATATGTCTTCACAAAGAGTTGCATGCCACCACAGAGGTGCCTTCCCGAGCCCTGGCCCCATGCTAATGATGGCGCTGGGGGCCATGGGCTCAAGGGCGGCTCACTCCGTTGGTGCGGGGCGAGCTGCCCCGGCAAGGGTCTTGCCGGGGCTGCCGAGGCTGCCCGACAAGGGTCTTGTCGGGGGAACCTGTTTTGTCCCTCTACTCTTTGTGGCCTTGGGTTTGGCGTTGCCTTGCTTCATCTTGTGTCTTCGGTCTTACCTCGGCTCACCTCCCCCCTGTCGTGTTACGCGCGGCTGTGGCGGGAGGCTCTGACTGCCCGTGCACAAGTAAAGGGGTCAAAAGGAGAGCCCCTACTTTTGTACATCGACAGGAGCCCCCGGGCCTGGACCACACATAAGCACAACACGTTGTTGGGCCAGGCCCTGAACGGTGCACGGGTAGTTGGGGCGGGTTTTACTGCGGTAACCGCTCCGTCTGCTGCGCCCCTCCATGACCCGCGTTGAACGCTTGACGTGGGGCTCGTGCGCGCGCATGACGGAAGCATGCTGGCGTCATCCCGGGGTGGGCAGTAAAGAGGCGGCTTGCCTGTCTCTTTGAGACCGCAGGGCCGCTTCCCATTTACTACCCTAGCTTGGGAACCGTCGCTCCACGCGTCCCACCGCGTCTGCCTCCTGCGCCACGTTCGCCGCATGCATAATGTAGAGCGAATGACACGCGCGTGGGGCGTGGGAAGTTGTGCGCGTGCGTGGGTCGATTTCCACGCACCTTCAATGGAGCGAGGAGGGTGCTCGATAGCCCCGCTTGTGGTCACTTCAACAAGCCGGATTGGCCGAGAGGGGGCAGCCGAGCCCCGCCCTCGCCCCTTTATAAAGAGGGGAGCGGGAGGAACGGTGCCTCCCAACCATTCATCATCTGCCTCTCCTCGTTCCTGCTTCCTTTCTTCTGCTGCCATGGCGAGGGGGCGTGGCGACGCCTCATCAGTGGCGGCGAGGGTTTCGGCCAGACAGCGCATCGCTCATCCCCAAGAACTCATAGTGGCGGAGTCGACCGCTAGAGGAAGTGGGAGGGAGCGCGGTCGAGGCAGTCGTGGTGCTCGAGGGAGAGGAGGACGGGGTGGCAGATCAGCTTCTCCTCCGCCAGCAACCCCTCCTTCGATGGAGGGCCATGACGGGGACAACCCCTGCGAACTCTTCGTCAGGTTGCACCATCCACCGCGCCGTCGCCTTTGCCTCCCTAGTCCATTTGCGCGGGAAATGGAGCTGGATCCGCTGCAGGCGTTGCGGTTGCATATGAGGGGTTGCGGGAACAACGACACATGGGACGACGTCGAGTTCCCCGCCCCTTACGTCATGTGTCTCCATCGAGGGTGGAAGACCTTCTCTTGCCTCCACAGCTTGATGGATGGGCTCACTCTCCATTTCAAACTAATAGAGGGTGGCCTCCTCTCTGTCAAGATCTTCGGGCACTTCGGGACTCGCGTAAGGTGCTACGTGGAAAGCTCTTCTGACGACGAAGATCCTTCCTCGAGCAAGAGTGGCGAGGAGGATAGTGGCATCGACGACGAGGCTAGCTTGCGGCAGGATGACGGGTCCGACTAGGCATCAGGCGCCGCTCCGAGCGGCCCCGGCGACCCCATCATCCGCGTCGCCGGCTCCTTGAACTTCTCGGGGTCGTCTCCTTAGGCGGCTGGTGTTGGGAGGCTGCGGAAGAGGAAGAGGGCAGGCGGCAAGGCCATCAAGTGGGAGTACGCGGGCACCGACGCCTTCGTCGCGTATTGACATCCTACCGCCTCGTCTTCGAGCTCTGCCTTCGACGCCGCCATCACCATCCAGCCCTGGACGGCCAACAAGATGTTCTCTTGGTGTCTTCTGCCACTCGTAGCTCGCCTAGGCGCCCCTTTTGCCCTTTTCACCTCCTTGACCTACCTCCTGAGAAGAGGGACAAGAAAGGGATTACGGGCTTCTTATCTCTTTTTATTCTTGTAAGCCTTCGGGCCTTTGTTAACTTTAGAACTTGTAACCCCTTGTTCATGTTTTTCGTTTCGTATGGACAATACCTATATGGGATTTTTTAATGAAAATGGGATGTTTGCCGGGTTTTTCATTCGTAGGTAAAACCCACGACAAGGAGTAAATCCTTGTTACCTTTAAGATAAACGTTTTCTCGCCCGGCAACAGACCTTGCCGTCCCCCCACTTCGCTCGACCTATCTCACGCGCTTGGCGGAGGCAGGGATGAGGTGGGCTTAGGCTCCTCGTTTCATTTCCTTGCTGCCGCGACTATGGCCAAACTCGGTCCCAGGAAACGAGTCCTGGGGTCCGGAGTGAGGGGAGCACGGTAGCCTAAGGATAAAACGAGGTTTCACATACCTCAGTCCATAATGAAACGCATGATAAGGGATAAAGAATTTATCTGAATCTGCAGCTCCCGGCAACCTTGGCTTGCCGCGGGTGGATCTTTACTCTTGTTGCCCCCGGCAATACTAGCTTGTTGGGGCCCGGGCGCCGGTCTGTCCTCTTTCTTCCAAAGCAGCTCGGCAAGGATATTCATGTGTCCTGTGAACCAAAGACGACAGACAAGAACAGAAAGACGCGCACTCGACCTCTAAGCTAGGGGTTAGCCGCCGCTAAGCACTATCAACCCTAACCAAGGACGAGACTCGACCTAGCATGCATGCTATAACTTAGGGCGCCAGCGCTTCATTTATTGTCGCTCAGGGTCTGCGCCTGGCTTTGTGCAAAGGGTCACATGCCTTGCGGCAAAGCACATACAAAAGGTGGCTAGCCGGGAGGCCCGGCAAGCCGCGCCTTATGGGTAAAACTTGCGAAGATGCTCGATGTTCCAGGAGTTGCTCACTGGTACGGCATCCTCGGTCTCCAGGCGGACGGCGCCAGGCCTGGTGACTCGTATTACCCGATAAGGGCCTTCCCACTTCGGCGTCAACTTGTTGGAATTCTTGGCCGACTAAACGCGCCGAAGAAGAAGGTCGCCTTCCTCAAAGTTTCGGGCATGAACCTTGCGGCTATGGTAGCGGTGCAAGGCTTGCTGGTAGCGTGCCACTCTCATAGCCATTCGAAGATGATCTTCCTCAAGGAGCGTCGCGTCATCTTGGGACAACGGCTCTTGCTCAAGCTCATCATAAGCGAGCACTCGAGGTGACCCGTATATGAGTTCCGTGGGGAGAACTACTTCTGCCCCGTATACCAGGGCAAAAGGTGTCTGGCCGGTAGCTCGATTTGGCGTCGTCCTGAACGACCAAAGAACCGCCGGCAGTTCATCAATCCAGCGCCTTCCGCTCTTGTGCAGCTTATCAAAAGTCTTTGTCCTCAGGCCTCGCGACACTTCAGCATTTGCCATCTCCGCTTGGCCGTTGCTCTGTGGGTGTGCCACGGAAGCAAAACAGACCTTGCTGTCGAGGTCTTGAATGTATTGCATGAAGGTGTGGCTTGTGAACTGCGTGCCGTTGTCGGTGATGACTCTGTTTGGCACACCAAAACGGCAGACCAGTCCTTTGAAAAACATGACAGCTGACTGAGCAGTCACCTTTCTCACCGCCTCCACCTCTGGCCACTTTGTGAACTTGTTGATTGCAACGTTCAAGTACTCAAAGCCCCCGACAGCGCGGGGGAAAGGGCCCAGTATGTCGAGCCCCCAGACCGAGAATGGCTAGGAGAGAGGGATTGTTTGAAGGGCTTGAGCTGGTTGATGAAGCTTCTTTGAATGGAACTGGCACGCTTCACACTTGGTGACTAGTGCCGTCGCATCCTCGAGGGCGGTGGGCCAGAAGAAACCTTGCCGGAACGCCTTCTCGGCAAGGGCCCTTGACCCTATGTGGGAGCCACATATGACTCCATGTATCTCTGCCAACAGCTCCAGTCCTTCTTCCTGGGGGATGCACTTAAGTTTCACACCGTTGGGCCTTCTCCGGTACAGGACGTCATCGACGAGCTGGTACAGGGCGGACCGGCGGGCTACTTTCTCCGCTTCTTCCTGCTCCTCTGGAAGCTCCCCTGTCTGGAGGAATTGGACGGCTACGCCCATGCCGGAGCCTGAGGCTTGACGGCAAGGACTAAAGGCATCTCTTCCGCCATGGGAGCGACTGTCTCTAGAGCCAGGGCCCGACACCCCGCTGGAGTAAATTGCTCTTGGGCAGGCTCAGCGTCCGCGGCAGTACGCTTGCCGGCGGCCCCGGGGGGCTCGGTAGGAAAGTACTTGCCAGGACCTGATTTTCTCTGGTTGCTCTACCCTGCTAATGGATCGACGGATGGTTGAGTTAACCGAAGCAAAAGGTACCTGGTTCCACAGGTAGCTTGAAGGCGGCACACTTTGACAGGTAATCGGCGACGTCGTTCTCCGTTCCGGGGACGTGCTCCGCCTGGATACCGTCAAAGCGTTCCTCCAGTTTCCTCACCTCATCTACGTATGCTTCCATCAGTGGGCTCTGATAATCTTTGTTGACTTGCCTGACAACGAGCTGCGAGTCGCCCCGGACGATGAGCTTCTTGTCTCCAAGGTCTGCCGCGATGCTGAGACCGGCAAGCAATACCTCGTACTCGGCGGTTGTCGGAGTAATGGGCCACGGGTCGGCTGACCCGAGACCCAGAACCTTTCAAGACATTGGGGCAGGCTTCGCCCCTCAAGAATCCCAAGACGGAGGGCCGCCTCTGGGAGTCGGCTGCAGCACCGCCGACTACCCACTCACGGCCGAATCCCAGAGACGACTACGAAATGAGCCGACTCCCAGCTGGCGACTACCAGCGAAGCCGACTATGGGGAGTCGGCCCGCGACTTCACCACCCACTGCCTTCGAGAAGAAAGACGGGACGGGGGATGGCCACAGTACGGCCCCCCACCCGATTACCAAGGGCGGGTATGGCTACAGTACGCCGTACCGAAGGAGATCTCCGTCCGGCGCGGCACTGTAGCCATGCCAGCCCTGACATCCGCCCGAGCGGCGGAATCCTGTTCCCACGTTGGCCCGCCTGTACGGCCTGGAGATGGCGGGTCCCGCTAGTCAGCGGGGGGACCGAAGACGGCGAGAGTACCATAGGGCTGATCCCGTGGGAGTCGGCCTCTGAGAGTCGGCCGGCTCCTCCCACAAGCCCCACACGCCATTAATCAGATGAGATGGGGTGTGGCCACAGTGATCGCCCGTCAGGCGGCGGCACTGTTGCCACGACCCCACGACCAAGCCAACGTCACCAGAAGCACGGCTACAGTGGTCGGGTCAGTCGACGGGGCCCACCAGGAGGTGGGCCCCAGTAGTCGGCGCAGAAGACAGCGGCCTGAGAGACAGACGGCTGGGACCCGTGCCCAGCCGGATTACCATTATACCCCTGGGGGGGTAGGCCTGTATAAACCCCCCGGAGCACCCATGCAAACGGTTCGATTCTTTAGACACTAGACCAGAGAACACAAAGGGGGAGAGAGCTAGCCTTGCCTTCTCCTACCTCTAGGAAACAGCTCAAGGAGCAACCTTGTATACACTTCACCATAGTGATCATCCGGAGACCCCGCAGAGCAGCAGTAGGGGTGTTATCTCCCCGGAGAGCCCTGAAGCTGGGTAAGTTTCGCCGACGTGCATGTCTACGCCTCATCCCGCTTCCAGGCACCGGTGACGTTCTACTCGCCCCCACCATGATTAGCCATCCTTTGGCATATGTCGCATCCAACCCCCGACATTTGGCGCCCACCGTGGGGCGAGGTGCACCGTCGTCCGGAGACCTGGTCTGGACGGGAACCCTTTTCCTCCCTAGCCAGCGCAGCCAGCCCAGCACGCCATAGGGAGTCTGCACCGACGCGCTGCAC
Source organism: Aegilops umbellulata (assembly GCA_032464435.1). Lineage (NCBI taxonomy): Eukaryota > Viridiplantae > Streptophyta > Magnoliopsida > Poales > Poaceae > Aegilops > Aegilops umbellulata. The sequence goes on along the minus strand of CP136054.1, from coordinate 333,242,724 downwards.
GGCGCTGAGATCGCCTGTGCGGCCAGCTGCCTTGCCGAACATGTTGGCGAGGTTCGCCTCTCCGACGAGCCTGCATCCGACGCAGGCACCGGCGGTCCCGAGAGCCTTCTCGCGGGCCTCCTCGACAGACTCCACGTTGCCGGCGAGCCCGCCGCTGACCTGGAGTCCGTAGGCTCCACCGACCCGATGCTGGTCGATTCCGACACCACGTCGCCCGACACGTTCCCTACCAACATGGTAGTCTACGACGAGCCGCTCCCTCGCGCGGAGAGCGGCAGAAGCACCATCAAAGAAGTGCTCGTCATCGGCCGTGGCGAGCACTCCGACGACGGGGCTCATGACCCGCTCAATGCGGCGCTACAAGACCTGGATGCGCCCATTCCAGAGGACGCTGACGCCGAGACGCTGGAGGCACGCCGCCTCTAGCTCGTCGAGATGGATCGCGCTGTGGGCGGCTCGCCAACCCCAGCAGGGCCTAGCCGCCTAGGTGCGGTCCGGCAACGTGGCACGGACATCGCCAGCATGTTCAGGACCAATCGCCCCGTATACGCCACACCCGCAGAGAACATCCGAGCCACCCAGGCGGCGGCAGACGAGTTGGACAACCTCGAAGGCGAAGAGCGCCGACTTATGGCGGAGCGTGTCCAGCGGCTCCTCGACGCGGCTACCGCGCAAAACGCGACCGGCTGCCACACTGAGGCGCCGCAACGACAGAACGACGACCTGCCACCCCGCCGAGATCAAGGCGCGACGTCTCGGACGCCGACTGGCGGCATCCGTGGGAGGAAAGACAAGGATCCGGCTGCTAGTCGCAGTCGGACTCACATCACCATCGAGCATGACCAAGACGGCCGCCCGAAAGCAGTGGAGTGGCTGGACGACTATCTGCCTCCTCCACCTCGCAGAGAAAGGCGAGTCTCCCTGCCACCCGTTGAGCATCCGACTCTCGGAGGTCGCCTCGGCCGCCGAGAAGGAGTCGGAGAGAATGATGCCCGCAACCGGATCGACCGACTCCACCGATCCCTGGTGCTGGAAGAAGAAGATGAGTTGGGTCCGCCGTGTTTCAGCCCCCGCATCCGAGATGAGCCCTTTCCCAAAGGGTTCACTCTCCCCAGAGATACTCCCAAGTACACCGGCTCCGTGAAGCCGGAAGATTGGCTGGTTGACTACGCCACGGCCGTCGACATAGCAAGTGGCAACAAGCGTGTTGCCGTGAAGTACGTTCCACTCATGCTCCAGGGCATCACTCGGACATGGTTGAACAGCCTGAAGCCCCGCAACATCAACAGATGGGTCGACTTCACAGAAGCTTTCGTCCGCAACTTTACAAGCACGTCCAAGCGGCCTCCCAAGCCTTGCCAGCTCTCCTTGTGCGTGCAGGGCCCCAACGAGTCACCTCGCGACTACCTCACGCGTTGGGCCGAGCTCCGAAACTCCTGCGAGGGCGTGCATGAGGTGCAGGCCATCGAGTACTTCACCGCCGGGTGCAGAGAAGGCACCCTCCTCAAGCACAAGCTCCTCTGCGACGAGCCAGAGACCCTGGACGAGCTGCTGATCATAGCAGATAAGTACGCCACAGCCGACTCTTCCATGAAGACAGAGATCCAAGTTAGCACAGCAAGCAAAGTGGCCCCTAAGGCTCCCAGAACTCCGGCCGGAGACGCCAGTCGGCGACAGCAGTAGAACAACCTCAAGCGCATGGCCCTGCAGCCGGCTTCCAGTAGCCGGCAGGTGGCGACAGTCGAAGACCAGCAGCCGGAGGGGCAGCCTCCGCCCAAGCGGCAGAAGGGCGACAAGTCCAACTGGTTGCCGGCTTTCTCCTACGAGCAGACTCAAGACGACCCATGCAAGTTTCACAGCGGCGCGAAGCCATCAAATCACACCACCCGAAAGTGTCACTGGCTCACCAGGATTGCCAAGGGAGACGGCCTGATGCCTCCTCCGCCTGCTGGGCAGCCGCCTTCGCCTCCACCCCAGCAGCCGGCTGCCAGGCCAGTCGGCGCAGTACAAGACGAGTATCCAGAAGAGCAAGGGGCCTATGTGGTGTTCACCAGTGTGGCAGACGACAAACGCAGCAAGCGGCTGCAGCGGCAAGAGGTGAACGCGGTGGCGTCGGACACCCCAGAGTTCATGCACTGGTCCGAGAAGCCTATCAGCTGGAGCAGGGCTGATCACCCATAGGTGATGCCAAGCCTAGGCTCCTACGCCTTGGTCTTGGAGGCCACCTTTGCCACCGATAAGCGGGCCGCTCGTTTCTCACGAGTGCTGATAGACGGAGGCAGCAGCATCAACATCCACTACAAGGATACCATGGAGAAATTAGGAATCAAGCAAAGACAACTTCAGAGCAGCCGGACTGTATTCCATGGCATTGTCCCTGGCCTTTCCCGCTCCCCAATCGGTAAGATTTTGATAGATGTCCTCTTTGGAGACAAGAGTCATTTCCACCGAGAGCCAGTCTGGTCTGAAGTGGTGGACCTTGAGAGCCCATACCACGTGCTGCTTGGCCGACCTGCTTTGGCCAAGTTCATGGCAGTCCCCCACTACGCCTACCTCAAGATGAAGATGCCGAGTTCCAAGGGGATTCTGACTATAGCCGGCGACTACAGAAATTCGTCCGCTTGCGCGGCCGAGAGCAGCCGGCTGGCCGAGTCCCTGGTTATTGCAGCAGAGAAGCGGCTTCTTGATCGGGTTGTGGCGATGGCTGGCAAGCAGCCAGAGATGTCGCCCAACCCCAAGGAGTCCGAAGCTGAGGGCTCATTCAAGCCGGCAAAGGAGACGAAGAAGATACCCTTGGACCCAGAGTACCCGGAGAGGTACGCTGTCATAGGTGCAAACCTTGACAACAAATAGGAAGGCGAGCTCGTCGATTTCCTCCGTGAGAATCGGGACATATTTGCATGGTCCCCCAAAGACATGCCGGGTGTACCGACAGAATTCGCCGAGCACAAGTTACACGTTCGGTCTGATGTGAAGCCCGTCAGGCAGCCCTTGCACCGCCTGTCAGAAGAGAAAAGAAGAGTTGTTGGAGAAGAGATCGCCCGGTTCCTTGTAGCCGGCTTTATCATGGAAGTGTGTTTTCCAGAGTGGCTAGCAAACATAGTCTTAGTGCTGAAGAAGAACAAGAAGTGGCGGATGTGTATTGACTACACAAGTCTCAACAAAGCCTGCCCCAAGGACCCATTTGCTTTGCCGAGAATCGATCAGGTGATAGACTCCATAGCCGGATGCGAGCTGTTGAGCTTCTTAGATGCCTATTCAGGATATCACCAGATCAAGCTGGACCCGGCTGACAGACTGAAAACCACCTTCATCACACCGTTTGGAGCCTTCTGCTACCTGACCATGACGTTCGGCTTGAGGAATGACGGCGCCACCTTTCAGCGTTGCATGCAGAAGTGCCTCCTCAAGCAACTCGGCAGAAATGCCCACGTTTATGTGGATGATGTGGTGATGAAGACGGAAAAGCGCGGAACTCTGCTGGAAGACCTCAAGGAGACCTTTGAAAACCTGCGCCGATTCCAGATCAAGCTCAACCCCAAGAAGTGCGTCTTCGGAGTACCAGCCGACCAACTCCTTGGCTTCCTGGTCTCCGAACGCGGCATAGAGCATAGAGTGCAACCCCGTGAAGATCAAGGCCATCGAGAGGATGGAGGTACCCAGCCGACTGTTGGATGTGCAAAAATTCACTCGCTGTCTGGCATCCATCAGCCGGTTCATCAGTCGGCTGTGCGAGAAAGCTCTCCCCTTGTACCAGCTCATGAAGAAGACAAATTTTTTCGAGTGGAACCACAAGGCGGACGAGGCCTTTCTCCAGCTGAAGAAGATGTTGGTTACTCCCCCTGTGTTGGCGGCTCCGACTCCCAAAGAGCCCATGCTCCTGTACATCGCCGGCACCAGCCGGGTAGTCAGCACAGTCATCGTAGTTGAGCGCAAGGAGGAAGGCAAGGCACTACCTGTCCAGAGACCGGTATATTACCTGAGCGAAGTACTGTCGACCTCCAAGCAGAACTACCCCCACTACAAGAAGATGTGTTACGGTGTGCACTTTACCGCCAAGAAGCTGAAGCCTTATTTCCAAGAGCATCCAATCATTGTGGTCTGCACGAAGCTGAAGCCTTATGGGCCATAGAGTTGGCCCCCAACACGATCTACTATCAACCCCACACCACCATCAAGTCGCAAGCACTGGCCGACGTCCTTGTCGACTGGGCCGAGACCCAGTACCTGCCACCAGCGCCCGACTCCACCCATTGGCGGATGCATTTCGATGGCTCCAAGATGCGCACTGGCTTGGGAGCCGGCGTTGTTCTCAGTTCTCTTAAAGGCGACAAGCTCAAGTATGTGCTGCACATCCATTTCGCCACCTCCAACAACGTCGCTGAGTATGAGGCGCTCATTCACGGGCTCCGGCTTGCCAAAGAGCTTGGCATTCACTGGATCCTGTGTTATGGCGACTCCGACTTGGTGGTCCAGCAGTCATCTGGCGACTGGGACGCCAAGGACGCAAACATGGCAAGCTACCACTTCTTCGCGCAACAACTCAGCGGATATTTCGAGGGGTGCGAGTTCCTCCACGTGCCAAGAAACGACAATGACCAAGCAGATACTTTGGCACGAATCGGCTCCACCCGCCAAGCAATACCATCTGGCGTCGCTCTTCAGCGCCTCCTCAAGTCATCCATCAAGCCTTCACCAGAGTCAGATTCCATTTTTGTGTCGGCTTCTCCTAAAGAAGTCGGATCCGGCTCAAGAGCCCCAGCATACGACACAAAGATCCTTGCAGACGACTCCAAGAACGCCGCAGTCAAAGCCGGCCCGGGGACTTCAGAACCCGGCCCGGTGACTGCGGCGACCAGACACAAGACTCCAGAGCTCGGCCGGGGACTGCTCTAGTCGGACCGGGGACTGCACCAGTCGGCCCAGGAACTTCGTTGATCCAGCAAGCAGCCGGAGACTCCAGCCCACCGCCTCCCAGCCCAGCCGCCCTGGTCCAAGTCGCAGTTCTGGCAGTTGAAGAAATAGCAGCACCCTCATGGGCATAGCCCATCCTCAAATTCCTGGTGAACAAGGAGCTGCCAACTGATGAAACCTTGGCTCGGCAAGTACAACGCCGGGCGGCAGCATACACCATAGTCAACAGAGGGCTAGTCAGGCGCAGCGTCACTGGTGTTTACCAGCGCTGCGTCGAGCCGAAGCAAGGCCAAGCAATTCTCAGAGACATCCATCAAGGTGAGTGCGGCCACCATGCGGCCTCAAGAGCACTCGCCGCCAAAGCTTTCCGGCACGGTTTCTTCTAGCCGACTGCCCTAGAAGAGGCCAAAGAGTTGGTCCAAAAATGCAAGGGATGCTAGAAGTTCCGCTCCAAGCCGCATCAGCCGACTTATGCGCTCAAGACAATCCCAATCGCCTGGCCCTTTGATGTTTGGGGCCTGGATATGGTGGGACCATTCAAGACGGCACGAGGTGGCCTAACTCACCTACTTGTCGCAGTGGACAAGTTCACCAAGTGGATAGAAGTGAAACCCATCAAGAAGTTGAATGGTCCGACTGACGTGACTTTCATCTCCGACATCACAATTCGGTATGGCATACCGCATAGCATCATCACCGACAACGGCACCAACTTTGCCAAGGGCACTTTGGCCCGTTTCTGCGCGACATAGGGCATCCGACTGAACTTAGCGTCCGTTGCCCATCCGCAGTCAAACGGCCAGGTGGAGCGGGCGAATGGCCTCATCCTGTCCGGCACCAAGCCTCGGCTGATCGAACCGCTGGAGCGTTCGGCCGGCTGTTGGCTTGACGAGTTGCCAGCCGTCCTCTAGAGTCTGCGCACGACTCCGAACAAGTCGACCGGCTTCACGCCCTTCTTCCCCGTCTACGGTGCTAAAGCCGTCATCCCAACGGATATAGAGTTCGACTCCCCACGAGTCACGATGTACACCAAGGAGGAAGCAGAAGAAGCACGACAAGATGGCGTCGATCTGCTAGAGGAGGGCCGGTTGTTGGCACTCAGCCGGTCCAGCATCTACCAGCAGAGCCTGCGCCGATACTACAACAGGAAGGTCAGGCCGAGATCTTTCCAATAGGGCGACCTTGTGCTCCGACTGATCCAGCGAACAGCCGGCCAGCATAAGTTGTCGGCGCCTTGGGAAGGCCCCTTCATCATCAGCAAAGTGCTGGGCAACGACTCCTACTACCTGATCGACACTCAGAAGCCCCGAGCACGCAAGAGGGGCGACTCTGGCAAAGAGACGGAACGACCATGGAAAGCAAATCTTCTCCGAAGATTTTACAGTTGATGCAGTATGTACCACGCTACCCTTTTGTATTGAAGTACCAAGACTTCGGGCCCCCCGAGACGAGCTCGGGGACTGCCCTTTTTGTTATCTATATGATAAGTATTATGCCTCCGAGTATTCTACTCTTTGTTATGCCGCTTGGCACCGGGCACGACTAGTCGGCCCGGGGACTCGCCGTCTTGCGCTATGAAAACGCTTCCTGCAGTCGGACAAGTAGTGTGTGGCGCCTAAGCCGTCTCCTGTCAGAAGCCGTAGCTCGCAGAGCGACTGTCTGGTGGGCAGGAGTAAGGAAGAAGGGGCGCCCACATGAAAAATGGCTAAGGACTCAAAGCGTAAACATAGCTTAAGCCGGCTTTCCAGCCGTTCCTCGCAAAACCGACTCTTGAGTAGTCGGCTTGCCGTTTTCTATCCGACTTGCTAAGAAAAATCTAGAATGGCTAAGTACTTGCCTTCCCAAAGTAGCCAAGTATTTGATCCAGCGGCAGTCCGCAGAGCGGCTGTCCGACTGGCAAAGACGTCATCTAAGGGAAGGAGGCAAAGGAAAAGCCAAAAGAGCAATAAGCAAGAAATGATAGAAGCTAGATAAATATTTACATAACATATGCCCTTGGCCGAATCCTCGAACGGAAGTTCAAAATACACCCCGCGGGTGGAATTGTGCGAATTAACAAGGTCCTTCGAGAAACTACTAAATATGATAAATAAAGACAAGGCGGCGGCCTACGAAGCAGTAGACGGGTTTGGAGGCTCGGAGGAGATGGCGGTGTCGGACGTTGGGGCAGCCGGCTTGGCAGTCTCGGCTTGACCGCCTCCAGCGGCAGTCGGCTCAGTGGGGCGCGGCTCGTTGCTGGAGGTGCGGTCGAGCTGAGGCTGATCGCCCGCTCCGTCTTCTCGCGCCTCCATCTCGCCTCCGACCTCCTCCTCGCCTCCCTCCTCGGCACTGGAGCCAATCACCTCTGTCGAGTCCTCGTCGTAGTCTGGGTTCATCCCAAATCACTCCGGCGGTGCCTCCTCGCCGTTGTTAGCTCGCTCAGGAATGAAGACCTTGGTGTCGGCATACTCGCCGATCGCCGCAGCGCGCTTGACAAGGGAGTCCTCCATGGCTGCCAGCTCCGGCTGGGCCTCGACCCGGAGCGTGGCCAGCTGGTCCAGGTCCAGGTCTGGATACCACGCCTTGACGAACTCCAAGGCCTGACGCGCTCCAGCCCATGCCGACGAGCCTTTCCAAGCCTCTAGACGGCCTGTTGCAACCTCCAGCCAGTCGGCAGTCCGGCTGGGAGTGCGCAGAATCGGCATGTCTGGCCACAAGGCAGCAATCGCCTGGGCGGCGACACGTTGAAGCCGGCGCGGCATCCGGTGAGCCGGCCGCAGGCGAGCCTCGATGCTCAGAAGCTACTCATCAAGGCTCCGGGGGGCATTGGCGGCAACCTCCTCGCCAGCTGCTCTCCGCACCTCGCGATCGGCCTCGATGGCTTGGGTAGCAGCTTGTGTATGGCCCGGGAAGAAGTCTGCCAAGACAAAAAGAAGTAAGTTAGAAAAAGTTAGAGTCGGCCCGACCTACAGTCGGCTGCTCAAAGAAAGAGAGTAAAGAAAACTCACCATCAACGACATCCTCAATCTCGTGGAAGCCGGAGGTCAGCATCGCCTCCTTGTCGGTCCAGGAGGAGCGCTCGGTCTCGAACAAAGCCAAGAGTTCAGTCTCTTTATTCTCCGCCTCCTCTTGCGCCTTCTTGAGCAGCTCCTTCTGCTCCGCCAACTGCGCAGACAGCAGGTCGCGCTCCGTGACGAGCTTGCTGCATTCCACCTCCTTGGCGCGCAAGGCGGTGTTGGCTGCGCCCAGCTGCTCCTGAAGAACGGCGTTGGACTCTGAAGAAAAAAGAAGAATGACGTAAGTCGTCAAACAAGAAGTTCGCTAGGAAGATCCGGCCCGAGTGCGTAGCAGTCGGCCCGAATCTCGGGGACTACAGCCCGCGGGTGATCCAGCGCGCCCCTGTGAAGAAGGAAACTCACTCCAGCTCTCCGACAAATCGGCGGTCCGCTTGCCCAGCTCCTCAACGTTGCGGTTGAAGGTGGTGACCCGGAGGTTGTGATAATCCTGTGACAAACATTTCAAACAAGAATAAGTATTTGGAAGTCGCCAATGGAGTTCCGACCCGCCTACTCAGCAGCCGGCCCGGAACTCGGGGACTACACCCAGTGGGTGCGCTGGCGCGCCCCGCCAGAGGTGAGCAAGAAAAAACAAAATCAGAAGAAACATACCTAGACGGCTGCTCGCGACGCCAGATACGCCTTGGTGCAGCTCTGGATGGCGTCTCCCTCAGCTCGCAACTTCGCCTGGACGTCCAGGAGCGCCTTGTTCAGCGGACCCGTGCTTCCTCCTCGCACCCACCCGACGGGCGCGACGCTCATTGCCTCGACGTCTGGGATGGCTGAGCTGGCGTCGCCGGCCTCCAGGGGGCGTGGCGCCGAAGTCGCCTTTTCAAGACGGCGGCGCGTTGGCGAGGCGACTTGGAGGAGCAGCTGCGCCATGTCGTCGTCACTAGTCGGCGGCACCGGAAGGTCCGCCGGCTGTTCACCCCGCGCGCTCCCAGACGGCGGTGGAGGCGGCGGTGGCGGCATGACCCTATCCGACTCGGAGGCCTCGCCGCCTTCCCTCTCCATGATGGGATGATCGCCGCCGGATTCCCCGGTCTGCTCCGTGAAATCCTGAGGCGGCCGCACCGAGTTCAACGGGATGACGTACAACGCCGACTGGTGGCGCGCGGCTTCCTCGGCCTGCTGTTTCGCCGCGACGGCGGCTTCAGCTTCCTCCAGCTTCTTCTGAGCGAAGGCGGCCGCCTTCTCGTCCTTCGCGCTCTCTCGGCGGGAGGCTTCGTCCTCGTCGCCCTTCTCCTGCGTGTTCCGCTCCATCGCCTCCCGGAGGTCGGCGGCGGGGTCAATGCGCCGAGTGGCGGCAGACGACTCTGCCGACCCCCTGATGGAGGCGGCGGTGACCCTCCCGAGGAAGAGAGGAGCTCTGGAACAGGGAAAGCATATAAAGACCTGGACAAAATCCACCAAAGGATAAAAGAAGACAAAAGACGAAAGCACTTACGCAGAAGTCAGCGGCGGCTTCATCACTTCCTTGCGGAAGCGTTGGGCCCTCGCGACCACCTCTTCCCGCTTGGTCGCGGCAGCCGCCCCCTTGAACTTCTTCTCCCGGCCACCAGTGGAGCTCGGCCCGGCCCGACGTTTCCTCGCGCCGCCTAGATAGCCCAAGGCGGCTGACGAGCTCGCGCCATGGTGGACGGCTCTTGCTTGGTGGCGCGGGGCGACTTCTCCATCGTCACCGACGGGCCAGTCGGGAAAGGTGGCCGAGGGCCTGAGGCCACCTTCCTCTCCTCCGCCGCCTCCGTCGGCGTCGGCCTCCATTGCCGCCGCCCCCAGGTCGGGGTCGTGAACGTCACTCTCCGCTCGGTCGGGTGCGAACTGGCGGGCCGGCCCCGCGGAGCCGGCCGAGGGCTGGACGAGAGGATTCTAATTCGAAGGATAAAAGGATAAGGTTTCGGATTCGGCTGCAAAGAGGAAAACAAGAAGAAGAAAGACAACTTACAACCGGCGGAGGGTTGGCGCGCGAGTACGGCTCCATGCCGAACCGCCAATCTTCCGAGAGGCCGCAGTTCACGATGAAATTCACCGTGTCCGCCACCTCCGCGTGGGGCATGTCCTTGGTGCACATCCGACTGGGGTCCCGGTAGACGCTCATCAGACAGATCAGATGACGTCGGCCTTGGAGCGGGAGGACACGGCGCGCCACGAAGGCGGCCAGCAAGTCGTCCCCAGTCAGACCCTCCGACTGCATCAGCACTCGGAGTCACGCGACGGCGGCGGCACCAGCCGGAGTCAGCGTCTTGGCGCGGTAGGACCAGCTTGGGAGCCTCCCGTCCGGCGCGCCAGCTTCGTAAGCTGGCAGATTGACCCAGTTGCCTTCTGGGGCGACGTTCTTCACGTAGAAGTAAGAGCGCTGCCACATCTTGACCGACTTGATCAGCTGGATGGCGGGGAATGGGTTGTCGGCCACTATTCTCCGCATCACGATGAAGGCGCCGCACTGGGCTGGCACGCCGGCGACGTGCGTGCCGAGCTTGGACTGAAAGAACTCCCCCCACAGCTCGATGGTGGGGAGAACGCCGAGGAAACCCTCGCACAAAGTGGTGAAGGCTGCCAGCAGCATCACCGTGTTAGAGGTGAGGTGGTGCGGCTGGAGGCCGTGGAACTCCAAAAAGGAGCGGAAGAATCCGCTCGCCGGCAGCCCCATGCCGCGCATGACGTGCGAGCGGAATACGAGCTGCTCGCCCTCCTCTGGCGCCGGTGTCACCTCCTTCGCCGGCGGGGCACATGCCTGCACGAGGTTCGCGCCGGGGAGGCGACGCGTCTTGCGGAGGAATTCGATGATGTCGTCGTCGATCTCAGAGCCGTCCCACACTCCGGAGCGCACGGCGACGGGCGCGGCGGCGGAGGATGAGCTCATCGCTGCAAGCAGGATGTGGTTCGGCGCAGCAGCAGCTGGAGGAAGAAGAAAGAGGAAGAAGCAAAGGGAAACGAGGGAGAGCGGGCGTGCGTATTTCGCCGCCCCGCTCCCTCCGCCTGCTTATAGGCCTGCAGGCCGAGGAGCCGAGGGGGCGTCGTGGGATTAACTGCGCCCACGCCCCCACGACCCCCATGATTTACCACACGAGTTACTGCGCGCAGTTACTGCGCTGGAATCCTAACCTCCCGCACGGCCGCAACAGATCCGTTCAAAGGCCGAGGCGCGGTAATGGCGGGCCCCTCCAGTGGGCTTGTCCCGTCGCGCGCGTGGGCTGGCAGACTGGCCCGGCCACGTGGCGCCGTCCGGCGGGTCCACAGCGAGCGGCAACGGTGCGGCTTATCAAGCACGCCGTCTGAATCCCACCACGACTTTCAAACTCTTTAAGGAGCAAGACGACCTTCGACAAGACCGGCTCTCTGTAGATGGCTTGGTGGAGCCGGCTCGAGCGAGTTCGCCTCGCAATAGTCGGTTCGAAGGAAGGCGGCGGGCGAGTCCCGGATCCAGCCACTGGAAGAAAGAAATTGTTGAGGCTCCTCGACGTATCTCCCTCGGCGCCTCACCAGCTTCGGGGACTACTGTCGGAGTAATGGGCCACGGGTAGGTTGACCCGAGACCCAGAACCTTTCAAGACATCGGGGCAGGCTTCGCCCCTCAAGAAACCCAAGACAGAGGGCCGCCTCTGGGAGTCGGCTGCAGCACCGCCGACTACCCACTCACGGCCGAATCCCAGACACGACTACGAAATGAGCCGACTCCCAGCCGGCGACTACCAGCGAAGCCGGCTATGGGGATTCGGCCCGCGACTTCACCACCCACTGCCTTCGAGAAGAAAGACGGGACGGGGGATGGCCACAGTACGCCTCCCCCACCCGATTACCAAGGGTGGGTATGGCTACAGTGCGCCGTACCGAAGGAGATCTCCGTCCGGCGCGGCACTGTAGCCATGCCAGCCCTGACTTCCGCCCCAGCGGCGGAACCCTGTTCCCACGTTGGCCCGCCTGTACGGCCTGGAGACGGCGGGTCCCTCTAGTCAGCGGGGGGACCGAAGACGGCGAGAGTACCATAGGGCGGATCCCGTGGGAGTCGGCCTCTGAGAGTCGGCCGGCTCCTCCCACGGGCCCCGCACGCCATTAACCAGATGAGATGGGGTGTGGCGACAGTGATCGCCCGTCAGCCGGCGGCACTGTTGCTACGATCCCATGACCAAGCCAACGTTACCAGAAGCACGGCTACAGTGGTCGGGTCAGTCGGCGGGGCCCATCAGGCGGCGGGCCCTAGTAGTCGGCGGAGAAGACGGCGGCCTGAGAGACAGACGGCTGGGACCCGCGCCCAGCCGGATTACCATTGTACCCCGGGGGGTAGGCCTATATAAACCCCCCGGAGCACCCATGCAAACGGTTCGATTCTTTAGACACTAGACCAGAGAACACAAAGGGGGAGAGAGCTAGCCTTGCCTTCTCCTACCTCTAGGAAATAGCTCAAGGAGCAACCATGTATACACTTCACCATAGTGATCATGCCGAGACCCCGCAGAGCAGCAGTAGGGGTCTTATCTCCCCGGAGATCCTTGAAGTTGGGTAATTTTCGCCGGCGTGCATGTCTACGCCTCATCCCGCTTCCAGGCACCGGCGATGTTCTACTTGCCCCCACCATGATAAGCCATCCTTTGGCATATGTCGCATCCAACCCCCGACAGCGGTGTTGTTGGTGGACATCTCCCTGGGGAAGTGCATCTGGATCACATACTTGAGGTGCTCTCCGATGGGTGCGACGAGCAGCACACCGGCACCGGCGCTTTGCAGCAAGAAGGCTCCATCAAAGTACATGATCCAGTTGCAGTCTGCCTCTTTGCCGGGGAGAGTCGTCCTCTGGATCTCTTCGTCAGGCGTCGAGGTCCATTCCGTGATGAACTGCGCCAGGACTCTGCTTTGAATTGTCGATGTACTCTCAAACTTTAAGCCGAAGCTTGACAGCTCCAAGGCCCATTCCACAATCCTTCCGGTTGCGTCTGGGTTGTGCAGTACCCGTTGCAACGGGAGGCGGGTGACGATAGTGATCTCATGGGCCTGAAAGTAGTGATGTAGCTTCCTCGAGGCCATAAGGAGGCCGAAGAGCAATTTTTGCACACCGGAATACCTTGACCTAGCCCCCTGCCAGAGGGAGCTGACAAAGTAAACCGGGTGCTGCATCATCTTTTTCTTGGACACCACTTCACTCGACCGCGCGGGCATCGCCTTGGTGGCACCAGACTCCGCCGAGGGCTGCGCCTTGTCGGCGTCGGGCCCTGCCGGGGGAATCTTCTGCTTGCCATCCGCTGGTCCTACCGCCATTGCTGCCTCCTTGTCGACCTCCCTCTGTGCCACTAGTGCGGCGCTGACCACTTGATTCGTCGCCGCTAGATACAACAGCAACAACTCTTGTGGTTTAGGCGCAACTAGTGTTGGCATGGAGAAAAGGTATTTCTTCAGGTCCTGCAGTGCGGCCTCGGCTTCTGGGGTTCACTCCATTGGGCCCACCTTTTTCAAGATCTTGAAAAAGGGAAAGGCGCGCTCGGCGGACTTGGAGATGAACCGGCTCATGGCGGCAACGCAGCCGGCGAGCCGACACACATCCTTGATCTGCTTGGGTGCCTCGATCTGCTCAATAGCCATGATCTTGTCTGGGTTTGCCTCGATCCCGCGCTGCGACATGAAGAACCAGAGAAGCTTGCCAGACGGGACGCCGAAGACGCACTTCTCAGGGTTCAACTTGAGGTTGATCTTGCGCAGGTTGGCAAATGTCTCTTCTAGATCTTGCAGAAGAGTCTGCCCGCCCTTGGTTTTGACCACTATGTCATCCATGTAGGCTTCCATATTTCTATGGAGCTGAGGTTCAAAACCAATTTGGACCGCTCTTGCAAACGTTGAGCCTGCACTCTTCAACCCGAAAGGCATCCGTAAAACGCATACGTACCACATGGGGTGATGAATGATGTCTTCTCTTGTCATGAAGATTTGGTGGTATCCTGAGAAGGCATCCAGGAATGATAACAGATCACACCCGGCCGTGGAGTCAACATATGGTAGATGCGCGGCAATGGGAAGGGGTCCTTAGGACAAGCCTTATTGATATCTGTGTAATCAATACACAACCTCCACTTCCAATTCCCCTTGCGCACCACTACTAGATTGGCCAACCACGTCGGATGGAGCACCCCTCTCACCAAGCCTGCCGCTTCTAGCTTCCTGATCTCCTCTGTGATGAACTCCTGCATCTCCAGAGCCTGCTTTCTGACCTTCTGCTTGACGGGCCGCGCATGGGGGCGGACAGCTAGGTGGTGCTCAATCACCTCCCTAGGAACATCGGGGATGTCGGACGCTCGCCATGAAAACACGTCGACATTCGCCCGCAGGAAGGTGACGAGCTCGCCTTCCTTTTTGCTGTCAAGGGCGGAGCCTATGATAAAGGCCCCTCCCGTGACGTCCTCCGCGATGAGCACCTTCTTGGTCTGCGGCGGCTCGGCTCTGGATCTCTTGCTCTTGTCGGCAGAGCTCTCTGGCATGTCGTCAATGGTAGCACAACACCCCGAAGAGGTGCGCCTGCCGGAGTGGGTGCGAGAGGTCTTGCCGGACTCCTTCTTTCCTCCTGGGCCTTCGGCGGTAGGATCAGGTGCCTTGACGGCAGCTGCTGCAACTGCATCCCGGTAGAGTTGTTCGGCGCAGATCAGCGCGTCCTTCTTGTCGGAGGGGACGGAGATGATGGTCAACGGCCTGGGCATCTTCAGCATGTTGTAGGCGTAGTGTGACGCCGCCATGAACTTGGCCGATGCCGAGCGGCCGAGGATCCCGTTGTAGGGCAAGGGAATCTCGGCTACGTCGAAGACGATCTTCTCCGTTCTGTAGTTCAATTCTCCTCCAAAGGTCATGGGCAGCGTGACCATTCCCTTTGGCTGGCTCCTCCCTGGATTGACCCCTTGGAACATGCTCGTTTCTCGAGGTCTCCGTCAGGGATTTGCAACCTTTTGATCGCGACAGGCGAGATCAGGTTCAGGCCGGCCCCGCTGTCAACCAACATCTTGTTCACCATGAGGTTGCATATTGTTGGCGAAACCAACAACGGCAAACACCCGACCGCGATAGTGCGATAAGGGTGGTCCTCGGCGTTAAAGATGAGGGGCGTGCTAGACCACTTCAGAGGCTTCTGAGCGCCGAACGACGACTCCGTCCATCGTCATAACCTCTCACGCCCACTGCTTGAGCTGGCGGTGAGAGGCATGCAGCGAGGCGCCGCCATCGACGCACATGATGTCCATAGCCTTTTGGAACCCTTGCTCACTGGACTCGTCGTCCTCGTCGTGATCGTCGTCTTCTTGTTTCTTGTCGCGGCCGCGGGCGGGCCTCTCCTACTGATTGTCCTTGCCGGGGCGGCCTCCTTGGCCGCCATGCTTCTTATCGGATCCCTCAGCACTATCCTGGTCCTTCTCCTTGTCTCGCCTTTCGTACTCAGCCTTTTGCTTCTCAGGAAGCAGCTCAACTTATCCGCAGTTCTGGAGAGCGTGGCCCTTGGTGCGGTGGATCTTGCAGTATTGCTTGCCGGAGCTTCCTGGCTTGTCTGCCAAGGCCCGGCAGGCCGCGCACCCGGCAATCTCCTTGCCAGGGGTGTCTGCCTTGACCTTCTTGCCGGCACCGATATCGTTAGATCCCTCAACGGCAAGCACAACCTTGTCTTTGCGTTTCTTGTTGCAACACCGGCCCTTCTTCGTCGGGGCGGCCGCATCCTAATCGGTAGAGTTGGTTTCCGCGCCGGCGTCTTCGCCGGGGTACTTCCTTCCCTCTTCAGCTCGGGCGCACCTGTCAGCCAGAACGTAGAGCTCGGCCACATACTTAACCTTGGTCATCGCTAGCTCCTCGCGCATCTTGCGATTGCGCGCGTTCTGATGGAACGCGCTAATCACAGCGGCGGGATGAACGTCGGGGATGTTGTACTGCACCCGGCTGAATCTCTGGATGTACTTGCGCAGGGTCTCTCCTTCCTTCTAGGGAATGATATGCAGATCACTGGCCTGGCCATGAGCTTGGTGGCCTCCTGTGAAGGTGCCAACGAACTCGTGGCACAGATCTGACCAGGAGGAGATGGAGTCCGCCGACAAGTGCATCAACCAAGACTACACATTGGGCTTGAGTGCCAGCGGGATGTAGTTGGCGAGCATCTTATCGTCGCGAGCCCCAGCGGCCTGCATCGCGATGGTGTGGATGCTGAGGAACTCGGACAGATGGGTCTTGCTAGTGTACTTCTCGCCGACGTCGGGCTTGAACGTGCGGTGGGACGGCCACTGGAACTGCCTCAGCTCACGGGTAAAAGCCGGGCAGCCCACCTCGTAAGGTAGGCCATCGGGGCCCCCCGGTGCCGGGTGGTCCGCAACGGGTCCCGCCAGCTTGTCCGACTGGCGGCGCGTTTCGTGTCGCCGCTCGATGGTGGTTCGAGCATCTTCGTGAGCTCGCTCCTGAAGGACCTGGCGCTGGTCGCGGAGGGTCTGTGGATCAGACGACGCTACGAAGATGTTGTCACCAACGTCGTCGCGACGGGCCGACGCCCGCGGCGGCTGGCGAGGAGGAGGAGAGTGCACCGTGGCCGCAGCTCCCCCGGTCCTCCCAGCGCCAGCATGTGGTGGTTCGGTGGAGCGCCGACCCGAGGGCCCCGCCGGTCACGGATTGTCTTTGTTCGCGACGGCGACGAGGCTCCGGATGGTGTCCGTCCACTCATCGAGCATCTCCGCAGTAGGAGGGAAGTCGAGGAGCAGCTGTGCGCACGCCAAGGCTTCCGCTGGCGTGGGTGGCGGCGACAGCTGAGTGGGTCGCGACGCGCTTCGACTTCTAACTATGTTAGAAGGAGCTCTGTCACGACCCAGCAGCTGCGCTCCATCCTCGCCAGTGCTTCGGCGAGCGTGCTGCACTCATTCGTCTTGCTGGCGACGCACAGTGCTCTTCTCACGGCGGTGCCCAGGGTCACCAACGTGGTGACGCTGCTCGGCGTGCACCCCATGGGAAGAACGCGCGGTGGTCGCCGGTGTATGCGTCCTGGAGGTCGCCGCGCCGCCCGGAGTCGGCGCAACGATACCCCCGGAGGGCCCCGTGCTGCCTATGGGGGGCCCAGCTCCGTCCTTGGGTCTGGCGGCGTGCAGCCGGTCGTCTGGTGCACGAACGACGCCACTCACCAGGCTCCGACTGGCTGGCTGGTGCTGGTGCTCGCGGGCTGCGGCCCGAGTCCTATCCGCGACCGGTCCGCTGCCCGTCCGCACCGGCACGGGCTGTTTGGCCCCCAACGAGCCGATTATCGTGGCCGTCTTCTTCTTAGGGGCCATGGCGACGAAGAATCGCTAGGCTAACTACCAGACCAGGTTCTCACAAACGCGCTCCCTACCTGGCGCGCCAAAGATGTCAGTGGGAAACGACACCTATGGGATCACAAGAATCCCTACTGCGGTTGCGGGGCGCGGGGTTGAGAGAAGAGCGGGTCTGACAGAGAAGCACGCGGTTCGAATATCCAGGTTCGGGCCGCGAGGATGCGTAAAACCCTACTCCTACTTTGGTGGCTGTATTCTGTGTTCTTGAGCTAGCTACGGGGTGTAACGAGCTCCAAAAAGCCGAATCCTTATCCTGTGCGCCATGGACCTCCTTTTATAGGCAAAAGGGGCTGCCACAGTGGCACACAGGAGGTGTAAAGGTCTATAGTGGCACGAGGTTATCCCTCGTATTACACGACAAGGTGCATTTAATGCATCGCTTAGGTGTGCTCTTGCTTTAGCGGGGACAGGGGCGAGGCCCGTCCCATCCGTCGCCTCTCCTCCAGGCTTCGACACGCGCCCTGGCCAGTGGTGCATGCGATGCCATGTAGGCAGGTAGGAAGCTGAGGTGGCGCGGTGGTGGATCCTCCACGAAGGGCTGCATGTAGCTACGCAGGTGCCTGCCCAGCTGGTTGGGTCGGCAGCTGCATGCAAATGGCGGTGGACACTTGTTTGGTGCGGGCCTGACGGTGGCCCTGCTGGTACGCTTAGTGAGGGACTTGTCAGGTGGCCCGGCAAGGGTCTTGCCGTGGTGCGCAGGCGTCCCCGGCAAGGATCTTGCTGGGGGTCTTGTGGGTTTCTTCGGTGAGGATGTCTGCCTTCCTATCCTCGTTTGATCTTGGATATGTCTTCACAAAGATCTGCATGCCATCACAGAGGTGCCTTCCCGAGCCCTAGCCCCACGCTAATAATGGCGCTGGGGGCCGTGGGCTCAAGGGTGGCACACTCGGGTTGTGTGGGGCGAGCTGCCCTGGCAAGGGTCTTGCCGGGGCTGCCCGGCAAGGGTCTTGCCGGGGGGAACCTACTTTGTCCCTCTGCTCTTTGTGGCCTTGGCTTTGGCGTTGCTTTGCTTCGTCTTGTGTCTTTGGTCTTACCTCGGCTCACCTCCCCCTGCCCTGTTACTCGCGGCAGTGGCGGGAGGTTCTGACTGCCCGTGCACAAGTAAAGGGGTCAAAAGGAGAGCCCCTACTTTTGTACGCCGACACACACAATTCACCAAACTCGGTGGGACCAAATCAGAAAACTCGGTCAGGCCGATTCAGTTCATAATGTGACCGTTAGGCATTTCGGTGGGACCAATATGATCAACTCGGTGGGACCGATGTGCCAGGGTTAGGGTAAAACCTCATCTCGGTTTGACCGATTACACAAACTCGGTGGGACCGGTTTTGGTAATAAGCTAACCAGAGCGTTGCTCAGGCAAACTCGGCGAGACGGATTACAAATCTCAATAAGACCAAAATTATTGCAACAGGCAACAGAGAGTTTGCAAGCCCATCTCGGTGAGACCGAGATCCCATCGGTGAGACCGAATTGATTAGGGTTTGTGGCAGTGGCTATGTCAAGTCAACTCGGTGGTGTCGGATAGAATTTGTCAGCGCGGCCGAGTTTGACTTTTGGTTTGGGACATATATGTGGAGATGAGAAGGTGGTTGATCGCTTTGGAGCATATCACTAAGCACTTTGAGCAAGCAACCCATTAAGCAACACCTCATCCCCTTTTAATAGTATTGGCTTTCCTATGGACTAAATGTGATCTTGGATCACTAAAACTAAAATGTAGAGTCTTGAGCTTTTGAGGTTGACCCAATCCTTTGTCCTTAGCACCTTGAAGGGGTTCCATATACTCTTGTCCATGCCACTCCATCTGTTGAACTTGTCTAGAATATTCTAGATAAAAACATTAGTCCAACACTACTAGAAAAACAGCTACCAATGGCGCACCTATTTTGTCCATTAATGGCGCATCACCAGTGCGCCATTACTAGCACGCCATTAGTAATTTTTACTAATGGCGCACCACTGGTGCGCCATTAGTATCTGGTATACTAATGGCGCACCACTGGTGCGCCATTAGTATAGGCCACGGTGCGCCATTAGTATGCCTCCCAGGGGCCATGTATACCCAGGTGCGTTGGCATACTAATGGCGCACGACAACGAGATGCGCCATTAGTAACTTTCGCATACTAATGGCGCACTGTTTAGTGATGCGCCATTAGTGATGCGCCATTTTGAATCTAGATCTGGATCGTGATTTTTTGCCCAATTTTTGCTCTTTTTTTTGCTCGTTTTTTGGCACGACATTATTTCAAATTTTGTTCCTATTTTTGGATCTTGTACGTTCTTTTGCCGTGTTCTTTTGCCGGAGAGGAGGGAGGAGGAGCTCACCGGAGAGAAGGGAGGAGGAGCTCACCGGAGAGGAGGGAGGAGGAGCTCACCGGAGAGGAGGGAGGAGGAGCTCACCGGAGAGAAGGGAGAAGGAGCTCACCGGAGAGGAGGGAGGAGGAGCTCACCGGAGAGAAGGGAGGAGGAGCTCACTGGAGAGGAGGGAGGAGGAGCTCACCGGAGAGAAGGGAGGAGGAGCTCACCGGAGAGGAGGGAGGAGGAGCTCACCGGAGAGAAGGGAGGAGGAGCTCACCGGAGAGGAAGGAGGAGGAGCTCACCGGAGAGGAGGGAGAAGAAACCGTGAGGGGAGGGGAGGGGAGGAGAGGAGGGAGGAGGAGGTCGCCGGAGAGGAGGGAGGAGGAGGTCGCCGGAGAGGAGGAGGAGGTCGCCGGAGAGGTCGCCGGAGAGGAGGAGGAGGAGGTCGCCGGAGAGGAGAGGAGGAGGGTAAGGGAAGATGGAGTGGAGGAGAGGAGGAGATGGAGTGGAGGAGAGGAGAGGAGGAGATGGAGTGGAGGAGAGGTGGAGTGGAGGGGAGGAGGTGCGCCCAGCCATATATACGACATACTAATGGCGCACCATGGGCAGGTGCGCCATTAGTAACTTTTTTTAATTTTGTTGACTTATTTTGAATTTTGAAGGCGGGAAGATACTAATGGCGCACCATGGGCAGGTGCGCCATTAGTAACTTTTTTTTTATTTTGTTGACTTATTTTGAATTTTGAAGGCGGGAAGATACTAATGGCGCACCGTGGGCAGGTGCGCCATTAGTAAGTTTGAATTTTTTTGCCTCTCGAGATCTTAAAAGCCCCGTATCTTTTTTTCTGTTAGGTTTTTGAGGATTTTGGAAATGTTTAACGGGGTTCCCCCAGTTAAATTTGGATGTAACTTTTCGAGTAGATGATTTTTCATATAACTTTTCGAGTAGATGTTTAACGGGGTTCCCCCAGTTAAATTCTCGCGAGATTTTGCAAATGAAGTCGAAATTCATATTTGCAAATTTTCCCAACAACTAGACCACATATCACATGGGAAACTTATTTTCTTTTATTTTTTTTTGACATTTTCATCATTTTCTTTTACTTTTTTTAAACTGAAAAGGCGATCCACGGGGGGGGGGGGGGGGGGGTGCATTCGGTGGAAGTGGTAAAACTGCTAAGTGCAGTATTTATAGACGCACCTTTAGTCCCGGTTGGGGAGGCGGACCGCGACTAAAGGTACCCTTTAGTCGCGGTCCGCCTCCCCAACCGGGACTAAAGGGTTTTGGCGCCGCTTTCGTTCCCGCGCAGAAAGACCCTTTAGTCGCGGTTGGGGACAACAACCGCGACTAAAGGGTACCCTTTAGTCGCGGTCCGCCTCCCCAACCGGGACTAAAGGGTCTGTGCTAGAACTGGAGCCGTGCGGTGGGATGTTTAGTCCCACCTCGCTAGCCGAGAGGCTTCGACAGTGGTTTATAAGCACGGCTGCGCTCACCACTTCGAGCTCCTCTCAAATGCAGGCTTACGGGCCTATTCTATCACTATGTGCCTGTGGGCCTACTGGGCCTTCTGCGGGCCTGAATCCTGGCCCTTTAATGGGTTTCTAGTCGTATTCAGGCCGGGTGGCCCAGTAGGTGGCATATTTTCTGTTTTTTGTTTTCTTTTTTGCTTTATTTATTTTGTTCTGTTTTTCTTCTTTTTTTCTTCCTTTTTTCCTTTTTCCTTTTTTCTTCTGTTTTTTCTTTTGTTTTTTTCTTATGTTTTTCTTCTGTTTGTTTTTTTCTTCTGTTTTTCCTTTTTTCTTCTGTTTTTTTCTTCCTTTTTCCTTCTTTCTTCTTCTTCCTTTTTCCTTTTAATGGTGGTGGCCAAGTTACTAATGGCGCACTGTGGCATGGTGCGCCATTACTAGTTCAACTAGTAATGGCGCACCACTCCCACGGTGCGCCATTAGTAGTTTTAAAAAAATTCAAAAAAAAGTTTTACAATTTTTTTTTACTAATGGCGCACCGTGGACGTGGTGCGCCATTACTAGTTCAACTAGTAATGGCGCACCATGCCACGGTGCGCCATTAGTAGTTCAACTAGTTTTGGCCAAGTTACTAATGGCGCACCGTGGATGTGGTGCGCCATTAGTATTTGGAGACTAATGGCGTACCAACACATGGTGCGCCATTAGTATATAGTAATGGCGCACCACATGTCTGGTGCGCCATTAGTGTCAATTCCATCTATAGCCCTTTTCCTAGTAGTGCAACAGGAGATATGTTGACATTAAATACCAAAACTACCCAGAGAACGCTTGTGCTTTCAATCTGCCCCTTTTTTGGTAATTGATGACAACATACATCAAAGCTTGAGATAAAGATATAGAGAATAGCAAGTAAAGCTTTGGAAAGACATGTAACATGCATATGATCCCCCTACATGTATGCAATCATGTCAATATTGAATGTAAGAGCATGTGAATGCATAAACATGACAGAGCAAGCAATGTGTTACATGTATATTGGCTATATGCATCAGAGCAAATGATGTGAATATATGAAGTTGTAACTTCATGTTCATGATTCCTTCTTGCAAACAATATGTAAATCAGCAAGAAATCCTCATGCACATGAGTGTAATGCATATACTTACCTTGTGGTCTTAAGATGGCTTAGGAGCGATGAACCTGAGTAAACAAGGTTAGATAACACAGATACATCTACTAGATAGAGCAAACAAAAGAAGCCACAAGAGTACCAAGATTGGGATGACATGTAGAGAGTGACTACTAGGTACTCTATTGAATATAGACATGTCCCCAAAGGTAAAAGATGTGCAATGAATTTAAAGATTTCCTTCCCTAGTAGTCTTTCTCCCCCTGAATATTATATTGGAAAATGGGAGAAAATTGGGAAACAAAATTAGAGCAAAAGCAGATCAGATCACAGAAACATAACATAGACAAACATGTCTTTCCCCTCTTAAAGACATGTGTCTTCTCTCCACTTGAACACCAAGCATCTGGAGGCTTTGATGTGATTACTTCTCTCCTTTTGAAGTACTCTCTCCCCTTTTGAAGTGATTAAGCTTTGATTTGATATCACTCTCCCCGTTTGACATCAATTTCCAAGAAGGAATCTTCTGGAGTGTGAGTCAAAATAGGTTTGGTCCTTGAGTCACAGAGCAAAGAAGCATATAGAATATGATGCTGGTAGAGGACAAGAATCATTGAGTTGAGCTGGAACAAAAGTGCAGGGTGCAAGTGGCAAATTTTGTCTTCTCTGCAGTGAAATCGGTGACACCGATTGGTGTTTTTCGGTTACACCGAAATGGTTCGGTTTGACCGAGAGTGACAAACTGGTGTGACCGAGTTCATCACAGAGAAAGGGCAATTTTTCACCTCAGCTCACTTAGAAAAATAAGACCTCACAAAGATTTGCAATGAATTTGATGCAGGAAATGCAGAACAAAACAGAAAAAAGAAAATCTAGATGAAGTTTTTTTTTTGATAAAAGGAAAGGGAACAAATATGCAAGGAACAAATGCAAGAACTGAGAGATACACTAGAGAACTTCATCTAGAATTGGGCGGCGACAAAGTCACCTATGTTATAGTATATTGATTGGGGAGTCAAGTGAGAACACTTGATCACAAGTCATACTCATCGTTAAAGCTCAAAATGGGGTTACCATTTTTCGTTTAAGCATTTGATGTATTCACAACTTGTTGAGCTGCTTTGACCCATATCTTGGGGTAAAGCTTCTCTAAGATGGAATATCATACCTGGTGGTGGTCTTGAACTTGATCATGTAGTTGAATTTGTGTGGAGTGCTCGAGGTTGATGTAGCACATCAATGGTTGGGAGCACCACTTATAGTTTGAGTTCATCTACTTACATGGGTTAGTGTTGCAAGTAAGAGCACTTGTGTATCCAACATGACAATCATGAAATTTGATACCAAATGAAATTTGATATAGAATTTGTCAAAACGATATGTTGAAAGGTTTCATGCTTCCTTGTCTTCAACCACCATGGTGTAAAGACTTGGTGATGTAGAGATTGCTCAAAATGTGAGTGGATTGCAATCTCATGGATTTAGATCCATCCAAGTACCTACAAGGGTTATATAGCATGCAAGGGTACAAATATATCCGAGACACTTGTTCATAAGAGAAAAGTCAAGGATTAGTCATAGGCTCATGCCTTGCATGTATCCACACGGAGTTCCTACTCCAAGTTTTAAGGATCAATGATGTTCAATTCACCTCTCAATTGACAAAATACTTTCTCATCGAGCGGTTTGGTGAATATATCCGCCAATTGCTTATCAGTACGAACATGCTTCAGATCATTGTCCCCTTTAGCAACATGATCTTGAATGAAATATGATGAACTTCAGTATGCTTAGTTCGAGAATGTTGCACGGGATTGTGAGCTATCTTAATAGCACTCTCATTGTGATAAAGCAATGGTACATGTTTCACATTGATCCCATAATCCTTAAGAGTTTGGGTCATCCAAAGTAATTGAGCACAACATGAACCGACGGCAAAGTATTCCGCTTCGGCGGTGGATAAGGATACCGAGTTTTGTTTCTTGGAGGACCAAGACACAAGAGATCTACCAAGAAATTGACAAGTACCTGAAGTGGATTTTCTATCAACCTTGTCTCCGGCATAGTCTAAATTGGAGTAGCCAACAAGATCAAAAGAAGACCTCTTAGGATACCAAATGCCAAAATTTGGTGTATGTATTAAGTATCTCACTATCCTTTTCACAGCCTTAAGATGACATTCTTCGGGGGCCACTTGATATCGTGCACACATGCACACATTTAGCATAATATCAGGACGAGAGGCACATAGATATAACAATGAACCAATCATAGATCGGTAAACCTTTTGGTCAACCTATTTGCCATCCTTGGTCAAGTCAAGATGTCCACTAGTAGGAATGGGTGTTTTAATACCTTTGCTTTCTTGCATGTTGAACTTCTTGAATAAGTCCTTGGTGTACTTTGTTTGAGAAACAAAGGTGCCTTCCTTAGTTTGCTTGATTTGCAAACCAAGAAAGAACTTGAGTTCACTCATCATAGACATCTCAAACTTCTTCGACATTGGCTTCCCAAACTTTTCACTTAAATGAGGGTTAGTCGAACAAAATATGATATCATCAACATAAATTTGGCACACAAATAATTCACCATTAACCCTTTTAGTAAAAAGAGTAGAATCTATCTTTCTAATTTCAAAGCCTTTTTCAATAAGGAACTTGGTCAAGCATTTGTACTACGCTCTTGGAGCTTGTTTAAGACCATAAAGAGCTTTGTGAAGTGTGTAAACATGGTCGGGTTTCTTAGGATTGACAAAGCCGGGAGGTTGATTAACATAAAATTACTCCTCAATTTCTCCCTTTAGAAAAGCACTTTTAATATCCATTTGGTACAAGGTGATATCATGGTGAATAGCATAGGCAAGTAAGATGCGGATGGACTCAAATCTAGCAACGGGGGCATATGTCTCACCGTAGTCCATATCTTCGACTTGAGTGTAGCCTTGGGCGACGAGACATGCTTTGTTGCGGACGACTTGACGATCTTCGTCTTGCTTGTTGCAAAACACCCATTTGGTACCAATGATGTTGTGGTTGTTGTCGGCCTTCTCGACCAATGTCCACACTTGGTTTCTCTCAAATTTGTGTAGCTCTTCATGCATCGCAATTATCCAATCCAGATCTTCAAAAGCTTCTTCAACCTTCATAGGTTCTATGCTTGAGATGAATGAATAGTGTTCACAAAAGTTAGCCAAACGATTTTTAGAGCGAGTGATTCTCCCGGTTTGAATATCATTGAATATTTGTTCGACAGGATGGTCTCTTGAGATTCTTGCTCGAACTCGTGAGAGCTTTTGCTTGGGTCGGGGTGGAACATCTTCTTCATCATCTTGTGCTTCATCTTGGCCTTCTTCATTGTTGACGTTGTCGTTCTCTTGTCGAGGTGGAGAAGGAGGTTGACGAGGTTCATCTTGGTGTACTTCCTCGTTTTCTTAATCTTGGTGTGTCCCACTTGTGGATGCTTCCATGTCAACTCTTGGTTCACCTTGTCGTGAGGTAGAAGCCTCCACTTGGATGGACGAGGTACTCTCTTTCACCTCCGTTGGACGGATCTTGCCAATATACAAGTCTTGGATAGCTTCCGAAGGGTCTTTGTCTCCTACATCAATTGGAAATTGCTCTACTTGTGAGCCGTTAGATTCATCAAACTTCACATCTACCGTCTCTTAAACCTTTTGGGTGAAATTATTGTAGACACGGTAAGTGTGAGAGTTTGAGCCATAACCAAGTAGGGAACCCTCATGAGATTTAGGAGCAAATTTAGAACGACGATGCTTATCAAGAATGTAGAAGTTTGAGCCGAATACTCGAAAGTATCCAACTTGGGGTATGTTACTGGTGAGGAGCTCAAATGTGATACTTCTCCAACGTATCTATAATTTTTGATTGTTCCATGCTATTATATTATGTGTTTTGGATGTTTAATGGGATTTATTATGCACTTTTATATTATTTTTGGGACTAACCTATTAACCGAAGGCCTAGTGCAAATTGCAGTTTTTTTTGCCTATTTCAGTGTTTCGCAGAAAAGGAAAATCAAACGGAGTCCAAATAGAATGAAACCTTCGGGAGAGTTATTTTTGGAACAAACGCAATCCAGGAGACTTGGAGTGGAAGTCAAGGAATCAACGAGGAAGCCACGGGCAGGGAGGCGCGCCCCCACCCTTGTGGGCCCCTCGTGCCTCCACCGACCTACTTCTTTCCCCTATATATACTCATATACCCTAAAAACATCGGAGGGCACCACGAAACCCTATTTCCACCGCCGCAACCTTCTGTACCCGTGAGATCCCATCTTGGGGCCTTTTCCGGCGCTCCGCTGGAGGGGGAGTCGATCATGGAGGGGTTCTACATCAACACCATAGCCTCTCCGATTATGTGTGAGTAGTTTACCACAGACCTTTGGGTCCATAGTTATTAGCTAGATGGCTTCTTCTCTCTCTTTGGATCTCAATACAAAGTTCTCCTCGATCTTCTTGGAGATCTATTCGATGTAATTCTTTTTGCGGTGTGTTTGTCGAAATTTGATGAATTGTGGGTTTATGAACAAGATTATCTATGAACAATATTTGATTCTCCTCCGAATTCTTATATGTATGATTTGCTATCTTTGCAAGTCTCTTCGAATTACCAGTTTCGTTTGGCCTACTATATTGATCTTTCTTGCAATGGGAGAAGTGCTTGGCTTTGGGTTTAATCTTGCGGTGTCCTTTGCCAGTGACAGCAGGGGCAACAAGGTACGTATTGTATTGTTGCCATCGAGGATAAAAAGATGGGTTTTATATCATATTGCTTGAGTTTATCCCTCTACATCATGTCATCTTGCCTAATGCGTTGCTCTGTTCTTATGAACTTAATACTCTAGATGCATACTGGATGGCGGTCGATGTGTGGAGTAATAGTACTAGATGCAGAATCGTTTCGGTCTACTTGTCACAGACGTGATGCCTATATACATGATCATGCCTAGATATTCTCATAACTATGCGCTTTTCTATCAATTGCTCGACAGTAATTTGTTCACCCACCGTAAATTATGCTATATTGAGAGAAGCCACTAGTGAAACCTATGGCCCCTGGGTCTATCTTACATTATATTATTTTCCTATCAATTTACTATTACTTACATATTTTATTTTGCAATCTTTACTTTCCAATCTATATCATAAAAATTCCAAAAATATGTATCTTATTATCTCTATCAGATCTCACTTTTGCAAGTGGCCGTGAAGGGATTGACAACCCCTTTATCGCGTTGGTTGCAAAGTTCTTATTTTTTTTGTGTAGGTACGAGGCAATTTGCGTGTAACCTCCTACTGGATTGATACCTTGGTTCTTAAAAAACTAAGGGTAATAATTACGCTACTTTGCTGCATCACCCTTTCCTCTTCAAGGGAAAACCAAAGCATGATCGAGAGGTAGCAGTATGCCGTCTTGCCGAGTAGCTTGTGAAGATACAAGCGATTTGTTGCATGACAAGCCGTATCAACCGCTTCTGCCCAAAAGTGTTTTGGAGTCTTGTACTCATCAAGCATCGTTCTCGTCATCTCAATAAGAGTTTGCTCTTCGTCTCAACAACTCCATTTTGTTGAGGTGTGTACATAGCCTAGAACTCGTGTGAAATCCCTTCTTCATCACGAAAGGTATTCACAGTTGCGTTCTTGAACTCCGTTCCATTGTCGCTGCAAACCTTCTTGATCTTCTTTTCAAATTGATTTTGGGCCTTCCTAGCGAAGTTCTTGAAGATCTTTTGGACCTGCGATTTATCATCAAGAAAGAACACCCATGTAAATCTTGAAAAATCATCGATTTCCTCCGAGACTCTTGTAGGCATTGGGACCAAAGAGATCCATATGAAGTAGCTCGAGCGGTCTTCTCGTGGTCATGATGTTCTTCACGGGGTGACTTCCTCCAACCTGTTTTCCTGCTTGACAAGCACTGCACAATCTATCCTTGTCAAATATAACATATTTTTCTCCAAGGATATGATTACTTTAATAAGCTTATCAAGATTTCGCATGCCCACATGACCTAACCTTCTATGCCAAAACCAGCCTTTCGAAGATTTAGCAATTAAGCAAGTTCTAGGTTGAGCCTTTTTAGTGAAGTCAACAATGTAAAGATCACCTCTATCTATACCGGTAAAGACCATTTTATGATTGTCTTTACGAAACACTTGGCAATCTACTTCAGTAAATAGGACATTGAAACCAAAGTCATCAAGTCTAGATACGGAAAGTAAATTGTAGCCAAGAGATTAAAGGAGTATAACATTTTGTATGGAGCTATCATCTGAGATGGCCACCTTACCAAGGCCAACCACCTTACCCTTTGAGTTATCACCAAAAGTGTCATACTTCCGAGGGTTGTCGTTTTCAGCAAGCTCACGAAACATATCCTTGTCTCCGGTCATATGATCGGTACATCCACTATCAAGGACCCTTTCCTTTCCTCCAGCCATGTAGCCGCGAAGATTAGCCATAAGACCAAAGTGTCTCATTGCATCAATCAAGGTCATTATCATCATCCTCATCATACTATCCATGTTCAACATCATCTTGTAATTGATTATTTCCTAGAGAAGGTGATTCATTAGAAGTATGACCGTAAAAATGTTCATCTCTATGGATTCTAATGACTTCGGAAATGATATTGCTAATAATTCCAACATCTCCTTTGGCACGCATGAGATCACGAAGCTCAAACAGGCAATCATCAAACTTAGAATCAGTAGTACTCATCCTATTCAAGGCAATAGACTTATGGAGAATCTCATCTTGATTTTTTAAGGAATAATTTGGGAATCGTTCCTTAAGAAATCTCCATATGGTGTAAGCACAATCAAGAGTAGGCAAACTAACAATCAAATTTTTAGGCAATCCTCTAATGATAAGATTTATAGTTCTAAGATTCTGAATCATGTCAAGATCCCCATCGGGAGAGGGATGCAAAGGATCACTAAGGGAAATGCAAGGACTAGTAATGTACTTGTTCAAGTGATATTCATTGAAAATCTCAAGAATCTCATTTTTTTCACTCATGAAAGTACTCTCCATCAAGTATAGGCACTCTATGTCTAAGACCCCCCAATGTAGACTCATCCATGTTCCTCCAAAGGTGTTTAAACCAAAGCAATGGAGACCAAAGCTCTAATACCAATTGAAAGGATCGAGAAGAGGTGTCTAGAGGGGGGTGAATAGACTCTTAGCAAGAAAAGTGGCAGTTTTTAATTCCTTAAGTTGAGGTGGAGGTTTAGCACAAGTTTAAACATTCACAATACATATCAAGCATGCATGACTAGAGTATATGAGCAGCGGAAAGTAAAGCATGCGATTTGCAAGAATGTAAAGGGATGGGATTGGAGTGTGCAAACGCAACTGGAGACACGGAGAATTTTGGCATGGTTGCGATAGGTGGTCCTATCGTACATCCACGTTGATGGAGACTTCAACCCACGAAAGGTAACGGTTGCGCGAGTCCACGGAGGGCTCCACCCATGAATGGTCCATGAAGAAGCAACCTTGTATATCCCACCATGGCCATCACCCATGAAGGACTTGCCTCACTAGGGTAGATCTTCATGAAGTAGGCAATCTCCTTGCCCGCACAAAGTCCTTGGTTCAACTCCACAATCTTGATGGAGGCTCCCAAGTGACACCTAACCAATCTAGGAGACACCACTCTCCAAAAGGTAATAGATGGTGTGCTTCAAGTGATAGTCTCACCAACACTCAATTCTCTCTCACAGATTTGGATTTGGTGGAAAGATGATTTGAGTGGAAAGCAAGTTGGAGAAGGCTAGAGATCAAGATTTATGTGGTTGGAATGGAATATCTTAACCTCAACACATGAGTAGGTGGTTCTCTCTCAGAAAATGTATGCTGGAAGTGTAGGCATGTTCTGATGGCTCTCCTCACGAATGAAGAGTGGGTGGAGGGGTATATATAGCCTCCAGAAAAAATCTAACCATTACACGCAATTCACCAAACTAGGTGGGACCGAATCAGAAAACATGGTCGGACCGATTCAGTTCATAATGTGACCGTTAGGCATTTCAGTGGGACCGATATGATCAACTCGGTGGGAGCGATGTGCTAGGGTTAGGGTAAAACCTCATCTTGGTTTGACCAATTACACAAACTCGGTGGGACCGATTTTGGTAATAAGCTACCAAAGAGTTGGTCAGGCAAACTCGATGAGACGGATTACAAATCTCGGTAAGACCGAAATAATTGCAACAGGCAACAGAGAGTTTGCAAGCCCATCTCGGTGAGACCGAGATCCCATCAGTGAGACCGAATTGATTAGGGTTCGTGGCAATGGCTATGTCAAATGAACTCGGTGGCGCCGGATAGAATGTTTCGGTGGGGCCGAGTTTAAATTTTGGTTTGGGACATATATGTGGATATGAGAAGGTGGTTGAGGGCTTTGGAGCATATTACTAAGCACTTTGAGCAAGCAACCCATTAAGCAACACCTCATCCCCTTTTAATAATATTAGCTTCCCTATGGACTCAATGTGATCTTGGATCACTAAAATTAAAATGTGGAGTCTTGAGCTTTTGAGCTTGACCCAATCCTTTCTCCTTAGCACCTTGAAGGGGTTCCACATAAACAGGAGATATGTTGACATTAATTACCAAAACCACCCAGGGAACACTTGTGCTTTCACAAAGATTCTGGGAGAAGCTGGGTAGGGGTCGGATTTTGGGAGAATCCCCAGTTTCTGGCAAAAGAACTGGGCCTCTATCTACGCTAGCGAGAGTCACTGATTGAAAAAAAGGGCACGATCCGTAAATGGACACGACGATGACCCAGATCAAGCCACCTCGCCTTGTCGTGATTCGCCTGTCTGCCTCAAGCCGCCTCACCTCGCCGTGATTTGCCTATCTGCCTCAAGCCATCGGCTGCCTTCCACCTCGAGCCGGTCATCCGCGAGCCACCATGGCCTTCCCTTCCCGGGTCGTCTCCATTCTGAGTCTCTGCCTAGCTTCTGGCCTATGAACCGCGGGTGAGTTGACTCTGCAGCCGCCCCGACCTCGCTTAGTTTCTACCATGCCACGCGTCGGCATCACCCTGAAGGCCGGTCATTCTTCAGCTGCATCGCGTGCCCGGCCGCGCCCACTTTTACCTCCTGTTCCTCGACACTGGGTTGCGATGTTGATAATCCCCAAGTGCAAGGAATCATCATAGCAATTTCGGAAGGTGGAAGTGATAAGTATGGAGTGTCGAACCCACAAGGAGCTAAAGGTAAGATCAATATTCTCTCAAGTCCTATCTGCCACTGATACGACTCTACGTACACCGAGCGTTTGCTTCCATCTAGAAATGAGAAATAAAACTAAGTTGTGGGTATGAAGATGATAACTTTGCATGATATCGGAGAACTAAAATATAAGGATCTATTAACATAAAGTTAGAATATATTACTATATATTATGAATAGTGAATGTAGAATAATGATGGGTCAGTGTGCGGAATTATCCTAGGCAGTTGTTAACAAGATTGGTAGTCGTCATTGCAATTTCATATGAGGGAGAGGCATAAACTAACATACTTTCTCTTGAGAGCAACGATGACTCGGGATCCTGTGGATTATCATTACCACCGTTCCCTTCGCACAAGGACTACACGCATCTCTTTTACTTGGCTTTCACACGACTATGGGCTATATACCACTTGTCATCTTATACCCATTTTCCCGTGTTCACTTTTCATGGTATGCCTCTTTATATGCCTTTGCCATGCAATTGTGACCCTTTCTTGCACTTACATGTGATTCACCATTATACAACTTCTATGTGTATTTGCATGCTTGGTGGAGATCCTTGTTGCTTTTGCCATGTTTACCATGTGCCACATGCTATTGTTGATTCTTGTGTTGGAAGAGTCATGATGTCCCATTGCTATTTACATAGAGCATCTCGCCAATACATTGATGATATTTTACTCATATCTTGCTTTCACGCTTATGATATGTCATGTGCATTATTCATGACCACTATTTGCACACATGACATGCTTGCCATGATTCCTTCTAGTATGTTGCATCTTCGCACAACTAGCTTGCTTGACTTGATCACTATGATTGCCTGCTTTATCGCATCACCCATGGTCCATTCTTACTCGCTTTCTTGGGTTGATGACATATATGTTCATGTCTCTCACTTGATTTGTATTGACCATTGTCTCTTGTCTCCATTAGTTGCAACTCTCATATCACTTTGTAGTGAGTGCAACCATACTATACTTACTGATCTTGGAGACTTGGACATCTTACTTGTGATGCATGCTTGTTTGATTGAGCATATTGTCTTTGGTTGTAGTTGCATCATATGCTTTCATAACTTACCACACCTTGTCCTTTCTTATGATAAGAATGATGAAAACACTTGTTGGATATCTTACCACACGAATGAAAGGTTTTGCATTTCCGCTAACCTCATTTGTTTTTCTACGTGTTTGTCATGTTCTTTCATTGTGAAGGATTTTCAAGGCATTACCATCATGAGACATATTGGGTATGTGAAGGCGTATATGGTGTGTGACACCAACATTTTCGACAAACTCATAAAGGTGACCTCCTTCCATTTGACCCATCCTCAAATATGCATATTGGACGGGTCATACTTTCATTGTTGTTTCCTTCTTTTTGTCTACATGATACATCTATTGGATAGAGGGCCGACATTGGAGATGGACCCTATGGACCTTTAAGTTGAGGAGTGCTCGGACTTAGTGGATTCACCACTGGACCACCACTTCTACCACGACATTGAGATATGGTACAACACCACCCATAACAAATTTGCATCTATGCATGGATTGACTCATATTATGATTGCCTTGTTGCATCTTCCATTTCTATGTCATCCATGATATACGAGCTTATGCACTTCCTAAGCAAATTTGTTGTGATCTTTCTTGATGGCATATTGATACATCATGATCATATTGCTCACCATCAATTGCATGATCACATAGTCACTTTGAGCACCAATTACCATGTTCATGCTTTTGATACACCGTCCCATTATGACATCACTTTGCACAATGGTTGCATCGATCACATTCACAATAAATTTGTGTGCACAATGCATGGTTTTGCTCCCATGAATGCTTTGCATATCATTATGTATGATCTTAGTAAGCTTCATGCGCTTTGTCACAAACAATCTTGCCGAACGAACTCATGTTTACTTGATGGACACCTTGTGTGCGCTAACCATTGTATTTCCATGTGTCATTTGTGTTTGCTCCTTTTGCATGTATACCACTCCAGAGACAGCATGGAGTACTTGGATTGCGCCATGTCTTCCACTTCGTCCAACTACAAGTCCGTCCACGACAATTGTTTCCATGGTGATGAGGTTCTCGATCTGAGGACGGATCTTTCCCAAGGGAGGGGAGATGACGCGGAGCATCCCACGATCATCCCCATGTACACGACGACTACTCCCCAAGCCCCAAGTGTCCATATGATGAGACCTGAAGCATACATCATTGTAATTAAGGTGAACCCTCTCCTCTTCGAGATTTACATGAATATCCATTGGACTTGGTTGCTACCTCACCATAGAACATTGTGCATCATGCCCAAATTAGATCCCGATGCAAATAAACTATTAGTGAGATACATTGGGAGTTAAATTATTGCCAATAAAAAATATTGAGACAATTATACGTACATGCCCAAATGCTTCAATTCATTAAACACTAAGCAAGGCATAGCAAAAATTCCAACAACTTAACAGCAACACATTAACCTGTTCTTCTACACTTCCACTCCAACATTCAAGCTCATGTTAGGCACCAACAATACTAACCTACTGGTACCAGCATGCTATATTGGTACAAGTGCATGTCATGCAATGAACATCACTGTAACACATTCACCTGAAGAAAAGTATACTGTACTATTCTACTACCACGACCATCCATTCAACTGACATCATCTAACTATACTAGTAAGCCCACACAGACTAACATCACAAGGCATGAGAGAATAAAGGGAATCAAGACATGATGATGATAGTGTTGACAATGATCTGATTGGAATTATCAAGCGGAGCAAAACAATAGCGTGACCATCAAGTCGCAGCCCTGAAAAAAGAAAGAACTAATAGGGTCAGCTACTTATTTATTCAGAATTGAGAGTTGAACAATCATGAGGTGTCGGGACCGGATTTTCGGGATATAAAATTCCCAGAAAATGGCCCTTGTGCTCACCAGCCCCAGGATTACAGTTAGCTGATGAGGCACCAACTTGATAAAGAAAATCCAAGCAAGGTACATAATATGTAGTACAAGACCATTCTGGCCTATGGGTACAACAATTTGTTTCTAGTGGTTGATGGCGGAAGCGGTTTGCGGATCATCAGCGTCTATGGGACTCCATTTCCCACAGGAACAGCTGACCAGGATAACTCCTATCTTCACGAGGCTGGTATCACCATGGCGTAGGTTCCGGGGCTATCATCACAACGCTCCTATCCACGCAAGAAATCTGGCCAAGACAATAGCCAGGGACAACCCAGTGAGTACTTTGAATGTACTCGCAAACATTAAGAACACAGGTATAATATAGCCACTGATGATCATGCTTTGAAATATTCTATGATCACTTCGTCAGTTATGAAATAAGGTTCATGATGCACGCAAGCAGATCATTCAAATAAAACATGAGTAAACAATCCAGGAGTAGAAATGAAAAGCACCGATCGAGTGTCTGAAGCAACGCCTCGAAAGAATATTACTATGAAGCATGCCGCAGTCGGGCGTCTGAGCGACACCACATAAAGGGCTTATAAATAAAAGGAATAACAAGTATGCCACAGTCGGGCATCTGTGCGACACCACATAAAGGGCTTATAAGTAAATGAAATAACAAGCATGCCACAGTCGGGCGTCTGTGCGACACCACATAAAGGGCTTATAAGTAAAAATAATCACAGTGAATATCCAGGAGGTAGAACCGTCCCAAGGATACTCATTAATTTCAAATAATACTATTGATTAGTCCATAATAATAATAATCATAATCATCATATGTCACAGGTCATCATCAATGTTCTGGTTTAGTAGTTTTTCCTCCGAAGACCGACACTAAGACCAACACTTGACCCATCCTAGACTGTAGTCCTTAACCATGGACACGGCTATTCGAATAGGTATAATACCTCTGCAGAGGGTGTACTCTTTACCCACTAGCAACGGATTCCTTTAGTCCATCGGGACTAATTCCATCTACGGTCTTTCATTCGAAAACACACCTGGCCGCACACACTAGCTTAACTTACCGGTGTCTGGAATCACCCACGACACCTGTCAAGCGAAACTCTAAGTGGGGAGGCTACAACCTCGCTTAGCATCGGATCAAACTTATATCGCGTTCTCTAAGGGGTGCCCCCTCTCGGTCCCAACCGGAAAACACCCATGCCCCCGAACCAGGTGGCCTGCCTACCGGATGAAGCCGGTATCTTCCACCATGGCCTCTCTGTACGGTGTGTGCTAGGACAGGGGTTGACAAATTACTGAACCGTACCCTACCTATGGCAGGGACAAGTGGCAGCACGAAAAAAGTATGGGGGTTACCGGAACAAGACTCGATCTACGGTCGACTCAGGAGGATTAAGCATTCCCTACATTATTAGCATAACAAATATATTTCAACCCAACAGACAGAATCACCACTCATAGTACCTCATCATGCCATACCGGACACAACTGTCTCGACGAGGAACTGTAGACAAGCATCGTGTCTACCCAAGACGGAGGCTTTCCCCGGTTTCCTTCCGGTAGGCACGAAGGCTATATGAGGGTGACCACTATCACAACATATCAATGTTCAAAAGCACGGTATCATTAAGATGCACCTACGAGTAGGATCATATCACACCAATAAATAACGGAAATTTCGAGACAGGGTGGTGTTGTAACTAAATTAAACAACACACGACAATATTATGCCAGGGTTCAGAATGCTTGCCTTCAAGTTGTGGAGAGGCAGGGTGCATTCCAAAACTTTTGAAAGTTTTGTTCTCCCTCTCCATAATCCTATTTTAAATAAATTTGAATTAACACATACTTTAAAAACAATACAAAAAAGTTGTTTGGAAAAGGCATGAAAATAAACTAGACAATATTTGAGAAACAATAGAAAAATAATCAAGTCATTTGAATTTATATTTAAAAAGTTATAGCCAGTCAAAGTTTAGTCAAATTCTCTTTTTGAAATAAAACAGAAAAAGGAAAACGCTTCGATACAGAATACGCTTTCGGGGTAGGGGAGACGTACTCTCGGCTGTTTGCGCTTTCACTTAAAACACGCGGGCGGGGCTGGGTCGCTCACAGTGGGTCCAGGGGGCCCACTAGTCAGGTTTGACCAGTCGCCCCTGCCTCCTTCTTCCTCTGGCCGAACAGAGGCGGGGTTCCGGCGATCAACAACGGCGAAGGGCGGTTTCCCGCGGGCTCCGGAGGGTAGGGATGGATCCGCCACTCCGGGGCGGTCCTCCCGGTGGTCGCTAGGGTGTGGGGGCAAAGGGAGTCGCCGGCAGTGAGCTTCGCGGCGGCCGGTGGCTTCAGGAGGTTTGGGGCTTTGGTCTACAGTTGTTCCCCACCGCAGCTGTGGGCTTGGGCGGCTCCGCAAGGCCATGGTGAGTCGGGTGGTGGTGCTGGTTGGACAGGGAGGGCTTTGGTTGCGATGAACGGGGTCGGGAGGCGGCGGCGGCCGAACTGGCCGGAGACGGGGAAGACGGTCTTCCCTGGTCAATTGCAGGCTAAGGGAGCCCTAGTGGAATGGCTTGAGCTTGTCTGAGAGATCGAACGAGCTCGGGGGTCCTATTTATAGCGCAACCATGTTGGTTCCGCGACCGTGGATTGGAACGACGGCGAACCACCGTTCTGTAGTGGTCAGGGCGATGTGGTGGCGACGAGCGCTTGCAGACGAGCTTGTGGATGAGCTCGGACTGCTCCAAAGGGCAGCTGGCGCACACGGGTTGCTCGAGCGGCGCCGTCCATGGCAGAGCTGTCGGGGCGGCGGTGGCGGCTTGCGGTGGCGGTGCTGTAGGGCGCCAGGAGGGGGCCAGGGTAGCCCTACGGTGAGGGAGGAGTCGGGCGCGACGGCTGGGAGAGGGGAGAAGCCAGGATGGGCGCGGGTAGGCGGCAGTGGGACGCGGCGACTCGCGCGCACGCACGTGCAAAACGCGTGCTCTGGGCGCGCCCAGTGCACGCACGCTATGTGCTCGACGCAATGCCAGATCGTGCTAGAGGATTAGGACGGGGCTGGGGATTAGCAGGCATGGGTTAGGGTTAGCTAGGAGCTTAGTGGACATGTTGGTTGGGTCAGGGGGTCAAGTCCACAATGCAGACTAAAGATCATGCCAAATCTGTACATGCACTCAAGGTGTTTGACAGAATGCCAATGGCATCTAGGCAACTCTTGGGGTGGCCCAAATCTCCAGATCATAGTCTCTTTAGATGAATGAGAGGGTGGTAAGGTTAGTTTGCCAAAAGCAAAAACTTGTTAGTGCAAGTTTGTGAGAAAACTGACTCTGGACAGAAAAAATAGCACTATTGCATGCACTTAAAATCTTCCAATGTACCCAATCTCCTGGACTCAAGGGTTTTGTAGGGAGGTCTATAAGTAGGAAAAAGAATCATGTGTAAAAGAGCAAGATAAATTGGGGTTGCAGTACAAATCACCAAGCTGGACCACAATGAAAAAGAGGTTGATTCACTCAAATTTTTCAAAAGACATCACTGGGTTTTTGCATAAGGTTGAATAATATACTCCTATGAACATCCCATAATTTTGGTGGAAGCTAGAAAGAAATATCTAAATGGATTTTAGTGCAATACTGCCATCTGGACCGTTTTTGAAAACTTGGTGTAGTTCTCGAAATATCCCATGAATAAAAGATGTTTTTGCATAAAAGTGTTTTAAAAACATCACATGACATCTCCAAATTTTGGTTGGAATTTTAAGTAAATTATTAAGTGGTTGTAGTTCAAAAAGAGCTCCAAAACTAATGAAAAATCATTTTAAGGAATAAAGCTCAGAGAGAAACAATTGTGCAAATAAATTCTACTGACAATAGAAATGTTTTTCTTGAAAGGGAAAACAAGTCCAATACTATATTTGGAAAGTTTTTCACTACTGGTAAAAACTCCATAATAATAAGGTAAAGAATGGCTCTGAAATCAAAAGAAAATCTAGAAAATAAAAGTTTAAATTCCCTTACAAAATTTTAATTAATAAAACAAGGTTAAAATTTTGGGGTGTCACAACACTACCCCCCTTAAGAAAAAATCTCGTCCTCGAGATTTGCTAAGGGTTGTTTTTTTTAAATAATCCCATTAGTTCAAACCAAGAGTTTACTCATAGCACAAACTTAGGGTACAATCATAAGTTGCAACACACAAATAAACATAGGTATGACGTTTACAATGAAAACGGTAGATGGACAGGGTCCCGAGAGAACGTCTCTGGTACTGGGACACACTCTTCTTCTATCGGGGAAAGCGGATTGACCAGTCGATGAATGCGTCTCTCCTGGTCGGGCCTCAGTGGTCTGCCGATGGTGATCTAAGGATTTAAATCAGCGAGGCTATGGAGATAACCCATTACTCGCTGGGTCAAACGTTCTTGAGCGATGACATACCGGAAAAGGTTGGCCAGTACTGGGTCTCTCTCAATTCGTCCACCAAGAAAAGATGCTAATTCCCCGGGTGCTGCACGGCTCGGAAAGTAATAATACCCTCGTTCACTGGCATAGGGTACCACGAATCGAAGGCGAACATGGGCTTCGTGTGCAGCTGCTTCTATGGCCATTTGCGGAGTCGGCATAGATTTCCCCAGGAAGGAGACTTCCGTTGGGTCTTGATTTGAGTTTACGGGAGGGATTTGCACTACTGCCCAATATTTCGAGGTGGATGAGGTGATTCTCGATTTGAGCAGCTCGTACTGGGGTGGCTGGGCAGAACCCATGGTACTGCAGGTAAAGTCCTAGAATATTTTAACAAAACTACCCGGGGTGGCATCTGGGGTTCTCAGATAAATGCTAGGGCTCGGCATGGCAAGAAATGTGTGTGAGGGTGGTGCACAAGGTGAGGGGTACTTGGCAAGGTCACAAGGTGGCCATTTATATAGCCTCCAGGCTGGGTTATTTACCGCGGTGAGGGGCACTAGTTTGCTGGTTCTGCTCTCATGGGGTCGGGGTCCAAGCCACAGATACACACATCTCACAAAAGTGACGTGTTACTGTGGGTGGCGTCGGGGTTGGTTTTTGGTAGCTACGCCCGGAATTAAAATGCAGCCGTACACCAATGCACTCATGCATGGCTACAATTTAAAATAGGGATGCACAAGCAGACAACATTCCAATATGGTGATACATGATCACACATTTACAGGGCGTGGGGTATACCAAGGCTCGGTACTACTCGAGTAACTTAGTCTACCTCGTTTACATCTAAGCGGGCGTGCCTTGTGGTCGTCGGGGCTTCTCCATGGCTTTCACCGCCGGGGTTAGCTGGAGGGGGTTGAGGTGCTACAGGGTCGGGGTTGCGATGATGACCATCGTGGGGGTTGTTGGCCACAATCCCGCTGGAGTGTGTTTCCAAAAGGCGACGAAGCTCTTCTGGGGGCATCAAAGCATTATGGTTGATGGCTGGGGCTGACCTCAAGGTCTCGATCGGTTGTTCGAATAGCACGACTGGGTTGTCGGCGTCGGGCTCAGCTTCTCTTCTTGCCGGGGCTCGGCGGATCAGTTCTCCACTAGCTGCCATCAGATCAAGGGTGATTTGATCGAACAGACCCTCTAGCGCACTTACATAGAGCACCAGATGCAATAATGCAGGATCTGTGTCACTGTCAAAACCGGCGGATCTTGGGTAGGGGGTCCCGAACTGTGCGTTAAGGCCGGATGGTAACAGGAGACAAGGGACACGATGTTTTTACCCAGGTTCGGGCCCTCTCGATGGAGGTAATACCCTACTCCTGCTTGATTAATATTGATAATATGGGTAGTACAAGAGTAGATCTACCACGAGATCAAGGAGGCTAAAACCTAGAAGCTAGCCTATGGTATGATTGTTGTGTATGGAGTTGATTGTCCTACGGACTGCAACCCTCCGGTTTATATAGACACCGGATAGGGTTAGGGTTACACAGAGTCGGTTACAATGGTAGGAGATCTTGAATATCCGCATCGCCAAGCTTGCCTTCCACGCCAAGGAAAGTTCCATTCGGACACGGGACGAAGTCTTCAATCTTGTATCTTCATAGTCCAGGAGTCCGGCGAAGGTATAGTTCGACTACCCGAACACCCCCTAATCCAGGACTCCCTCAGTAGCCCCTGAACCAGGTTTCAATGACGATGAGTCCGGCGCGCAGATAGTCTTCGGCATTGCAAGGCGGGTTCCTCCTCCAAGTCCTTCATAGAAGATTGTAAATACCAAGCATAGTGTCCGGCTCTACAAACTAAATTTCCACATATTGCCATAGAGAGAATAATATTAACACAAATCAAATATGCTGACGCATTCCATAGTGCATCATCACACTACGGCCAAGTCCTTTACGAATCGTTTTTACTTTTCCACCTCAACACGTTTTGCGAGGTGGTTTCCTTGGCACATCTTGTCAAATCAGAGATCGTGTGCCCTTTTTACGGGATTCTCACCAATACGGACAAGGGTAACCCAACCGTGCCATTTACCATGGCGCTTGGGTGGCAAGCGAGTTTTATTTGGCAGGTGGGGACGCATAACCGCGTCCGCCCATATAAAGGGATAAGGATCCACCTTTCTTACCTACGCCTTCTTCCTCCTTTGCCTATCCATCTCCTGCGCACTCGAGCTCCAGCGCCCAAGCCCGCTCTTGCCACCTCAACCTTCTCCAGCAATGTCCGGAGCGGGAGGCAAGTGGATGGTCTCCTCCGTCACGGAGGTCCAAGTGAAAAGGTTAAGGAAGGTTGGCTACCTATCCAAGGACATCCCGCACCGGCTTCCCGAGGAGGGGCAGCTTCTCCCCACCCTAAGGCCCCATGAGAGGGTAGTGTTCCTTCCCCACTTCCTCCGCGGATTGGGTTTTCCACTTCACCCATTCATCCGGGGGCTCATGTTCTACTATGGCCTGGATTTCCACGATCTGGCCCCGAACTTCATCCTCAACATCTTGGCGTTTATCGTCGTGTGTGAGGCCTTCCTCCGCGTCCGCCCCCATTTCGGCCTCTGGCTCAAGACCTTCAGCGTCAAGCCCAAGGTGGTGCGCGACAGCCAGGCGGAGTGCGGAGGCGCCATGGAGGGCAAGATGGCCAACGTCCTATGGTTCGAGGGCTCCTTCGTGGAGACCCTAAAGGGGTGGCAAGCCGGGTGGTTTTACATCACCGAGCCACGCGATCCGAAATGGATCACAGCCCCCGAGTTTCAATCCGGACCCCCCACGCGGCTTATGTCCTGGAAAGAGACGGGCCTGTTGTGGGGTAACAAAGCAAAGGTGACTGGAATGAAGACATGCATCCAGTCCCTGGTAAACAAGCCAATCAGGCTTGTCAATGTAGTCTAGGTCATGCTCGTTCCCCGAATCCTCCCGTGTCAACAATGGGACTTTACTCTGTGGGAGTTCGACCCGGCGCAGCACCGAGCCCTTAACAGGCTCTTCGAC
The DNA here is from genome assembly GCA_032464435.1 of Aegilops umbellulata. Classification (NCBI taxonomy): domain Eukaryota; kingdom Viridiplantae; phylum Streptophyta; class Magnoliopsida; order Poales; family Poaceae; genus Aegilops; species Aegilops umbellulata. The sequence continues at coordinate 333,200,903 of CP136054.1, read as the reverse complement.
ACGACGTATGAAGACGTCTGGAAGGTGCTAATCAAAGGCGCCGAGGCTCCCGCATCCGCATCCGAGGACCGAGGATACAGCTTGCAGCGTCACGTTGCCGAGCTAAGCCATTTTCACCTTTTACAGGATGTTAAGTTATTTCATAGTTTGACTCTATGCGGGATCTAAACTCCCTTACCTTTGACAGGCTTGGCAGGCGATATCCGGACCGATTAACTGTCCGGCTCCCTTGCCCGAAGACCCAGCCCCTGCTCTCCTAGAGAAGCTGATGGTTCCGGCGCCTTATGTGGTGCCAGAGAAGAAGGCCAAGAAGAAGAAGGCCACGGGGACTCGAAAGAGTGCCTGCAATATGGCGTCGGACTCGTCATCTAACGAGTCCGACACGCTCTCCCCTCATGAGAATGAGGAGGAAGAAGAAACCTCTCCCCCTTCAGCGGAGGGAGAAGAGAAGAGGAAGGACGCCCCAACGGGGAAGGCCGAGGGGTCTAGGAAAAGGAAGACCCCTCCGCCGGACTACTCCCCCGACGCCGAAGAGGACGAAGAGGAGTGGCCGAACTTGACCAAGCGTCCGGCGAAATCGTAAGTATTCGGATACTAGAGTGACTCATGATATTCCTAGGTCGTTCAACTTTCCATAATGTCGAACATAATTGTGCAGCCCGCCCCGGGCCGAACTCGATGATTCGTCGAGCGGCTCCCTGGATTCGTCGGACGTGAACTCAGTTCCGCCCGCTGTCTCCCCCCGCACTGCAGACGACGTCGAAGTGGCGTCGCAACGAGCTCCGGGGCAGGAGGAGGTGGTCCTGGAGGAGCCGAAAGGTGACCTCCCGAACACCAGGAATAAAGGGGACAAGAGCACCCAGGGCTCCGAGTCCGTCTTTGTGCAGGACGCCGCGCCGGACTCTTCAATAGTTCCGGACCGCGGTAGGCGAACTCCTTCCAAGAGGAGCAAGCCTTCTGAGCCGGCGGCCTCCGTCCAACAGGAGGTGCCGGACAATCTGCTGGAGGTGCTTGATGGCGCCACTATCGACGAGAAGCACCATACTATTATGAGTACGCTGATCCAGAGGGTTCAGTCCGCCAAGAGCGGACTGACTGAAGCTTGCGCTAGCCTTCTAACAGGCTTCGAGGTAAGCAAAAATATATCAAAATATTACCACATAGACAGTAGCCCCTGATGCTCTGTTTGGCGTTCGGAAAGAAAAGCTGAATAGAGGATCTAATAAATTTCGCAGGAGTCTAACAAGAAGGAGTCAATATGCGTATGCAGGCTTCGCTGCTATCCACCGCCGCACTGCCTGCGGAGGTGGGTGTCCTGAAACAGGACCTCGGGTGGACCGAGCAAGATCTCGGCCTTGCCAAGCGGCAGCTCGAGGAAAAAGAAGGTAAGAAATACCTTACAGAAAAAGTTCCTATAAAAAGGCGTGATTGCAAAAAGTAACAGGATTGTACCGCTTATTCTAGGGGCCACGACTGAGGTGGCGACCCTCAAGCAGGCGATGTCTGAGTCCGAAAAGAAAATGGCCGCGGAGCGCACCAAGCGAGAGAGACTTGGGGCTCAGGTCGGCGAGGTGCAGCAAGAGCTTCACGCTCTCATGAAAAAACATGAGAGTTTGGAGCTTGAGTCAAAGGTGCAAGCATCCGAGCTCGCGTCGGCCCTTGAGACCGCCAAGTCTGCCAAGGCCGAAGCCCAAAAGGCCCTCCAAGAGTTGGAGGAGATGAGGAAGATAGCAGCGGGTAAGGCATTCTTTATGCAAAGCAGAAATATAAAAGTAAACTACTTGTTACTTACCAGAATCCGGAGCTCTCTAGGGGCATTCGCAGATCTTCCCCGCAGCGTATCCGCCGCCGCCGCATTCTACCGAGCTGAAGAGGGCAGCTCGACGGAGAACGTGTTCTGGTCTCAGTATTTTGAGGCCGGACACCCTGTGCCCTTGAGCGACCAGCTGAAACAGCTGGTCGAGCTCCACAAGGCAGCCGAACAGGCCATGAAGGGCTTCATAGTTTGCCTGTGGCCCAGAGAGGCCCTGCCTGGGAGCTATTTCGGGCTGGTGCGGTGGCTGGTGGACGCCTGTCCAAGGCTCGAGGTCATCAAGCGCTCCGTCTGCATTGAAGGTGCCCGGAGGGCCCTTGCCCGTGCAAAGGTGCACTGGGGTAAGATGGACGGTGAGAAGCTTATGAGGGACGGGCCGCTGCCGGGGAAGGAGCATCGCAAGCCCGAGAACTACTACAAGGATGTACCAAGGATGTAATCTTTGAATGAACTCGCTCGTGTTTATCCTGTGCGCTAAAAACTTGTTCATATGCGCTAAGCAATGCTTATTGAATTTAAAATATTATTTTCTGTGCGGCCGTTTATCATAAATTGAGAGATGGCCAGTCGTCGGCTTCTGCCCCCGTGCCACTAGTGCTGGGGTGTTCGGGATAAACCTGAGCGCTCTTTTTCCCATGGTTGGGTCCTTCGAGGGAGGCACTCAGCACAACGAACCAGGCAATCGGACTATAATGCTTGAACACTCTCACTTAGCCATAGAACTTTATAATTTTAAATTTCGGTGAAGCCCCTAGTTCGGAAGACCGAGTTCGGGGCGCTATCCACGCCTTCGCCGGACGAAGCCATCTCCTCGCTCGAAGCGGCATAAGTCTTTAGGGACTCGAAAAACCTCTCGAAGAGCGACCGGTCTCTCGCCTCATCATGACAGTCAGTTTTAGCTTTCTCCACTGAGGTGCTTAACCCAGCTGAACCGGGGCAAAATCGCAGTGGTTCTCCTAGTGCTACCTTAGCCGATATAGCGGAACGTAAGGCACCAAAACATAGGAGCTGGGCAAACCCAACTATTGACCCAAATCATGATTCGGAGCCGATGCATATAGTGCTATAAGTTTAGGGTGCCGCGCTTGTGAAAGTGTACGGACTTCTCACACCATAATGAGGGGTACTGAAGCCCCTGGCGTGTTTGCCGTACCATGGTGTACGGGTGCAATCATGTTATTTAATAAACAGTTATATGAAAATAGGATAATGCAAAAAATAGACAAAAAGCTATGCATTGTTTATAAAGCGGCTATTTATCAAAGCCGGACGATACAAGTAGTGCGATAAACAAAAAAATATTGGACTATTTAACATGTCCTGACCTGGGGCAGGCCGCGGAATTGTATTTAAAGCAGGTATACTGCTCGTAACAAAGACCACCTGGGAGTTCCATAATGCAGCATGGCTTGTCTGCCTCCATGGATCTTGCATCATTTGTGCGGCGATCGAGTTGCCGAACAGGTCGTCCGAAGTGTGGAGTCCTGAAAGTGAGGAAAGAAAGAATCCTGCAGCCCCTAGTACGTTTTAAGCCGTATTTTGGGTGTGCCCTTATTGTGCCCCTTCTCCTGTGCCCATGGTATTTCAAGGGCGTAGTTATGTATGCGAGGTACTGGTTTCGCTATGTCGCGAGGGCTGGGGTTGGGGCCGCACTGCTACGCCTGCTCGGAACGTGCCAGGCGGTCTTGTTGTAGGTTACTGCGGGCGCGCTTGGCATTGCCTAAGAAGGGTGCTTCGTACTTCTGCTGCGAGAGCCGCCGTGTGCTCCTCCGTACGGAGGGAGCATTCGGTGTTTCCGTTGACCGTGATTACTCCTCGAGGTCCTGGCATCTTGAGCTTGAGATATGCGTAGTGCGGCACCGCATTGAACTTTGCAAATGCGGTTCGTCCGAGCAGGGCGTGATAGCCATTGCGAAACGGGACTATATTGAAGATTAACTCTTCGCTTTAGAAATTGTCCGGGGATCCGAAGACCACGTCAAGTGTTTCTGAGCCTGTACAGTTGGCTTCTACACCTGGTATAATGCCTTTAAAGGTCGTTTTTGTGGGCTTAATCCTTGAGGGATCTATGCCCATTTTTCGCACTGTATCCTAGTAAAGCAGGTTCAGGCTATTGCCGCCGTCAATGAGGACTCTTGTGAGATGAAATCCGTCGATGATTGGGTCGAGAACCAATGCGGCAAAGCCGCCATGACGGATGCTAGTGGGATGGTCCCTTCGATCAAAGGTGATCGGGCAGGAGGACCATGGGTTGAACTTTGGGGCGACTGGCTCCATCGCATATACGTCCCGTAGCGCACGCTTCCGCTCCCTCTTGGGAATGTGGGTTGCGTATATCATGTTCACCGTCCGCACTTGTGAGGGAAAGCCCTTATGTCCATTGTTGGTCGGCGGCCTGGGCTCCTCCTCCTCGTAGCTATGCTGCCCCTTGTCTTTGTTTTCGGCTCTTAACTTGCCTGCCTGCTTGAACGCCCAAGAATCCCTGTTGGTGTGATTGGCTGGCCTTTCGGGGGTGCCATGTATCTGGCACAAGCGGTCGAGTATTCGGTCCAAACTGGACGGGCCCTGAGTATTCTTTTTGAATGGTTTTTTCCGCTGACCGGATTTATAGCCTCTGAATCCGGCATTAACTGCCGTATCTTCATTACTGTCGCTGCTAATGCGGCGTTTTTTCTTATTCCGACGTGTCCTACCACTTTTGTCCTTGGTATCCGAATTACCAGGGTTTTTAGCTAAGTTATTACTTTGAGCTAGCCAGCTGTCTTCTCCCGCGCAAAAGCGGGTCATGAGTGTCGTGAGGGCTGCCATAGATTTCGGCTTTTCCTGTCCCAGGTGCCGGGCAAGCCACTCGTCGCGGATGTTATGTTTGAAGGCTGCTAGGGCCTCTGCGTCCGGACAGTCGACTATCTGGTTTTTCTTTGTTAGGAACCATGTCCAGAATTGCCTGGCCGATTCCTCTGGCTGCTGAATTATGTGGCTTAAGTCGTCGGCATCCGGTGGTCGCACGTATGTGCCCTGGAAGTTGTCAAGGAATGCGGCCTCCAGGTCCTCCCAAGAACCGATTGAGTCTGCTGGCAAGCTGTTAAGCCAATGCCGGGCCGGTCCTTTAAGTTTGAGCAGGAGGTATTTGATGGCGTGTAGATCATCGCCGCGTGCCATGTGGATGTGAAGGAGATAATCCTCGATCCATACCGTCGGATCTGTTGTGCCATCGTATGATTCAATGTTAACGGGTTTGAAACCCTCCGGGATTTTATGATCCATTACTTCATCCGTGAAGCATAGTGGGTGTGCGGCGCCCCTGTACTGGGCTATATCACAACGCAGCTCGGAAGAGCTATGTCTGTTGTGTTCGGCCCGGCCGGATTTGTTGTATCCGGAGTGAAGATCATCATCACGTACCGTAGGGCGCCTGCGCGATCCGTAGATCGATCTTGTTTGTCTTGCCTTATCCTCCAGTATGTCTCGCAGGTCTAGCGTGTTTTCCCGTGCCTTAGTTGAGCGGCGTCGGGGCATGGCTTGGGTGGAGGGCCGAGAGACCTCTCTGTCGCGGCCGCGAGGTGGCCGGTCTGCCATGTCGTGCGCTGGTGATGTAGGCGCTTCCTCCTGTGATTGGGGTAGCGGCCTGTGCTTTGGTTAACTCTTGGAGGGGCGTTCGAGTTCATACTCTTCGGCCGCAAGGACTTCAGTCCATCTATCAGCTAGCAAATCTTGGTCAGCTCTAAGCTGTTGCTGCTTTTTCTTGAGGTTGTTTGCTGTGGCTAAAAGCCTGCGTTTGAAACGCTCTTGTTCGGCGGGGTCTGATGGTACGATGAATTCGTCGTCATCGAGGCTTGCCTCGTCTTCGGAGGGAGGCATATAGTTATCATCCTCAACCTCTCGGTCTGCCGCTCTCTCATGAGGGTTGGTTTCTCCATCTTCCTGTGCCGAATCTTGATGGGGTCGGTGTTCTTCGGCACTATCCGGGGTAGTATTATCTCCCGTGCTGGGATCACCGTTTTTGCTTTGGCGGGATTTAGAGCAGCGCCGCTGACGCCGGCGCCTTGGCTGTTTCTTGGACGGGTCATCCCCCGCTGTTCCATCGCCATCTCCATCTTTTGGAGTGTCCACCATATATATTTCGTATGACGAGGTGGCCTTCCAGCGCCCTACAGGTGCTGGTTCCTGTTCGTCTCCTACATCATCGTCCATACTGTCGATGTCTTTGGAGCCGAAGTTGAGCATGTCGGTTAAATCGTCGACAGTGGCTACAAAGTGGGTGGTGGGTGGGCTTTGAATTTCTTCATCGTCCATATCCCATCCTTGGTGAACGTAGTCCGGCCAGGGCTCTCCTGATAAAGAGAGAGACTTGAGAGAATTCAGGATGTCGCCAAAAGGCGAGTGCTGAAAGATGTCCGCGGCAGTGAACTCCATTATCGTCGCCCAATCGGATTTGATTGGCAGGGGCGCGGGGGGTTCGGAGTCCGGGGAGGAGTCTGGACCCTCGGAGTCACGGGTCATACAGAGTGCGGGGCTTGCGTTTGGCTCGATCGCCTTTGAGATCGCAGCCCCCGAGGTGACGTCCAACCGCTCATCCTCGATCGGTGCAATAGGCTCCGAGTTAAGGGTCGGAACCGGTGCGGGTGCCGCCTCCAGGACACTGTTCGGAGGCAGAGCTAGATTATGCCCCTCGAGATAGTGCGGCGCGCTTGGCCGTGGCTCGAATCCGTCGAAGATCAAGTCTCCGCGGGTATCAGCCATGTAGTTTAAGCTTCCAAACCTGACTTGATGGCCAGGGGCGTAGCTTTCGATCTGCTCACGGTGGCCAAGCAAATTGGCCCGCAGAGCGAAGCTGCCGAAGACGAAGATCTGTCCGGGGAGAAAAGTCTCACCCTGGACCTCATCGTTGTTGATGATCAAAGGAGCCATCAGGCCTAAAGGCGATGACACAGAGGAATTCTCAATGAAAGCACCAATGTCGGTGTCAAAACCGGCGGATCTCGGGTAGGGGGTCCCGAACTGTGCGTCAAGGCCGGATGGTAACAGGAGACAAGGGACATGATGTTTTTACCCAGGTTCAGGCCCTCTCAATGGAGGTAATACCCTAATCCTGCTTGATTAATATTGATGATATGGGTAGTACAAGAGTAGATCTACCATGAGATCAAGGAGGCTAAACCCTAGAAGCTAGCCTATGGTATGATTGTTGTCTATGGAGTTGATTTTCCTACGGACTACAACCCTCCGGTTTATATAGACACCGGATAGGGTTAGGGTTACACAGAGTCGGTTACAATGGTAGGAGATCTTGAATATCCGCAACGCCAAGCTTGCCTTCCACGCCAAGGAAAGTTCCATCCGGACACGGGACGAAGTCTTCAATCTTGTATCTTCATAGTCCAGGAGTCCGGCGAAGGTATAGTCCGGCTACCCGAACACCCCCTAATCCAGGACTCCCTCAATCTGTCTCGTGGTCTCCGTTGGCAACTTGGGGTGGTCGACCATACCCTTCACAGCTGGGGTAGTAGTAGAACGAGCGACAGTTAACTCGGGGCGACAAGTGCCGGAGTTGAACTATAGCTTCTCAAGCAGCTAGTTGGATGGCTTGAGGCTCAAAGGAAGTTGTCCTTCCGGTGAACCTGTAGGGGCGTTGTGGCGATAGACCCCTCCCATAGACGTGCACAGTGGCCCAGAATTGACGGCTCTCACCGCTCATGGACCCTGTGTACACAACATATTCTGGGGGCTCTTCTAATGCAAAGGCACGGCGGGTGAGGTTCGCTAGCACGGTCACAAAACCTCCAAGGTTGGTTGTTGTGGTCTCATTGTGAACAATGGGGCCAGGCATTATAGCTCGGTTTGGGGCAGAGGCTGTGCTGTGCTGGGTTGAAGCTAGCGTGCCCTTTTTATAGAAAAAAGGGGATGGTGTCTTCCTTCACACGCTTGCGAAAAAAGGACTATTTAGGGGCCGGTCACTGGCGCGTGATCGACAGGCTAGGCTGATAGGTTGGGCGCCGACTGCCAAAAGATGTCGGGTCATTGTGTGGCTATCTTACACGAGAATCTTGGCCGGGGTTTGGTTAAGGTCTTGTGGGTTGGTTAACCTAGGTTTTCGACCTGGCTAAGATAGGATTAGCCAATGGTCAGCCTGGCTCTGATACCAAGTTTGTTGGGACCGGATTTTCAGGATATAAAATCCCCAGAAAATGGCCCTTGTGCTCACCAGCCCCAGGATTACTGTTAGCTGATGAGGCACCAACTTGATACAGAAAATCCAAGCAAGGTACATAATATGTAGTACAAGACCATTCTAGCCTATGGGTACAACAATTTTTTTCTAGTGGTTGATGGCGGAAGCGGTTTGCGGATCATTAGCGTCTATGGGAATCCATTTCCCACAGGAACAGCTGACTAGGATAACTCCTATTTTCATGAGGCTACAATCACCATGGCGTAGGTTCCGGGGCCATCATCACAACGCTCCTCTCCATGCAAGAAATCTGCCCAAGACAATAGCTAGGGACAATCCAGTGAGTACTGTGAATGTACTCGCAAACATTAAGAACACAGGTATAATATAGCCACTGATGATCATGCTTTGAAATATTCTAGAATCACTTCGTCAGTTATGAAATAAGGTTCAAGATGCACGCAAGCAGATCATTCAAATAAAACATGAGTAAACAATCCAGGAGTAGAAATGAAAAGCAACGACCGATTGTCTGAAGCGACGCCTCGAAAGAATAATAGTATGAAGCATGTAGCAGTCGGGCTTCTGAGCGACACCACATAAAGGGCTTATAAATAAAAGGAATAACAAGTATGCCACAATCGGGCGTTTGTGCGACATCACATAAAGGGCTTATAAGTAAATGAAATAACAATCATGCCACAGTCGGGTATCTGTGCGACACCACATAATGGGCTTATAAGTAAAAATAATCACGGTGAATATCCAGGAGGTAGAACCGTCCTAGGGATACTCATTAATTTCAAATAATACAATTGATTAGTCCACAATAATAATAATCATAATCATCATATGTCATAGGTCATACTCAATGTTCTGGTTTAGTAGTTTTTCCTCCGAAGACCGACTCTAAGACCGACACTTGACCCATCCCAGAGTGTAGTCCTTCACCATGGACACGGCTATTCGAATAGGTATAATATCTCTACAGAGGGTGTACTCCTTACCCACTAGCAACGGATTCCTTTAGTCCATCGGGACTAATTCCGTCTACGGTCTTTCATTCGAAAACACACCTGGCCACACACACCAGCTTAACTTACCGGTGTCTGGAATCACCCACGACACCTGTCAAGCGAAACTCTAAGTGGTGAGGCTACAACCTCGCTTAGCATGGGATCAAACTTATATCGCGTGCTCTAACGGGTGCCCCCCTCTCGGTCCCAACCGGAAAACACCCATGCCCCCGCACCAGGTGTCCTGCCTACTGGATGAAGCCTGTATCTTCCACCATGACCTCTATGTATGGTGTGTGCTAGGACAGGGGTTGACAAATTACTGAACCATACCCTACCTATGGCAGGGAAAAGTGGGAGCACGAAACAAGTATGGGGGTTACCGGAATAAGACTCGTTCTACGGTCGACTCAGGAGGATTAAGCATTCCCTGCATGATTAGCATAACAAATATATTTCAACCCAAAAGACAGAATCACCACTCATCATACCTCATCATGCCATACCGGACACAACTGTCTCGACGAGGAACTGGAGACAAGCATCGTGTCTACCCAAGACAGAGGCTTTCCCCGGTTTCCTTCCGGTAGGCATGAAGGCTATATGAGGGTGACCACTATCACACCATATCAATGTTCAAAAGCCCGGTATCATTAACATGCACTTACGAGTAGGATCATATCACCCCAATAAATAACGGAAATTTCGAGACAGGGTGGCATTGTGACCAAATTAAACAACACACGACAATATTATGCCAGGGTTTAGAATGCTTGCCTTCAAGTTGTGGAGAGGCAGGGTGCCTTCCAAAACTTTTGAAAGTTTTCTTCTCCCTCTCCATAATACTATTTTAAATAAATTTGAATTAACACATACTTTAAAAATAGTACAAAAAAGTTGTTTGGAAAATTTTCAAATAAACATGAAAATAAACTAGACAATATTTGGGAAACAATAGAAAAAGAATCAAGTCATTTTGATTTATATTTAAAAAGTTATAGGCAGTCAAAGTTTAGTCAAATTATGTTTTTAAATAAAACAGAAAAAGGAAAACGCTTCGATACAGAATACGCTTCCGGGGCAGGGGAGACATACTCTCGGTTGTTTGCGCCTTCACTTAAAACACGCGGGCAGGGCTGGGTCGCTGACAGTGGGTCCAGGGGGCCCACTGGTCAGGTTTGACCAGTTGCCCCCGCCTCCTTCTTCCTCTGGCCGAACAGAGGCGGGGTTCCGGCGATCAACGCCGGCGAACGGTGGCTTCCCGTGGGCTCCGGAGGGTAGGGATGGATCCGCCACTCGGGGGCGGTCCTCCCGGTGGTCGCTAGGGTGGTGGGGGCGAAGGGAGTCACCGGCGGTGAGCTTCGCGGTGGCCGGTGGCTACGGGACGTTTGGGGCTTTGGGCTACGGTGGTTCCCCATCGCAGCTGCGGGCTTGGGCGGCTCCGCAAGACCATGGGGAGACGGGTGGTGGTGCTGGTTGGACGGGGAGGGCTCTGGTTGTGATGAACGGGGTCGGGAGGCGGCGGCGGCCGAACTGGTTGGAGACGGGAAAGACGGCCTTCCCTGGTCGATTGCAGGCTAAGGGAGCCCTAGTGGAATGGCTTGAGCTTGTCTAAGGGATCGAACGAGCTCGGGGGTCCTATTTATAGCGCAACCATGTCGGTTCTGTGGCCGTGGATAGGAACAACGGCGAACCGCCGTTCTTTACTGGGGGCGACGAGCGCTTGCAGACGAGCTTGTGGATGAGCTAGGACTTCTCCAGAGGGCAGCTGGCGCACGCAGGTGGCTAGGGCGGCGCCGTCCAAGGCAGAGCTGTAGGGGCGGCGGTGGCGGCTTGCGGCAGCGGTGCTGTAGGGCGCCAGGAGGGGGCGATGGGTGGCCCTGCTGTGAGGGAGGGGTCGGGTGCGACGGCTGGGAGAGGGGAGAGGCCAGCATGGGCGCGGGTAGGCGGCAGCGGGACGCGGCGACTCGCGCGCACGCACATGCAAAACGCGTGCTCTGGGCGCGCCTAGTGCATGCACGCTATGTGCTCGACGTAATGCCAGAGCATGCTAGAGGATTAGGATGGGGCTGGGGATTAGCTGGCCTGGGTTAGGGTTAGCTAGGAGCTTAGTGGACATGTTGGTTGGGTCAGGGGGTCAAGTCCACTATGCAGACTAAAGATCATGCCAAATCTGTACATGCACTCAAGGTGTTTGACAGAATGCCAATGGCATTTAGGCAACTCTTGGGGTGGCCCAAATCTCCAGATCATAGTCTCTTTAGATGAATGAGAGGGTGGTAAGGTTAGTTTGCCAAAAGCAAAAACTTGTTAGTGCAAGTTTGTGAGAAAACTGACTCTGGACAGAAAAAAGGCACTATTGCATGCACTTAAAATCCTCTAATGTACCCAATCTCCTGGACTCAAGGGTTTTGTAGGGAGGTCTATAAGTAGGAAAAAGAATCATGGGTAAAAGAGCAAGATAAATTGGGGTTGCAGTACAAATCACCAAGCTGGACCAGAATGAAAAAGAGGTTGATTCACTCAAATTTTTCAAAGTACATCACTGGGTTTTTGCATAAGGTTGAATAATATACTCCTATGAACATCCCACAATTTTGGTGGAAGCTAGAAATAAATATCTAAATGGGTTGTAGTGCAATACTGCCATCTGGACCAGTTTTGAAAACTTGGTGTAGAGCTCAAAATATCCAATGAATAAAAGATGTTTTGCATAAAAGTGTTTTAAAAACATCACATGACATCTCCAAATTTTGGTTGGAATTTTAAGTAAATTTATCAAGTGGTTGTAGTTCAAAAATAGCTCCAAAACTAATGAAAAATCATTTTAAGGAATAAAGCTCAGAGAGAAACAATTGTGCAAATAAATTCTACTGACAATAGAAATATTTTTCTTGAAAGGGCAAACAAGTCCAATACTATATTTGGAAAATTTTACACTAGAGGTAAAAACTCCATAATAATAAGGTAAAGAATGACTCTGAAATCAAAAGAAAATCAGGAAAATAAAAGTTTAAATTCTCTGGCAAAATTTTATTTAATAAAACAAGGTTAAAATTTTGGGGTGTCAGATGAGGAAACTAAAGATACTGCTCAGCCAACTAAATAACACATGATTCAGTCACACGATATAATTCTGACTATAATGTAACAAGAGAACTAAAGATACTACATACTTAGTGCTCAACTAATAAGTGAGAATGATCCAATCTGATGCAAACAACTGATTTTATTTGTTGATGTTACAAAAGGAAGTGTATAAAATAAATTGGAGCAAACAAGCTTTGATTTGCTGCTCCAAATAGAGGACCCTGGGATTGGGGTGCTCATCGCATAAGTAAATAAACAGTAGTACATCTCCAAAACCTTAAATATGGCATCAACTTCTCAGATCACAAAGGTAAATGAACAATAGTATATGTCTGAATTTATAGCATCACACACGAGGTCAAAATTTATACTATGTTCCTTTAGTAGCAAGAGTTGGTTTATGTCTAGCTTGTATTGCAGATAACTAGTACATTTTTCACACAAAAAATAGGATTGCAGTATATATTCACAGCATGTAAGAATACTTGGATTAACAGACTAATCAACCATCTACTAACACTTCACAGTACCAAAAAAATGGGGTGGCGCTCACCACTTCGGATGTGCAGCAGCCATGAGGGCTTCTTCCTGTTCCACCTGCAGCAGCAGCAGCTTCTACAAATCTGAGACACAAAACAAACGCATGCAGGAGGAATAAGAGGGAGGGGAGATGAAGAACATGGCAGGCATTTATATGATGGCAGTACATATGAAACAAACAGCAGTCCATACTTGCATCATCATGTGTATAACAAAATCACGGTCGCCTCTACATACAACACTACTAGAGTAAGTAGAGAGCCAAACATAATAATTCTACTAGGAGACGATGTAAACATAGAGTCACACCATTGACAGATTAATCCTTACAACATGTCATTATTCTCACCTCATCAAACAGCTCTATTCATTGTATTCGGCACATAAACAACAGGCATATAACTGTGAAACTACATTATGCAATTAGGAGTATAGTAACAACAGTGCAATTAGGAGTAGAGTAGCAACAGTGGATCAATCAAGCACTTCTATTCAGAGTTGTTGCGGGTGCAGAGCATGGCAATCACTTGTCATGGCTGAAGGAACAGGACTGGCACCGGCTAGTCAAAGATCCAGCAAGTACACATGGATCCATATACCCAACCAATCCAATTCGTCGTTCTAGTTCAGTGCTACCCACCGATTAATTTAAGATCAGTACCATTAGAACATAATTAAGTTGACTTCTCAAGGTACAGCCGAACTAGTTGTAGTACTACATTAATTCAAATTATCCCCTACGAATTTCAAGGAAGGCACATTTTCGGCCTTGAAAACATCAGGAAGGACTGGTAATTGGTGTCTACAGAATCCCATTGAAAATCCCTTAGGTACATTAAACTCCTACAAAAAAGACAAATATCCATTCAAATCCACTCCAACATGAGGCATGATCTACAGCAGCAGCAGTTGTACTCCTACAATTAAGAATCAAATCGAGATTAGCAGTAGCAGCAGCAGAATGTAGGATTAACTGAAGTAATAACCAAGGCAGCAGCAGCAGTACCTTGTGGCGGGAGAAGAGGTTGTACTCGGGCTGCTCGACGATGCGCCCGAAGAGGTTGTACCTTGTGGCGGGAGTATTGCATAGTTCATGAAACCCATGTCAAATTAATCTAAAAATGAATTACTAAACCTGCCTGATTAAATCAAACTCAAACCAATGCATCAATCGACACTAGCAGTACTACACTGAAGAAATCGACACTGGACGGAGGCAATTAATATGTACAACTAGGACCCATTTGCCTATATTTTGCACTTGAATTCAAACCAATCACTCTATTTCAGAACATGCATGTACATGCATGTAGCTAGCACGCACGGTCAGCCAGCAGCGAGGTGAGGCTAGTTTGAAATGGAGGGGAAGCACAGCAAAAATCCAGCGCCTGAGAGCAGCAGTTGGTAAACTGTGCATGCGTACGTGTGGACACCATGGACGTTGAGCAAGCACTGAGCTCCTTCCATGGACGTCGAGCTAAACTGGCATCGCAAATATGCCTCGCTGCAAGAACTAGCTAAACATGCATAACCATTAAGAAAAAAGCTCATGCAATGCATGAAAACACCTTAATGCAGATCGAGCTAGCTCGGTAGGCAACTATAGAGAAGAGATCAACATCTGCTGATGATCTTATAAAGATCAGCATTAGATTTCCACACACACATAGGATCGCGCCAAACGACCGGGCTCCACAATCACGAAGAAGATTAGTGGGAGATAACGGAACAGAGTAGTAGAAAAATGGAGTACCAAGCATCCAAATTCATAGGACAGATAAACATAACAGTAAGGCCACTTCTTCTTGATTCAACAGTACTGGATTAATTTATCATACCACTTCTTCTTGGTGAATGGATCCACGCTGCAAAACCACGAGAAACAAGGCCAGAAAGTGGATCGGCTCCTGATGAAGGAATAGGAGATGAAACAGATCCTAAATCATATGCCTAACGCCTACACAACCAGCAAAAGCATCACATCGAAGCAACCTGGACTGGCAGACATCGTGTGGTGAGAGATGAGTCAACGGCGCGCGTCGCTGGAAGCAGTGCTCTCAACGGCACCGTCCTTGGCCAGCTCAACAGAGCCCGCGTTGGCTGGCCTCTGGACACCTGCGTCGCCGCCCACCGTGCCGGAGCCCGCGGCCCCGGCGACAACGGCAACCTCCTCCTCATGGACGTGGCTGTTGTCCGCGTCGAGCGACGGGGGATGGCGCTTCTGCGCGGGCATTCCGGCCGCCTGGCTGCCCTCCCCGCTCCTTGGCGCGGCGCTCGTCGAGGGGGAGAGGACGGTCAGGCGCGTGCAGGCGGGCGGAGGAGTGAGAGGGAGGAGGCAGGAGGTGGGTGGAGGTGGCTCGAGTCAGGGGAAGGAGGATCGAGACGGACGCGCGAGAAGGCGGCTCGAGATGGATCTGGGGAGCGCGAGGTGGGTGGAGTCTGTTCTCGGGAGCGCGTGGGTGAAGGACCGGCGGTGGGGAAAAGGGAGCGGCGGGTGGGAAGAAGGGAGCGGCGGCAGACTAGGAGAGATGAGCTAGGGTTTCGTGGGTGGACGAGGGTGAGAGGAAGGTGATTCGGGAGGGGGATGAGAACGACGAGGGCTACCGAGGGCTACCGTTGGATCCGGGTGCATCTGACGGTGCTTAATCCATGATCCACATGATATGTTTTTGGACCAATGAGAACGCAGTACCCCTTTGATGATGTTAAGACCATTTAAATTAGTCATAATCGATTGAAAATAAGATGTTAAATCATGTCTGCTATTTGACGGCCTAGGAAATTTATAAACACAAATAGAAATAAAAAACCTTCGCATTGTGTCGCCAAGTGTGACCTACTTTTCAGTAAGAATAACAAAGTTTGAATAATGCAAATATCATAAAGAAAGTGTTCTTGGAAATGAATTTTTTGTAAGACAATCATTTTTCGAGTGCTCAAAATGATTTTTTATGAAGAACCTAGCAAATCTTTGTTGCAAATTTGGACCACATCAATTTTATAAAATCTTAGATCATATTTAATGTTCAGTTGACCAAATGGTTGGGTGTCAAAAGATTTGTTCCACCTCTGGTGGAAAAGACAAATTTTCGCCGACTCAGCAAGAAACGGGTCAAATTTGAACTGCAGCTGTCTCATAGTTTGCTTTTTATTTTTTTCAAAACTCATTTCTAGGTACATAAGTATCTATTTAATAAGAGAAACACCAAAAGTTTTCCAAGATTTAACCACTAGCTAGGAACGGTCATGCCCGCCGTTTTGACTGCATTTTGAAACGGGCATAAAAAATAAAAAAATAAAAAATTGGAAAACCTTCGCATTGTGTCATTACATGTGACCAAGTTACCAGAAAAATAATAAACTTGTAATAGATAATTCTTATAAAAAAAATTTATAAGAAATGCGCTATCATGTGTGAAAATTCACGGCTCTCAAGCCAAATGATCAATCTTATCGCCACATTCATGGCATAGTTCATTCAAATGATCTCATATTGTGCACAAGGGTGCATGTTAGAATGGCAAACAATGTTGACTAAGGAAGTTTTCATTTTCTTTGGACAAAAAAAATCATTTTCCATTTGCCGAGTGCCCAAAACGAGTTTTTTTTAAGGACCCACCAAATAATTGTTGCAAAATTGGACCAAATCATTTTTCTAAAATACTAGGCCATATTTAATTCACAATTAACCAAATGGTTGGGTGTAAAAAGTTTTGATCCACCTCTGGTGAAAAAGACAAATTTTCGCCGATTCAGTAGGAAGCGGGTCAAATTTGAACTACGACTGCCTCATAGTTTGCTATTTATTTTCTCCAAAAATCATTTATAGGTACAAAAGTATCTATTTAATCATAGAAACACCAAAAAAAATTCCCAGATTCAACCACTAGCTAGGAACGGTCATTCTCGCCGTTTTGACCGCATTTTGAAACGGGCATAAAAAATTCAAAAAATTGGAAAACCGTGCATTGTGTCATTATATGTTGTCAAGTGACCAGGAAAATAATAAACTTGTAATTTGGAAATTCTTTTAAAAAAGTGTTCTCAGAAATGAGCTATCGTGTGTGAAGATTCATGGCTTTCAAGTCAAATGATCAATCTTATGGCCACATTCATGGCATAGTTTCTTCAAATGATCTCATATTGTGCACAAGGGTGCATCTTGGAATGGCGAACAATGGTGCCTAAGGAAGTTTTCATTTTCTTTGCACGGAAAATTTATTTTCTATTATTCGAGTGCCCGAAATGAGGTTTTTTATTAAGGACCTACCAAATAAATGTTGTAAAAATGGACCAAATCAATTTTATGAAATACTAGGCCATGTTTAATGCACAATTGACACAATGGTTGGGTGTCAAAAGCCTTGATCCAACTCTGGTGTAAAAGACAAATTTTCGTCGATTCAGTAGGAAGCGGGTCAAATTTGAACTGTGGCTACCTCATAGTTTTCTATTTATTTTTTCCAAAAATAATTTTTAGGTACATAACTATCTATTTAATCAGAGAAACAACAAAAGGTTTCCAAGATTCAACAACTAGCTAGGAACGGTCAAGCCCGCTGTTTTGACCGCATTTTGAAACGGGCATACAAAATTAAAAAAAATTAAAAAAAATGAAAACCTTTGCATTATGTCATCATATGTGACCAAATTGTTGGGGATCGTTGCAGAAATTAAAATTTTCTACGCATCACCAAGATCAATCTATGGAGTCATCTAGCAATGAGAGAGAGAGAGAGAGGAGTGCATCTACATACCCTTGTAGATCGCGAGCGGAAGCGGTCAAGAGAACGGGGTTGATGGAGTCGTACTCGTCGTGATCCAAATCACCGATGATCCTAGCGCCGAAGGACGGCACCTCCGCGTTCAACACCCGTACGGAGCAGAGACGTCTCCCGTGCCTTGATCCAGCAAGGAGGAGGGAGTGGTTGAGGAAGAGGGCTCCAACAGCAGCACGATGGCGTGGTGTTGATGGAGTGGCAGTACTCCGGCAGGGCTTCGCCAAGCTCTTGCGGAGGAGGAGAGGTGTTGGGGAGGGGAGTGCTGTGCCTTGGATTTGGTACTGCAGCTCTCCCCTCCCCCCTCTGTTTATAGGGAGAAGGTAGATGGGATTGTTTATAGGGAGAAGGTAGATGGGATCTAGAGGGGGGCGGCGGCCAAGGGGGAGGGGGCTTGCCCCCTGAGGGAGTGCTGGATTAGGGGGTGTCCGGATAGCCGGACTATACCTTCAGCCAGACTCCTGGACTATGAAGATACAAGATTGAAGACTACGTCCCGTGTTCGGAAGGGACTTTCCTTGCCGTGGAAGGCAAGCTTGGCGATACGGATATGTAGATCTCCTACCATTGTAACCGACTCTGTGTAACCCTAACCCTCTCCGGTTTCTATATAAACCAGAGGGTTTTAGTCCGTAGGACAACACATAATAATCATACCATAGGCTAGCTTCTAGGGTTTAGCCTCCTTAATCTCGTGGTAGATCTACTCTTGTACTACCCATATCATCAATATTAATCAAGCAGGACATAGGGTTTTACCTCCATCAAGAGGGCCCAAACCTGGGTAAAACATCGTGTCCCTTGTCTCCTGTTACCATCCGCCTAGACGCACAGTTCGGGACCCCCTACCCGAGATCCGCCGGTTTTGACACCGACATTGGTGCTTTCATTGAGAGTTCCTCTGTGTCGTCGCTTTTAGGCCGGATGGCTCCTCCGATCATCAATACCGATGCAGTCCAGGGTGAGACTTTTCTCCCTGGACAGATCTTCGTCTTCGGCGGCTTCGCACTGCGGGCCAATTCGCTTGGCCATCTAGAGCAGATCGAATGCTACGCCCCTGGCCATCAGGTCAGATTTGGAAGTTTAAACTACACGGCTGACGTCCGCGGGGACTTGATCTTTGACGGATTCGAGCCACGGCCGAGCGCACCGCACTGTCACGATGGGCATGATCTAGCTCTGCTGCCGAACAGTGCCCTGGAGGCCGCACACACAACGGTTTCGACCCTCGATTCGGAACCAACTGCGCCGATCGAGGATGAGTGGTTGGACGCCGCCTTGGGGGCTGCGATCCCAACGGCGATCGAGCCAAACACCAGCCCCGCACTCCGCAAGGCCCGTGACTCCGAGGGGCCGGAGTCCTCTCCGGACTCCGAGCCCTCCGTGCCCCTGCCGATCGAATCCGATTGGGCGCCGATCATGGAGTTCACCGCCGCGGACATCTTTCAGTACTCGCCCTTTGGCGATATCCTGAAGTCACTAAAGTCTCTCTCTTTATCAGGAGAGCCCTGGCCGTATTACGGTCAGCAAAGTTGGGATACAGACAATGAAGAAATTCAAAGCCCACCCACCACTCACTTTGTAGCCACTGTCGATGATTTGACTGACATGCTCGACTTCGACTCCGAAGAAATCAACGGTATGGACGCCGATGCAGGAGACGGTCAAGAACCAGCACCTATAGGGCATTGGAAAGCGACCTCGTCATATGACATATACATGGTGGATACCCCAAAAGAAGGAGATGGGGATGGAACAGTGGGGGATGACCCCTCCAAGAAACAGCCTAAGCGCCGGAGTCAGCGGCGCCGCTCTAAATCCCGCCAAAGCAAAAACGGTGATTCCTGCACAAGAGATAATAATACTCTGGATAGCGCCGAAGAGCACCCCCTCCAGCAAGATTCAGCGCAGGAGGATGGAGAAGCCAGCCCTCACGAGAGAGCGGCAGACAAAGAGGTTGAGGATGATAATTATATGCCTCCCTCCGAAGATGAGGCAAGCCTCGACGACGACGAATTTGTCATGCCAGAGGATCCCGTCAAACAAGATTAGAGCTGATCAAGATTTGCTAGCCGACAGATGGACTGAAGTCCTTGCGACCGTAGAGTATGAACTCGAACACCCCTCCAAGAGCTACCCAAAGCGCAGGCTGCTACCCCGATTAGAGGAGGAAGCACCTAAACCTACATCACCAGCGCATGATACGGCCGATCGGCCACCTCGCGGCCGCGACAGAGAGGCCTCTCGGCCCTCCACTCAAGCCGCACCCCGGCGCCGCTCAAAACATTCTAAGGCATGGGGAAATGCGCCAGACCTGCGAGACATATTGGAGGACAAGGCAAAGCAAACAAGATCGATCTACGGATCGCGCGGGCGCCCCACGGCATGTGACGGTGATCGTCACCCGGATATAATAAATCCGGCCGGGTCGAACACAATAGACAAAGCTCGTTTGAGCTGCGTCGTGATATAGCCCAATACAGAGGGGCCGCACACCCCCTATGCTTCACAGATGAAGTAATGGATCGTCAAATCCCTGAGGGTTTCAAACCCGTGAACATCGAATCATACGATGGCACAACAGATCCTGCGGTATGGATCGAGGATTATCTCCTTCATATCCACATGGCCCGTGGCGACGATCTACACGCCATCAAATACCTCCCACTCAAACTTAAGGGACCAGCTCGGCATTGTCTTAATAGCTTGCCAGCATAATCAATCGGTTGTTGGGAGGACCTGGAAGCCGCATTCCTCGATGATTTCCAGGGCACCTACGTGCGACCACCAGACGCCGATGACCTAAGCCACACAATTCAGCAGCCAGAGGAATCGGCCAGGCAATACTGGACACGGTTCCTAACAAAGAAAAACCAAATAGTCGACTGTCGGGACGCTGAGGCCCTAGCAGCCTTCAAGCATAATATCCGCGACGAGTGGCTTGCCCGGCACCTTGGACAGGAAAAGCCGAAATCCATGGCAGCACTCACGACGCCCATGACCCGCTTTTGCGCGGGAGAAGACAGCGGGCTAGCTCGTAGCAATAGCTTGACCAAGAACCTTGGTAATTCGGACACCAATGACAACAGTGGCAGGTCGCGTCGGAACAAGCAAAAGCGCCGCGTTAAGAGAGACAACAACGAGGATACGACAGTCAATGCCGGATTCAGAGGCTATAAATCTGGTCAGCGGAAAAAGCCATTCAAAAGAAATACTCATGGCCCGTCCAGTTAGGACCGAATACTCGACCGCTTGTGCCAGATACATGGCACCCCCGAAAAGCCAGCCAATCACACCAACAGGGATTGTAGGGTGTTCAAGCAGGCAGACAAGTTAAATGCCAAAAATAGAGACAAGGGGCTGCGTAGCGATGACGCGGAGGAGCCCCGGCCGCCGAACAACAGTGGACAGAAGGGTTTTCCCCCACAAGTGCGAACGATGAACATGATATACGCAACCCACATCCCGAAAAGGGAGCGGAAGCGTGCGTTAAGGGACGTATATGCAACAGAGCCAATCGCCCCAAAGTTCAACCCATGGTCCTCCTGCCAGATCACCATCGATCGAAGGGACCACCCCACTAGCATCCGTCATGGCGGATTCGCCGCATTGGTTCTAGACCCAATTATTGACGGATTTCATCTCACAAGAGTATTTATGGACGGCGGCAGCAGCCTGAACCTGCTTTACCAGGATACAGTGCGGAAAATGGGCATAGATCCCTCGAGGATTAAGCCCACCAAAACAACCTTTAAAGGAGTCATACCAGGTGTAGAGGCCAACTGTACAGGGTCAGTCACACTTGAAGTGGTCTTCAGATCTCCGGATAATTTCCGAAACGAGGAGTTAATCTTCGACATAGTCCCGTTCCGCAGTGGCTATCACGCACTGCTCGGGCGAACCGCATTTGCAAAGTTCAATGTGGTGCCGCAGTACGCATACCTTAAGCTCAAGATGCCAGGCCCTAGAGGAGTAATCACGGTCAATGAAAACACCGAACGCTCCCTCCGAACAGAGGAGCCCACGGCGGCCCTCGCAGCGGAAGTACAAAGCAGCCTCTCAAGGCAGCTCTCCAGTACGGTCGTTAAACGTCCGGACACTGTCAAGCGTGCCGGGAGTAACCTACAACAAGACCGCCTGGCACGTTCCGAGCAGGCGTAGTAACGCGGCCGCAACCCCAGCCCCCGCGATATAGCGAAACCAGTGCTTGCGTACATAACTACGCTCTCGAAATACCATGGGCACAGGGGGAGGGGCACCATCACGGCACGCTCGAAACACGGCTTAAACCACACTAGGGGCTGCCGATTTCTTTATTTTCTCTTACTTTCAGGACTCCATACTTCAGAAGACCTGTTCGGCAATCCAACTGCCGCGCAAACGATGCAAGAACCAGGGAAGCAGAAAAGCTACGCCGCATTATAGAACTCCCAGGTGGTCTCTATCACGAGCAGTATACCTGTTTTTCATACTATTCCGCAGCCTGCCCCTGGAAAGGACATGTTAAATAGTCCCGCTTTTGCTTATCACACTATTTGTATCCTTCTGCTTCGATCACAGCCTTTCTATAAACAATGCATAGCTTTTGTCTATTTTTGCATTACTCTTTTTTACAAATATATGTTCATTAACGACATGTTACACCCGTACACTTTGGTACGGTCAATACTCCAGGGGCTTCAGTACCCCCCCCCAATATGGTGTGAGAAGTTCGAACACTTTAACAAGTACGGCACCCCGAACTTATAGCATTATATTCATCGGCTCCGAATTATGTCTTGGGTCAATAGTTGGGTTTTCCCGGCTCCTATGTTTTGGTGCCTTACGTTCCGTTGTATCGGCTAGGTAGCACTAGGAGAACTACTGCGATTGTGCCCCAGTTGATCTGGGCGGAGCACCTTAATAGAGAAAGCTAAAACTGATTGTCATGATGAAGCGAGAGACTGATCGCTGTTCGAGAGGTTTTTCGAGTCCCTAAAGACTTATGCCGCTTAGAGCGAGGAGTCGGCTTTGTCCGGCCAAAGGCGTGGATAGCGCCCCGAACTCGGTCTTCCGAATACTAGGGGCTTCACCGAAATTTAAAATTATAGAATTCTATGGCTAAGTGAGAGTGTTCACGCATCATAGTCCGATTGCCTTGTTCGTTGTGCTGAGCGCCTCCCTCGAAGGACCCAAACATGGGAAACAGAGCGCTCAGGTTTATCCCGAACACCCCAGCACTAGTGGCACGGGGGTAGAAGCCGACGACTGGCCATCTCTCAATTTTGATAAACAGCCGCACAGAAAGTAATATTTTAAATTCAGAAAGCATTGCTTAGCGCATATGAACAAGTTTTCAGCGCACAGGACAATACGAGCGAGTTTACTCAAAAATTAAATCCCTGGAACATTCATCTACCATAAGGCGGGCACCCTTCAGAACGTCCTTATAATAGTTCTCGGGCTTGCGATGCTCTTTCCCCGGCGGTGGCCCGTCCTTCACAAGCTTCTCACCATCCAGCTTGCCCCAGTGCACCTTAGCGTGGGCAAGGGCCCTACGGGCACCTTCGATGCAGAGGGAGCGCTTGATGACTTTGAGCCTTGGACAGGCCTCCACCAGCCGTCGTACCAGGCCGAAGTAGCTCCCAGGCAGAGCCTCTCCGGGCCACAGCCGAACTATAAGGCCCTTCATGGCCTGTTCGGCCACCTTGTGGAGCTCGACCAGCTGCTTCAGCTGGTCACTCAGGGGCACTGGGTGTCCGGCCTCAGCATACTGAGACCAGAACACCTTCTTTGTCGAGCTGCCCTCCTTGGCTCGGTAGAATGCGGCGGCATCGGACACGCTACGGGGAAGATCTGCGAATGCTCCTGGAGAGCTCCGGATTCGGGTAAGTAACAAGAAGCTCACTTTTACATGTTTGCTTTGCATAAAGAATGCCTTACCCGCCGCTATCTTTTTCACCACATCCAACTCCTGGATGGCCTTCTGGGATCCGGCCTTGGCAGACTTGGCACTTTCGATAATCGCCGCGAGCTCGGACGCTCGCATATTTGAGTCAAGCTCCAAACTCTCATGTTTTTCCATGAGAACCCGGAGCTCTTGCCGTACCTCGCCAACTTGCGCCTCATATTTCTCCCGCTCGGTGCGCTCCGCGGCTGCTCTCTTCTCGGCCTCGGCCAGCGCTTGCTTATGGGTCGTGACCTCAGTTGTGGCCCCTACAATAGCCATGTTAATCCTGTCATATTTTTGCATTTGCGCTTTTATATTTTTGTTTTTTCTATAAGGTATCTCTTACCTTCTTTCTCCTCGAGCTGCCGCTTGGCAAGGCCGAGCTCTTGCTCGGACCGCTCGAGGCCCTGCTTCAGTGTGCCCACCTCCGCAGTCAGTGCGGCGGTCGCCAGCAGCGAAGCCTGCATACGCATATTGACTCTTTTTCTGTTAGACTCCTACGAATTTTATTAGATCCTCTATTCAGCTTTTCTTTTCGCACGCCAAACAGAGCATCAGGGGCTACTGTCTATGCAGTAATATTTTTACATATTCTGTACTTACCTCGAAGCCTGTTAGAAGGCTGGCATAAGCTTCAGTCAGTCCGCTCTTGGCGGACTGAACCTTCTGGATCACCGCACTCATAATAGTGCGGTGCTCCTCGTCGATGGAGGCCCCGTTAAGCACCTCCAGCACATTGTCCGGCGCCTCCGGTTGGGCGGGGGCCGCCGGCTCAGTAGGCTTAGTCCTCTTGGAAGGAGTTCGCCTACCGCGGTCCGGAACCGTTGACTATTCCGGCGTGGTGTCCGGCTCAAAGCCGGACTTGGAGCCCTAGGGGGTTTTATCCCCTTCATTCCTGGAATCCGGGAGGTTGCCTTGTGGCGCCTCCAGGACCACCTCCTCATGGCTTTGAACTTGTTGGGACAACACTTCGTCGTCGTCCGTAGGGCGGGGGGAGGTAGCCGTCGGAAGTGAATTCACATCCGATGAATCCAGGGAGCCGCTCGACGACTCGTCGAGCCCGGCCTTGGGCGGAATGCATGATCATATTCGACATAAGGAAAGGCTGTGCCATAAAAGAGTACTATAAATTACTCCGGCATCCGAATAACTTACGATCTCGCCGGGCGCTTGGACCTGTGTGGCCACTCCTCTTCGCCGTCGTCGGCATCGGCGGAGTAGTCCGGAGGAGGGGTCCTTCCCTCCCTGGACCCCTCAGCCTTCCCTGTTGGGGAAGCCTTTCTCTTCTTTCCTTACCCCGCTGGAGGGGGAGAGGGTTCTTCTTCCTCCTCCTCGTTTTCACGGGAGGAGCGCGTCTCGGATTCGTCGGATGATGAATCCGACACCTCCAGGTGCCGGGAACTCTTTTGAGTCCCTGTGGCCTTCTTCTCCGGCACCACATAAGGTGCCGGAGCCAGCAGCTTCGCTAGGTGAGCATCGGCTGGTTCTTCGGGCAAAGGGGCCGTACTGTCGATCTCTCCGGACTTCGCCTGCCAATCCTGCCAAGGGAAAGGGAGTCTAGATCCCACATAGAGTCAAACTATGGAAAACTAACATCCTGTAAAAGGTCAAAATAGCTTACTGCACTAGCGTGACGCTGCGTGCTGAATCCGTGGTCCTCGGAAGCGGATGCGGGAGCCTCGGCGCATTTGAATAGCACCTTCCAGGCATCTTCGTACGTTGTGTCGAAGAGCCTGCTCAGGGTTTGGTGCTGCGCCGGGTCGAACTCCCACAGATTGAAATCCCGTTGTTGACACGGGAGGATCCGGCGGACGAGCATAACCTGGACTACATTGACAAGCTTGAGATGCTTGTTCACCAGGGTTTGGATGCATTTTTGTAGTCCGGTTACCTCTCCTTTGTTGCCCCACGACAGGCCCGTCTCTTTCCAAGACGTGAGCCGCGTAGTTGGTCCGGACCGGAAATCGGGGGCTACGACCCACTCAGGGTCGCGCGACTCGGTGATGTAAAACCACCCCGATTGCCACCCTTTTAGGGTCTCCACAAAGGAGCCCTCGAGCCGTAGGACGGTGGCCATCTTGCCCGCCATGGCACCTCCGCACTCCGCCTGGTTGCCGCGCACCACCTTTGGCTTGACGTTGAAGGTCTTGAGCCATAGGCCAAAATGAGGGCGGATGCAGAGGAAAGCCTCGCACACGAGAATAAACGCCGAGATGTTGAGGATGAAGTTCGGGGCCAGATCATGGAAATCCAGGCCGTTGTAGAACATGAGCCCCCGGACGAATGGGTGGAGAGGAAAGCCCAGTCCGCGAAGGAAATGGGGAAGGAATACTACCCTCTCATGGGGCCTTGGGGTGGGGAGGAGCTGCCCTTTTTCAGGAAGCCGGTGCGCGATGTCGTCAGACAAGTATCCGGCTTTTCTCAGTTTTTTGATGTGCCCCTCCGTGACGGAGGAGACCATCCACTTGCCTCCCGCTCCGGACATGGCTGGAGAAGGTCGAGGTGGGATGTGCGGGCTTGGGCGCTGGAGCTCGAGTGCGCGGAAGATGGATAGGCAAAGGAGGAAGAAGGCGTAGGTAAAAAGGTGGATCCTTATCCCCTTATATGGGCGGATGCGGCCAAGCGTCCCCACCAGCCTGATAAAACTCGCTTATCTCCCAAGCGTCGTGATAAATGGCGCGGTTGGGTTACCCACGTCAGTATTGATGAGAATCCCGTAAATAAGGGGACACGGTCTCTGCTTTGACAAGACGTGCCAAGGAAACCGCCTCGCAAAATGCGCTGAGGTGGGGGAGTAAAAATGATTCGAATAAAGACTTGGTCGTGGTGTGGTGTCACGCTACGGAATACGTCAGCAGATTAGATTTGTGTAAATATTATTCTCTCTATGGCAATATGTGGAAACTTATTTTGCAGAGCCGGACACTATCCTTAGTGTTCAAAATCTTCTATGAAGTATTTGGAGGAGGAACCCGCCTTGCAATGACGAAGACAATCTGCGTGCCGGACTCGTCGTCATTGAAGCCTGGTTCAGGGGCTACTGAGGGAGTCCTGGATTAGGGGGTGTCCGGATAGCCGGACTATACCTTCATCCGGACTCCTGGACAATGAAGATACAAGATTGAAGACTTCGTCCCGTGTCCGAAAGGGACTTTCCTTAGCGTGGAAGGCAAGCTTCGCGATACGGATATGTAGATCTCCTACCATTGTAACCGACTCTGTGTAACCCTAACCCTCTCCGGTGTCTATATAAACCGGAGGGCTTTAGTCCGTAGGACAACACATAACAATCATACCATAGGCTAGCTTCTAGGGTTTAGCCTCCTTGATCTCGTGGTAGATCTACTCTTGTACTACCCATGTCATCTATATTAATCAAGCACGACGTAGGGTTTTACCTCCATCAAGAGGGCCCGAACCTGGGTAAAACTTCGTGCCCCTTGTGTCCTGTTACCATCCGCCTAGACGCACAGTTTGGGACCCCCTACCCGAGATCCGCCGGTTTTGACACCGACATTGGTGCTTTAATTGAGAGTTCCGTTGTGTGATCGGCAAAAGGATCGATGGCTCGCCTGCAGATCAACTGCGACTTCGGCATCTTCGTCACCAGCTCGACTGGTCACCTTGGTTCAACCAAGAACTGCGCCCCGTGTTCGGATCGTCATGATCGGACGGGGGCCTTCTTCAACATCAACTCCGATCTCTGTCATGATCATAGAGGAATCATCCATGTAGTTCGAGGGCTCAACGTCAACATTGCCCTCGGGCGGTCGTGCTGTTTTTATGGACAGCGAACTTGTATTCGCCATCACCATCTCCTCGAGCGTCGGTTTGACGATTGCTTCGGTGGAATAGTGCGGAATTACATCTACAACAGCCATCTAAAATTTCGTCGAGTTCCGATGGAGGAATTTCTGACAATCTATGATATACCGGAGCCCTGTCAAATCAGGACGAGAATCTAGATGAGTTTAGGGCGTGGTCTCCGGAGCCTAGCTCAGAGGTCCTTTGGAAGATCCAACCGTTCATCTACTTCGGAATTCCCATATCTACCACCCCTCCAAATTTCAGCTCGATCCGACGGTTCAAACTCCGGGAACCTTCCGATGAGTGGACCAATTTTCGGATCTGTTTTCTACGCGAATACGGATCCGACCCGAATTCATGTTTCTTTATGAACATGATATTGGACAACCTTTTTTAAGGAATTTTCTTCTATATTATTGTGCATTGTTTTTAAACACGCACCCATAAAATTTTAAAGCCTCCTCCGAGGTAATCTTCACCATCACGCTGGTGTCAAACCAGTCCGGCAGTATTGCTCCACGGCTGCCGACCTGCGCTAGACACGTCGTCACTTTGTTGAGCCGAGCTCAACTTCTTCGGATCATCATCTTGGCAAGCCGAACAAGAGTCCGGCATCACGAAGGATAAATCATCACCAACATCGCCACCCCACGGATTACACGGAGCGGACATATGGGCATCGCCGCACGGTCGCTTCATCAAGCCAGCATCGACCACGTCACGACCTACATCGGCAGGGCCGCAGTATTGCTTCTTCAAGCTGGTGTCCATCACGCTGACCTACTTCGACTCATCGGCTGACATCGAGGCTTCGACATCTCGGCTGGACCGGGGCCTTCGCCATCTCTTCATGAACCTACTCCGGACACTTCAGCGTCACTAGCCGACCAGCTCCGTCACGTTAGCTCGGCCGAGGGCTTTGCCTCGGCGAGCCAACCTTCGCCAGCATTGCCATGCTGTCGTTTTATCGCCCATCAGGCAATGGGTGTGTGGATCGAGTCCCAATTTTGGGAATCACCTTCCTTCGGATTGCTACAACAAATAAACCAGGTGCTATTAATCCCAGTATTTTTTGCTTGTTTGGGTTCATTTTTCCCAAGGAATTATTACTCTGGTTTGTCCATCATATGTACACAGGTCTATCAAAAGGTGGCCGCATTAACGACAGTCGCATGGTGGTTCGGTCAGTTTCCGTACATAGTCCGGCGAACGCCGCATCCGGGGCTTGGACCGACCTGCGAATTCGGGCTTTGCCACGCCTTTACCGTATCACGCCGACGCCCTTCATCGTCATTGACTTTGGCGCCAGGCCATATTTGTTTTATTACTCACTTTGCATAAATTATTTATTATGCAACGATTTTTTTTAATTATCATTATTACTATTATCTCCGCTTTGCACTATTTTTTGTGCACAGGAAAATGATTCGGGGACTTCGGCGTCACTCTGCCGGTCTGCATTGACCGTGCTATGTCACCACTTCGGCGTGTCGAGCTCTCCGCGCCGCCACCTCGGGACCGTCTAGGGGGATGGAACCTTTCCCCGCATCAAGCGCGGACTGCGTCATCAATACCGAACACATTAACCAACTAAGTCGCTGTCATGCTCAAAGCTTTAATTTCTAATTTGTGTTCGGTTTGACCAAGCATTATACTTTTTTGGAAAAAAGTTGCCTGTAAAAAATTTTCCTTGTCCAAACTTTGTTTGTGACGCATAAATTCAAATACCCAATTCATTTGGGGCTTCCTTCATGAAGCTTTTCCTCTTGCATATGATTATACTTGTACGGCTTCGTTCCTTGTTCGTGTATTACGCCACAATATGCACCATATTGACTTAAGCGATTTGCAAGATGGGTTGCCTCGCTCCTGTGTTTACCCCTACGTTCCCGATTGTTCGGCTAGGGAGTAAAGGGAGCACCTCTGCGATTGTCACGATCGGGTCACCCGAGCCGGACCTCAGACTGGGTGAAGCCGAAAGCTAGCGCTCTTATAGTTTTCAATGATGGTAGGCACACAACGGAACTCATGAGTACAGAAAAATCTATTGCACAAGTATCATAATAACAATGAGCACCAAAGAAAGGTATCGGTGGGGGTACTATTTTCTTCGAAGATGCTTCTTACACTTCGCACTAATATAGCATAAGTGCCCTGATCGCGCTTTGTCTGTTACAGCCTTATGGCCTGATTGCTTGGTTATTGGAAACATCGTCAATATTCTCGACAGATGGAGTACATAACACTTTTTGGTCCTTGACCGAAGAGGGAGAAGCCGACAGTCGGTTAAGACGCGTTTAAAGTTCGGTTGAACATAGATATGATATAAGTACTTCGGTACGTGCAATCATTCCTTTACCCAAGTCACTTGGGGGCTCTTAAATTTATATGAGCCGTTTTATGATAAGTGTTCTTCTTCTTAGTCGTTGCAAAGTTTTATTATTATTATTATTATTATTATTATTATTATCATTATCATTATTATTATTATTATTATCATCATCATCTATCACTCCGTTTTTCGACACGAGCGTGTGGTCACTAGCCGGGGAGCCTAATTTCTCTCTCAAAGCCGCTAGAGTTTAGTTTGCTAAACTGACCTAATGAGAAGTACTCCACCCTCGGGATAGGAGGTCGAAGCCGTAGGCTGACCCGCTTGAAGTCTTGAGATAGGATGTATCATGTTAAAGCACGACAGAAGCACTTCTTTTGCTAAGGGCAATTTTCGGATTGGCACCGAGCACTTGATCTTGTTCGGACGTCAAGTTTTTACTGACTTTTTTGGTTTTCCAAGCTTATGGTACTTTTAAACTATATGTGTGTTTTCAGCACAAGTCTCGCAGTGCAATGCCGGACACCTTTAGAGATTCGGCAAAAACATTCTTGAATATTGCTATATATGCATCGGTTTCGAATTGTGTCTTCGGTCAATAGTTGGGTTGCCCGGCTCCTGCGCTTGCCTCCTACGTTCCGCTTTGTTCGGCTATGTGTGCAAAGGGAGAACCACTGCGATTGTGCTTCCAGCTCACATGGTTAAGCACCTCAGTGGAGAAAGCTGAAAACTGACTCTCACAATAAGAGTAAACTGGTCAGTGATCCGATGACGGTGCTAAATGACGGGCCATTCATAACAATGGCCAAAGTGTTTACGGCTTGACCTCGACTATCGCCGAACACTACCGAGGGCTATTAACTAGCCTCCTAAACTAAATCCTCGATATTTTGCTCTTACATTGGAGCTGAGGTTCCATGATCATGCATAGCATGAAAACCCAAAGAAAGGAACCGATAGCGGGACTATTTTCTTTGGAAGACATTTCTTCTGTTAAACAGTAATATAACATATCTCTCTGCGTACCTATGTTTATAAAACCATGTGGCCAGATTGCCTTGTTTGTCGTAAATCTTTGCCCTCATAAAGGATTTATAAAGTAGGACAAACACTCCTCCGCTACTGGCCGAGGAGGTGGAAGCCGATGGTCGGTCAACAAAGTTTTGTACAATGCGGACCCGAGCATTAATGACGTAAAGTACTTGGATACATAGAGTCATTACACATAATTTGTGATTTTACTATGGATATCGATCCTTAATTCAGCCACCCGTGCCCGCATTAAGGGTCGGGGGCTACTGGGCTTCAGGCTTATTATTTACAAATATTAAAGGGGCACATCGATCCCCTGATCTGGTGTTGCCACCCGACCAGTGTCTCCGGGGCTACTGCATTGCCTGTTCAATGCAGAAAATTTTATGTGCAATATGGTTTCCGAGGAGATTTTGATCCTCGGGTTGGTCGGCCGCACCCAACCTGAGTCTCGAGGACTGAGCATGCCGCTTTTAGTGCCCCGAAGTATTCTGCCGAGCTAGGACTTGATCCTTAGGCCGATTTTGCAAATCAACCTGAGTCTCAACGGCTATTGGGATCAGCAGTCTTATGTCATCCTTGATGTGCATCTCGGGTTATGGACTGATACCCACCTTGAGGGCTACTGGCTATATATCTCGGCAGAGAATAAATTGCACCAATCAAAAATATTGACAAAAATCGGCCCACATTCTGGGTGGTGCACCACCTCGGAAGGAGTCCGGCATAAAGCTCGGGCGCTAGTTGCGGGCTCCATAGAGGGCATTTCAGGCATTAAGCTCGAAACTCCTTCAAACTTCTTTCAACCAAGGTGATTTACGACACCTCGGACATAGTCAGGCTTTGGAGCTCGGATACATTCTGGCATTAGAGCTGGGAAGCGGTCCGGCGTTGGTGCTCGGCTGCAAAAGATACCTCGAATGCGGTCCGGCGTTGGAGCTCGGACGCAAGAGGACACTGCCTCCCGGGAACAACTTCAAACCCGAAGTGTGGCATAAAAATAATAAGGCATTGATAAAGGCCGGAAACTTAAAGGGGCTCCTCGGATACCCGACGTGTAAACTCGCCGAATGCATTTCGGCGATCCTCATGATCGAAGATGAGAAGATTTGTTGAACCAGTTTTCAAGACCGGCGACCGAAGATGAAGAACAGTTCGGAAGAATCGAGGAGCGTCCCTAACTTGAAGACCGGTTCAGAGGGCTATTGACGGTGTCCTGGACTAGGGGGTACTCACCATGTTATCTCCCGATCTATTAGATTGGGCCCAGGATCCCCATGGCCGTATACTCATGGGCCAGTCCGGACAGCTGCCGCATACAAGGAAGATTCCACAAGACTTGGCAATCAAGACAAGGACTCCTCCCCACCGGCGTATTCGGTTAGGACTCTTGTTATCCTAGGCCTCTGGTGCATTATATAAACCGAGGCCAGGCTAGTCGATAGAACAACACATAACAATCATACCATAGGCTAGCTTCTAGGGTTTAGCCTCCTTGACCTCGTGGTAGATCTACTCTTGTACTACCCATATCATCAATATTAATCAAGCAGGACGTAGGGTTTTACCTCCATCAAGAGGGCCCGAACCTGGGTAAAACATTGTGCACCTTGTCTCATGTTACCATCCGCCTAGACGCACAGTTCGGGACCCCCTACCCGAGATCCGCCGATTTTGACACCGACACTTGGATTAATTTGTGTAGGCATTTATTCTGGTGGGTTTAGATTATCGCTCTCTCGCACGTCCTTTCTCGCCTTTAACGTCGCACCATGATATTTTTCAAAAAAAAACTGTGTTGTTCAATTTAATTGTTACAAATAATCTACAAAACTACACACCGATAGTCCACCTGTAATGGAACAAATTTCGACCCACAAATTAAAGTGCTACAAACTACACACCGAGGGGCCCACCTATCATGAAACAAATTTGGACCCATATATAAATTAAAAATTAAAAAGGATGAGGATCGAACATGCGACCAGGGCCTTCAAGCCGCACACCAATAGGCAACATAAGTAGTACATCAATGTTTTTTGTACCCCCTTTGTTCATATAATGTTTTTATATTACCACAACCTATTTAATGGATAACATGTAATATTATTTTTAGTACATTAGTGGGACCGGCTTGTTAGCACGTACTATTCACCTTCACTTACTGTGGGTTCCATGTCTACTCTCTCTCTCTCTCTCTCCTCGCCTTCTACGTTTATACGCACGGGAAAACACAAAAACTCGCGGGTGATGTTGCCATTGACCATATCTGGACGCGTTCACAAGTTACGACACCAGTTTCATGTACTAGTAGTACTAGTCAATGTGTACGTGCAATGCACGTTAATTTGGAAGTATATTAAGTGCATGCGGATATTAATGAAGGAAATATGCCATAGAGGCAATAATAAAGTTGTTATTTATATTTCCTTATATCACGATAAATGTTTATTATTCATGCTAGAGTTGTATTAACCAGAAACTTAGTGCATGTGTGAATACATAGACAAAACAGAGTGTCCCTAGTATGCCTCTACTTAACTAGATCGTTAATCAAAGATGGTTATGTTTCCTGACCATAGAGAATGATGTGATGGACAAGACCCATCCGTTAGCTTAGCATAATGATCGTTTAGTTTTATTGCTATTTCTTTCATCATGACTTATACATGTTTGTCTGACTATGAGATTATGCAACTCCCGAGTACCGGAGGAACACCTTGTGTGCTATCAAACATCGCAACGTAACTGGGTCATTATAAAGATGCTCTACAGATGTCTCCAAAGGTGTTTGTTGGGTTGACATAGATCGAGATTAGGATTTGTCACTCCGTGTATCGGAGAGGTATCGCTGGGCCCTCTCAGTAATGCACATCACTATAAGCCTTGCAAGCAATGTGGCTAATGAGTTAGTCATGGGATGATGCATTACGGAACGAGTAAAGAGGCTTGCCGGTAACAATATTGAACTAGGTATGATGATACCGACGATCAAATCTCGGGCAAGTAACATACCGATGACAAAGGGAACAACGTATGTTGTTATGAGGTTTGACCATTAAGTATCTTCGTAGAATATGTAGGAGCCAATATGAGCATCCATGTTCCGCTATTGTTTATTGACCAGAGATGTGTCTCGGTCATGTCTACATAGTTCTCGAACCCATAGGGTCTGCACGCTTAACGTTTGATGACGATTTGTATTATGAGCTATGTGATTTGATGACCGAAGTTTGTTCAGAGTCCCGGATGAGATCACGGACATGATGAGGAGTCTTGAAATGGTCGAGAGGTAAAGATTCATATATAGGACGATGGTATTTGGACACCGGAAGTGTTCCGAGTGATACCGGGTCATCGGTAGGGGTTTCGGGCAACCCCAGGCAAAGATATGGGTTTAATGGGCCAAGTAAGGGAACACACCAGCCCACAAGGGGTTGGTGCGCCCCCTATAGGGCCAGCCGCGTGGGGAGAAAGGGAAAGGAGAAGAGGAAAAGGAAAGTATGAAGTAGGACTCCTACTTCCTTCCCCTCCCCCCTCCTTCCTTTCCCCCTTGTCCAAATATGGTATGGGGGGGCCGAATTGGACTAGGGGCCAAAGTAGGATTCCTACTACTTGGGCGCGCCCTAGGCTGCCTCCCTCCCTCTCCGTCCTTTATATACGTGGGGAGGGCACCCTTAGAACACACATCAATTGTTCCTAGCCATGTGCGGCGCACCCCTCCATAGTTAACACCTCGATCATATCGCCGTAGTGCTTAGGCGAAGCCCTGTGCCGGTAACTTCATCATCACCGTCTCCATGCCGTTGTGCTGAAGGAACTCTCCCTCGTCCTCAACTAGATCAAGAGCTCGAGGGGAATCATTGTGCTGAACGTGTGCTGAACTCGGAGGTGCCGTACGTTCGGTACTTAGATCGGTTGGATCGTGAAGACGTTCGACTACATCAACCACGTTACTAAATGCTTCCGCTTTTGGTCTACGAGGGTACGTGGACACACTCTCCCCGCTCATTGCTATGCTTCTCCTAGACAGATCTTGCGTGATTGTAGGAAATTTTATGAAATACTATGTTCCCCAACAATTTAGTAGGATATTATTTGCGTGTTATTATGTGATTAGCACTATTTTTTGCATGAAATTAACTGCACGCTAAACGTGTTGAGCGCTCGACATTGAAGTAGTCTAGGTCGTTGGATGAGAAGGAATACATGTGGCTTGATGACGTTTTATATTAATTTTGATACGGCTCTAGCAAAACATTCAATCGATCAAACCATAGCTTTCATTCAGTTTGACTCTGACTTTACATTCATACGATGGTCGATCTAAAACAAACGGAAATGATAAACGTTCGGATTTTAAGCATGGCTATCCGAACATTTTTCATGGCAATTTAGATTAGGCAGCGGCGGCTGGGGACAACATCCACAAGTTCCTACACTTCATTGATCGTCTTGAGGTTCTTGTGGGACGTTTCAATGGTGGAAGGCCACGTGGGAGATGTGTGCCACTGCTGCAGTCATTGAACAGGTCGAACTGTGTCGAGAAACTTATGGTACGAGCTATTTTCTGTTATATATGTTGTTCATAAACTCTTGCTTATACACAGTTTTACAGCTGTGATCTTCTTGGAACAGAAAATGCCTAGTTCTTTTGTTCCTATATAGATGCCTGACCATGGTTGGGTCAGACTTGCGCTTGGTAACTAGATGATGTTTATGTCGACCTACTCCATTCCACTTGGAAGTGAAAAAAATACTTATTCATGGGTGGTCTCAAATAATAAAGGCCTGTCTATCTTGGAGAATAGGGCAGAAGGTTATGTTCATGCTTTTCCATGGCTCTAAAGTGAATATCCTGTTTATTAACCACACTGCAAGATGCATCCGCTTTCAGAAGGTTGTGGATGCACGGGTTGGTGCCTAGGCCTTGACCTGGGGCTTGGCGGCCTCACCCTTGGTTAACTATAGGCAAAGTAGCACTGTTCGAGGCATGCTTTGTACGGTTGAACCTGTATAAGTACTCATACTGCTTTCAGCTATGGGTTTTAAGTGCCCCTGCTGGTTTCAGTTAAGGTCGTTAAGCACTCCTGCTGCTTTTACAGCCCATCGTGTTTCTTCAGTCCTGTTTTCCTCTAGCCTCCAAAACCAAACCAGTGCCGGCGGGGCCGTCTGCTTCCGCTTCCATGGCTGGCTATGCCTCAACGCACGCATCGCCACCCCAACATCTCCTAAATCGTTAACGCCAACGTCCGAGGCCTCGTCGTTGTCCTCCGCGTGCTTTGGTGCGCTCGCCGCGGCGCCGCCATCTCGCGTTGTCAACATGGTCAACAAACAAGAGGAATCGGGAGATGACTGTACATGGAGAGGACGACAGTAGGGGCCCACCATGTCCATGGCCGTACGCAAGGAAGTTCCTCATTTTTTGTTATATATACTCCATTGTCAGCGTACGTTAAAAAAGAAAATGCTTCCTCCTAGTGGTTTCCTGACATCTGGGACCCACGACATTGTCAGCGTATATAGTCAATAGACAAGAGAACAATACAAGATCGGCTGACACCTCGGACGTAGCTACTCGAGCAGTATTTTTTTTGTTATTGTTGAGACGGAGTAGGGTTTCAACTGGGCTGTGGCCCGTCTAGCCTAGGCTTATATTTTATGTTCACCACATGACCAGCCCAGCTATTTTTTCTTTGTAAAAATGAGCCCAGTTTATTTTTTCTAAAGAATACCCAATCCATGCCTACTTATTTTTTATGACCTGATGGGCTGCAACTCTTTCAAGACTCTTGAAAATCTTCAAAGTACTATGAAATGGGCTGTAAATATAAAAAATAGATGACAAATTGGCAATTACTTTATAATTTCTGAATTTTTTCATATTTTCAGATTCCAATTTCACTGGGCTTTAACCTAATTTAAATATACCTTCAAAGTACTTTAAATCCGGCTCGACATTTCGGTATTAAAAATTGTTTGGAGCCCACAGAAATATGCGAAATTTCGTTGAAAGTTTTAACCCTGGCCCTGGCCAACAAAAAACGGACTGCAATAAATTGCATAAGTAGTTGCAATGAGCTATGAATTATTAAAAAATAAGGAATGGCCTGACTTGTGATCCTATTAAGTTGACGCGTATGCAAGATATTTTTACTTATTATATACATCAACAAACGATTCTAGTAGACGTAACCATTGGTTGTCAATCCAAAGGCCTTCATGTTTCTTCGATCTTTGATCTTCTTGCTTCAGCCGCCAAATCCAGCGCCGACGGGACCGCCTGCTCCCGCCTCCCATGGCCGGCTATGCTGCGCGCAGGCCTCACGGCCCCCTACTACTCCCACCGCTGGCCAGGCCATCGCTCTACTCACCAACATCCCTCCACTGTTGTGGCTTCGCCGCCTCCAGGTCATTCCCTTCCTGGGTTTCGCCGTCGTCCATTGTGCTGGTGTTCCCGGCACGACATGGTCAATGTTATCAACAAACGACAACATTGGAAGACGGATGTACATGGAGAGGCTGACAGTTGGGACCCACATGGTCAATGGCCGCACGCAAGCAAGTACCTCCTTATCTCGCCAAAAAGAATGAATACTCCCAATGACAGCTCAGACCCACCAGCTTTATCTTCGCACGCAAGGAAGTGCCTCCTTATTACGCACAAAAATATGAATACTCCCGCTGCTAGTTGGGACCCACCGTAGTGGGAGGCTAACTTGTGAGCCTACTAAGTTGACGCGGACGGAGGGCTTTGTCAACTTAGTCAAAAAAAACGATTCTATCAATAGTTAATGTTGGATTGTTAACATCCAACGGTCGTCCTGCTTCTTCAACCTCTGATTTTCTTACTCCAGCCGTCCAAACCACCGCGTGCTCTTGCCTCCCATGGCCGGTTGTGCTGTCGTGGAGGCCTCACCGCCCCTACTACTCCCACCGTTGGCCAGGCCATCCCTCTACTCATCCACACTCCTTACTATTCTGCGACAAAGGCAGCCTCACACCGCAGCTGAACCGGTGAACCCTCGTACTCCTCTCCGCGTGGGCATCCACTGCTGCGTCTTCCCCACTCTGCATCATCTCCTTCCTAGGCCTCGTCGTTGTCCACCGCCTTGGTGCTCTCCACGCGGCGTGTGGTCATTGTGGTCAAGGAACAACTTCCATCGAAAGAGTACTGTATGTGGAGAGGCTGACAGCTGGGTCCATGGCCCCAATAAGGAAGTGCCTCCTTAGTACGCGCAAAATAATGATTCCTCCAACTGACAACAGGGACCACCAGACGGGTCACCGTATTTCACAAAAAAACATTTCCCCTAGACTGCTGGGACCCACCAGCTACATCTTCTTACGCAAGGAAGTGCCTTCTTATCCTCCCTGACAGTCGGGACCCACCTGGTCGAAGTCACTACAAAAAAAAAGACACATCCGTGACATTTTGGGCTGAATGAATTTTTTTTCTGTCATACATATGACACTTCTATGACGATAATTGTGCCAAAACCCGGTATCATCATAGATGTGGTGGGCTCCTACTTCTATGACAAAAAATCATGACAGAAAATGGGCTTTTCGTCCTAGGCGGGCCGGAGACGCACCTGCATGACATTCTTTGGGCCGTCCATGATGGAAAAAACCATGGTAGAAGCGAGGGGGAGGAAAATTTCGGGGAGTTCCTGGTTACGGTGGGAGGTCGGGGGCCGAGAGATGCGCGTTTCTCTCGTACATGTACGCACTGCTGAACCCGAGTGAGGCATTGGGATCTAACTGAACCCGAGCGATTGCACTGCATGCTACGCGTTACTGAACCCGAGCGATCGATCGATGGCTGTTAACTGAACCCGATCGAGCGATTCCTTCGCTACTGCTGCTAACTGAAGCCGATCGATGTTGCCTCTGGATGAACAGTGAGCGTTGCGGGGGGGGGGGGGGGGTTGGATGACCAGTTCCCGGTGGGGGGTGGATGAACAGGACCTCGTGGTGTTGCCCCTGGATGAACAGGACCCCGATCGATCGAGCCGGTTGGGGCTGGATGAACAGGACCCCGTGGAGGGCAGGATGAACAGGACCACCCCGTGGAGGGAAGGATGAACAGTAGACGGTGGAGGGGTGCCCGTGGAGGGGTGGTTGAACAGGACTCCGTGGTGTGGAGTGCTGGATGAACAGTAGATGGTGGAGGGGTGGTTGAACAGTAGCCGGTGGAGTAGCGCGCGGTGGAGGCTGGATGAACAGGAGCCCGTGGAGGCTGGAGGAGGTCGACCGTGGATGAATAGTAGCTCGTGGAGGCTAGAGGGGGTCGACAGTGGAGATGAACAGTATCCCGTGGAGTCCCGTTTTGCGGTACACCACACCCCTCCCGATCAACAGGACCCCCGTTTCTACTGTAGGAGGTCCGTTTCTTACGTTTTGCGGTACGCCACACCCCCCGATCAACAGGACCCCGTTCCAAACGTAGGAGGTCCGTTTCCTCCATTGTACGGTACGCCAGGCCTTGTTTCCATCGCATGTTCCGTCCAAGCCCTCCTGATGAACACGACCACGCATTCCATTCCGACCCAGCCGGTTGGCTCCCATGCGTTCTGTTGCCTCCCCATGAACACGACGCATTCCGTTGCCTCCCCATGAACACAACGCATTTTGTTGCCTCCCCATGAACACAACGCATTCCGTTGCCTCCCCATGAACACGACGCCGACGCCGTTTCTCCATTCCGACCCAGCCATGTCTATGAGCCCTCGTCGTACGTATGCGCGAGTAGGTGTTCGAGACCCCGCCCGTATGTACACATACGTGGCCGTATTTTCTTTCTTGCACCCTGGCCGCCTCTACTACGACACGTGCGCGCCTCTACATCCACCAGTATATATGTACGTACACGTTCGTGACCAGAATGACAACGCTACGTACGGTTTGAACAGGTGGGTCCCGACTGTCAGTCACTTCCTATCTTGCGAAGATGTAGCTGGTGGGTCCCAGCAGTCAGAGGGCGAATCGTTTTTTTTGCCCGGACGCACTTCCTTGCGTGCGAAGGTGTAGCTAGTGGGTCCCAGCAGTCAGGGGGAAACGTTTTTTTGTGAAATACGGTGGCCCGTCCGCTGGGTCCCTACTGTCAGGTGGAGGAATCATTATTTTCCACGAAATATGGAGGCACTTCCTTGCTGCCGCCATGGACCCAGCTGTCAGCCTCTCCACGTACAGTCCACGTCCGATGGAAGTCGTTCCTTGACCATGTTGACCACACCACGCCAAGAGCACCAGGGCGGTAGATGACAGCGAGGCCTAGGAAGGGGACGACGCGGAGCCGGTGAAGACGCGGCAGTGGATGCCCACGCGGAGAGGAGTATGAGGGTTCACTAGTTCGGCTGCGGTGTGAGGCTGCCGTCGCTGCAGGGCCTGGCCAGTGGTGGGAATAGTAGGGGGCGGTGAGGCCTCCATGGCAGCACAGCCGGCCACGGGAGGCAGGAGCAGGCGGCATGACCGGCGCTGCTTTGGGTGGCTGGAGCAAGAAGACCAGAGGTTGAAGAAGCACCATGACCGGCGCTGCTTTGGGTCACTGGAGCTAGAATCGTGCATATTGACTAAGTTGACAAAGCCCTCCGTCCCTGTCAACTTAGTAGGCCCACAAGTTAGCCTCCCACCAAGGTGGATCCCAGCTAGCAGGGGGGTATTCATTTTTTGGTGCGTAATAAGGAGGCACTTCTGGTGGGTCCGAGTTGACAGCAGGGGAATGTTTTTTCGCGAAATACGGTGGCCCGTCGGGTGGGTCCCAGCAGTCAGGGGCAAACGTTTTTTTCGCGATATACTGGTGGGCATCCAGTGGGTCCCTGCTATCAGGTGGAGGAACAACTATTTTCCGCGTAATAAGGAGGCACTTCCTTGCGGCTACCGTGGACCCAGCTGTCAGCCTCTCCACGTATAGTATTCTTCCGATGGAATTCGGTCGTTGACCACATTGACCACTCCGCGCCGACAACACCATGGCGGTGGACGACGGCGAGGCCTAGGAAGGGGAAGACGCGGAGCCGGGGAAGATGCGGCAGTGGATGCCCACGCGGAGAGGAGTACGAGGGTTCACTGGTTAGGCTGCGTTGCCGTCGCCGCAGAATAACAGGGGTGTGGGTGAGTGGAGTGGAGGGATGGCCTGGCCAGCGGTGGGAGTAGTAAGGTTGGAAAAAGCGGTAGGCGTAAGCGAGGCGGTTGGCCTTCGCCTAGTGCCTAGGCGGTGCTTAAGCGCCCTAGGCGCGGCCTAAGCGGTACTATAGTTTTACTATCAGGACATATTTGTGAATATTTTATGTGTGTAGATATTAACTTAGGGCAAATAAATAAGTTAATTTCCAACTACTCCCATTGGAATATGGCCCGTTTAGTATACTACTATAATATGGCATGATTCTTCACTTGGGTAGACAATTCCTTGCTTGCCCAGCCTAGACTTCCATTTATGCCCTAGACGAGGCATTTGGCCATCGCCTAGCACCTAGGCGTACCTAAGCTCCTCTGAGGCACTGCCTTTTCCAACAGAGGGGAGTAGTATGGGGGCGGTGAGGCCT
Source organism: Aegilops umbellulata (assembly GCA_032464435.1). NCBI lineage: Eukaryota > Viridiplantae > Streptophyta > Magnoliopsida > Poales > Poaceae > Aegilops > Aegilops umbellulata. The sequence continues at coordinate 333,159,847 of CP136054.1, read as the reverse complement.
CCGCGGCACCACAACCAGCCACGGGAGGCAGGAGCAGGCGGCACAACCGGCGCTGCTTTGGACGGCTGGAGTAAGAAGACCAGTGGTTGAAGAAGCACTACGGCCGTTGGATGGACATCGTACGGTTAGTTGAGCCAGAATTGTGCATATTGACTAAGTTGACAAAGCCCTTCGCCCCCGTCAACTTAGTAGGCCCACTATACTTGGTCCCAGCTACCAGGGGGAGTATTCTTTTTTTTATGCGTAATAAGGAGGCACTTTCTTGCGTGCGAAGATATAGCTGGTGGGTCCCAGCTGTCAGCGGCGGTAACATTTTTTCGTGAAATACCGAGTCCGTTTCGGTGGGTCCCAGATGTCAGGTGGAGGAAATCATTATTTTGCACGTAATAAGGAGGCATTTCCTAGCGTGTGGCCGTGGACCCAGCTGTCAGCCTCTCCACGTACAGTCCACTTCAGATGCATGTCGGTCGTTGACCACACTGACCACGCCACGCCGAGAGCACCAGGGCGGTGGACGACGGCGAGGCCTAGGAAGGGAACGACACGGAGGCAGGGAAGACTCGACCGTTGTTTTTGTTTCCCATGCGGAGGGGAGTACGACTGTACGAGGGTTTACTGGTTCGTCTGCCGTCGCCGGAGAATAACAGCAGGTGTGGGTGAGTAGAGGGATGGCTAGGATAGCGATGGGAGTACGGTGAGGCGTTGAGGCCTGCGCGGCAGCACAGCCGGCCGCGGGGAGGAGGGAGCAGGCAGTCCCACCGGCGCTTGTTTGAGCGGCTGGAGCAGGAAGAGCAGAGATTGAAGAAGCACGACGGCCGTTGGATGGACATCCAACAGTACACAGGCCATCTGTGGAAAGCCTCAAATCTGTCGGAGCAGAGATTTCAAATAATTTACAGCCCATTTGCTAATTCTTATGGGTTTTTTGGAGCCCATATTCTTTATGTTAGCATTACAGCCCATATTGTGGCCATGGTTAAAAAATTATACAAAATTTTGCATATGTCGGTGCGGTCAGAACTATTTTTAATCCCGAAATTTTGAGTCACATTCAGACTGATTTTAAAAATAAATGTATATCAATATAAAATCCAATAAATTGTCCACGCATAAAAATCAATGCAATTTAAAACCTCGAAATGAAAAAAAGATATTTGAGAATAATTGTCGGTTTGATGTGTTTTAAAAATGTACAACCCATTTCTCATTACTGATAGGCCATTTTCTCGGCCAGCCGAATGAAGCTCTCCTCGTCTTGGAAGATTTGCAACCCAACAGGCCTGATAAAGCGACTTACTTGACAAATCACAAAAAAACTGTGCTAGCCATTTTCAGAAAGAAAAAAACTATTGGGCTAGTCTGTGGTAAACATAAAAGAAAAGGCTATCTAGACAGGCCAGAGTGTCTCGCATAGCCCAGTTGACACCCTGCTTCCGTCTCAAAAACAAATTCGATAAATGCCACTCCAATTATGGCGATTCATAAAAATGCCACTGTAATTTCCAAACTTTGAAAAATGCCACTGCAATTTTTGCAAACTTTGAAAAATGCCACTTCAGTTTGCAAACTTTGAAAAACGCCACTCCAGACTTCGAAAAATGCCACTAGCATTTTTCGAAGTTTGGAAATTGCAGTGGCATTTCTCGGATACACCAGATTTGGAGGGGAATTTATCAAATTTAACCCAAAAAAAAAACTAGGCGAGTTGCTGGGTCCCTGGTGTCAGCCGCTCGTTGTGCAATTCTCTCGTTTATTGACTACGTTGACAATGGCATGGGACCCAGATGTCAGAAATCCACTAGGAGGAGCCATTTTTTTATTGGCTTGAAATAAGGAGGCACTTTATTGGTATTGCCATGACCTTGGTGGGTCCCTGCTGTCATCCTCTCCATGTACAATCATCTCCTGATTGTGTACGCGTCAACTTGCTAGGCCCACAAGTTAGCCTCTAAACCGTGGAGGACAAATAAAACCCATTTAAAGAAATAACAGCCCATTCCATACGTTCAAACGGAAAGTTCAACATTCAGAGCAAAGTAACAGGTCTAATCCACATATAGAGTATTGAACTTCCACGTTGACAACCATCATAGCCAAGTTAACTATCTAAACTATCTACTCCCACTAACACTCTAGTAGCGTACAGGTACTAACTTACTCTTAGCTAACTAGACGATGCCGGCCGCCATCTGTTGTCCATGCTAAACGCTAGCACCGGCATCCTCCGCCTCGCCTCGGACTTGCCAAAGGTGCAATAGGGCGCGTTGCTCGCGCGTGTTGGCCCTTTCCATGCCGGTGTGGTCCACCGAAGCTTCGGCTTCCAAGCGGGAAATCCACTTGACGAGCTGGTAGTAAAAATAGGCGCCGCGAACGTGTGCGTGCCCGACAGCCTCCAGGGCTATTTGCCGGTCGCCGGCCTCCACGTAGTCGGCCCAGTTGCGGGCGCTCTGATCGCGACTCAGAGCGTCGGTGGGCTGCTGCTCCATGTCCCGCTGGCGGCGCAAATCGGCGACACGCTGCTCCTCCGCCAGGCGGTCGCGGTCCAACAACTCCTGCTCCTCCGCCATGCGGTCGCGCTCCTACAACTCCTCGATCTTCGCATTGCCATCTAAAGATAGATAGAATGCCTCCTCCCTCCGCCTACCTTCCGGTGAAAACCCGAACACTAGTTCCGGCTGTGACCGCCTCGGGCGTCGCCTACCGTGGACGGGCGGGGGCATGGAGGACGTGGCGAGCGACGTCGGGCCGGTGGGGGCTTATAAGGATATGGCGAGTTGGGTCACGGTGGCACCTGAGAAGGCCGGGAAATAGTACTTATAGGCGGAAGGTAGCGCGACGGTCATCGGAATTCAATGCATAATGGCTTAGTGCGCTAGCTTGCCGCGGAAAACTAGAGAAACTGAAATTATGATTGTGCCGTCCCATCCCGTCTGGGTCGCACGCCGGCATGGCAGTCAAATGAGTGCACTCGAATCATCTCCCTCCTTGTCAATACTGATTCCACGGATTTAAAGCGTATCTTTTTTCGCATCAGTTAGCTGCCTTAATTATGGTCGGCTGCATACAGGCACTCAGAATCGCTCGCAGGCAGTACATGAAGCAGCATGCAACCACTTAAATTGAACGAATTAATTAGGCTTAAACTTCTGCATGCCGAGGGCACGCATGCAGCCACTTAAATCGCTGGAATTAATTAGGCTTAAACTTCTACATGCCGTTAATTATTGCCATGCCATGATCTTGCTGCTTTGCTCACGGGACTAATAAATCCCGGACGGAGGGAGTACCTTGGTTGGTGAGAGGTTTGAATTAAGCCCTGCAAACCAGAAAGGAGGTAGTACGTGCGTGATCTGCTATTTATCCGTGTAGGATCGATAGTGTAGCTTGTCAGTTTCTTCAGAGGTAGGCATTTTTATCCGTGTAGGATCGATAGTGTAGCTTGTCAGTTTCTTCAGAGGTTGGCATTTTTATTCAAAAAACTGCCACTTCGCATCTTGCGTCACAAATAAAACTGCCAGGAGCGCATTTGTAGGCTAGCTAGTGATCGATCAGTAACTTGTAAACACTGAGCAAACAGAAATAAGTAACTGTTAATGCATCTCAATGATTCACAGATCATATACAAATATGTAGCTCCAAAAGCAAAGATCAGCCACTTCGGATCTTGCGTCGCAACTAAAACTAACTAGTATGATTCCCATACGTAAGGTCAACATGTTAATGCATCTGAATGATTCACAGATCATATACAAATATGTAGCTCCAAAAGCAAAGATCTAGAAAAAACATATGTTCTTCCTACTAAATTGGATGCTTCTCTTTGGCCAACATTCAGTACAGACTGAAAGACAAATTTGTTTGTGAAGTCTACAATTCCTCTTGCAAACGTAAGTGGTTTCACCACCAGCTGGAACCATGAGAATGAACCACATATGATGTAGGAACATCCACTGCAATATGATTTGGTCTTCTCTCGATCACACGGCGAGACTATTTTCGGAATACAAACTTTAACTTAGGCAAAATGATGCCCATTGTATAATCAGACCAAAGCAATGAAGCACCTAGTGTTGGCCAATAAATAGTACGGTACTACTTTTCTGCAGTCCATGAAGTGACTATCCAATCTTTCTGTGTCTATTTTCAAATGGCACTGCATGCAGTGACTATACTATTCTCTTGTGCAGTTCAACCAAAATTGCGGGCACTTTGTTGGTTTGCCAAATAGCAACGGGCAGACATCTATGTCTGCACAAATATCAAGCAGCTAGTAAACATATTCCACACCTTGTATTTTCGGTTTAAACTTGTCTCTTCCGCATAGCATCTGTCATGTTCTGCACTGGACAATCTGATATAGTTATGTTTTGCCCTGGACAATTTCATACTGAATTGATTTGCTATTTCAGAGCAGAAATATAGCGCCTATTCTTCATCAGACCAAGGATATCCATGTTCACAGTGATGGAAGAGGTGAAATCGATACAACCGAAATTGAGCATCCAATCATTGAATCTTGTCCTGCACCTCCAATGTAGGTCCACCCTGCCAATAAATTCACATGCAAACCACTAGTATTACTATCTAATGACAGTACAAAAAGAGTAGCAAGATAGTAGCAAACCATGTACCTTCGTAATGAACAACTCATAGTGCCACCAATTGGATATAAAGGTTTGGAAAAAAACATGCTCCTAATGTTGAACCAGTTGGACTTTTTGTGCAGTTCCACTAAAATCGAGCATCCCTGTTTGCATACATATTGAAAGTGTGATTACTCTAAAAGTGGCACTAGTTGAAGCATAGACTCACAAATATAAGCGTCCAAATTTCTTAATGGGAAAAGGTAGCAAGGCTGTTTCTAACCACCTGTTTGAAGGAATAAATAAAGCAACAGCGGCTGATGTGAGGAAGGCACAGATAGTTTTTTCTGGAAAAGTGAGCCATTCCTGACCTTTCCTCTCCTTTTAAACAAATTTTGTGCAGTTCTACTAAAATAAAATGCCATCACCGCCTTGACAATTCAGTGACACTGTACAAAACGAAATGACTTAACATTACATCATGATGTCAGGTATGTAGTCGACATGCATTAGAGACAAACATACAGACCTCCTTAAGAGAACAGCCGGAGGAGGAGGTGCCCACTCTTGACCTTTCCTCTTGTCTTCATAATTGTCTATGCAGTTTAACCAAAATAAAATGACATCAGTGCCTTGGCATTTTGGTGACATTGTACAAAAAAATTAACTTATCTCATGAAAGTGAGGTATGTAATCTATAAGCATTAAAAGTGCAAAAATCTGAAGGTAGTAACAAGTTTCATCATTGGTATAATGGCTATGCAATAGCATTAGAATGCCTTAGCTGAAAAATCTTTAATACATCCACAATCAACAGCTAACGCTGAAATAATCCAGTGACATTAGATGGCATTGCTTAAATTTATGGGTGGCATTAGACTGAGAGTGGCATTAGTTAAATGTGGCATCACTTTAGGAGTAGCATTGCTTGACTTGACTGCTGGCATTATACTAACAGCAAAAAAAGTGGCAATAAAAGAGCATGGGAGGCCCATTCGGACAGTGGCCGCACCAGTACGTTGTACCTACATGGACGCAGAGTGGTGAGGGGGGTATGGTTGCCCAGAGCAACAAATATCCAGGCAGCACATGTGGATTACGTCCCTTTTTTGTTCTCTTTAGCCACCTTTTTCCTATGCGAGGACAATAAACCGATCGACCTGGTCATTCTCTATTGCGTTGTCATGCCTTTCTACCCTTCTTCAACCAAGAGACACGAGACTAGTTCCTTAGCTACTGATTTTCCCATTTTCAACCTAGATGCGGGTTTGATGCCTACTCTCTTGGACAGTATAGTCTCCCTTCCTTTCCTTATTCAACCCAGACATGGATTAGTCTGCATGAAGTAGGATTTCCTTTAATAGTGCAAATTATGGTTTTTGTATGCGTGGCTAGCAAAGTAGAGGATAGCAAATTGGGAAGATGGTGGAGTGGAAAAAGATCCACATGCAACGACGTAGCAGATGGGGCAATAGAACAAGGTTATGGCTCGAAAAGAGGTAGCATACCTGAGGGTCGGCGGGAAGTGGCTTCGCTCGTGGTCGTCGTCCGCCGCACACACTATGGCAGTGAGCTTGGGGACGGAGGCCATCCCGCGCGGGCGCTAGGTCTGAGAGGACGGCCTTGTCGTTAGTGCGTCAATGCTGCACGTCCTTTTCTTCCCCGGTGGATCAGTTACCACCGGTGAGGAGGGAGAGAGGGGTCGTCTTTTTTAGATCTGGAGAGAGGGTGGTAGTGTGAGAAGCAAGTGGGCAGCCATTAGCTCCAGCCTATATATCTTTTTTATACTACTAGTACTGGAGGTGGGGTAGTGGTAGAGTAGTTTATATTTTCTCTGCGTACAGTACCAGTTAGTCGTGCTTCAAAACTGATCGGCATGCCATTAAAAAAATAAAGGTCGATAACTAATGCGGCACCTCACGCCAACGCGGCCAGATCACATTTTGCATGAGAAATTACACACCATGTTTCGTTGACATGTGGTCCCGTTCCAACATATCTGTGAGACGACGGCGAGTAGTAGGAGTATTTCCGAACTGACGTGTAGGCTGGGGCGCCTCTTCATGAACCTTGGCAAACCCGCAACCGTCCACCGACTCTTCGCCTTTCCCTCTCGATTTGGAACTACTGTCACACGCTCTTCCTCTCCCTCCTCCATTTTCCTTCAGCCCTTCACCCTTTCTTCTACCATTGTTCGATCGTCTTCTCCATGGAGGGAACAGGCCAGAAACGACCCCGTTATTCTTGCCCCGATCTGAAAGATGACGTGGTGGAGGAACTCATTGATCGGTGCGACATCATCACCTCGGCTAGCATGGCAGGTTCGTTCAAGCCCATTCTCGACTCAACTAATAACATCATTGCAAGGAACCCAAGAGTCAAGGAGCGGTTTGATCTCCCCTATCTTCTTCGCCGTGACCCTGATGACTGGCGCCGGCACGACGGAGGCCTCGCCCTGGGCAAGTTGATGCTGCTTGATAATGATACGTATGATGTTAAGATGCCATCGCTTGAGGGCAAGGCTTGGGCGGGCGCAAATGGAGATTGGGTTGTTTACATTGGGTCCAACTGCGAGTGGTAACTTGTGAATGTGTACACTCGTCACCGAGTTCCACTTCCAAAAATCTCAGCACACTGCCCAGAGGTTGAGCACACCGGTAATGTACGCACGTTCAAATATGATCATGATGACTATCGTCTACGGAAGATAGCAATTCTTCGAGTTCCCAACCGCTCTTGGAATTACAAAAACTATGATGTTGTTGCTATCTTCAACAAGCTTGCTGCCGTCCTTGATGGTTTCACTCGATGGATATTGCTCAAAAATCAGTTTCTGTACACGAATGAGTACTGTGATGCAATTCAATACGAGGGCCTTGTGTTTGTTGCCACCACTCATGGCACTGTTTTTGCATGGCATCCTCGTTGTTTTGTTACGTTTGTCTTACACCATAATTATAATTGTTTCATCCACATGCATGAGGGTTAGCAAGTTTCCCTTTACTAATTAACCTTCTTCTTGTGTTTCCAAGGTCCTGTGAACATTCCACCACCTATGCTTGAAGATTTTTATAACCAAGGGGGAGATAACGATGGTGATGATCACGAGCATGAGGACGAGCAGCGCCGATATACTCTGTGGCGCCTGGCAACTAATTCCGATGGATCACCTCTTCTTGTGTGTATACATCCCACTGATGATGTTACTGCAAAGGAAGCACGTGTAGTCTCCCATGGTCGCACTCTCCGAACCTATTCCAACACCCGTTGCATGGTATTCAGGATGGATACTCGTGTGCTAGCGCCAACTCCTTCTCCCTGGCACATAATTGATAGTCTTGGAGAAAACTTGCTCTTCCTTGGACAAAACAATCAGATGATGGTGAAAGGCGATCCAACTGCTGTTGACACATTTATGAGAAGCAACTGTGTCTATACCTCAGACATTTGGGTGGTTCCCTACCCTGGTACGGATATAGTAGGCCGCTTCAGCCTGGATGATCAGTCCTGTGTTGGACTCCATATCGACAACGGATGGCCCGTCCCAGAGAATCACTTGTGGTTACAAGCAAGCGTTTCCAACGCTGCGGAATGATTGAGTTGAAGTTCATTTCATGGCTTATTATTTGTTGTGTGGTGAAAACTTTAGTATTTATAATGTATCCTTATTGTTGATGTGGGTTGATGACCTGTTGTACTATGTAATAAAATGATATGCCTGTGATAAACTTACTAAATTTATGAATGGCTTTCGAGTCGCTTCTCTGAGTGAGTGGTGCTACTAGGCAAAAAAATATTTTCCGAATACATAATTGTACGTGCATTGCAACAGGTTATCGGATGAGGCCAATCAACAATAGTAGTACACTATTTATACTAGCTTCACATGCTTCGTGCGTCGGGCGGGTGTTTTTACTGTAGCCATATGTTAATGTGTTCGTTGTACATAACCAACACCTCGAATCCTCGATACTAGTATACTATATAGTAGGAGTAAGTAGTAGGAGTAGTAGGGTGGCATGGGCCAGAACAAGCATTCACGTCCAGGAGTACGGCACACGCCACCACCACGACATCCATATGACACCATATTATTTCTTGCAGTCTGTGCGAGAGCAATCTCTTCAACCTCGTCCTTTCTCTAACTTGAGCCATCGCGCGGCGGGCGAGGTGGGGGTTTGCCGATAGTTGGTTTCCTTAACTGCGGTCCCACTTGTAAGGCCAACTCCAACGCACGACCCCAAACGGACCTCGGTTTTGCACGAACTCCAACGATAATTTTGACTATAAAAGCAAGACCAAAGAAAACAAGAACCACAATAATACATTTTACTACTCCTGTAAGTTGGATTAGTGCCTTCTCGTTGCATTCATTGTTGATCTGCGGAGGCTCGATCTTGCGTGCTTCTTTCTTCTTCGTGTGTAAAGAAGTAGACGTTACTTCCTCGCATCTAGTCTCATGTCTAGCCTCTATTCTATACTAGCTAAAAGTGATAGAACATCTACTAAATTGCTCTATATGAATATATGGATGTACTCTTCTTCCCAATACAAAAACTTGCATCCATTCTACTCCCTCCGTTGCAAAATACATGCCTTCTATTTGTCAAAATATATATGTATCTAGACATGTCTTCGTATATAGGTACATCCATTTTAGGACAAATGGAAGTCAAGTATTTTGGAACGGAGGGAGTACACAATAAAATTTTTAAGTTAGCACAACTAGTCTAATCCGAGAGTAGAACCGAAGATTTGGTCAGGTTCTTCCTCCTTTTGCCGACACGTGGGACATCCAGCATCCAGGTCGTGTCATGAAATAAAATAGAGTGGTAGTTGAAGCCACGAGATGTGCATCTTGGGTTAAAATGTAAATAGAATCTTACTACTCTTGAGTAACTCCAAACGAGGCCACCGAAGATCTTTATTGGATTTGTTTTTCATCACCAGCATGTCGAGGTGAAAGATGTGCAGGTTCAGTGGGTCCTCTTGCGTTTTCACTGACATGTGGGGCCGCATGTGAGCAAACAGACGATGGGCTCCGCGCATCCACTGGCTGGCTTAGAAGAGAGATAGAGGAGGGCTGAGCACGGACTGCAGGAAATTTGTTCTACGTACCTCGATATAGGCTCGATATAGTTGGGTGGCATGGGCCATAACTAGCATTCACGTCTAGCAGTACGACACACGCCACCCACACGAGTCCCATCCGACACCAATTTTCTTGGAGTCCGTGCTACAACCATCTCTTCTCCCTCCTATTTTCTCAGCCATCGCGCGGTGGGCGGGGTGGGGGTTTGCCGATAGTCGGTTTACTCAACTGTGGTCCCACTTGTAAGTGAAAATGCAACACCGCACGCATTCCCGCTTGAGCAGCGTGCCGGACCAACCGTGTGGGGGTGCGTCGCGAACACGGCAGGCTTTTCCTTCTGAACTCGTAACTTGCAAAATTTGGTTCTGCTCCATGGCGCGACCGATAGATAGAAAATAACGATTTTGCCTACAGTAATGAGAAGTTTGGTTCGGGCGCCGTTCATTCATGGAGTACGTACGAAAATTATGAAGTTGATGTGAAAGGTAAGATAATTACTGTAGTATCATATACTACTACATGGATTCGATGGAAAGATAAAAATGCATATCAACGTTCAACGACATCCTCACGCCCTAGTGCGCCGGGTCACCAACCGACGTGTGAGGAGCAGCAGCGTTGGCAGCGAGTTCAACGTGCTTCTAAACAGTGCCGTCCAAGGTTGCCCCGCGCTCCAAGAAGGCCAGCGTCCTATCGTCCTCTTCTTGCATGTAGTAGTCCTTGTGGACGGTTTGCGCGTAGACGTGGGTGATTATGTCGATGGTGTCTTGCTGCGCCAGGCGCTGCGTGACGAGCGCGACCTTGAGGTGGACATTCTCTGGCGCGACGGCGGGCAGTCGCAGGGCCACCAGTGCGTCGAAGAGGTTGTTACCATAGTGGCCGTTGAGGGTGGCGGGCATAGCAGAGCCTGGGCGCATCGGCTGGAGGCTTCCGTCAAAGTCGTTCGCAAGCTTCTTGACGACGGTGAACTTGTCGAGGAAACCGATGAGGACCTCGTCGAACAAGGAGACAAAGCTGTCGTCCAAGCGGCCCCTCGCCCTGGCGGCCTCAAGCAATACTACCTGGAGACGTTCCTTGGTGTCGGGCCGCAGGCCGGCGTCGTGGACCATCTGGCACAGCCGGCTGATGCTCGCACTCATCGCCTCCATGGGTCTAGCGTAGCTACTAGTCAACTGATCTTGTGATTCGAGTGGTCACTCAGCCCTTGGTTGGCGTGCGTAGGTGCGTAGGATTTCGTACTACTCATCGGCCCTCTACTGCACCTGCCTTTGGCTGTGTGATAGGTGGGCCAGCCACCCCCTGGGGCCACGTGTCGTTCACCGAAAGGCAGTTGTCGTAAGTCAATGAATCTGCGTCCCCCTCCATGCCGGTGTAGTATAGTCATCTCACCGGACCTCTAGTTGGGGCCAAACGAGAGAAGTTTGATGTTTACTGGTTTATTGGTCCCCTTTCATTTTGCGCCAAGTTTTGACCTTTGATTTAACTAATAAAATGTTAATGCATGTAAACAAAAATGTTGTGTAAGTCACCTTACGAAAACCAAATAATCCTAAAATACTTAGGCACGGTGCATAAACTCCCTCCTTGTTTCTTATTTCGTGACATATCAACCAATGAGAGATGTGGGCCGTGCATGCTTTCAATGACTTGAGACTACCAAACATGACATGCAGTGTTTAGTTCATTGCATGTAATCCTATTAGTACTCTAGTTAGCAAAAAAACATTAAGTTCTCTCGCCGATAGGAATAAACACCATGTATTTATTTACAGAGGGAGTACTAGTACATTTTTGGTGACATGCATTACTAGATATTGCTAGTCAAATACTAAAATCCAGATGGACATGGTAGTACTCCTAAATCCAGATGGTGGTGCTACTAGTACTAGTAGTAGTACTACCAATGTAGTAGTAGGAGTGCTAGCACTGTACTACCCGTTGGTCAAATTATTACGTGCTGCTCCTCACAGTGAAGTGACAAGACCCTGCGCCGGAGATGACACCTGAGCGTAGGTGCCGTGTTCGGCATACCATAGTCAGCGTCACCATCTGCACTCACTATCATCATATTTGTAGAGCTAGACTGCTTACAACTACCCCTGTTCGACATAATTTCCCATGCGTAGATGCTCGTGCATTGCACGGAACACCAAGATTGGGGGTGGACGGCTCCGGCAGCGACCATCGCGCCAGATTTTTCCACGGCCTTCTACTCCTATATATGGTGGGGAGGAGATGAGGCTGATTGTGTGAGACAAGGAGTTGTTTGTAAATAGGGAACAAGTGCGGGCATCTTTTTGCAAAAATGGAGAAGCTTGGTTTGTATGCGTCAGATCTAGATCTGACGGCTCTTGGTGAAAGATGGGAGGCACAACATCATCACCAACTCAGGACCTGTTTGATTCGCACGATTTTAAAAACGCAGGAATAGGACACGGCAATATTACAAGTTTCAAACTGATATTACAAATGTTAGGAGTAATGCTGCACCTACGAAGAGGGAATTACTAGGAAGTTTATGTAAGAACTTTCGTTACTTTAGGTGGATGCAGCATTATCGTCCAAACTAAAATCCACCGCCCTGACAAGTCACTAATGGGCAAATAAGTTTTCGAGTCTCTGGCCACTTGATGTTTCAAAAACAAATTCAGCTTCTGCGGAGACTTTGTCATTTAGGCTTAGACGCTTGCGGTGATCGGCACGCCATTCATTGTTGCGCCAGAGAACGCCAAACCTCATTACCTTGAGCACACTTGCCTCCAAAACAAACAACCTGGCCAGTTTAATCTCAGATGTGCTACCTCGGTAGTCGATCAAATCAATTTCTGTAAGATGGAGATCAAGGCATTCGATGAGATTGTTATAGTGCGGCACATTTTTCACTTTCGGGTCTTTTTTATCTGCAAAATATAAGAACATATTAGATCAGCTGGCTACATAAGATTGTCGTGTCATCAAGAGGTACCAATATCATTCGCTCATACGATAGAGTTGGCTGGCTAGTGATATTTGTTCACTCTCTCTCTCTCTCTCTCTCTCTCTCTCTCTCTCTCTCTCTCTCTCTTTGTTTCCTCTCAAAGCTTCAAAGCTGAGCTCCTCGAGTTGATCTAGGGCGGGGGATAAGAACCACTCGTCGAACTTGGGTTGGACCTTGCAGTTGGTACTGAACATGCGGATGTCAAGGCGTTTGGCTGGCCCAGGGTGCGATGAAAGGATCTTGGAGACTGCGGCCATGTGTTTGCAATCCCCGTCGCAGAGACAGCTATCGATGGTGAGGTTGAGGGGGACGCAACGCTAGAGGGGCCGCCACCGCAGGGAGAGCAGGGCGGTCCGCACGGCAGATTTGGTGGGGAGGAGGCCGATGATGACGAGCAGCGTGTCGTCGGGGAGGCTGCTGATGAAGTCCAGGCTCGCCGAATGCGGTCTTGGCTCGAGCCGCCTCCGCTTGTTGGATGCCTCGCCGTCCATCTCAACCGGCGGCGACGCCGGTGCACACGTGTGCTGGTGTGTGTTGTGTGCTGGGTGTGCGCGAGTGCGTCCTTCTGTGCATGCCGCCGCGCAGTGGTGAATTGTGCGCGAGAGTGTCCTTCTCGCGCAAGAAGTTTGTCCTCAATGCGCCCTCAATATACTAGCGTGCGGGGTGCTACCCCGAGTGGTTTCAACTTTGTTTACTTCACCGCGTGTCAGATGGGCCTCTAGTTTACTTATTTTCACCCACTGCCACATGGGCCAGCACACGAAGATACAGAACACGAGCTCACAAGGCAGCATGTGGATTGGTTGACCGGTCAACTAAACAATATACGGAGCTATACGCTGACACAGTGAGCGTGTAATCCGTCGGTATAGAGAGTTCGAGTGAGAGGGGAGGCCCGTGAGAGATAGCAAAGAGAGAGAGAAAGAGCTACTCCCTCCGTTCGATAATGTAGTTCCAACATTTTTTAAGTCAAACTTTTGAAACTTTGACCAAGTTTATAAAGAAATTACTTATATCTACAATACCAAAGATAAATGATAGTTTGAAGTAAGTACATGTTGTGATGAATCTAATGATCGTTCCAGATGTAAATGTTTTTCTCCACATATACCTGGTCAAACTTTTCTGAGGTTGGACTTTTCAAAACATCCATATGCTTATGGATGTGACAGAGTCCCTAACAAGAGAGAGAAAGAGAGAGAGAGAGAGAGTGAAAAAAGTGTGTGTGTGTGTGTGTGTGTGTGTGTGTGAAAGAGACATGGACAAAACACGATAAAAGTAGAGAAAAAGCGTGCGTGTCTTATGCAAACATATCACACATGCATCTTCAACAACAGAGGCAAGGTGAGGAGATAGTGCGTGGTTGTTTGGAACCGAGAGAGCAAGACCCATAGCACGTGGCCAAGAGGGGTCTAACAAACAAGGGAGAGAGGTCGAGAGAGACGTACGGAGAAAATGCAGACATGGGGAGGAGAGAGTGTATGTTTGTCATAGAGAGATCCCATGGAGATCGTGATGGGACTACATGGGTGGGAGATCTAGTGACAAGGTGTGTGCGCGATAGAAGATGCCCCGAGAGATATCGAGATAGACGTATGGATGGAAGGAGGCAATACGTGTGTTCCTGATGGCTAGTAAGAGATAATCATACTTAGGAGGGGGGAGTGCTTGCACCTATGATGGATTGAGGGATTGTGGTACTTAGGGGGGTGCGTGTCACATGGAGAGAGAACAAGGGCGGAGAGTGTTGGATGAGTCTATATGTATAGCGTGAGCGAGACATGTGTATGTGTGAACGAGGGAGATATAAGGCCAGTTTGGCTTGCGTCCTGAGCATCTTTTGCCTGGCATGGGGTTGTGGCTGGATTTCATGCAGGCTTGTTTGGTTGCTACCCTGTGAAAAAGAAAGCCCGCCTCGCCTGGGTTCCCTTGCACTTTAATTAGCATGGCTGAACTCCAGACACTGCAAGTAGCCTGGCCTAGGTGACCGATTTCGAACGCCGGGTCGTGCCTGGTCGTGTGGCCACGAGACTAACAGCAACATGGATGGATATTAGCATTAAATAATTGATGCATGGATTGATTGATGGGACGTTGATGCTTTGCCTGGCCCAGGCATGAACCAAACGCTTCAGCACCACACAAGTCTGGCAAGGCAGAAATATTTTACATCTCACGTCCACACCAGGCAGTACCGGCCATCAAGGCATGAGGGTCAGGTCATGAACCAAACTGACCAATAATGTTTGAGAGAGATTGAGGAGCCCCGATAAGGCTGAGTGGTGCGTCAGATAGCTGAGAGGGGGAAAGAGATATTCCATCCGCTCGATAATGCAGTGCATGTAAATTTTTTAGAAGTCAAAGTTTGGAAACTTTGATCAGGTTTACGCAAATGTTATTTATATCTACAATACCAAAGATACATCATACAAAACTACATCTCATGGTGAATCTAATGGTATATGTTTGCCGTACTAGATGTAATTCTTTTTCTCCACGTACATGGTCAAACTTTGTGATGTTTGACTTTTCAATAAATCTATATGCTATGGACCGAGGAGAGTGCCTCAGTTGAGACAGGTCAAGTGCGTGTGAAGGAGAATGAGTAAGTGTGCAAAAAGAGTATGTGTGTGAAAGAGAAAGTGACAACAAAGAATAAATTAGAGAGATAGTATGTTTTTTCGTTTCTTATGCGAACATATCAGGCATGCATCTCCGAGATGGAAAAGCGAGGCGAGGAGGTACACGAAGATAGCTAGTGTGTGATTGTTTGCAATGGAGAGAGACACCCCTGTAGCACATGTCCAATAGAGGTGTGTCCAACAAGGAACAAAAGTCGAGAGGGACACATGGATGGCATGGACGCATGGGGAGGGAGAGTGGGTGTGTTTGTGATAGAGAGATCCCGTCGAGATCATGAGGGGACTATATGGGTGGGAGATCGAGGGAGTGCATGCGCGATAGAAAGATGCCCCAAGAGAAATCGAGATAGACCATGCACGTGTTTGTGATGGATACTAAGATTAGCTAGTCATATACATATAGGGGGGACTGCTGTGCCTACAATTGAGTGAGAGACAATCATACTTGGCTAGCTGGGCATGAGATTGTGTGTGTGAGCATGTGAGATGGAGAGAGAACGAGGGGGAGAGATAGAGTTTTAGATGGGCCTATCGAGTGCGAGTGAGATATGCATGTGTATGTGTGACCCAGGTGGATGGAGAGTTTGAGAGAGGGGGGGAGAGCTCCGAGACGATATAGTGGTGCGTGAGAGAGTTACATGCAAAGAGCCAAGGAATCTGTGTGCGTACGATGAGTGCACCCAAGATATCTAGCTCGGACTAGCTAGAGTATCATACATAGTGTGCGAGAGAGACCAGTAGACCCCCCCACACACACAAAGAGAGAGAGATGGAGAGAAAGGGAGTGGGACCAACAAGGTTTTTGTGTCGGATGCATGCGACAGAATTGAAGATTGTCGGCGAGAGAGAGAGAGAGAGAACATGAGTTCGGGAGAGGGGGAGGTCGCGTTTTATGCATCAACGACTGATATAAACCATGTTTCGATATAAACTTGCATTCAAATATTTAAATTGGAGAACATGTTGTCTGCAATCCACACATGAACCGATATATGCGTATATCAAACAAGTTCATTAATTTGACTTTCAACATGTTCATGGAGTACTATAATACTGTACAACATGCTACTCTATTGAGGTGTTCAATTTTGGATTTAGTTCACTATTTTGACCTACTGAATGAGCTATTTCATTGAATCGAGATATTTCATTTTGGGTTTGATTCGCGTTTTTGAGTGGGTCAACTATTTGTCATATAGTAAATCGCTAGCAAGGAGCATGTAAAAACACATTACTCCTGAGCATCATCTCTCCATCTAAAAAGGAAGTGGCAAGCTAATATTTCAAAATTTGATCCGAATCGACTTGGTAAGGTAGACGTGGATGCTCGTTCTCCCAAATTTTGAACGAACCGTTAAACATCCTCTCTGCTCGGTGGAATTCGCTCGAGCAAATAAATGGAGACGCGAAATTACCGTCCTATGTGGGACACGCATCAATTGGCCCGTTGTACATCGAGAGTAGGTTCGTAACTTCATCCAAGCGCGCCTTCTCCTCGGCCAAAATGACATGTGTCGGATAATTCATAAACCATGGTCGGCAAAACACGCTCTCCTCGTCCGAAATAGCTCGCGCCCACTATTTCAAAACACGCTCTCCTCGCCCGAAATCGCTCGCGCCCACTATAGTTCAAAACACACCCTCCTCGCCCGAAATCGCTCCCGCCCACTATTTGGGGAGAAGCAAAGTTACTCTACTATCCCCGACCCTCAGTACACAGACCCAAGCCAAGAAGCCTATATGCAAGGGTAGAACTGTAACTCCCCCTCACATTTCAGACAAATGCGTCCATAAGACATGGTTCCACTCCCCTCCCAATTCACCCCCGCCCGCCCCATTCATATGTCTTGGGTACCAAATCCCCTTCTCCTCGGGAAGGTCCCTTCTCTCGAGCCGCGAAACCTCATCCCCACCTCCATGGCGCCCCCACCGCACCAATTTCACAGCCATCCTCCCTAATGCCGGAGACGTTGTCCATTTGCCGTCGTGCACTAGGTCGTGTGCCTCTTACTCCGTGTTGCTGGTGCTGCCTCGACAACGGCCCCGTGAACTATACAGGAGCCGATTCACCCCCATCGTTGTTCACGGTGCCGGAGCGGCTCCAACTTCGGATCCATCCAGAGTCCTGGCGCTGCTTCGGCATAGCCGTCGACCGTCGTGACATCGCTTTTTCCCTGCCGCCGGTAGCCACCGCAACCGCGCCGGCCTCACCGACTCGGCAGCTGGACCTGCCTACTTCACGATGCCGCTAGATAGGTCGCACCCTCATATCAAATCACTTTATTTAGGCGTTAGTTGTCTGAATTTTTATTCTGGGCCAATAGATTTGCAATGGGAAGCAGCACCCCTCGAGGCGGCGGAGCTCCTAGGCTGTCGGTTGGCCGGTGGCTAACGTAAGGGTGCGGGGCCGCAAGTTTGCCGTGGAAGCAGCGCTTAGATGGCTATCTTTTAGAGTTGTGTGGGTTGAAGGTACTGCCGCCGCCGGATCTGGATGACGGGGAGTCTTTGTGGATTGGCCCGGGGGCGGCACAACCACGACAGTTCGGTGGGGCGGGGAGCGGGGTTTTGGCCGGGGCCACGGACGGCGGAGGCAGGCTGCTCTGCCGTTGGTCGCTGGCTCTTCGGGGAAGATTCCGAATAGTGTCAGCCGGGAGGGACAAGACGGCCAGCCATCCGGCGTAGATTGGACAGTACCAATATAAAATAAAATCATGTGACCCCAATTTAGTCTTCAGTCAACAGACGTGTGACCACTCTCGTACCTTGCCGTTGATCTATTAGTGTATTTCTTCAAATCAAAGAGATATGTCGTTCTTAACATTATGCGTTATTTGTATCTTCAGACACACCGTCTTCCGACTCATCACGGCTGCTCCAACAAGGGAAGCATACACCAGAAGGGAGCTATAATCCCCACTCAACAGTTCCCTGCACCGAATGCGCGTGCCCGACATGCACAACCACAACAACTACAGGTCCATCGACAAGTCATCACATGATGCTCACTCCTATGGACGGTAGCCCGATAGGTTGTACCCTCATCTTACTTGTGTGCAACATTTATGGCTTCGTTATTCATCTAAGCATGGAAAATAGATCATCACATTTCACTGTATATTCATGCTGATCTCTTACGGGTCTTGTTCAGGAGTTAACGATGTTCCATAGTTCAGCTAAGATACTTGTCCTTTAGGTAACACTGTTCCATAGTTATCATCCATCAGCCAATGCTATCCCACAGGCTGGTGATTATAGTATTATACCACTTCTAGTATGTCCTATGTTGTTCTTTAATACTTTTGTGTGCCATCTAGTTAATCTCGAGTACAAACGATACATATTTTGTAGCTTTCGTCTGTGTTCTCCCTTTAGTTTATGAGACCTGTTGCTGCTAGTTAATCCCATTCCTACTATTTATGTCGTCTCCTATAGGCACTATTTACATAAATCTAACTACTAGTTGTCTTCCATGCATGTCAGATACAATTGCACACACTGATATATCCATAAGAACCTCACGGAGCAATGTAAAGGCCAATAAACTTCATGTCAATGATACCCAATTTGATGGAACATGCAAAGGCAGTTCTTCAGAAGACTTGCATAAAGATGATGAATCCTCTTCACCCCACAAGGTCCTTGGTCTAACTTGGCCTGTGATATGGGTACAACATGCATCTAATGTCCTGGAGTGTATCTACTCTGTTGCAATGCCATGTGCTTAGCATGCTGATCATGCATGTAAATATGTCATGCCTTCCTGTTTTTCAGTACCTATTCCATTCATGATAACATGTTTTCAAATTCAAGTATTGTCATTCTACTCTATCGCAATGCCATCTGCTTAATTTGGACATCATGCTTCTGAATATCTTATGCATTGTTATTCATCATTATGTACTTCCTCTGTCTACCATACCATGTTTTTTTACATTGAAGTGCTGTTCTAGTGCAAGGCGCAGAGTTGTGTGACACAACAACTGATCAATGTTTTCAGAGACAGTGTGGCAAAGCAGAAAGAACTTGCCCACATGCTTATGGGCATCATCTGTGCTGAGGTTGCAAATTGTGACATTGTAGATGGTTAGGTTCTTCTCATTTATTTGCACTGGCATCAATCTTTGATTGCCCAGTGGATGTAATTTCCTGTAATATATTCTGGATGTGCAATGTTATTCCCTGTATGCCATACCTTTGCTCGTCGTAATGGGCTCAAATTATCTAACGTGGCCTAAGACATGAACGAACTTTAGTGGGCCAATTGAGTTAATGGGCCGTTACTGGGCCAAAAGTTAATGGTCAGCCCTCTTACCTCCCGGGTCGTTAATAGGACGACATCGAAGCGGGCAACAGGTGGCCCCAAATTATTTCATGGGCTGTTAACAGACCGTTACTATGTTTGGGCTACATATATCCCAACTGTACTGTAGGCCTTTAGCAGGCTGAAAGAGACAGCGGGCTTGTATTGGACCATGAAGAGCATGGGCCACTAAGAGGCCGAAAGTCAGGTCGTATTGTAAACGGCCCAACTGTGTTGTGGGCCTTTAGCAGGCCGAAAGAGAAACCGGGCTAGTATTGGACCATGAAGGGAATGGGCCGTTAAGAGGCCAAAACTAAGGTCTGACTTTAAATGGCCCAACTCATTTATGGTCCGTTAACAGGCCGAAAGGCACACAGGGCCGGGAATTGGCCCAACACTTAAATGGGTCGCTAAAAGGCCGAAACTCAGGTCCGACTACAATTGGCCCAACTGATTTATGGGCCGTCAACAGGCTGAAAGTGACACCGGGCCAGAAATTGGCCCAACACTTAAATGGGCCGCTAAAATGCCGAAACTCAGGTCCGACTACAAATGGCCCATCAGATTTATGGGCCGTCAACAGGCTGAAAGACACACCAGGCCGGAAATTAGCCCAACATTTAAATGGGTCGCTAAAAGGCCGAAAGATGTACATCCTGAAAATTGGCCCATCCATTAAATGGGTCGTTAACAGGCCGAAATCTCATCGGGCCGATATTGAGCCCAAGTATATAGCGGGCTGTTAACAGGCTCGAACTGGCGATGGGCTGCAATGGTGTCAAATCTTTAATGGGCCGAATTGCCACATCTCGTATGGGCCGTGTGCTTAAATGGACCTGACACAAGTAGGCCTTCTATGGGCCGTCCTGCTAATTTTTACTAGGCCAGCCTTTTTCACCGGAATGGGCCACTGTTGGGCCGTGCCACGTGTCGACCTATCATCGGCGCCTCCTGTCCAATGAGTGGATGACATCTGTCCCATCGAAGATCTGACACGTGTTTCCTCTAGCCAATGATGATTTTACACGTGGAAAATCCCCATTGGTCGGGGCTGTTAACGGGTTATCGGATCCAAAACCCGACCCGATAGCTTGACGGCGTTCCGTTACGGTGGATGCCACGTGTCGGTCACCCTTGACGAAAGCACTTCTGTGAAGCGTGATTTATCATCATGGAAGTGGACACTTCCGTGATGATAATTTTGGTAATGTCATGGAACACTTGTACGACAACACAAGTATGACTATCTTGATTCTGTCATAAATTTGTCATGGATGTACATGCATGACAAAAAAAGCGACCTACTGTGACAAACACGTATCATCACGGAAGTGTATTTTTTTGTAGTGAGTGTATGTAGCGTTGTCACTGGTCGTGAACGTTTACGATCATACTGGTCGATCGGTCTATCTGCAGGCTGCAGCAATGAACTGTGGCCGAGTAAGGAAGGGCACGTGTTGTAGTAGAGGCGTGCACATAGCATGTTCCCATACGTACAGCTAGGGTGCAAGAAAGTAAATACGACCACGTACGTACATACGGGCGGGGTCTCGAATGCCTACTCGCGCATACGTACGGCCAAGGCTCGTGTACATGGAGAGGCAGCGACGGTGTCTTGTTCATCGGCAGCCAACCGGCTGGGTTAGAACGGAGAAACTAAATCGTCGTGTTCACCAGGAGGCAATGGAATGCATCGTGTTCATCGGGAGCCAACCGGTTCGAAAGAAGGCATGGCGTACCGTATAACAGAGGAAACGACCTTCTATTCGACCGCCTACGGCCGAAACGGGATCCTGTTCACCGGGAGGGGTGTGGCGTGCCGCAAAACAAAGGAAACTGATTTCTCTTGGACCTCCTACGGTCGAAATGGAGTCATGTTCATCGGTAGGGGTGCGGCGTACCGCAAAACAGAGGAAACAGACTTGTGTTGGAGCGCTACGGTCGAAATGGGGGTCCTGTTCATGGGGAGGGGTGTGGCGTACCGCAAAACAGGACTCCACGGGCTACTGTTCATCTCCACCATCGACCTCCTCCAGCTTCCACCTACGACTGTTCATCCACGGGCTCCTGTTCATCTAGCCTCCACCGCTCCTCCACCGGCTACTATTCAACCAGCCCTCTCCACGGGGTCCTGTTCAACCACCCCTCCAATGGCTATTGTTCATCCAACCCTACACCGGCTACTGTTCATCCAGCCCTCCATCGGCTACTGTTCAACCAGCCCTCCATAGGGTCGTCCTGTTCATCCAGCCCTCCATGGGTCTTGTTCATCCACCCCAACCGGCTCGATAGGGTCCTGTTCATCCAGCGGCAACGGCCTCTACTACCACAGGGTCCTATTCATCCAACCCCCAACGGGAACGGTTCATCCAACCCCCCCCCCCAACAACGCTCACTGTTCATCAAGAGGCAGCAGGTTCGATCAGCTTCAGTTAGCAGCAGTAGCGAAGGAATTGCTCGATCGGGTTCAGTTAACAGCCAGGGATCGATAGATCGCTTGGGTTCAGTAACGCGTAGCCTGTAGTGCAATCACTCGGGTTCAGTGGGTGAATGCCTCGCTCGGGTTCAGTTAGAGCCCAACGTCTCGCACCCACGCGCGTACGTGTACGAGAGAAACGCGCATAGCTCGGCCCCCGACCACCCACCATAACTGGAACTCCTCGATATTTTCCTCGCCCTCGTTTCTACCACGGTTTTTTCCATCATGGATGGCCGAAAGAATGTCATGCAACTACGTCTCCAGCCCGCCCAGGATGAAAATTCCATTTTCTATCATGATTTCTTGTTATAGAAGTAGGAGCCCACCATCTTTGATGATACCGGGTTTTATCGCAATTATCATCATAGAAGTGTCATAAGCATGACAAAAAAAATTCATTCGGCCCGAAATGTCACGGGTGTGTCTTTTTTTTTGTAGTGTCGGTGTCTTCTGGGTAGAAAAAAAATCTCCAATGAGTTTCGCTGCATTTGGACTTCGTTTGATATGGATATTCTACAAAGTAAAAAAACAAGCAAAAAACAACAACTAGCACTGGGCACTATGTCAATAGGTTAGTCCCAAAAAATGATATAAAGTTGCTAGTAAATGAATGTAAAACATTCGAGATTGATAATGTAACAACATGGAACAGTAAAAAATCATAGATACGTTGGAGACGTATCAGCATCCCTAACCTTAATTCCTGCTCGTCCTTTCAGTAGGTAAATGATAAAAACAAAATTTTGATGTGGAATGATACCTAACATGTTCATCACATAATTTTTTCTTTTGTAGCATGGACATTTGGAATTTTAGTTGATTGAAAGCAAAAGTCTATAATTGACAGGAAAACATCAATACTCAAGCATATCAACAAGCAACCATGTCTTCCGAAATATCAACACTAAAGAAAGCTATCCCTAGCCCATCATGCTCAATCATTGATCCATTCATGAAATACGGTCAAATTAACTACATCCAATCCACAAGTATGATCATAGTGCTCCCTAGTTGGTGCTTCATAAGAGAAGATGGAGACTGGAATAAAAAATGCATAAAGTAAATAGATAGGCCCTTCACAGAGGGAAGCAAAGATTTGTAGACGTGCCAGATGATATGTCTCAAACCTATCTATAATTTTTTATTATTCCATGCTATTATATTATCATTCTTGGATGTTTCACAATCAGTTTATAGCAACTGTATATAATTTTTTGGGACTAACCTATTGACATAGTGCCTAGTGCCACTTGTTGTTTTTTGCTTGTTCATTTCTTCACAGAAAATCAATACCAAATGGAGTCCAAATGCAGCGAAAATTTTTGGAGAATTTTTCTGGACCAGAAGACACCTGTTGGGCCAAAGAAGTACCAGAGGGGGGCTCCGACGGAAGCACAACCCACCAGGGCACGTCTGGGGGCCCAGGCGCGCCCATGTGGGTTGTGCCCTAAAAGCACAAGTGCTCCCTGGGTGATTTCGGTAATTAATCTCAACATATCCCTTGTTAGACTAATATCTTTATCTAGTATATTTCAGAAAGTTCAACAATGGCGTGGCATGGACAAGAGGATATGGAACTCCTTCAAAATTCTAAGGACAAAGATTGGCAAAAAGCTCAAGAATCTTCATTTTCATTTTAGTGATCCAAGATCACATTGTGACCATAGGAAAAGCCAATACTATTAAAAGGGGATGAGGTGTTGCCTAATGGTCTACTTGCTCAAAGTGCTTAGTGATATGCTCCAAAACCCTCAGCCACTTCCTCATTTCCTAATATGTCCAAAACCCAAAGTGAAACTCGGCCGTACCAATTTGATATATCCGGCTCCACCGAGTTCATTTGATATAGCCACTACCAGAAACCCTAGACAATTCGGTCTCTATGGATCTTGATCAGTCCCGCTGAGATGGGCTTGCAAACTCTCTGTTGCCTGTTGCAATTATTTTGGTCTCACCGAAGTATGCAATCGGTCACACCGAGTTTGCCTGACCAACTCTCTGATTGCTCGTTGCTGAGATCGGTATCACCGAGTTCATGCAATTGGTCACAACAAGATCAAGTTTTACCCTAGCCCTAGCACATCGGTCCCACCGAGTTGATCATGTCGGTCCCACCAAGATTCCTAACGTTCACATTTTGAACTGAATTGGTCTCACCGAGTTCTTCTATTCGGTCTGACTGAGTTGGGTCAAATGTGTGTAACGGTTGGATTTTGTGTGGACGCTATATATACCCCTCCATCCCCTTCTCTATTCAAGAGAGATCCATCAGATCCTACCTACATTTCCAATACTCATTTTCTGAGAGGGAACCACCTACTCATGTGTTGAGACCAAGACATTCCAATCCAACCACAAGAATCTTGATCTCTAGCCTTTCCCTAGTTGCTTTCCACTCAAATCACCTTTCCACCATAGCCAAATCTGTGAGAGAGACTTGAGTGTTGGGGAGACTATCATTTGAAGCACAAGAGCAAAGAGTTCATCATCAACACACCATCTATTATCTTTTGGAGAGTGGCGTCTCCTAGATTGGTTTGGTGTCACTTGGGAGCCTCCGACAAGATTGTGGTGTTGAACCAAGGAGTTTGTAAGGGCAAGGAGATCACGTACTTCGTGAAGATCTACCCAAGTGAGGCAAGTCCATTGTGGGCGATGGCCATGGTGGATAGACAAGGTTGCTTCTTCATGGACCCTTCGTGGGTGGAGCCCTCCATGGACTCGTGCAACCGTTACCCTTCGTGGGTTGAAGTCTCCAT
The DNA here is from genome assembly GCA_032464435.1 of Aegilops umbellulata. NCBI lineage: Eukaryota > Viridiplantae > Streptophyta > Magnoliopsida > Poales > Poaceae > Aegilops > Aegilops umbellulata. The sequence continues at coordinate 333,135,015 of CP136054.1, read as the reverse complement.
CAACGTGGACGTACGATAGCACCACCTATCGGAACCATGCCAAAATCTATGTGCCTTCATTGCGTTTGCACACTCCAATCCCATCCCTTTACTTTCTTGCAAATAGCATGCTTTACTTGTTGGGGAACGTAGTAATTTTGAAACAATTCCTACGCACATGAAAGATCATGGTGATGCATAGCAATGAGAGGGGAAAGTTTTGTCCACGTACCCTCGTAGACCGTAAGCGGAAGCGTTATGACAATGCGGTTGATGTAGTCATACGTCTTCATGATCGATCGATCCTAGTACCGAACGTACGGCAGCTCCGCGATCTGCACACGTTCAGCTCGGTGACGTCCCACGAACTCACGATCCTGTAGAGCTTCGAGGGAGTGTTCCATCAGCACGATGGCGTGATGACGGTGTTGATGAAGCTACCGACGCAGGGATTCACCTAAGCACCGCTACGATATGACCGAGGTGGATTATGCTGGAAGGGGGCACCGCACACGGCTAAAAGATGAATGATCAACTTGTGTGTCTATGGAGTGCCCCCCTCCCCCATATATAAAGGAGTGGATGAGGGGGGAGGGCCGGCCCTCCTATGGCGCGCCCTGGAGGAGTCCTACTCCCACCGGGAGTAGGATTCCCCCCCCCCTTCCCTAGTTGGACTAGGAGAAAAGGAAGGGGAGAGAGGGAGAACGGAAAGGGGGGCGACGCCCCCCTCCTAGTCCAATTCGGACCAGAGGGAGAGGGGGCGCGCGGCCTTCCCTAGTATCCCCTCTCTCTCTCACCACTATGGCCCAATAAGGCCCATACAATTACAGGGGGGTTCCAGTAACCTCCCGGTACTCCGGTAAAATCCCGATTTCAGCGGGAACCATTCTGATGTCCAAATATAGGCTTCCAATATATCGATCTTTATGTCTAAGCCATTTTGAGACTCCTCATCATGTTAGTGATCATATCCAGGACTCCGAACTACCTTCGGTACACCAAAACACATAAACTCATATTACTGATCGTCACCGAACGTTAAGCGTGCGGACCCTATCGGTTTGAGAACTATGTAGACATGACCGAGGCACGTCTCCGGTCAATAACCAATAGCGGAACCTGGATGCTCACATTGGCTCCTACATATTCTACGAAGATCCTTATCGGTCAAACCGCATAACAACATACGTTGTTCCCTTTGTCATCGGTATGTTACTTGCCAGAGATTCGACCGTCGGTATCTCAATACCTAGTTCAATCTCGTTACCGGCAATTCTCTTTACTCGTTCCGTAATACATCATCCCACAACTAACTCATTAGTTACATGATAACCCGCAAGTATAGGGGATCACAACAGTTTTCGAGGGTAGAGTATTTAAACCAAATTTATTGATTCGACACAAGGGGAGCCAAAGAATATTCTCAAGTATTAGCAGCTGAGTTGTCAATTCAACCACACCTGGAAACTTAGTATCTGCAGCAAAGTGTTTAGTAGCAAAGTAATATGATAGTGGTGGTAACAGCAACAAAAGTAAAGACATCAAAAGTAATGTTTTTGGTATTTTTTAATGATTGTAACAGCAGCAGCAGAAAAGTAAATAAGCGTAAACCAGTATATGGAAAGCTCGTAGGCACCGGATCAGTGATGGATAATTATGCCGGATGCGGTTCATCATGTATCAGTGATAACATAGGGTGACACAGAACTAGCTCCAATTCATCAATGTAATGTAGGCATGTTTTCCGTATATAGTCATACGTGCTTATGGAAAAGAACTTGCATGACATCTTTTGTCCTACCCTCCCGTGGCAGCGGGGCCCTATTGGAAACTAAGGGTTAAGGCCTCCTTTTAATATAGAACCGGAACAAAGCATTAGCACATAGTGAATACATGAACTCCTCAAACTATGGTCATCACCGGGAGTGGTCCCGATTATTGTCACTTCGGGGTTGCCGGATCATAACACATAGTAGGTGACTATAGACTTGCAAGATAGGATCAAGACCTCACATATATTCATGAAAACATAATAGGTTCAGATCTGAAATCATGGCACTCGGGCCCTAGTGACAATGTCACGACCGGTTTTCCGGGCATTAATTTCCAGAAAATGGCCGTTGTGCTCACCAGCCCCAGGATTACTGTTAGCTGATGAGACACCAACTTGATACAGAAATTCCAAGCAAAAGTACAAAAATATGTAGTACAAGACCATTGTGGCCTATGAGTACAACAAAAGGTTTCTAGTGGTTGAGGGCGGAAGCAGTTTGTGAATCACCACGGCTATGGGACTCCATTTCCCACGGGAACAGCTGACCAGGTTAACTCCTATCTTCACGAGGCTGCTATCACCGTTGCTCAGGTTCCGAGGCTGTCGTCGCAATGCACCTCTCCAAGCAAGCAATCTGGCCAAGACAATAGCCAGGGACAAGCCAGTGAGTACTTTGAATGTACTCGCAAACATTAAGGACACAGGTATAATATAACCATTGATGCTCATGCTTTGCAATATCCTTATACTCACTTAGTTAGTCATAAAAATAAATATCTTGATGCATGAAAACAGGCTATTCATATGCAATCGGAAATTTATGCAATGGCCACATAGAGGTAATAAATACTGGGTGCCAAGCGAGGGACTGAATGAATCCTCGAGCGGAAAATGCGGAATAATAGATTACTGGTGCCAAACGAGTGTCTGAATGACTCCTCGAGCGGAAAAATGCGGGATAGTAATGCCACAGTCGGGCGTCTGAGCGACACCACAGAAAGGGCTTTAAAAGAAATGCCACAGTCGGGCGTCTGAGCGACACCACAGAAAGGGCTTTAAAAGAAATGCCACTGCCGGGCGTCTGAGCGACACCACAGAAAGGGCTTTAAAAGAAATGATCATAGGGAATATCCCAGAGGTAGAACCATCCCAGAGATATTCGATGATAACAATAATATCACGGGTTAGTCAGCAATAGTAATAAACTTAATCATCACAAGTCAAAAGTAGTAATTCCCATTCTGGTTTAACAGTTTCACCTCCGAAGACCGACACTAAGAACGACGCTTGACCCATCCCAGACTGTAGTCCTTAACCATGGACACAGCTATTCGAATAGGTTTAATCTCTGCAGAGGGTGTACTCTTTACCCACGAGTAACGGATTCCTTTAGTCCATCGGGACTAATTCCGTCTACGGTCTTTTAGTTGAAAACACACCTGACTTGCACACACCAGCTTAACTCACCGGTGTCTGGAATCACCCACGACACCTGTCAAGCAAACTCTAAGTGGGGAGGCTACAACCTCGACGTAGCATGGGATCACAAAATTTATACCGCGCGCAAACTGGGGGAGCTACCCCCTTCGGCTACAACCGAAACACCCATGCCCCCTGACCAGGTGGCATGCCTACCGGCTACAACCGATATCTTCCACCATGGCCTCTCTGTACGGTGTGTGCCAAGACAAGGGTTAACAGCTTACTGAACCATACCCCACCTATGGTTGGGACCTGTGGCAGTACGGAACAAGTATGGGGGTTACTGGCACAAGACTCGATCTACGGTCGACTTAGGAGGTAGTAATAATCCCTGCAAGTTTAGCATAACAATGTATATACTTCAACCAACAGATAGGCACACCACACGACATACTCCATCATGCCATACGGGACACGACCGTCTCAACGGAGGACTAGGGTCAAGACCGCGTCTACCCAAGACAGAGGCCTACCCGGCATTTCCCTCCGGTATGCATGAAAAGTGTACGGCGGTGATTCCCATCACAAAACATGTCAACTCCATATGCATGAAATCCACTAATAAGCACTATGAATAGGATCACATCCTCACATAAAATGACGCATGCAAGTGTCGGGGTGGTGTTGTCACCGGGCCCAACAACACATACAAAACAATTACACCAGGGTTCAGAATGCTTGCCCTTAGGTCATGGAAAAGAGGGGTGCATCCAAAACCTCTTGAAATCTTCCAAAACCCTATTAAAAGGAATATGTATGAATTAACACATACAATTAAAACAGCACAGAAAGTTGTTTGGAAAAAATTTCAAAAAAATCTTAAAATAAACTAGACAAAATTTAAGTAATGTAGGAAAAAGAATTAATTCATTTGGACTTATATTTAAAAAGTTATAGACAGTCAAAGTTTAGTCAAATCTGTTATTTAAAATCAAAACAGAAAATAAAAAAACGTTTCGAACTGACCACGTCAAAGGCGTATTCTAAGAATACGTTTCCACTTATGCCCGCGTGGATAGGTACTGGGTCACTGACAGTGGACCCGCCTGGTCCACTGGTCAGGTTTGACCAGTCCACGCCCGCGCCACCTCCTCCGGCCGAAACAGAGGCGGGGCTTCGGCGATGCCCGCCGGCGAACGTCGGCACCGTTCGGGAAACGATGGTCACCAGCGTGCTTAGGGGATCAAAACGGTCACTCCGGTAGTCGTTATGGTCTCGGTGATGGGCGGAGATGCCGGCGGCGAGCTTCGCGGCGGACGGAGGTCGTCGGGCAAAGTGAAATTCCTCCCGTGATGTGTCCCGACCAAAATTGAGTAGTGGGTTGGGTTTGTGGTGGGAAGGGGGAGTTCTTGGTGGAGAGAACGGAGAGGGGGAGGCATTGGTGGCGCTGCACGGGCCGGGGAAATGGCGGCGGCCATGGTTGCCAGAGAGGTTGAAGACGACCTTCTCCTCTTCAATTGATGGCGATGGGGGCACTAGTGGGACGGTGTGGGGTTGCCTGAGGGCTCGGAGGAGCTCGGGGCTTCCTTATATGGGCAATGGAGGTCGGTTTGAGGTGGCCGGAGATAAGAACGGCGGCGGACCGCCTCTCTGTGCTTGCAGGGCGACGTGGCGGTGACGGGCGCTAGCGGACGAGGCTGTGGATGAGCACGCACTGCTCCATGAGGCAGGTGGCGAGCGCTGGTGGCTTGGGCGGCGCTGGCTAGCGCAGGAGCGGTCGGGCGGCGGGCGCGTGCCGCCAAATGGCCTCTGACGGCGGCGCTGTAGGGCGCCAGGGAGAGGTCGGGGCCTTTTGGCGGGATGCGCCGAGAAGGGGAGTGCTAGGTGAGGTGCTGCCGTGCGGGACAAGCCAGGGGCGCGCGACGCGGCGGCTCGGTTGCGCGGCTGCAATACGCGCGCTCTGCTCGCGCCCGGAGCACGCCCGGGACATGCTCGACGAAATGCCAGGGCAGCCTAGGTGTTTCCAAACCACACGAGAGTTAGCAGAACGGGGCTATAGGCTAGGGCAAATCTATGGGACATGGTGGATGGGTCAGGGGCTCAAGTTCACAACGCAAACTTGAAATCATACCAAAACTGGCTATGCACTCAGGGTGTTTGATAAAATGCCAGAGGCATTTAGGAAGGTCTTGGAGTGATCAAATTCTCCAGATTAGTGCCTCCTTGGATGCACAAGAGGGTGGTGAGGTTATTTGGGCAAAAGGGGGAACTTGCTAGTGCAAGTTTTGCAAAACTACACTCCTGGACAGGGAGTAAATGGCCTCATTTCATGGATCAAAAGTGTTCCAAAGAGTGCATGCTCCTGGACTTAGGGGTTTAGCAGGGTTGGCTACAAGTAGAAAAAGGAATCATGGGTAAAGGAGCAACTAAAAAATGTGGTTGCTGTACAAACCAGTAAGTTGGGCCAGAATGAAAATGAGGTTGATCCACTCAAATTCTCCAAAGAACAACTCTATGTTTTTGCATAAAGTTGAATCATATGTTGCTGCCAATATCTCATAATTTTGGTGGAGTCTAGAAAGAAATATTTAAAAGGGTTGTAGTGCAAACATGCCCACTGGACCAGAGAAGAAAATTAAGTGTAGAGCTCAAATTATTTCAAGAATAAAAGATATTTTTGCACAAAAGTGATTTAATAACACCACATGACAACTCCAAATTTTGGTGGGATTTATAAGATAATTTATGAAGAGGGTGTAGTTCAAAAATGGCCTTATAACCTTGAAAAACTATTTTTCAAGAAAAATAAAGATCAAGCAATTTAATTTTGTAATCAGCTCTACTAACACAAGAATTTTTTTTCCTTGAGAGTTTAAACAAGTCCAAAAACATATTTGAAAAGTTTTCACTTTGGAAAAAAAAAACTCCATATCAACCAAGTTCAAAAATCAAAAAGGGAGCTCAGAAAATAAAAGTTTTAATTCCTGGCAAAATTTTAATCAGTAAAACAAGGTCAAAATTTTTTGGGTGTCACAACACTACCCCCCTTAAGAAAAATCTCGTCCTCGAGATTTGCTAAGGGTTGTTTTAAAACTCTCCGGGATTTTTCGCGAGGGAAAACGGTTAAAAAAATAAAGGAGCACAAGTCACAACAAAACCATACATATTAGTAGTAGCCAAATAACTTGCAAGCTCAGGTTACCATGCATAAGTCACAATACATAACTAATTGTTGCAACAATGAACATAGCAGCGACGTCTAAAATGGAAACGGTAACTGGATGGGGTCCTGCGAGAACATTTCTGGTATTGAGACACATTCCTCTTCTAGCGGAGGAAGGGGTTTAACTAGTCGATGAATGTGTCTCTCTTGGCCAGGCCTCAGCGATCTGCCGATGGCGATCTGAGGATTTAAATCCATGAGACTTTGGAGATAGCTCATCACATGCTGGTTGAAGCGTTCTTGAGCGATGATGTACTGGACAAGGTTGGCCAGGATGGGGTCTCTATCGATTCGTCCACCGGGAAAAGATGACACTCCACCGGGTGCTGCACGGCTCGGAAAGTAATAATACCCTCGTTCGCTGGCATAGGGTACCGCGAATCGAAGGCGAGCAAGCGCTTCGTATGCAGTAGCCTCTATGGCCATAAGCGGGGCCGGCATAGATTTCCCCACGAAGGAGACCTCTGTTGGGTCTTGGTCTGAGTTCACGGGGGGAATGTGCACTGCTGCCCAGTATCTCGAGGTGGAAGAGGTGATCCTCGATTTGAACAGCTCGTACTGGGGTGGCTGGGTAGCGCCCATGGTACTGCAGGTAAAATCCCACAATATCTTGACAAAACTCCTCGGGGTTGCATCTGGGGTTCTCAGATGAATGCTGGGGCTCGGCATGGCAAGAAATGGTTGTGAGGGTGGCGCACATGGTGAGAGGTGCTTTGGCAAGGTCACACGGTGGCCTTTTATAGCACTGGAGCTGGGTCACTTTTACCATGGAGAATGGTAAGGAAACTTCCAGCTCCGCTCTACAGGTCGGAGTCGAGCTACAGATACACACATTTCACCGAGGTGACGTGTTACTGTGGGGGTCACCGGGGTCTTTGGCAACCGTGCCTGGGGTAGAAAAGCTGGCATACCCATGCAGGGCTACAGGGGCTCAACGATAGGCGGCGTTTATTTACAAGGTCACACGGTTACAAGCGAGAATACACCGGGACTCGATCCTTCTCGGGTGACTTAGTCTACCTCGTTTACATCGTGCCTGGTGGATGTTGAGCCGTCTCCGTGGTTCTCACCGTCGGAATTAGCTGGAGTGGGTCGAGGGGCTGCAGGCTCGGGGTAGCGATGATGACCATCTCGGGGGTTGTTGGCCACAACCCCGTTGGAGTGTGCTCCCAAAATGCGACGAAGCACTTCTGGGGTTATCGCAACACTTTGGCCGATGGCTGGGGTAGACCTCAGGGGCTCGATTGGTTGTCCAAACAGCACGACTGGGTTGTCGGTGCTGGGCTCGTCCTCTCTTCGCGCCGGGGCTCGACGAACCAGCTCCCGACGAGCTGCGATAAGATCAGTAGTGACCTGATCGCACAGTTCCTCTAGTGCACTTACGTAGCGCACTAGGTGCAGTAATGCAGGATCTGTTTCGTGATCTCCGTTGGCAACTTGGGGTGGTCTACCATATCCTTCCCGTCTGGGGTAGTAGTGGAACGATCGACAGTCAACTCGGGGCGACAAGTGCCGGAGATGAACTATAGCTTCTCGAGCGGCTAGTTGGATGGCTTGGGGCTCAAAGGAAGTCGTTCTTCCTATGAACCTGTAGGGGCGTTCGGGTGCTAGACCCCTACCATAGACATGCACAGTGGCCCAGAATTGACGGCTCTCACCGCTCATGGAAGCTTGGTACACAACATATTCTGGGGGCTCTTCTAACGCATAGGCTCGACGGGTGAGGTTTGCGAGTATGGTCACAAAACCTCCAAGGTTGGTTGCCGTAGTCTCAGTGTGCACGACAGGACCAGGCATCGTGGTTTGGTTTAGGATAGCGGTTGTGCTGGTTGGGGCTAACGTGCCCTTTTTATAGGAAAAAGGGGACGGAGTCTTCCTTCGCACGCTTGCGAGAAAGACTATTCAGGATTCGATCACTGGCGCTTGAGCGACAGGCTAAGTTGATAGGTTGGGCACCGACTGCCAAAAGGTGTCGGGTCACTGTGGGGCTATCTTGCAGGAGAAGCTTGGCTGGGGTTTTGGTTATGGCTCGGTGGGTTGGTTTGCCTAAGATTTTTTTGGCCTGGCTAAGATAGGATTAGCCAATGGTCAGCCTGGCTCTGATACCAAGTCTGTCACGACCGGTTTTCCGGGCATTAATTTCCAGAAAATGGCCGTTGTGCTCACCAGCCCCAGGATTACTGTTAGCTGATGAGACACCAACTTGATACAGAAATTCCAAGCAAAAGTACAAAAATATGTAGTACAAGACCATTGTGGCCTATGAGTACAACAAAAGGTTTCTAGTGGTTGAGGGCGGAAGCGGTTTGTGGATCACCACGGCTATGGGACTCCATTTCCCACGGGAACAGCTGACCAGGTTAACTCCTATCTTCACGAGGCTGCTATCACCGTTGCTCAGGTTCCGAGGCTGTCGTCGCAATGCACCTCTCCAAGCAAGTAATCTGGCCAAGACAATAGCCAGGGACAAGCCAGTGAGTACTTTGAATGTACTCGCAAACATTAAGGACACAGGTATAATATAACGAATGATGCTCATACTTTGCAATATCCTTATACTCACTTAGTTAGTCATAAAAATAAATATCTTGATGCATGCAAACAGGCTATTCATATGCAACCGGAAATTTATGCAATGGCCACATAGAGGTAATAAATACTGGGTGCCAAGCGAGGGTCTGAATGACTCCTCGAGCAGAAAATGCGGAATAATAGATTACTGGTGCCAAACGAGTGTTTGAATGACTCCTCGAGCGGAAAAATGCAGGATAGTAATGCCACAGTCGGGCGTCTGAGCGACACCACAGAAAGGGCTTTAAAAGAAATGCCACAGTCGGGCGTCTGAGCGACACCACAGAAAGGGCTTTAAAAGAAATGCCACAGCCGGGCGTCTGAGCGACACCACAGAAAGGGCTTTAAAAGAAATGATCATAGGGAATATCCCGGAGGTAGAACCATCCCAGAGATATTCGATGATAACAATAATATCACGGGTTAGTCAGCAATAGTAATAAACTTAATCATCACAAGTCACAAGTAGTAATTCCCGTTCTGGTTTAACAGTTTCACCTCCGAAGACCGACACTAAGACCGACGCTTGACCCATCCCAGACTGTAGTCCTTAACCATGGACACAGCTATTCGAATAGGTTTAATCTCTGCAGAGGGTGTACTCTTTACCCACGAGTAACGGATTCCTTTAGTCCATCGGGACTAATTCCGTCTACGGTCTTTTAGTTGAAAACACACCTGACTTGCACACACCAGCTTAACTCACCGGTGTCTGGAATCACCCACGACACCTGTCAAGCAAACTCTAAGTGGGGAGGCTACAACCTCGACGTAGCATGGGATCACAAAATTTATACCGCGCGCAAACTGGGGGAGCTACCCCCTTCGGCTACAACCAAAATACCCATGCCGCCTGACCAGGTGGCATGCCTACCGGCTACAACCGATGTGTGCCAAGACAAGGGTTAACAGCTTACTGAACCATGGCCTCTCTGTACGGTGTGTGCCAAGACAAGGGTTAACAGCTTACTGAACCATACCCCACCTATGGTTGGGACCTGTGGCAGTACGGAACAAGTATGGGGGTTACTGGCACAAGACTCGATCTACGGTCGACTTAGGAGGTAGTAATAATCCCTGCAAGTTTAGCATAACAATGTATATACTTCAACCAACAGATAGGCACACCACACGACATACTCCATCATGCCATACGGGACACGACCGTCTCAACAGAGGACTAGGGTCAAGACCGCGTCTACCCAAGACAGAGGCCTACCCGGCATTTCCCTCCGGTATGCATGAAAAGTGTACGGCGGTGATTCCCATCACAATACATGTCAACTCCATATGCATGAAATCCACTAATAAGCACTATGAATAGGATCACATCCTCACATAAAATGACGCATGCAAGTGTCGGGGTGGTGTTGTCACCGGGCCCAACAACACATACAAAACAATTACACCAGGGTTCAGAATGCTTGCCCTTAGGTCATGGAAAAGAGGGGTGCATCCAAAACCTCTTGAAATCTTCCAAAACCCTATTTAAAGGAATATGTATGAATTAACACATACAATTAAAACAGCACAGAAAGTTGTTTGGAACAATTTTCAAATAAATCTTAAAATAAACTAGACAAAATTTAAGGAATGTAGGACAAAGAATTAATTCATTTGGACTTATATTTAAAAAGTTATAGACAGTCAAAGTTTAGTCAAATCTGTTATTTAAAATCAAAACAGAAAATAAAAAAAACGTTTCGAACTGACCACGTCGAAGGCGTATTCTAAGAATACGTTTCCACTTATGCCCGCGTGGATAGGTACTGGGTCACTAACAGTGGACCCGCCTGGTCCACTGGTCAGGTTTGACCAGTCCACGCGCGCGCCACCTCCTCCGGCCGAAACAGAGGCGGGGCTCCGGCGATGCCCGCCGGCGAACGGCGGCACCGTTCGGGAAACGATGGTCACCAGCGTTCTCAGGGGATCAAAACGGTCACCCCGGTAGTCGTTATGGTCTCGGGGATGGGCGGAGCTGCCGGCGGCGAGCTTCGCGGCGGACGGAGGTCGTCGGGCAAAGTGAAATTCCTCCCGTGATGTGTCCCGACCAAAATTGAGTAGTGGGTTGGGTTTGTGGTGGGAAGGGGGAGTTCTTGGTGGAGAGAACGGAGAGGGGGAGGCATTTGTGGCGCTGCACTGGCCGGGGAAATGGCGGAGGCCATGGTTGCCGGAGAGGTTGAAGACGACCTTCTCCTCTTCAATTGATGGCGATAGGGGCACTAGTGGGACTGTGTGGGGTTGCCTGAGGGCTCGGAGGAGCTCGGGGCTTCCTTATATGGGCAATGGAAGTCGGTTTGAGGTGGCCAGAGATAAGAACGGCGGCGGACCGCCTCTCTGTGCTTGCAGGGCGACGTGGCGGCGACGGGCGCTAGCGGACGAGGCTGTGGATGAGCACGCACGGCTCCATGAGGCAGGTGGCGAGCGCTGGTGGCTTGGGCGGCGCTGGCTAGCGCAGGAGCGGTCGGGCGGTGGGCGCGTGCCGCCAAATGGCCTCTGACGGCGGCGCTGTAGGGCGCCAGGGAGCGGTCGGGGCCTTTTGGCGGGATGCGCCGAGAAGGGAGTGCTAGGTGAGGTGCTGCCGTGCTGGACAAGCCAGGGGCGCGCGACGCGGCGGCTCGGTTGCGCGGCTGCAATACGCGCGCTCTGCTCGCGCCCAGAGCACGCCCGGGACATGCTCGACGAAATGCTAGGGCAGCCTAGGGGTTTCCAAACCACACGAGAGTTAGCAGAACGGGGCTATAGGCTAGGGCAAATCTATGGGACATGGTGGATGGGTCAGGGGCTCAAGTTCACAACGCAAACTTGAAATCATACCAAAACTGGCTATGCACTCAGGGTGTTTGATAAAATGCCAGAGGCATTTAGGAAGGTCTTGGAGTGATCAAATTCTCCAGATTAGTGCCTCCTTGGATGCACAAGAGGGTGGTGAGGTTATTTGGGCAAAAGGGGGAACTTGCTAGTGCAAGTTTTGCAAAACTACACTCCTGGACAGGGAGTAAATGGCCTCATTTCATGGATCAAAAGTGTTCCAAAGAGTGCATGCTCCTGGACTTAGGGGTTTAGCAGGGTTGGCTACAAGTAGAAAAAGGAATCATGGGTAAAGGAGCAACTAAAAAATGTGGTTGCTGTACAAACCAGTAAGTTGGGCCAGAATGAAAATGAGGTTGATCCACTCAAATTCTCCAAAGAACAACTCTATGTTTTTGCATAAAGTTGAATCATATGTTGCTGCCAACATCTCATAATTTTGGTGGAGGCTAGAAAGAAATATTTAAAAGGGTTGTAGTGCAAACATGCTCACTGGACCAGAGAAGAAAATTAAGTGTAGAGCTCAAATTATTTCAAGAATAAAAGATATTTTTGCACAAAAGTGATTTAATAACACCACATGACAACTCCAAATTTTGGTGGGATTTATGAGATAATTTATGAAGAGGGTGTAGTTCAAAAATGGCCTTATAACCTTGAAAAAACTATTATTCAAGAAAAATAAAGATCAAGCAATTTAATTTTGTAATCAGCTCTACTAACACAAGAAAAGTTTTTCCTTGAGAGTTTAAACAAGTCCAAAAACATATTTGAAAAGTTTTCACTTTGGAAAAAAAACTCCATATCAACCAAGTTCAAAAATCAAAAAGGGAGCTCAGAAAATAAAAGTTTTAATTCCTGGCAAAATTTTAATCAGTAAAACAAGGTCAAAAATTTTTGGGTGTCACAGACAAGTGAGGGAGTCCTGGATTAGGGGGTGTTAGGATAGCCGGACTATACCTTTGGTCGGACTCCTGGACTATGAAGATACAGGATTGAAGAGTTCGTCCCCTGTCCGGAAGGGACTTTCCTTGGTCTGGAAGGCAAGCTTGGCGATACGGATATGTAGATCTCCTACCATTGTAACTGACTCTGTGTAACCCTAGCCCTCTCCGATGTCTATATAAACCGGAGGGTTTTAGTCCGTAGGACGAACAACAGAACAACAATCATACCATAGGCTAGCTTCTAGGGTTTAGCCACCTTGATCTCGTGGTAGATCTACTCTTGTACTACCCATATCATCAATATTAATCAAGCAGGAGTAGGGTTTTACCTCCATCGAGAGGGCCCGAACCTGGGTAAAAACATCGTGTCCCTTGTCTCCTGTTACCATCCGTCTAGACGCACAGTTTGGGACCCCCTACCCGAGATCCGCCGGTTTTGACACCGACATTGGTTGTTTCATTGAGAGCTCCTCTCTATCGTCACTTTTAGGCCCGATGGCTTCTCCTATCATCAGCAGCGATGCGGTCCAGGGAGAGACTTTTCTCCCCGGACAGATCTTCGTATTCGGCGGCTTTGCACTGCGGGCCAATTCGCTTGGCCATCTGGAGCAGATCGCAAGCTACGCCCCTGGCCATCAGGTTAGATTTGGAAGTCTTAACTACATGGCTGACATCCACGGAGACTTGATCTTCGACGAATTCGAGCCGCAGCCGAGCAAGCCGCACTATCATGAAGGGCACGATTTAGCTCTAACGCCGAACAGTGCTCTTGAGGCCGCGCCCGCATCGGCCCCGACCCTTAGTTCAGAGCCGATCGCGCCGATCGAGGACAGGCGGTTGGACGCCGCCTTGGAGGCCGAAACCTTTGTGGCAATCGAGCCAAACACCAGCTTTGCCCCTCGCGAAGCCCGTGACTCCGAGGTGCCGGACTCCTCTTCAGACTCCGAGCCCCTGCGCCCCTGCCAGTCGAATCCGATTGGGGGCCGATTATGGAGTTCACTGCCGCGGACATCTTTCAGCACTCGCCCTTCAGCGATATTCTGAATTCACTAAAGTCTCTCTCTTTATCAGGAGAGCCCTGGCCAGACTACGGTCAGCAAGGTTGGGATGCGCATGATGAAGAAATTCAAAACCCACCCACCACCCACTTCGTAGCCATTGTTGATAATTTAAGCGACGTGCTCGAATTCAACTCCGAAGACATCGACAGTATGGACGACGATGTAGGAGACGAACATGAACTAACGCCTATAAGGCACTGGACTGCCGCCTCATCTCATGATGTATACATGGTGGACACACCCAAAGGAAGCGACGACGAGGAACACAGGGATGCAATGAGTGATCGTTCACTCGAAAAGCAAGCAAAGTGGCGATGTAAGCGCCGCTCCAAGCGCCACCTCGACAGAAACGGCAATGATACAGCCCCAGCCATGGAGCAGGATGAGCTGGCGGACGACGAACATGCCTTGGAACAACCATCCGAACAGGGAAACTTCGACAAACAAACCGTCCCCGGCGGAAACAATAGTCCAGACGGCCTCACGCCAAATACGCTCATGGAACAGAAGAACCTCCACAATAGGCTCGTCGCCGCTGCACGTAGCCTGAAAAAACAGAAGCAGAAGCTCAAAACCGCGGAAGAGGCGCTCAGAATCAGATGGAGAAAAATACTCAACACCGCAGACAAACATAGCGGCAGTTGCCGCACAAAAAGCTATAAGAAGCGAAAGCTACTACCTGAATTTGACGAGGAGGCCTTAGAGCCCCCGCAATCAAAAAATATGAAAGCCACCCGGTCGGATAGACGACCCCATGGCCAACAGGGAGCGGCAAGCGGCGCCGCACACAAGTCGACACGCGATCCACTCAAGGAATCGCGTCAAAAGGACGGCCCAGCCAGATCTATCTATGGGCCAAGAAAGCAAGCTCTAGTAAGCAATGCAGCGCCACAAATATCTGAACATCACGGCATACCCAAATACAGGGGTGCCGCACACCCCCTATGTTTCACCGATGAGGTGTTGGACCATGAATTTCCAGCGGGATTCAAGCCCGTAAACATAGAGGCGTACGATGGAACAACAGACCCTGGAGTCTGGATTGAGGATTATATCCTCCATATACACATGGCCCGAGGAGATGATCTCCACGCCATAAAATACTTACCCCTCAAACTGAAAGGGCCATCACGACATTGGCTTAAAAGCCTTCCCGAAAACACCATTCAAAGTTGGGAGGAACTTGAGGATGCTTTTCGGGCAAATTTTCAAGGGACCTACGTCCGACCTCCGGATGCGGACGATTTGAGCCATATAACACAACCGCCCGAAGAGTCAGCCCGGAAACTCTGGAACATATTTCTTACTAAAAAGAATCAGATAGTCGACTGTCCGGATGCCGAAGCCTTAGTGGCTTTCAAACATAGCGTTCGAGACGAATGGCTCGCCAGACACCTCGGCCAATAAAAGCCAAGAACAATGGCCGCATTAACTAGCCTCATGACCCGATTTTGTGCGGGAGAAGACAGCTGGTTGGCAAGATGCAGCACTACCGACCCAAGTATATCCAAATTTAGGGATGGAAATGGGAAACCACGACGCAACAAGGACCAACGCCGTACTAAGGGAAGCAGTCCAAAGAGCGCGACGGTCAATGCCAGATTCAAAAGCTCAAGGGAGAATGAGAGAAAGCTGCCCCTTAAGGATAACAGGGATGAGTTATATCACCTGAACAAAATCTTGGACAAGATATGTCAAATTCACAGTACTCCTGGGAAGCATGCGAACCATACGCACAGAGATAGTTGGGTTTTCAAGCAATTCGGCAAACTCAACGCCGAACACAAAGGGCTCGACACACCAAGTGAGGACAATGACGGACCCCATGAGCAGAGAACCAGGAAACAAAAGGATTTCCCACAAGAAGTTAAAATAGTAAACTTACTTCACGTGGTGAACAGAGTGGCGCCAACAGAGATTCGCGCCATACGGCCTATCCCAAAGGAGTCTCGCCCATGGTTGTTAAAACCAATCACCTTAGATCACCAGGATTACTCTAGAAGTATACGGAACGCAGGTTGGACTGCCCTGGTATTAGATCCGCTAATCCACGGACTCCACTTTACAAATGTCCTGATGGATGGCGGCAGTGCTTTAAACCTGCTATATCAGGACACAATTCACAAAATGGGAATAGACCCAACAAGAATTCGCCATAACAATACTTCCTTTCAAGGAGTAACACCAGGCCCGGATGCCCATTGCATGGGTTTTCTTCGGCTAGAAGTTATGTTCGGCTCCCCCGGCTACTTCCGCCGCGAAAAGCTAACCTTCCATATCGCCCCATTTTCAAGTAGCTATCAAGCACTATTGGGACGAGAAGCTTTCGTCCACTTTAATGCAATACCGCATTATGCGTCTCTTACGCTCAAAATGCCTGGTCCACGAGGCGTCATATCAATAATGGGCAATATTAAGTGTCCCTCGAGTGCGAAAGAATATGAGGCTGCCTCGACAGCCACGACTTGAAACAGCTTCACAAACGAAAGCATCTGCCAGGTCGTCAAGACCACGGGCTCGGTTAGGCGAGTCCGGAGCAAACATATAACGGATAAAGGTTTAGTAGCCATACACCCCTATACAAGGGGCTTCGCGTATGTAAAATACACGACAATAAGGCTCCAGTTCACCTGTCCTACAATTATACGTTGTTTATCCAGTACAGCGTACATTCTGCACTACTATTCTTTTTCTTTTCTTTTTAGCTAAATTCCTCTCTCTTGCAGCGATGCGGTCCAGGGTGAGACTTTTCTCCCTGGACAGATCTTCGTATTCGGCGGCTTTGCACTGCGGGCCAATTCGCTTGGCCATCTGGAGCAGATCAAAAGCTACGCGCCTGGCCATCAGGTCAGATTTGGAAGTCTTAACTACACGGCTGACATCTGCGGAGACTTGATCTTCGACGGATTCGAGCCGCAGCCGAGCGCGCCGCACTGTCACGAAGGGCACGATTTAGCTCTGCCGCCGAACAGTGCTCTGGAGGCCGCGCCCGCATCAGCCCCGACCCTTAGTTCGGAGCCGATCATGCCGATCGAGGGCGGGCGGTTGGACGCCGCCTTGGAGGCCGAAACCTTTGCGGCAATCGAGCCGAACACCACCTTTTTCCCTCGCGAAGCCCGTGACTCCGAGGTGCCGGACTCCTCTCCGGACTCAGAGCCCCCAGCGCCCCTGCCAGTCGAATCCGATTTGGCGCCGATTATGGAGTTCACCGCCGCGGACATCTTTCAGCACTCGCCCTTCGGCGATATTCTGAATTCACTAAAGTCTCTCTCTTTAACAGGAGAGCCCTGGCAGGACTACGGTCAGCAAGGTTGGGATGCGGATGATGAAGAAATTCAAAACCCACCCACCACCCACTTCGTAGCTACTGTTGATAATGTAAACGATGTGCTCGAATTCAACTCCGAAGACATCGACGGTATGGACGACGATGTAGGAGACGAACATGAACTAACGCCTATAAGGCACTGGACTGCCGCCTCATCTCATAATGTATACATGTTGGACACACCCAAAGGAAGCGACGACGAGGAACACAGGGATGGAACGAGGGATCGTTCACTCGAAAAGCAAGCAAAGCGGCGACGTAAGCGGCGCTCCAAGCCCCACCTCAACAGAAACAGCAGTGATACAGCCCCAGCCATAGAGCAGGATGAGCCGGCGGACGACGAACATGCCTTGGAACAACCATCCGAACAGGGCAACTTCGACAAACAAACTGTCCC
This sequence comes from Aegilops umbellulata, assembly GCA_032464435.1. Classification (NCBI taxonomy): domain Eukaryota; kingdom Viridiplantae; phylum Streptophyta; class Magnoliopsida; order Poales; family Poaceae; genus Aegilops; species Aegilops umbellulata. Next base: position 333,117,502 of record CP136054.1, on the reverse strand, counting down.
CGGCGGAAACAACAGTCCAGATGACCTCATGCCAAATACGCTCATGGAACCGAAGAACCTCCACAATAGGCTTGTCGTCACTGCACGTAGCCTGAAAAAACAGAAGCAGAAGCTCAAAACCGCGGAAGAGGCACTCAGAATCAGATGGAGAAAAACACTCAACACCGCAGACAAACATAGCGGCAGTTGCTGCACAAAAAGCTATCCGAAGCGAAAGCTACTACCTGAATTTGACGAGGAGGCCTTAGAGCCCCCGCAATCAAAAAATAAGAAAGCCACCCGGTCGGATAGACGACCCCATGGCCAACAGGGAGCGGCAAGTGGCGCCGCATACAAGCCGACACGCGATCCACTCAAGGAATCGCGTCAAAAGGACGGTGCAGCCAGATCTATCTATGGGCCAAGAAAGCAATCTCTAGTAAGCAATACGGCACAACAAATATCCGAACATCACGGCATACCCAAATACAGGGGTGCCGCACACGCCCTATGTTTCACCGATGAGGTGTTGGACCATGAATTTCCAGCGGGATTCAAGCCCGTAAACATAGAGGCGTACGACGGAACAATAGACACTGGAGTCTGGATTGAGGATTATATCCTCCATATACACGTGGCCCGAGGAGATGATCTCCACGCCATAAAATACTTACCCCTCAAACTCAAAGGGCCAGCACGACATTGGCTTAAAAATCCTTCCCGGAAACAACATTGGAAGTTGGGAGGAACTGGAGGATGCTTTTCGGGCAAATTTTCAAGGGACCTACGTCCGACCTCCGGATGCGGACGATTTGAGCCATATAACTCAACAGCCCGGAGAGTCAGCCCGGAAAACTCTGGAACTTATTTCTTACTAAAAAGAATCAGATAGTCGACTGTCCGGATGCCGAAGCATTAGCGGCTTTCAAACATAGCGTTTGAGACGAATGGCTCACCACACACCTCGGCCAAGAAAAGCCAAGAACAATGGCCGCATTAACAAGCCTCATGACCCGATTTTGTGCGGGAGAAGACAGCTGGTTGGCAAGATGCAGCACCAGCGACCCAAGTACATCCGAATTTAGGGATGGAAATGGGAAACCACGACGCAACAAGGACCAGCGCCGGACTAAGGGAAGCAGTCCAAAGAGCACGACAGTCAACACCAGATTCAAAAGCTCTCGGCAGAATCAGAGAAAGCGGCCCCTTAAGAATGACAGGGATGAGTTATCTCACCTGAACAAAATCTTGGACAAGATATGTCAAATTCACAGTACTCCTGGGAAGCCTGCGAACCATACCCACAGAGATTGTTGGGTTTTCAAGCAATCTGGCAAACTCAACGCCGAACACAAAGGGCTCGACACACCAAGTGAGGACGATGACGGACCCCACGAGCAGAGCACCAGGAAACAAAAGGATTTCCCACAAGAAGTTGAAACAGTAAACTTACTTCACGTGGTGAACAGAGTGGCGCCAACAGAGATTCGCGCCATACGGCCTATCCGAAAGGAGTCTCGCCCATGGTTGTTAGAACCAATCACCTCCGATCACCAGGATTACTCTAGAAGTATACAGAACATAGGTTGGACTGCCCTGGTATTAGATCTGCTAATCGACGGACTCCACTTTACAAATGTCCTGATGGATGGCGGCAGTGCTTTAAACCTGCTATATCAGGACACAATTCACAAAATGGGAATAGACCCAACAAGAATTCTCCATAACAATACTTCGTTTCAAGGAGTAACGCCAGGCCCGGATGCCCATTGCATGGGTTCTCTTCGGCTCCCCCGGCAACTTCCACCGCGAAAAGCTAACCTTCCATATCACCCCATTTTCAAGTAGCTATCAAGCACTGTTGGCACGAGAAGCTTTTGCCAACTTTAATCCAATACCGCATTATGCGTCTCTTACGCTCAAAATGCCCAGTCCACGAGGTGTCATCTCAATAAGGGGCAATATTAAGTGTCCCTCGAGCGCGAAAGAATATGCGGCTACCTCGACAGCCATGACTTAAAACAGCTTCACAAATGAAAGCATCTGCCAGGTCGTCAAGACGACGGGCTCGGTTAGGCGAGTCTCGAGCAAACATATAACGGATAAAGGTTTAGTAGCCATACACCCCTATACAAGGGGCTTCGCATATGTAAAATACACAACAATAAGGCTCCAGTTCACCTGTCCTACAATTATACTTTGTTTATCCAATACAACATACATTCCGCACTACTATTCTTTTTCTTTTCTTTTCAGCTAAATTCCTCTCTCTTGCAGATGAACACCATGCTATGCCCGTCCAGGACACTGCACAACGGAGACACAAGCGCAGACGTGCAGCAGGGACCCGTCTCAAGGATTCTTTTTGATTAAGACCCTGCGTAAACCTTTTTTACTGTCTCTTGTTGATACACATCCCTCGGATTCTCTGTACAGCCGAGGAGGAGGTTGGCGTTTTGGCATGTGGCCACGTCAGAGTTTTGCATGTACCTGGACATCAGGGGCTTATAACCAAGGGTGATGTTCCGCCCTATTTCATAAAAGACCGAATACCTTAGGGAGTGTTCGGCGTTGCGAGTTTGGCTTTATATGCATCAGCTCCGAATCATGTCTTTGGTCAAATGTTGGGTTTGCCCGGCTCCTTTGTTTTGCTGCCTTATGTTCCGCTCTATCGTCTAAGGCGGCACCAGGAGAACTACTGCTATTGTGCCCCGGTTCGGCCAGGCGAGCACCTCGGTAGAGAAAGCCGAAAACTGACTGTCATGATATAGCGCGAGACTGGTCAACCACTCGATGACTTACCGGAATCTTTAGGATTCCTCCGCATTAACGAAGGGCCGTTTCCCGGCTAGGCACATATGCGCCCCGAGTTCGGGCGAGCGCAGGTGCCACCAGGGGCTATATAAGTAGCCTCACTGTCAAGCTCCTATGGCCAAGTGAAAGTGATAAAGCATCATAGTCCGGTTGCCTAGTTTGCTGCGCTATCACCTCCTTTGTAGGACCAAGACGTTGGATCAAGTGTGAAAATGCGCCTTCTGCGAACACCCTCGCATTATTTGCATGGGGGCTGAAGCCGACGACTGCCATCTTTCAAATTATATATACATATATCTTAAACGGCCGCACATGAGGTATTATAATAACTTGCAGGCACAAGTATAAAAAGCTTCTACAAATTTATTAAAGCATCGTTTTACAACAATATATGCTATTCGAACATAGTATCCTTCGAGCACTGCGTCTCTATTAAACGAGCGCCTTGCAGAACTTCCTGAAAATAGTGCTCGGCAGGTACTCGGCTTTCGTCCGAGTCATGGGATGCAACAGCAGTGGTCTCCATCTTCGTCCAGTATGTCTTGACACGGGCAAAAGCCATCCGCGCACCCTCTATGCACGCTGACTTATTCATTGCATTGATATGCGGCACCGCACCAAGGAACTACTGCACCAAGTTGAAATAACTCTTCGGCTCTGGCCTCCCCGGCCACAGGTGACTCATGACATATTTCATGGCGAGTCCGGGCATCCTATTTAGCTCGGCCCATTTGGCTAAACGATCGCCTAACGACAATGGACGCTGTGGATTGTGGAACTGCGACCAGAAAAGCTTTTCCACTTTGCGATCTTCTTGATGCTGGAAGTGTTCGGCCGCATCTGCGGCACTCGCTGCCAAATCCAGATAGGTGTCCGCCGTACTCCACATCCGGTCCAACGAAGCATGTTTCGGATCACAAAAATTCCTCCGCAGCATAAAGGGCTTTCCAGCCGCGATTTCTTCGGCCTGAAGTAGCTCCTCCTTCATAGCTCTCATCGCAGAGCGAGCATCCTTGGCATCGGCAATGGCCTTCTCCAGGTCCGTCTGTTCCGCCCGGTCTTCTTTTTGAAGAAGCATGCAACGGCCAGCAGCGCTTTTTAGCTTCACGACCATCTCGGCCATTTCCCTCTTGCTTCGGCAGTGAGCAGCCTGTTCAGCTTTCAGCTCTTCAATTGCCTTTCCGGCAGCCGCATCACTTTTTCTGGCTTGCTCCTTGGCTCGGGAAAGTTCCGCCCGAAGACCCTCCACGGCGGCAGCACCATCTGCATCAAGCGCACACGTTGTAAGATACTAGCGCTAGCTCCTCTTACTAAATGCCGCCGGAGAAATAACATACCATGTGCCTCATCAAGCCACTTGTTGACAAGGGCGATGTCGGCATCTGCCACGTCAAGTTGCCGCTTTAGCTCGGCAAATTCATCAGTCCAGCTGGCCACCGGACACTTCGCCACCAGCATCAGAAAGGCGACATATTATACCTGGGATTAAGATCCTCCGTGCGCCGTCATTTTTGACAACGCGCAGAGTCTCAAGGGCTACTATCTATACAGGACACATCTTATATACGCCAAACTGTCAAAAGGTGCATCATTTTGCGTACCTCAAAACCTGTCAGCAAACTCCTGACAGCCTCGTGCAACCCATTCTCCACGGATGCAATCCCCTCAATCACCGTACCCATCAACGCACGGTGTTCTTCCAAAATATACGCTCGCCCGAGCAGATCCTTCAGCTCCTCCGCCCGTGCACCAGACTGTGCTGGACTCGCCCGATGACCTTCTTCGAAGGCCGGACACGGAGGGCTTTGGGAGGCCGCACGGCTACCTTCCGGCCCTGCCGGATTCGGAGAAACCCTCCGTGATGAAAGCTCTGGGTCGCCCGGCTCACAAGGCGGTACGGCAGGGGGAGGCGTGCCGCTCTCCATCATCTCAGGAAGAAGATTCCCTGAAGATGAGCTCTGCTGAGAAGGGCGGAGATCCGAACTACAAGGTAAAATTTTGGTTATTTTCCTCGGAAATAAAAACGGGGATGTCTCTCATTTTAAACTCCCCTCTTTACTTACGGCTCGGTGGAGGGCTGATCCCCTTGGGGGAACAATGCGGCCGAGGCATCCTCCGGCGCAGGACCCTCTGATGAAGATTTCTTCCCCCGCTTTGAGACCATGGTTTTCGGGTCTTCAGAGGCCGTCCTCTTCTTCCCCTGGGTAGAGGACTTCTCGATTCCTCCTTTTCCGACAGCCTCCTTCAGGGAGGCGGTAGCTTCCTTGTTCCCCCCTTCGCCTTCTTCCAAAGGCATGACCTCTAGCATTCTGGTTAACAAGGGTTCCGGTATGGTCTCCGGGAGGGGGGCCGGACACCTGATTAGCTTCGCTTTCGCTATCCACTCCTGCTTAAGGGACAGTTTTTTTAAGGACAATTTTATGATAAAAATATGGATAGAGTGTCTGAGTACGGGGCTACTTACTTGAGTATCTGGACGATTGCAGCTCAGACCTGCTTCCTCGGTCGAGTCCGGGCACATTGCTTGTGATCCAAAGAACAATTAGTACATCTCCATGGGCGTCGCGCATGGAGAGCTCGTGGTCCCTCCAGATTGAATTCCCACAGGCGGAGGGGGCGACGTTTGCAGGGCAGGGTCCGGCAAATCAGCATGACCTGCGCTACTATGACCAGACTGATGTCTCTTTCTAGGAGATCTCGGATACTGCCCTGCAGCAAAGGCACACCCTTGGATGGCCCCTAGTCCAGTCCTTTATTGACCCATGATGCTAGCTGTGGTGGGGGACCCGAGCGAAAGGCGGGTGGCGCCACCCACTTGGTGCCCCTGGGAGCGGTGATGTAAAACCACTCTCGTTGCCATAAGCTGGACTCCTCTTGAAAAGAGCACTCGGGCCATGGAGCACCAGCACTTTTGCTTATAAAAGCACCTCCGCACTCCCGTGTACCGCCCCTCGATCATCTTCGGCTCTACTTTAAAAGTCTTGAGCCACAATCCGAAGTGAGGAGGAGTGCGGAGGAAGGCTTCGCACACGATGATGAACGATGAGATATGGAGGATGGACTCCGGAGCCAAATCGTGAAATTCCAGCCCATAATAAAACATGAGCCTCCATACGAAGGGGTCCATAGGGAAGCCCAGCCCCCGAAGGAAGTGAGACATAAACACCACGCTCTCACCGGGCTTGGGAGTAGGAATGACCTGCCCTTGAGCAGGCAGCCTATGCGAGATTTCACCGGTCAAGAACCTGGCCTCTCTCAGCTTCAGCACGTCCTCCTCCGTGACGGAGGAGGGCATCCATCGGCCTTGATGGTCGGATGCGGACATTGTCAGAGGTCCGATGTGCTTGAAATCTGGGGCCTTGGGTGTTGGAACTCGAGGCGAAGGGCGAACTTGTTTGAGATTGAAAGAAAGGAGTAAGGCCTTGGTCTCTTTATAAGAGGTCGAATACCAAGGGCCCTCCCCGTGACCGTTTGAGACTCGCTTTTGATCGAGAAAACATACCAACGGGCATGACTGGGTTACCCATGTCCGTATTGATGAGAATCCCGCAACTTATGGGAACATGATCTCTGCTTTGACAAGACGTGCCAAGGAAACCACCTCGCATAACACCTGAGGTGGGATAATAAAACGATTCGAATAAAGGCTTGGCCGTGGTGTGATGTCACGTTATGGAATACGTCAGCAGATTAGATTGGTGTAAATATTATTCTCTCTATGGCAATATGTGGAAACTTATTTTACAGAGCCGGACACTGTCCTTGTGTTCGAAATCTTCTATGAAGTACTTGGAGGAGGAACCCGCCTTGCAATGCCAAAGACAATCTGTGCGCCGGACTCGTCGTCATTGAAGCCTGGTTCAGGGGCTACTGAGGGAGTCCTGGATTAGGGGGTGTTCGGATAGTCGGACTATACCTTCGGCCGGACTCCTGGACTATGAAGATTGAATACTTCGTCCCGTGTCCGGAAGGGACTTTCCTTGGCGTTGAAGGCAAGCTTGGCGATACGGATATGTAAATCTCCTACCATTGTAACCGACTCTGTGTAACCCTAGCCCTCTCTGGTGTCTATATAAACCGGAGGGTTTTAGTCCGTAGGACGAACAACGGAACAACAATCATACCTTAGGCTAGCTTCTAGGGTTTAGCCTCCTTGATCTCGTGGTAGATCTACTCTTGTACTACCCATATCATAAATATTAATCAAGCAGGAGTACGGTTTTACCTCCATCGAGAGGGCCCGAACCTGGGTAAAAACATCGTGTCCCTTGTCTCCTGTTACCATCCGCCTAGACGCACAGTTCGGGACCCCCTACCCGAGATCTGCCGGTTTTGACACCGACAACAAGCATTAAGCATAGCAAAATCATAGCAACATCAATCTCAGAACATCTTGGATACTAGGGAGATCAAACCCTAACAAAACTAACTCGTTTACATGATAAATCTCATCCAACCCATCACCGTCTAGCAAGCCTACGATGGAATTACTCACGCACGGCGGTGAGCATCATGAAATTGGTGATGGAGGATGGTTGATGATGACGACGGCGACGAATACCCCTCTCCGGAGCCCCTAATGGACTCCAGATCAGCCCGGCCGAGAGAGATTAGGGCTTGGCGGCGGCTCCGTATCGTAAAACGCGATGATTTCTTCTCTCTAATTTTTCCTCCCCGAAAGCCAATATATAGAGTTGGATTTGGCGTCGGAGGGCATCCAGGGGGCCCACGAGGTAGGTGGCACGCCCTAGAGGGGGGGGCGCGCGCCCCCCACCCTCATGGACAGGGTGTGGGCTCCCTGGTCTTCATCTTTTGCGATGATTTTTTATTATTTTTTCTAAGGTGTTCCGTGGAGTTTCAGGTCTTTCCGAGAATATTTTCTTTCTGCACATAAAACAACACCATGGCAATTCTGCTGGAAACAGCGTCAGTCCGGGTTAGTTCCATTCAAATCATACAAGTTAGAGTCCAAAACAAGGGCAAAAGTGTTTGGAAAAGTAGATACGACGGAGACGTATCAACTCCCCCAAGCTTAAACCCTTGCTTGTCCTCAAGCAATTCAGTTGACAAACTGAAAGAAAGAAAGAAAAACTTTTACAAACTCTGTTTGCTCTTGTTGTTGCAACTATGTCAAGCAAGCATTCAATTTTTCAGCATATATCATAACTAACCATATTTCCAATAATTCTCAGGTCTCACCATTACTCATATCAATAGCATAATCAACTAGCGAGCCATAATAATAAACCTCGGATGACAACACTTTCTCAAAACAATCATAATATGATATAACAAGATGGTATCTCGCTAGCCCTTTCTGAGACCACAAAACATAAATGCAGAGCACCTTTAAAGATCAAGAATTGACTAGACATTGTAATTCATGGTAAAAGAGATCCAATCATAGTCACACCCAACATAGATTAATAGTGATGAATGCAAATGACAGTTGTGCTCTCCAACTATTGCTTTTTAATAAGAGGGTGATGACTCAACATAAAAGTAAATGGATAGGCCCTTCGCAGAGGGAAGCAGGGATTTGTAGAGGTGCCAGAGCTCGGTTTTGAAATAGAGATAAATTATATTTTGAGCGGTATACTTTCATTGTCAACGTAGCAACTAAGAGATGGCGATATCTTCCACGCTAAACAAATTATAGGCGGTTCCCAAACAGAATGGTAAAGTTTATACTCCCACTCCACCAACAAGCATCAATCCATGACTCGCTCGAAACAACGAGTGTCTCCAACATACATCAGGTCCCAGGGGGAGTTTTGTTTCCAATTAATTTTGATTTAGTTTGCATAAAGCATGGGACTGGGCATTCCGGTGACCAGCCATTTTCTCGTGAGTGAGGAGCGGAGTCCACTCTTGAGAATAACCCGCCTAACACGGAAGACAAGGACATCCTTGGTTGATACATGAGCTATTATACCATACAAAACAGAATGTTTATTTGAAGGTTTAGAGTTTGGCACATACAAATTTACTTGGAATGGCAGGTAGATACCGCATATAGGAAGGTATAGTGGACTCATCTGGAATAACTTTGGGGTTTAAAGGGATTGGATGCACAAGCAGTATTCCCGCTTATTAAAGGTGAAGGCTAGCAAAAGACTGGGAAGCGACCAACTAGAGAGCGACAACAGCCATGTACATGCATTAAAATTAATAAACATTGGATGCAAGCATGAGTAGGATATAATCCACCATGAACATAAATATCATGAAGTCTATGTTGATTTGTTTCAACTACATGCGTGAACATGTGCCAAGTCAAGTCACTTAAATCATTCAAAGGAGGATACCACTCCATCATACCACATCATAATCATCTCAATAGCATGTTGGCACGCAAGGTAAATCATTATAACTCATAGCTAATCAAGCATGGCACAAGCAACTATGATCTCTAATTGTCATTGCAAACATGTTTATTCATAATAAGCTGAATCAAGAATGAGGGGCTCACCATATTTACAAAAACAAAAGAGGTCGAGTTCATACCAGCTTTTCTCATCTCAGTCAGTCCATCATATATCATCATAATTGCCTTTCACTTGCACAACCGAGCGGTGTGAATAATAATAAGAGTGCACGTGCATTGGACTAAGCTCGAATCTGCGAGCATTCAATAAAAAGGAGAAGACAAGGTAATATGGGTTCTTGACTAAATCAACATTAATGCATATAAGAGCCACTTCAACAATTTAATCATGGTCTTCCCCTACTGACCACCAAAGGAAAGAAAAAGAAACAAAAACTATTTACACGGGAAAGCTCCCAACAAGCAAAAGAAGAACGAGAAATATTTTTGGGTTTTCTTTATTAGTTACTACTACAGCAGGAAAGTAAACTACTACTAATTTTTTTTGGTTTTCCTAAGGTTTAACAAACACACACGAAGAAAGAAAGAAAAAGAAAATAAACTGGCATGAATATTACAGTGAAAGAGTATGAGCACCGACATCTAGCAATGAGTGTGTGTGAACATAAATGTAATGTCGGTGAGAAATACGTACTCCCCCAAGCTTAGGCTTTTGGCCTAAGTTGGTCTATAGCCAGGGATGGCCTGGCGGATACCCGTAGGTGTGTCTGGGGTCGTACTGCGACGAGGAATAGTTAGGATCATACTGTGATGAAGAAGATTCTGACTGCCACCGACTGACAGCCATCTGTGGATCCCAAGAATAAATAGATTCTCGTGGAGGCTCATCTTGTGGTTCCGGTTCCGGGACTGGTGCAGGATTTTTGTGGCTTGGACAGCAGCCCACGTAACGAGATAGGGACATGCAAAATTAAACAGAGAAGGAGCAAGCAACGTAATAGTTTTAGGATAATGTTTATCAAAGTATAACTTGTATTTGAGCTCTCTATTCCTGTCCTTAACAAGAAAATCATGGGCTATCATGCTCTTACAGTCTAGATAAGCATTAGGCAACAATTTTTCTTCTTTCTCATAATGCCTAATAGCTATTTTATAGTGTGCAGCAAGGCGAGAAGCATAAATGCCTCCGAAGATGGGGCCTTTAGTACGGTTCAGACTCAACCGCCTAGCAATAATTCCGCCCATACTGACAGTGTTGTCATGGTATAAACCATGGAACAAAATGATAATATCAGGAACGCTAAAATTCCCACAGTTCCCACGACCTATCAAGCATCGACTAGCAAATAAAGCAAAATAGCGTAATATAGGAAAATGTATGCTAGTGATCCTTGCATCAGAAACCTTCCTGGTTTCTCCCACAGAGATAAATTTAATAAATGGTTCCAACACCTTACTGGGTGGTTCCTCTAAAGTGCCCTCACGGGGTATGTTGCAGACTACGCAAAATTCAGACAATGGCATCTTCTTCACAACTTCATATAAATGAAACTCTACTAATGGCGGTGATTCCTTAGGGAAAAAGTAGAAGTTTTGCACAGAAGTATTTGTGAGTAAGATATACTGATGACGTTGGTCGCGGAGGAAGTCGGTGAGGCCGACATTGTCAATCAATGAATAGAAATCCTCATAAATCCCGGCCTCTCTCAAGAAATTATCAGAAGGCCATTCACACGGCCGGATTTCCGTGGTACGAGGAAAATTATATTTGGGCCTCTGAGCTTCTTCATCTTGTTTATCCTTTGAGATTTGTCTTGATGAGCCCCTCAAAATTCTCTTCATCATTTTTCTGAAATAATCTGAAATTTTTCGTAACTTCAAACAAAAGTGAACTAACTTCAATAAAACTGATAGCAACTACTCCTACAAGTGCCTAGAGCCTATATCAAGCATTAGAACTACTTGGAACCATATAAATTTGACATGCAAGCTCAAGAACATGGTCACCTATGCAGCACAAATTTGCAAAGAATAGAGCACTAGAACAAAAAATAATTGGACCAATGGAGGAGTCACATACCAAGGAACAATCTCCCCAAGCAGTTTTGCGAGAGGTGCTTTGAGCAAGGAGATGGAAAATCGCAGCAAAAGTGGCTGGAACTCGTGCTTGAGTTGGTTTTTCGGGTTTGTGTGAGACAGAGGAAGAAGATGGGTGCTGGGATAAGTGGAGGAGGGCCACCATGGGCCCACGAGGCAGGGGGCACGCCCACTACCCTCGTGGCCAGGTGGCAGCTCCTCCCGTGGTAATTTTTGCACAGTAAATCCTCAAATATTCCAGAAAAAATCATATTAAATTGGCATGTCATTATGAGGACTTTTACTTTTGGGATATTTTTACATTGCACTGATAAGCCAGGAAACAGACAGAGAAATACTATCTTTACTTTATTTCTACTAATTAACAAAAAATTTAAAGAGGGTACAGAAGATTGTGCTTCTAGTTTCATCCATCTCATGGTCATCAAATAGAATCCACTAACAAGGTTGATCAAGTCTTGTTAACAAACTCATTCCGATAATCATGAAACCGGAGAAATTTCGAATAATACTAAGTTACCTCAACGGGGATATGCACATCCCCTATAATAAGTATATCATATTTCTTTTTGACAGTAGGAAGAGGAAATTCAAAACCTCCAAATATAATTGATGAAATTTTTCCAATGGAGTTGACACTATGAACTTGAGGTTGTTTCCTCGGAAAGTGTACCGTATGCTCATTACCATTAACATGAAAAGTGACATTGCCTTTGTTGCAATAAATAACAGCCCCTGCAGTATTAAGAAAAGGTCTTCTAAGAATAATATACATACTCTCATACTCGGGAATATCAAGAATAACTAAGTCCGTTAAAATAGTAACGTTTGCAACCACAACAGGCACATCCTCACAAATACCGACAGGTAAAGCAGTTGATTTATCACCCATTTGCAAAGATATTTCAGTAGGTGTCAACTTATTCAAGTCAAGTCTATGATATAAAGAGAGAGGCATAACACTAACACCGACTCCAAGATCACATAAAGCAGTTTTAATATAATTTCTTTTAATGGAGCAAGGTATAGTAGGTACTCCGAGGTCTCCAAGTTTCTTTGGAATTCCACCCTTAAAAGTATAACTAGCAAGCATGGTGGAAATTTCTGCTTCCGGTATCTTTCTTTTATTAGTAATGATATCTTTCATATATTTAGCATAAGGATTTGTTTTGAGCACATCACTCAATCGCATACGTAAAAAGATGGGTCTAATCATTTCAGCAAAGCGCTCAAAATCCTCCATCCTTTTTCTTGGATGGTTTCGGAGGGAAAGGCATGGGTTTCTGAACCCAAGGTTCTCTTTCTTTACCATGTTTCCTAGCAACAAAGTCCTTTTTATCATAACGTTCATTCTTTGATTGTGGGTTATCAAGATCAACAACAGGTTCAATTTCTACATCATTACCATTACTAGGTTGAGCATCATCATGAACATCATCATTAGGTTCATGTTCATTACAAGATTGTGTTTCAGCATCAGACATAGAGATATCATTTGGATTAACAGGTGGTTCAGTAATAGGTTCACTAGAAGTTTGCATAGTTCTATCATTTTTCTTTTTCTTCTTCTTAGAAGAACTAGGTGCATCAATATTATTTCTCTGAGAATCTTGCTCGATTCTCTTAGGGTGGCCTTCAGGATACAGAGGTTCCTGAGTCATTCTACCAGTTCTAGTAGCCACTCTAACAGCATAATCATTTTTCTTACTATTCATTTCATGAAGCAATTCTTTTTTAGCATTAAGTACTTGTTCTACTTGAGTGGAAACCATAGAAGCATGCTTGCTAATAAGTTTAAATTCACCCTTAATATTAGCCATATAATCACCCAAGCGTCTAATCTTATAAGCATTTTATTTTAATTGTCTACCAAAATAAGCGTTGAAGTCGTCTTGCTTAAACATAAAGTTATCAAACTCATCCAAGCACTGACTAGCAATTTTAGTAGGAGGAACTTCAGCTTTATCATATCTATAGAGAGAATTTACCTTTACTACCTGTGTCGGGATATCGGGATCAGGAGGTTCTTCAGTAAATAAGTGATCAAGTTCATATATTTCTTCGACAGGCGATAGATTAAGACCATGTATTTCTTCAATAGGAGGTAAATTCTTAACATCTTCAGCTTTAATACCTTTTTCTTTCATAGATTTCTTTGCCTCTTGCATATCTTCGGGACTGAGAAATAGAACACCTCTCTTCTTCGGAGTTGGTTTAGGAATAGGCACAGCAATTGGAGCAGGAGCTGGCCCAGGAGCTGGCTCAGGAGGTGCCCAATTATTTTCATTTGTCAACATATTATTCAATAGAGTTTCACCTTCATCCGGTGTTCTTTCCCTGAAAATAGAACTAGCACAACTATCTAGGTAATCTATGGAAGCATCGGTTAGTCCATTATAAAAGATATCAAGTATTTCAGGTTTCATAAGAGGATGATCAGGCAAATCATTAAGTAACTTGAGAAGCCTCCCCCAAGCTTGTGGGAGACACTCTTCTTTAATTTGCACAAAGTTGTATATTTCCCTTAAAGCAGCTTGTTTCTTATGAGCAGGGAAATATTTAGCAGAGAAGTAATAAATCATATCCTGGGGACTACGCACACAACCAGGATCAAGAGAATTAAACCATATCTTAGCATCACCCTTTAGTGAGAACGGAAATATTTTGAGTATATAGAAGTAATGCGATCTCTCATCATTAGTGAACAGGGCAGCTATATCATTTAACTTAGTAAGATGTGCCACAACAGTTTCAGATTCATAACCATAGAAAGGATCAGATTCAACCAGAGTAATTATATCTGGATCAACAGAGAATTCATAATCCTTATCAGGAACACAGATAGGTGAAGTTGCAAAAGCAGAATCAGGTTTCATTTTATCTCGAAGTGATTCTTTGTTCCATTTAATCAATAACCTCTTAAGCTCGTATCTATCTCTGCAGGCTAAAATAGCTAAAGAAGCATCTTTATCAAAAATATAACCCTGAGGAATAATGGGCATATTTTCATCATCAATTTCTCTTTCTCTAGCCCTAGCAATTTGTTCTTCAAGAAATTCACTAAGGGGCATAGTAGTATCAGGCATAGAAGCAGTTTCATCATAAGTATCATGCATAGAAGAAGTGGCATCATCAATAACATGCGACGTATCGAAACGAATAGCAGAAGCATGCTTAGGTGTCGCTAGCTTACTCATAACAGAAGGTGAATCAAGTGTAGAGCTAGATGGCAGTTCCTTACCTCCCCTCTTAGCTGAGGGATAAATTGTTGTCTTAGCGTATTTCAAATTCTTCATAGTGTCTAGCAGATATAAATCCCAAGTGACTCAAAGAATAGAGATATGCTCCCCGTCAACGGCGCCAGAAAAAGGTCTTGATAACCCACAAGTATAGGGGATTGCAACAGTTTTCGAGGGTAGAGTATTTAACCCAAATTTATTGATTCGACACAAGGGGAGCCAAATAATATTCTCAAGTATTAGCAGATGAGTTGTAAATTCAACCACACCTGGAAACTTAGTATCTGCAGCAAAGTGTTTAGTAGCAAAGTAATATGATAGTGGTGGTAACAGCAACAAAAGTAAAGACAGCAAAAGTAATGTTTTTGGTATGTTGTAATGATTGTAACAGCAGCTGCAGAAAAGTAAATAAGCGTAAACCAGTATATGGAAAGCTCGTAGGCACCGGATCAGTGATGGATAATTATGCCGGATGCGGTTCATCATGTATCAGTCATAACATAGGGTGACACAGAACTAGCTCCAATTCATCAATGTAATGTACGCATGTATTCCGTATATAGTCATACATGCTTATGGAAAAGAACTTGCATGCCATCTTTTGTCCTACCCTCCCGTGGCAGCGGGGTCCGATTGGAAACTAAGGGATATTAAGGCCTCCTTTTAATAGAGAACCGGAACAAAGCATTAGCACATAGTGAATACATGAACTCCTCAAACTATGGTCATCACCGGGAGTGGTCCCGATTATTGTCACTTCGGGGTTTCCGGATCATAACACATAGTAGGTGACTATAGACTTGCAAGATAGGATCAAGAACTCACATATATTCATGAAAACATAATAGGTTCAGATATGAAATCATGGCACTCGGGCCCTAGTGACAAGCATTAAGCATAGCAAAGTCATAGCAACATCAATCTCAGAACATAGTGGATACTAGGGATCAAACCCTAACAAAACTAACTCGATTACATGATAAATCTCATCCAACCCATCACCGTCCAGCAAGCCTACGATAGAATTACTCATGCACGGCGGTGAGCATCATGAAATTGGTGATGGAGGATGGTTGATGATGACGACGGCGACGAGTCCCCCTCTCCGGAGCCCTGAACGGACTCCAGATTAGCCCTCCCGAGAGAGATTAGGGCTTGGCGGCGGCTCCGTATTGTAACACGCGGTGATTTCTTCTCTCTGATTTTTTTCTCCCCGAAAGCCAATATATAGAGTTGGAGTTGGCGTCGGAGGGCATCCAGGGGGCCCACGAGGTAGTGGCGTGCCCTAGAGGGGGGGCGCCCCCCACCTTCATGGACAGGGTGTGGGCCTTCTGGTCTTCATCTTTGGCGAGGATTTTTTATTATTTTTTCTAAGGTGTTACGTGGAGTTTCAGGACTTTCCGAGAATATTTTCTTTCTGCACATAAAACAACACCATGGCAATTCTGCTGAAAACAGCGTCAGTCCGGGTTAGTTCCATTTAAATCATACAAGTTAGAGTCCAAAACAAGGGCAAAAGTGTTTGGAAAAGTAGATACGACGGAGACGTATCATTACATTGCTTGCAAGGCTTATAGTGATGTGCATTACCGAGAGGGCCCAGAGATACCTCTCCGACAATCGGAGTGACAAATCCTAATCTTGATCTATGCCAACTCAACAAGTACCATCGGAGACACCTGTATATCACCTTTATAATCCCCCAGTTACGTTCCAACATTTGGTAGCACACAAAGTGTTCCTCTGTATTCGGGAGTTGCATAATCTGATAGTCATAGGAACATGTATAAGTCATGAATAAAGCAATAGCAATATACTAAACAATCAAATGCCAAGCTAACGGAATGCATCAAGTCAATCACATCATTCTCTAATGATGTGATCCCGTTAATCAAATGATAACTCATGTCTAGGGCTAGGAAACTTAAACATCTTTGATTCAACAAGCTAGTCAAGTAGAGGCATACTAGTGACACTTTGTTTGTCTATGTATTCACAAATGTACTAAGTTTCCGGTTAATACAAGTCTAGCATGAATGATAAACATTTATCATGATATAAGGAAATATAATTAACAACTTTATTATTGCCTCTAGGGCATATTTCCTTCAGTCTCCCACTTGCACTAGAGTCAATAATCTGGATTACATAGTAATGATTCTAACACCCATGGAGTCTTTGTGCTCATCATGTTTTGCTCGTTAGAGAGGCTTAGTCAACGGGTCTGCAACATTCAGATCCGTATGTATCTTGCAAATCTCTATGTCTCCCTCCTTGACTTGATCGTTGTCGGGGGTTGGATGCGACATATGCCAAAGGATGGCTTATCATGGTGGGGGCGAGTAGAACGTCGCCGGTGCCTGGAAACGGGATGAGGCGTAGACATGCACATCGGCGAATCTTACCCAGCTTCAGGGCTCTCCGGGGAGATAATACCCCTACTGCTGCTCTGCGGGGTCTCCGCATGATCACTATGGTGATATGTGTACAAAGTTGCTCCTCGAGCTGTGTTCTGGAGGTAGGAGAGGGCAAGGCTAGCTCTCTCCCTTCTATGCTTCTGATCTAGTGGTAAAAGGATCGAACCCTTTGCATGGGTGCTCCGGGGGGTTTATATAGGCCTACCCCCCGGGGGTACAATGGTAATCCGGCTGGGCGCGGGTCCCAGCCGTCTCTCTCTCAGGTCGCCGTCTTCCCCGCCGACTCCTGGGGCCCGCCGCTGGTGGGCCCCATCGACTGACTTGGCCACTGTAGCCGCGCCCTGGATCACGTCGGCTTGGTCGTGGGGTCGTGGCAACAGTGCCGCCGTCTGGCGGGCGATCACTGTCGCCACTCCCCATCTTATCTGTTTAATGCCGTGCGGGTCCCGCGGGAGGCGCGGGCCGACTCTTAGAGGCCGACTCCCGCGAGGTCCGTCTTCAGGTGCTCTCGCCGTCTTTCGTTCCCCTCGCTGACTAGCGGGACCCACCGTCTCTGGGCCGTACGGGCGGGCCATCGTGGGAACAGGGTTTCGCCGCCGGGACGAGCGTCAGGGCCAGTATGGCTACAGTGCCACGCCGGACGGAGATCTCCGGTACGACGTACTGTAGCCATACCTGCCCTTGGTAATCAGGGTAGGGGAGAGCCGTACTCCGACCATCCCTGGAGTCGCCAACTGGGAGTCGGCTTATGTTGTGGCCGTCTCTAGGATTCGGCCGTGAGTGGGTAGTCGGCGTTGCTGCAGCCGACTCCCAGATTCAACCCTCTATCTTGGGATCTTTGAGGGGCGAAGCCTGCCCCGATGTCCCGAAAGGTTCTGGGTCCCGGGTTAGCCTACCCGTGGCCCATTACTCCGACAGTAGTCCCCGAAGCTGGTGAGGCGCCGAGGGAGACATGTCGAGGAGCCTCAACAGTTTCTTCCTTCAGGTGATTGGATCTGAGGCTTGCCTGTCGTCTTCCTCCGAACCGACCATTGGGAGGTGATCTTGTTCAGGCCGTCTCCGACAAGCTGACTATGGGAAGCCGGACTCGTCGAAGGTCGTCTTGCTCTTCAAAGAGTTTGAAAGTCTTGGCGGGATTCAGACGACGTGCCTGATAAGCCACACGGCCGCCGCCCGCTGTGGACCAGCCAAGGGACGCCACGTGGCCGGGCCAGTCTGCCAGCCCACGCGCGCGACGGGACAGGCCCGCGGGTGGGGCCCGCCATTACCGCGCCTCGGCCTTCGAATGGATCCGTTGTGGCCGTGCGGGCGGTTGAGCTTCTTAGCGCAGTAAATGCGCGTGGTAACTTCCATCGTAAATCATGGGGGTCGTGGGGGTCGTGGGCGCAGCTAATCCCACGACACCCCCTCGGCTTCTTAGCCCACCGGCCTATAAGTAGGTGGAGGGAGCGGGGCGGCGAAGCACGCGCGCCCGCCCTCCTCTTCCTTCCTCGCTCTTTCTTCTTTCTTGTTTCTCCCATCGCTGTCGCGCCGAACTGCGCCCCGTTTGTGGCGATGAGCTCTTCCTCCGCCGCCGTGCGCTCCGGCGTATGGGACGGCTCTGAGATCAACCACGAAATGATCGACTTCCTCCGCAAGACGCGTCGCCTGCCCGGCGCGCACCTTGTGCAGGCCCGTGCCCCGCCGCCGACGGAGGTGACGCCGGCGCCGGGGGAGGGCGAGCAGATCGTGTTCCGCTCCTACCTCATGCGCGGCCTGGGGCTGCCGGCGAGCGGGTTCTTCCGCTCGTTGTTGGAGTTCCATGGCCTCCAGCCGCACCACCTCACCCCAAACACGGTGCTGCTGCTGGCGGCTTTTACTGCTTTGTGCGAGGCCTTCCTCGGCGTTCTCCCCACCATCTAGCTGTGGGGAGAGTTCTTTCAGTCCAAGCTCGGCACACATGTCGCTGGCGTGCCAGCTCAGTGCGGTGCCTTCATCGCGCTACGGAGGACGACGGCCGACAACCCGTTCCCCGCCATCCAACTAATCAAGTCGGTGAAGATGTGGCAGCGCTCTTACTTCTATGTAAAGAGCGTCGCCCCAGACGGCGACTGGGTTAATCTACCGCCATATGAAGCCGGTGTGCCGGCTAGGAGGCAGCCCAGCTGGTCCTACCGCGCCAGGACGCTGACTCCGGTTGGAGACGCCGCCGTGGCGCGACTTCGAGTGTTAACGCAGTCGGCTGGTCTGACTGGGGCCGACTTGCTGGCCGCCTTCGTGGCGCGCCGAGTCCTCCCGCTCCAAAGCCGGCCTCATCTGATCTGTCAGATGAGCGACCACCAGGACCCCAGTCGGATGTGTACCAAATACATGCCCCACGCGGAGGTAGCGAACACGGTGAACTACATCGCGAACTGCGGACTCTCGGAGGATTGGCAGTTCGGCATGGAGTCGTTCTCGCGTGCCAACCCCCCGCCGGTGGTAAGTTTGTTCTTCTTTTTCTTCTTTATAGCCGACTCCGACTCTTGATCTTTATTTTTTATTTTTGACTCAGAATCCTCTCATTCAGCCCTCGTCCGGCGCCGTTGGGCCGGCCCGCCAGTTCGCCCCCGATCGCGTGGAGAGCGACGTCGACGACCCCGACCTGGGGGCAGCGGCGATGGAGGCCGACGCCGAAGGAGGCGGCGAAGGAGAGGAAGGCGGCCTCAGGCCCTCGGCCACCTTCGCCGACTGGACCGCCGGCGAAGATGGAGAAGTCGCCCCGCGCCATCAACCGAGGCAAGACGGCGCGAGGAAGCGCCGGGCCGGGCCGAGTTCCCTTGGAGGCCGGGAGAAGAAGTTTAAGGGGGCGGCCGCCGCGACCAAACGGGAAGAGACGGTCGCGAGGGCCCATCGCTTCCATAAGGAAGTGAAGAAGCCGCCGCTATCCTCTGGGTAAGTGTTTCTGCTTGTTCGTCTTATTTCATCTTCTGGTGGATCTGGTCCGGGTCCTTACATGTCTTCCTCGTCCCAGAGCTCCTCTCACCCTTGGGAGGGTCGCCGCCGCCTCCATCATCTGGTCGGTGGAGTCGTCCGCCATGACTAGGCGTATTGACCCTGCCGCCGACCTCCGGGAAGCGACGGAGCAGAACGCGCAGGAGAAGCACGATGAGGACGAAACCGCCCGCCGGGAGAAGGCGGAGGCCGAGAAGGCGGCCGCCTCCACCTAGAAGGGGCTGGAGGGAGCCGAAGCCGCCGCCGCGGCCAAAGAGCGGGCCGAAGAAGCCGCGCGCCGCCAGTCGGCACTGTTCGTCGTCCCATTGAACTCGGCGCTGCCTCCGGATTATACAGAGCAGTCTCGGGAGGTCGGCGGGGAGTACCCCATCATGGAGAGGGAGAGCGGCGAGGCCCCCGGTCTGGACATGGTGGTGCCGCCACCACCGCCCCCGCCGCCATCGGGAAGCGCGAGGGTAAACAACCGGCGGACCCGCCGGTGCCACCGACTACGGACGAAGCCACGGCGTAACTGCTTCTCCAAGTCGCCTCACCGACGCGCCGCCGTTTGGAGAAGGCGACTTCAGCGCCACACCCTCTGGAGACCGGAGCAGCCAACTCGGCTGCCCCAGACGTCGAGGTGATGAGCGCCGCGCCCGTCGGGTGGCTGCGAGGAGGTGGCACGGGCCCGTTGAACCAGGCGCTCCTGGACGTCCAGGCGAAGCTGCGGGCCGAAAGCGACGCCCTCCAGAATTGCACCAAGGCGCATCTGGCGTCTCGCGTGGCCGTCCGGGTATGTTTGTTCTGACTTTTTTTTTCTTGCTCTTCTCGGTGGGGCCGCGCCAGCGCACCCACTGGGTGTAGTCCCCGAGTTCCGAGCCGGCTGCTGAGCAGGCGGGTTGGAACTCTATTGGCGAGTTCCAAATCTTTATTCTTTTTGAAATGCTTATCGTAGGACTACCACAACCTCCGAGTCACCGTCTTCAACCGTAATGTTGAAGAGCTGGGCAAGCGGACTGCCGACTTGTCGGAGAGTCGGAGTGAGTTTCCTTCTTCGCGGGGGCGCGCTGGCGCACCCGCGGGCTGTAGTCCCCGAGATTCGGGCTGACTGCTGCGCAGTCGGGCCGGATCTTCTTGGCGACCTTCTCTGACGACTTGCGTCCTTTTTCTTCTTTCTTCAGAGGCCAACGCCGTTCTTCAGCAGCATCTGGGCGAAGCCAACACCGCCTTGCATGCCAAGGAGGCGGAATGTGGCAAGCTTGCCACAGAACGCGACCTGCTGGCTGCGCCGCTGGCGGAGTAAAAGGAGCTGCTCAAGAAGGCGCGGGAGGAGGCGAAGGAGAGAGAGACTGGTCTCCAAGCCGATTTCGAAGCTGAACGCTCCTCATGGACTGATAAGGAGGCGATGCTGACCTCCGGCTTCCATGAGATTGAAGATATCGTTGACGGTAAGTTTTCTTTACTCGCTTTCTTTGAGCAGCCGACTGTGGGTCGGGCCGACTCTTGCTTTTTCTGATTTGCTTCTTTTTTCCGTCTTGGTAGACTTCTTCCCAGGCCATGCGCAAACTGCCATTCAAGCCATCGAGGCTGATCGCGAGGCGCGGAGGGCGGCCGGCGAGGAGGTTGCTGCCAACGCCCCCCGAACTCTTGATGAACAGCTTCTGAGCATCGAGGCTCGCCTGCGGCCGGCTCACCAGATGTTGCGCCGGCTTCAACGTGCCGGCGCCCAGGCGATTGCTGCCTTGTGGCCGGAGATGCCGATTCTGCGCACTCCCAGCCGGACTGCCGACTGGCTGGAGGTCGCAGCGGGCCGCCTGGAGGCTTGGAAAGGCTCCTCGGCACGTGCCGGAGCGCGTTGTGCCTTGGAGTTCGTCAAGGCGTGGTATCCAGACCTGAGCCTGGACCAGCTGGCCACGCTCCGGGCTGAGGCCCAGCCGGAGCTGGCAGCCATGAACGATGACTTTGTCAAGCGCGCCGCGACACTCGCCGAGTACGTCGACCCCAATGTCTTTGTTCCTGAGCGAGCTGACAACGGCGAGGAGGCGCCGCCGGAGTGGTTTGGGATGAACCCGAACTACGGTGAGGACTCGGCAGAGGTGATCGGCTCCAGTGTCGAGGAGGGAGGCGAGGTGGAGGTCGGAGACGAGATGGAGGTGCCAGAAGCCGGAGCGGGCGATCAGCCTCAGCTCGATCGTGCCTCCACCAACGAGCCGCTCCCAACTGCGCCGACTGTCGCTGGAGGTGATCAAGTCGAGTCTGCCCAGCCGGCCGCCCCAACGTCCGACACCGCCATCTCCTCCGAGCCCCCAAAACCGTCTGCTTCTTCATAGGCCGCCAACTTGTCTTATTTATCTTCTTAGTAGTTTCTCAAAGAACTTTGTTAATTCGCACAATTCCACCCGCAGGGTGTATTTTGAACTTCCGTTCAAGGATTCGGCCAATGGCCTTTGTGATGTAAATATTTATCTGGGTTCTATCATTTCTTGCTTATTGCTCTTTTGGCTATTTCCCTTTGCCGCCTTCCCTTAGATGCCGTCTTTGCTAGTCGGGCAGCCGCTCCGCGGACTGCCGCTGGATCAAATACTTGGCTACTTTGGGGAAGGCAAGTACTCAGCCATTCTAGAGTTTCGTTAGCAAGTCGGATAGAAAACAGTAAGCCGACTACCCGGAGTCGGTTTTGCGAGGAACTACTGGAAAGCCGGCTCGAGCTATGTTTGTGCTTTGAGTCCTTAGCCATTTTTCGTGTGGGCGCCCATTCTTCCTTACTCCTGCCCGTCGGGCAGTCGCTCTACGAGCTGCGGCTTCTAACAGGAGACGGCTTAGGCACCACACACTACTTGTCCGACTGCAGGAAGCGTTTTCATAGCGCGAGACGGCGAGTCCCCGGGCCGACTAGTCGAGCCCGGTGCCAAGCGGCATAAGAAAGAGTAGCATACTTGGAAGCATAATACTTATCATACAGATAACAAAAGGGGCAGTCCCTGAGTCCGTTTCGGGGGCCCCAGAATCTTGGTACTTCAATACAAAGGGGGTAGCGTGGTACATACTGCATTAACTATAAAATCTTCGAAGAAGATTCGCGTTCCATGGTCGCTCCGTCTCTTTGCCGGAGTCGTCCCTCTTCCGTGCTCAGGGCTTCTGAGCGTCGATCAGGTAGTAGGAGTCGTTGCCTAGCACCTTGCTGATGATGAAGGGGCCTTCCCAAGGTGCCGACAACATGTGCTGACCGGCTGTTCGCTGGATCAGCCGGAGCACAAGGTCGCCCTCTTGGAAGGATCTCGGCCTGACCTTCCTGTTGTAGTAGCAACGTAGGCTCTGCTGGTAGATGCTAGACCGGCTGAGTGCTAACAGTCGGCCCTCTTCCAGCAGATCGACACCGTCTTGTCGTGCTTCTTCTGCCTCCTCCGCAGTGTACATCGTGACTCGCGGGGAGTCGAACTCTATATCCGTTGGGATGACGTCTTCAGCACCGTAGACGAGGAAGAAGGGTGTGAAGCCGGTCGACTTGTTTGGGGTCGTGCGCAGACTCCAGAGGACGGCTGGCAACTCGTCAAGCCAACAGCCGGCCGAACGCTCCAGTGGTTCGACCAACCGAGGCTTGATGCCAGACAGGATGAGGCCATTCGCCCGCTCCACCTGCCCGTTTGACTGCGGATGGGCAACGGACGCTAAGTCCAGTCGGATGCCCTGCATCGCACAGAAACGGGCCAAGGCACCTTTGGCAAGGTTGGTGCCGTTGTCGGTGATGATGCTGTGCGGTATGCCATACCGAATTGTGATGTCTGTGATGAAAGTCACGGCAGTCGGACCGTTCAACTTCTTGATGGGCTTCACTTCTATCCACTTGGTGAACTTGTCCACCGCGACAAGTAGATGAGTTTGGCCGCCTCGTGCCGTCTTGAAGGGTCCCACCATATCCAGGCCCCAAACTGCAAAGGGCCAAGCGATGGGGATAGTCTTGAGTGCTGAAGCCGGCTGATGTGGCTTGGAGCGGAACTTCTTGCACCCCTTGCATTTCTGGACCAACTCTTTGGCCTCTTCGAGGGCAGTTGGCCAGAAGAACCCATGCCGGAAAGCTTTGGCGACGAGTGCCCTCGAGGCTGCATGGTGACCGCACTCGCCTTGATGGATGTCTCTGAGAATTGCTTGGCCTTGCTCTGGCTCGACGCAGCGCTGGTAGACACCAGTGATGTTGCGCCTAACCAGCTCTCTGTTGATTATGGTGTATACTGCCGCTCGGCGTTGTATTTGCCGAGCTAAGGCTTCATCAGTCGGTAGCTCCTTGTTCACCAAGAATTTGAGGATGGGCTGGGCCCATGAGGGTGCTGCTATCACTTCGACTGCCAGAACCGCGACTTGGACGAGGGCGGCTGGGCTGGGAGGCGGCGGGCTGGAGTCTGCGGCCGCTTGCTGGATCAGTGAAGTCCCCGGGCTGACTGGTGCAGTCCCCGGGCCGAGTTCTGGAGTCTTTTCTCTGGTCGCCGCAGTCCCCGGGCCAAGTTCTGAAGTCCCCGGGCCGGCTTTGACTGCGGCATTCTTGGAGTCATCTGCAAGGGTTTTTGCGTCGTCTGCTTGGGCTTTGGAGTCGGATCCGACTTCTTCTGGAGGAGCTGGCACAAAAATGGAGTCTGACTCTGGTGAAGGCTTGATGGATGGCTTGAGGAGGCGCTGAAGAGCGACGCCAGATGGTATTGCTTGGCGAGTTGAGCCGATTCTTGCCAAAGTATCTGCTAGGTTGTTGTCGTTTCTTGGCACGTGGAGGAACTCGCACCCCTCGAAATATCCGCTGAGTTGCTGCACGAGGAAGCGGTAGCTTGCCATGTTCGCATCCTTGGCGTCCCAGTCGCCAGATGATTGCTGGACCACCAAGTCGGAGTCGCCATAACACAGGATCCGGCGAATGCCAAGTTCTTTGGCAAGCCGGAGCCCATGAACGAGCGCCTCATATTTAGTGACGTTGTTGGAGGCGGCGAAATGGATCTGCAGTGCATACTGGAGCTTGTCGCCTTTAGGAGAGGTGAGGACAACGCCGGCTCCCAAGCCGGTGCGCATCTTGGAGCCGTCGAAATGCATCCGCCAATGGGTGGAGTCGGGCGCTAGTGGCTGGTACTGGGTCTCGGCCCAGTCGACGAGGAAGTCGGCCAGTGCTTGTGACTTGATGGCGGTGCGGGGTTGATAGTAGATTGTGTAGGGCACCAAATATATGGCCCATTTGGCCACTCGGCCGGACGCATCTCGGCTTCCAATGATTTCTGCTAATGGGGCCGTGCAGACCACAGTGATTGGATGCTCTTGGAAGTAAGGCTTCAGCTTTTTGGCGGCAAAGTGCACACCGTAACACAACTTCTGGTAGTGGGGGTAGTTTTGCTTGGAGGTCGACAGTACTTCGCTCAGGTAATACACCGGTCTCTGGACTGGTAGTGCCTTGCCTTCCTCCTTGCGCTCTACTACAATGACTGTGCTGACTACTTGGCTGGTGGCGGCGATGTATAGGAGCATGGGCTCTTTGGGAGTCGGAGCCGCCAACACAGGGGGAGTAACCAACATCTTCTTCATCTGCAGAAAGGCCTCATCCGCCTTGTGGTTCCACTCAAAAAAATTGGTCTTCTTCATGAGCTGGTACAACGGGAGAGCTTTCTCGCCTAGCCGACTGATGAAACGGCTAATGGATGCCAGGCAGCCAGTGAACTTCTGCACATCCAACAGTCGCCTGGGTACCTCCATCCTCTCGATGGCCTTGAACTTCACAGGGTTGCACTCTATGCCGCGTTCAGAGACCAGGAAGCCGAGTAGCTGGCCGGCTGGTACTCCGAAAACGCTCTTCTCGGGGTTAAGCTTGATCTGGAATCGGCGCAGGTTCTCAAAGGTCTCCTTGAGGTCTTTCAACAGAGTTCTGCGCTTTTCCGTCTTCACCACCACATCATCCACGTAAACGTGGGCATTTCGGCCGAGTTTCTTGAGGAGGCACTTCTGCATGCAATGCTGAAAGGTGGCGCCGGCATTCCTTAAGCCGAACGTCATGGTCAGGTAGCACAAGGCTCCAAACGGCGTGATGAAGGTGGTCTTTAATTTGTCTGTCGGGTTCAGCTTGATCTGGTGATATCCTGAATAGGCATCTAAGAAGCTCAATAGCTCGCATCCGGCTGTGGATTCTATCACCTGATCGATTCTCGGCAAGGCAAACGGGTCCTTGGGGCAGGCTTTGTTGAGTCTTGTGTAGTCAATACACATTCGCCACTGCTTGTTCATCTTCAGTACTAAAACTGGGTTTGCTAACCACTCTGGGAAAAATACTTCCATGATAAAGCCGGCTGCAAGGAGCCGGGCTATCTCTTCACCAACAACTCTTCTTTTTTCTTCTGATAGGCGGCGCAAGGGCTGCCTGACGGGCTTCACATCAGACCGGACATGCAACTTGTGCTCGCCGAATTCCGTCCATACACCCGGCATGTCCTTGGGGGACCATGCGAAGATGTCTCGATTCTCACGAAGGAATTCGACGAGCTCGCCTTCCTATTTGTTGTCAAGGTTCGCGCCTATGACAGCGTACCTCTCCGGGTGCTCTGGGTCCAAGGGTATCTTCTTCGTTTCCTTCGCCGGCTTGAACGAGCCCTCAGCTTCCGACTCCTTGGGGTTGGGCGACATCTCAGGCTGCTTGCCGGCCATCGCCACAACCCGATCAAGAAACAGCTTCTCTGCTACAATGACCAGGGACTCGGCCAGCCGACTGCTCTCGGCCGCGCAAGCGAACGACTTCCTGTAGTCGCCAGCCACAGTCAGAATTCCCTTGGAACTCGGCATCTTCATCTTGAGGTAGGCGTAGTGGGGGGCCACCATGAACTTGGCCAAAGTAGGTCGGCCAAGCAGCGCATGGTACGGGCTTTCAAGGTCCACCACCTCAAACTAGACTGGCTCTCGGCGGAAGTGTTCCTTGTCTCCGAAAGGGACGTCTATCAGAATCTTGCCGATTGGGGAGCAGGAAAGGACAGGGACAATCCCATGGAATACGGTCCGGCTGCTCTGGAGCTGTCTTTGCTTGATTCCCAGCTTCTCCATGGTATCCTTACACAGGATGTCGATACTGCTGCCTCCATCTATCAGAACTCGCGAGAAGCGAGCTGCCCGCCTATCAGTGGCAAAGGTGGCTTCCAGGACCAAGGCATAGAAACCGGGATTTGGCATCACCTCTGGGTGATCAGCTCTGCTCCAACTGATAGGCTTCTCGGACCAGTGCATTACTCTGGAGTATCTGACGCTACTGCATTAACTTCTTGCTGCTGCAGCCGCCTGCCACGCCTGTCATCGGCCACACTGGTGAACACCATGTAGGCTCCGTTCTCTTCCGGGTACTCGTCTTGTACTGCGCCGACTGGCCTGACAGCCGACTGCCGGGGTGGAGGCGGAGGCGGCTGCCCAGCAGGTGGAGGAGGCGTCAGGCCGTCTCCTTTGGCAATCCTGGTGAGCCAGTGGCATTTTCTGGTTGTGTGGTTCGACGGCTTCGCGCCGCTGTGGATCTTGCAGGGACCATCTAGAGTCTGCTCGTAGGAGAAAGCCGGCAACCAGTTGGGCTTGCCGCCCCTCTGCCGCTTGGGTGGAGGTTGTCCCTCCGGCTGTTGCTCTTCGATAGTTGCGACCTGCCGGCTACTAGAAGCCGGCTGCGAGGCCTTGCGCTTGTGATCGTTCTGCTGTTGCCGCCGACTGGCGTCCCCAGCTGGAGTTCTGGGAGCTTGAGGGGCCACTTTGCCGACTGTGCTGACTTGGATCTCCGTCTTCATAGAAGAGTCGGCTGTGGCGTACTTGTCTGCTATGATCAGCAGCTCGTCCAGGGTCTCCGGCTCATCACAGAGGAGCTTATGCTTGAGGAGGGTGCCTTCTCTGCACCTGGCGGTGAAGTACTCGATCGCCTGCACCTCGTGCATGCCCTCGCAGGAGTTTCGGAGCTCGGCCCAACGCGTGAGGTAGTCGCGAGTCGATTCGTTGAGGCCTTGCACGGACAGGGAGAGCTGGCGAGGCTTGGGAGGTCGCTTGTACGTGCTCGTGAATTTGCGGACGAAAGCCTCGGTGAAGTCGACCCAGCTGTTGATGCTGCGGGTTTTCAGGCTGTTCAACCATGTCCGGGCCGTGCCCTGGAGAATGAGTGGAACGTACTTCACGGCAACACGCTTGTTGCCGTTTGCTATGCTGACGGCAGTGGAGTAGTCAACCAGCCAGTCCTCCGGCTTCACGGAGCCAGTGTACTTGGGAGTGTCTCTAGGGAGGGTGAACCCTTTGGGGAAGGGCTCATCTCGGATGCGGGGGCCGAAGCACGGCGGCCCCAACTCGTCTTCTTCTTCCAGCGCCAGGGATCGGTGGAGTCGGTCGATCCGGAGGCGGGCATCATTCTCTCTGACTCCCTCTCGGCGGCCAAGGCGACCTCCGAGAGTCGGATGCTCAACGAGCGGCGGGGAGACTCGTCTTTCTCTGCGTGGTGGAGGAGGCACATAATCGTCCCACCGCTCCACTGCTCTCGGGCGGCCGTCTTGGTCGCGTTCGATGGTGATGTGAGTCCGACTGCGGCTCGCAGCCGGCTCCTTGTCTTTTCTTCCGCGGACGCCGCCAGTCGGCGTCCGAGACGTCGCGCCTTGATCTCGGCGGGGTGGCAGGTCGTCGTTCTGTTTCTATGGCCCCTCGGCTCTGCAACCGGCCGCGTTCTGCGCGCCAGCCGCATCGAGGAGTCGCTGGACTCGCTCCGTCATCAGTCGGCGCTCTTCGCCCTCGAGGTTGTCCAACTCATCTGCTGCCGCCTGGGCAGCTCGAATGTTCTCGGCGGGCGTGGCGTATACGGGGCGATTGGCCCCGAACATGCTGGCGATGTCCGCGCCGCGTTGCCAGACCGCGCCTAGGCGGCTAGGCCCCGCTGGGGCTGGCAAGCCGCCCACCGCACGATCCATCTCACGCTGGTAGGCTTCTGACAAGCGTCTCATGCTTGCCAACTTCTTCGCACCTTCAACGAGCTGGAGGCGGTGTGCCTCCAACGTCTCGGCATCGGCGTCCTCTGGAATGGGCGCATCTAGGTCTTGCATGGCCGCATCAAGCGGGTCGTGAGTTCCTCCGTCGGAGTGCTCGCCATAGCCGATGACGAGTACTTCTGTGACGGTGCTTCCGCCACTCTCCGCGCGAGGGAGCGACTCGTCGTAGACCACCACGTTGGTTGGGAAGGCGTCGAGCGACGCGGTGTCAGAGTAGACCAGCATCGGGTCGGTGGAGCCTACGGACTCCAGGTCAGCGGCGGGCTCGCCGACAACGTGGAGTTCGTCGAGGAGGCCGGCGAGGAGGCTCTCAGGGCCGCCGGTGCCTGCGTCGGATGCAGGCTCGTCGGAGAGGCTAACCTCGCCGATAAGATCGGCGAGGCAGCTGGCCGCGCAGGCGGTCTCAGCGTCGTGCAGCGCGTCGGCGCAAACTCCCTCTGGCGTGCCGGGCTGGCTACGCTCGCCAGGGAGAAAAAGTGTTCCCGTCTAGAATAGATCTCCGGACGACGGTGCACCTCGCCCCACGGTGGGCGCCAAATGTCGGGGGTTAGATGCGACATATGCCAAAGGATGGCTTATCATGGTGGGGGCGAGTAGAACGTCGCCGGTGCCTGGAAGCGGGATGAGGCGTAGACATGCACGCCGGCGAATCATACCCAGCTTCAGGGCTCTCCGGGGAGATAATACCCCTACTGTTGCTCTGCAGGGTCTCCGCATGATCACTATGGTGATATGTGTACAAAGTTGCTCCTCGAGCTGTGTTCTGGAGGTAGGAGAGGGCAACGCTAGCTCTCTCCCTTCTATGCTTGTGATCTAGTGGTAAAAGGATCGAACCCTTTGCATGGGTGCTCCGGGGGGTTTATATAGGCCTACCCCCCGGGGGTACAATGGTAATCCGGCTGGGCGCGGGTCCCAGCCGTCTCTCTCTCAGGTCGCCGTCTTCCCCGCCGACTCCTGGGGCCCGCCGCTGGTGGGCCCCGTCGACTGACTTGGCCACTGTAGCCTCGCCCTGGATGATGTCGGCTTGGTCGTGGGGTCGTGGCAACAGTGCCGCCGTCTGGCGGGCGATCACTGTCGATACTCCCCGTCTTATCTGTTTAATGGCGTGCGGGCCCCGCGGGAGGCGCGGGCCGACTCACAGAGGCCGACTCCCGCGAGGTCCGTCTTTAGGTGCTCTCACCGTCTTTCGTTCCCCTTGCTGACTAGCTGGACCCGCCGTCTCTAGGCCGTACGGGCGGGCCATCGTGGGAACAGGGTTTCGCCGTCGGGGTGAGCGTCAGGGCCAGTATGGCAACAGTGCCGCGTCGGACAGAGATCTCCTCCGGTACGACGTACTGTAGCCATACCTGCCCTTGGTAATCAGGGTAGGGGAGTGGCGTACTCCGGCCATCCCCGGTCTCGTCCTTCTTCTCGAAGGCAGAGGGCGGTGAAGTCGCTGGCCGACTCCCCATAGTCGTCTTCCCTGGAGTCGCCAACTGGGAGTCGGCTTATGTCGTGGCCGTCTCTGGGATTTGGCCGTCAGTGGGTAGTCGGCGTTGCTGCAGCCGACTCCCAGAGTCAACCCTCTGTCTTGGGATCTTTGAGGGGCGAAGCCTGCCCCGATTTCTCGAAACGTTCTGGGTCCCGGGTTAGCCTACCCATGGCCCGTTACTCCGACAATCGCGGATGGAATTGAAGCATCTCTTGATGTGCTTGTTTCCCTTGTGAAATCTGGATTCCTTTGCCAAGGCAATTGCACCAGTATTGTCACAAAAGATTTTCATTGGACCCGATGTACTAGGTATGACACGTAGATCGGATATGAACTGCATCATCCAGACTCCTTCATTTGCTACTTCCGAAGCAGCTATGTACTCCACGTAGATCCCGCCACGACGCTTTGTTTAGAACTGCACCAACTAACAGCTCCACCGTTCAATATAAACATGTATCCGGTTTGTGACTTAGAGTCATCCGGATCAGTGTCAAAGCTTGCATCGACGTAACCATTTACGATGAGCTCTTTGTCACCTCCATAAACGAGAAACATATCCTTAGTCCTTTTCAAGTATTTGAGGATGTTCTTGACCGATGTCCAGTGATCCTCACCTGGATTACTTTGGTACCTCCCTGCTAAACTAATAGCAAGGCACACATCAGGTCTGGTACACAACATTGCATACATGATAGAGCCTATGGCTGAAGCATAGGGAACACCTTTCATTTTCTCTCTATCTTCTGTAGTGGTCGGGCATTGAGTGTGACTCAACTTCACACCTTGTAACACAGGCAAGAACCCTTTCTTTGCTTGATCCATTTTCAGCTTCTTCAAAACTTTATCAAGGTATGTGCTTTGTGAAAGTCCAATTAAGCATCTTGATCTATCTCTATAGATCTTGATGCCCAATATATAAGCAGCTTCACCGAGGTCTTTCATTGAAAAACACTTATTCAAGTATCCTTTTATGCTATCCGGAAATTCTATATCATTTCCAATCAACAATATGTCATCCACATATAATATTTGAAATGCTATAGAGCTCCCACTAACTTTCTTGTAAATACAGGCTTCTCTAAAAGTCTATATAAAACCATATGCTTTGATTACACTATCAAAATGTTTATTCCAACTCCGAGATGCTTGCACCAGTCCATATATGGATCGCTGGAGCTTGCACACTTTGTTAGCATCCTTTGGATCGATAAAACCTTCAGGTTGCATCATATACAACTCTTCTTCCAGAAATCCATTCAGGAATGCAGTCTTTACATCCATTTGCCAAATTTCATAATCATAAAATGTGGAAATTGCTAACATGATTCGGACGGACTTAAGCATCGCTACGGGTGAGAAAGTCTCATCGTAGTCAACTCCTTGAACTTGTCGAAAATCTTTCGCAATAAGTAGAGCTTTGTAGATAGTAACATTACCGTCAGCGTCAGTCTTCTTCTTGAAGATCCTTTTATTATCGATGGCTTTCCGATCATCGGGCAAGTCAACCAAAGTCCACACTTTGTTCTCATACATGGATCCCATCTCAGATTTCATGACCTCAAGCCATTTTGCGGAATATGAGCTCATCATCGCTTCCTCATAGTTCATAGGTTTGTCATGGTCAAGTAACATGACCTCCAGAACAGGATTACCGTACCACTCTGGTGCGGATCATACTCTGGTTGACCTACGAGGTTTGGTAGTAACTTGATCTGAAGTTACATGATCGTCATCATTAGCTTCCTCACTAATTGGTGTAGGAGTCACAGGAATAGATTTATGTGATTAACTACTTTCCAATAAGGGAGCAGGAACAGTTACCTCATCAAGTTCTACCTTCCTCCCACTCACTTCTTTCGAGAGAAACTCCTTCTCTAGAAAGGATCCATTCTTAGCAACGAATGTCTTGCCTTCGAATTTGTGATATAAGGTGTACCCAACAGTCTCCTTTGAGTATCCTATAAAGACACATTTCTCCAATTTGGGTTCGAGCTTATCAGGTTGAAGTTTTTTCACATAAGCATCGCAACCCCAAACTTTAAGAAACGACAACTTTGGTTTCTTGCCAAACCACAATTCATAAGGCGTCGTCCCAACGGATTTAGATGGTGCCCTATTTAATGTGAATGCATCCGTCTCTAAACCATAACCCCCAAACGAGAGCGGTAAATTAGTAAGAGACATCATAGATTGCACCATATCTAGTAAAGTACGATTACGACGTTCGGAGACACCATTACGCTGTGGTGTTCCGGGTGGCGTGTGTTGTGAAACTATTCCACATTGTTTCAAATGAAGACCAAACTCGTAACTCAAATATTCTCCTCCACGATCAGATCGTAGAAACTTTATTTTCTTGTTACGATGATTTTCCACTTCACTATGAAATTCTTTGAACTTTTCAAATGTTTCTGACTTATGTTTCATCAAGTAGATATACCCATATCTGCTCAAATCATCTGTGAAGGTGAGAAAATAACGATACCCGCCGCGAGCCTCAACATTCATCGGACCACATACATCAGTATGTATGATTTCTAACAAATCTGTTGCTCGCTCCATTGTTTCAGAGAATGGCGTTTTAGTCATCTTGCCCATGAGGCATGGTTCGCAAGCACCAAGTGATTCCAAAAGTCCATAAGAATGGAGTTTCTTCATGCGCTTTACACCAATATGACCTAAACGGCAGTGCCACAAATAAGTTGCACTATTATTATCAACTCTGCATCTTTTAGCTTCAATATTATGAATATGTGTATCACTACTATCGAGATTCATCAAAAATAGACCACTTTTCAAGGGTGCATGACCATAAAAGATATTACTCATATAAATAGAACAACCATTATTCTCAGATTTAAATGAATAACCGTCTCGCATCAAACAAGATCCAGATATAATGTTCATGCTCAACGTTGGCACCAAATAACAATTTTCAGGTCTAAAACTAATCCCGAAGGTAGAGGTAGAGGTAGCGTGCCGACTGCGATCACATCGACTTTGGAACCATTTCCCACGCGCATCGTGACCTCGTCCTTAGCCAATCTTGGCTTAATCTATAGTCCCTGTTTCGAGTTGCAGATATTAGCAACAGAACAAGTACCAAATACCCAGGTGCTACTGCGAGCATTAGTAAGGTACACATCAATAACATGTATATCACATATACCTTTGTTCACCTTGCCATCCTTCTTATCCGCCAAATACTTGGGGCAGTTCTGCTTCCAGGGAGCAGTCCCTTTGCAGTAGAAGCACTCAGTCTCAGGCTTAGGTCTAGACTTGGGCTTCTTCACTTGATCAGGAACTTGCTTGCCATTCTTCTTGAAGTTCCCATTCCTCCCTTTACCCTTTTTCTTGAAACTGGTGGTCTTGTTGACCATCAACACTTGATGCTCCTTCTTGATTTCTACCTCCGCAGCCTTTAGCATCGGGAAGAGCTCGGAAATTGTCTTATCCATCCCTTGCATATTATAGTTCATCAAGAAGCTCTTGTAGCTTGGTGGCAGTGATTGAAGAATTCTGCAATGACACTATCATCCGGAAGATTAACTCCCAGTTGAATCAAGTGATGGTTATGCCCAGACATTTTGAGTATGTGCTCACTGACAGAACTATTCTCCTCCATCTTGCAGTTGTAGAACTTATTGGAGACTTCATATCTCTCAGTTCAGGCATATGCTTGGAATATTAACTTCAACTCTTGGAACATCTCATGTGCTCCATGACGTTCAAAACTTCGTTGCAGTCCCGGTTCTAAGCCGTAAAGCATGGCACACTGAACTATCGAGTAGTCACCAGCTTTGCTTTGACAGACGTTCATAACATCTAGCGTTGCTCCTGCAGCGGGTTTGGCACCTAGCGGTGCTTCTAGGACGTAATTCTTCTGTGCAGCAATGAGGATAATCCTCAAGTTGCGGACCCAGTCCGTGTAATTGCTACCATCATCTTTCAACTTTGCTTTCTCAAGGAACGCATTAAAATTCAACGGAACAACAGCACAGGCCATCTATCTACAACAACATAGACATGCAAAATACTATCAGGTACTAAGTTCATGACAAATTAAAGTTCAATTAATCATATTACTTAAGAACTCCCACTTAGATAGAAATCCGTCTAATCATCTAAGTGATCACGTGATCCATATCAACTAAACCATGTCCAATCATCACGTGAGATGAAGTAGTTTTCAATGGTGAACATCACTATGTTGAAGATATCTACTATATGATTCACGCTCAACCTTTCGGTCTCATTGTTCCGATGCCATATCTGCATATGCTAGGCTCGTCAAGTTTAACCCGAGTACTGTGCGTGTGCAAAACTGGCTTGCACCCGTTGCATGTGAAGGTAGAGATTATCACACCCAATCATCACGTGGTGTCTCGGCACGACGAACTTTCGCAATGGTGCATACTCAGGGAGAACACTTATGCCTTGAAATTTAGTGAGAGAACATCTTATAATTCTACCGTTGATCTAAGCAAAATAAGATGCATAAAAGATAAACATCACATGCAATCAATATAAGTAATATGATATGGCCATCATCATCTTGTGCCTTTGATCTCCATCTCCAAAGCACCGTCATGATCACCATCGTCACCGGCGAGACACCTTGATCTCCATCGTAGCATCGTCGTCGTCTCGCCAACTATTGCTTCTACGACTATCGCTACAGCTTAGTGATAAAGTAAAGCAATTACATGGAGATTGCATTTCATACAATAAAGCGACAACCATATGGCTCCTACCGATTGCCGATAACTCTGTTCCAAAACATGATCATCTCATACAATAAAATTTAGCATCATGTCTTGACTGTATCACATCACAACATGCCCTGCAAAAACAAGTTAGACGTCCTCTACTTTGTTGTTGCAAGTTTTACGTGGCTGCTACGGGCTGAGCAAGAACCGTTCTTACCTACGCATCAAAACCACAACTATATTTCGTCAAGTATGTGTTGTTTTAACCTTCTCAAGGACCTGGCATAGCCACACTCGATTCAACTAAAGTTGGAGAAACTGACACTCGCCAGCCACCTGTGTGCGAAGCACGTCAGTAGAACCAGTCTCGCGTAAGCGTACGCGTAATGTCGGTTTGGGCCGCTTCATCCAACAATACCGCCGAATCAAAATATGACATGCTGGTAAGCAGTATGACTTATATCGCCCACAACTCACTTGTGTTCTACTCATGCATATAACATCTACGCATAATCCTGGCTCGGATGGCACTGTTAGGGAACATAGTAATTTAAAAAAAAATCCTACGCACACGCAAGATCATGGTGATGCATAGCAACGAGAGGGGAGAGTGCCGTTCACGTACCCTCGTAGACCGTAAGCGGAAGCATTATGACAATGCGGTTGATGTACTCGTACGTCTTCATGATCGACCGATCCTAGTACCGAATGTACGACACCTCCGCGATCTGCACATGTTCAGCTCAGTGACGTCCCACGAACTCACGATCCATTAGATCTTCGAGGGAGAATTCCGTCAGCATGACGGTGTTGATGAAGCTACCGATGCAGGGCTTCGCCTAAGCACAACTACGATATGACCGAGGTGCATTATGGTGGAGGGCGGCACCGCACACGGCTAAAAGATCAATGATCAACCTGTGTGTCTGGGGTGCCCCCTCCCCTGTATATAAAGGAGTGGAGGAGGGGGAGGGCCGGCCCTCCTATGGCGCGCCTTGGAGGAGTCCTACTCCCACCGGGAGTAGGATTCCCCCCCCCCTTCCCTAGTTGGACTAGGAGAGAAGGAAGGGGGAGAGAGGGAGGAAGGAAAGGGGGGCGCTGCCCCCCTCCTAGTCCAATTCGGACCAGAGGGAGAGGGGGCGCGCGGCCTGCCCTGGTCTCCTCTCTCTCTCTCTCTCTCCACTATGGCCCAATAAGGCCCATACAATTACCGGGGGGTTCCGGTAACCTCCCCGTACTCCGGTAAAATCCTGATTTCACCCGGAACCATTCCGATGTACACATATAGGCTTCCAATATATCGATCTTTATGTCACGACCATTTCAAGACTCCTCGTCATGTTCGTGATCATATCCGGGACTCCGAACTACCTTCTATACATCAAAACACAAAAACTCATATTACCGATAGTCACCGAACATTAAGCGTGCGGACCCTACGGGTTCTAGAACTATGTAGACATGACCGAGACACATCTCCGGTCAATAACCAATAGCGGAACCTGCATGCTCATATTGGCTCCTACATATTCTACGAAGAACTTTATCGGTCAAACCGCATAACAACATACGTTGTTGCCTTTGTCATCGTTATGTTACTTGCCCGAGATTCGATCGTCGGTAACTCAATACCTAGTTCAATCTCGTTACCGGCAAGTCTCTTTACTCGTTCCGTAATACATCATCCCGCAACGAACTCATTAGTTAATTGCTTGCAAGGCTTATAGTGATGTGCATTACCGAGAGGGCCCAGAGATACCTCTCCGACAATCGGAGTGAAAAATCCTAATCTTGATCTATGCCAACTCAAAAAGTACCATAGGAGACACCTGTAGAGCACCTTTATAATCATCCAGTTACGTTGTGACGTTTGGTAGCACACAAACTGTTCCTCCGGTATTCGGGAGTTGCATAATCTCATAGTCATAGGAACATGTATAAGTCATGAAGAAAGCAATAGCAATATACTAAACGATCAAATGCTAAGCTGACGGAATGGGTCAAGTCAATCACATCATTCTCTAATGATGTGATCCCGTTAACAAATGACAACTCATGTCTATGGCTGGGAAACTTAACCATCTTTGATTCAATGAGCTAGTCAAGTAGACACATACTAGTGACACTTTGTTTGTCTATGTATTAACACATGTACTAATTTCCGGTTAATACAATTCTAGCATGAATAATAAAAAATTATCATGATATAAGGAAATATAAATAACAACTTTATTATTGCCTCTAGGGCATATTTCCTTCATTACTCTTTTCGCTGCCTATACTCTTGCCATGCTTGCTTGAAATGTATTGTGAATGCTTAATCTTGTGTTAAAACTCCACCTCAACTTGAAGAACTTAAAAACTGCTACTTTTGCTTGTTGAGGGTCTAATCACCCCCCTCTAGATACCTCTTCTCAATCCTTTCAATTGGTATCAGAGTAATAGTCTCCATTGCTTTGGTTTAATCAGCATTGGAGGAAGATGGATGAGTCTACGATTGGGAGTATTAGACATAGAGTGTCTATTCTTGATGGGGAGTTCTATAGTGCTTGGGAAAATGAGATACTTGAGATTTTCAATGAATATAATTTGAATAAGTATATTACTAGCTCTTGTGCGCCTCCTATTGATCCCTTACATCCGACCCCCCATGAGTATCTCGACATGACTCACAATCTTAGAGCTATTGATCTTATCATTAGAGCATGGCCTAGAAATTTGCTTGTATACTTGCCTACATTTAAATGTGCTTATACTATATCACTACAAAAAAATACACTTCCGTGATGATACGTGTTTGTCACAGTAGGTCACGTTTTCTGTCATGCATGTACATCCATGACAAATTTATGATAGAATCAAGATAGTCATACCTGTGCTGTCGTAGAAGTGTTCCATGACATTACCAAAATTATCATCACAGAAGTGTCCACTTCGATGATGATAAATCGCGCATCACAGAAGTGCTTTCGTCAAGGGTGACCGACACGTGGCATCCACCGTAACAGAACGCCGTTAAGCTATCGGGTCTGGTTTTGGATCCGATAACCCGTTAACAGCCCTGACCAATGGGGATTTTCCACGTGTAAAATCATCATTGCCTGGAGGAAACACGTGTCGGCTCACCGTTGGGACAAATGTCATCCTCTCATTGGACCCAAAGCGCCTATGATACGTCGACACGTGGCACGACCCAACAGAAGCCCATTCCTGTGAAAAGGCCGGCCCGTTTGACTTGGTCAAAAGGTGGCGGGCCGGCCCACGGCAAGCCTGTTAACGGCATGTTCGCATATAGCCCATTTACAGCCCGCTAACCCAGGGTCCGTTTACGGCCTATCCGAATTAGGCCCAGTAGCGTCATCTGGGCCGTCCAATATAATTCTAGCCTATTTTAACTTTCGGCCCATGTATGGCCCATGACGTCTTTCGGCACGTATGGGGCCCTTATTACTCTCGACCCATTAACGGCCCGTGGTAAATCTGGCCATTAATGAACAATGTATCACTTTATACCCATTAACGGCACGTGGTGAAACTGGCCCGTAATGAACAGTGTATCACTTTATACCCATTAACGGCCCATTATTCCATTGGCCCGTTTCCAGCCCATGTTATCTTTCGGCTTTCTCGGGGCCCATTTATTCTTGGGCTCATTTCCACATTCATTTACTTATGGCCCGTTACTGTCATTTTCTGCTTGTGGGCCAAATTCAGCACGTGGTTACAGTCGGCCCGTTTGTGGCCCATTAATACGTTGGGCCGTTTTCATAACGTCATCAAAATACGGCTGATTAACGACGACCCGTTATGGTCGGACCATGAACGGATGATTTCAACTCTATCCCATTTACGGCCATAATGTGGTCTATTATTGGCCCATGTTTGGCCAACCGACCATAAGCCCATAGAAGGCCCATTGATGATACGACCCATAGAAGGCCCATTGTGTCTACGGCTTGTATAAGGCCCATTGTTTCTACGCCACGTAGAAGGCCCATTGTTTCTACGACCCTTAGAAGGCCCATTGTTTCTACGGCGCGTAGGAGGCCCATGTTAACTACAGCCGGAGGGCATCAAAGTTCGCCACCAGTGAAAATATAGGGAACACCCTAGACTATACAAAATGGCTTGCTGTTTTCTTTAGCCGGTGGCTGCACATTAAGAACAAATTTTGTATCGCGCCAAAAAAATTACAACTATAAAACAAAAGGAAGGTTGGTTGGCATAAAAGTTAATAGTCTAGCTGATAAATGCACCACCAGAAGTTCAGAAGCTCGGTTCATTTGACCTGGCTGTTACATTTTCATGTTGTATTGTCCGATGGAGCACCATAACCTTCGCCTTCATTTCTCCTAGGCTCCTGAACAACATAGCAAATGTCTGATAGTCTGGTTTCAAAACCATGCATATCTTGACAACATCAAACAATGTCTCTCCTTGTTTCACAAAGGGTCTCTGTTAGGGAATGGACTTGTGTCTGGAGCGCAGATACAACATTGTTTTGAGCTTGCATATCTTGATCATGAGGCAGTTTGGACAAGATTGCCTTAACAACCAAGCCAGTATTACGCAGGAACGTGCTTTTGGCACTGTTACTGGACAAGTACTAACCCACTGCAGCAAGAGCTGACATTGCGGTTATAGTTTCCTCGCCACCTTCAGAAGGTGGCGGTTCCACCATTTTTTCCATAGCTCGCTGAAAAGTTGTGGTTTTACATTAGTAGTACCAGAACAGAAGATATTAAGGAGGCAGCAAAACCAAACAAAATAGCTTTGGTCTACATACAGAACTTATTCTGGTGAACCCATGTAAAATAATAGTTGTATTTTATTGCAAAGTACATAATAAAACCAGGTTCCAAACATATGACCATGTACCATCGCTAATGTATTGTCTATTTCTTCACATTGTATTGAAGGCTAAGGATAAAGAGACGAAGTTTATAATACGGTAAGCATAGTATGACATCATTCATATCACAAAACAAATGAGAACAGACAAACATGCAATTGTAACATTGTGTGGGCAAGTCCAGCACGAAACTAGATTACAGGTCAAGATCAAAGGAACATCACTCCTCTCTTTTAAAACTTGTAAGGTGCAATGATACGCTAAGACAATTGTGTATAAAATTGAAAAGAGTAATAGACATTAGGCACAAGTCAGAGTAAGTAGTAGTTAAAAGGCATGAGGATTAAGGACTTACAACAGCGACTTTGACTGGTGTAGTCATGCCCTTCTTCTTGCTGGTGTGGCAGTCCTTGAAGATTTTGACAACATTTGGTTCAGGTACTTTTTGGTCCTTGCGGGCTTTCCTCTGCATTTGGAGCAAGTCAATATAGATATGATAATATGGTACAGCGAAAAGAGTGAAACAACAGCTAATTACAAGAGCCTCGCAATGTGCAATATAGCTACGAGATCCTGTCGTCTGTTGGAATTTCACTTTCGTACGGTTGGCCTTGTTCTTTGAATAGTTCACCTACAAGAAGATAGATTTGTGTGGCACATGCGTAAATAGGACTTCAACATGTGATCTGATCACATACATATAATGTACCTGATACTTTGGATCGGACCAGTGTTTAACGAGGCCTCTCTAGTCTTCATCAGATATATTTTCCATTGGAGATGTTTGGGCAAGTTCACTATTAGTCTTTCCTTCAAAGTGAGTTTTCCTCAAGTTATATCGATACTGTCGCAAAGCAGACATGAAAACATGGGTGCAAGCTTGTCCAGTTGCATCATCTTGGCTATCCAACTTGAACCTCATCTGTTGAAAATTATGAGAGTCTCATTATCAACAACCTAGAAAGTATTGGACAGAGCAAGACGATATTACTACTTTCCATACATAACCATACTTACAGATAAATGGTCGAGGAAGATGTTGAACTAGGTTTCGTCTTTGTCATTCCTGTACTGAATCCATGTTGGGAGGATACGTACATGACACTTAACAGCGACCGCTGCCTCTGATACTAACTTGGCTGACTCTGTAGCATCGCGTGGCCTTTTTAAACCTGCCTCAAAACAGATCTCCATTCTTCCTCCTCTAGATTTAGTTAACCTATCGAGCATTATCCCTGATGTTTGTTTCCTCTTGCGCCTAGGTGCTAGTCCAACAACAAACATAGGAAGTGTTCATGTACATCAAACTGTGAGACTACATATAAAGAAGCATGCAACTGTAACTTGACTCCAGCAACTACCTTATTGTTGTTGAAGCTGACAAAGTTCATCTAATCTTGCCAACTCATCTTGTGTCAAGAGTGCTTCGGAAGTAGTGTCAGGTGGCAAGGGAGCTTGGGAACATGCTGCTAGTTAAGTTGACGAACGAGTAAATCGTGCAGCTGGTGGTACTGTGGAAGGTGTTGCAACAACTAGGGTTGTCTCTGCTTGTTTGGTGGCAGCTATTTGTTTCTATTTGGCTTGTTCTGCAGCTCGTGTAGCATGGGATACCTCGTTGGTACAATTTTCCGCTGGACTTTGACCTTCTATTGCACCATCAGTACCAGCAGAATCTGCAGGATTGTTCCGCTTCCCTTTCCCTGTCGTTCTGTCTTGCTTCCTCTTTCTCTGTGCCATGTTAAGTCAAGCCGACAAGAAAAACGAATAACAATTTAGTTCTTCTGAACAAATGTACTTTGATGTAAGAACATGGTGTGATAGACAGATATTGTATGTTCTAGAAACAGGAACACGTGTCTTAGTCACAAGTATAATGTGTAAAGTAAGTAGATGAAATTCAACAAAATTAGAAGCAATACAAGCTAGACATCATACATAACATGCAACCACATATAACAGTGCCAAGTTAGAGGGAGCACCTGTGATGGTGCACTAGGGGAGACGTGCTCATCACCAACACAGCTACGTTGAGTGTCTATGCATGTGTTGTCTTGGAAATCATCTTGGGGGGATGGAGGAGTAGAATCTGTAGAGGCCCTCCATTTGGAAGGAGCACCTTCATCTGCTGCCTTGCTAACTTCCTTCCGCTTTATTGATTTTGAATTGTCAAGTAAAACCAACAAGAAAAAGCAATAAAATTCACTCTTCAAAACTCATTCGTGCATCATACTGACAATCACTACTTTGATGTAAGGCAAACACATGATTCCAGGATGGAATAATACAAAAAACAGGACGGCATGGCATATTCACAACTGTTTGTGTAAACTAAGCAGAAACCATTTCACCAAATAAGAAGCAATGCAAGCTAGACACCACGTGAAGGATGCAACCAATATGACTCTGCCAAGTTAAAGTGTCCCATCATAAATGGCATTTCAACAAATTAGAAGCAGCGCATGCTATAAATCATATCGAAGATGCAACTAATATCACACTGCATATACTGAAGGTGTCTCGTCATATTGATTTATGCGGGATACAAAAAAACTATAGTTTTATGTGAGGACACGCTTAATAGACAGATGTACTATGTACTAAATACAGGAAGGCATGTCACATTAACAGGTATAATTATAAGCTAAGCAGAATAGCACATGCAGTTTAACCAGATTGGAAGAACTACAATCTAGACACCATATGCAACATGCAACCACATATCACGCTGCCAAGTTAGAGCAAGCACCTGCGATGCTAGTGTAGGGGAAATGCGGTAATCAACTACAGAGCTACGTTCACTATCTTCATCTGGCCTTGCTGTTTCTTGAGAATCATGTCGGGAGGCTGACGCTACATTCTTTAAATGAGGAGTAATCCACTTGCCTGACTGCCTCATCATAAGTGATGGATGAGGGATACACAAGAATATTAGTTTGATGTAAGAACATGGTTAATACACAGATGTACTAGTATGTACCAAAAACAGAAAGGCATGTCATATTTAAAGGTATAATGTGTAAGCTAAGCAGATGCAATTTAACCAAATTGGAAGCAATACAAGCTAGACATCCAGCTGGAGTGGTGAGCATGATCATCTAGGACCTGAGAGCCTGGTGGGAGGCGGGCTGCTTCGCCACCATCGTGGCTTTTTAGTTGGCTTCCAGGCGATGCCTCTCTTTGCTGGGCTTGTCACTGGATCGGCCAGTGCCTTGACTAGCTATTTGTCTTCTGGTGCTCACGGGATGGTGGTTCATGTAAAAAATATCTTTCCTTATCTTAGTAAAGACCGACTTCGGCCTTTCGAATACAAGGCTAGACACCATATGGAACATGCAACCACATATGACACCGCAAAGTTAAAGCAAGCACCTGGGATGGTGGTTCATTGCGAGCGAGGTCATCAACTCCAGAGCTACGTTTACCGTCTCCATCTGCTGACACTGCACCCTTTATAGCGTTGTAACGTGTCGTGCTTACCCACGTAGAAAGCTCAAGCAACTTCTCTCTTTTCTTTTCTGCTTCTCTCGAGGCAGACTCTGAAATACCCTTGCATAAAAACACAATAGTGAGAGTATGGGTGAAGTGTGTGCAGAACTAGTGCACTGTAAAAGTAGAAGATACCAGGTGGCTGAAAAATAAATGACAGGAGAAATATGATAGCTCTACAACATTGCATGGCAAACAAAATTAGATTCTACTCCATATGATTTTGTAATATATGAGCATAGGAAATGCAGGTACTCCTCCAGCACAGCACCACATGTCGTCATACCAAGATAACATTCGACCGAAAATAAATAGGTCAGTCGATTTTTTTAATGAACTGTCCCATCTATAAGGAACGGGCAGATGGCCTTTGTCTACCTCCTGCCAGCCACTGTTGACGATCTTTCTCGAACTGCCAGTGACCACCGGCCAAAACACTTGCCTCTGCCGCCCCGCCCTCCCCTCGACCTCACACCACCGCCGTGCTTGGCAGCGCCCCCAGGCCATCCCTTTAATCCCGGCCGACCTCCAGATCGGGCGCTAGTAGCTCTAGGCCCCACACGCCCCTAAGATAAACACCGAGGCGCTGCTTCCCCAGCGTAATAGGCTTCCCGGGCGTAATAGGCGGACTAGCGCC
Organism: Aegilops umbellulata; assembly: GCA_032464435.1. Taxonomy (NCBI): domain Eukaryota; kingdom Viridiplantae; phylum Streptophyta; class Magnoliopsida; order Poales; family Poaceae; genus Aegilops; species Aegilops umbellulata. The sequence goes on along the minus strand of CP136054.1, from coordinate 333,073,510 downwards.
TGTTACGCCGGGGAATGCTTCCGTTAATTGGGAATCAACTGACCAGGTATTGAAATTCAGGGGGGCGACGGACTTCTAGCTAAGGTGAAATAGTATATGAGGAGAAACCTTGTGCATCGCGAATTACTAGGAACATCTAGTATCAAGAAGAAGTGGTCAACTAGTGTCTTCTGTAGGATGAATACCGTGCAAGCAGACACATAAGATTTGCATGAATAAGGGAAGAGGAGTACCATTTTCGTTTGCCAGTGTGGTCGCCTCCACATGTCGCGCCTATCTTCTTATTTTTGCCGGGGAAACCGATGTTCTGGAGGGTGCAGGCTCGGACGAACCCATGGCCAAATTGTTGACTGTGTTGCCATGGCCATATGTCGGCGGAGGGGAAGCAGATCCGAGGCGGCGAAGGACGGTGTAGCAGGAACAGCTCCGGTGCGGTGGAGGGTGGCGAAGTTGGAGTGGCAGTGGTGAGGCGGAGGACGGCGTGGTTGAACTGGCTCGGGTATGGACGGCTCGGCCTCGGCTTTAACTATTGGCCGTGGAGGGCGTTGCGGTTGAGGTTGCGGTGGACGACGACGTTGGGGTATCGACTCCGGCGTGATGGAGGAGGGCGTCAGTTGATGGGTGGAATGGGGTGGCGGACGGAGGACGCCGGGGTTTCACGGCTGGTGTAGAGGTAGTTTTTGCGCCCACAGAGTACGAATGGGGAATTGGACGGGTGGGCGGGGGGGGGGGGGAGGGGGAGAACCATGTTTCGGTCTGGGACGCACTTGTTTTTGGCTTTTTTGAACAGAAGATGGGACACACTTGTTTGAAATTTGGGGAAAGTACAAACTTTGCCCCCCTCTTAAATTTCGGACCTACTACGGGTCGGGGGTAGGATGGTAATCCCAGGTGTCCCAAATAGTGGGCGGGAGCGATTTCGGCCGCGCGCATGTGTGCTTAGGCAGCCATTGTGTATGAATGCTTTTCGGAGGCGGTTGCTTGGCGTATAGATGAAGCTACAAACCTACCACGGTTTAGACCTTTGGACGTCGGGCTGGTAGGTTTCGCCGGTCGGAGTTATTAGAAAAGTAATTTCCTTGTACTACCAAACATTGGTCTCACGTAGTTTCGGGCGAGTAGAGGCTCTTTTGGCGCTTCGTTCGAAATTTTGATTCACAAGCATTCACGTTTAGAGTACTCTTGAACTTTGAGGATTGACCTAAATAGACAACATTAAATTTGACCTTGTATGTTTGAAAACCACATTAAATTATCTGCTTCTTTTTGAAATTTTGACACTTGAAAATCCTATAACTACTATTATTTTGGAATGGAGGAGCTAAATTAGAATCTATTTTGTGCACGACTACATATGATAGTACAAAATCAGAGCAAATATTGGTGCCCCCATAATTTAGGTATGATTTACAAATGCCATGATATCAAATTCAAATAATTGAATGGACTTCATGTTGAATTCGATTTTTTAAAACCACCTTAAGTTGAATTCAAATGTATGCTAGTTCATAGGTGTAAGTGCATCTAGTGCCCCTTAGTGATTTTGGTGTATTGAAGACTTATAGGTTAAGTATCTAATGTGTTTATGAGTGTACACAGGTCTATAAGTCTATAAGGAGTTTGATATTTATAGAGAAAGTCGACCCCTAAAAATGAAGTTCTTCGACTGAAGACTTTGATATTTTGAAGACTTTCTGAAGACTTTGAAAGTGAAGAAATTGGTGTGACCTTGAAGACTTTGTATTCATTCGAGGAACATGAAGCGTGAAGACTTTTGTTTTCGTAGTTTCATTTCTCTTTCTTGAGTCATAGGAAACACCGTACTGTTAAAGGGGGTCGAGGAAATACTAAGGAGAAAATTTCCATGTGATGCTCATCTCAAAGCCTACACCTACCAATCCCTTCGAGTGAAGCCATTGGAAATCCCATACAGTTCAGTCAAATTCTTCAGTGACAGAGACGCAGTTCTTCTGGTCACTGAGGACTTTGCTCTGACTGAGGAGTTAGGAATTCGCCAGCGCGAATTGCCTAGACAGTGAGGAACATGATAGCCCTGAGGAATTTGTACCTCAAATTTCCGACCGTTGTTGTGCTACGCCCCAGCTGTCCTAAAATATCTTGTCCACCTAACGGTCATATCATTGAAGGGCATTTATGTCTTATCATGTCGGGCTGCTCCCTAGGCTATAAATAGCCGCCCCTACAACCACTAGCTGGTTGGCTGCTCCGCGAGAACTTGACACTTGTCATTTGAGAGCAACCCATCCTTCGAGGACTTTGAGCGAAAATCATCAAGTGAGGAAAAACCAAACCCAAACCCAAACACCTACAAACCCAAAGTGATTGAGCATCACTGAAGAGATTGATCCTGCGTGGATCCGACGCTTGTTACCTTTGAAGACTGTGCTTCTTCCAGACGGTTAGGCGTCAAGGTCTAGAGCATCCAAGAGGAATTGTGGATCGCCGAGTGACCAAGTCTGTGAAGGTTTGGAAGTCACCTAAAGACTTACCACGAGTGATTGGGCGAGGACTGTGTGTCCTTAGCTCAAGGAGAATACGGTGAGGACTGTGTGTCCGGGACTAGGTGTCCTCGAGTTTAAATACTCAGCCGCTCCAACCAGATGTACAACTGAGACAGCAGTTGGAACTGGTCTACGAAATCATTGTCTTCACCAAGCTTACTGGTTCTATTTCCTCAACACTTTCATTTCCTCATTATTGTGTTGTGTGTTTGTTCATATCTGTGTTTGAAGACTTTGACTGAAGACTTTCTCAATTTCCTCAGTTCAATTTATTCGGTCTGTTTGTCTTCATCTTCTGCTATCCTGTGTTTATGCTTTCTGTACTCTGTGTTTGTCTTCATTTCATCATGATGACCATGGATGTATTCTGCTATGGTTACCTTTGAGTACTTATTCCGCTGCTAGTAGTTCTTCGCTAAGGAATTTCCTCACGAGCAAATTCCTCAATGAAGAATTTCATAAAAATCGCCTATTCACCCCCCTCTAGTCGATATAACGCACTTTCAATTGGTATCAGAGCAAGGTACTCCCTTGTTCTGTGTGATTTTGGTTTAACCGCCTGGAGTTTTAGTTATGTCGATCGCAGGTATGATCAAGGTCTCAGCTGGGTGTCCTACCTTCGATGGGACAAACTACCCCTACTGGAAGAATAAGATGTGAATGCATCTTGAGGCAATTGATAACGATCTCCGGTATGTTGTGGAAAATGGTGTTCCCTCCATCTCACCCTCACTAAACACTACCGATGTGAAGAGATTCAAGCAACTTGATTCCCAAGCGAAGAATATCATATGTGGCCATCTGAGTAAAGGATAGTATGGTAGAGTGAGTGCTTTGGAAACTACTAAGCTTATCTAGGATAGGCTGTCCAAAGTCAATGAAGGAGTTTCAACTTAGCGTGACTCTCGAGTTGATGTTCTTCGCAATCTCTTCAACCGCTTCAAAAGACTCGACAATGAAAATGTTCAGCAAACCTTCGATCGCCTCACTGACATCTCAAATGAGCTACAAGCACTTGGTGCCACTGACATCACCGACCATGAGGTGGTGAAGAAATTGCTAAGATCGCTTGATTCCTCATTTGATACTCTGGCACTGATGATACAAGAGCGTGCTGATTACAGGTCACTTGACCCCGCTGATATCCTCGAGAGGCTAAACACTCATGAGTTCCAGCTTGCTGAGAAGAGAGATCTCTACGGTTCGAGCTATGGCAGATCACGTGCACTGAAGGCCAAGGTAGTATTTGAGTCCAAAGATGAAGACTCTGGTAGCAGCCTTGGTGATCCTAAAGAACTGAGTCATGATCTAGCACTGCTTGTGAAGAAATTCCAGAAGTTCTCAAGACGTGGTCGCTTTGGAAAACCTTCAAGGAGCAATGATTCCTCATCCAGTGACTACAAGAAGAGGCTTTGTCACAAGTGCAAGAAACCAGGACATTACATTCAAGATTGTCCTCAGTGGGAAAAGGAATCAAAGAAGAAGAAATACAAGGATTACAGTTCTGATGATGCGAAGAAAAAGAAGAAATCCTCAAAATCTTCATCATCAAAATCCTCGAAGTCTTCGTCTCACAAGAAGAGCAGCTCCAAGAAGGCTCGAGCATTCATTGGCAAGGAAATGAACTCTGAGGCTGAATCTGAAGAAAATGAGGAAGAGGAACAATCTGAAGACTCTGAGTCTGGTGTGGCGAGCCTAGCCCTCGCTACTGCGTTCGTCAGCAAGCCCGTCTTCACTTCTGAAGAAAATGATCTCACCAACAAGGCTGGTGAAGGCAGTGATGACTACGCTCCCACCTATTGCTTCATGGCAAAAGGTGCCAAGGTACTCAAATACGCCTCATCTGAATCTAGTGAGGATGAATCTGATGAAAATCTTAAGCCTAGCTACTCTAAACTTGCTAAGATTGCTGTGCAACAACAAAAGGCTTTTGAAAAGGTTCAAAACATGCTAGACAAAAGTGATGATATGTTGGGTGAAGAATTGGATCGCACTAAGGCCTTAACTGAAAATCTTCAGAGACTTCAGACCAGGTTTGACAACCTTCAAAGTCATCATAACACTTTCTTATCTGATCATGAGAAGCTTTCTTATGAATACCTTCAAAAGAAGCAAGATCTTGAGAAGCTAAGAGTGAGTTATGAAGATCTTCAGAAAGGGCGCGATTCATTACTTGCTCAACAAATCAGCGCTGCTCAGGAAGAATTTATTCCTCCATGTTTAAAATGCATTGAACGAGAATCTGCTAATTCCTCACCTGAATGTTCAAATGCTTCAAATGTTACAAATTCTTCACCTGCCTCTGCTTTCACTAATTCCTCATCTGAGGACATTGCTAGTATCACTAACGATGCAGGGCTAAAGGAATTGTACATGACAGGCATGTACAAAAGCCTCAAAGGGCATCATACTCTTTGTGATGTGCTTAAAAAGCAGATCCTCAACAGGAACCCTAGGAAAGAGGGTATTGCCTTTGAGAGGAAACTCAATGCTGATGGTACATATTGGAAGCCTGAGCAGTACCCCAAAACCTCATGGGTTGCTGCAAAGGGACCTCCAGTTGATCCATCTAATTTATCTGGCTATACATGTGAATCTTCTCATTCTTCTGATGAGTCATTTGACTCCAACTATAAACTGTTCAAAAATCAGAATGGTGAAGTATTTGTTAGATATGTTGGCACTAACTGCAGGAACGGTTCCCCTATGAAGAAAATCTTGGTTCCCAAAAGGTGCCTTGAAAGTCTTCAGGTGAATGTCCTCATGACACCACCTGTGAAGAAAAGGAACCCCAGATCAAACTCTTCATATGGATCCAAGTCCTCATATGGACCAAATTCCTCAAGGGGATCAAATTCCTCACATGGATCAAAGTCCTCATATGAACATCATCGTGCTAACAACTCTGTCTCGCAGGGAAGAGCCAAGGGCTATGAATATGAGCATTATTCTTCAAATTATTATGTTCATAAGTCCTCGAAGAATTTCTCTGCTTATGCATATGCTTACCCTAACCCCTCTTATGTGAAACGAAATGGTTTGGCTGCTTTGCCACCATTCTCATATGGAGCTCACAGAGTGATGAACTCTTTGCCACCCCTTCAGATGTGGGTGGTGAAGAAAAAGAACTAATCTCTTCTGCAGGGTCAGGTCTCTAGACGTGCAATAACGTCTGAAGAATTTGCTGGGGACCTGACAAACTGCCTGAAAGGACGCAGGCTAACCATGATGAAATGAACTTTCATTTCACACGTCCTCCCTCTATTTTATCTGTCTTACTGCTTGATGAAATTGATCTGATGAATTGTGATATCATATTCTTCACTGCTGAAGTATATGAGATCGTAAGTTGCACTAATTCATCTGCAGGATGATCAACCCAAAGCCACTGAATGGGTACTTGATAGTGGATGTACAAATCACATGACCGGTGACAGGAATCTGTTGATGGATGCTCCCTTATCAGCGTCACACATGAAGCATATCATCTTCGCTGATAAAAGCAAAAGTCAGGTATTGGGTCTAGGTAAAGTTGCTATCACAAAGGATCGACACATGGACAAAGTCATGCTTGTTGAGTCCTTAGGATACAACCTTATGTCTGTCTCAATGCTTTGTTATCTTTATATGGTTGTTGTCTTTGGCAAGTATCGGTGTGTTGTGATTATGGAAGCTGACAATTCCAAAGTCTTCGAAGGCTTTAGGAGAGGAGACTTGTATATTGTTGATTTCTCTGCAGATTCACAACCAGTCGTGTTCCTACTTGCAAAAGCTTCAGAAGGATGGCTATGGCATCGATGACTTGGTCATGCAGGCATGAGGAATTTGAACACGCTTGCGAAGAAGAAGCATGTCATTGGCATTGAGAATGTCAAATTCCTCAAGGATCACCTGTGCGGTGCCTGTGAAGCTGGAAAGATGACAAAGGCCAAGCATCCAATGAAGACTATCATGACCACCACTCGTCCATTTGAATTGCTTCACATGGATCTCTTTGGCCCCAATCATTATTCCTCTGTTTCGAATGAACCATCTCAATATGGCTTTGTTATTGTTGATGATTACTCTCGTTACACATGGGTACAACTTGTCTCTTACAAAACCGAAGTGCAGGAAGTCTTCAAACGATTTTCCTCGAGGGCTTCAACCAACTTTGGTGTGAAGATCAAGCACATCAGAAGTGACAATGGCACTGAGTTCAAGAATTCGGATCTCAGTTACTATCTTGATGAACTTGGTATTACTCATGAGTTATCTGCTCCTTATACTCCTCAACAGAATGGCATCGTGGAGCGCAAGAACATGACTCTTGCTGAGATGGCTCGCACTATCCTCGATGATTACAAAACCCCTCGTCATTTCTGGGTTGATGCAATTGATACCGCGTGCCACATCATCAACAGAGTATATCTTCACAAATTCTTCAAGAAGACTGCTTATGAACTCCTCACTGACAAGAAACCAAATGTGAGTTATTTCAAAGTCTTCGGTGCTAAATGCTGGATTAGAGATCCTCATCACAACTCAAAATTTGCACCGAAAGCACATGAAGGTTTCATGCTTGGTTACGGAAAGGACCCGCACACCTACAGAGTCTTCAACAATGTTCTTCACAAGATTATTGAAATTGTAGATGTGCGGTTCGATGAAACTAATGGCTCGCAAAGAGAGCACCTACCTTCTGTGTTAGATGAACCTGCACCTGAGGATTCTATCAAGTACAAGTCTACTGAAGATGTCATTCCTACTGAAGAATCTGCTGAAGAATTCATTCCAGAACGTGAAGAACGTCGAGCTGATGCACCTGAAGAAAATGCTGAGGAAATTGATGGTGAAGAAAATGCTGATCAAATTCCTCAACGACAACCAGCTCACCCTCGCGTTGCAAAAGAAGTGCAAGTGGAGAAGATCATCGATGACATTAGAGCACTAGGTCCTCTCACACGCTCAAAAGCTTCACATCTATCTAACTTTTGTGGGCACTTTGCTTTTGTCTCTATCAGAGAGCCCACTAAGGTAGATGAAGCATTTCTTGAGCCTGAGTGGATTCAGGCCATGCAAGAAGAATTACATCAGTTCAAGCTCAACAACGTATGGGAACTAGTCAATCGTCCCGATCCTCGCAAGCATAACATCATTGGCACAAAGTGGATCTACCGCAACAAGCAAGATGAAAATGGTGTTGTGGTGAGGAATAAGGCACGACTAGTAGCTCAAGGCTACACACAGGTTGAAGGATTTGATTTGGATGAAACTTTTGCACCTGTTGCTAGACTTGAGGCTATTCGCATATTGCTTGCTTATGCCAACCATCATGATATCATCTTATACCAAACGGATGTAAAAAGTGCATTCCTCAATGGTAAGCTTGAGGAAGAAGTATATGTTGCTCAACCCCCAGGTTTTGAAGATCCAAAACATCTTGACAAAGTCTTCAGACTTAACAAGGCCCTCTATGGCCTCAAGCAGGCCCCACGGGCGTGGTATGACACATTGAAGGAATTCTTCATGAAGAAAGGCTTCACACCCGGTTCACTCGATCCCACTCTCTTTACTAAATCTTATGATGGTGAACTGTTTGTGTGCGAAATATATGTTGATGATATCATCTTTGGCTGCACTGACCAATGTTATAGTGATGAATTTGCCTATATGATGAGTGAAGAATATCAAATGTCTATGATGGGAGAGTTGAAATTCTTCTTAGGTCTTCAAATTCGTCAACAGTGCAATGGCATATTCATATCTCAGGAGAAATACATCAAGGATGTCCTGAAGAAATTCGGCATGCAAGACTGCAAAGGCATCAAAGTTCCTATGCCCACAAATGGTCATCTATGCACTGATGAAAACGGTACTGACTTCGATCATAAGGTATACCGCTCCATGATTGGTTCTTTATTGTACTTATGTGCATCTAGGCCAGATATAATGCTTAGTGTTTGCATGTGTGCACGATTTCAAGCTGCACCGAAGGAATCACACCATAAGTCTGTGAAGCATATTCTTCGATATCTAGCTCACACACCAACACTAGGATTATGGTATCCCAAGGGCTCGGATTTTGATCTCATTGAATATTCAGACTCTGACTATGTTGGTGACCGTGTGGACCGCAAGTCAACATCTGGTACTTGTCATTTCCTCGGACGATCCTTGGTCTGTTGGTCCTCGAAGAAACAGAACTGCGTATCACTATCTACTGCTGAAGCTGAGTACACTGCTGCTGGTTCTTGCTGTGCTCAACTGCTATGGATGAAGCAAGCACTCAAGGACTATGGCATCAACATGAAGAATGTGCCTCTCCTTTGTGACAATGAGAGTGCCATCAAGATTGCTCACAACCCAGTTCAGCACTCGAAGACAAAGCACATTCAGATTCGTCATCATTTTCTTCGTGATCATGTGTTGAAGGGCGACATTTCTATTGAGCATGTGAAGGCTGAAGAACAGCTAGCCGATATCTTCACTAAGCCCTTGGATGAGAAGAGATTTAGCAAGTTGCGGTGTGAGCTAAATATCTTAGAATCTTTGAATGTACTTTGAAAAGGCACTCATCCTAACACTTATGCAAAATTTATGACTTAGATGTTCAACACATGAAGAAACGTTTTTCTTCAGTCAATGAAGAATAACACTCTAAGTGTGAAGAAATTAATGAAGAATTTGATTCTCAGAACCCTACAACAATTGTACGCGGTGTCTGAAATCATCATTCTTATACGGTGGGTCACGCCACCACAAAAGTTGAAAATCTTCAAATTTGAGTTTTTCCTCATTTTTGAAATTCCTAATTTTTTTTTAAAATTCTTCAACTTTACAAAGTCTTCACTTCTGCCGTCGTTTTTCTTCATTGGCTATATATATATATGAGTTTATGTCCTCTACAACATTCACTTATAGCTATTTCTTCAAGTTGGATCTTTTCTGCTAAGTGAATGTGATCGGACCCTTCCCCTCTATGCTATACTCAATCCAATCTATTCACAAATTCTTCATGTGCGTTCTATTTAAAACTCGTTCAAATTCTTCATTGTGTCCTTGTCAGCTGAAGAAATTGCGAACGGAACGTTAAAACTAATCTTATCCAAACTTTCGGTTTTGCCGCTCTAACCGTTCCGCATCCCATGATGCATTATTTTATCCACCCACGATCTCCACTACACAGTACGTGGGTGACACATGTCACGAGAAGGAGAACGGCCAGGGGCACGTTCGTCCTAAATCTTCGGACGAGCAGTTTTTCACCGCGGCTATAAATACCCCTGTCGCCGTCCTCACTTATTTTACCCCACTCCATCTCACTCTCCTGCTCGAGCTTCCAAACCCTAGCGCCGTCGCTACTCCATCGTCGCCGGTGAGGAAGAGCTTCACTGCCTCGACCTCGTCGCCGTCGTACTCGTGCCGACCGCGGAAATCTTCACCTCCGCCGCCGCCGTAGACGTCTTCCTCCGCCAAGTTAGGGCGTGGAAGATCTGCATCGACGAACTTCACTGTTCCAACTCCCAGTTCGTCGTGTTCTTCGTTCAGGGTAATTAAAAGCTAATTTTACTGCCCTCTTTGATTCAAAACTTTTCTACAAAATCTTCAAAGGTGTTTTTATTCTTCAAATCCTCACACACAAAACACCTCACATGCTATCTGTTCTTGATTCATTTCCCTAAGCCTCATTTTCTTCAAGATTCCTCAATTGTGTGGATCCTCGATCTATACAACTCTGGAACCTAAGATATAAAGCGCTTAGTGAAATTCCTCAAGACAAATCTGGTCAAATTCCTCAAACTTGTTCTTTATGAAAAACCCTCTGAGAACGCATATGACCTCTTCAAATTCCTCGCAACTATACTCTGTTCACAGGTACACATGTCCGCTGTTGAATCATTAGGTTCTCATCAACTTAACTCATTTGCAGCGTTCCTCGAAGAGAAGTTGCATACTTCTTCAGAGAATTCAATTGTTCAAATTCTTCATCTGAAGAAAATGACTGAAGGTAAAAGGCCACAGAAAGGAGGAAAGAAGCCTGAGGTCATGACTGCTTTTGAAATCCCAGAGGATATTTACAAAGAGTACTGCACGCCTAATGAAGCCAAGTTTGGCAAAGAAGATAAAAATCAGCGCAAGGTGCGAATCCAGAGGATTGAACGGAGATGGGCACGTGAATGGAGGGAGTACAGATATGTTACTCCAAAGTACATGAAGAAATTCGCACTTAACCCTCCATGCCCAAGAGCCCCATTGGCACCTGGCCAAGTGGCTGATCCAACCAGCATCAAGCGTGGTGAGGATTTTCCTGAAGAATGGGCCAAGCGCCAAGCTAAACTGGCAAGGCAAGCCAGAGAAGCAGTGAGGAAATTCAATGAAGACTCTGCTGCTGCTGCTGCTGCCACTGAGGCTTCTGTCAAGCCGAAGAAAGCGATGCTCAAGAAGCCCGCTCACAAGCCAAGTGCTTCAACATCAATGCCCTCACGGCCAAGTTCCTCAGCTGCACCCTCACGGCCAGAATCTTCAAAATCTTCAAAGCAAATTCCTCATGCAGCTCCTGCTCCAACAAAGTCCTCAGCACCTGTGCATCTGGCCTCGTGCCAAAGGACAACTGGCACCTCAATTGCCTCTGGTGTCTCAGCTAGTTCTTCAGCTGCACCAAATTCCTCAGATGGACCCTCTTTGCTGAATAAAAAGTCTACTGCTGGACGCGGCACTCGCTCAAGTCCTCAGAAGAAGCAGGTAGTCTTCACTGTGCCATTTGATGATGATGAAGCTGATGAAAAAGAACTTACTGAAATCATCAGGGACCGCCAAGAAAGGGCGACTAAAGCTAAAGGCACACATGTGCCCCTGCTATTGGATCTAAGGGCGATCCTAGATTATATTGATCTCTGGCATAAGGACCCTAACACACCTATGCCTGATTTCAAGCTGACACCTGGCCAAATTCACATGTTGACTCACTTCATCCAAGAGGAGAAGTGGAAATATGATAGGGCCAGAGAGATCAAGAAATCGCAGTACAGAAAAGAGAAGCTGCTGAAGAAAGATGTTGTCAAGATGACGCCCGAGGAACTCGTCAAGATGCAGGCTGAGATCAAAGCCCTCAGCGAAAACTTTGACTCGTACTATGCTGATTGGCAAGGAGCCAAGGTCAGATTTGTGAGGCTGACTGATACCTTCACCAAGGGTGCAGCCTCAACACAACAAACTCCTCAAGCTGAAGCATCTGTTCAGCAAACTGAAGAACATGCCAGCATCGCTGATGAAGTTCAGGCTGCTGAAGAAAATGCTAGTTCCAGGGCTGATGACTCTGCTCCAGCCGCTGATGAAATTGCCAGGGCATCCACTAGAGGTGCGCCTGAAGAGAATGAAGAAACTAGGGCAACTGCATCAGTTGCGCCTGAGGAGAATCAACCAGATTCCTCAGCTCCACCTACGCCTACGCCAACTCTAGTTCTTCCATCTGCATTAGATGTGAAGAAAACCAAGGCTGCAGAGTGAGCTGCTGTGAAGAAAAGGAAGGCATCCAATGCTTCAGAATGTTCAGCTCCCAAGAAGATGAAGCCGATGACAAGCTCGTTTGCAAATCCAATTGATGTCATTCCTATCTCCTCCATGCCATCAAAGGACCTTGTTCCTTTTGGTGAAGATTATGAGATCCCAAGTGGATTAGATGAAGAAACTCAATCTGCTGCTTCGTCAGAGCAGATTGATGAAGAAATTGAAGCGGATGCAATCCCTTCAACCCCAATGGTCTCATCACCAATGCCTCAGTTTGATGCTGAAGAGGCTGGTGTTGAAGAAATTGATGAAGATGTGGATATTGGAAGCACCACCCCGTTGATGAATGATGACTTTTGGGAAAGTCAGCACCCCAATTCCCCACTCTTCACCCCACTGCAGCAAATTCCTCACTCCCCTGCACAAACTGTTCAGATGGGCTCTGAAGAAACTCATCCCACTGCATCTGTGAATGAAGAAATTCCAGCCACTAGTGCTGAAGAAACTGCTGCTGAAACTAACAAGGTGACTGCACCTGAGGAAAATCCTGAAATTCCTCAGCCTGAAGAACCTGAGATTGTGATTCCTGAGGTCATGATGCAACTCACTGACACTCCTCTGCCAAGGCCAAAGGATCCGTTCTCACGAAAACAGAAATTCAAGGCTGAAGACTTCTATGGCGAGCACGTGTTCTTCACTGAATACAACCCATATGACTCTGCTCGCATAAGGAAGAGGCGTTTCTGGACAGCCAGCCAAGCCAATTTCTATTCCTCAGTGCTTTATAACAAAGACAAAGTCTTCGACCATGCTCATATTCCTCACATGGATATGGAGTCTTTGTTGTGCTTCACGCCAGTCCTCAGTGTTCTTCACAACGCTGGGCTGCTCAATTTCTACACAGACATATGCGATTGGAATGAAGAACTTATTCTTCAATTCTATGCAACGTTGCACATCACCAGCAACTCTGAAGATGTCAATTCATGGGTTCTGGACTGGATGACTGAGAACACACATCATAAGGCCCCAGCATCTGAATTGCTTCGTGTCCTTCCTCTGAGTCCACCCACCGAAGATGCACGTTTTGTGTACAACGAACCTGAGCTTTCAAATCACTATATGCAAGTGCTGAGGAAGCCTTTGAAGCCAGGGCAACCTCCTAGAACCAAATTCCTCGCCAAGGAATTGCTGTATGTGCCAAGGACTGTCTATCGCATTCTGACGAAGACAATGAGTTCCATCAAGGGCCATGACTCAAGTGATGAAGAATTCGTTGGCATCATGAAGAACATGCTTTTCAACATCATTCATGGCGTTCCCGTCAACTTCCATGATTTATTCATGAGGACTCTTGCCAACAATGCTATGTCACCATTTGAGCTGAAGCCTTATGCACCTTGGATAATGAAATTCATCAGGACAAGGTCTTCACTCAACTACAAGGCTGAAACTCTCAACCACTACAGCTACTTGCCTCCCATTGAAGTCCTCAAACGGACATTTTCCTCAGCTGAAGAAAAGGGCAAGGCCACTGCTGTGATAGATCAGGGCATTCGTCCATTGGATGGTCAATTTCGCAAGGCTGCTTCTTATTCCACCAATGATGACTCTGCCACACATGACTCTGCTGCCAACACTGCCAAGCCAAATCCTCAAGCCACAACACCCAGGGTGATGACTGACCGTGAGTTACTCCTAAGTCTCCATCAAAAGGTTGATCGCAATCACAAATGGGTCAAGCGTCAGTTTGGTTCAATTCTTCACAACATGACTTCCACACACAATGCAGTGAAGAAAAACCACTACTACCTTCATGAAACCCTCAACCGCACCTGGGTTGTTCCATCTCAAGTGTACTGCACTGATGATCTGAAGAAAATGGGTGTCAATGAAGAATTTGCCTGGTCTGCACCTCCTCCGAAGAAATACAAGAAGGTCACAGTTCCTTCTTTGGTGGCCAGTTCATATTCTTCATCACGCGACACTGATGAAAATGAAGACTTGGACGACACTGCGGCAGGCCCTACATCAACGACCGACCCCAACAACGCTGGCGCTCCTTCATCAACTTGAATATCTTCAGGGGCATTAGTCCTCAGTTTCGATCCTTTTGGTCATTTGATGACAAAGGGGGAGAAATCTGAGTTAGTCTTCAAGCGGGTCTATAATAAGGGCGTTTTTTTGCTAAGTTACAACTCTCGTTCTTCCGAAACTTTTATTGGATCGAGTTGTAATCTTAAACCCGATGGTGCACTGATACTTTTGTTGCACTATGCTTTGATACCTTGATGCGCCATTCTGCATGCTTATTTCTCGTTAATATTATCGCACGCATGCTGAATTACATCAGGCACCATATTTCATCATGCATTTCAAATTCTTCATATTATATATCAAATGCGTGTATGAATTACAAGATATAGGGGGAGATCTCCATGATTCAACTCTTCAAGTGTGCATTGCTTCAAAAGAAAATTCCTCACTATGCACATCTTCAGGGGGAGTTCTTCTATATCTTGCAATCAAATTCCTCAATATCAGTAATTACACTTCATATATTTATCCCCGTTGAAAACTTAACCTATGTTGTCATCAATCACCAAAAAGGGGGAGATTGTAAGTGCATCTAGTGCCCCTTAGTGATTTTGGTGTATTGAAGACTTATAGGTTAAGTATCTAATGTGTTTATAAATGTACACAGGTCTATAAGTCTATGAGGAGTTTAATATTTACAGAGAAAGTCGACCCTTAAAAATGAAGTTCTTCGACTGAAGACTTTGATATTTTGAAGACTTTCTGAAGACTTTGAAAGTGAAGAAATTGGTGTGAACTTGAAGGCTTTGTATTCATTCGAGGAACTTGAAGCGTGAAGACTTTTGTTTTCGTAGTTTCATTTTCTCTTTCTTGAGTCATAGGAAACATCGTACTGTTAAAGGGGGTCGAGGAAATACTAAGGAGAAAATTTCCATGTGATGCTCATCTCAAAGCCTACACCTACCAATCCCTTTGAGTGAAGCCATTGGAAATCTCATACAGTTCAGTCAAATTCTTCAGTGACAGAGACGCAGTTCTTCTGGTCACTGAGGACTTTGCTCTGACTGAGGAGTTAGCAATTCGCCAGGGCGAATTGCCTACACAGTGAGGAACATGATAGCCCTGAGGAATTTGTACCTCAAATTTCCAACCGTTGCTCTGCTATGCGCCAGTTGTCCTAAACTATCTTGTCCACCTAACGGTCATATCATTGAAGGGCATTTATGTCTTATCATGTCGGTCTGCTCCCTAGGCTATAAATAGCCGCCCCCTACAACCACTAGCTGGTTGGCTGCTCCGCGAGAACTTGACACTTGTCATTTGAGAGCAACCCATACTCCGAGGACTTTGAGCGAAAATCATCAAGTGAGGAAAAACCAAACCCAAACCCAAACACCAACAAACCCAAAGTGATTGAGCATCACTGAAGAGATTGATCCTGCGTGGATCCGACGCTTGTTACCTTTGAAGACTGTGCTTCTTCCAGACGGTTAGGCGTCAAGGTCTAGAGCATCCAAGAGGAATTGTGGATCGCCGAGTGACCAAGTCTGTTAAGGTTTGGAAGTCACCTAAAGACTTACCACGAGTGATTGGGCGAGGACTGTGTGCCCTTAGCTCAAGGAGAATAAGGTGAGGACTGTGTGTCTGGGACTAGGTGTCCTCGAGTTTAAATACTCAGCCGCTCCAACCAGATGTACAACTGAGACAGCAGTTGGAACTGGTCTACCAAATCATTGTCTTCACCAAGCTTACTGGTTCTATTTCCTCAACACTTTGATTTCCTCATTATTGTGTTGTGTGTTTGTTCATATCTGTGTTTGAAGACTTTGACTGAAGACTTTCTCAATTTCCTCAGTTCAATTTCTTCGGTCTGTTTGTCTTCATCTTGTGCTATCCTGTGTTTACGCTTTCTATACTCTGTGTTTGTCTTCATTTCATCATGATGACCATGCATGTATTCTGCTATGGTTACCTCTGAGTACTTATTCCGCTGCTAGTAGTTCTTCGCTAAGGAATTTCCTCACGAGCAAATTCCTCAGTGAAGAATTTCATAAAAATCGCCTATTCACCCCCCCTCTAGTCGATATAACGCACTTTCAATAGGTAGCTATTTGTAATGTTCATTGTGTAACTTTCGTATGTATAATGTGCTTTACACACACAACATGAACTATACTCACATTTATATTCGATTGCTAAAGCGTTGCATTGTTTGGAGTTCAAAAAACTAACTATGTGGATCAATTGTGTCGAATAATAACATAGACATGCTCAAATTTGATAGAATCTAGATGTGTGATGGATCAATGATGTTCCTTGCGCGAATTGCAAATATCATGATCCCATCCTAATATTTGGATACAATTTATATCTTTAATCAATGTGTATAGCAGTCTTGTACGTGTAGTTTCACTCTCCATCGGTGTTCTCCCACACATGCTCACACACTCTCTCCCGAGGTGTCTTTCTCGCACACATGCTCTCGATATAACCCTCCCTCCCTCTCGTAACCATTTACGACTGTTTTCACTAACCTTTATCACAAGCACTCTTTCTCTCGCAAGCATACACACGCACAATCCCCATCGACCCTTTCTATATACATAGACCTACCTACGTGTCTCACATTATCTTTAGGCGTGTCTCTCACGCATTGTCTCACACCTCTCTTCCTAATCGACGAGTATGATTCTAGTAGAGCATTCTGTATGATGCCCCTTAAACTTAGGTTGGATGAATAGTAATATCAGAGATAAAGGGGTTACCTTAGTCCGAGAACCAAGGGTTACAAATCCTAGCCGTCTTTGTCAGTGGACATAGAGTCCTTCACAATTATGCTATCTTTGTCTTGTATGACTAGTCATCCATGGGTCTCCCTAAATGCGTCACGGGCCGACCAATGTGGCGCAGGATGGAATCGAACGAAGGGCCTCACCTGTACCCACCGGACCTCACGCGGTGACACACCCTCTGCCCCCACGTCTCGTTATGTTCTCACACCCACACATACCAACAAAAACACCACACACAAAAAATATATTCTCCTGGTGCCTCTATCCACTCCCCCTTGCATATACACACTCAAGGGAATCTCTCGCTGTGACGTCATATTCGTCTCTCTCTCTAGACCACTCTCATTTCTCGTGCTATCTCTCCCATGCCCCCCGGTTGCCCCCTCTATCCATGCCTCTCTCGAATACATAATACACACACATACCTCTCTAGGCCCTGCCAAATGCATCAACTACACATTCACACATGTTACATCACGTACCCCATTGATCTAAAAAGCCCTCTCTTCATGTTTATTTCGCATACAACATTCCTTTTGAATAAAGTCTGGCCAAAAAATGATTTAGAATTTCTACATATATACAACATTAGAAAGTTATATGGAGGAGTATGAACGCTTGCTTTGCATGGTGCCCACAATGATATTTATTCCACACTGTGAATTTGTATATTTTTATACTATATATAAAGTTAGTCATAATAAAGAGAAACGAAGAGCATCTTTCTCCATCGCATACCCCCCCCCCTCGACGCCCCTTTCACATACGCACACAAACTATCTCCAGGTCCTCTAAAAGTAAGCCCCCAGCACATTCACACATGTTTCATCTTTCTCACGCGATATATACAGTGACGATCATTATATTTGAAGCGAAAGCACGATACGTACATTGGACTTCAGAATCCACTCATTACGGTCACCATTTACGTTTTGTGGTTATTATACAGTCACGGGCTCACCGTACAACTCTGTATTTGCTTAAGACACGACTAGTTGACCAGTTAAACGCTCGACGTGGCACCTCTAGTGTTGCATCACATTATCTCACTACCACCGGGCCCACCTGTCGGCTTGTATCTACTCTACATCTACACTCTTATAAAATACTAGCAAGATGCCCATGCGTTGCACGGAACATCAAGATGCATTTGTATGAGTATTTTATCTTATGGGAGAAAAGGTTGAACAAGGGAAGGCCTTATTTGCAAGTGTGGAGAGGGGTGGGGGTATCTTTTTGCAAAATTACCATAGTTTCCTTCCTATCCATCAGATATAGATCACACAACCTATATTGCAGGATGGCAGGCACACGATCATCACTGACTATGCTTTTTATAAGAGTAGGGATAAAATACACTCTTATAAAAAACAGAGTTGGTGATGATGGTGTGCCTGCCATCCTGCAATATAGGCCGTCTGATTTATATCTGACGGATAGGAAAGAAACTATGACAATTTTGCAAAAAGGTACCCACACACCTCTCGACATTTGCAAATAAGGCCTTCCCTCGTTTACCCTTTTCTCTCACAAGATAAACTAGTCATACAAATGCATCTTGATGTTACGTGCAACGCACGGGCATCTTGCTAGTAAGAATGAAAACAAAAGACAAAAAAATATTGGACGGTGGTTCGAAGTCATGACCGCGGTGTCAGGACCCCGATCCTAAGCCACATCGATCCGGCATGTAACACATCATATCACTTTGCGGCATCACGCACGGTACTCCCACGGGTGCCACCTTACCTGGCCCGGGACCGTTTGCGCCTTTTGGCTCGCGTATATGATAGTGTCGCTAGCATCCATATGACAGAGAACCCGGGCCGACATGGCTAGTCGTGAACCCAAGGCGGCACTAACCCATGAGGACAGGCATACATGAATCACATCGAGCATGTCGGTCAACAACGTATAAATCCGGGCTGTAGCACTGGGCTAACAGGACTCCGGTAACCCGGGCTGTAGCAGGCTAGGCAGGACTCCGGATAACACCGCGTGACATTTCCCCGAAGGGACAGACACATGAACGACGTGAATCACATGCCGGCCAGTCAAGTGTTCCAAGCAGTAGTGCTGGGCTAGCAGGACTCCGGTGAACCGGGCTGTAGCGGACTACTATCGCTCAGGAAGCACTAAACTAAATTTCCCCATAAGAGAGGCTACCAAGGATAAACAACTAGATAGTCGGATCCCACACATAGCAAGCATTTCAATCATACACACAATATGCTCGATATTGGTAGATACAACATGGCATCACAACAAGACTCTACGACTCCAGTATTTATTCATTAGGCTCCGAGGAGCGAGATATTACAAACATGGGTCTCATGACCCAGCATTCAGAGCATACAAGTCAAAGCGCATGCGGAAGCTTAACATGTCTGGGTACAGACATCTACAAATGAAAAAGGCTGAGAAGCCTGACTATCTACCAGATCCTGCCAAGGGCACAAGATCTTAGCTGAGGTATCAAGCTAAACGTCGAATTCCAAGCGGTACTACTAGCGAGACTGAAGTCTCTCTGCAAAAACATAAAATAGGCAAACGTGAGTACAAATGTACCCAGCAAGACTTACATCAGAACTATCTACATATGCATCGGTATCAATAAAGGGGGTGGTGGAGTTTAACTGCAGCAAGCCAGCTTTGACTCAGTAGCTAACCTGAACTACGACTGCAAGTAACTCTTTTGAGGTGGCGCACACGAGTCCACATATTCACCATATCAATACACCACTATGGATCCGCTCCCGTCTACGAGAACGCCATCCATAGCACTCACGCTTATCTTGTGCATTTTAGAGTATCCACTTTCACTTGTCTATGAACTATGCAAGGGGTCCAAGTTTCCATATCCGAGGAATCCGGCTATTCAAATAGATAACGATAACCCTGCAGGGGTGTACTTCTTCACACACGCTCTCGCCACTTATCGCCCTGTACACGTCATGTACCTCGGCAACCTTCAAGCGGAAGCCGGGCGAGGGAGTCGGCCATGACCTGACTAACCACACAAGTCTCTCGTCCAGGTTATCGCCTATTCGGGTTCCATCCGCAAGGAGATCCGGCCGGGGTGTCGCTCACGGCCCCAAAAGATGTGAGCAGGGTTCCCAAGCCCACCAACCGGGTGCCACTTGGTACACCGTGCCAGTGTGCCTAGTCTGTCCCAAGCCCACCTGTACCAGGTGCCACTTGGTAGACTACTAACACTACCTACAACACCAGAAACTAGTTGCAACTCCTGGACAGAGATCATGTTGATTAATAAGTCGAGAGGGGTCGAGTTACCGGAACCCAATGTGTGGTAGTAACTGTTCATGGATCACAAACACAGAACTCAGTTCCTGAGGACGGCTGCAATGAGACAACCCACCATGTACTCCTACATGGCCTCTCACCGCTACCTTTACCAAATCGTGTTCACACACTTAGCTCTCAATAGTAGGACATGTTCACCACATTCCAATTCATTCCCGATGAATCAGACCCGACTCAACTCTAAGTAGCAGCAGGCATGACAACAAGCATGAATGAGTAGGCACATCAGGGCTCAAACAACTCCTACTCATGCTAGTGGGTTTCATCTATTTACTGTGGCAATGAGAGGTCATGCAGAGGAAAGGGGTTCAACTACCGCAGCACATAACAGTTGAATCGTTGTTGTCCTAATGCAGTAAAAGAGAGCAGGAGCGAGAGAGTGGGATTGTATCGGAATGAACAAGGGGGTTTTGCTTGCCTGGCACTTCTGAAGATAATATAGTTCTTCATCGGTGTCATCGATCACATCGTCGGAACCACGTCTATTGAGAGGGGACAAACACCGGCAACTAAGAAAGAACACAATCAATGCAATGCCACAATATGATGCATGATCATGACATGGAAATATGCTGTGATTTGAGCTAATGCCTCTAGCTATGATTTAAATGAAGTTGGTTTGAATACATGATTCAAATTCCAACTCCATATATGATTATTTAAATGCCCTTTGTTTGTTTTGTCCAAAACAGCGGACAAACATTGTTCAAACATGCATGACAATGGTACAGATGGATTCCTTGAATTTTTCTGATAATTTTTCATATATAAATTATTTCATTTGGAGTTACAGATTATTTTTTATGAATTTTTAAAGTTTACACTATTTTCTGGAATTTCCTGTATCAAAATAAATCCAGAAAATGCTTTACTGCGTCAGCATGACATAGGTGTGACGTCAGCAAGTCAACTCGGTCGGCCAGGTCCAACCTGACCTATGGGACCCATACGTCAGTGGCTCAGGCTGGTTTGGGTGGATGACAGGTGGGACCGGTCAACGTTGACTTGACCAAAGTCAAAGCTGGCACGTGGGGTCCACACATATTAGTACTAATCTTAACAGAAAATTAGACTAACCTAATTATGCTCGAGGACCCACATGTCATTGACACAAGTAATAACTAAATGCGATTAGCACCTAAACTAATGGTGCCACGTCAGCCACCGGCGTTTAAGCGCCGGCGACGACAGACCGCGGCGGTGCCCACGTCGGATTTGCTCTACGGACCACCGTTCGACGCGCGGAAGGGCGCGTTTCAAAGAGGGGAGAGAGGCGCATCCGTGGGTGGCCGTGGTTCGAGCGGGGATGGATGGAGTCAATGACGGCAACCAAAATGGCGGCGGCCGGAGTACGGTGTTGGTCGGAACGAGGCTGTAGGGCTCGGTAGGTGGTGCGTTTGGTGGCGTGGGCTTGCCGGGGAGCTGCTGAGCACGTTGGTGTGCTCGCCCGTCAGCTACCACGTCTGAACGACGGCGGCGACATGGCTGTGCGGCGTCGAGCTTCGGGCACGGCGGCGCTAGCGCTAGAGGACGTGCGGGGCGATGGGGTTAGGGGCGAAACGAAGAGGGGCTCACCCCGCGTCGTTTGGAGGCGTCGGCGAGCTCGGGGGAGGCCGGACGGTGACGTGGCATTGCAGGCAATCTCAGGCGCTGGAGGTTGAAGACGACGGCGGTGGCGGCGTTGCAGGGGCTCCCGCGGTGCGCTTCTCGGCGAGGAGGAAGAGATGGCCGAGGCGGAACTCCGGGGAGGTGGGGCAGTGGCTGTGGGCGCGGGGTTATGGCGACGCGTCCATGGAGGCTTCCGCCATGGCGGGGAACGGGCGAGGAGAGGCGTGGGGGGCGAATGGGGTGTCGGCGAGGTCGGGGCGACGACCTGGAGACGATCCACGTGACACAACGGCGACCAGGGCGATGCAGAGAGGTTGGGTGGTGTGTGGCGAGCTCGGGTGTGCCATGCCCACCTCCCTGCCAGCCTGGTGGGAGGTAGCAGGTGACTGGCCTTGGCCAAAAGTTCTGGGCCAGCACATTGCCAGGCCAGGTAGGTGGCCCAGGTAGGTGTTCTCTCTCTCTTTTCTAAATTGTTTCTGTTTTTCTATTTTGTTCTGTTTGTTTTGATTTAGTTTAGGCACTAAATTATTTTAATAAATTCTGTAGGTTATTATATGGCTTGCTAAAATATACACAAAGCCACTCACAAACTTCCAGAATTATTGAAGTTATATTTAATATATATTAAATATAAATCCAAAGCAGATAGTTATTGGATTAATTCAAATGGCCAAAATAAATGTTTCTGAGTTCCTAAAAATATTGGTTTGAATTTTACCTCTAGCCAATATTTCTATAGAATAACAGGAACATTTTCTTGGACTCATTTGAGAAGGTATTAAAGTTGATTATTTTGAACTGATTTCTGAGGGTTACCACTTTCCCCAATTCAAATTTAAGTGGAATTTAAACATGATGCATGGATGCTGATGCCACTAATTACAAACAATTCTAGGGCTGTGACAACTCACCCCTACTAAACAAGAATCTCGTCCCGAGATTCAAATCGTGAGGCAAGAAGACAGAGGGACACAAGCTAACACAATCTTCTCGATCCAATTGCCCTTCTCGAAGATGTTGATTCATTCCATCATCTTGGTCTTGACATCTTTGCCTTCGAGATCTTCACTCGACACGACAACAGAAAGAGAGGGAAACCCTACAGGATTTGATCCTTTTGAAGATCGAGCAACTCAAGATCAGTTCATGAAGTGAGATGTAAGAACATCTCTTGAGTTGAGACAGAAAACACACATCAGGGATGATGGAAAAGAAATAGATGACGAAGGTTCAAAGTAGCAAGGGAATTTTCCATGATTACGAAACGGGGCACCTTGGGGGAGGTGACTCGTAGAACTTTTCCCTTAAGTGGCAAAAAGAATTACTTTTGATTCGGAGATCATTGAAACTCTTTATACCATCCTAAGGCAATTTACAAACATTCGTTTGACGGAGTTCGAGAGGACGACACACTCGGTTTAGAATGGATGATGTGAACTACCTTGTTGAAGACAACACAAGGGATGATTTGCTTGCGCGTGCTCTCAAGAACTTGAGAATTTCCATATTCATCAAGGTTCTACCAACATCCGTGTCAAGGATCTTGGCAGCACAACATACTACCATGATGAATAGTGATGGACGATGCAGATGCAAAGGAAGATAACACCTTCTCAGATTTCACCTTAGCGAGGCCAAGGAAACAAAACCTGGATGATCGACCGAGAGACATTTAGCACTCCGCTTCTAATGTTCCCCTTGATGTGCTAGCGTAATCCATTAACAGATATGGTTTGATATCTAGAACATCAAGTAAAAGGTTGGACTTCGGGAGCACAAGAATCCACAAGGAATAACTATGGAAGTAAATCCTGTGAGATCCTTATGGGGAGGTGGCCAACTTCCTCAATCGAGATACTACGATAATAGGTCTTCCGGCTGGTGTGTTGGCCACAACATCCACTTTACCGGGTTACGAAGAGACCAATATTATAGTTCTCGGGAAACGTTCCAACCATCATATTTTCCTGAGATTCAGATCTGGTTGGAAACAGGATATTTCAGACAGCATGTCTGGAAAAGAAAGTTTGCAACACAAACCGACGAGATGACATTGCGAGATTCTCGGGAAATGTACTACGATAGCAAGCTCCAAAACATGAGCTGGTTCTGCTACATACATGTGAACACACTGTCCCAGACAAGCATGATCACGTAGTAGTCTTATAATAAAACACTACCGAGTTCAGGTGGGGAACCATCATTGCGGATAACAAAGTCCTTGCATAAGGCATGCTTCTTAAGAAGGAAGTTCTTCTCCTCAAACAAGTCATTTAGTGGCTTGGTGTGCTAGGGATACATATAGAATGAAGGTTGCAAATCTCCAGACCACAGAATACTTCGCACATATGCATGACTGACTTGGGATGATTCCAGGGGGAGCAACAACAAGCTTTCTTGAATTCACGGCGGCAACTTTCATCAAATGCACGTGAATTAGAGTTAGTATCTTCTTTCATCGAAACATATACCTCATGAACGGAACACGAGGGCAACACTTACAAAGTTTCCAACACTAGCTTAATGTTCAACACGAATCATGGAGGAGACAAGATGCTGCTGATGGGCTCAACAACAACTCATCGGAATTTCCATATCACTGGACTTCCACCATCATGTGAACACAGTGATAGCATTGGTCAGACCAAAGGATGTAATGATGTATGCTCGAGGTATCAACCACGAGTAAGATAACATTATGAACATCATTGGCTCTGGTTTGACTTGACGATAGCCCATACTCAAGTCAAAATTTCGACAAGACAATGGACCCAACAACTGATCACGAGGACCAATCGATGGAGATATCATCTTTCTTCAACACACACACACACACACACACACACACACACACACACAAAGACATCCCCTAACATGAACTAAGTCAGACAAGCTTTTATCTTCCAACTCTCCAAGTTGTTGTTTAGCTTAACCAACTAGCTCAGGGTATCCACCACAGGTTCTTGGAGAAGGGGTGGTTTATAAGAAACCAACGTGATCACGAGCTCGACATAGAGGTCAGGTGACAACCAGGTAATACTTCCGAGAAGATCTTCGGAAAATCACGAACCACCGATATGTCACTAAGCACGAGAACAATCTTGCCTTTTAGGGCAAGACGATATGATCAAAAGTGTCGGTGTACTAAAATAGGGGTACCTTAGAACCCCGAACTTGTGCACGGGCAGTTGTAGCACCCCGCGGCAAGGCCTGCCAGGCGATCGCCAGGACCCTCCATGGTCCCATCTTGGGCCATTCAAGAACAAAGTATTTGAGCCAAGGCCCCGGCAAGAGGAGATTGATGGGAAGGCCACCTGAAGAGAGCGAGGCCCTGGCAAGAGGAGCTTGCCGGGACTACCGCTCGAAGCACAAGACCCCGGCAAGAGGAGCTTGCGGGGAAGGCCATCCACGGCACGACAAGGACCCTGCCGCGGTGCGCCCCGCGCCCCGGCAAGGCCCGGTGAGCAACAAGCTCCCGGACGCGATGAGACATCCACCACGGCGAGGCGCTTGCCGTGGCAAGTTACCACCTCGTGCCTGCGCTCCAGCTCACCCACCAACGTGTCGCTCTCGGGGGCATCCCATGCGCACGTGGCGGGAGGCTGTGCAGCCAGGGGCATGCGGTGGCGAAGCGAAGCTGACAGAGTAGCCATCGTGGCAAACGGTGGCGCTCCTGACGGTCCACTTCCCTGCACCGTCTCGGCGACGCGGACGGGCATTTAATGCCCTTGTCCCCCGCCGTCAAAGTTAGGTATGATAGCACTGTACGGCCACTGTGCAGGCAGCTGTACCCACTACAACATTCTACCATTTTTGCCCCCACCTACGCTGCCACCTGTGGGTAACCCCTTGAGCATATAAAAGGAGGCCCCATGCGCACGTAGGGGAGGAGACCCATCGTCACGCCCGACCTCGCCAGCGGCTCGTGTGTACTGTAGCACCGCGCGCTCCCGAGCAAGAACACAATACAATCCACCAAGCAGCAGTAGGGTTTTATGCATCCTTGCGGCCCGAAGCTGGATAAAATCCCTTGTGTGCACCGCCTCGATCTGCTCTTTGTGCAACCTCCGCCCCCCGCCGAACCAGTAAGGGGCTCGGTCCCCATAGGTGTTCGAGGAAGCCGATTCCCCCCGACATCTTTGGTGCGCCAGGTAGGGGGCGTCGAAGTTGTGCGAACCTGATCCGGCATCTGCACCAGCTAGATATCCTTCATCCTCGTCGACATGCCGCCGAAGAAGGAGGCTCCGGAGGTGGCTGGTCCGTCCGCGTCAAATCCGCCGACCTTGGAGCGAATGGGTGGTGGGGACGGCGCCGTCGACGGGACGGGCGTCGTCGAGCCAGCCCGTGGCGCCGCGGCGCCCGAACATGCACCAAGCTCATAACGCTACGGCGTCCACACCCGCGCCGACGCCCCTCGGCGCAGGCAAGCCCTGGTCATACCAGGCAACCTTTCGCTCTATTCCATGGAGCGGAGGCAGTTAGCCCCACAGATCTCGCGTACAGCCCACCTCGAGTGCTCGCTCACGCTAAGCTCGAGCGAGAGCAGCTGCGTCGAGATGACGCGCTGCTCCTCGAGGAGGACCGTCTTCAGGCCGCTGTGCGAGCTGCTCGCTACCAGCAAGCTTTGCGCCGCTTTTATAGCCGCAAGGTTAGTGCCAGAAGTCCCGGGAATGTGGGAAGGCCCTTACCGGGTGAAACGAGTCGATAAGCCTGGCGCTGTCCGCCTTGAGACCGAAGATACCACTCCGGTGAGCAACTCCTGGAACGTTGGGCATCTTCGTAAGTTTTGCCCGTAAGGCGCGGTTGTCAGACCCCGTCCGGCAACCACCCTTCTGTACAAAGTCTTGCCGCTGTTGCATGTGATCCTTTGTACAGAGCCAGGCGCAGACCCTGTGCGTAGATTGGGTTCATGTGCTCCGCGCACTTTGTCGATCTCGTGCTCTTTATTCTTTGAATGCATTGCCTGACACTCTGTGCAGCACTGACCCCCGGTAAGCGACGGCGAGCCCCATGCCTCGCCCTGCCGGAAAGCGACCTTGCCGGGCAACGAGCCACGGAAAAGCTAAGTTGCTAAAGCTTGAGCAATCGAGTTTTTAAATTTTTGAGGTTATCTTCCTCGAACGACCGTACTCTGTATGGAAAACCTGTGCGCGGAGGGACCGGCTCGTGACTAGTTGCGCCCTTACTTCGTTTCGAGTCCGCTCAACGACTTAAGTGTGCTACAACCAGAGTGGCATCCTTACTTTGTTTCGAGCTCGCTCGGCAGCTTAGGTGTGTTGCGACTGCAGTCGCAACACTTACTTTGCTTTGAGCCTGCTCAACAATTTAAGTGATCTGCAGCTAGCCGCGACAAGGTTTCTTGCCGGTAGTGGCGCCGCTAGTGGGCTGCTGATGTCCCGCACTCAGAGCCCGCGGTAAGGCGGAGGCTTACGCCGACAAGTCCCCAGAAGCGTAGGGCAAAATATACAAAGCACGGAGTCAAGTAGAGGAAATAACAGTGCAGTCACTACCTAAGATAGAGTTATATTACAAAGGCAAGCTTGTCGCAGCCCTAATGAATCGCCTTCATGACTTGGCCAGCAGCGACAAGAAAAGGAAAGGGGAGGCGGCCTAGTCCACACGGTCGCCCTCGATCCTCTTGATCCCGGCCACCTTCTCCACTATGGGCGCGACGAGGGCCCTGATCTCCTCAAGGTCGGCCTCTGCCGGCAGGGATTTGAGGACGTTGGTGAGCCTGATGCCGGGGTTGCGGAAGGCGACCTTCACCAACACCTTCTCGAGGGCTCCGGCGACGGCTTCGCGCGTCTCGCCGGCCAGCTGCTCTGGGATCGCATTCCGGAGATGCTTGAGGGCCGCCACCACGCCCTTGAAGAACGAAGTGAGCTTGGCGCTGGGTGGGACGTTCTTGCCAGTGGGATACTCGTGGCCCTCCATCCCCAGCAGCGTCAGCTCCTTGTCGATGGAGGTGGCGATGTCCACGAGGCCCTCGGTCCACTGCTCCACCGTCACCCTGAATTCGTTCTGGGTGACCGCGGCGCTCTCCAACAACGCCTCGTTGTCCGCGACCTCCTTCCGCAAGGCCACTTCTTGCTCCTTGGCGCTGTCCAGCGCCTTGGACAAGGTGTCCAGCTTCAGCTCGAGGTCGGTGTTGGAGTCCTTGGCGGCGTCGAGCTCCTTGATCTTCTCGGCGAAGCGGCCCTGTAGCTCACCAAGGGTGTGGGCACCCTTCTCGCGCTCCTGCTTGAGTGCGGCGAGCTCCTCGCCGCTCGCCTTGAGGTCAGTGTCGAGCTGCGCCACCCTCGCCTCCAGTGCCTCCTTGGCGGTCTCGGCGGCCGCGACAGCATCTCGCGCCTCCTTGAGGGCTCCGCCGAGCGCTTGCTCGCGTGCGGCGACCTCCTCCTCGTGGCTGGCGAGGCTGGCTTTCTGCTGCGCCAGCTCGCCCTCCCGCGCGGCTAGCCCCGCGGCGGCAAGCCTTTGCTGCTCCTCGGCTTCCGCCTTCTCGAGGATGAAGGCCGTCCGCGCCTCGTCGAGCTGCCTTCGCTCCTCCGCTAAGGAACGGAGGGCCTCCTGGTTGAGCTCCCGGAGCTCCCCGGCGCCTTCTCCATGTCCGCCCCCGACTTTGCGACAAGCGCTTCCCGGCGTTCTACCTGGGCTTGTCGGGCGTGGTAGAGCGACACCAGCTTCCGGAGCAGCCGCTCCTCTTCAGGCTCACCGCCGCTGCTGAGGCGAGCACCTCTCCGTCCAAGGCCTCCCCCTCGACCGGCGCCCTGGAAGTCGACTCCCAGGGGAGCTTCATGAAGATATCGTCGCCGGCCTTCAGGTAGGCGCCTGGCTGGGGCTCCTCGGGGCCCGACGCCGCTGCGGAGGCAGGATCGGCGGTCGGCGCAGCGCCTGGCGCTCTTGCGGCCTCAGGGCCGTCAGTACGATCGCCGGCCCCTCACCCGCGGCTGCCTCGGCGGCCTCTTCGCCGACCGGATCTTCAGCACCCTCCGCCTCCCCGGTGGCGGCCACGTCGTCGGTATGGCCGTGCGCGTCCTCCTCGACGACGACCTCGGTTTCCATCGGGTCCGTGGCGGGCGGGTCTGAAGGCCGTAGGAGGGGGAGAAGTCAAGCAACTATCCAAAGAAGAAGAACCCCAGGGGAGTTTCGAGGCAAGAAGGTTACCTGGGCCAGGGTCTGCCGTCGCGGTCTCCGTCGCCAAGGGGGCGTCAGCATCGTCCCTCGCCGGAGACGGCTCTCTTGCCGGGGACTGCTCCCTTGCCGGGGGCTGCTCCCTCGCCGGAGACCGCTCCCGTGCCGGGGACTGCTCCCTTGCCGGGGACGGCTCCCTCGCCGGGGAACTCCCCCTTGGCGGTGTAGTTGTAGCGGGTGGCTCATCGGGGGCGGTCTCCGGACGCTCCTGGTGGGGTTGCTCTGCTCCTACACGAATCGTCAGCCAGATGTCAGAAGAAGAGAAGGGTACCCGGGCGCGCCCAACGGCGGGAAGCAACCCATATGCTTACGCTGGGGGCTGCGCTGGGGGCTGCTCTAAGGATTAGTTGGTGGGTTCGGCAAGGTCATCTCAGGCGCACCCCCTGCCGCCACGGAGGGCTCGTCGTCGAGGATGACCACTGGGACCTTGGCTCTCTTTGCCACCCTCTGGGCCAGAGCTCCTGAAAAGGACCAAATTCGGAGGGAAGCAAATGAGATGCGAGGCACAACTACAAGAATTGAAGAGACACAAGAACAGCGGGGATCTTACTCCTCTCCCTCTTCCTCGTCGGAGCTAAGTGCGGAGAAATCGAAGACCGGCTTGCTCCTGGCGCTGGGAGGCGGGGGAGTAGGCTCCCGTGGCCGCTTGGCGGGAGCAGTGGACGACTCCGCTCCGGCTGCCACCGCGCCACGAGAAGTGGCAGGAGCAGAAGCCGCGGCCCGCGAAGACCCCGCTCCTGCTGCCTCAGAGGAGCGCGTCACGCGGTGCTGCGGTTGTGGGCTCGTCTGCCGCACCACCTCCCCAGCCATGCGGAGACGCCTCCGTGGCTGGGCAGGGGGCTCTGCTTGCGATGAGCTGCCCGCGGGACGGGAGGAAGAGGCGCCGACCTTCGGCAGGCCGCTCGTGTCCTGGGCAGGCTCGCCCTCAGCATCGTGCCCGGCAAGCTCTTCCTCGCCGGCAAACTCCGCTCGATCGGCAAGGCTTTCCGCCTCCGCTGCGTCCGCCTCCGCCAATGTGAAGCCGAACTCGCCCGCGGCCGCGGCTGCCGTGGCCTCCTCCATCCGGGAGGCGATGTACGCCAACTCTGCATCGGTGGTGTCGCGGGTGAGGCCCCTCTGCTCGTCGGCGTCGACTCGCCTCTCCACCAGGTCGTCGAAGAACGCCCGCACGACATCGTCGGTGGGCTCCTGCCAAGTGGAGTCGATCCCGTGCGAGTCGCACAGCGGCATCATTGCAAGGATGCGGCTGAGCGACGAATTGTTGCACAACGGGACGACACGTCGCGGCAGCCTGAACCATTCGGGGTGGTCGGGGTCGTGCTTGAACAGCGCCCTGAGCGTCCCGTCAAGCTCCAAGACGGTGAAATTGAAGTTGAGGCCAGGGCGCAGCCTCATGATATTCACCGCATTCTGGAACTCCCAGGCAGGCCTCCTCTTCTCCTGCAAGGGAGCGATGCGGCGGCGGAGGAAATCTGCGCCGACGGCCCCAACTGTGAGCCCGGCACGCCTGAGCCGCAGGATCCGGGTGACGGCAATCTGCAGCTTGTCATCGTCCGGGGCCACGTCGCTCCAATCCCTGCCGCGCACCACAGGGGTTTGGCGCACGGCGGTGAATGGCTGCGGGTTCTCCTCGACGATTAGGCACAAGTCTGCCCTCCATTCCTCCCATTTGCTGTGGAGCTCTCCCTCCAGATAAGCATCCTTCTTGCCGGGCTTCGAGATCCAGGCGATTCCGCCGGAGAGGGGCTCTCCTCTCTCTACTCGAGGCGTGAAGAAGTGGCGGAAGAGAGCTACGTTTGGAAAGACTCCGACAAAATTTTCGCAGAGATGTGCGAAAATTGCCATGGTCAAGACAGCATTGGGGGTGAAATCGAGAAGGTGGAACCCATAGGTGTTCATGATGTCGCAGAAAAATTCAGAGAAGGGCGGGCAGAGCCCGCAATAGAAGAACAGAGCGAAGAAGAGATACCCGGTCGAATACTCCTTCTGGGCGATGCCGGGAAGAACCCTCGTGCGCGGATGCGCTCGCGTCCTCGCCGACCAGAAGAGGTAGTATTCCTCCCTCAGGACCAACGTGTCGAGCTCAGGGGGGAAGACCGCCTGCTCCTTTCGCTGCGCCTCGAGCCGCAACGCCTCGGCCGACTTCACGGCCTTCTCTTTTCCCTTGTCGCCCTTCGGGGCCATGGTGGAAAGAGGGAGGGAGGTCGACGGCGTCGGTGGCACTGGTGGTGGCGGAAGGGGGGCGGAGCGCTGCTTCTCTTGGGAAGTGGCGGAGGATTTCGAGGAATCGCAACTGGCGGTTGGGCGGACTGCCCCTGTCTCCCCTGCTTATAAGGGGAGGAGGGGGGCGTTTCGCCTTTCCGAACAAATAAATCGCCCGCGACGTCACGCGCGCCTGGGGGGCTCAGCCCCGCGCACACCGCCCACGTCACGCACGCCTCTCCCCACGATGCCGCATTCGACGCGTGCCGTTCGGGGAGGACGTGGTGGGCGCAAAAAAGATGCAGCGTGACCCAGGCCGCGCGTGCCCGTGCACTGTTTTGGGCCTGGCCCAACAGCGCTCGGCACCGTGTATGGCCCAGGCCCGGGGGCTCCTGTCGGTGTACTAAAATAGGGGTACCTTAGTACCCCGAACTTGTGCACGGGCAGTCATAGCACCCAGCGGCAAAGCCTGCCAGGCGATCGCCAAGACCCTCCATGGTCCCCTCTTGGGCCATTCAAGAACAAAGTATTTGTGCCAAGGCCCCGGCAAGAGGAGCTTGCCAGGAAGGCCACCCGAAGAGAGCGAGGCCCTGGCAAGAGGAGCTTGCCGGGACTACCGCTCGAAGCACAAGACCCCGGCAAGAGGAGCTTGCCGGGAAGGCCATCCACGGCACGACAAGGACCCTGCCGCGGCGCGCCCCGTGCCCCGGCAAGGCCCGGTGAGCAACAAGCTCCCGGACGCGACGAGACATCCACCGCGGCGAGGCGCTTGCCGCGGCAAGTTACCACCTCGTGCCTGTGCTCCAGCTCACCCACCAACGTGTCGCTTTGGGGGGCATCCCAGGCGCACGTGGTGGGAGGCTGTGCAGCCAGGGGCATGCGGTGGCGAAGCGAAGCTGACAGAGTAGCCATCGTGGCAAACGGTGGCGCTCCTGACGGTCCACTTCCCTGCACCGTCTGGGCGACGCGGACGGGCATTTAATGCCCTTGTCCCCCGCCGTCAGAGTTAGGTATGGTAACACTGTACAGCCACTGTGCAGGCAGTTGTACCCACTACAACATTCTACCATTTTTGCCCCCACCTACGCTGCCACCTGTGGGTAACCCCTTGAGCATATAAAAGGAGGCCCCATGCGCACGTAGGGGAGGAGACCCATCGTCACGCCCGACCTCGCCAGCGGCTCATGTGTACTGTAGCACCGCGCGCTCCCGAGCAAGAACACAATACTATCCACCAAGCAGCAGTAAGGTTTTACGCATCCTTGCGGCCCGAAGCTGGGTAAAATCCCTTGTGTGCACCGCCTCGATCTGCTCTTTGTGCAACCTCCGCCCCCCGCCGAACCAGTAAGGGGCTCGGTCCCCATAGGTGTTCGGGGAAGCCGATTCCCCCCGACAGAAAGAGTGAGGGATCGACACAATCCCAACTCATGGATCGAAGAGTGCACCAGAAATAAGGACTAGGTAGCACGATTATTCTTAGGATGATGATTTAGTAACCAACACGCTAAGCATGAGAATATTGTCCATTTACTACAAAGCAACGAGTTGCTCGGAGTATTGATTTCGCACATCACAATTCACTTGTTGGCAATCCGGTTACAATAACACGAAGACCGGGGAATGAATGATGATGGCGAGAAGTATCACTGTATCAAGAGTTCATAGGATGGTGTGCAATTCCCATGATAATCTTAATATAAAGATGGTAATACTCCAAGGTAGAACAGAACAATAGCTGGATTGGCATTTTGATCTGCGGGATACAACTGCTTTGACCCATTCCTAGAAACGGATGAGGTACTGGAGTTTGTTTCTCCTTAGTCATTCCGGAATAGAATGGCTTGGCAGACCACAAGAATAATAGGCATCGATGAACGAATGCACATATACTCTTGACTATCAATTGATAGATGATGGTCGGAATATAACTGAGGAGGGTCAACTCAACGAACATATAACTTTCAGAGTTGTGGATGCTTAGATTAGTATGTCGAGCAAAGATCAACATATTTCTTCCGGATAACCCACGCAGAAGAAGAAGGACTGGCAGATTCATAATTTGAATGGAGAACTCGTCAAGAGCACTCTTATTGTGATCTTTTGGTTCAAACGAATTTCTGCCACGGATTGTTCATGGTATTTGGGAGAATGATATACCACGGACCTCGAAAACTATCGCAAGGTTACTAATATCCTAAAGGAACTAGCAACACTATCAACAGAAAGAAAGCAGGGTGAATCTTGGGCTCAAGAACCCAGGAGTAGAATACCTACTATCTAAGTGGCATCACAGGATGCTTTCGAGAATGGTGGCCAGATTCATCACACCGGGGATACAAAGCACTGCTAGATTACTAGGTGACTCCCTAAAACTCCTGGGGTCATAATAATAGCTCCAACCTATACGTCGAGGCAACAGAGTACCTCAACAGACCGATTAGCGTGGTTAAACTGGCCCAAAAGGGACATCGGGAACTGGGAGGAAGGATTTGCAAATGCATCAGATTATTTTAGAAACCTGGGATGACTCGGACAGCATAACGGCTGTAAATGCTCAAAATGATTTGAGACATCCTGCAAAAAATGGTGGCATAACCACTCAACACTACAATATCAAAGTTCCGAGGCCAGCTATGGACACACGGAAGTAGTAGAAACTGAACTGAGGCTTGAATCCATCAATCCTATAAGTCTATGGATTAGTAACACGTCATCCTGATAGATAGATGAGAAGGCCTAGTTCTTAATCCCCGTAGAAAGGAAGAGGTTGACTCAGATCAGAAGGCCATGAGGCATAAGGAGTAAAAGAGCCTTACGTTCCCTTCCACAATCAATTCCCTTACATAACTAAAGCATTTCTAGACACAACTTCGACCGGTTTGGCTTGGTAATCCTACAGTCAGTTAAGCTCTGATACCAACGCTGTCAGGACTCCGATCCTAAGCCACATCGATCCAGCATGTAACACATCATATCACTTTGCGGCCTCACGCACGGTACTCCCATGGGTGCCACCTTACCTGGCCCGGGACCGTTTGCGCCTTTTGGCTCGCGTATATGATAGTGTTGCTAGCATCCATATGACAGAGAACCCGGGCCGACATGGCTAGTCGTGAACCCAAGGCGCCACTAACCCATGAGGACAGGCATACATGAATCACATCGAGCATGTCGGTCAACAACGTATAAATCCGGGCTGTAGCACTGGGCTAACAGGACTCCGGTAACCCGGGCTGTAGCAGGCTAGGCAGGACTCCGGATAACACTGCGTGACATTTCCCCGAAGGGACAGACACATGAACGACGTGAATCACATGCCGGCCAGTCAAGTGTTCCAAGCAGTAGTGCTGGGCTAGCAGGACTCCGATGAACCGGGCTGTAACGGACTACTATCGCTCAGGAAGCACTAAACTACATTTCCCCATAAGAGAGGCTGCCAAGGATAAACAACTAGATAGTCGGATCCCACACATAGCAAGCATTTCAATCATACACACAATATGCTCGATATGGGTAGATACAACATGGCATCACAACAAGACTCTACGACTCCAGTATTTATTCATTAGGCTCCGAGGAGCGAGATATTACAAACATGGGTCTCATGACCCAGCATTCTGAGCATACAAGTCAAAGCACATGCGGAAGCTTAACATGTCTGGGTACAGACATCTACAAATGAAAAAGGCTGAGAAGCCTGACTATCTGCCAGATCCTGCCAAGGGCACAAGATCGTAGCTGAGGTATCAAGCTAAACGTCGAAGTCCTAGCGGTACTACTAGCGAGACTGAAGTCTCTCTGCAAAAACATAAAATAGGAAAACGTGAGTACAAATGTACCCAGCAAGACTTACATCAGAACTATCTACATATGCATCGGTATCAATAAAGGGGGTGGTGGAGTTTAACTGCAGCAAGCCAGCTTTGACTCAGTAGCTAACCTGAACTACGACTGCAAGTAACTCATTTGAGGTGGCGCACACGAGTCCACATATTCACCATATCAATACACCACTATGGATCCGCTCCCGTCTTCCTACGAGAACGCCATCCATAGCACTCACGCTTATCTTGTGCATTTTAGAGTATCCACTTTCACTTGTCTATGAACTATGCAATGGGTCCAAGTTTCCATATCCGAGGAATCCGGCTATTCGAATAGATAATGATAACCCTGCAGGGGTGTACTTCTTCACACACGCTCTCGCCACTTATCGCCCTGTACACGTCATGTACCTCGGCAACCTTCAAGCGGAAGCCGGGCGAGGGAGTCGGCCACGACCTGACTAACCACACAAGTCTCTCGTCCAGGTTATCGCCTATTCGGGTTCCATCCGCAAGGAGATCCGGCCGGGGTGTCGCTCATGGCCCCAAAAGATGTGAGCAGGGTTCCCAAGCCCACCAACCGGGTGCCACTTGGTACACCGTGCCACTGTGCCTAGTCTGTCCCAAGCCCACCTGTACCGGGTGCCACTTGGTAGACTACTAACACTACCTACAACACCAGAAACTAGTTGCAACTCCTGGACAGAGATCATGTTGATTAATAAGTCGAGAGGGGTCGAGTTACCGGAACCCAATGTGTGGTAGTAACTGTTCATGGATCACAAACACAGAACTCAGTTCCTGAGGACGGCTGCAATGAGACAACCCACCATGTACTCCTACATGGCCTCTCACCGCTACCTTTACCAAATCGTGTTCACACACTTAGCTCTCAACAGTAGGACATGTTCACCACATTCCAATTCATTCCCGATGAATCAGACCCGACTCAACTCTAAGCAGTAGCAGGCATGACAACAAGCATGAATGAGTAGGCACATCA
This sequence comes from Aegilops umbellulata, assembly GCA_032464435.1. NCBI lineage: Eukaryota > Viridiplantae > Streptophyta > Magnoliopsida > Poales > Poaceae > Aegilops > Aegilops umbellulata. The sequence goes on along the minus strand of CP136054.1, from coordinate 333,037,518 downwards.
GGGCTCAAACAACTCCTACTCATGCTAGTGGGTTTCATCTATTTACTGTGGCAATGACAGGTCATGCAGAGGAAAGGGGTTCAGTTACCGCAGCACATAACAGTTGAATCGTTGTTGTCCTAATGCAGTAAAAGAGAGCAGGAGCGAGAGAGTGGGATTGTATCAGAATGAACAAGGGGGTTTTGCTTGCCTGGCACTTCTGAAGATAATATAGTTCTTCATCGGTGTCATCGATCACATTGTCGGAACCACGTCTATTGAGAGGGGACAAACACCGGCAACTGAGAAAGAACACAATCAATGCAATGCCACAATATGATGCATGATCATGACATGGAAATATTCTGTGATTTGAGCTAATGCCTCTAGCTATGATTTAAATGAGGTTGGTTTGAATACATGATTCAAATTCCAATTCCATATATGATTATTTAAATGCCCTTTATTTGTTTTGTCCAAAACTGCGGACAAACATTGTTCAAACATGCATGAAAATGGTACAGATGGATTCCTTGATTTTTTCTGATAATTTTTCATATATAAATTATTTCATTTGGAGTTACAGATTATTTTCTATGAATTTTTAAAGTTTACACTATTTTCTGGAATTTCCTGTATAAAAATAAATCCAGAAAATGCTTTACTGCGTCAGCATGACATAGGTGTGATGTCAGCAAGTCAACTGGGTCAGCCAGGTCAAACCTGACCTATGGGACCCATACGTCAGTGGCTCTGGCTGGTTTGGGTGGATGACAGGTGGGACCGGTCAACGTTGACTTGACCAAAGTCAAAGCTGGCACGTGGGGTCCACACATATTAATACTAATCTTAACAGAAAATTAGACTAACCTAATTATGCTCGAGGACCCACATGTCATTCACACAAGCAATAACTAAATGCGATTAGCACCTAAACTAATGGTGCCACGTCAGCCACCGGCGTTTAACCGCCGGCGACGACAGACCGCGGCGGTGCCCGCGTCGGATTTGCTCTACGGACCACCGTTCGACGCGTGGAAGGGCGCCTTTGAAAGAGGGGAGAGAGGCGCATCCGTGGGTGGCCGTGGTTCGAGCGGGGATGGACGGAGTCAACAACGGCGACCAAAATGGCGGCGGCCGGAGTATGGTGTTGGTCGGAACGAGGCTGTAGGGCTCGGTAGGTGGTGCGTTTGGTGGCGTGGGCTTGCTGGGGAGCTGCTGAGCATGTTGGTGTGCTCACCCGTGAGCTACCGCGTCTGAACGACGGCGGCGACATGGCTGTGCGGCGACGAGCTTCGGGCACGGCGGCGCTAGCGCTAGAGGACGTGCGGGGTGATGGGGTTAGGGGCGAAACAAAGAGGGGCTCACCCCGCGTCGTTTGGAGGCGTCGGCGAGCTCGGAGGAGGCCGGACGGTGACTTGGCGTTGCAGGCGATCTCGGGCGCTGGAGGTTGAAGACGACGGTGGTGGCGGCGTTGCAGGGGCTCCCGCGGTGCGCTTCTCGGCGAGGAGGAAGAGATGGTCGAGGCAGAACTCCGGGATGCGTCGGGGAGGTGGGGCAGTGGCTGTGGGCGCGGGGTTACGGCGGCGCGTCCATGGAGGCTTCGGCCATGGTGGGGAACGGGCGAGGAGAGGCGTGGGGGGCGAATGGGGTGTCGGCGAGGTCGTGGCGACGACCTAGAGACGATCCACGCGGCGCAACGGCGACCAGGGCGATGCAGAGAGGCTGGGTGGTGCGTGGCGAGCTCGGGCGTGCCATGCCCACATCCCTGCCTGCCTGGCGGGAGGTAGCAGGTGACTGGCCTCGGCCAACAGTGCTGGGCCAGCATAGTCCCAGGCCAGGTAGGTGGCCCAGGTAGGTGTTCTCTCTTTCTTTTCTAAATTGTTTCTGTTTTTCTATTTTGTTCTGTTTGTTTTGATTTAGTTTAGGCACTAAATTATTTTAATAAATTCTGTAGGTTATTATATGGCTTGCTAAAATATACACAAAGCCACTCACAAACTTCCAGAATTATTGAAGTTATATTTAACATATATTAAATATAAATCCAAAGCAGATAGTTATTGGATTAATTCAAATGGCCAAAATAAATGTTTCTGAGTTCCTAAAAATATTGGTTTGAATTTTACCTCTAGCCAATATTTCTATAGAATAACAGGAACATTTTCTTGGACTCATTTGAGAAGGTATTAATGTTGATTATTTTGAACTGATTTCTGAGGGTTTCCACTTTCCCCAATTCAAATTTAAGTGGAATTTAAACATGATGCATGGATGCTGATGCCACTAATTACAAACAATTCTAGGGCTGTGACACGCGGGCACAACGGACAAGGTGGCATTGTATTGGTATGCTGAGCCGTCTGTTTTAACACACAGGAGCTAGCGTGGTGATTATACACACACGCACGCATGGACACGAACTGCATGCACGCAACACTCGCACAAACACATGCACCCACGCACGCACGCAACACTCACACGTGCACACGCAGCCACGCACGCACGCAACACACACACGCACACACGCATGCATGCATGCACACACTAGTACACCACACGACCAACACACACTCTCACGCTCAAGTGCTCAACCTACACGTGCATGCGCACACATCAGGCCCTGACAGACACATACACAACCAGGTGATTCCCACGCACGGGGTGGAGTCTTGTTGTGCCTGCGTAAATTTGTGTTTATCTGACCTTTTCCCTATGCGAACTGACAGGTGGGACCCACAAGGAAAGTGGTCAATTTAACTAGTCAACATGGTGCCGCGCAGACTATTTGGCCGGTCAACAGAGTGCAATCCAATATTGAACCATGAGCAAGTGACCGTATAATTACCGCAAAACGTATATAGAAACCGTAACCAGCTTATTCTAAGTTCGGTGACCTATTACACTTTTCTCTCTGTAGGCCCTCCAAAACTACATCTCTACATGTTCTCGCATGTTACATCTAACAACTATGCAATACAACACTACTACTACACTCTAACACAATAAATCATATGTGTTTTTAGTTTTACTACATATCATATTGTTACTTAATTATTCGGTTTGCATACATTAAAATTGCCTTTGAAATGTATGGCCAGTATCATATGCCGCGCGGGAAAAATCCCGCCCTTTCCTGTTTAATCGGGTTTGTATCGATGGATCGTGCGAAATAGCAAAACTATAGTACTATATACAGTACAAGTGACAGTTCACTGGGCCGACGTGTCGTGTAGTCCTCCGTCGTAAGAGTGGAGCGCTCGCTTTCATAAATATTCTAGTCCCCTTCGCCGACATGTGGGGCATTAAGCAACCGGTTCCACGTGCCATACTGGAATAGAGTGCAGAGCAGCCGGGGTGAAGCATCCAGTCATGGCGCCGGCATAGTAATGAGCAATGAGGCGTCAAATCACAAAGCTGCACCTTTCCCGCAGTTAAGTTGGAGGGACGAAGTAATAATGCTAAAAATAATAATTTGGAGGGACAAAGCAACCATCATTTCACTCGTTGCTGAATCTGCTTCTCCCTCATCTTCTTCAAGTTAACCACGTGTTACTTCTGTCGTTGTTCTACCTCATGTGGGAAGATGATCGGCTTGGTAAATCGCTGACACATGGGACCACATGTTAGCAAACCGCCAGGACAACGTCCCCTAAAAATAAGAAACCTCCCCCGCCATCCGCGCGGCAAAATCACATCCTTTTTACTAATCTTGATTCTATTATTTTTTAGATTGATATAATTGAGATTTGTATAGATAGCACACAAGAGCAAAACCTAGTGGTACGGTTAAGGGCATCCACAATGTGTAGCCAAATGTGAAAATAGCTTTTGGCATCGTGGGAACCATTGTGGACGGTGTTGCCAAAGCCAAAAGGATGAAACCGAAGCTCCCTGATTGATTGATTGAAGGAATAGAAAAATGCAACATCTCTCCTCTTTCTCCCGTGCTTGGATGCATGTACAGTATAGAGGACAGAGTCTACTCCCCTGTCCCTTCTATCACAAATCACAAAGAAGTGAGGCGTCAAACAAAGCATGGACGAAGCAACCATCATTTCACTCTTTGCTGACTCTGCTTCTCCATCGTCTTCTTCGAGAAACCATCTCACCGCACTAAGCTGGACGGACGACGCTATTGTGTACAAGTAGTACTAGTACATTTACGCGTCCTTTGGTTCAACGGGCTTCCTGGATGCAAATAAGGCGGTTGTCTCGGCTTGCAAGCGGCACTTGTGAACGACTTACCGTGGTCTCCCTCAATGGTGTTCTCCGTCGAACACACTTCGCCAAACCACCATGTTCGAGATATCGTCGACGTCACCGCAATGGGGAAGGAAGTCAAATATAGTTACTACCTCCATTTTTTTGTACACAAGGCCAGTATAACAAAATTACAATTTGCAAAAGGCCACTAACACTAGTTGAGGCAAAATTTATGGGGTTTGCCTCGTACTAGCAACCAAGGACATTAATATCCCCTGCATGCATGCGGAAGTGAGAAGGTTGGTTTGCATGGCGCTGCATTAATCAAGCGATGAGGAGTGAAATGGTTAGCTCTTTGGGCTTTGGAGAAAAAAATGCGCATTAATTGACACGTGAATTATGATTTGTATCGATTAATCCCACGAAGGAAAACCCCGCCTTTCTTTTTTAACACTAGTACTCCCAGTACGTAGTACTAAGTACTTATCCTGTTTGGGTCTAGTCCTTGCATTGCCATACTTCGCCACACATTTTTGTCAAGCTTGCCTAAAGTTTTCAAAATGAAAAGGAGGTACACTTGCGCACGACTGTCGCGGTCGCACCGCACACTCACACGGTCGTTGATACATCTCCAGCGTATCTATAATTTTTGATTGTTCCATGCTATTATACTATCTATTTTGGATGTTTATGGGCTTTATTAAACACTTTTATATATTTTTTGGGACTAACCTATTAACCCAGAGCCCAGTGCCAGTTCTTGTTTTTTCCCTTGTTTCAGTGTTTCGTAGAAAAAGAATATCAAACGGAGTCCAAACGGAATGAAACCTTCGGGAGAGTTATTTTTCGAATGGAAGCAATCCAGAAGACTTGGATTCTTTGCAAGGGAAGCAACGAGAAAGGCACGAGGCAGGGGGCGCGCCCACCCCCCTGGGCGCACTCTCCACCCTCGTGGGCCCCTCGTGGCTCCCCTGACGTGTTTCTTCCTCCTATATATACCAATATGCCGTAAAATCATCGAGGAACAGAATAGATCGGGAGTTCCGCCGCCGCAAGCCTCTGTAGCCACCAAAAACCAATCGGGAACCTGTTCTAGCACCCTGCCGGAGGGGGGAACCCTCACCGGTGGTCATCTTCATCTTCCCGGCACTCTCCATGATGAGAAGGGAGTAGTTCACCCTCGGGGCTGAGGGTATGTACCAGTAGCTATGTGTTTGATCTCTCTCTCTCTCTCTCTCTCTCTCTCTCTCGTGTTCTTGATATGGCACAATCTTGATGTATCACAAACTTTGCTATTATAGTTGGATCTTATGATGTTTCTCCCCCTCTACTCTCTTGTAATGGATTGAGTTTCCTTTGAAGTTATCTTATCGGATTGAGTCTTTAATGATTTGAGAACACTTGATGTATGTCTTGCCGTGCGTATCTGTGGTGACAATGGGATATCACGTGATTCACTTGATGTATGTTTTGGTGATCAACTTGCGGGTTCCGCCCATGAACCTATGCATAGGGGTTGGCACACGTTTTCGTCTTGACTCTCTGGTAGAAACTTTGGGGCACTCTTTGAAGTACTTCGCATTGGTTTGAATAGATGGATCTGAGATTGTGTGATGCATATCGTATAATCATACCCACGGATACTTGAGGTGACATTGGAGTATCTAGGTGACATTAGGGTTTTGGTTGATGTGTGTCTTAAGGTGTTATTTTACTACGAACTCTAGGGCTGTTTGTGACACTTATAGGAATAGCCTAATGGTTTGATTGGAAAGAATAACTTTGAGGTGGTTTCCTACCCTACCGTAATCTCTTCGTTTGTTCTTCGCTATTAGTGTCTTTGGAGTGACTCTTCTTTGAATGTTGAGGGATAGTTATATGATCCAATTATGTTATTATTGTTTAGAGACCTTGCACTAGTGAAAGTATGAACCCAAGGCCTTGTTTCCTAGCATTGCAATACCGTTTACGCTCACTTTTATCATTAGTTAGCTTGTTCTTTTAATATTTTCAGATTACAAAAACCTATATCTACCATCCATATTGCACTTGTATCACCATCTCTTCGCCGAACTAGTGCACCTATACAATTTACCATTGTATTGGGTGTGTTTGGGACACAAGAGACTCTTTGTTATTTGGTTGCAGGGTTGTTTGAGAGAGACCATCTTCATCCTACGCCTCCCACAGATTGATAAACCTTAGGTCATCCACTTGAGGGAAATTTGCTACTGTCCTACAAACCTCTGCACTTGGAGGCCCAACAACGTCTACAAGAAGAAGGTTGCGTAGTAGACATCAAGCAGTTTCTGGCACCGTTGCCGGGGAGGTGAGTGCTTGAAGGTATATCTTTAGATCTTGCAATAGAATCTTTTTGTTTCTTGTTTTAGCACTAGTTTAGTTTATAAAATAAAACTACAAAAAATTAATGGAATTGAGTTTGTCTAATACGCTTCATCTTTTTAATATCTTTCATGAGTATGATGGGAAGGAAAATTGTGCCAAAGTGTTAGAAGAAGAATGCATTAAAATGTTTGGCACTAAATCTTTGAATGATGAGCATGATTGCAATGTTGTTAGTATGAATTCTTTGAATATCCATGATGCTAATGATATGCAAAGCCACAAGCTTGGGGAAGCTATGTTTGATGATATTTTTTGTCCCCCAAGCTTTGATGAGCAAATTTACTATGATGAAAGCATGCCTCCTGTCTATGATGATTATTGTGATGACACGTATGCTTTAAATAATAATTATAACCATGAAACTTGTCATTTTGATCTTAATTTTCAATCACATGATAGTTATTTTGTTGAGTTTGCTCCCACTATTATTCATGAGAAGAATTTCGCTTATGTGGAGAGTAGTAAAAATTCTATACTTATAGATCATGAAAAGAATGCTTTAGGTGCAGGTTATATTGTTTAATTCATTCATGATTCTACTGAAAATTATTATGAGGGAGGAATATATGCTTGTAGGAATTGCAATAATATCAAGTTTCATCTCTATGTACTTAAAGTTTTAAAGTTATGCTTGTTTTGCCTTCCTATGCTAGTTGATTATTGTTCCCATAAGTTGTTTGCTCACAAAATCCCTATGCATAGGAAGTGGGTTAGACTTAAATGTGCTAGTCATATTCTTCATGATGCTCTCTTTATGTTACAATTCCTATCTTTTATGTGAGCATCATTGAAATCATCATGCCTAGGTAGGGGCGTTAAATGATAGCGCTTGTTGGGAGGCAACCCAATTTTATTTTAGTTTCTTGCTTTTTGTTTCTGTTTAGTAATAAATAATCCATCTAGCTTATGTTTAGATGTGGTTTTATGTTTTAATTAGTGTTCGTGCCAAGTAGAACCTTTGGGAAGACTTGGGTGAAGTCTTTATGATCTTACTGTAAAAACGGAAACTTTAGCGCTCACGAGATTAGCTTCAACCTTTTACTGGAGAGTGCTATTTAGTTGATTCCTTTTGCAGATGATTACTATACAAATTCCTCAGGTCCACCAATTTATTTCAGTATTTTTGGAGTTCCAGAAGTATACGTTTGATACAGATTACTACAGACTGTTCTGTTTTTGACAGATTCTGTTTTCATTGTGTTGCTTGCTTATTTTGAAGAATCTATGGCTAGTAAAATAGTTTATAAACCATAGAGAAGTTGGAATACAGTAGGTTTAACACCAATATAAATAAATAACGAGTTCATTACAGTACCTTGATGTGGTGTTTTGTTTTCTTTCGCTAACGGAGCTCACAAGATTTGCAGTTAAGTTTTGTGTTCTAAAGTTTTCATGTTTTGGGTAAAGATTCGATGGACTATGGAATAAGGTGTGGCAAGATCCTAAGATTGGGGATTCCCAAGGAACCCCAAGGTAATATTCAAGTATAACCCAGCGTCTAAGCTTGGTGATGCCCCGGATGGCATCCCCTCTTTCATCTTCGTTCATCGGTAGCTTTACTTGGAGCTATATTTTTATTCACCACATGATATGTGTGCTGCTTGGAGTGTAATTTTTTTATTTATTTTTTCTTTCTGTTATTTAGAATAATTTTTTCATCTCTAGTTTCAATAAAAAATGTCAAGGATAGCCTTTACCATGCTTATTTTACAAGTATACATGTTGCTGTTTGAAAACAGAAAGTTTACCGCTGTTGCAAAAATTCCCTAGAAAAGTAAGAATGTGATAAAATGTTGAAACGTTTTGCATAATAAGATATGATAAATTTACTACAGTGGGAATTTTATTTCATAATTTTTGGAGTTAGGGAAGTAGTATGAATCTTGCATTCTTTATAGACTGTACTGTTTTAACAGATTGCTGTTATGTTTGCATATGTTTGCTTGTTTAATGATTCTATTTGAGGATAGGAGTATTAAATATGCAGATACATTTAGTATGCAATGTTGAATAATAATTTTAGTGATTTGTTATAGTAGAATATGATAAGGTTTTGCATTGGTTTATACTAACTTATCTCACGAGTTCTTGTTGAGTTTGGTGTGGATGAAGCTTTCGAGATTTAGGAAACCAAGATATAAAAGGAATTAAGGAGACACAAAAGCTAAAGCTTGGGGATGCCCAGGGCACCCCAAGATATTATTTCAAGAAGTCTCAAGCATCTAAGCTTGGGGATGCCCCGGTAGGCATCCCACCTTTTCTCTCAACAACTACCGGTTAGTATCGGTTGAACCTAAGTTTTTGCTTCTTCACATGAGTTGTGCTATCCTTGCAATGTATTTTCTTTTGTTTTGCTTTCTGTTTGAATAAAATACCAAGATCTAAAATTCTTAAATGTTAGAGAGTCTTCACATAGTTACATAATTATTCGACTACTCATTGATCTTCACTTATATCTTTCGGAGTAGTTTGTTATTGCTCTAGTGCTTCACTTATATCTTTTTAGAGCATGGCGGTGGTTATATTTTGAAGAAATATATGATCTCTCATGCTTCACTTATATTATTTTGAGAGCCCTAAATAGCATGGTAATTTTCTTTGGTTATGAATTTAGTCCTAATATGATGGGCATCCAAGAGGGATATAATAAAAACCTTCATATAAAGTGCATTGAATACTATGAGAAGTTTGATTCTTTATGATTGTTTTGAGATATGAAGATGGTGATATTAGAGTCATGCTAGTTGATTAGTTGTGAATTTGAGAAATACTTGTGTCAAAGTTTGTGATTCCCGTAGCATCCACGTATGGTGAACCGTTATGTGATGAAGTCGGAGCATGATTTATTTATTGATTGTCCTCGTTATGAGTCGCGGTCGGGGACGAGCGATGGTCTTTTCCTACCAATCTATCCCCCTAGAAGCATGCACGTAGTACTTTGTTTAGATAACTAATAGATTTTTGCAACAAGTATATTAGTTCTTTATGACTAATGTTGATTCCATGGATTATACGCACTCTCATCCTTCGACCATTGCTAGCCTCTCTTATACCGCGCAATTTTCGCCGGTATTATACACCCACCAAATACCTTCCTCAAAACAGCCACCATACCTACCTATTATGGCATTCCCATAGCCATTCCGAGATATATTGCCATGCAACTTTCCACCGTTCCGTTTATTATGACACGCTTCATCATTGTCATATTGCTTAGCATGATCATGTAGTTGACATCGTATTTGTGGAAAAGCCAACTTTCATAATTCTTTCATGCATGTCACTCATGAGTCATTGCACATCCCGGTACACCGCCGGAGGCATTCATATAGAGTCATGTCTTGTTCTAAGTATCGAGTTGTAATTCTTGAGTTGTAAGTAAATAAAAGTGTGATGATCATCATTATTAGAGCATTGTCCCAGTGAGGAAAAGATGATGGAGACTATGATGCCCCCACAAGTCGGGATGAGACTCCGGACGAAAAAGAGGCCAAAGAAGCCCAAATAAAAAATAGAAAAAAAGAGGCCATAAAGAAATAGGCCATAAAAAAAGAGAAAAGGCCCAAACAAAAAAATAAAAAAATGAGAGAAAAAGAGAGAAGGGACAATGCTACTATCCTTTTACCACACTTGTGCTTCGAAGTAGCACCATAATCTTCATGATAGAGAGTCTCCTATGTTGTCACTTTCATATACTAGTGGGAATTTTTCATTATAGATCTTGGCTTGTATATTCCAATGATGGGCTTCCTCAAAATGCCCTAGGTCTTCGTGAGCAAGCAAGTTGGATGCACACCCACTTAGTTTCTTTTGTTGAGCTTTCATATACTTATAGCTCTAGTGCATCCGTTGCATGGAAATCCCTACTCACTCACATTGATATCTATTGATGGGCATCTCCATAGCCCCTTGATACGCCTAGTTGATGTGAGACTACCTTCTCCTTTTTGTCTTCTCCACAACCACCATTCTATTCCACATATAGTGCTATGTCCATGGCTCATGCTCATGTATTGCGTGAAGATTGAAAAAGTTTGAGAACATCAAAAGTATGAAACAATTGCTTGGCTTGTCATCGGGGTTGTGCATGATTTAAATATTTTGTGTGGTGAAGATAGAGCATAGCCAGATTGTATGATTTTGTAGGGATAGCTTGCTTTGGCCATGTTATTTTGAGAAGACATGATTGCTTTGTTAGTATGCTTGAAGTATTATTATTCTCATGTCAATATTAAACTTTTGTTTTGAATCTTATGGATCTAAATATTCATGCCACAATAAAGAATATATCATTGATAAATATGTTAGGTAGAATTCCACATCAAAAATTCTGTTCTAATCATTTACCTACTCGAGGACGAGCAGGAATTAAGCTTCGGGATGCTGATACGTCTCCAACGTATCAATAATTTTTTATTGTTCCATGCTATTATATTATCTATTTTGGATGTTTATGGGCTTTATTAAACACTTCTATATTATTTTTGGGACTAACCTATTAACCCAGAGCCCAGTGCAAGTTCCTGTTTTTTCCCTTGTTTCAGTGTTTCGTAGAAAAAGAATATCAAAGGGAGTCCAAACGGAATAAAACCTTCGGGAGAGTTATTTTTGGAACAGAAGCAATCGAGAAGACTTGGAGTCTATGTAAGGGAAGCAACGAGGAAGGCACGAGGCAGGGGGCGCGCCCACCCCCTTGGGCACGCCCTCCACCCTCGTGGGTCCCTCGTGGCTGCCCTGACGTGTTTCTTCCTCCTATATATACCAATATACCCTAAAACCATCGAGGAACGGAATAGATCGGGAGTTCCGCCGCCGCAAGCCTCTGTAGCCACCAAAAACTAATCGGGGCCCTGTTCCGGCACCCTGCCGGAGGGGGAACCCTCACCAGTGGCCATCTTCATCATCCTGACGCTCTCCATGATGAGGAGGGAGTATTTCACACTTGGGGCTAAGGGTATGTACCAGCAGCTATGTGTTTGATCTCTCTCTCTCTCTCGTGCTCTTGATATGGCACGATCTTCATGTATCGCGAGCTTTGCTATTATAGTTGGATCTTATGATGTTTCTCCCCGTCTACTCTCTTGTAATGGATTGAGTTTCCCCTTTGAAGTTATCTTATCGGATTGAGTCTTTAATGATTTGAGAACACTTGATGTATGTCTTGCCGTGCGTATCTATGGTGACAATGGGATATCACGTGATTCACTTGATGTATGTTTTGGTGATCAACTTGCGGGTTCCGCCCATGAACCTATGCATAGGGGTTGGCACACGTTTTCGTCTTGACTCTCTGGTAGAAACTTTGGGGCACTCTTTGAAGTACTTCGTGTTGGTTTGAATAGATGGATCTAAGATTGTGTGATGCATATCGTATAATCATACCCACGGATACTTGAGGTGGCATTGGAGTATTTAGGTGACATTAGGGTTTTGGTTGATGTGTGTCTTAAGGTGTTATTTTACTACGAGCTCTAGGGCTGTTTGTGACACTTATAGGAATAGCCCAATGGATTGATCGGAAAGAATAACTTTGAGGTGGTTTCGTTCCCTACCATAATCTCTTCATTTGTTCTCCGCTATTAGTGTCTTTGGAGTGACTCTTTGTTGCATGTTGAGGGATAGTTATATGATCCAATTATGTTATTATTGTTGAGAGAACTTGCACTAGTGAAAGTATGAACCCTAGGCTTTGTTTCCTAGCATTGCAATACCGTTTACGCTCGCTTTTATCATTAGTTACCTTGCTGTTTGTATATTTTCAGATTACAAAAACCTATATCTACCATCCATATTGCACTTGTATCACCATCTATTCGCCGAACTAGTGCACCTATACAACTTACCATTGTATTGGGTGTGTTGGGGACACAAGAGACTCTTTGTTATTTGGTTGCAGGGTTGGTTGAGAGAGACCATCTTCATCCTACGCCTCCCACGAATTGATAAACCTTAGGTCATCCACTTGGGGGAAATTTGCTACTGTCCTACAAACCTCTGCACTTGGAGGCCTAACAACACCTACAAGAAGGTTGCATAGTAGACATCAGTTGCTCCTGCACGCCGCGGTCGCACTGCACCCTCACATGCATGGTCGCTCCTGCATGCCGCAAACCCAACCAAGGGAACGATCCCTCACTGACACGTGTTGTCGCATGTGAACAAACCAAACCCAGCCATCCTACCGCTGACACATAATTTTCGTTCATAGAGTATGTTTATCCAACCGCATGTTGGGTAGTATCCGTACGGCCCATGAGGTGGTCTGTTGGTAAAGAAGAAGAGGTGAGGAAGAAGGGTTAGGAGATGCAGGATATTCATCCAACCGCCTGAAATGGTAGACTGACCCAAGTCAGGAGACTTGCATAACAATATATGTTTTTACTCCATCCGTTTCTTTTTACTCCGCATATAATATTTGGTCAAAGTCAAACTACACAAAGTTTGACCAAATTTATATAAAAAAATATGAACATCTACAATATTAAAACTATATAGTATGAAAATACATTTCGTGGTGCATCTGATAATGTTGATTTCATATTGTCAATGTTTATATTTTTTAATATAAAGTTAGTCAAACTTTACAAAGCTTGACTTAGATCAAACCTTATATGCAGACTAAAAATAAATGGAGGGAGTACAGAGCAAAAGATCCATAAAAACAACAACATAAAGAAAAACTATCACTGCTCGCGGAACGAGACGACCTCGTCGTCTTTGGCTGTCGGCGCGAACCAGCCGTAGCTGCGGACGTGTGTCTCCGCACCGTGGTTGTCCTCGGCCTCCAGCTACTCTTTCACGCGGAGCGTGCGGGCGCTCTGCACAGATGAGAGCACCGCCCGGTTCAAGTCAAGGACGTCCGGTTCCGCCTGCAGGAGGGCCTCGATGGCAGCGGCATCCGCGCGCTCCGCGTCGAGTCGAGCCTCCACCGCCCGGTTCATGTCCAGGACGTCCGGTTCCGCCTGCAGGAGGGCCTTGATGAGAGCGGCATTCGCGCGCTCCGCGTCGAGTTGAGCCTCTGCCGCCCAGTTCAAATCCAAGACGTCCGGTTCCGCCTGCTGGAGGGCATCGATGGCAGCGGCATCCGCGCGCTCTGCCTCAAGTTGAGCCTCCGCCGCCCGGTTCACATCCACGACATCTGGTTCCGACAATAGGAGAGCCTCAATGGCAGCAGCATGCGCACGCTCCACATCGAGTTGAGCCTCTGCCTCCCGGTCCTCCTTTAGTATCGCCAGGTTGAACCGCTGGTCCGCCTGCACCATGGGGGACTCGAACGCCGGCACGTAGCCGACGTCCATCGTCTCATACCCATCGGTGGCCTTCTGCGCCGCGACCTCCGCCATGAACATTGGATCGGCTTCCTCCTCCTCGTAGCTTGGATCCAGAGAACTCGGGGATTGGCCCGCCGCAAAGCGAGCTTGGGAACGGAGGTCTCTGGCGCCGACCGTCGTCGTGATTTCAGCGCGGCGCTCCGGCGTCAGCATCTTGTAGTACGTGATCTTGTGGCGCACCATGGCTTTCCGGCGAACTAGGAGACGCTTGATGCGGGCTAGAGGATCGAAAGGTGGGATAAGGGGCTAGAGATAAGGTGTGGTTTTAGGGCAGTGACTGGCGTAGGACGAGCAGCGAAGGTTCTGGTGTGAATAGTTGTTCCGGTGACGATCGGTCAATTGGTTTTGACTGTACATCGCTCTATTCGCATTTGCATTGCAGACCAGCACGCTGGACCCTCCACGTCGCTCACCGAATGGAACGCGCTTCGTCTTGCGTTTTTGCTCGCTTGTGGGACCGCAGTTGAGAGCAAACCGACATCCCTCCCCCTCCCCCGCCCGCGTCATTTTATGCGGAGTAAATAAAAACAGAGGGAGTATACTATGGATGAGGATCCCCTGACGGGTTCGACATGCGGGGCCTAGCAAGCATGCGGTCCGCCAGTAAGTGACGGAAAGGGAGGGTAAGGCAGGGATACGTATGTGAAAGGAGCTTCCAATGATATAATTTTCACATTATACATCTCATGTACTATTAATCTTGTCAATAGTCAAATGCGGTTTTGAAAAACGCATTAGAGCATGGTTAATAATATAGCCAGTCGATGGCTATAAGGAACTGCCATGTCATCTATAGCCATCATCTATTATATGCACTCATACAGTAGTGTGGGCTATAAGGTTGGCTATTTCCCGCAAAAAAATTATAAGGTTGGCTATTGTATTAGTACTTTTTTCCATCTCCTCTCCATCTCTTTCTTCATATTTATTGTACGTATTTAACTAGGAATGCCTATATAGCTAGGCTCTTGCATGAGAGCTCACTCCCCTTACTTTTTCACATCTCTCTCCTCCACATAGGCCCTATATAAATGGAAGGAGGGAGTACAACTATAAGCACTGCATACTCTAGTACAGATGTTGTCAGTACTCCACTAGTACTATTGGACAGGGAGCTTAAAAAAGTTACTATTGGACTGGCTATACATGGTGAAATCCTAGAAGGAAGAGCATGCGCGAGAACAAGCACATTCACGTGGTTGAAAACAAATTCAAAACCATCTCGAGTACAAATCTAGGAGTGCGTACGAATCTAACTATATTTATTGGGCGTTGTTGAATGTTCATACTTTTTTTATCAAAGTAGAGATACTTTGACTACACATAGAACTTATATGTAAACTAGAAAGGATAGGAGGGAGTATATTGTACGTTCAAAAATGAAACGAACATTGAATACCCTTTATATATGATTTATGGATGCTATGATCATCGGTTCAAAATTTTGAATCCGCCTTAGGTATCACACATGCCCCCACTCGTTCTCTCTCGATTTCATCTCGGGGTCCGAAGATCGATTGAAAGAGGACTAGGTTGGGTACAATACGTTCGTTTCGCTTATGAAAGTACAATATACTCCCTATGATCCCCACAGACCCCCCCCCCCCGCACGGGTCATTTCTATCATAGAAACAGACCAAACCTTTATCTCCTTGCACGACACGCAATTGATCTCTGAACATCAATCGATCTTGTCAACATGTGTCGGGGCATGAACCGAATGGGATGTCAAAACTAAGACGCGAAGCGACACGTAGTGGAGGAAAAGTGAAACTTCAAATGAACAGTTTGTTTGTATGCATGTCGGACAAATTACAAATAAACAATGGAAATTCAAGCATGGTCTAGGCCCACATGCGAATTATACTCGGCGGAATGTTCAAATGAGGCATGTGGGAGGATGGACTCGACCGGAGGGTGACATGATCGATGGAGAAGAGGGTTGGAGAGGAATGAGAAATAAGCAAATGCCACATGATTATACTTGAATGGCTCAAATAAAAAATAAGTTGTCTCGCTTGGCCTACATAGTGAAAGGCCTAATGCGCAACTCGAAGCACTGACGCTCGAATATGGCCGGGAAAACAGGGAAACTGACATGTGGGGAGCACCTATCGGGACGACGTAGTGCAAACTAGTCCAATGGAGGAGCTGGCCCATGACCTCCTCGCCACCGGCAACCGTTCATGTGGGTCGTGGGGGCCAACAACGTGGCGCAGCTCCAGCACCGCCTCTGGACACGGCGACCGCGGTGAACAACGTGCTCATCGTCGCTAGACACGGTCGGTTTCAGTGTGCCAACGGTGGCGTTAGTGTTGTGGCACAACCAATAGTATGTTTGGTTTGTGCCCAAGGTTTCCCCATCAAATCATTGGGTCGCCAAAATTTTGGTTGCCCATGATTTGGCCGACATCGGCAAGAAAAATGAACTAGAGTTGGCTAGAGTTCATTGGCATGCCAAAAAAATGCAACCACCCATTTTTGGGTCATGACCAAAACCTCAAAAAATTGTCAACCATCCAAACAAAGACCAATCTTTGGGTCATGAACAAAATTTTGGTAAGGTGCACTTTGGCCACAATCCAAACACACCCCAACTCCCGGCTCGTCGAGGATGCACGGGGCACCGAGACGCGTCCACGGAGTGGTGTAGCGTGGCCAACTACATCCTCAGGGCGTGAGACCATGCCGGGTCGTCTTGCTTTTTCAATGACACGTGTCGGTCGCATGTGAGCAAAGGGCATCTCCAACGTTGCCACGACCGCAGCTAACTACCCTAGCACACCAAAAACCCTCGTCCCTCGTGCCGTCGCGCGGTGCGTTCCCAGCCGACGCCAGCTGCCCGCATTCATGTCCTCTGTCCGTATGCCGTCGTTAAGAGGCTCGGTGCCCGAGGAACCAACTCCGGCGACTTAATGACACACCAGGACGCTTGGCCTCACTGGAATGCGCTACTTAAAGCGGCAACGCCCAGCTAACCTCCACACCATAGCACATCGTCCTCCTACGTGGCACCACATCCGCCATGACCGCAAGTATGAACGCTCTGCGGGAGAGCTTGTCTTCGGGGATGGAGCTCGAGGTCGTCGCCCTCGCTCAAGTCGCCGCACGAGCGGTGGCCACGCTAGTGGCCAACGACGGGAGCACCGTCAGCCACGCGTCCTACTTGCCGATGTCCAACGTTCGGCACCGCCGAGGTCGGGGACTCCTATGAGGATGAGTAGGGCATGGGAGGCGGCAGGGCATGGTGTGCCAACTGGCCGGTCCGTCTCCTGTGTTCTAGATGGATACTTGATTAAGAAATCCGAGTCCTTGCAGAAAAAGGGTGGGAGGGCGGGAAAACAAAGGCAACTTGAGGGCGGATGAAACAAACACCGTTGGGAGAACTTAGAATTGAACTTGGGGATGTTGAAATGATCGGATCCACTTGAAGAGAAGCACACCGGCTGGAAAGGATTGAAAAGACAACCTTGATGAACAAGAAGGATTAGCATCCACATAGAAATATGAGAACATCGCTTAGAATAAGGTATGGAATCAACACTTGGCATTGAAGCAACTCGAATACCACAAAACAAAACAAAACAAAAACAAAGGATTTGGCTTGCAGAATAAGCCGGAACAAATACATATGATAGATATTTACCCAATCCCATATCATGCATCTGTTGGAAAGATATTCTAGGAGCTACTTGAATTCCCACTTATAAACTCCCGAAACTTTCTAGTTATGCAATCTGGTGTTGGGGATACAAGGGACACAAAATATATCACCCAAACTAACAATACCTAGATCCAGCTGTATCCATCCTTCAACACATAACCAAGAAACCTTCGGAAATTGTTTACCTCAACCTTCTAAAAGCATCCGTTATACGAGTTATGGCAATACTCCCGCACTCGCCTCAGTACTGGGCTATCAGGGTTATCTCACCAACAACTGTACAAAAGAGATTTTCAATGTCGGCGTACTAAACTCAGGTATTCCAGAACTGCAATGATAAAATTATGACGACAACACCTGAGAGCTCAAGTCCCCGGGACACTTCCACTAAACCCCTGCTGACAGGAGGCACCAAGACAATGTTGTCATCACAAAACCATCGGAACGATTCTAAGATACCTGCGTGATCCTAAAAAAAATTTAGTGAAATTTGAGAAGAGAAGAGTCAAAACTCTACGTCAGGATGCATTACCAGAGCGATGAGGAGACTGCGAAGTAAAAAGAATTCCTAAACTCTCCGATACATAATTCCTAAATGACTCAAAACATTTTTCTAGAAACAACTCAGCCGCTAAAACGATCAATCAGTGGGGGCTCCTAAGGTCGGGGAAGGCTCTGATACCAACTTGTAACGCCCTCGATGCGGCTATATCTCCCATGTGTCGAAGCACGACTTAGAGGCATAACCACATTGAAAGCAATGTCGCAAGTGAGGTAATCTTCACACAACCCATGTAATACATAAGGGAAAGAGATACATAGTTGGCTTACAATCGCCACTTCACACAATACATGAGTAAAGCATTACATCATACAGATACAATCAAGGTCCGACTACGGAACCAAAAATAAAAGAAGACTACCCCAAATGCTACACAGATCCCCGATCGTCCCAACTGGGCTCCACGACTGATCAACTGAAATGAAACAACACAATGAACAAGATCTTGATCGAGCTCCTCCTTGAGCTCTGGTGCGTCACCTGCACGGTTCATCGGCACCTGCAAACTGGTTTTGGAAGTATCTGTGAGTCATGGGGACTCAGCAATCTCACACCCGCGAGATCAAGACTATTTAAGCTTAAAGGTAGGACAGGGTAGTGAGGTGGAGCTGCAGCAAGCGACTAGCAAATATGGTGGCTAACATGCGCAAAAGAGAGCGAGAAGAGAAGCAAAGCACGGTCGTGAAGCTAGAAGCGATCAAGAAGTGATCCTGAAACTACTTACGTCAAGCATAACTCCAACATCGTGTTCACATCCCAGACTCCGCCGAGAAGAGACCATCACGGTTACACATGCGGTTGATGTATTTTAATTAAGATCAACTTTGGTATTTCTACAACCAAACATTAAAAAATTCCCATCTGCCTCATAACCGCGGGCACGGCTTTCGAAAGATAATACCCTGCAGGGGTGTCCCAACTTAGCCCATTATAAGCTCTCACGGTCAACGAAGGATATTCCTTCTACCGGGAAGACCCGATCAGTCTCGGAATCCCGGCTACAAGACATTTCGACAATGGTAAAACAAGACCAGCAAAGCCTCTCGATTGTGCCGACAAATCCCGATAGGAGCTGCGCATATCTCGTTCTTAGGGCACATCCGGATGAGACATCCTATGAGTAAAACCAAGCCTCAAGTTTCCCCGAGGTGGCCCCGCAGTCTGCTCGTTTCGGACCAGCACTCAAAGGAGCACTGGCCCGGGGGGGTTAAAATAAAGATGACCCTTGAGTCTGCAGAACCCAAGGGAAAAAGGCTTAGGTGGCAAATGGTAAAACCAAGGTTGGGTCTTGCTGGAGGAGTCTTATTCAAAGCGAACTGTCAAGGGGGTCCCATAAATCACCCAACCGTGTAAGGAACGCAAAATCCGGGAACATAACACCGGTATGACGGAAACTAGGGCGGCAAGAGTGGAACAAAACACGAGGCATAAGGCCGAGCCTTCCACCCTTTACCAAGTATATAGATGCATTAATTAAATAAGAGGTATTGTGATATCCCAACAAGTAAACATGTTCCAACAAGGAACAACATCTCCATGTTCCAACAAGGAACAAACTTCATCTTCACCTGCAACTAACAACGCTATAAGAGGGGCTGAGCTAAGCGGTAACATAGCCAAACAACGGTTTGCTGGGACAAGGTGGGTTAGATGCTGGACATGTCAATATGGGAGGCATGATAAGCAAGTGGTAGGCATCGTAGCATAGGCATAGCAAAAGAGCGAGCATCTAGCAAGCAAAGATAGAAGTGATTTCGAGGGTATGGTCATCTTGCCTGAAATCCCGCAAGGAAGAAGAACGAGTCCATGAAGAAGACAAACGGGCGTAGTCGAACGAATCCTCACAACTCCGGAACGGAACCGAAGCTATCGAGAGAAGCAACCCGGAAAGAAACAAACAACATGGTAAACAACAACCACATACACATGGCATGATGCACAAACAAGTATGATGCATGTCCGGTTAAACAAGCATGGCATGGCAAAGAGCAACAAACAACACTACTAATTAAGTGGAGCTCAATATGCAACGAGTTGCATATTGACGAGACACCACATCAATTGTTTAGTTCTCTCTCGGTTATGTACCCAACAATGTTAAATGTTAATTAACATGGCAAGAGGTGAAGCATAAGTAAACTAACTATTTAGGCAAGTTTAAATGAGGCCGGAACAACAAGCAACAAGTTCGGAAAATCCTCATGTCCATATTTTAGATTTGGTACTGTTCTGTCCTAAAGCATATTTTAGAGTTGTTAAACATACAAAGTAATGCTACCATGTTAATCTATGCATTTTTCTACCCCATTTACATATATAATTTATTTAAATCCAAACTACGGTTGTTTAGTTATGAAATAAATCATTTTAACATGGCATTTAAGCAAATTAATGCAAACAGCATTTTAAACATTTTAAGCATGCATGAAAGCAGCATATTATGAAACTAGATGAGTTTCTAAGCAATTTTCATATATAAATTATTTACATATGATGCATGATTAATAAGTTATTATATGCATGACAATGAGGGTTTTTCTGCAAAACAGTAAATCCTGGGATAATTGATTAAATCCGTCCAGAGGAAAAAAACACTATAGGGCCGAATCTGCTGAACTGGGCCAACAGAGAGGAGGGGCTGCGGGGAGCTCACCCATGGGCCAAGGCCCGGTCGGTGGGAGGCAAGGCTGGCAGGCTTCGGCAGCAGAGCTGGGCGCGACCCACGCGCTGGTGCTGGTCAACGCGCGAGCGAGCGGCGCGGCTGGGCCAGGACGCTAGACCAAGTCAATGAAGGGCAGCGCTGGCCGTCTCGTTCGTGAAGCAGGGGACGGTGGCTGGCGATGCAGGATGGAGGGCATGGCGGTGACCTCCGACGACGAGTGGATGGATGAGGGGGACGGATCCGGTGCAAAGGAGGTCGAGGAGGGCCGAGGCGAGGCGCTGGCATTCTCCTCTGCTCGATGCAGAGCAAGCAGAGGCCGGCGGAACATGCTCCAGGCGTAGGGGACGAGCAGGGAAGACAGGAGGCGGCACGATGCAAGAGGACGCAGGGGAGGCAGTGGCTGGTCGAGGGACTTGCGGAAGAGCAACAGCGGCGGTGCAGGGCGCGGTCAAGGCAAGCAGCGCTCGCGTCCTGAAACTGACGAAGCGGGCGGCGACAGCTTCGTTCGTCTGATCGAAGCAGAAACGAGGCCCTGCGGCGGGAGGCGGGCACGTGTAGTCGGGGCGAGAGGAGCCGGCCCGATCCGGCGATAGAGAAGGCAGGGACGGGAAGGACAAACACGGCGGCGAGGCGCGAGGTTGCGAGTCGGAGGAGCTTGATCGGGGCTCTGGCGACGAGGAGAGCTTGGCTGGTGGTGCAAGGGGACGAGGCAGGGGACCTGCATCTGTTGCTGCGGTGCGCTGAGGAAGCAGAGGAGGCAGCGGGTCTCGGGCACGGCGTCGCTGCACCGGCAGGAGGCAGGCGCGGCTCGCAGATTGAGGTGGGTGGATGGATCGGAGGGGATGCACCGGTTGGTTGGGCGGAGGAAAACGAGGAGGAGGGGGATCCCGAGGTGGATCGAGACTGGGTGGCGGCGGCGAGGAGGAAAGATGGGACAGCTCCCCTAGATTTTAGGGTTGGACCTCTTATATAGCAAATGGATTAGGTTTGGGGGTATTCGGTCCGTCCGATCATAATCGGGCGGTCCTGAATAAATAGGCTAGAGAGTCAAAATAAGAAAACGGTGATGTTATATAGATGTTAGGGAATGATCCGGACACAACGGTAGCGACAGTCCGGTTCGGGTCCGGGACAATTTTCGGACGCGCGCGCGAGGGGTCGATGAAGAGGGTTTAGACGGTCACGGTCAAGAGGGAAGCGATAACCCGATTGGTCTGGAACGGTCAACGCAGGCAAGGCGATCCGAGGGAAGGTGATGAAGGCAAAGGGAGAAACGGCAACGACGAACGAAGGCAAGTTTTAAAACATGACGGCAACGAAGTGCAGATGCAATGCGGATGATGCGGTGATGAATGCAACAAACGAACAGAACACATGACAACAAGGAAAAACCTGGAAGCCGTCTGGAGCATCGGTCTTGGGGCGTTACAGGTGCCAGCTTGCATTTTGTGGTGGCCTGGAATCAAACTTGAAGTCCTCAGTGAAGCCATCTTCACGAAGCTCAGCTTCAGGACAGAGCAGTGTGAGACTCTTCCAGGACCACCGACAGGCTTCACGGGCAACAAATGAGTTCTTGGTGGCCAAGTTTCGAATGCGATTGACATCCACCAAGATACTTTCCATCTGACACTGAGCCAGTCATGATGCTTATCCTGCTTCTCATGCAAGGCCACAATAAGCTCTCGGACATTGAGTACACGAGAACGCTTCCGAGGCCTTTGGGCAAACGTACTGTTAGTGGCTTTGGTGTTCGCACGATGGGGCACTGTCACGACCGGTTTTCCAGACATTAAATTCCAGAAAATGGCCGTCGAGCTCATCAGCCCCAGGATTACTGTTAGCTGATGAGGCACCAACTTGTTACAGAAATTCCAAGCAAAGGTACAAAATATGTAGTACAAGACCTTTGTGGCCTATGAGTACAACAAATGGTTTCTAGTGGTTGAGGGCGGAAGCGGTTTGTGGATCACCACGGCTATGGGACTCCATTTCCCACGGGAACAGCTGACCAGGTTAACTCCTATCTTCACGAGGCTGCTATCACCGTTGCTCAGGTTCCGAGGCGGTCGTCGCAACGCTCCTCCCCAAGCAATCAATCTGGCCAAGACAATAGCCAGGGATAAGCCAGTGAGTACTTTGAATGTACTCACAAACATTAAGAACACAGGTATAATATAACCGTTGATGCTCATGCTTTGCAATATCCTTATACTCACTTAGTTAGTCATAAAAATAAATATCTTGATGCATGGAAACAGGTTATTCATATGCAATCGGAAATTTATGCAATGGCAACATAGAGGTAATAAATACTGGGTGCCAACCGAGTGTCTGAAAGACTCCTCGAGCGGAAAATGTAGAGTAATAATACTGGTACCAAACGAGTGTCTGAAAGACTCCTCGAGCGGAAAAATGCAGAATAATAATAATACCACAGTCGGGCGTCTGAGCGACACCACATAAAGGGCTTAAAATAAATGCCACAATCGGGCGTCTTAGGGACACCACATAAAGGGCTTTAAAAGAAATGCCACAGTCGGGCGTCTGAGCGACACCACATAAAGGGCTTAAAAGAAATGCCACAGTCGGGCGTCTGAGCGACACCACATAAAGGGCTTTAAAAGAAATGCCACAGTCGGGCGTCTGAGCGACACCACATAAAGGGCTTTAAAAGAAATGCCACAGTCGGGCGTCTGAGCGACACCACATAAAGGGCTTAAAAGAAATGCCACAGTCGGGCGTCTGAGCGACACCACATAAAGGACTTCAAAAGAAATGCCACAGTCGGGCGTCTGAGCGACACCACATAAAGGGCTTAAAAGAAATGCCACAGTCGGGCGTCTGAGCGACACCACATAAAGGGCTAAAAATTAAATAATCATAGTGAAATATCCCGGAGGTAGAACCACCCCAGAGATATTCGATGATAACAATAATATCACGGGTTAGTCAACAATAGTAATAATCATAATCATCACTAGTCTCAAGTAGTAGTTCCCGTTCTGGTTTAACCGTTTCACCTCCGAAAACCGACACTAAGACCAACGCTTGACCCATCCCAGACTGTAGTCCTTAACCATGGACACGGCTATTCGAATAGGTTTAATCTCTGCAGAGGGTGTACTCTTTACCCACGAGTAACGGATTCCTTTATTCCATCGGGACTAATTCCGTCTACGGCCTTTTAGTTGAAAACACGCCTAACTTGCACACACCAGCTTAACTCATCGGTGTCTGGAATCACCCACGACACTTGTCAAGCAAAACTCTAAGTGGGGAGGCTACAACCTCGCGTAGCATGGGATCAAATTTATATCGCGCGCTCTAAGGGGTGGCCTCCTCTCTCGGTCCCAACCGGAAACACCCATGCCCCCTGACCAGGTGGCATGCCTACCGGCTACAACCGATATCTTCCACCATGGCCTCTCTGTACGGTGTGTGCTGGAAAGGGGTTGACAACTTACTGAACCGTACCCTACCTGCGGCAGGGACGAGTGGTAGTACGAGGCAAGTATGGGGGTTACTGGAACAAGACTCGATCTGTGGTCGACTCAGGAGGTTCATAAGTTCCCTGCATGACATGTATATCAAATATATTTAAACCAACAAAAATCACCACTCAATATACCTTACCATGCCATATCGGAAATAACCGTCCCGACGGGGACCGGCGACAAGCTCACGCCTACCCAAGGCCGAGACTTTCCCGGATTCCTTTCCGGCATGCATGCAAGACACATGAGTATGATTACCATCTCAATTATATTTATTTCCAATAGCAAGGAAAATCGTTGATATGCTTCCATGCAAATGATCACGTCACATGAAATATCAAGTCCACCGAAATAAGGTGGTGTTATAAATGTGTCAACCAACACATCAAAAAAATATTATGCCAGGGTTCAAGATGCTTGCCTTTAAGTTGTGGAGGGGTGAGGTGCTCTCCAAAACTTTTGAAAGTTTCTTCCCTCTCTCGAAAATCCTATTTTAAAAATATTTGAATTAACACACATTTCAAAACAGTACAAAAAGTTGTTTTGGAAAATTTTCCAATAAATATTAAAATAAACTAGATCAAATTTGAGGAAGGTAGGAAAAAGAATCAACTCATTTGGAGTTGTATTTAAAAAGTTATAGGCGGTCAAAGTTGTGGTCAAAATCTGTTTTAAAACAAAACAGAAAAGAAAACGTTTCGGGGAAAATACGCTTTCTAAGTGGGAGATACGTACTGGGCATTTTGCGCTTTCACTTATCCTGCGTGGATAGGTGCTGGGTCACTGACAGTGGGTCCAGGGGCCTACTGGTCAGGTTTGACCAGTCACCGCGCCCCCTTCTCCCTCCTCTGCCCGAGCGGGGCGGGGCTCCGGCGATCGCCGCCGGTGATTGGCGGCTCCATTCGAGAAACCGAAGCCATCCACGGTCTCAGGGGGTTGAGGTGGTTCTGCCGGTGGGTGTTATGGTCTCGGGGGTGGGTGGGGTCGTCGGCGGTGAGTCTCGCGGTGGAGGGAGCTTCGGGAGCAGAGTGTGATTGGGGCTACGGTGGTTCCCGATCAAAATCGAGTAGTGGAACGTGTTCACGGGAGGATGAGAAGGTTACTGGTGGAGAGAACGGAGAGGGGGAGGCCCTGGTGGCGCTGGAGTGGCCGGAGCAGTGGCGGCGGCTGCGGTTGTCGGAGTTGGGGAAGACGGTGTTTCCCCGACGATTGCGGGCTGTGGGGGTGCCATGGGGGTAGCCTGAGGTCGCCTGCATGCTCTAATGGTCTTGGGACGTCCTTTTATAGGCGTGGCAAGGCGGTTCCGTGGCGGCCGTGGATAAGCTCTCCGGCGACCGCCATTCTGTAGCTAGGGGCGTCGTGGCGGCGACGAGCGCTAGGCGACACCCTTGTGGATGAGCTTGCGCTGTTCCAGGGGCCAGGTGGCGAGCTGGGGTGGCTTGGGCGGTGCTGCACGGAGCAGAAGCTGTCGGCCGACGCTGGCGTGCCGCCAAAAATGCTCTGGTGGTGGCGCTGTAGGGTGCCAGGGCGGGCTGGCGTGTAGTGGTGAGGCGGTGAGCGTGTGGCGTGGCGCTGCAGAGCGGGCCAAAACCAGGGGGCCAGCGTGTCGGCTCGTGTGCATGGCTGCAATATGCGCGCTCTGGGCGCGCCCAACACACGCCCACCAGATGCTCGGCGAAATGCCATGGCATGCTAGGTGGCTCGGTTGGAGCTGGGGTTTAGCAGGTCTAGGTTTGGGCTTGCAAGGAGATCAGTGGACAAGCTGGTTTGGTCTGGGGATCTGGTTCACAGTGCAAACCAAAGATTCATGCCAAAACAGATCATGCCCATAAGGTGTTTGACACAATGCCAAGGGCACTTAGGCAATTCTTGGAGTGGTCAATTTCTCCAGATCAGTGTCTCCTTGGATGTACAAGAGGGTGTTGAGGTCATTTGGATAAAAAGAGGAACTTGCTAGTGCAAATTTTACAAAACTACAATTCTGGACAGGAAATAAATGGCATCATTTCATGAACCAAAATTGCCCCAAAGGGTGCATGCTCCTGGACTTAGGGGTTTGGTAGGGAGGACTATGAGCATGAGAAAACACAAGGTCACTGGAGCAAGAAATAATTGGGTTGCAGTAGAAAACACCAGTCTGGTCCAGAATGAAGATGATGCTGATTCACTGAAAATTTGCAAATAACATCACTGGGTTTTTGCATAAAGTTGAATCATATGATATTACTAACATCCCATAATTTTGGTAGAGGCTAGAAGAAAATATTTAAATGGGTTGTAGTGCAAAATTGCCCACTGGAGCAGAGAAAAAAAGGGTGTAGAGCTCAAAATATTTCATGAAATAAAGATGTTTTTGCATAAAAGTTATTTAATAACATCACATGACATCTCCAAATTCTTGTGGGAATTTTAAGTGAATCTATCAAATGGTTGTAGTTCAAATATGGCCTTTTAACCTTGAAAAACCATCTTCAAGAAAGTGAAGATCAAGCAAATTAATTGTGCAATTAGTTGTACTGATAAAAGTAAAGTTTTTCTTGAGAGGTTAAACAAGTCCAATAACATATTTGAAAAGTTTACACTTAGGGGAAAACTCCATAATGACAAGGTTAAAGATCAAAAGGGAGCTCAGAAAATAAAGGTTTTAAGTCTTGGCAAAAATTTTAATTAATAAAACAAGGCCAAAAATTTTTTTGGGGTGTCACAATACTAACCCCCTTAAGAAAAATCTCGTCCTCGAGATTTGTTAAAAGTTGTATAAGAAAAATTGCATGCAATGAAAACGTGGCTACAGTAAGAGGGCAATAAGTGATGAAAACCACAGTGTGAAATACTGGTGCTGCATGGAAAAATCTACGGTCTGAGACAAAAACGTGAGATTTCTATGCTGGGTATAAATTTAGAATAAAGTCTAAATTTAAATATATGCTGGACGTACCCGGGAGCACAGTGCTCTCTCTGGCCGACAGGTGGACCCGGGGCCCACAGTCAGCCTCTTCTTCTCCCTCTGGCTCTTCTTCTTCCTCTCTCCTGTGCGCTTTCCCGTGCTTTCTCCACCGGCGACGCCTAGCGCGTAGGGCATCTAGGCCGTACCGCGGTAGTGCACGGCGTGCTAGCTGCCGGAGCAGCATGCACTCACCTCGCGGGCCAGCGCGCTGTCGGCACTGCTCGCGGATTCGACTCCGAACACCGGCGATCGGGCGACGAGCGGTGTTGGTGGACTTCGCCCACCGTGCACCGAGCTCGAGCTATAAAACGGCCGAGGTGTTTCTCTCTTCTCCTCACCTCTGGCCTTGCTTCTCCCCCTACTTCCTCCTCCATTACTACTTACAGAAGCTCGGGCGAGGCTCTAATGGCGGAGGCGATGCCGGACTGGTACGCGATCTTGATATGCGGAGGGCTGTCGACACTGCTGGGGCTCTCCGTGCTCCTGTGTGCGATGATCCTCGATGATCGTCACGATACTGCTGCTCGGGTGTTGGCTCTCCACAGCGGTGGTGATCACGAGGAGTAGGTGGGATGCCGGGTGCTAACCGTGGTTAGGAGAGGGGTTAGCCAGCTGCAACACTGTTGCAAAGTTTTGTAAACGGTGTACATGTGTGTGTCCGAGTGTTTGCGGTTGTGGGTCGGCTGTTGTCGTTGTGCTTGCGTGAAATCCACGTCATGAGAAAGTGCCGAAGTATCGACTCAGAAAAAGATGTCTCACTCCAGGATTATTCGCGGAAGAAAACAGTAATGCAACAGAATCACTCATATTAATCGAAATTAACAAAATATCACACTTAAAGCACACACTAAGCTCCATGCACAAGTTACAACACGCAAATAAAGGTTGCAATAAATAACGTAGCAGCGACGTCTATAATGCAAACGGTAACTGGATGGGGTCCCGAGAAAATGTTTCTGGTACTGAGACACATTCTTCCTCTATCGGAGAAAGCGGATTGACTAGTCGATGCACGTGTCTCTCCTGGTCGGGCCTCAGTGATCTGTCGATGGCGATTTGAGGATTTAAATCTGCGAGGCTCTGGAGATAACCCATCACGCGTTGGATCAAACTCTCTTGAGCGATGACATACTGGACAAGGTTGGCCAGGACGGGGTCTCTTTCGATTCGCACACCGGGAAACGATGTTACTCCTCCGGGCGCTGCACGGCTCGGGAAGTAATAATACCCACGTTCGCTGGCATAGGGTACCGCAAATCGAAGGCGGGCAAGCGCTTCATAAGCCGCAGCTTCCACGGCCATCTGTGGGGTTGGCATAGCTTTCCCCACGAAGGAGACCCCGGTCGGGTCTTGGTCTGAGTTTACGGGAGGGATGTGCACTGCGGCCCAATATCTCGAGGTGGAAGAGGTGATTCTCGATTTGAACAGCTCGTACTGGGGTGGCTGGGTAGCGCCCATGGTACTGCAGGTAAAATCCCACAATATCTTAACAAAACTACCCGGGGTTGCATCTGGGGTTCTTAGGTAAATGCTGGGGTTCGGCATGGCGAGGAAATGGTTGTGAGGGCGGTGCACAAGGTGAGAGGTGCTTGGCAAGGTCACGCGGTGGCCTTTTTATAGCACTAGAGCTGGATCATTTTTACCGTGGTGAAGGGTAATGAAATTTCCAGCTCTTATCCGAGATTTGAAGTCAATGCCATAGATACACTTATTCCACCGAGGTGACATGTTACTGTGGGGGCTGTCGGGAAGGTTTTTGGTAGCTGCGCCAGGGGTAGCAATCTCACACTGCGTACTGGGTGTTTAGTCAAGGTTATCATTAAAGCAGAGGCATGACAACAAGCAGCGTTTAAATACCAGGCCACACGATTACAAAGCGAGGGTACACTAGGACTCGATACAGCTCGGGTTACTTAGTCTACCTCGTTTACATCCATGTGGGCGTGCCTTGTGGATGTCGAGGCTTCTCCACGGGTCTCGCCGTCGGAATTGACTGGAGTGGGTTGAGGGGCTGCAGGCTCGGGGTAGCGATGGTGGCCATCTCGGGGATTGCTGGCCACAACTCCGTTGGAGTGTGTTCCCAAAATGCGACGTAGCACTTCTGGGGTTATCGCAACACCTTGGCCGATGGCTGGGGTAGACCTCAGGGGCTCGATCGGTTGTCCAAACAGCACGACTGGGTTGTCGGCGTTGGGCTCGTCCTCTTCTCTTGCCGGGGCTCGACGAACCAGCTCTCCACGAGCTGCGATAAGATCAATTGTGACCTGATCGCACAGTTCTTCTAGTGCACTTACATAGCGCACCAGGTGCAACAATGCAGGATTTGTCTCGTGATCTCTGTTGGCAACTTGGGGTGGTCTGCCATACCCTTCGCGCCTGGGGTAGTAGTGGAACGAGCGACAGTCAACTCTGGGCGACAAGTGCCGGAGATGAACTATAGCTTCTCGAGAAGCTAGTTGGATGGCTTGTGGCTCAAAGGAAGTTGTCCTTCCGGTGAACCTGTAGGGGCGTTCGGGTGCGAGACCCCTACCGTAGATGTGTACAGTGGCCCAGAATTGACGGCTTTCACCGCTTACGGGCCCTTGGTACACAACATATTCTGGGGGTTCTTCTAATGCATAGGCACGACGGGTGAGGTTTGCGAGTATGGTCACAAAACATCCAAGGTTGGTCGCTGTGGTCTCATGGTGCACAATAGGACCAGGCATTGTGGCTTGGTTTAGGATAGCGGCCGGGCTGTGCTGGGTTGAGACTAGCGTGCCCTTTTTATAGGAAAAAGGGGTCGGAGTCTTCCTTCGCACGCTTGCGAGAAAGGACTATTTAGGGGGGCCGGTCACTGGCGCGTGATCGACGGCTAGGCTGGTAGGTTGCCGACTGCCAAAAAGTGTCGAGTCACTGTGGGGCTATCTTGTAGGAGAAGCTTGGCTGTGGGTTTGGTTATGGCTCGGTGGTTTGGCATGCCTAAGTTTATTGACCTGGCTAGGATAGGATTAGCCAATGGTCAGCCTGGCTCTGATACCAAGTCTGTCACGACCGGTTTTCCAGACATTAAATTCCAGAAAATGGCCGTCGGGCTCATCAGCCCCAGGATTACTGTTAGCTGATGAGGCACCAACTTGTTACAGAAATTCCAAGCAAAGGTACAAAATATGTAGTACAAGACCATTGTGGCCTATGAGTACAACAAATGGTTTCTAGTGGTTGAGGGCGGAAGCGGTTTGTGGATCACCACGGCTATGGGACTGCATTTCCCACGGGAACAGCTGACCAGGTTAACTCCTATCTTCACGAGGCTGCTATCACCGTTGCTCAGGTTCCGAGGCGGTCGTCGCAACGCTCCTCCCCAAGCAATCAATCTGGCCAAGACAATAGCCAGGGACAAGCCAGTGAGTACTTTGAATGTACTCGCAAACATTAAGAACATAGGTATAATATAACCGTTGATGCTCATGCTTTGCAATATCCTTATACTCACTTAGTTAGTCATAAAAATAAATATCTTGATGCATGTAAACAGGTTATTCATATGCAACTGGAAATTTATGCAATGGCCACATAGAGGTAATAAATACTGGGTGCCAAGGGAGTGTCTGAAAGACTCCTCGAGCGGAAAATGCAGAGTAATAATACTGGTACCAAACGAGTGTCTGAAAGACTCCTCGAGCGGAAAAATGCAGAATAATAATAATACCACAGTCGGGCGTCTGAGCGACACCACATAAAGGGCTTAAAAGAAATGCCACAGTCGGGCGTCTGAGCGACACCACATAAAGGGCTTTAAAAGAAATGCCACAGTCGGGCGTCTGAGCGACACCACATAAAGGGCTTAAAAGAAATGCCACAGTCGGGCGTCTGAGCGACACCACATAAAGGGATGTAAAAGAAATGCCACAGTCGGGCGTTTGAGCGACACCACATAAAGGGCTTAAAAGAAATGCCACAGTCGGGCGTCTGAGCGACACCACATAAAGGGCTAAAAATTAAATAATCATAGTGAAATATCCCGGAGGTAGAACCACCCCAGAGATATTCGATGATAACAATAATATCACGGGTTAGTCAACAATAGTAATAATCATAATCATCACTAGTCTCAAGTAGTAGTTCCCGGTCTGGTTTAACCGTTTCACCTCCGAAAACCGACACAAAGACCAACGCTTGACCCATCCCAGACTGTAGTCCTTAACCATGGACACGGCTATTCGAATAGGTTTAATCTCTGCAGAGGGTGTACTCTTTACCCACGAGTAACGGATTCCTTTAGTCCATCGGGACTAATTCCGTCTACGGCCTTTTAGTTGAAAACACGCGTAACTTGCACACACCAGCTTAACTCATCGGTGTCTGGAATCACCCACGACACTTGTCAAGCAAAACTCTAAGTGGGGAGGCTACAACCTCGCGTAGCATGGGATCAAATTTATATCGCGCGCTCTAAGGGGTGGCCTCCTCTCTCGGTCCCAACCGGAAACACCCATGCCCCCTGACCAGGTGGCATGCCTACCGGCTACAACCGATATCTTCCACCATGGCCTCTCTGTACGGTGTGTGCTGGAAAGGGGTTGACAACTTACTGAACCGTACCCTACCTGCGGCAGGGACGAGTGGTAGTACGAGGCAAGTATGGGGGTTACTGGAACAAGACTCGATCTGTGGTCGACTCAGGAGGTTCATAAGTTCCCTGCATGACATGTATATCAAATATATTTCAACCAACAAAAATCACCACTCAATATACCTTACCATGCCATATCGGAAATAACCGTCCCGACGGGGACCGGCGACAAGCTCACGCCTACCCAAGGCCGAGACTTTCCCGGATTCCTTTCCGGCATGCATGCAAGACACATGAGTATGATTACCATCTCAATTATATTTATTTCCAATAGCAAGGAAAATCGTTGATATGCTTCCATGCAAATGATCACGTCACATGAAATATCAAGTCCACCGAAATAAGGTGGTGTTATAAATGTGTCAACCAACACATCAAAAAAATATTATGCCAGGGTTCAAGATGCTTGCCTTTAAGTTGTGGAGGGGTGAGGTGCTCTCCAAAACTTTTGAAAGTTTCTTCCCTCTCTCCAAAATCCTATTTTAAAAATATTTGAATTAACACACATTTCAAAACAGTACAAAAAGTTGTTTTGGCAAATTTTCCAATAAATATTAAAATAAACTAGATCAAATTTGAGGAAGGTAGGAAAAAGAATCAACTCATTTGGAGTTGTATTTAAAAAGTTATAGGCGGTCAAAGTTGTGGTCAAAATCTGTTTTAAAACAAAACAGAAAAGAAAACGTTTCGGGGAAAATACGCTTTCTAAGTAGGAGATACGTACTGGGCATTTTGCGCTTTCACTTATCCTGCGTGGATAGGTGCTGGGTCACTGACAGTGGGTCCAGGGGCCCACTGGTCAGGTTTGACCAGTCACCGCGCCCCCTTCTCCCTCCTCTGCCCGAGCGGGGCGGGGCTCCGGCGATCCCCGCCGGCGATTGGCGGCTCCATTCGAGAAACCGAAGCCATCCACGATCTCAGGGGGTCGAGGCGGTTCTGCCGATGGGTGTTACGGTCTCGGGGGTGGGCGGGGTCGTCGGCGGTGAGTCTCGCGGCGGAGGGAGCTTCGGGAGCAGATTGTGATTGGGGCTACGGTGGTTCCCGATCAAAATCAAGTAGTGGAACGTGTTCACGGGAGGATGAGAAGGTTACGGGTGGAGAGAACGGAGAGGGGGAGGCCCTGGTGGCGCTGGAGTGGCCGGAGCAGTGGCGGCTGCTGCGGTTGTCGGAGTTGGGGAAGACGGTGTTTCCCCGACGATTGCGGGCTGTGGGGGTGCCATGGGGGTAGCCTGAGGTCGCCTGCGTGCTCTAATGGTCTTGGGACGTCCTTTTATAGGCGTGGCAAGGCGGTTCCGCGGTGGCCGAGGATAAGCTCTCCGGCGACCGCCATTCTGTAGCTTGGGGCGTCGTGGCGGCGACGAGCGCTAGGCGACACCCTTGTGGATGAGCTTGCGCTGTTCCAGGGACCAGGTGGCGAGCCGGGGTGGCTTGGGCGGCGTTGCATGGAGCAGAATCTGTCGGCCGACGCCGGCGTGCCGCCAAACATGCTCTGGTGGTGGCGCTGTAGGGTGCCAGGGCGGGCTGGCGTGTAGTGGTGAGGCGGTGAGCGTGTGGCGTGGCGCTGCAGAGCGGGCCAAAACCAGGGGGCCAGTGTGTCGGCTCGTGTGCGTGGCTGCAATGTGCGCGCTCTGGGCGCGCCCAGCGCACGCCCACCAGATGCTCGGCGAAATGCCATGGCATGCTAGGTGGCTCAGTTGGAGCTGGGGTTTAGCAGGTCTAGGTTTGGGCTTGCAAGGAGATCAGTGGACAAGCTGGTTTGGTCCGGGGATCTGGTTCACAGTGCAAACCAAAGATTCATGCCAAAACAGATCATGCCCATAAGGTGTTTGACACAATGCCAAGGGCACTTAGGCAATTCTTGGAGTGGTCAATTTCTCCAGATCAGTGTCTCCTTGGATGTACAAGAGGGTGGTGAGGTCATTTGGATAAAAAGAGGAACTTGCTAGTGCAAATTTTACAAAACTACAATTCTGGACAGGAAATAAATGGCATCATTTCATGAACCAATTGCCCCAAAGGGTGCATGCTCCTGGACTTAGGGGTTTGGTAGGGAGGACTATGAGCATGAGAAAACACAAGGTCACTTGAGCAAGAAATAATAGGGTTGCAGTAGAAAACACCAGTCTGGTCCAGAATGAAGATGATGCTGATTCACTCAAAATTTGCAAATAACATCACTGGGTTTTTGCATAAAGTTGAATCATATGATATTACTAACATCCCATAATTTTGGTAGAGGCTAGAAGAAAATATTTAAATGGGTTGTAGTGCAAAATTGCCCACTGGAGCAGAGAAAAAAAGGGTGTAGAGCTCAAAATATTTCATGAAATAAAGATGTTTTTGCATAAAAGTTATTTAATAACATCACATGACATCTCCAAATTCTTGTGGGAATTTTAAGTGAATCTATCAAATGGTTGTAGTTCAAATATGGCCTTTTAACCTTGAAAAACCATCTTCAAGAAAGTGAAGATCAAGAAAATTAATTGTGCAATTAGTTGTACTGATAAAAGTAAAGTTTTTCTTGAGAGGTTAAACAAGTCCAATAACATATTTGAAAAGTTTACACTTAGGGGAAAACTCCATAATGACAAGGTTAAAGATCAAAAGGGAGCTCAGAAAATAAAGGTTTTAAGTCTTGGCAAAAAAATTAATTAATAAAACGTGGCCAAAAAATTTTTTGGGGTGTCACAGGCACACGCATATTGCCAGCCAGAGGATAAGAGGGAGTTTTTTTGACAGGAAGACTGTAAGGGAGGCCCCTACAGTATAATTGGTGCAACAAACCCAGATTGCAAGTACCATGCCTTGAACCCAGGTTGGTGGGAAGGCATCAACCCCTTCCCACCACTAGGCTATGCCTTAGACTGCAGGATAAGAGGGATTTGCAGCATTGGGGACATGAATTCCCTCCATTGGTTGTGTGAAGCTTTGATGATCAACATTGTGAAGATATAGAGGCTTCTTGGCGGGCTCGGGGTAGATGGCTTCAATGGACAGATCCTCAGGCAGAAAGACAAGATGGTGGCACGCTGAGGGTTGATAGTCAACACAGGAATGGAGCTTGATCAAGCGCATCACCCATGGAGCATAAAACTTCAAGCCAAACAGATCAATCCCAGATGCAGCTAGTTGTCGGATGAAGAAATCCTCGGAATTGAGTGTGATGCCATTGATGATATAAAATACCAAAGTCTTCATGGCTCCTTCAAGTTTGGCTTCAGAAGAGTGTCCCTTGATTGGCCATAGAGTACGCCTCAGAATATGATAAACTGTGTGGGGCAAGTACTCAAGGTCTTTCATGAAGAACTCTATGGGGTATTCAGCATCTTGGGGCAGTGGCTTCATCATACTTAGCATCTCACTCATATTTGGCTCAGGCCTATGGAAAATACTCTTCAGTTCATTTCTGTGAAGCTGACAACCAGGCTCATAAAACTCACCTGGAGTGGGCAGGGAAGTAAGCTCGATGATGTCTTGATCTTTGGCTTCATGATGCACATCACTTGTCATCCACTCAAGGATCCATGTCTTCGGATCCCTGTCGTAGCCACGAATGTGAAGTGTGGCATAGAACTGTAGTAGAAGCTCTTCACTCCAGTGCTCTTTATCCGTAACAAATGGCAGAAGACAAACCTCCCTGAAGCACTCAAGTGCTTCTTCAAGACAGGATAGCCCAGCAATAGCTTCACAATCAAGATGCATGTGCGGAAAGATTTGCTCTTGATTGTATAGAATGTAGGAGTAATAGTTGCACTGCTGATAGCTCCAAAATCGATCGGAAGAGATCTTTGGCTTCGTGTAAGGATTTTGGGCACTGTCAAAGAAGGTGTTGTGTGCTCTGAAGCTGTTCATGCTAAAAGAACCTGGCGATGCTACAACACCTGGAAGCCTTGGCAGCCTTGGCTTTGGCTTCTGGACTTGAGGCCTCTGCTCCACATGGTAGTCATACTGCGGTCTGGGAGCTATGGGAGGAACCAAAACGGGCCATCTCACTGTGACAAGCTGGCCACAATCGTAGGTTTGTTCAATTGTGTGAGGCCTTGGAGGTGGAACAGTGGCTTCAGCATCCATATTGGCTTCAGGTTGCACATGTGTCGGGGGAAATCTGCCTCCACGAACACCTATGGGACCGAGCCCCTTTCTTGGTTCGGCGGGGGGCGGAGGTCGCACGAAGAGCGGATCGAGGCGGTGCACACGAGGGGTTTACCCAGCTTTGGGCCGCACGGATGCGTAAAACCCTACTGCTGCTTTGTGGTTTGTATTGTGTTCTTGTTCGGGAGCGTTGAGTGCTACAGTACACTCAGGCAACTAATCAGACCGAGCGTGAGTGGCCTTCTTCCTCCCTTCCCCTCCCCCCCTTCACGTTGCGCATGGGGCATCCTTTTATATGCGCAAGGGGTTACCCACAGATGGCAACGTAGGCGGGGGCAAAACTAGAAAACGCTATGCTGGGTACAGCTGTTTGCACAGTGCTATCATACCTAACTCTGACGGCAGGGGACAAGGGCATTAAATGCCCGTCTAGGTCGCCCAAATAGTGCAGAAAAGGGACCGTCAGGGGCGCCACCGTTTGCCACGACGGCTACCCTGTCAGCGTTGCTTCGCCACCGCATGCCCCTGGCTGCGCAGCCTCTCGCCACGTACGCCTGGAATGGCCCCAGAGCGACGCGTGGGTGGATGAACTGGAACGCAGGTGCAGGGTGGTGACTTGTCGCGGCAAGCGCCTTGCCGCGGTTGATGCCTTGTCGTGCCCGGGAGCTTGTTGCTCACCGGTCCTTGCCGGGACGCGTGGCGCGTCGCAGCAAGTCTCTTGTCGTGCCCTGGTCGGCCTTCCCGGCAAGCTCCTCTTGTCGGGGCCTTGTGCTTCGAGCGGCCGTCCTGGCAAGCTCCTCTTGCCGGGGCCTTGCTCTCTTCGGGTGGCCTTCCCGGCAAGCTCCTCCTGTCGGGGCATTGGCTCAAATACTTTGTTCTTGGATGGCCCAAAAAGGGACCATGGAGAGTTTTGGCGATCGCTTGGCAAGCCTTGCCGCGGGGTGCTACGACTGCCCGTGCACAAGTTCGGGGTACTAAGGTACCCCTACTTTAGTACACCGACAGGAGCCCCCGGGCCTGGGCCATACACGGTGCCGAGCGCTGTTGGGCCAGGCCCAAAACAGTGCACGGGCACGCGCGGCCTGGGTCACGCTGCATCTTCTTCTGCATCCACCACGTCCTCCCCGAACGGCACGCGTCGAACGCGACATCGTGGGGAGAGGCGTGCGTGACGTGGGCGGCGTGCGCGGGGCTGAGCCCCGCAGGCATGCATCACGTCGCAATAAAGGGGGACGGTTCGCGCCATCTCCATAAGTGGAGGGAGGCGTGGAGGCGTGGCTCGTTCGCTGGACGAGGCCGAGGCACGGTTTCCGAGGCGTCCGCTCCCCATAGTCACGGGGTGAGGGGGAGGTCTCCCCATCCGTCGCCTCGGTCCTGCACGCCAGCCACGCGGCTTCCATGCACCTGGAGTCGCGGACGGTGGAGGCAGGAAACCGGGCCGTCGCGGGTTGAGGCAGTAGGCCGGTCCCAGTCGCCTGCTCTTCCTGCGTCTTGATTGGCTGAGCGGGGCGGTCGGGCCCCCACCCTGCTCCTTTATAAAGAGCAAGAGGGGGTGACGAAAACCCACACTCCTTCATCTTTGCTTCCCTTCAGCTTCAGATCCCCTCTCTCCATTCGCCATGGAGAAAGGGAACCCTGGTCCTTCATCAGTGGCGGCGAGGGTCGCCGCTAGGCAACGCGCCCCTCCTCCGCTTGCACCCGCGGTGGCAGATCCAACCGTAAGGGGAAGGGGGAGGGGGCGAGGTCGTGGACGAGGCCGAGGCGCTCGGGGACGAGGCGGACGGGGCGATGCGCCGGCCTCGCCTCCGCCAGTGGCTCCTCTTCTCACGGCAGTCCACATCGGGGACGACCCTTGCGAGTTCTTCGTCAGGCTGCGCCGGGCGCCTCGTCGTCTCCTCCGTCTCCCGGCTCCCTTCGCAAGCGTGATGGAGATGGAACAACCCGAGACGCTAAGACTGCGCATGAGGGGCTGTGGGATCAGCGGCACGCGGGTCCACGTTGAGTCCCCAGCCCCCGGCGTGATGTATCTTGGTCGAGGGTGGAAGACGTTCGCCCATATCCACAGCTTGATGGAGGGGTTCACCCTCCATTTTAAGTTGATGGAGGGCGA
Organism: Aegilops umbellulata; assembly: GCA_032464435.1. Taxonomy (NCBI): domain Eukaryota; kingdom Viridiplantae; phylum Streptophyta; class Magnoliopsida; order Poales; family Poaceae; genus Aegilops; species Aegilops umbellulata. The sequence continues at coordinate 332,999,447 of CP136054.1, read as the reverse complement.
TCTCCTCTCCGTCAAGGTCTTCGGGTGCTTCGGGACCCGGGCCCGGTGCTGCGTGGATAGCTCCTCCGACAGCGAAGGCTCCTCCTCGAACGAGAGTGACGAGGAGGGGAGTGGCAGCGACGACGAGGGTAGCGGTCGTCGGGATGACGGGTCCGACTAGGCGTCGGTTGCGGCTCCGCGTGGCACCGGCGACCCCATCATCCGTGTCGCCGGCTCCTTGAGCTTCCCGGGGTCGTCTCCTTGGCGGCTGGCGTAGGGAGGCTGCAGAAGAGGAAGAGGGTGGGCGGCAAGGCCGTCAACTCGGAGTACGAGGGCACGACGCCCTCGATAGCGTGCTGACGTCCTGCCGCCTCGTCGAGCCCTGCTTCCGGCGCCGCCATCACCGTCCAGCTTTCATACGGCCCCCGGGGCGTTCTGTTGGTGTCTTCTGCCACCCGTAGCTCGCCTAGGCGCCCCTTTTGCCCTTCTCGCCTCCTTGTCCTACCTCCTGAGGAGAGAGACAAGAAAGGGATTACGGGCACCTTGTCTCTTTTTAACTTGTAAGCCCTCGGGCTTTAGTTGCATTTAAAGCTTGTAATCCCATCTCTCATGTTTTTCATTCTCTCTGAACTGTACCTGAGTGGAATGTTTTTAATGAAAAGGGGATGTTTGCCGGGCCATTTGTCTCGCGGGTAAAACCCACGCCAAGGAGCGAATCCTTTATATCGTTAAGATAGACACTTCTTTGCCCGGCAACAGGCCCTGCCGTCTTCCCGCGCCACTCGACCTTCCTCACGCCTTTGGCGGAGGTAGGGATGAGGCGGGTTCGGGCTCCTCAGTCCGTCCCTTTGCCGCCGCGGCTGCTACCAAAACTGGCCCCAGGAACGCGCTCTGGGGCCCAGAGTTAAGGGAGCACGGCAGCTTTTTAGGAAGAAACAAGGTTTTCGCATTCCTTAGTCCATAAGAGAATGCATGACAAGGGATGAAAAACTTATCTGGGATTGCAGCCCCCGGCAACTTTGGCTTGCCGCGGGCGAATCTTTGTACTTGCAGCCCCCGGCAACACTGGTTTGCCGGGGACCAGATGCTGGTCTGCCCTTCTTCTCTTCTTCGTCCTTAAGCGGTTTGGCCAGGATATGCAAAACCCTGCGAACCAAGGGAAACGAAAGAACAGGAAAAAAAGGACGCAGACCCGACCTCTAAGCTAGGGGTTAGCAGCTGTTAGGCACTATCAACCCTAACCAAGGACGAGACTCGACTCAGCATGCATGCTAAAACTTAGGGCGCCAGCGCTTCATTTACTGCTGCTCAGGGTCTGCGCCTGGCTTTGTACAAAGGATTACATGCAACAGCGGCAAGACTTGTACAAAAGGGTGGTTGCCGGACGGGGTCCGACAACCGCGCCTTACGGGTAAAACTTACGAAGATGCTCAATATTCCAGGAGTTGCTCACCGGAGTGCCATCTTCGGTCTCAAGGCGGACAGCGCCGGGCCTCGTGACTCCTCTCACCCGGTAAGGGCCTTCCCAGTTCGGCGTCAACTTGTTGAAGGAAATATGCCCTAGAGGCAATAATAAAGTTATTATTTATTTCCTTATATCATGATAAAGGTTTATTATTCATGCTAGAATTGTATTAACAGGAAACATAATGCATGTGTGAATACATAGACAAACAGAGTGTCACTAGTATGCCTCTACTAGACTAGCTCGTTAATCAAAGATGGTTATGTTTCCTAGCCATGAACAAAGAGTTGTTATTTGATTAACGAGGTCACATCATTGGTTGAATGATCTGATTGACATGACCCATTATATTAGCTTGGCACCTGATCGTTTAGTATGTTGCTATTGCTTTATTCATGACTTATACATGTTCCTATGATTATGAGATTATGCAACTCCCGTTTGCCGGAGGAGCACTTTGGGTACTACCAAACGCCACAACGTAATTGGGTGATTATAAAGGAGTACTACAGGTGTCTCCAATGGTAGATGTTGGGTTGGCGTATTTCGAGATTAGGATATGTCACTCCGATTGTCGGAGAGGTATCTCTGGGCCCTCTCGGTAATGCACATCACTTAAGCCTTGCAAGCATTGCAACTAATGAGTTAGTTGCGGGATGATGTATTACGGAACAAGTAAAGAGACTTGCCGGTAACGAGATTGAACTAAGTATTGGATACTGACGATCGAATCTCGGACAAGTAACATACCGATGACAAAGGGAACAACGTATGTTGTTATGCGGTCTGACCGATAAGGATCTTCGTAGAATATGTAGGAGCCAATATGGGCATCCAGGTCCCGCTATTGGTTATTGACCGGATACGTGTCTCGGTCATGTCTATATTGTCCTCGAACCGTAGGGTCCGCACGCTTAACGTTACGATGACAGTTATTATGAGTTTATGCATTTTGATGTACCGAAGGTTGTTTGGAGTCCCGGATGTGATCACGGACATGAAGAGCGAAATGGTCGAGACATAAAGATTTATATATTGGAAGCCTATGTTTGGACATCGGAAGTGTTCCAGGTGAAATCAGGATTTTACCGGAATACCGGGTGGGTTACCGGAACCCCCCGGGAGCTAAATGGGCCATAGTGGGCCTTAGTGGAAAGGAGGAAGGGGCTGCCCTAGGTGGCCGCGCGCCTCCCCCCTTCCCTAGTCCTATTAGGACTAGGAGAAGGTGGCCGGCCCCCTCTCTCTCTTTCCCCCCTTGAGGAATCCTATTCCAACTAGGATTGGGGGGGAATCCTACTCCCGGAGGGAGTAGGACTCTCCTGGCCCGCCAGGCTTGGCCGGCCAGCCCCTCCCCCTTGGCTCCTTTATATACGGGGGCAGGGGAGCACCCTAGGAGACACAAGTTGATCTACGGATCGTTCCTTAGCCGTGTGCGGTGCCCCTTCCACCAAATTCCACCTCGATCATATCGTTGCGGTGCTTAGGCGAAGCCCTGCGCCGGTAACACATCAAGATCGTCACCACGCCATCGTGCTGACGGAACTCTTCCCCGAGCCCGGGGATCGTCATCGAGCTAAACGTGTGCCAAGAACTCGGAGGTGCCGGAGTAATAGTGCTGTGATCGGTCGGATCGCGAGGAGAACGTACGACTACTTCCTCTACGTTGCGTCAACGCTTCCGCTTCGGTATACGAGGGTACGTAGACAACACTCTCCCCTCTCGTTGCTATGCATCACCATGATCTTGCGTGTGCGTAGGAATTTTTTTGAAATTACTACGTTCCCCAACAGTGGTATCAGAGCCTAGGTTTTTATGGTTTGATGTTTCTTTGCACGAGTAGAACACAAGTGAGTTGTGGACGATACAAGTCATACTGCCTACCAGCATGTCATACTTTGGTTCAGCGGTATTGTTGGACGAGACGATCCGGACCAACCTTATGCGTACTCTTACGCGAGACCGGTTCCCTCGACGTGCTTTGCACATAGATGGCTTGCGGAAGGCTGTCTCTCCAACTTTAGTTGAACCGAGTGTGGCTACGCCCGGTCCTTGAGAAGGTTAAAACGGAGTCTATTTGACAAACTATCGTTGTGGTTTTGATGCGTAGGTAAGATGAGTTCTTGCTTAAGCCCGTAGCAGCCACGTAAAATTTGCAACAAACAAAGTAGAGGACGTCTAACTTGTTTTTGCAGGGCATGTTGTGATGTGATATGGTCAAGACATGATGCTAAATTTTATTGTATGAGATGATCATGTTTTGTAACTGAGTTATCGGCAACTGGCAGGAGCCATATGGTTGTCACTTTATTGTATGCAATGCAACCGCGATGTAATGCTTTACTTTATTACTAAGCGGTAGTGATAGTCGTGGAAGCATAAGATTGGCGAGGCGACAACGATGCTACGATGGAGATCAAGGTGTCGCGCCGGTGACGATGGTGATCATGACGCTGCTTCGGAGATGGAGATCACAAGCACAAGATGGTGATGTTTATCTTTTTATGCATCTTATCTTGCTTTGATTGACGGTAGCATTATAAGATGATCTCTCACTAAATTATCAAGAAGTGTTCTCCCTGAGTATGCACCGTTGCAAAAGTTCTTCGTGCTGAGACACCACGTGATGATCGGGTGTGATAGGCTCTATGTTCAAATACAACGGGTGCAAAACAGTTGCACACGCGGAATACTCAGGTTATACTTGACGAGCTATGCATATAAGATATGACCTCGGAACACAGAGACCGAAAGGTCGAGCGTGAATCATATAGTAGATATGATCAACATAAACGATGTTCACCATTGAAAACTACTCCATATCACGTGATGATCGGTTATGGTTTAGTTGATTTGGATCACGTGATCACTTAGAGGATTAGAGGGATGTCTATCTAAGTGGGAGTTCTTAATTAATTTGAACTTAAACTTATCATGAACTTAGTATCTGATAGTATCTTGCTTGTTTATGTTGATTGTAGATAGATGGCTCGTGTTGTTGTTCCGTTTAATTTTAATGCGTTCCTTGAGAAAGCAAAGTTGAAAGATGATGGTAGCAACTACACGGACTAGGTCCGTAACTTGAGGATTATCCTCATTGCTGCACAGAAGAATTACGTCCTGGAAGCACCGCTAGGTGCCAGGCCTGCTGCTAGAGCAACACCAGAAGTTATGAACGTCTGGCAGAGCAAAGCTGATGACTACTCGATAGTTCAGTGTGCCATGCTTTACGGCTTAGAACCGGGACTTCAACGACGTTTTGAACGTCATGGAGCATATGAGATGTTCCAGGAGTTGAAGTTAATATTTCAAGCAAATGCCTGGACTGAGAGATATGAAGTCTCCAATAAGTTCTATAGATGCAAAATGGAGGAGAACAGTTCTGTCAGTGAGCATATACTCAAAATGTCTCGGTATAATAATCACTTGATTCAATTGGGAGTTACTCTTCCAGATGATTGCGTCATTGACAGAATTCTCCAATCACTGCCACCAAGCTACAAGAGCTTCGTGATGAACTATAATATGCAAGGGATGACCAAGACTATTCCCGAGCTCTTCGCAATGCTAAAAGCTGCGGAGGTAGAAATCAAGAAGGAGCATCAAGTGTTGATGGTTAACAAAACCACTAGTTTAAAGAAAAAGGGCAAAGGGAAGAAAAAGGGGAACTTCAAGAAGAACGGCAAGCGAGTTGCTGCTCAAGAGAAGAAACCCAAGTCTGGACCTAAGCCTGAAACTGAGTGCTTCTACTGCAAGCAGACTGGTCACTAGAAGCGGAACTGCCCCAAGTATTTGGCGGATAAGAAGGATGGCAAGGTGAACAAAGGTATATGTGATATACATGTTATTGATGTGTACCTTACTAATGTTCGCAGTAGCACCTGGGTATTTGATACTAGTTCTGTTGCTAATATTTGCAACTCGGAACAGGGACTACAGAATAAGCGGACACTAGCAAAGGACGAGGTGACGATGCGCGTGGGAAACGGTTCCAAAGTCGATGTGATCGCGGTCGGCACGCTACCTCTACATCTACCTTCGGGATTAATATTAGACCTAAATAATTGTTATTTGGTGCCAGCGTTGAGCATGAACATTATATCTGGATCTTGTTTAATGCGAGACGGTTATTCATTTAAATCAGAGAATAATGGTTGTTCTATTTATATGAGTAATATCTTTTATGGTCATGCACCGTTGAAGAGTGGTCTATTTTTGATGAATCTTGATAGTAGTGATACACATATTCATAATGTTGAAGCCAAAAGATGTAGAGTTGATAATGATAGTGCAACTTATTTGTGGCACTGCCGTTTAGGTCATATGGGTATAAAGCGCATGAAGAAACTCCATACTGATGGACTTTTGGAGTCACTTGATTATGAATCACTTGGCACTTGCAAATTGTGCCTCATGGGCAAGATGACTAAAACACCGTTCTCCGGAACTATGGAGAGAGCAACAGATTTGTTGGAAATCATACATACGGATGTATGTGGTCCGATGAATGTTGAAGCTCGTGGCGGATATCGTTATTTTCTCACCTTCACAGATGATTTGAGCAGATATGGGTATATCTACTTAATGAAACACAAGTCTGAAACATTTGAAAAGTTCAAAGAATTTCAGAGTGAAGTTGAAAATCATCGTAACAAGAAAATAAAGTTTCTACGATCTGATCGTGGAGGAGAATATTTGAGTTACGAGTTTGGTGTACATTTGAAGAATTGTGGAATAGTTTCGCAACTCACGCCACCCGGAACACCACAGCGTAATGGTGTGTCCGAACGTCGTAATCGTACTTTACTAGATATGGTACGATCTATGATGTCTCTTACTGATTTACCGCTATCGTTTTTGGGATACGCTCTAGAGACAGCCGCATTCACATTAAATAGGGCACCATCTAAATCCGTTGAGACGACGCCTTATGAACTATGGTTTGGCAAGAAACCAAAGTTGTCGTTTCTTAAAGTTTGGGGCTGCGATGCTTATGTGAAAAAGCTTCAACCTGATAAGCTCGAACCCAAATCGGAGAAATGTGTCTTCATAGGATATCCAAAGGAAACTGTTGGATACACCTTCTATCACAGATCCGAAGGCAAGACTTTTGTTGCTAAGTTCGGAAACTTTCTAGAGAAAGAGTTTCTTTCGAAAGAAGTGAGTGGGAGGAAAGTAGAACTTGACGAGGTAACTGTACCTACTCCTTTATTGAGAAGTACTACATCACAGAAAACTGTTTGTGCGACACCTATACCAATAAATGAGGAAGCTAATGATGATGATCATGAAACTTTAGATCAAGATACTACTGAACCTCGTAGATCAACCAGAGTGAGATCCGCACCAGAGTGGTACGGTAATCCTATTCTGGAAGTCATGTTACTAGACCATGATGAACCTACGAACTATGAAGAAGCAATGGTGAGCCCAGATTCCGCAAAGTGGCTTGAAGCCATGAAATCTGAGATGGGATCCATGTATGAGAACAAAGTATGGACTTTGGTTGACTTGCCCGATGATCGGCAAACAATTGAGAACAAATGGATCTTTAAGAAGAAGACTGACGCTGATGGTAATGTTACTGTCTACAAAGCTCGACTTGTCGCAAAAGGTTTTCGACAAGTTCAAGGGATTGACTACGGTGAGACTTTCTCACCCGTAGCGATGCTTAAGTCTGTCCGAATCATATTAGCAATTGCCGCATTTTATGATTATGAAATTTGGCAGATGGATGTCAAAACTGCATTCCCGAATGGATTTCTGGAAGAAGAGTTGTATATGATGCAACCGGAAGGTTTTGTCGATCCAAAGGGAGCTAACAAAGTGTGCAAGCTCCAGCGATCCATTTATGGACTGGTGCAAGCCTCTCGCAGTTGGAATAAACGCTTTGACAGTGTGATCAAAGCATTTGGTTTTATACAGACTTTCGGTGAAGCCTGTATTTACAAGAAAGTGAGTGGGAGCTCTGTAGCATTTCTAATATTATATGTGGATGACATATTACTGATTGGAAATGATATAGAATTTCTGGATAGCATAAAGGGATACTTGAATAAAAGTTTTTCAATGAAAGACCTCGGAGAAGCTGCTTACATATTAGGCATAAAGATCTATAGAGATAGATCAAGACGCTTAATTGGACTTTCACAAAGCACATACGTTGACAAGATTTTGAAGAAGTTCAAAATGGATCAAGCAAAGAAAGGGTTCTTGACTGTGTTACAAGGTGTGAGATTGAGTAAGACTCAAAGCCCGACCACTGCAGAAGATAGAGAGAAAATGAAAGATGTTCCCTATGCTTCAGCCGTAGGCTCTATCATGTATGCAACGCTGTGTACCAGACCTGATGTATGCCTTGCTATAAGTTTAGCAGGGAGGTACCAAAGTAATCCAGGAGTGGATCACTGGACAGCGGTCAAGAACATCCTAAAATACCTGAAAAGGACTAAGGATATGTTTCTCATATATGGAGGTGACAAAGAGCTCACCGTAAGAGGTTACGTTGATGCAAGCTTTGACACTGATCCGGACGATTCTAAATCGCAAACCGGATACGTGTTTACATTAAACGGTGGAGCTGTCAGTTGGTGCAGTTCTAAACAAAGCGTCGTAGCGGGATCTACATGTGAAGCGGAGTACATAGCTGCTTCGGAAGCAGCAAACGAAGGAGTCGGGATGAAAGAGTTCATATCCGATCTAGGTGTCATACCTAGTGCATCGGGTCCAATGAAAATCTTTTGTGACAATACTGGTGCAATTGCCATGGCAAAGGAATCCAGATTTCACAAAAGGACTAAACACATCAAGAGACGCTTCAACTCCATCCGGGATCTAGTCCAGGTGGGAGACATAGAGATTTGCAAGATACATATGGATCTGAATGTTGCAGACCCGTTGACTAAGCCTCTTCCACGAGCAAAACATGATCAGCACCAAGACTCCATGGGTGTTAGGATCATTACAGTGTAATCTAGATTATTGACTCTAGTGCAAGTGGGAGACTGAAGGAAATATGCCCTAGAGGCAATAATAAAGTTATTATTTATTTCCTTATATCATGATAAAGGTTTCTTATTCATGCTAGAATTGTATTAACAGGAAACATAATGCATGTGTGAATACATAGACAAACAGAGTGTCACTAGTATGCCTCTACTAGACTAGCTCGTTAATCAAAGATGGTTATGTTTCCTAACCATGAACAAAGAGTTGTTATTTGACTAACGAGGTCACATCATTGGTTGAATGATCTGATTGACATGACCCATTATATTAGCTTAGCACCCGATCGTTTAGTATGTTGCTATTGCTTTATTCATGACTTATACATGTTCCTATGACTATGAGATTATGCAACTCCCGTTTGCCATAGGAGCACTTTGGGTACTACCAAACATCACAACGTAACTGGGTGATTATAAAGGAGTAATACAGGTGTCTCTAATGGTAGATGTTGGGTTGGCGTATTTCGAGATTAGGATTTGTCACTCCGATTGTCGGAGAGGTATCTCTGGGCCCTCTCGGTAATGCACATCACTTAAGCCTTGCAAGCATTGCAACTAATGAGTTAGTTGCGGGATGATGTATTACGGAACGAGTAAAGAGACTTGCCGGTAACGAGATTGAACTAAGTATTGGATACTGACGATCGAATCTCGGACAAGTAACATACCGATGACAAAGGGAACAACGTATGTTGTTATGCGGTCTGACCGAGAAAGATCTTCGTAGAATATGTAGGAGCCAATATGGGCATCCAGGTCCCGCTATTGGTTATTGACCGGAGACGTGTCTCGGTCATGTCTACATTGTTCTCGAACCGTAGGGTCCGCACGCTTAACGTTATGATGACAGTTATTATGAGTTTATGCATTTTGATGTACCGAAGGTTGTTCGGAGTACCGGATGTGATCGCGGACATGACGAGGAGTCTCGAAATGGTCGAGACATAAAGATTGATATATTGGAAGCCTATGTTTGGACATCGGAAGTGTTCCAGGTGAAATCAGGATTTTACCGGAATACGGGGTGGGTTACCGGAACCCCCCGGGAGCTAAATGGGCCATAGTGGGCCTTAGTGGAAAGGAGAAAGGGGCTGCCCTAGGTGGCCGCGCGCCTCCCCCCCTTCCCTGGTCCTATTAGGACTAGGAGAAGGTGGCCGACCCCCTCTCTCTCTTTCCCCCCTTGAGGAATCCTATTCCAACTAGGATTGGGGGGGGGATCCTACTCCCGGAGGGAGTAGGACTCTCCTGGCGCGCCAGGCTTGGCCGGCCAGCCCCTCCCCCTTGGCTCCTTTATATACGGGGGCAGGGGAGCACCCTAGGAGACACAAGTTGATCTACGGATCGTTCCTTAGCCGTGTGCGGTGCCCCCTTCCACCAAATTCCACCTCGATCATATCGTTGCGGTGCTTAGGCGAAGCCCTGCGCCGGTAACACATCAAGATCGTCACCACGCCGTCGTGCTGACGGAACTCTTCCCCGACGCTTTGCTGGATCGGAGCCCGGGGATCGTCATCGAGCTGAACGTGTGCCAAGAACTCGGAGGTGCCGGAGTAACGGTGCTGTGATCGGTCGGATCGCGAGGAGAACGTACGACTACTTCCTCTACGTTGCGTCAACGCTTCCGCTTCGGTCTACGAGGGTACGTAGACAACACTCTCCCCTCTCGTTGCTATGCATCACCATGATCTTGCGTGTGCGTAGGAAATTTTTTGAAATTACTACGTTCCCCAACACTTGTTGTGATTCTTGGCGGACGGAGCGCGCCGAAGAACAAGGTCGCCTTCCTCGAAGCTTCTGGCTTTAACTTTGCGGCTATGGTAGCGACGCAAAGCTTGCTGGTAGCGAGAGGCTCGCACAGCAGCCTGAAGACGATCTTCCTCAAGGAGCAGCGCGTCATCTTCACGCAGCCGCTCTTGCTCAAGCTCATCATAAGCGAGCACTCGTGGTGACCCGTATACGAGTTCCGTGGGGGTAACTGCTTCTGCTCCATAGACTAGAACAAATGGTGTCTGGCTAGTGGCTCGATTTGGCGTCGTTCTGATCGACCAAAGAGTCACCGGCAGCTCCTCGATCCAGTTTCTTCCGCACTTGTGCAGCCTGTCGAAAGTTCTGGTCTTGAGCCCACGCAGCACTTCGGCATTGGCCCTCTCCGCTTGACCGTTGCTCCTGGGATGAGCAACAGAAGCGAAGCAGACCTTGGTGCCGAGATCTTGGACGTATTGCATGAAGGCGCGGCTCGTGAATTGCGTACCGTTGTCGTTGATGATCCTGTTGGGGATCCCGAAGCGGCAAACAATCGACCTGAAGAACTTGACTGCTGACTGTGCTGTCACCTTCCTCACTGGTTCCACTTCCGGCCACTTTGTGAACTTGTCGATTGCGACGTACAAGTACTCAAAGCCCCCGACAGCTCGGGGGAAGGGGCCGAGGATGTCGAGCCCCCAGACCGAAAATGGCCAGGATAAAGGGATCGTCTGGAGATCTTGAGCTGGCTGGTGTATCGGCTTGGAATGGAACTGGCACGCTTCACACTTGGTTACTTGTGCAGTTGCATCCTGGAGGGCCGTCGGCCAGAAGAAACTTGCCGGAATGCTTTGCCGGCAAGTGCTCTTGCGCCAATGTGGTGACCACATATGCCTCCATGTATCTCTGCCAATAGCTTTTGTCCATCTTCCCGGGAAATACACTTCAATTTCACACCGTTGCGCCCTCTTCTGTACAGCGTGTTGTCGACGAACTGGTACATACTCGAGCGCCGGGCTACTCTTTCCGCTTCTTCTTGTTCTTCGGGAAGTTCTCCGTTCTGGAGGAAATGGACAGTCTGCTACGCCCATGTTTGAGCCTGTGGCTCGACAACAAGGACTGAAGGCACATCTGCTGCTGCGGGAACGTCCGCTTCTACGACGAGGATCTGGGGCTCAGCCAGAGCTTGACGTTCCCCGGCAAGCTTGCCGGAGCAAAACTTGTCGGGAGCGCCTGCTTCTACAGAACAAACCCTGGGGTTTGCCGGAGCAAACTGCTCCTCAGCACTCTTGGCGTCGATCTTGGGGACCTTCTTGGCGGCGGCTCCGGGGAGCTCTGCCGGATGATAGTCGCCGGAGACCAACTTCCTCTTCTTGCTCTGTCCGGTTGATGGTGTTACGGATGGCTGAGTCAGCTTGAGCACAAAGGTTCCTGGTTCCACAGGTAACTTAAGTGCTGCGCACTTTGACAGGCCATCAGCAATGTCGTTCTCAGCTCTTGGAACGTGTTCCATTTGCAGGCCGTCAAAGCGCTCTTCTAGCTTCCTCACTTCATCAACGTACGCTTCCATCAACGGACTCTGGTAATCCTTGTTCACTTGGCGGACGACAAGCTGCGAGTCACCCCTGATAATGATCTTCTTGATCCCAAGTTCTGCCGCAATCCTGAGACCGGCAAGCAAACCTTCATACTCTGCAGTATTGTTGGTTGCTTGCTCCTTGGGGAAGTGCATCTGGACTATGTACTTGAGATGCTCTCCGGTGGGCGCGATAAGCAACGCGCCAGCACCGGCGCCTTGCAGCAAGAAGGCACCATCAAAATACATCAGCCACTCTTTGCTTGCTTCTTTGATGGGGATGCTCGTCTCTGGGATCTCTTCGTCTGGTGTTGGTGTCCACTCTGCGATGAACTCCGCCAATGCTCTGCTTTGGATAGTTGAAGTGCTCTCGAATTTGAGACCGAAGCTTGACAGTTCCAGTGCCCACTCGACAATCCTGCCTGTGGCTTCTGGATTCTGCAGTATCCTCTTCAGCGGAAAGCGGGTGACAACTGTAATCTCATGTGCTTGGAAGTAATGGCGCAGCTTTCTCGAGGCCATGAGAAGGCCAAAAAGCAATTTCTGCACACCAGAGTACCTTGACCTAGCCCCCTGCAGAAGGGAGCTGACAAAGTAAACTGGGCACTGCACCATTCTCTTCTTCTGCACCTCCACTCGCTCCTGCGCAGATTCATCCTTGTCGGGGCCAGAGCTTGTCGGGGAAGTCTCCTGCTTGTCGCTGGACGTGCTTGCCGCGGTTGCTAGCTCATCATCTGCCTCCCTCTCCGCTACTAACGCAGCACTAACCACTTGATTGGTTGCCACCAGGTACAGCAGCAACTTCTCTTGTGGCTTAGGCGCGACAAGTATTGGAGCGGAGGACAGGTATTTCTTCAAGTCCTGCAGCGCAGCCTCCGCTTCCGGAGTACATTTCACTAGACCCGCCTTTTTCAAAACTTTGAAAAATGGCAGGGCGCGTTCTGCAGACTTGGAAATAAACCTGCTGAGAGCCGCGACGCAGCCGGCAAGCCTTCGTACATCCTTGACGTGTGTTGGTGCTTTGATCTGCTCGATGGCCTTGATTTTGTCTGGATTGGCTTCGATTCCTCACTGAGACACGAAGAACCCGAGAAGCTTGCCGGAAGGGACTCCGAACATGCACTTCTCGGGGTTGAGCTTGAGGCTGATCTTGCGCAGGTTCGTGAAGGTCTCTTATAAATTTTGAATCAGGGTTGCCCTGTTCCTGCTTTTGACCACTATCTCATCCATGTAGGCTTCCACATTTCTGTGGATTTGCGGCTCAAAAGCGGTATGGACAACCCTCGCAAATGTCGAGCCAGCATTCTTCAAACCGAAAGGCATCCGTACGAAACAGTACGTGCCACATGGAGTGATGAATGCGGTCTTCTCCTCTTCTTCTTCAGCCATGAAGATCTGATGGTATCCTGAGTATGCATCAAGAAATGAAAGCAGGTCACATCCGGCCGTGGAGTCAACAATCTGGTCAATGCGCGGCAAGGGAAAGGGATCTTTGGGACAAGCTTTGTTAACATCAGTAAAGTCGATGCAAAGCTTCCATTTCCCATTTGCTTTGCGCACGACAACAGGATTGGCCAACCACGTCGGATGGAGCACACCTCTGACGAGGCCTGCCGCTTCCAACTTCTTGATCTCTTCTGCAATGAACTCTTGGCGCTCCACCGCTTGCTTCCTGACTTTCTGCTTGACCGGCCGCGCATGAGGACAGACGGCGAGGTGGTGCTCAATCACTTTCCTGGGAACGCCGGGGATGTTAGATGGTTGCCAGGCAAACACATCGACATTCGCCCGCAGGAAAGCAACGAGCGCGCTTTCCTATTTGGGGTCGAGAGTGGCACTGATGGTGAAGGTACCACCAGTGCCGTCCTCCTTGGCGGACACCTTCTTGGTCGTTGGCGGGGCTGCCATTGACTTCTTACTCTTGCCGGTGGAGCTCGATGGTGCGTCCTCGACGGTAGCGCAGCACTCCGAAGAGGTGCGCTTGCCGGAGTGGGCACCAGAGCACTTGCCGGGCTTGGTCTTCCTCTTCCCTCCGGGAGCTTCAGCGGCAAGTGGCCTGTGATCCGTTGCGGCTGCTGCTTCCCGGTAGATCTTGTCGGCATAGATAAGGGCATCCTTCTTGTCGCCGGGGACAGAGATGACGCTTATCGGGCCTGGCATCTTGAGCATGTTGTATGCGTAGTGAGAGGCCGCCATGAACTTGGCGAGCGCTGGACGGCCGAGAATTCCATTGTAGGGCAATGGAAAATCGGCAACGTCAAAGGTGATCCTCTCTGTCCTGAAGTTCAGCTCGCTGCCAAATGTCACTGGCAATGTTATCTTCCCCTTCGGCTTGCTCCTTCCTGGGTTGATTCCTTGGAACGTGCCGGTCTCTTCGAGCTCGCTGTCGGGGACTTGGAGTTTCCGGAGTACAGCGGAGGAGATCAGGTTCAAGACGACCCCGCCATCGACTAGCATCTTAGTGACCTTGAGGTTGCGGACTGTTGGTGAGACCAACATCGGCAAGCACCCGATCGCAGTTGTGCGGTCAGGGTGGTCCTCAATATCGAAGATGATAGACGTGCTGGACCATTTCAGAGGCTTGCGCGACTCGACGGGTGGTTCCGCCGCATTGACTTCCCGCGCCCACTGCTTGAGCTGGCGGTGAGAAGTATGCAGAGAAGCACCGTCTACGCACAAGACCTCTATGGCTTTCTGAAACTCCTGCTCACTGGTCTCGACATCATCCATGTCTTCGTCTTCGTCGTCGTCTTCGTTCTTGTCGCGGCCGCGGGGAGGTCTGTCCGCTTGCCGCTGCTTGTCCTTGTTGCGGCGTCCTCCCTGGCCGGGGTGCTTCGTGCCTGATCCTCCGCCTCCTCCCCGGGCTCTCTCCTTGTCGCGTCACTCGTACTCGGCCTTCTGCAGCTCGACGAGCCGCTCGACCTGCTTGCAGCTCTGGAGGTCATGGCCCTTGGTGCGGTGGATCTTGGAGTACTGTTTGTTGGTGCCGTCCCGCTTGTCGGCGACCGCCACAGCCTGGCAGTTGGCGCATCCGGCAACCTCCTTGCCGGAGCTACCAGCCTGGGCCTTCTTGGCGGCGCCTTCATCGCCGGACTGCTCAACAACCAGTACTTCTTGGCTCTTCTTCTTCCTGTTGCTCCGCCGCCGGTTTTTCCTTGCCGGTGCGGTATCCTCACTGTCAGACTCTCATGCTCCAGTGTTCTCTCTGGGGAGTTTCCTTCCTTCCTCAGCACGTGCACACTTGTCGACCAGGGCATATAGCTCGCTGACGTCTGTGATTTTGCACATCGCCATCTCCTCCCGCATCCTGCGGTTACGCACGTTCTGATGGAACGCACTGATGAACGCGGCAGGGTGGACGTCTGGGATGTTGTAGTGTACGCGGCTGAATCTCTGGATGAACTTGCGCAAGGGTTCCCCTTCCTGCTGGACGAGCAGATGAAGGTCGCACGCTTGGCCATGGGGTTTGTGGCCGCCTGTAAAGGCGCCAACAAACTGATGGCACAAGTCTGTCCAGGAGGTTATGGAGTTATCCGGCAAGTGCATGAGCCAGGATCTGACGTTGGATTTGAGTACCAGCGGGAAGTAGTTGGCAAGGATCTTGTCGTCTCGCCCTCCAGCAGCCTGCACCGCAATGGTGTAGATGCTGAGGAACTCCGACGGATGCGACTTGCCGTCGTATTTCTCTAGTACGTCTAGCTTGAAATTCTTCGTGCTGGGCCACTGGACTTGCCGCAGCTCACGGGTGAACGCAGGGCAGCCTACCGCGTACGGCAGGTCGCCTGGTCCCCCGACGCATGCATGTCGACAGAGGGCCCAGCGCACTGGTCTGATTGACGTTGCGCTTCTCTCCGATGCTCGATGCGAGTACGAGCGTCCTCTTGCTCTCGTTCGTGAAGAACTTGGCGTTGATCGCGACGAGTTCGCGGATTTGACGACGCGGTGGATTCGTTGTCGTGCTGGCTCCGGCGAGTCGGCGATCTTGGCCTTTGGGGCGTGGAATGCACGGTGGTCGCACCCCCACCGGTCTTGGCGCCATCGGTTCTCGCCTGGCCGACCTGCCGCGGCTGCGACGCACTGTGCGGCCGCGGGGTGTCGCCGTTAGCGAAGCCGATGAGACTCTGTATCGTGGCCCTCCAGTCGTCGAGCTTGTCCGCCGTTGGAGGGTAGTCTAGGAGCAGTTGAGCTCGTGCTAGAGCTTCTGCTGGAGTGGCGGGCAGCGGTGGCGAGCGGTGCGTGGAGCGGGATGTGCTCGAACTTCTAACTACGTTAGAAGGAGCAGCACCCGGACCAGGCAGTCGCGCCATGCTCGCGCCAGCACGTTGGTGTGTATGCTGGCCTTGAGCACCCTGTGATCCGCCAGCTCGATCTGGGTCCAGCAAGCGTATGGTACCGTGAGTGCCAAGATGCTGCTGGTCCCGTGCCTCCTGAGAGGGGCGCGGTGCATGTTCGGACGCCGTGGCACCATGAGCTGGCTCGGCGACGCCCGTCCCGCCGCCGGTGCCGTCCCCACCACCCGTTTGCTCCAGGGGCGGCGGGTTCGACGCGGACGGACCAGCCACCTCCGGAGCCTTCTTCTTCGGTGGCATGTCGATGAAGATGATGGAGATCTAGCTTGTGCAGACGCCGGATCAGGTTCACACAACCTCGACGCCCCCTACCTGGCGCGCCAAAGATGTCGGGGGAAATCTGCCTCCACGAACACCTATGGGGATCGAGCCCCTTTCTTGGTTCGGCGGGGGGCGGAGGTCGTGCGAAGAGCGGATCGAGGCGGTGCACACGAGGGGTTTACCCAGCTTCGGGCCGCACGGATGCATAAAACCCTACTGCTGTTTTGTGCTTTGTATTGTGTTCTTGTTCGGGAGCGCTGAGTGCTACAGTACACTCAGGCAACTAATCAGACCGAGCGTGAGTGGCCTTCTTCCTCCCTTCCCCTCCCCCCCTTCACATTGCGCATGGGGCCTCCTTTTATATGCGCAAGGGGTTACCCACAGGTGGCAACGTAGGCGGGGGCAAAACTGGAAAACGCTGTGCTGGGTACAGCTGTTTGCACAGTGCTATCATACCTAACTCTGACGGCAGGGGACAAGGGCATTAAATGCCCGTCTAGGTCGCCCAAACAGTGCAGAAAAGGGACCGTCAGGGGCGCCACCGTTTGCCACGACGGCTACCCTATCAGCGTTGCTTCGCCACCGCATGCCCCTGGCTGCGCAGCCTCTCGCCATGTACGCCTGGAATGGCCCCAGAGCGACGAGTGGGTGGATGAGCTGGAACGCATGCGCGGGGTGGTGACTTGCCAAGGCAAGCGCCTTGCCGCGGTTGATGCCTTGTCGTGCCCGGGAGCTTGTTGCTCACCGGTCCTTGCCGGGACGCGTGGCGCGTCGCAGCAAGTCTCTTGTCGTGCCCTGGTCGGCCTTCCCGGCAAGCTCCTCTTGCTGGGGCCTTGTGCTTCGAGCGGCCGTCCCGGCAAGCTCCTCTTGCCAGGGCCTTGCTCTCTTCGGGTGGCCTTCTCGGCAAGCTCCTCCTGCCGGGGCCTTGGCTCAAATACTTTGTTCTTGGATGGCCCAAAAAGGGACCATGGAGAGTTTTGGCGATCGCCTGGCAAGCCTTGCCGCGGGGTGCTACGACTGCCCGTGCACAAGTTCGGGGTACTAAGGTACCCCTACTTTAGTACACCGACAACATGAGCTTCAGGCACCACATTAGCTTCAGGCTCCACATTGTCTTCGGCCATGACAATGTCATTGGCTTCAGTAGCATTGATTGTGGCAGCCTCAGTGGTTTCAACCTCCGTTCGTTCAATAACAAGAGGGTCGGGCATAGTCACATTCTCCTAGAGAATGACTTGATCAGTAGCAGGGGGTGTGGCAACTCTTTCTTCTTCTCTTTCTCCTTGATCTTCATCGGCTGATGCAGCAGAAATGTCTTCAGCAGCTTTAGCTTCAGAC
Organism: Aegilops umbellulata; assembly: GCA_032464435.1. Taxonomy (NCBI): domain Eukaryota; kingdom Viridiplantae; phylum Streptophyta; class Magnoliopsida; order Poales; family Poaceae; genus Aegilops; species Aegilops umbellulata. The sequence continues at coordinate 332,981,732 of CP136054.1, read as the reverse complement.
TCGGAAACATTCGCAGTAGGGGTGGCTTCAGGAAACACTTGGCGTGCTATTGAGCTTTGTTGTACTTCCCCTTCTGGAGTGCTCGACATGGTGACCTGTGGCCTGGGGCCTTTGCGAAGCCTGCGAAATGCGGGCAACGCCTTTGGTGAGGGTGTGGTCTGCACCATGTAGTTGTCATCGTCAAGTACCGGAGTGGTGACTTGAGGTGGTGGAGTTCTGGGTGTCTCATCATGAATGGTGGTGTCTTGTTGGGGGCGCTCGCCGAATGAGTCATCCTGAGCAATTTGTGTCAATGGACGACCAATGCTGATTAGTTCACTGCTTGTTGGAGCAGGCGATGATACCGACTGGGGCTCGAGCTGAGGAAGGACTACATAATCTTCAACATTGTCTTCATGACCAATGTCTTCAGCTGTGATGGGGTCAACAGCTGGAACTTCTTCATCTTCAGGAACCTCTGTGGAAGCAGGCTCATGGATCACAAGTCTTCGCTCTTGATTGGTAGAGGCTGGAAGTGCAACAGAGATGGGTTCAACAATAAGTGGCGCAGAGGCCGCAGCACGCTCTTTCTTTGAAGACTTCGTCTTCAATTTCTTCTTGGACGGGGCATCATCAGAAGCATCCTTGTGCTTGCATTTCCTGGCTTCGGCTTCAGCTGCCCTTGTCTTCTTCAGCTCTAAAGTTGCTATGATGACCTTAGGCTTCGAGCCTGTCATGCTGGCAGGGAAGACAATGCGAGGTTCTTCCTGCCTTGGTGCGTCAGTTTAGGCACAGCAGACTTCTTCTTTTGCTTGGCAGCCATCCTGGGATCGATGCCAGGACGCCCAAGAGCTTTGCGCTTTTGCAGCTTCATTGTGGGCTTAAACACATTTCTCTGGGAAGTACTTCATGCGCTCATGTGAGCATTTAGCTTCATCACGCTTCTTATAGAACTCTTTTTGAGGTCATGCAACATCTTCTTGAAGATTTGAACATCTGCCACGCTGAGCTTGGCCATGTTCTTCTTGAAGTGAGCCTTCTCATAGTCAATCTTGTTCTTGAGCTCAACGATCTTCTGAGCCAAGGCCAACTCATTAGCAATAGCTCCATGGAAGGTGACGCTGTTGTCCACAGGCAGCTGAAGATCATCAATACTGATGCTTTGGTCATCGAACCACTCATGGATGAAGTTGTTCAGAATTTCAACATCATAGAGGGGCAGATCGTTGAAGATCTCCACCTCTTGCTTGCTTTTGATCAGCATCTCAAGGGCTTCATCACCAAGATCTTCATCACTTGACAGATAAATGGTGTCTTCCTCATTGCGCAGAACGACAGCAGGAGTTTGTTCATGCCCTGAAATCTTCTTGGGCTTCTTGGTTTTCTTGGACTTCTCGGTCTTCTTGGAGACACGAGACAAATCTTCAGACTGCACACTGGGTTCAGGAGGTGCAGTGGCCAATGGCTCACACGCGAAGCTTTTGGTTAGGCAGAGGGCTTCTTCTTCTTCTTCTTCTTCTTCTTCTTCTTCTTCTTCTTCTTCTTCTTCTTCTTCTTCTCTTCTCCTTTCTTCTTCTTCTTCTTCTTCTTCTTCTTCTTCTTCTTCTTCTTCTTCTTCTTCTTCTTCTTCTTCTTCCTCCTCCTTCTTCTTCCTCCTCTTCTTCCTTCCTCCTTCTTCTTCTTCTCTTCTTCTTCTTCTTCTTCTTCTTCTTCTTCTTCTTCTTCTTCTTCTTCTTCTTCTTCTTCCTTCTTCTTCTTCTTCTTCTTCCTCTTCTTCTTCTTCCTTCTTCTTCTTCTTCTTCTTCTTCTTCTTCTTCTTCTTCTTCTTCTTCTTCTTCTTCTTCTTCTTCTTCTTCTTCTTCTTCTTCTTCTTCTTCTTCTTCTTCTTCTTCTTCTTCTTCTTCTTCTTCTTCTTCTTCTTCTTCTTCTTCTCTTCTTCTTCTTCTTCTTTCTTCTTCTTTCTTCTTCTTCTTCTTCTTCTTCTTCTTCTTCTTCTTCTTCTTCTCTTCTTCTTCTTCTTTCTTCTCTTCTTCTCTTCTTCTTCTCTTCTTCTTCTTCTTCTTCTTCTTCTTCTTCTTCTTCTTCTTCTTCTTCTTCTTCTTCTTCTTCTTCTTCTTCTTCTTCTCTTCTTTCTTCTTCTTCTTCTTCTTCTTCTTCTTCTCTTCTTCTTCTTCTTTCTTCTTCTTCTTCTTCTTCTTCTTCTTCTTCTTCTTCTTCTTCTTCTTCTTCTTTCTTCTTCTTCTTCTTCTTCTTCTTCTTCTTCTTCTTCTTCTTCTTCTTCTTCTTCTTCTTCTTCTTCTTCTTCTTCTTCTTCTTCTTCTTCTTCTTCTTCTTCTTCTTCTTCTTCTTCTTCCTTCTTCTTCTTCTTCTTCTTCTTCTTCTTCTTCTTCTTCTTCTTCTTCTTCTTCTTCTTCTTCTTCTTCTTTCTTCTTCTTCTTCTTCTTCTTCTTCTTCTTCTTCTTCTTCTTTCTTCTTCTTCTTCTTCTTCTTCTTCTTCTTCTTTCTTCTTCTTCTCTTCTTCTTCTTCTTCTTCTTCTTCTTCTTCTTCTTCTTCTTCTTCTTCTTCTTCTTCTTCTTCTTCTTCTTCTTCTTCTTCTTCTTCTTCTTCTTCTTCTTCTTCTTCTTTCTTCTTCTTCTTCTTCTTCTTCTTCTTCTTCTTCTACTTCTTCTTCTTCTTCTTCTCTCTTCTTCTTCTGCTTCTGTGGCACTGGCGCATCTTCAGAATCGGCGTCATTACCTGATTGCTCCATAGTGTCCCTTTGTGTAGCTAGGTGAGAGTGAAGCCCATCGAAGCGGCTGAAGGGGCCAATGAAATTTGGATTGGCATCGCGTGTGCCATCAGCCCTAGGAGCAGATGGACCGGGGTTGAAGTTGAGTCCAAGATCTTTCTTGTTCTTCACAGCTGACTCTTTTGCAAACTGATAGTTGTGTTTGAAGAGATTGTCTTCGTGACACCATAAAATGGATGATGGGCCAGCATTCTCTGGCTTCAGTCCTTGGACCATGCATGGGTAGAAGCCTTGAGCAATGGCTTCACACTTGGAATTGGGCTTCAAAATTCTGTACAGACTGTCTCCCCATGGGCGCTTTATAGCATTCTTTTCTGCATATTCAGGGGTTGTGAAGTTATACTTGAACCACTGCTCTGCCCAATATCTTAGAATCCATTGGATTCGGGTCTTGCGCTGGCCATAGCTTTCTTCTGGATCTCACTTGTATAGTTCTAACAGATCTGGTGGTAAATCCTTAGCAGTATCTCCACGGTGCTGCCTGCCACCTTTTCTTGCTGATTTCTCAGTTGCCATTGTATTAAGACTGAATGGCTTCAGAACAGTGAATGGCTTACTTCTACTGGTCAGACAAGAGCTGGCTTCAGGAGAGTGTATATGATGTTGTAAGAACCCTGCAACTGAATGCAGACTATGAGAACCAAGGGATTCTCCCACGGACACAATGACAGCATTAGAGATGCGAGGGAGGGGGAAGAGGTCATATGGATTCTTAGAAGATTTTGAAGAAAAATCGGTTTGAAGACATTGACCTCATAGAGCGAAGACATTCACTTATTTGAAGAGAGTTGGTTCCAGATTTGTACGAATCCATGAATAAGTACAAGTGAGGAATCTAACTAGTTATGAAGCACAAGTGAATATTCTTAGCATGATATGAGATGCTGATAAGGACAGGTCCATGCTTGGAAGTTAAGAAACCACTTTTGGTTAAAGTGGATGGATTTGACGGATCGAAAAGGCAGTAAAAAGCAAGATTTAATTACTGTTGATGAACTGCTAGATGAAGCAGAGTTAGAAACGAGCAGTTCAATCTCCCGCGCCCTAACTTGGAGGCGGAAGACACCTATGACGGCGGCGGAGAGGACGAGGTCCACGGCCGGCGTGAGGACGGCGTCGAAGAAGTCGCGACAGATAAGCGCTTCGTCTCCAGCGTCGACACGAGCTAGCGGAGGCGCTAGGGTTTGAGCGAGGCGGCGAGGTGGAAGAAGAGATAATGACCGTGGTGAGTGTGTATTTATAAGGAAAGGGACTGCACAGCGCAATTACGCAGGTGCCCCTGGCGGTTCACATCTGAAGGACACGTGGCCTGCACGCAACTTATTAGAAGTTGTCCCGTGTTCCCATGCATGCCTGGATTGTCGGGTGGTCGTTCCGGCTTCTCCGGTATTCAAGCAAAAAGGATCTAGCATTAAAACCAGATTTAAACGTTTGTCCCTTTGTCTTCTGCTGACAAGGACCCAGAGAAGACAATCAACAGGTTTCAATAGAATGCATATGATTTGGACAGATAGAATTTGAGGAATAAGCACAGAAGAGGTTAGGGTCCGACCACACTCACTTAGATCAATAAAGATTCAAGTATGAAGACATAGCTATAAGTGAATGCTGTAGAGGACAGAACACAAATGTATGTATGTATGTATGTATGTATATATAGACCAACTCAACATTGCGAAGATAAACCTCGAAGTCAAATCAATGTTGAAGACAAACCAAATGCGAAGACAATGCACTCATGACGCCAAAAGAAACACTTCAATAAGAATTTGGTGCTCGCGTTACCCACCGTATAGGAAGTATTAGACCCAGACACGGGGCAAAGTTATCGTGGTGCTCCAAAGTCAAATTCTTCGTTAATGTATTCACACTTAGAGTGTATGTCTTCATTGATTTAAGATATACGTTACTTCGTGTGTTGCACACCTAAGTCATCAATATGCATAAGCGTTAGGACATGTGTCCAATTACAGGATATTTGAGAATTCTAAGATATTTAGCTCACACCGCAACTTGCAAAACCTTTTCTCATCCAAGGGCTTCGTGAAGATATCTGCCAATTGCTCTTCAGTGTTGACGTGAATATTATCAATATCTTCCTTCATGACATGATCTTTGAGAAAGTGATGACGGATCTGAATGTGCTTTGTCTTCGAGTGTTGAACTGGGTTGTTGGCAATCTTGATGGCGCTTTCATTGTCGCAGTACAGTGGCACATGCTTCAGGTGGATGCCATAGTCCTTGAGAGTTTGCTTCATCCATAGAAGCTGAGCGCAGCAAGATCAGCAGCAATGTATTCGGATTCAACAGTCGAGAGGGATACACAGTTCTGCCTCTTTGAAGACCAATAGACAAGAGATCGTCCAAGAAAGTGACATGTGCCTGATGTGGACTTGCGATCAACCTTGTCACTAGCATAATCAGCATCTGAGAATCCAACTAGATCAAACTCTGAGCCCTTTGGATACCATAATCCTAGTGTTGCGGTGTAAGCCAAATATAGAAGAATTTTCTTCACAGCTAAGTGATGTGATTCCTTTGGTGCCGCTTGGAATCGGGCACAAATGCAAACTATAAGCATTATATCTGGCCTAGATGCACATAAATAGAGTAAAGAACCAATCTTGGAGCGGCATACCTTTTGATCAAACTCTTTACCAATGTCGTCGAGAACCAATTGACCTTTGGTTAGCATTGGCGTCGTGTATCCTTTGCAATCTTGCATTCCAAACTTCTTCAGGCAATTTTGATGTATTTCTCTTGTGATATGAAGATGTCGTTGCTCTACTGACGGATTTGAAGACCGGGGAAGAATTTCAGCTCACCGATCATGCACATTTGATATTGCTATTGCATCATATGTCCAAACTCATCACTGTATCTCTTGTCAGTGCAGCCGAAGATAATGTCATCCACATAGATTTGGCACACAAATAGTTCTCCATCATATGTATTCGTGAAGAGTGTAGGATCCAGAGAAACAGGTTTGAAGCCTTTGCTCTTTAGGAAGTCTTTGAGTGTGTCATACCAAGCGCGAGGAGCTTGTTTGAGGCCATACATTGCCTTGTTGACCTTGTATACCATGTCAGGATGTTTTGGATCTTCAAAGCCAGGTGGTTGTGCAACATACACTTCTTCCTCAATCTTGCCATTGAGAAAGGCACTCTTCACATCCATTTGGTATAGAATAATGTTGTGATGGTTGGCATAGCCTAGCAGTATGCGAATGGCTTCAATCCTAGCCACTGGAGCAAAAGTTTCATCAAAGTCAATCCCTTCTACTTGAGTGTAACCTTGAGCAACGAGACGAGCCTTTTTCTGACAACTTGACCGTGCTCATCTTGTTTGTTGCGATAGATCCATTTGGTGCCAATGATGTTATGCTTGTGAGGATCAGGACGCTTAACCAATTCCCACACATTGTTCAGCTTGAACTGTTGAAGCTCTTCTTGCATCGCTTGAATCCATTCAGGTTCCATGAAGGCTTCAGCAACTTTCTTAGGTTCAGATATAGAGACAAATGCAAAGTGCCCATAGAAATTTTCTAGCTGTGTTTCTCTTGAACGAGTGAGCGGACCAGGTGCATTGATGCTATCAATTATATTCTCAATCTGTACTTCATTTGCAACACGAGGATGAACTAGACGAAGATTTTTCCCTTGCAGATCATTGTCTTCAGCTTCAGCATTGACTTCAGGCTGAGCATTGTCTTCGGGTTGGTTAGGTTTAGAAATGATAATTTCTTCTTCAGCCTGAGCCTCTGACGGTATGATTTCTCCAGTACCCATAAGCTTGATAGATTCACTTGGTGAGGCTTCATCTAGCACATTTGGCAGGTGCTCTATTTGCGAGCCGTTAGTCTCATCGAACCGCACATCCACAGTTTCAACCACTTTATAGTGAAAGAGGTTGAAGACTCTGTAGGAGTGCAAATCCTTTCCGTAGCCAAGCATAAAACCTTCATGTGCTTTCGGTGCAAATTTTGAAGTGTGATGTGGATCCTTGATCCAGCACCTCGCACCAAATACTCTGAAGTAACTGACGCTTGGCTTGTTACTAGTTCGTAGCTCATATGATTTGTTCTTTAGTAGCTTGTGAAGATAAACACGGTTGATGACGTGACATGCAGTGTCAATGGCTTCTGGCCAGAATTTTCTTGGAGTCTTGTACTTATCAAGCATCGTCCGTGCCATCTCAATGAGGGTTATATTCTTGCGCTCCATGATGCATTTCTGCTGAGGTGTGCACGGAGCTGAGAACTCATGAGTGACGCCCAATGTATCAAGATAAGTGTTGAGGCCAGTGTTCTTGAATTATGTGTCGTTGTCGCTTCTAATGTGCTTGATCTTGATGCCATAGTTCATCATGGCACAGTTGGCGAATCTTCTGAAGACATCCTGCACTCATTCTTATAGAGGATTATGTGAACCCATGTGTATCTTGAGTAATCATCAACAGTGACGAAGCCATACAGGCAAGCAGTGGTAGTAAGAGTAGAGTAGTGAGTAGGGCTAAATAAGTCCATGTGAAGCAGCTCGAAAGGACGTGATGTCGTCATGATTGTCTTCGAGGGATGCTTGGCCCTAGTCATCTTTCCAGCTTCGCAGGCACCACATAGATGATCCTTCTTGAGCTTGACACCCTTGATGCCTACGACATGCTTCTTCTTTGCGAGAGTGTACAAGTTCCTCATGCCAGCATGCCCTAGCCTCCGATGCCAGATCCAGCACTCTGAAGCTTTTGCTAGAAGACATACGGCCAACTGTGGTCCTGCTGAGAAATCTACCATGTATAGATCGTCTTTTCGATACCCTTCAAAGACTAGAGACTTGTCAGATTCCATAAGCACAAGGCAACGATATTTCCTGAATATCACAATCATGTTCAGATCACACAGCAAGGAATTCAACAAGCATCACTTTATCCATGTGCTGATCCTTTGAGATTGCAACTCTACCTAGACCCAATACCTTGCTTTTACCAGTGTCAACAAATGTGATGTGACTCTTGTCAAATGGTCGTAGGGTTGAATCCATGAGAAGACTTCGATCACCAGTCATGTGGTTAGTGCATCCACTATCCATAATCCACTCAGAAGCCTTTGGTGTCGTACCATACAGTGCAGCCTGGGGGATAGGCTTCACCAAGGGAAATGTGAAGCATAAACATTTGTCGAACAAGCATATTATCAAAGTTCAGATCCTGGTTAGGGTAGACAGGATGTTTTTCAAGAAATCCTGGAATGAAATACATAGTAAGACTATTTGGACATTTTATCTTGTGTCCCACAAGATGTTTTAGGTCCCCAGCATAAGCATCAGACACCTTTGATTTTCGGCTGGAGACCTTTCCCTGCAAAAGAGAGTTAATTTTTGTTAACCACCCACATCTTCGGGGGTGGCTTAGAAGCAATGAGTCTAAGTGCAGCATCTGAGATTTTCGGCTTTGGCGCCCTAGAAAATAGCCTTGCAGGTGGCAAATAATACTCATGCGAATAAGAAGAATAGTTCTTGGTCTTATGAACATAGCGGTTTGACGAAACACGCTCATATTCATAAGTCCGAGTATGGTTTCCCTGCAAAACATTGGCACTAGGGTGACTCTGGTGAGTCCTCTATCTGTATGAAGCCTTTGGTCTCGGGTTTGTCTTCTTCCTAGGTGGTGTCAGGATGACATTCACAGGAAGATTCTCAAGACAACCTTTGGGCACCCAGATCTTCTTCAAAGGTGGTCCATTCCTGCAGTTAGTACCAATATACCTGGCAAACACTTCATCATTCTGATTCTTAAACAGTTTATAGTTTGCATCAAAGGATTCATCAATGGTAATCGGGTTAGCACAAGTGAAGCCAAATAAGGTAGATGGATCCACTGAAGGTCCCTTTGCAGCAACCCATGTGGTTTTGGGGTACTGCTTAGGCTTCCAGTAAGAACCATCAACATTCATTTTCCTCTCGAACCCAACACACTCTTTCCTAGGGTTTCGGTTCAGAATTTGTTTCTTGAGGACATCACATAGTGTCTGACGCCCTTTGAGACTTTTGTACATTCCTGTCTCAAGCAATGTCTTCAACCTGGCATTCTCAACAGCAATAGTAGTGGTATACTTAGCAGAGGGGTTAGTTACCACGTCAGCAGTTGAAAATATTGCAATAGTAGCAGCTGTAGAACATTCAGCAACAGAGACAGCATTATCACGCTCAAGATATTTTAGACATGGTGGTTCAAATCCTTCCTGAGCGGAATTGATCTGTTGAGCATGGAGTGACTCGTTCTCCTTTTGAAGATCTTCATGAGCCAATCTCAAGTTCTCAAGCTCTTGCTTCCTTTGAAGATAATCATAGGAGAGCTTTTCATGAGTAGTTGAGAGTGTTTCATGACGACTTTCAAGTTCCTCGTACTTAACATGAAGATTTTTAATGTCCTCAATTAAGGACTGAGTTCGGGTCATTTCCACGTCCAACAGGTCATCGCTTTTGTCTAGCAACTTTTGAATATGTTCCATAGCATTATGTAGTTCAGTTGCAATTTTAGCAAGTGTTTTGTAGCTAGGTTTAGATTCACATTCAGAGTCATCTTAACATGATGTTTGAAAGTAAGCATCATGTGAGTTTACCTTGGCACCACGTGCCATGAAGCAGTAGGTGGGAGCAGAGTCATCCTCATCATTAGCATCAGCGTTGGTGACGGGGCCATTTTCTTCAGTGTTGAAGATGGACTTGGCGACATACGCTGAAGCTAGAGCCAGGCTTGCCACGCCTGAATCAGATTCCTCTTCAGACTCCACCTCTGCCTCCTTAGATGCAGACTCCTCCTCTAAATCCCTCTCCTCGCCAACAAACGCACGAGCCTTGCTGGATGAGCTCTTCTTGTGTGATGAAGACTTCGACGAAGAATTGGAAGAAGACTTTGAGGATTTCTTCTTCTTCTTGTCATCAGAATCATATTCCTTGCTCTTTTTCTTCTTCTTGGTCTCATTGTCCCATGTGGACACTCAGAGATGTAGTGACCAGGTTTCTTGCACTTGTGGCATGTTCTCTTCTTGTGATCACGAGTGGAAGCTTCATCATTTCTTGAGCTGGATCTTGAAGACTTTCTGAAGCCTTTCTTCTTGGTGAACTTCTGGAACTTCTTCACAAGCATAGCAAGCTCCTTTCCAATGTCTTGAGGATCCTCATAACTACAGTTAGATTCTTCTGCAGATGAGGAAACAACCTTTGCCTTCAAAGCGCGACTCCGGCCATAGTACGGACCATAGATATCTCTTTTCTCAGATAACTGGAACTCATGTGTGTTGAGCCTCTCAAGTATATCAGACGGATCGAGAGCCTTGAAGTCAAGATGTTCTTGAATCATCAGGGCCAGGGTGTCGAATGAGCTGTCAAGTGATCTCAGAAGCCTCTTGACGATTTCGTGCTTGGTGATCTCAGTGGCGCCGAGTGCGTGAAGCTCATTTGTGATATCAATGAGGCGATCAAATGTGAGCTAGACATTCTCATTGTAATTTCTCTTGAAGCGGTTGAAGAGGATGCGAAGAACATCAATCCTTGAGTCTCTCTGGGTTGAGACGCCTTCGTTGACCTTGGAGAGCCAGTCCTAGACTAGCTTCGCAGTTTCCAGAGCACTCACACGGCCATACTGTCCTTTGGTCAGATGACCACAGATGATGTTCTTGGCGATTGAGTCCAGTTGAATGAACCTCTTGACATCAGCAGTGGTGATACCTTTACCGACCTTGGGAACGCCGTTCTTGACGACATACCAGAGGTCAACGTCAATGGCTTCAAGATGCATATGCATCTTATTCTTCCAGTAGGGTAATGAGTGTCAGCGAAGACAGGGCATGCAGCGGAGACCTTGATTATCCCTGGAGTCGACATAGCTAAAACTCCAGGTGGTTAAACCGAATCACACAGAACAAGGGAGAACCTTGCTCCGATACCAATTGAAAGTGCTAGTTATCGACTAGAGGGGGTGAATAGGCGATTTTTATGAAAGTCTCCAAAACACGGAGGTTTTGAAGCCAAACAGTAGAAATGAACCTATTGATATGCAGCGGAAGGTAGACTACACTAGACATGCCATAGTCAAGTAAGCTTTGAAGTGAAAGCACGACGACAATCAGCAGCTAGGTAGTATGGATCAGGATGGAAGATAGTATGAAACCAAACAGCAAACAATCTTCACACACTGAAGTCAATCAGATCATGCAAGTAGGCAATGACTTCACGAAGACAAACTGTAATGTAAAGAGATGGGAAGGATAGAACCAGGTGCTTGGAGAGGACACGGATTTAGTAGACCAGTTCCAGTTGTTGTGACAACCGTACGTCTGGTTAGGGGGGCTGAGATTCAACTCAGAAGACTACGTCTTCACCTTATTCCCCTTGAGCTAAGAATACACAGTCCTCGCCCAATCACTCTGGTAAGTCTTCAAGGTAGACTTCCAAACCTTCACAGACTTCATTCACTGGCAGTCCACAACAGCTCTTGGATGCTCAAAACGCGACGCCTAACCGGCTGGAGGATTCACAGCCCTCAAGTGTAACAAGTCTTCAGATCATGCGGACAGAAAGACTTCAGTGATGCCTAACACTCTTTGGCTCTGGGTGTTTTGGGTTTTGTCCTCGCAAGGATCTCTCTCTCAAATGATTCAGAGGTGGGTTGCTCTCAAACGACAAAAGTCGTGCACTAACTCTGAGCAGCCACCAATTTATGAAGTAGGGGGTGGGCTATTTATAGCCAGGAGGTAACCCGACCTGATTTGTCCGAAATGACCCTAGGTCACTAAGGAACTGACACGTGTCCAACAGTCGGAGTTCAAACACACGCGGCAGCTTAAGTTGGGCTACAAGTAAAGCTGACTCATCCAGCTCTGGATAAGATTTGCTCTCATTGTCTTCGCTCGAAGACATAGGATTTGGTTGAGCATCACATCAGTCACTCTGACTTTGTTCACTTGGACCCCACTTAACAGTATGGCGGTTCCTATGACTAAACAAAGAGTAACATCCCAAAAATTTAACCATGGTTTATTAATTAAAATTTTGCCGTGGTAAATTAAATTTTTATTTCTGGATTTTCTTTTGATTCAGAACCACTCTTTTCTCCTGAATTGTGGAGTTTTCACCCCAAGTGAAAACTTTCCAAAAATATTGTTGGACTTGTATACCCTCTCAAGAAACATTTCCTTTATCAGTGGAATTATTTATATAATTACTTTTTTTAGAGATTTATTTCTTTTAAAATGGTTTTCCATGAGTTTTAGAGCCTTTTTTGCACTACAACCCATTGATAAATTTAGTTAAAGATTTCACCAAAATTTGGGGATGTTAGTAGTAGTGTATAATTCAACTTTATGCAAAAACCCATTGATGTTCTTTGAAAAATTTGAGAAATCATCCTCATCTTCATTCTGGTCCAGTTTAGTGTTTTGCACTGCAGCCATATTTTATCTTGCCCTATTGCCCATGATATTGTGCCTTCTTATTGACCACTCTACCAAACCCTTAAGTCCAGGAGATTGGACCCATTGGAGTATTTTTGGTCCATGCAATAATGCCCTTTATTTTCTGTCCATATTTGGTTTTCTCAAAAACTTGCACTAACAAGTTTCTGGTCTTCCCAAACTAACCTTGCCACCATCACCTAGAACTAAAGAGACTGATCTGGAGATTTTGGCCACCATAATGGATGCCCAGTGAAAGTGCTTGTTATCGACTAGAGGGGGGTGAATAGGCGATTTTTATGAAAGTCTTCAAAACATAAATGTTTCAAAGACAAACATCAGAAATGAACCTATTGATATGCAGCGGAAGATAAACTACACTAGGCAAGCCATAGTCAAGTATGGAATAATGTGTGTGTACGACGACTAATGGCAACTAGGTAGTAAGGATCAGGGTGGAAGATAGTATGAAGCAAAACAGCAATGGTAGTCAAGTAATGAAGTCAAACAGGTATGGCAGGTAGGCAATGACTTCACGAAGACAAATAGTAAGTAAAGGGAAGAGAGAATAGAACCAGTCACTCGATGAAGACACAGGATTTGTTTGACCAGTTCCAGTTGCTGTGACAACTGTACATCTGGTTAGGGAGGCTGAGATTCAACTCAGAAGACCGCGTCTTCACCTTATTCCCCTTGACCTAAGAACACACAGTCCTCGCCCAATCACTCTGGTAAGTCTTCAAGGTAGACTTCCAAACCTTCACAGACTTCGTTCACCGGCAATCCACAATGGCTCTTGGATGCTCAGAACGCGATGCCTAACCGGTTGGAGGATTCACAGTCCTCAAGTGTAATAAGTCTTCAGGTCACACAGACAGAAAGACTTCAGTGATGCCTAACACTGTTTGGCTCTGGGTGTTTTGGGCTTTGTCCTCGCAAGGATTTATCTCTCTCAAAGGCTTCGAGGTGGGTTGCTCTCAAACGACAAAAGCCGTGCACTAACTCTGAGCATCCAGCAATTTATGGTGTAGGGGGTGGGCTATTTATAGCCACTAGGCAACCCGACCTGATATGTCCGAAATGACCCTGCGTCACTAAGGAACTGACACGTGTTCCAACGGTCAGATTTCAAACACACGCGGCAACTTTACTTGGGCTACAAGCAAAGCTGACCTATCCAGCTCTAGATAAGATTTGCTCTCATTGTCTTCGCTCGAAGACATAGGATTTGGATTGAGCATCACTTCAGTCACTCTGACTGTATTCACTTGGACCCCACTTAACACTACGGTGGTTCCTATGACTCAACAAAGAAGAAAAGGAAACAACGAAACAACTAAGTCTTCGCGCTCCATAGTCTTCACAGAATGTCTTCTCACGTCATAGTCTTTAATATGAATATCTTCATGTACCACCATTGTCTTCAATGTCTTCATACATTTTTAGGGGTCATCTCCGGTAGGTAAACCGAATCAATGAGGGACACTACCTGTGTTATCCTGCAATTCTCACAAACACATTAGTCCCTCAACCAAATTTGTCGTCAATACTCCAAACCAACTAGGGGTGGCACTAGATGCACTTACAATCTCCCCCTTTTTGGTGATTGATGACAAACTGGTTGAAGTTTTCAACGGGGATAAAGTATGTGAAATTGTATAGGGTAGAGGATTGTCTTCATAAGTTTCAAAGGCTCCCCCTGAAGATGTGCATATGAGTAATTTGCTTTTGGAATGCAAATGCACATGGCATATTGTACTTGTGGAGATCCTCTTCAACTTATGACGACAAATCATCATGCATGATAAGATATAGCAAAGATTATGACATGCATAATGAAAAATGGACGTCTGCAGAATGACCTAAGTGCGGAAGTTATCATCGCACATGTGGAATTTATCATCGCATCACAGAATATCAAATAAGTAGCAGACGACCATCAAGTTTAAGTGTTACAACTCAAAGAACCAAATGTATCAAAACGAGAGAGTTGTAAACACTAGGCAAAATATAAAACAACCGCCCATATGAACCCGCTTGAAGACTATCAAACTCATACGCTTCTCCCCCTTTTGTCAGTAATGACCAAAATGGTTTGAAGACATAGAGCATCTACTCATCCCGATGAGGAGTAGGTGAAGCAGCAGGGTTGGTGTTGTCGTTTGGCGGTGCAGACGAGCTTGGTGCAGTGTTGATTCTTGCAGAAGGGGTCGGTGAAGTAGCATCGTATTCTTTATCGATCACTTTGGCGTTAACAGTTGCAGCAGAAGAGGAATATTCAGAGTCTTCAAGAGATGGAGTACGACGTAGGACAGCATTCCGTGGAGGAGTGGAGTCAAACTTGAATTTTTCTGTGAAGCCATCATCTTGAAGATCCGCTTCAGCACTGAGCAGTGTCAAACTCTTCCATGACCGCCGACAAGTTTCATGCGTGACAAAGGAATTCTTGGTGGCAAGATTGTGAATGCGATTGACATCCACCAAGAGGCTTTGCATTTGGCGCTTGAGCCAGTCATGATGCTTATCATGTTTCGGATGAAGGGCAACCAGAAGCTCTCGGTCATTGAGAATGCGGGAGCGCTTCTTAGGCCTTTGTGCAATGGTGCTTTCAGTGGCTTCTGTTTGCGCACGATGAGGCATGCGAGTAATCCCAACCAGAGGGTAGACTCGAGCGACAGCTTGAACTCCTTCATCATTTTGAGTGAAGCTTTGATGTTCAGCATTCTGACGACTAATAGGCTCCTTTGCCGTCTCTGGGTATATGGCTTCAACAGACAAATCAACATCTGGCATGAATGTGATATGATTGCGTGCAGAGGGTTGATAGTTGAAGGCATAGTGAAGCTTGATCAGACGCATGATCCAGGGAGCATAGAACTTCAGACCAAAAATGTCAGAGCCAGATGCAGCAAGTTGGCGAATGAAGAAGTCTTGGGCATTGAATGTGTTGCCATGAAGAATATGGAAAACCTTCCAGCTTGGCATTAGGAGAGTGTCCTTTGATAGGCCAAAGAGTTCACCTGAGTATATGATAAATGGTGTGGGGCAGATACTCCAGGTCTTCAACAAAGAACGCCTTTGGGTATTCAGCATCTAGAGGCAATGGCTTCATCATGCTGAGTATCTGACTCATATTGGGTTCAGGCTTTTGGAAGATGCTCTCCATAGCATCATTGTGAAGCTGACAGCCAGGTTCATAAAGATCATCTGCAGAGGGCAGGCCTGTAAGTTCAATGACATCAATGGCTTTGGCTTCATGATGAACATTTCCTGTCATCCACTCATGAACCCATGTCTTTATGTCTTTGGAGTAGACACGGATATGAACAGTGGCATAGAATTGGAGCAATAATTCTTCGTTCCAGTGCTCCTTATCAGTGACAAACTGCAGCAAGCCGGACTCTCTGAAGCAGTCCAGAGCCTCTTCCGGACAGGGCAGACCAGTGATGGCTTCAGTATCAAGACGCATGTGTGGGAAAATGCGGCCTTGATTGTACAGAATGCATGAGTAATAGCTTCGCTGCTGATAGCTCCAGAACCGATCAGAAGATATCCTTGCTTTTGAGTAAGGGTTCTTGACACTGTCAAAGAAGGTATTGTGTGCCTTGAAGCCATTGATATTGAATGATCCTGGTGCTGATGCAGTACCTGGAAACCTTGGCAACCTGGGCGTTGGCTTCTGAACCTGTGGCCTGTGATCAACATGGTATTCAAACTGAGGACCAGCAGCAGGCGGAGGACTCAGAACAGGCCATTTGACAGAAATGAGCTGACCATAGTTGACTGCTTGCTCGATAGTGTGTGGCCTTGGTGGCGGAACAGGAGCAGAGGCGTCAACAGTGGCTTCAGGTGCAGATGCAGCTTTGGCTTCTGGCACATTTGTCGGTTCAGGCTCTGTCGGAGTAATTGGACACGGATACCCCGAAGATGGCGAGACAATAATTCAAGACATCGGGGCTAGCAAAGCCCCTCAGTCCAACTACCCGGCCGGCTGCCGGCTGCCGACTGCAGGCTGCCGACTGCCGGCTGCCGACTACACCACCAGGCCGACTGCAGGCTGCCGACTACAGGCTGCCGACTTCCCGGCCGCTCCAGGCCGACTGAGGGCTGCCGACTGCGGGCTGCTGACTTCAGGCTGCCGACTACACCACCAGGCCAACTGCAGGCTGCCGACTACACCATCAGGCCGACTGCAGGCTGCCGACTGCACCACCAGGCCGACTGCAGGCTGCCGACTGCAGGCTGCCGACTACACCACCAGGCCGACTGCAGGCTGCCGACTACAGGCTGCTGACTTCCCGGCCGCTTCAGGCCGACTGTTGGCTGCCGACTCCTCCACCAGGCCGGCTGCCCGAAGTCAACTGCAGCCTGACGCGACCCCGACGTGACGACCATACCCGGCACTGTTCATGTGTCACCCCAGCCATTATGTACAGTGTCACTTGTCCCCTGGCACTATTTATGAAGTGACCCAGGGGACAAGCATGACACCCCACCATCCCTTGCCCATGCCACCTAAGCTTACATCCTAAGCTACCTCACACTATAAAAGGGGCACACATCCATCCATCCAGAGGAGGGATCCCCAGGGACTCACGCACACTCATGCATGAGCACTCATATGCTCACGGCCATGAGCTTGGCCGGCCACAAGCATGCCTCACGTAGGCATATACCAGATCAGATGCACTTGGCACTGATCCCAGATACAGCTCCAGGAGCACTTTGTACTGCCCGATGTACACCCCAGGTAGATACACTCAGACATGCAGCAGTAGGAGTATTATCTCTCCGGAGAGCTCCGAAGCTGGGTAAACCACCGCGTGCTACTAGCATACCCGCTCCCGGGCCTATCAGCAGCAGTCTTGCCCTCACACGAAGCCACCTTGTGGCATATGTCGTCTTGCACCCCCCCCCCCCCCGTGAGAATACCACGACATTTGGCGCCCACCATGGGGCGGTACTATGCTACCGCGCTGCTGCTGGTTTCGCAGTCCGGGCGGGACCATCTTCGTCATCTCCGGCGCGTCCCGCGCCGTCTCTCCGGAAGCGCTCGGGGGCTCGACTTTGACCCGCCCCCGGAGCGACCGCGTGGGACGGCGCGTCCTTGTCGTCGGCCTCGCCGCCTTCGTCATCACCACCGTTGCGACGCCGGCTGTCCGTCCGCGCGCACGCCGCGCGCGGGGCCTCGCTTCGGTCGGCCGCGTCCGTCCGCACACCGCTCGCGTCCGCCCCCCTCCGCGTTGTGCTTTGGTCCGGCCGAAACGTGCGCCGCTGCTCCACGTACCATCCATGCAAACTAGCTAGACGCATGTCAAACAATGGTCAAACCATGCCATACACTACCTATACGCTAGTCGGATATCCCTTGTACAGCACCCAGATAATGGCCATATGCCGACCAGACAGAGACGGCCTCGCCGTTGCTACTCCCTCTCCAGTGCCTCGCGCACGACCCTCGCCCACGGCCATGCTTTGATTTACCACCGCGCCGAGCTGCACGCTGCTGTTTAGCCCACCTCCGGGCCGTCCTAGCACTCAGCCCCGCTCCGGTCTCCTTCGCGCGTCGGCTGTACCACGTCCTCGCACGACTCCGCGAACGGCTCCTCACCACCACCGGCGCAGTCGTGCCTCGCCTGCGCCGCCCCTGCGCGCCAGCAGCCCGCTGTCGCGTCCGGCTCCGCCATCTGGCCCCGTCCGCGCGTGCCGAGTCCTCCGCCATCCGGCCCGTTGCCCTCGCGGCCGGCTCGCCGTCTCGCTGGCTCGCGGTGCCGCGGCCGCCTCATCATCGCCGTCATCCGCCCTCGCAGCGGCGGCCGCGGAGAGCACACCCCTCGTGGGGTCGTCTCCGTCCTTGCTCGTGGGCTCCCGTGTAGGCCTCGCTCCTCCGAGCGCCGGCCCGCGGCCGGGTGCTCCTCGCCGGCTTCCGCGTCCGCCATCGGTTCCGCCTCGCCGCTGCGCCCCGTGCCGACTGCCCGCGACTTGGCCGGTCCTCCGCACACAGCAGCCGGCTCCACGCCCGCTCCTGCTGCCGGCTTTGCGGCATCCCCGCGCCCGCTCCCCGCCCCGAGCTAGCCGGCCTCCGCGCACCCTGGCCGACTTCCGCGACAGGCAGCTCGGGGCCAAGCGGCCAGCCCCAGGGCCAACTCTGGCTGGCGCTGGGGCGAACAGTGATGCAACTGTAATAAAATGCGGAGATAGTTCCCCAAGCATCGCTCGGGGTTATCCGTGCTTGCGTGATGCAAAAATATGCGAGCGAGGAGCTCACATTGATTTTCGTGTAGTCGCGGTCGTCGAAGACAGCCGGCGCGACTCGGTGCTCTCGGAGCGCGTCGGCGCACCCGCTGGGTGTCGCCTTTGAGCCCCCAGGCGCTCGAAGGGGGTTCCCGGCCAGTCAGGCTCGACCGGCCAGGCGGCGAAGCGTCTTGCGACGCCCTTCTTCTTCTTTTTCTCTTCTGCCGGCTGCTGGCAACCGGACCAAACTCTTCTTTTGTCTGCAATCTTCGCGGGGGCGCGCCAGCGCACCCGCTGGGTGTAGCCCCCGAGATTCGGGTCGACTGCTGAGCAGTCGGGCCGGATCTTCCGGCAACTACCTTGTCTTCTTTTTCACGGGGGCGCGTCAGCGCACCCGCTGGGTGTAGCCCCCGAGATCTGGGCCGACTGCTGAGCTGTTGGGCCGGATCTCCCGGCAACTACTTTGTCTTCTTTTTCACGGGGGCGCGTCAGCGCACCCGCTGGGTGTAGCCCCCGAGATCTGGGCCGACTGCTGAGCAGTTGGGCCAGATCTCCCGGCAACTACTTTGTCTTCTTCTTCGCGGGGGCGCGTCAGCACATCCGCTGGATGTAGCCCCCGAGATTCGGGCCGACTGCTGAGCAGTCGGGCCGGTTCTCTCGGCAACTACTTTGTCTTCTTTGTTGAAGTTGATCCATCTTTCTTCTTCTCTCTGTCTGGCTGTTGGTAGCCGGACGCTTCTTTTTCTTGTGAGCCGGCTATGGGCAGCCAGATGCACGTCCCTTTTTTCATCCGACTAGGTAGTCGGACCTTTTTTTCTCTATCTTCCCAGCCGACTTCTCTGTTTTTTCAGCTGGATGTTGACTCTGTCAGTCAGACCTCTCTCTTTCTTTTCGGCAGCGGGCAGTCGGCCCTTTTTTTTCTTTCTTTCTCCGGCTCCGCAGCCGGCAATAGTGTGCACAGATGCAACTGGCGGGAGCTGGGCATGGCGTGCAGCGGAGCGGCGCCCCGCGGAGGGAGGCGGAGCCAGCCAGGCAAGGCGGCGAGCGGGGCCGGCACGCGAGAACCGGCGCAGGCGGGCAGAAGCCGGCGCGAAGCCAGCAGGCGGCCGGGTTTGGAGTCGGCTCGGGGCGCACCCGGGAGGCGGAGCGAAGCCGGCACGGGGAAGGATCCGGAGCCTGGTGCGTCGAGGAGGTGGAGCGGGGACCAGAGCCGGATGGGGATGTCGCGGAAGTCAGCCAGGGTGCGCGGAGGCCGGCCAGCTCGGGGCGGGGAGCGGGCGCGGGGCTGCCGCGAAGCCGGCAGCAGGAGCGGGCACGGAGCCGGCTGCTGTGCGCGGAGGACCGGCCAAGTCGCGGGCAGTCGGCACGGGGTACAGCGGCGAGGCGGAGCTGATGGCGGACGCGGAAGCCGGCGAGGAGCACCCGGACGCGGGCCGGCGCTCGGAGGAGCGTGGCCGGCACGGGAGCCCACGAGCAAGAACGGAGACGACCGCACGAGGGGAGCGCTCTCCGCGGCCGCCGCTACGAGGGCGGATGACGGCGATGACGAGGCGGCCGCGGCACCGCGAGCCAGCGAGACGGCGAGCCGGCCGCGAGGGCGACGGGCCGGATGGCGGAGGACTCGGCACGCGCGGACGGGGCCAGATGGCGGAGCCGGACGCGGCAGCGGGCTGCTGGTGCGCAGGGGCGGTGCAGGCGAGGCACGCCTGCGCCGGTGGTGGTGAGGAGCCGTTCGCGGAGACGCGCGAGGACGTGGTACAGCCGACGCACGAAGGAGACCGGAGCGGGGCTGAGTGCTAGGACGGCCCGGAGGCGGGCCAAATAGCAGCGTGCAGCTCGGCGCGGTGGTAAAGCAAAGCATGGCCGCGGGCGAGGGTCGTGCGCGAGGCACTGGAGAGGGATTAGCAACGGCGAGGCCGTCTCTGTCTGGTCGACGTATGGCCATTATCTGGGTGCTGTACAAGGGATATCCGACTAGCGTATAGGTAGTGTATGGCATGGTTTGACCATTGTTTGACATGCGTCTAGCTAGCTTGCATGGATGGTACGTGGAGCAGCAGCGCGCGTTTCGGCCGGAGCAAAGCACAACGCGAAGGGGGGCGGACGCGAGCGGTGTGCGGACGGACGCGGCCGACCGAAGCGAGGCCCCGCGCGCGGCGTGCGCACGGACGGACAGCCGGCGTCGCAACGGTGGTGATGACGAAGGCGGCGAGGCCGACGACGAGGACGCGCCGTCCCACGCGGTCCCTCCGGGGGCGGGTCAAAGTCGAGCCCCCGAGCGCTTCCGGAGAGACGGCGCGGGACGCGACGAAGATGACGAAGATGGTCCCGCCCGGACTGCGAAACCAGCAGCAGCGCGGTAGCATAGTACCGCCCCACGGTGGGTGGCAAATGTCGTGGTATTCTCACGGGGGGGTGCAAGACAACATATGCCACAAGGTGGCTTCGTGTGAGGGCAAGACTGCTGTTGATAGGCCCGGGAGCGGGTATGCGAGTAGCACGCGGTGGTTTACCCAGCTTCGGAGCTCTCCGGAGAGATAATACTCCTACTGCTGCATGTCTGAGTGTATCTATCTGGGGTGTACATCGGGCAGTACAAAGTGCTCCTGGAGTTGTATCTGGGATCAGTGCCAAGTGCATCTGATCTGGTATATGCCTACGTGAGGCATGCTTGTGGCCGGCCATGCTCGTGGCCGTGAGCATATGAGTGCTCATGCGTGAGTGTGCGTGAGTCCCTGGGGATCCCTCCTCTGGATGGATGGATGTGTGCCCCTTTTATAGTGTGAGGTAGCTTAGGATGTAAGCTTAGGTGGCATGGGCAAGGGATGGTGGGGTGTCTTGCTTGTCCCCTGGGTCACTTCATGAATAGTGCCAGGGGACAACTGACACTGTACATGATGGCTGGGGTGACACATGAATAGTGCCGGGTACGGTCGTCACGTCGGGGTCGCGTCAGGCTGCAGTTGACTTCGGGCAGCCGGCCTGGTGGAGGAGTCGGCAGCCAGCAGTCGGCCTGGAGCGGCCGGGAAGTCGGCAGCCTGTAGTCGGCAGCCTGCAGTCGGCCTGGTGGTGTAGTCGGCAGCCTGCAGTCGGCAGCCTGCAGTCGGCCTGGTGGTGCAGTCGGCAGCCTGCAGTCGGCAGCCTGCAGTCGGCCTGGTGGTGTAGTGGGCAGCCTGCAGTCGGCAGCCTGCAGTCGGCCTGGTGGTGTAGTCGGCAGCCTGAAGTCAGCAGCCCGCAGTCGGCAGCCCGCAGTCGGCCTGGAGCGGCCGGGAAGTCGGCAGCCTGTAGTCGGCAGCCTGCAGTCGGCCTGGTGGTGTAGTCGGCAGCCGGCAGTCGGCAGCCTGCAGTCGGCAGCCGGCAGCCGGCCGGGTAGTTGGACTGAGGGGCTTTGCTAGCCCCGATGTCTTGAATTATTGTCTCGCCATCTTCGGGGTATCCTTGTCCAATTACTCCGACAGGCTCCACATTTGCTTCAGCCATGACAATGTCACTGGCTTCATTGGTGTTGATGGTGGCAGCCTGAAGATTTTCAACCTCCACTTGACGAGCTGGAGGGTCAGGCACTGGCAGGTTCACTTCTGGAACAGCTTCTTCTTCAACGGGGGAGTTGGGAGATGTTCATCTTCTTGTCTTTCATCGGCTGATGCAGCCGGAATGTCTTCAGCACCTTTGGCTTCAGACTCTGAGACGTTCACAGTGGGAGTGGCATCTGGAAACACTTGACGTGCAACAGATTGTTGGGGCACTTCTCCTTCTGGAACGCTTTGGGTGGTGACTTGAGGCCTTTGTCCTTTGCGAAGCCTGCGTAATGCTGGCGAC
The DNA here is from genome assembly GCA_032464435.1 of Aegilops umbellulata. Lineage (NCBI taxonomy): Eukaryota > Viridiplantae > Streptophyta > Magnoliopsida > Poales > Poaceae > Aegilops > Aegilops umbellulata. The sequence goes on along the minus strand of CP136054.1, from coordinate 332,959,463 downwards.
GCCTTTGGAGATGGAGTTGGCTAGGCCTCAAAGTCTTCCTCTTCTTCTTGTTGTTGGGGAGTGATTGGGGTTTCTTGTGGTTGTGGGTGATCAGCACACGAAGCATCCTGTGCCATTGGCGTCAGAGGACGACCAATGCTGATGAGTTCGCTGTTTGTGAGAACAGGTGATGATACCAGGTTGTGTTCGATCTGAGGAAGGATTTCATCATCTTCAACATTTTCGTGGTGACCAATGTCTTCAGCAGCGGTGGGGTCAACTGCTGGAATGTCTTCAGGTTCATGAGCCTCTGTGGGAGCAGGCTGATGAACTATCCTCCGTCGTTCTTGGTGTTCTGAGGCAGGGCGAACCATTGATATGGGTTCAACAACCAAGGGCTCTGAGGGAGCAGCCCTATCCTTCTTGGTTCTGCGCTTCTTCTTGGAGGGAGCAGCATCAGAGGCTTCAGTGTTTTTCCTTTTCTTAGCTTCAGCCTCAGCAGTTCTCGTCTTCTTTAGCTCAGAAGTGGTTGATCTGACCTTTGGCTTCGAGCCGGTCATGCTAGTTGGGAAGACAATGTGCGGCTCTTCCTGCCTCGAAGGAGCAGTTTGGTCAGTCGATGGCTTTTTCTTCTTTGCAGCCATTCTTGGGTCAATACCAGGACGACCAAGTGCCTTGCGCTTCTCAGCCTCATTGTAGGCTTGCACACATTTGTCAGCCAGGCTCTTGATGCGCTCACGAGAACCTTTAGCTTCTTCACACTTCTTGACAAAGGCTTCTTTGAGCTCGTGCATCATAACTTTGAAGTTTTTGCCATCTTGCACACTGAGCTTTTCCATATGCTTCTTGAACTGAGCTTTCTCATAGTCGATCTTGTGTTTCAGCTCAACGATGCGCTGAGCGAGAGCAAGCTCTGAAGCAATGGCTCCGTTGAAGGAAACGCTGAGCCCAATGGGAAGTTGCAGATCGTCAAAGCTGAGATTTGGTGAGGCAAACCACTCATCAATGAAGTTGTGAATGATTGCCACATCAAAGAGAGGCAAATCATTGAAGATTTCTGCTTCTTCCTTGCTCTTGATCAGCTGCTCAAGGGCATCATCTGCAACATCTTCATCACTGGACAGATCAATGTGCTCTTCACGCAGAATGGCAGCAGGGGTCAGTTCCTGATCAGTATGCTTGACGAGTTTCTTCTTCTTCTCCGTCTTCTTGGAGATGCGTGACAAATCTTCAGACTGCACACTGTCTTCAGGAGGTGCAGTGGCCAGCGGCTTCGCATGTGAAGCTTTTGGTGGAACAGCTGATCTTGAAGCCTTAGCCTTCTTTGGCTTCTGAGGCTTTGGGGCAGGAGGTGCTTCATCTGTGTCAGCCTCTTCAGAAGCGTCCCCAACAGCAGCTCCTTGGACTGCAATGTAGGTGAGGAGACCTTGGAAATCATAGAAGGGGCCAATCTCGTTTTGATCAGCTTCACGAGTGCCATCCTCCCTTGGAGCAGATGGGCCAGGGTTAAAGTTCAAACCCCGTGACTTCTTGTTCTCTTTTGCTGATGCCTTAGCAAATTGAAAGTTGCGTTTGAAAAGGTTGTCATCGCGACACCACAAGAGAGAAGTGGGGTCGGCATTTGCAGGCTGTGGTCCTCTGACCATGCACGGGTAGAACCATTGTTCAATAGCTTCAGCTTTGTTCTTGGGTTGAAGACCTTTGTACGTGATATCTCCCCAAGGACACTTTATTGCATTCTTCTCAGCGTATTCCTTGGTCACGAAGCGGTACTTGAACCATTCCTCAGCCCAATATCTTCGAATCCATTGGATTCGTGTCTTGCGCTGATTGTAATCCTCCTCAGGATCTGTCTTGTAAAGCTCTGAGAGGTCATCAGGCAAATCTCTTGTTGTTCCACCTCGACGCTGTCTGCCACCCTTTCTAACTGATTTCTCTACAGCCATGTACTTCAAGCTGAAAGGTTTCAAAACGTTCAAAGGCTTCAAAAGCTTCCGCTTGCTGGACAAACAGGAACTGGCTTCGGGAGAATTTATGTGATGCTGTAAAAATTCTGCACACGAATGCAGACTATGAGAACCAAGGGATTCTCCCACGGACATGTACCTGTGACAGCATTAGAGATGCGAGGGAAGGGGAAGAGGTCATATGCATTCTCAGAAGATTTTGAAGATAAACTAGTTTGAAGACATTGACCTCATGATGCGAAGACATTCACTTATATGTTGAGAGTTGGTTCCAGATTTGTACGAATCCGCGAATAGGTACAAGTGAGGAATCTAACTTGTTATGAAGCTTAAGTGAATATGCTAGGCAGTATGAGATGCAGATAGAATGGATCTAACTTGTATAGGCAGAAACCTATTTTGGTAGACAGGATGAATCTTTGAAGATCAAAAAGATGGTAAAAAGAGAGTTTTATTTACCACACGAAGCACTGCTAGATGGGAAGAGTAGGAGACCGAGCAGTTCAATCCACCATGCCCTAACTTGGCGACGAAGGACACCTACAGCGGCGGCGGAGAGGACGATGTCCACGGCCGGCGTGAGGACGGCGTCGAAGAAGTCACGGCAGCTAAGCGCTTCGTCGTCGGCGTCGTCGAGAGCTAGCGGTGGCGCTAGGGTTTTGACGAGGTGGGGAGGTGGAAGAAGTTTCTTTTACCGCAGGAGACAAGTATTTATAAGGAAGTGGGCGGCACAGCGCAATTACGTAGGTGCCCCTGGCGGTTCACATTTGACGGACACGTGGCATGCATGCAACATACATAGAGTTATCCCACGTTCCCACGCCCGCCAGGTTTGTCGGATAGACGTTCCGGCTTCTCCGGATTTCAGGCAACAAGAATGACACATTTATCACAGATTAATGTTTGTCTCTATATCTTCTGCTGACAAGGACGCAGAGAAGACATTCGACAGTTTCAATAGAATGCATATGATTTGGACAGATAGAGTTTGAGATTGGAAGCATAGACAGATTAGGGTCCGATCACATTCACTTAGTTCAAAAGATTCAACAAGAAAACATAGCTATAAGTGAATATTGTAGAGGACAGAACACTAGTAAGTATATACATCAAACAGCAGTCGAATCAACGTAATGAAGATAAAGTAAATTTGAAGACAAACCAAATATTAAGACATTCAAATGCAACGTCATGTGTGAAACACTTCAAACAGAAAAGTTTGGTGGTGGCGTTACCCACCGTATAGGAAGTATTATACCCAGACACGGCGCACAATTATCGTGGCGCTCCGAAGTCAAATTCCATGTTAATGTATTCACGCTCAAAATGTAAGTCTTCATTGATTGAAGATATACGTTACTTCGTGTGTTGCACATCTAAGTCATCAACATGCATAAGTGTTAGGATGTGTGCTTGATCACAGGACATTTGAGGATTCCAAGATATTTAGCTCACACCGTAACTTGCAAAACCTTTTCTCGTCCAAGGGCTTTGTGAAGATATCTGCCAATTGCTCTTCAGTGTTGACGTGAATGATATGAATATCTTTCTACATGACATGATCTCGGAGAAAGTGATGACGAATTTCAATGTGCTTTGTCTTCGAGTGCTGGACTGGGTTGTTGGCAATCTTGATGGCGCTTTCGTTGTCGCAGAAGAGAGGTACTTGTTTCAGATTGATCCCATAGTCCTTGAGAGTTTTCTTCATCCATAGAAGTTGAGCACAGCAAGATCCAGCAGCAATGTATTCAGATTCAGCAGTTGAGAGTGACACGCGGTTCTCCTTCTTTGAAGACCAACAGATAAGTGATCATCCCAGAAAGTGACATGTGCCTGATGTAGACTTGCGATCCACCTTGTCACCAGCATAATCAGCATCCAAAAATCCAACCAGATCAAACTCCGAGCCCTTTGGATACCATAATCCTAGTGTTGGGGTGTGAGCCAAATAACGAAGAATTCGCTTCACAGCTAGGTGATGCAATTCCTTTGGTGCCGCTTGGAATCGAGCACACATGCAAACACTAAGCATAATATCTAGCCTAGATGCACATAGGTAAAGTAAAGAACCAATCATGGAGCGGTATACCTGTTGATCGAACACTTTACCATTTTCGTCGGGACCCAGATGATGTTTGGCTAGCATTGGCATCATGTAACCTTTACAGTCTTGCATTCCAAACTTCTTCAGGCAATCTTTGAGGTATTTCTCTTGAGATATGAAGATGCCATTCCTTTGCTGACGAATTTGAAGACCAAGGAAGAACTTCAGCTCACCCATCATGGACATCTAATATTGCACTGTTGGTGAACGTAGTAATTTCAAAATTTTCCTACGCACACATAAGATCATGGTGATGCATAGCAACGAGAGGGGAGAGTGTTGTCTACGTACCCTCGTAGACCGAAGCGGAAGCGTTGACGCAACATAGAGGAAGTAGTCGTACGTTCTCCTCGTGATCCAACCGATCACAGCACCGTTACTCCGGCACCTCCGAGTTCTTGGCACACGTTCAGCTCGATGACGATCCCCGGGCTCCGATCCAGCAAAGCGTTGGGGAAGAGTTCCGTCAGCACGACAGCGTGATGACGATCTTGATGTGTTACCGGCGCAGGGCTTCGCCTAAGCACTGCAACGATATGACCGAGGTGGAATTTAGTGGAAGGGGGCACCGCACACGGCTAAGGAAAGATCTCAATGATCAATTGTGTGTCTATGGGGTGCCCCCTGCCCCCGTATATAAAGGAGCCAAGGGGGAGGGGCTGGCCGGCCAAGCCTGGCGCGCCAGGAGAGTCCTACTCCCTCTGGGAGTAGGATTCCCCCCCCCCCCCAATCCTAGTTGGACTAGGATTCTCCAAGGGGGAGAGAGAGAGAGGGGGGCCGGCCACCTCTCCTAGTCCTAATAGGACTAGGGGAAGGGGGGAGGCGCGCAGCCCATGAGGGCAGCCCTCTCACCTCTCCACCAAGGCCCATGTTGGCCCATTATGCTCCCGGGGGGTTCCGGTAACCCTCCCGGTATTCCGGTAAAATCCTGATTTCACCTGGAACACATCCGATGTCCAAACATAGGCTTCCAATATATCATTCTTTACGTCTCGACCATTTCGAGACTCCTCGTCATGTCCGTGATCACATCCGGGACTCCGAACTCCTTCGGTACATCAAAATGCATAAACTCATAATAACTGTCATCGTAACGTTAATCGTGCGGACCCTACGGTTCGAGAACAATGTAGACATGACCGAGACATGTCTCTGGTCAATAAACAATAGCGGGACCTGGATGCCCATATTGGCTCCTACATATTCTACGAAGATCTTTATCGGTCAGACCGCATAACAACATACGTTTGTTCCCTTTGTCATCGGTATGTTACTTGCCCGAGATTCGATCGTCGGTATCCAATACCTAGTTCAATCTCGTTACCGGCAAGTCTCTTTACTCGTTCCGTAATACATCATCTCGCAACTAACTCATTGGTTGCAATGCTTGCAAGGCTTTATGTGATGTGCATTACTGAGAAGGCCCTGAGATACCTCTCCGACATTCGGAGTGACAAATCCTAATCTCGAAATACGCCAACCCAACAAATACTTTCAGAGACACCTATAGAGCACCTTTATAATCACTCAGTTACGTTGTGACGTTTGGTAGCACACAAAGTGTTCCTACGGTAAACGGGAGTTGCATAATCTCATAGTTAAAGGAACATGTATAAGTCATGGATAAAAGCAATAGCAACATACTAAACGATCGGGTGCTATGCTAATGGAATGGGTCATGTCAATCAGATCATTCAACTAATGATGTGATCTCGTTAATCAAATAACAACTCTTTGTTCATGGTTAGGAAACATAACCATCTTTGATTAATGAGCTAGTCAAGTAGAGGCATACTAGTGACACTCTGTTTGCCTATGTATTCACACATGTATTATGTTTCCAGTTAATACAATTCTAGCACGAATAATAAACATTTATCATGATATATAAGGAAATAAATAATAACTTTATTATTGCCTCTAGGGCATATTTCCTTCAGTCTCCCACTTGCACTAGAGTCAATAATCTAGATTACAAAGTAATGATTCTAACACCCATGGAGTCTTGGTGCTGATCATGTTTTGCTCGTGGAAGAGGCTTAGTCAACGGGTCTGCAACATTCAGATCCGTATGTATCTTGCATATCTCTATGTCTCCCACCTGGACCAAATCCCGGATGGAGTTGAAGCGTCTTTTGATGTTTTTGGTTCTTTTGTGAAATCTGGATTCCTTTGCCAAGGCAATTGCACCAGTATTGTCACAAAAGATTTTCATTGGACCCAATACGCTAGGTACAACACCTAGATCGGATATGAACTCCTTCATCCAGACTCCTTCATTAGCTGCTTCCGAAGCGGCTATGTACTCAGCTTCACATGTAGATCCCGCCACGACGCTTTGTTTAGAACTGCACCAACTGACAGCTCCACCGTTTAATGTAAATACGTATCCGGTTTGCGATTTAGAATCGTCCGGATCAGTGTCAAAGCTTGCATCGACGTAACCGTTTATGACGAGCTCTTTGTCACCTCCATAAATGAGAAACATATCCTTAGTCCTTCTCAAGTACTTAAGGATGTTCTTGACGGCTGTCCAGTGATCCACTCCTGGATTACTTTGGTACCTGCCTGCTAAACTTACAGCAAGGCACACATCAGGTCTGGTACACAGCATTGCATACATGATAGAGCCTATGGCTGAAGCATAGGGAATATTTTTCATTTTATCTCTATCTTCTGCGGTGGTCGGGCATTGAGTCTTACTCAACTTCACACCTTGTAACACAGGCAAGAACCCTTTCTTTGCCTGATCCATTTTGAACTTCTTCAAAACTTTGTCAAGGTATGTGCTTTGTGAAAGTCCTATTAAGCGTCTTGATCTATCTCTATAGATCTTAATGCCCAATATGTAAGCAGCTTCACCGAGGTCTTTCATTGAAAAACTCTTATTCAAGTATCCCTTTATGCTATCCAGAAATTCTATATTATTTCCGATCAGTAATATGTCATCCACATATAATATCAGAAATGTTACAGAGCTCCCACTCACTTTCTTGTAAATACAGGCTTCTCCAAAAGTCTATATAAAACCAAATGCTTTGATCACACTATCAAAGCGTTTATTCCAACTCCGAGAGGCTTGCACCAGTCCATAAATGGATCGCTGGAGCTTGCACACTTTGTTAGCTCCCTTTGGATCGACAAAACCTTCTGGTTGCATCATATACAACTCTTCTTCCAGAAATCCATTCAGGAATGCAGTTTTGACATCCATTTGCCAAATTTCATAATCATAAAATGCGGCAACTGCTAACATGATTCGGACAGACTTAAGCATCGCTACGGGTGAGAAAGTCTCATCGTAGTCAATCCCTTGAACTTGTCGAAAACCTTTTGCAACAAGTCGAGCTTTATAGACAGTAACATTACCATCAGTGTCAGTCTTCTTCTTAAAAATCCATTTATTCTCAATTGCTTGCCGATCATCGGGCAAGTCAACCAAAGTCCACACTTTGTTCTCATACATGGATCCCATCTCAGATTTCATGGCCTCAAGCCACTTTGCGGAATCTGGGCTCACCATCGCTTCTTCATAGTTCGTAGGTTCATCATGGTCTAGTAACATGACTTCCAAAATAGGATTACCGTACCACTCTGGTGCGGATCTTACTCTGGTTGATCTACGAAGTTCAGTAGAATCTTGATCTGAAGTTTCATGATCACTATCATTAGCTTCCTCCCTATTTGGTGTAGGTGTCACAGAAACTGATTTCTGTGACGTACTACTTCTCAATAAGGGAGTAGATACAGTTATCTCATCAAGTTCTACTTTCCTCCCACTCACTTCTTTCGAGAGAAACTCCTCTAGAAAGTTTCCGAATTTAGCAACAAAAATCTTGCCTTCGGATCTGTGATAGAAGGTGTACCCAATAGTCTCCTTTGGGTATCCTATGAAAACACATTTTTCCGATTTGGGTTCGAGCTTATCAGGTTGAAGCTTTTTCACACAAGCATCGCAGCCCCAAACTTTAAGAAACGACAACTTTGGTTTCTTGCCAAACCACAGTTCATAAGGCGTCGTCTCAACGGATTTTGATGGTGCCATATTTAACATGAATGCGGCCGTCTCTAAAGCATAACCCCAAAACGATAGCGGTAAATCGGTAAGAGACATCATAGATCGCACCATATCTAGTAAAGTACGATTACGATGTTCGGACACACCATTACGTTGTGGTGTTCCGGGTGGCGTGAGTTACGAAACTATTCCGCATTGTTTCAAATGTACACCAAACTCGTAACTCAAATATTCTCCTCCATGATCACATCGTAGAAACTTTATTTTCTTGTTACGATGATTTTCCACTTCACTCTGAAATTCTTTGAACTTTTCAAATGTTTCAGACTTGTGTTTCATTAAGTAGATATACCCATATCTGCTTAAATCATCAGTGAAGGTGAGAAAATAACGATATCCGCCACGAGCCTCAACATTCATTGGACCACATACATCAGTATGTATGATTTCCAATAAATCTGTTGCTCTCTCCATAGTACCGGAGAACGGTGTTTTAGTCATCTTGCCCATAAGGCACGGTTCGCAAGTGCCAAGTGATTCATAATCAAGTGACTCCAAAAGTCCATCAGTATGGAGTTTCTTCATGCGTTTTACACTGATATGACCTAAACGGCAGTGCCACAAATAAGTTGCACTATCATTATAAACTCTGCATCTTTTGGCTTCGACATTATGAATATGTGTATCACTACTATCGAGATTAAGTAAGAACAAACCATTCTTTAATGGTGCATGACCATAAAAGATATTACTCATATAAATAGAACAACCATTATTCTCTGATTTAAATGAATAACCGTCTCGCATCAAACAAGATCCAGATAAAATGTTCATGCTCAACGCTGGTACTAAATAACAATTATTTAGATCTAATATTAATCCCGAAGGTAGATGTAGAGGTAGCGTGCCGACCGCGATCACATCGACTTTGGAACCATTTCCCACGCGCATTGTCACCTCATCCTTAGCCAATCTTCGCTTAATCCGTAGCCCCTGTTTTGAGTTGCAAATATTAGCAACAGAACCAGTATCAAATACCCAGGTGCTACTGCGAGAATTAGTAAGGTATACATCTATAACATGTATATCATATATACCTTTGTTAACCTTGCCATCCTTCTTATCCGCCAAATACTTGGGGCAATTCCGCTTCCAGTGACCAGTCTGCTTGCAATAGAAGCACTCAGTTTCAGGCTTAGGTCCAGACTTGGGTTTCTTCTCTTGATTAGCAACTTGCTTGCTGTTCTTTTTGAAGTTTCCCTTTTTCTTCCCTTTGACCTTTTTCTTGAAACTAGTGGTTTTGTTAACCATCAACACTTGATGCTCCTTTTTGATTTCTACCTCCGCGGCTTTCAGCATCGCGAAGAGCTCGGGCATAGTTTTGGTCATCCCTTGCATATTATAGTTCATCACGAAGCTCTTGTAGCTTGGTGGCGGTGATTGGAGAATTCTGTCAATGACGCAATCATCCGGAAGATTAACTCCCAGTTGAATCAAGTGATTGTTATACCCAGACATTCTGAGTATATGCTCACTGACAGAACCGTTCTCTTCCATCTTACAGCTATAGAATTTATTGGAGACTTCATATCTCTCAATCCGGGCATTTGCTTGAAATATTAACTTCAACTCTTGGAACATCTCATATGCTCCATGGTGTTCAAAACATCGTTGAAGTCCCGGTTCTAAGCCGTAAAGCATGGCACACTGAACTATAGAGTAGTCATCAGCTTTGCTTTGCCAGACGTTCACAACATATGGCGTAGCTCTTGCACCAGGCCTGGCACCTAGCGGTGCTTCCAGGACGTAATTCTTCTATGCAGCAATGAGGATAATCCTCAAGTTACGGACCCAGTCCGTGTAATTGCTACCATCATCTTTCAACTTTGCTTTCTCAAGGAACGCATTAAAATTCAACGGAACAACAGCACGAGCCATCTATCTACACAACATAGACAAGCAAGATACTATCAGGTACCAAGTTCATGATAAATTTAAGTTCAATTAATCATATTACTTAAGAACTCCCACTTAGATAGACATCCCTCTAATCTTCTAAGTGATCACGTGATCCAAATCAACTAAACCATGTCCGATCATCACGTGAGATGGAGTAGTTTCAATGGTGAACATCACTTATGTTGATCATATCTACTATATGATTCACGCTCGACCTTTCGGTCTCCGTGTTCCGAGGCCATATCTGTTATATGCTAGGCTCGTCAAGTTAAACCTGAGTATTCCGCGTGTGCAACTGTTTTGCACCCGTTGTATTTGAACGTAGAGCCTATCACACCCGATCATCACGTGGTGTCTCAGCACGAAGAACTTTCGCAACAGTGCATACTCAGGGAGAACACTTCTTGATAATTAGTGAGAGATCATCTTATAATGCTACCGTCAATCAAAGCAAGATAAGATGCATAAAAGATAAACATCGCATGCAATCAATATAAGTGATATGATATGGCCATCATCATCTCGTGCTTGTGATCTCCATCTTTGAAGCACCGTCATGATCACCATCGTCACCGGCGCGACACCTTGATCTCCATCGTAGTATCGTTGTCATCTCGCTAATCTTATGCTTCCATGACTATCACTACCGCTTAGTAATAAAGTAAAACATTACATCGCGATTGCATTGCATACAATAAAGCGACAACCATATGGCTCCTGCCAGTTGCCGATAACTCGGTTACAAAACATGATCATCTCATACAATAAAATTTAGCATCATGTCTTGACCATATCACATCACAACATGCCCTGCAAAAACAAGTTAGACGTCCTCTACTTTGTTGTTGCAAGTTTTACGTGGCTGCTACGGGCTTAAGCAAGAACTCATCTTACCTACGCATCAAAACCACAACGATAGTTTGTCAAATAGACTCCGTTTTAACCTTCTCAAGGACCGGGCGTAGCCACACTTGGTTCAACTAAAGTTGGAGAGACAGTCTTCCGCAAGCCATCTATGTGCAAAGCACGTCGAGGGAACCGGCCTCGCGTAAGAGTATGCGTAAGGTTGGTCCGGATCGTCTCGTCCAACAATACCGCTGAACCAAAATATGACATGCTGGTAGGCAGTATGACTTGTATCGTCCACAACTCACTTGTGTTCTACTCGTGCAAATAACATCAAACCATAAAAACCTAGGCTCGGATGCCACTGTTGGTGAACGTAGTAATTTCAAAATTTTCCTACGCACACGCAAGATCATGGTGATGCATAGCAACGAGAGGGGAGAGTGTTGTCTACGTACCCTCGTAGACCGAAGCGGAAGCGTTGATGCAACGTAGAGGAAGTAGTCGTACGTTCTCCTCGCGATCCAACCGATCACAGCACTGTTACTCCGGCACCTCCGAGTTCTTGGCACACGTTCAGCTCGATGACGATCCCCGGGCTCCGATCCAGCAAAGCGTCGGGGAAGAGTTCCGTCAGCACGATGGCGTGATGACGATCTTGATGTGTTACCGGCGCAGGGCTTCGCCTAAGCACTGCAACGATATGACCGAGGTGGAATTTAGTGGAAGGGGGCACCGCACACGGCTAAGGAAAGATCTCAATGATCAATTGTGTGTCTATGGGGTGCCCCCTGCCCCCGTATATAAAGGAGCCAAGGGGGAGAGGCTGGCCGGCCAAGCCTGGCGCGCCAGGAGAGTCCTACTCCCTCTGGGAGTAGGATTCCCCCCCCCCAATCCTAGTTGGACTAGGATTCTCCAAGGGGGAGAGAGAGAGGGGGGGCCGGCCACCTCTCCTAGTCCTAATAGGACTAGGGGAAGGGGGGAGGCGCGCAGCCCATGAGGGCATCCCTCTCACCTCTCCACCAAGGCCCATGTTGGCCCATTATGCTCCCGGGGGGTTCCGGTAACCCTCCCGGTATTCCGGTAAATCCTGATTTCACCTGGAACACATCCGATGTCCAAACATAGGCTTCCAATATATCATTCTTTACGTCTCGACCATTTCGAGACTCCTCGTCATGTCCGTGATCACATGCGGGACTCCGAACTCCTTCGGTACATCAAAATGCATAAACTCATAATAACTGTCATCGTAACGTTAATCGTGCGGACCCTACGGTTCGAGAACAATGTAGACATGACCGAGACATGTCTCTGGTCAATAAACAATAGCGGGACCTGGATGCCCATATTGGCTCCTACATATTCTACGAAGATCTTTATCGGTCAGACCGCATAACAACATACGTTTGTTCCCTTTGTCATCGGTATGTTACTTGCCCGAGATTCGATCGTCGGTATCCAATACCTAGTTCAATCTCGTTACTGGCAAGTCTCTTTACTCGTTCCGTAATACATCATCTCGCAACTAACTCATTGGTTGCAATGCTTGCAAGGCTTTATGTGATGTGCATTACCGAGAAGGCCCTGAGATACCTCTCCGACATTCGGAGTGACAAATCCTAATCTCGAAATACGCCAACCCAACAAATACTTTCGGAGACACCTGTAGAGCACCTTTATAATCACTCAGTTACGTTGTGACGTTTGGTAGCACACAAAGTGTTCCTACGGTAAACGGGAGTTGCATAATCTCATAGTTAAAGGAACATATATAAGTCATGGATAAAAGCAATAGCAACATACTAAACGATCGGGTGCTATGCTAATGGAATGGGTCATGTCAATCAGATCATTCAACTAATGATGTGATCTCGTTAATCAAATAACAACTCTTTGTTCATGGTTAGGAAACATAACCATCTTTGATTAATGAGCTAGTCAAGTAGAGGCATACTAGTGACACTCTGTTTGCCTATGTATACCACATGTATTATGTTTCCAGTTAATACAATTCTAGCATGAATAATAAACATTTATCATGATATATAAGGAAATAAATAATAACTTTATTATTGCCTCTAGGGCATATTTCCTTCATGCACTTGCATCATGTATCCAAATTCATCACTGTACTTCTGGTTGGTGCAGCCGAAGATAATGTCATCCACATAGATTTGGCACACAAATAGTTCACCATCATATGTCTTCGTGAAGAGTGTAGGATCGAGGGATCTAGGTTTGAAGCCTTTGCTCTTCAGGAAATCTTTGATTGTATCGTACCAAGCGCGAGGAGCTTGTTTGAGGCCATACAGTGCTTTGTTTAGTTTGTACACCATATCAGGATGTTTTGGATCTTCAAAGCCGGGTGGTTGTGCAACGTATACTTCTTCTTCAATCTTCCCATTGAGAAATGCACTCTTCACATCCATTTGATATAGCAGGATATTGTTGTGGTTAGCATAGGCCAGCAATATGCGGATAGCTTCAAGTCTAGCCATAGGAGCAAATGTTTCATCGAAGTCAATCCCCTCAACTTGAGTATATCCTTGTGCAACGAGACGTGCTTTGTTTCTGACGACTTGGCCATGCTCGTCTTGCTTGTTTCGATATATCCATTTTGTTCCAATGATGTTATGCTTGCGAGGGTCAGGACGCTTGACAAGTTCCCAAACATTGTTCAGCTTGCACTGATGAAGCTCTTCTTGCATTGCTTGAATCCATTCAGGTTCCATAAAGGCTTCAGCAACTTTCTTGGGTTCTGATATTGACACAAAAGAAAAGTGCCCACAAAAATTTGCTAACTGCGTTGCTCTTGAACGAGTAAGTGGACCAGGTGCATTGATGCTATCAATTATCTTGTCAATTTGCACTTCACTTGCAACACGAGGATGAGCTGGGCGAAGAATTTGTTCTTGCTGATCATTGTCATCATTGGGAGGATTGTCTTCAGGCTGAGCATTTTCTTCAGATTGGTTGGGTGAAGAAATGATAAGTTCCTCTTCAGGCTATGCTTCAGCAGGCATGATTTCACCAGTTCCCATTAGCTTGATAGACTCGCTGGGTGAAGCTTCTTCAAGATTACTTGGCAGGAGCTCTCTTTGTGACCCATTGGTTTCATCAAACCGCACATCTACAGTTTCGATGATTTTGTAGAGGTAGAGGTTGAAGACTCTGTAAGAGTGTGAATCCTTTCCATAACCGAGCATGAAGCCTTCGTGAGCTTTTGGTGCAAATTTTGACTTGTGATGGGGATCCTTGATCCAGCACGGTGCTCCAAATACTTTGAAGTAGCTTACATTTGGCTTCTTGCCAGTGAGGGGCTCATAGGATGTTTTGTTCATAAGCTTATGAATATAAACACGGTTGATGACGTGGCATGCTATATCAATAGCTTCAGGCCAGAACTTTCTTGGTGTTTTGTATTCGTCTAGCATCGTCCGAGCCATCTCAATGAGGGTTCTGTTCTTGCGCTCTATGATGCCATTTTGCTGAGGTGTGTAAGGAGCAGAAAACTCATGAGTGATTCCCATTGTATCCAGATAAAGATCAAGACCAGTGTTCTTGAACTCAGTGCTGTTGTCACTTCTGATATGCTTGATCTTGACTCCATAATTGTTCATGGCTCGATTGGCAAAACGTCTGAAAACATCTTGCACTTCGGTCTTGTAGAGAATTATGTGCACCCAAGTGTATCTTGAGTAATCATCAACAATGACGAAGCCATAGAGACAGGCAGTTGTAGTGAGGGTAGAGTAGTGAGTAGGGCCAAATAAGTCCATGTGTAGCAGCTCGAAGGGTTGAGACGTAGTCATGATTGTCTTCGCAGGATGCTTGGCCCGAGTCATCTTTCCAGCTTCGCAGGCACCGCACAAATGATCTTTCTTAAACTTGACATCTTCAATGCCAATGACATGCTTCTTCTTGACGAGCGTATGTAAGTTCCTCATCCCAGCATGCCCTAGCCTCCGATGCCATAGCCAGCATTCCGAAGCTTTTGTAAGAAGACATCTTGCAAGCTGTGGACCTGCTGAGAAATCTACCATGTACAGATCATCTTTCCTGTACCCTTCAAAGACTAGAGATTTGTCAGATTCCATTAGTACAAGGCAACGATATTTTCCAAATATTACAACCATGTTCAGGTCGCAAAGCATTGAGACAGACATTAAGTTGAAGCCAAGGGATTCAACAAGCATCACTTTATCCATGTGCTGATCCCTTGAGATTGCAACTCTACCAAGATCCAATACCTTGCTTTTACCAGTGTCAGCAAATGTGATGTGACTCTTATCAGATGGACGTAAGGTTGAGTCCATGAGAAGACTTTGATCACCAGTCATATGATTAGTGCATCCGTTGTCCATAATCCATTCTGAAGCACGAGGTGTCATACTCTTGGCACCACGTGCCATGAAGCAGTAGGTGGGAGTAGGATCATCCTTATCATCAGCTTCAGCGTTGGTGTGGGAGTCATTGTCTTCAGTGTTGAAGATGGACTTGGCAACATAGGCAGTGGCTAGCGCCAGACTTGCAACACCAGGGTCGGACTCCTCCTCAGACTCCACCTCCGCCTCCTCAGAAGCAGACTCCTCCTCTGAATCCATTTCCTTCCCAACAAAGGCACGAGCCTTGCCAGATGAGCTCTTCTTGTGAGATGAAGACTTTGATGAGGACTTGGAAGAAGACTTTGAAGATTTCTTATTTTTCTTGTCATCAGAATCATATTCCTTGCTCTTCTTCTTCTTCTTCTTCTTCTTCACGTTGTCCCACAGTGGACACTCAGAGATGTAGTGTCCAGGTTTCTTGCACTTGTGACATGTTCTCTTCTTGTAGTCATG
This sequence comes from Aegilops umbellulata, assembly GCA_032464435.1. Taxonomy (NCBI): domain Eukaryota; kingdom Viridiplantae; phylum Streptophyta; class Magnoliopsida; order Poales; family Poaceae; genus Aegilops; species Aegilops umbellulata. Next base: position 332,943,749 of record CP136054.1, on the reverse strand, counting down.
AGTAGAAGCTTCATCATTTCTTGAGCTGGATCGGGAAGACTTTCTGAAGCCTTTCTTCTTAGTGTACTTCTGGAACTTCTTCACAAGCATAGCAAGTTCCTTTCCAATGTCTTCAGGATCATCAGAACTGCCGTCAGATTCTTCTTCAGATGAGGAAACAACTTTTGCCTTCAAAGCGCGAGTTCAGCCATAGTCGGGACCATAGATTTCTCTTTTCTCAGATAGCTGGTACTCATGTGTGTTGAGCCTCTCAAGTATATCAGACGGATCGAGTGTCTTGAAGTCAGGACGTTCTTGTATCATGAGAGCAAGGGTGTCAAAGGAGCTGTCAAGTGATCTCAGTAGTGTCTTGACGATTTCATGCTTGGTAATCTCAGTGGCGCCGAGAGCACGAAGCTCATTTGTGATGTCAGTGAGGCGATCAAACGTGAGTTGGACATTCTCATTGTCGTTTCTCTTGAAGCGGTTGAAGAGGTGGCGAAGAACACTGATCCTTTGATCTCTCTGGGTTGAGATGCCTTTGTTGACCTTGGATAGCCAGTCCCAGACTAGCTTTGACGTCTCCAGACCACTCACTCGACCATATTGTCCTTTGGTCAGATGACCACAGATGATGTTCTTGACAGTAGAGTCCAGTTGAATGACCTTCTTGACATCAGCAGGGGTGACACCATCATCAGTAGTGGGAACACCGTTCTTGACGACATACCAGAGGTCGACATCAATGGCTTCAAGATGCATGCGCATCTTATTCTTCCAGTAGGGATATTCATTTCCATCGAACACAGGGCAAGCAACGGAGACTTTGATTATCCCTGCAATCGACATAGCTAAAACTCCAGGTGGTTAAACCGAATCACACAGAACAAGGGAGTACCTTGCTCTGATACCAATTGAAAGTGCTTGTTATCGACTAGAGGGGGGTGAATAGGCGATTTTTATGAAAGTCTTCAAAACATAAATGTTTCAAAGACAAACATCAGAAATGAACCAATTGATATGCAGCGGAAGATAAACTACACCAGGCAAGCCATAGTCAAGTATGCAATAATGTGTGTGTACGACGACTAATGGCAACTAGGTAGTAAGGATCAGGGTGGAAGATAGTATGAAGAGAAACAACAATGGTAGTAAAGAAATGAAGTCAAACAGGTATGGCAGGCAGGCAATGACTTCACGAAGACAAACAGTAAGTAAAGGGAAGAGAGAATAGAACCAGTCACTCGATGAAGACACAGGATTTGTTTGACCAGTTCCAGTTGCTGTGACAACTGTACATCTGGTTAGGGAGGCTGAGATTCAACTCAGAAGACCGCGTCTTCACCTTATTCCCCTTGAGCTAAGAACACACAGTCCTCGCCCAATCACTCTGGTAAGTCGCAAGGTAGACTTCCAAACCTTCACAGACTTCGTTCACCGGCAATCCACAATGGCTCTTGGATGCTCAGAACGCGACGCCTAACCGGCTGGAGGATTCATAGTCCTCAAGTGTAATAAGTCTTTAGGTCACACAGACAGAAAGACTTCAGTGATGCCTAACACTCTTTGGCTCTGGGTGTTTTGGGCTTTGTCCTCGCAAGGATTTATCTCTCTCAAAGGACTCGAGGTGGGTTGCTCTCAAACGACAAAAGCCGTGCACTAACTCTGAGCAGTCACCAATTTATGGTGTAGAGGGTGGGCTATTTATAGCCACTAGGCAACCCGACCTGATATGTCCGAAATGACCCTGGGTCACTAAGGAACTGACACATGTTCCAACGGTCAGATTTCAAACACACGCGGCAACTTTACTTGGGCTACAAGCAAAGCTGACCTATCCAGCTCTGGATAAGATTTGCTCTCATTGTCTTCGCTCGAAGACATAGGATTTGGGTTGAGCATCACTTCAGTCACTCTGACTGTATTCACTTGGACCCCACTTAACAGTACGGTGGTTCCTATGACTCAACAAAGAAGAAAAGAAAACAACGAAACAACTAAGTCTTCGCGCTCCATAGTCTTCACAGAATGTCTTCTCACGTCATAGTCTTTAATATGAATATCTTCATGTACCACCATTGTCTTCAATGTCTTCGTACATTTTTAGGGGTCATCTCCGGTAGGTAAACCGAATCAATGAGGGACACTACCTGAGTTATCCTGCAATTCTCACAAACACATTAGTCCCTCAACCAAATTTGTCGTCAATACTCCAAAACCAACTAGGGGTGGCACTAGATGCACTTACACCCAGATGCCCATGGCATTCTGTCGAGCACCTTGTGTGCATGGCCAGATTTGACATAGTTTTTAGTTTGCATTATGAACTTGATCCCCTGACCCAACAACCATGTCAACTAAACTCCTAGCTACCTCTAACCTGGCCTTGTTAATTCCCAGCCTCACCCAGGCCCCCTAGCATGCTTTAGCATTTTGCCGAACACATGGCGTGTGTGCTCTGGGCGCGGCCAAAGCGTGCATTTTGCACGTGTGTGCGCCCGAGACGCCGCGTCTCGCTGCCGGCCTCCCCGCCCCCGTTCTGATCCTTTACCACTCGCCGCCAACACGCCCGACCCCTCTCTCGTCGCAGAGTCACCCTGGCCCCCTCCTGGCACCCCACAGCGCCACCACCGCAAGCCGCCTCTGCCATGGACGGTGCCGCCCGAGCCACTCCAGCGCGCCAGCTGCCCCAGGAGCAGGACGATCTCATCCTCGAGCCCGTCCGCTAGCGCCCGTTACCGCCATGTCGCCCTGCCAGCAACAGAACGGCGGTTCACCGGCATTCTTATCCGCGGCCGCGGGAACCGACCTCGACCGCCTATAAAAGGAGCCCCCAAGCTCGTCCAGACCCTCAAGCGACCTCAGGCCACCTCCCTAGTGCTCCCATAGCCAGCAATCGACGGAGGGAGTCCGTCTGCCTCGTCTTCGGCCAGTTCGGCCGCCGCCACGCTCCGGTGCCGTACGTCGTGAACAGGGCCTCCCCAGTTCTTCCAGCGCCACCGTCCGAGTCCCCTCGACTGTGCGGAGCCACCCAACACCTCAGCCCCGATCGGGAGCCACCTTAGCCCAAGACCCCAATTGTTCCCGAAACCACCATCCGCCGCGGAGCTCGCCGCCGGCGACCCCCTCCAGCCCCGCCAGCCTATCAACAACTGGGAGGACCGCCCTGGACCAGCGGATCCACCCCCGCCCTCAGAATCCCGCGGGGAACCGCCGTCCGTCGAAGGCGATCGCCGGAACCCCGCCACCGCTCGCCTAGAGGAGAAGGAGGCGCGGGCGACTGGTCAAACCTGGCCAGTGGGCCCAAGGGGCCCACTGTCAGCGACACAGCGACGGCCCGTGCTGGCTTAAGTGGAAATGTATTCCACTGAATACGCCTTCGCTAGGGGAAAGCGTAAGCCCCCGAACCGTTTTCTTTTTCTGATTTTTATTAAAACAGAATTTTGACTAAACTTTGACTGGCTATAACTTTTAAAATACAAGTCCAATTGATTCGATTCTTTTTCTGTTGTTTCTCAAATTTTGTCTAGTTTATTTTCATATTTATTTGAAAATTTTACAAACAACTTTTTTGTACTGTTTTGAAACTATGTGTTAATTAAAATTTTCTTAAAATAGGACTTTTGAAGAAGGAAGCAACCTTCAAAAAGTGCACCCCACCTACATACTCTTGAAGGCAAGCATTCTGAACCCTCGCACAATATTGTTGTGTGTTGTTTGATACGGTTACAACACCACCTTGACACGAAGTATTCGTTATTTTATGTGATGATATGATCATACTCATGAGTGCATAATGAAGATTCCTTGCTATTGGAATTTGATATGCTTGTGATAGAAATCACCCTCCTATGCCTTTCATGCCTACCGGAAGGAATCCGGGAAAGTCTCTGTCTTGGGTAGACACGAACTTGTCTCAAATAATTCGTTGAGACGATTATGTCCGATAAGGCATGGTGAGTTATCATGGGTGGAGATTCTGTTTGTTGGTGTGAAATATATTTGTTATACTAATCCTGCAGGGAATGCCTTAATCTCCTGAGTCGAGCATAGACCTAGTCTTGTTCCAGTAACCCCCATACTTGTTTCGTACTACCACTTGTCCCTGCCATATGTAGGGTACGGTTCAGTAAGTTGTCAACCCCTTCCTAGCACACATCGTACAAAGAGGCCATGGTGGAAGATACCGGCTGCATCCGGTAGACATGCCACCTGGTCCGGGGGCATTGGTGTTTCTGGTTGGAGCCGAGGGGGTAGCTCCCCTAGTTTGCGCGCGTTATAAATTTTGTGATCCCATGCTAGTCGAGGTTGTAGCCTCCCCACTTAGAGTTTTGCTTAACGGGTGCCGTGGGTGATTCCAGACAGCGGTAAGTTAGGCTGTTGTGTGCAGTCAGGTGTGTTTTCAATTAAAAGACCGTAGACGGAATTAGTCCTGATGGACTAAAGGAATCCGTTACTCGTGGGTAAAGAGTACACCCTCTGCAGAGGTTATATCTATTCGAATAGTCGTGTCCATGGTTAAGGACCACAGTCCGGGATGGGTCAAGTGTCGGTCTTAGTGTCGGTCTTCAGAGGAAATACTGCTAAACCAGAACATGGATCATGACTTGTGACTTATGACGATTATGATTATTATTACTATAGCCTAACCATTGGTATTATTTGAATTATTGAGTATCCCTGGGACGGTTCTACCTCCTGGATATTCATTGTGATTATTCTCTTATAAGCCCTTTATCTGGTGTCGCTCAGACGCCCGACTGTGGCATGCTTGTTATTTAAATTACTTATAAGCCCTTTATGTGGTGTCGCTCAGACGCACGACTGTGGCATGCTTGTTATTTAAATTACTTATAAGCCCTTTATGTGGTGTCGCTCTGACGCCCGACTGTGGCATGCTTGCTATTTAATGATTTATAAGCCCTTTATGTGGTGTCGCACAGACGCCCGACTGTGGCATGCTTGTTATTTATTTTATTTATAAGCCCTTTATGTGGTGTTGCTCAGACGCCCGACTGAGGCATCCTTTATATTATTATCCTTTCGAGGCGTCGCTTCAGACACCCGATCGATGCATTCTATTTCTACTCCCTTATTGCATATTCATGTTGTAACCTGCTTGTGTGCATCATGGAATTTTATTTTGTGACTAACGTTGTGATCATAGAATATTTCAGAGCATGATTATCATTTGTTATATTATACATGTGTTCATAATGTTTGCGAGTACATTCAAAGTACTCACTGGCTTGTCCCTGGCTGTTGTCTTGGCCAGATTTCTTGCATGGAGAGGAGCGTTGCGATGACAGCCCGAGAACCTACACAATGGTGATAGCAGCCTCGCGAAGATAGGAGTTATCCAGGTCAGCTAGTCCTGTGGGAAATGGAGTCCCATAGACACTAATGAACCACAAACCTCTTCCGCCACCAGCCACTAGAAACCTTGTGTTGTACTCATAGGCCAGAATGGTCTTGTACTACATATTTTGTATGTTGCTTGGAATTTCTATATCAAGTTGGTGCCTCATTAGCTAACAGTAATCCTGGGGCTGGTGGGCACAAGGACCATTTTTTGGGAAATTAATATCCTGGAAATCCGGTCATGACAACCTTGGTATCAGAGCCAGACTGACCATTGGCTAATCCTATCTTGGCCTGGTCAATAAACCTAGATTAACCAATCCACCATACCTTAACCTAGCCCCAGCCAAGCTTCTCGTGTAAGATAGCCACACAGTGACCCCGACACCTTTTGGCAGTCGGTGCCCAACCTATCATCCTCGCCTGTCAATCACGCGCCAGTGACCGACACTTAAATAGTCTCTTTCGCAAGTGTCCGAAGGAAGACTCTGTCCCCTTTTTCTATAAAAGGGGCATGCTAGCCTCAACTCAGCACAGCACAGCCTCTTCCCCAAACCGAGCTATAATGCCTGGCCCCATTGTGCACAATGAGACCACAGCAACCAACCTTAGAGGTTTTGTGACTGTGCTAGCAAACCTCACCCGCCATGCCTTTGCATTAGAAGAGCCTCAGAGTATGTTGTGTACCAAGGGCCCATGAGCGGTGAGGGCCATCAATTCTGGGCCACTGTGCATGTCTATGGTAGGGGTCTATCGCCAGAACGCCCCTACAGGTTCACCGGAAGGACAACTTCCTTTGAGCCACAAGCCATCCAACTAGCTGCTCGAGAGGCTATAGTTCAACTACGGCACTTGTCGCCCAGAGTTAACTGTTGCTCGTTCTACTACTACCCCAGCCGGGACGGGTATGGTAGGCCACCCCAGGTTGCCAACGGAGATCACGAGACAGATCTTGCATTGTTGCATCTGGTGCGCTATGTAAGTGCACTAGAGGAACTGTTCGATCAAATCACCCTTGATCTGATCGCAGCTCGTGAAGAACTGGTTCGCAAGCCCCGGCAAGAGGAGGGGATGAGCTCGACGCCAACAACCCAGTCGTGTTGTTCGGACAACCGATTGAGTCCTTTAGGTCTGCCCCAGCCATCGACCAAAATGCTTTGGTGTCCCCAGAAGTGCTTCATCGCCTTTTGGAAACACACTCCAACGGGATTGTGGCCAACAACCCCCGCGATGGTCATCATCACTACCCCGACCCTGCAGCTCCTCAAATCCATCCAGCCAACCCCGGTGGTGAAACCCGTGGAGAAGCCTCAAATTCCACAAGGCACACCCGCTTAGATATTAACGAGGTAGACTAAGTCACTGAGTAGTACCGAGTCTTAGTATGTCCACGCCCTGTAATTGTGTGATCTTGTATCGCCATAATTAAATATTGTCTGCTTGTGCACCCCTATTTCAAATAGTAGCCATGCATAAGTATGTTGGTGTACGGTTGCATTTTTAATTCCGGGCGTAGCTACCAAAAACCACCCCCGACGACACCCACAGTAATACGTCACTTTTGTGAGATATGTGTATCTGTGGCATTTACCCCAACCCCATAGAGCAGAACCGACAAACTAGTTGCCCCTCACCGCGATAAATGACCATCCCAGATGCTATATAAAAGGCCACCTCGTGACCTTACCAAGTATCCCTCACCTTGTGCACAACTCTCACAGTTGTTTCTTTGCCATGCCAAGCCCTAGTATTTATCTGAGAACTCCAGATGCAACCCCAGGTAGTTTTGTTAAAATATTGAGGGACTTTACCTGCAGTACCATGAGTTCTACCCATCCACCCCAGTACGAGTTGCTCAAATCAAGGATCACCTCATCCACCTCGAAATATTGGGCAGTGGTGCACATCCCTCCCGCAAACACAAACCAAGACCCAACGGAAGTCTCCTTCATGGGGAAATCTATGCAGACTCCGCAAATGGCCATAGAAGTTGCTGCGTACGAAGCGCTTGCTCGCCTTCGATTCGCGGTACCCTATGCCATTGAACGAGGGTATTATTACTTCCTGAGTCGTGCAGCACCCAGAGAAGTAGTATCTTTTCCCGGTGGACGAATTGAGAGAGACCCAGTACTGGCCAACCTTGCCCAGTATGTCATCGCTCCAGAGCATTTAACCCAACGAGTAATGGGTTATCTCCAGAGCCTCGCTGATTTAAATCCTCAGATCGCCATCGGCAGACCACTGAGGACCGACCAAGAGCGACGCATTCTTCGACTAGTCAACCCGCTTCCCCCGATAGAAGAGGAGTGTGCCCCAGTACCAGAGACGTTTTCTCAGGACCCTGTCAATTTGCCATTTTCATTGTAGACGTCACTGCTATGTTTATTGTCCCAGCATCTAGTTATGTGTTGCAACTTATGCGTGGTACCCTTAATTTGTGCAATGAATTAAGTATTTGGTTTCAATTAATGTGAATAGTTTTTACTGCTGTTAATTTTGATTAACTAATTTCACTCTCGATAAATTCTAAAGTGATATTTTTCCCTGAGTTTTTGCAGCATATATCTCTTCGCGACATAGATTTTATTTCACGCATCATCACGACAGCACACTCACAACCACAACCACTCGACCACGTGCACTAATTACAAATCCGCGTGCACATTTTGCACCTAACTGATCACCTCCCTAATACACCACAGACTCTGAAGGAGAGATATGTGGGTAATTATTCGGGTGCAAGTTGCCTCCAGCACACTGAGAACAGTAAGCACCCGACACCGCACTTAATCCTCATGATCACCGCCACCACGGAGAGCTAACACCCGAGCGGCAGCATCATGACGATCATCGAGGATCATCACGCACAAGAGCACGGAGAACCCCAGCAATGCCGCCAACCCTCCGCACATCAGGATCATGTACCAGTCCGGCACCACCTCCGCCATTAGAGCCTCGTTTCGAGCTCCTGCAAACAGAAATGGAGGAGAAGGAAGGAGAAGGAGAAGCGATGCTAGGTGTGAGGAAGAAGAAAGGAGCACCTCGGTCATTTTATAGCTCGATATCGGTGTACGGTGGGCGAAGTCCACCAGCGCCGCTCGTAGCTCGATCGCCAGTGTTCGGAGGCGAATCCGCGAGCAGTGCCGACGGCGCACTGGCCCGCGAGGTGAGTGCACGCTGCACCGGCAGCTAGTGCGCCACGCACTACCGAAGTACGGCCTAGATGCTCTACGCGCTAGATGTCGCCGGTGGAGAAAGCGCGGGAAAGCACGTGACCGAGAGGAAGAAAGGGAGCCAGAGGTAGAAGAAGAGACTGACAGTAGGCCCCGGGTCCACCTGTCGGCCGAAGAGACCATTGTGCTTTTGGCTACGACCAGCGTGTTTTAGAAATTTAGAAATTTTATTCTAAATTCACTATAACCAAAAGTAGAAATTTCTCATTTTCCCAACCATAGATTTTTCCATGCACCGCCAGTATTCCACACTGTAGTTTTATAGCACTTATTTTGCCCACTCACTGTAGCCACATTTTATTGCATGAGTAAGATGGTTATTTTTGTGATATTACTTTGAGATAGTAGGAGTAGTTCTTTTCAAAACAACCCTTAGCAAATCTCGAGGACGAGATTTCTCTTAAGGGGGGTAGTGTTGTAACACCCCAAAAAATTTAACCATGGTTTATTAATTAAAATTTTGCCATGGTAAATTAAATTTTTATTTCTGGATTTTCTTTTGATTCAGAACCACTCTTTTGTTGTGGAGTTTTCACCCCAAGTGAAAACTTTCCAAAAATATTGTTGGACTTGTATACCCTCTCAAGAAACATTTCCTTTATCAGTGGAATTATTTATATAATTACTTTTTTCGGAGATTTATTACTTTTAAAATGGTTTCCCATAAGTTTTAGAGCCTTTTTTGCACTACAACCCTTCGATAAATTTAGTTAAAGATTTCACCAAAATTTGGGGATGTTAGTAGTAGTGTATAATTCAACTTTATGCAAAAACCCATTGATGTTCTTTGAAAAATTTGAGCAAATCATCCTCATCTTCATTCTGGTCCAGTTTAGTGTTTTGCACTGCAGCCATATTTTATCTTGCCCTATTGCCCATGATATTGTGACTTCTTATTGACCACTCTACCAAACCCTTAAGTCCAGGAGATTGGACCCATTGGAGTATTTTTTGGTCCATGCAATAATGCCCTTTATTTTCTGTCCAGATTTGGTTTTCTCAAAAACTTGCTCTAATAAGTTTCTGGTCTTGACAAACTAACCTTGCCACCATCACCTACATCTAAAGAGACTCTGATCCGGAGATTTTGGCCACCAGAAGGGATGCCCAGATGCCCATGGCATTCTGTCGAGCACCTTGTGTGCATGGCCAGATTTGACATAGTTTTTAGTTTGCATTATGAACTTGATCCCCTGACCCAACAACCATGTCCACTAAACTCGTAGCTACCTCTAACCTGGCCTTGTTAATTCCCAGCCTCACCCAGGCCCCCTAGCATGCTTTAGCATTTTGCCGAACACATGGCGTGCTTGCTCTGGGCGCGGCCAGAGCGCGCGTTTTGCACGTGTGTGCGCCCGAGACGCCGCGTCTCGCTGCCGCCCTCCCCGCCCCCGTTCTGGTCCTTTACCACTCGCCGCCAACATGCTCGACCCCTCTCTCGTCACAGAGTCGCCCTGACCCCCTCCTAGAACCCCACAACGCCACCACCGCAAGCCGCCACTGCCGCTCCGCCAGCCTCTGCCATGGACGGCGCCGCCCGAGCCACTCCAGCGCGCCAGCTGCCCCAGGAGCAGGACGATCTCATCCTCGAGCCCGTCCGCTAGTGCCCGTCGCCGCCACGTCGCCCTACCAGCAACAGAACGGCGGTTCGCCGGCGTTCTTATCCGCAGCCGCGGGAAACGACCTCGACCACCTATAAAAGGAGCCCCCGGGCTCGTCCAGACCCTAAGGCGACCTCAAGCCACCTCCCTAGTGCTCCCATAGCCAGCAATCGTCGGAGGGAGGCCGTCTGCCTCGTCTCCGGCCAGTTCGGCCGCCGCCACGCTCTGGTGTCGTACGTCGTGAGCAGGGCCTCCCCAGTTCTTCCAGCGCCACCGTCCGACTCCCCTCGACCGTGCGGAGCCACCCAACACCTCAGCCCCCATCGGGAGCCACCTTAGCCCAAGACCCCAATTGTTCCCGAAACCACCATCCGCCGCGGAGCTCGTCGCCGGCGACCCCCTCCAGCCCCGCCAGCCTATCGACCACTGGGAGCACCGCCCTGGACCAGCGGATCCATCCCCACCCTCAGAATCCCGCGGCGAGCCACCGTTCATCGACGGCGATAGCCGGAACCCCGCCACCGCTCGGCTAGAGGAGGAGGCGCGGGCGACTGGTCAAACCTGACCAGTGGGCCCAAGGGGCCCACTGTCAGCGACACATCGATGGCCCGCGCTGGCTTAAGTGGAAACGTATTCCACTGAATACGCCTTCGCTAGGGGAAAGCGTAAGCCCCCAAACCGTTTTCTTTTTCTGATTTTTATTAAAAATAGAATTTCGACTAAACTTTGACTAGCTATAACTTTTAAAATACAAGTCCAATTGATTTGATTCCTTTTCTGTTGTTTCACAAATTTTGTCTAGTTTATTTTCATATTTATTTGAAAATTTTACAAACAACTTTTTTGTACTGTTTTGAAACTATGTGTTAATTTAAATTTTCATAAAAAGGACTTTTGAAGAAGGAAGCAACCTTCAAAAAGTGCACCCCACTTACATACTCTTGATGGCAAGAATTCTGAACCCTGGCACAATATTGTTGTGTGTTGTTTGATACGGTTACAACACCACCTTGACACGAAGTATTCGTTATTTTATGTGATGATATGATCATACTCGTGAGTGCATAATGAAGATTCCTTGCTGTTGGAATTTGATATGCTTGTGATAGTAATCACCCTCGTATGCCTTTCATGGCGATACAAGGCACACCCGCTTAGATATTAACGAGGTAAAGTTAGTCACTGAGTAGTACCGAGTCTTAGTATGTCCATGCCCTGTAATTGTGTGATCTTGTATCGCCATAATTAAATACGTCTGCTTGTGCATCCCTATTTTAAATAGTAGCCATCATAAGTATGTTGGTGTACGGTTGCATTTTTAATTCTGGGCGTAGCTACCAAAAACCACCCCCGACGACACCCACAGTAATACGTCACTTTTGTGAGATATGTGTATCTGTGGCATTTACCCCGACCACATAGAGCAAAACTGTAACACCCCGGATATAACTTGCCATAATTATAACTCCAACTCTTGCCATTTTCGGCATTGTGATATGATATTCCCTCCGTGGTTGGTTTTCCCGTCAGTTTGCATTTTGTTCATGTCATGCATTTCATATCATGTCATCATGTGCTTCGCATTCGCATATGTGTTCGTCTCATGAATCCGAGCATTTTTCCCGTTGTCCGTTTTGCAATCCGGCGCTCCTATGTTCCCCGGCGTCCCCTTTTACATTTGTTCGTGAGCGGGTATTAAACATTCTCGGAATGGACCAAGGTTTGTCAGGCGGCCTTGGTATAGCACCGGCAGACCGCCTGTCAAGTTTCGGGTCAATCGGAGGTCGTTTGATACTCCAACGGTTAACCGGGTAACCGTGAAGGCCTCGTGTGTGTTGCAGCCCAAAACCCTCCAAAACAGCCCAACAACCCATCTAAGACACTCCCATGTCCACCGTCGTTCGATCATGATTGCGTGGCCGAAAACCGCTCTCCATTTGGAGCTCCCTAGCTCCTTCTACCTATAAATATACCTCCCCCTCCAAAATCCCGGATGAAATCCACCCTAACCCTAGTCCAATTCGCCCCGCCGCCGCCGGACACGTCCGGCCCGAGCCGGACGAAATCCCGCCGGCGCCCGCGGCCACTCCCGCGCCGCCACGTGGCACCGGCCACCGCGCGCCCGCCCGCGGCCCGCCGAGCCCGGGGAGGGCCCCCGTGGCCCGGTCGCTCCCCGCCGCCTCCCGCCGCCGCGGCCCGCGCCCCGGGCCGCCTCGTCCCCGCGCTCAGCCGCCTCCGCTCCCGCCGCCGACAGCCGCCCCCGTCGCCGCGGACTGCGCCCCGCCTCCCGGTCGCCGCGGATCTCGCCGTCCCGCCGCCTTCCGCCGCCGCCCGCGCCAGATCCGGCCTCCCGGGCCCCGGATCCGGCCACCCCGCGCCTCATCCGGCCACCCCGCGCCTCCTCCGGCCATCCCCGGCGAGCACTCCGGCGAGCCCACGCGCGGGTTGACTTCTCTCCCTCTCCCCCGAAATATTCTAAGTCCTAATATTTTGCATAAATGTCGCATGTTCATCGCATCATAACTTGCTCTGCATTGCTCCGCTTCGCGCGTATAATATGTCAAATTGTTCGCCTCGAAGAGTACATCATTTCATCTCATTGCATCATTTTCATTTGAGCTCATCTTGATGGCCGAAATGCTGTTAGAAGAGGGCTATGTGATGTTAGTTTATGATTCTTATCAGAACATGCACTTTTGTCATTTTTGCCATGATTGATGTCTGCATCCTATGAAGTTGAGTCCTACATGAGTTTTGTAATATGCCATGTTACCTTTCCAGAGAATTATGCCATGTATTTTTTGTGATATTTGTGGTGACTAGCACAAGCATGCAAACTAGGGTACTTAATGTTGCTGATTTCAGAGACTTAGTAATTTCACTAAGTCCCTGCCTGCTGTTATTTTTATGCCATGTGTTCCTGTTGTTTCCGAGAGATCTATGACTCTTTTGAGCATGATCAGTAAGAGTGTTTTGGGCATATGGATTTGCTCTATCGAACCATGTCTTTGTTTGTATTTATGGAGTGCCACAGCTTGATTCAATCGAGCTCTACTTTTGCTATAAGATGTTACTGGCAGATTGTTTACATGTTATTCGATTTTGCCAAGCTTGTTGTAGTTGATCCTTGCATGCTATGATGTTGTTCTTGCCATGTCTAGTTCCTATGCCATGTCTTCTTGATGTATGTATGATTAGTTCATCATGCAATGCTCTTTAGTGAGTGCATCGAGCTCACGAACATGCCTACTTGTTATCTGTTTTTGACATGTCCAGTTTTCTGCTAAGTCTGAAATCTGTAACGAAACTTGCTTATTTGACATAGGTGTTATCATACTTTCCGATATTTTTTGGCTTATGGTCAGTAAGGGATTTTTGTCAAGTGCTTTGAGTAGATTCATGCCATGCCTTACTTTGCTATATCCTGTTCCTGTAGCATGTTGTTTCATTGCTCTAAACTTGTCATCCTGATGTTAGTTTCTGGCATGTTGTTATTTTCACTAAGTCTGTGAACCTGTTATCTTTTGCACTTTTGCCCTGCTTCTTTGAACCTGTTGTGGTGTGTTTTAGCCGTAGCTCAGTGTTCATCTTTTGTCAAGCATCGTGAGTAGATTACTTTCATATGCTTTGTTGATATGTTTGGGTGCAGTAGATTACTTTCTTGTTGCTTGCTAAGTAGCATCATACTGTTAATGGCAGATTCTTGTCATTCTTGATTTGCTTGTCATTTGCAAACTGTGCATCCGATTCCGGTGATCTTTATATCGATTTCAACCGAAATCACCTCACCTATACAGTGGCATGCTTTGATTGCCAAGATTATGCCTTGTTCATATTTTCCTTCCGGAGCACGCATATGCATTACATGTCACATCTCGCATATCATGCCATGTTTTGCATCATGTTGGTTGTGCATTGCATCGTGATTGATGTTTGTCCCCTTTTGCTTGTGTTCTTGCTTTGGGTAGAGCCGGGAGACGAGTACGTGAACGAGGAACCTGTTGAGAACGCTTACGGGGACCAAGCTTTCGACAACTCTGAGAACCTTGCAGGCAAGATGACCATACCCTCGAAATCACTTCTATCTTTGCTTGCTAGATGCTTGCTCTTTTGCTATGCCTATGTTGCGATACCTACCACTTGCTATATCATGCCACCCATATTGCCATGTCAGCTCCTAACCATCCATGTCCTAGCAAACCGTTGATTGGCTATGTTACCGCTTTGCTCAGCCCCTCTTATAGGGTTGCTAGTTGCAGGTAAAGATGAAGTTTGTTCCTTGTTGGAACGTGGACTTGTCGTTCCTTGTTGGGTGATTTATGGGACCCCCTTGACAATTCGCTTTGAATAAGACTCTTCCAGCAAGGCCCAACTTTGGTTTTACCATTTGCCTACCACCTACCACTTTTCCCTCAGGTTTTCGCGAGCCTGAGGGTCATCTTTATTTTAGCCCCCTCCCCCCCCCCCCCGGACCAGTGCTTCTCTAAGTGCTGGCCCGAACTGAGCTGCCTGCGGGGCCCCCTCGTGGCAACTCGAGGCCTGGTTTTACTCGTAGCTAGTCTCATCCGGATGTGCCCTGAGACCGAGATATGTGCAGCTCCTATCAGGATTTGTCGGCACAATCGGGCGGCTTTGCTAGACTTGTTTTATTACTGTCGAGATGTCTTGTAGTCCGGGATTCCGAGACTGATCGGGTCTTCCCGGTAGAAAGAATATCCTTCGTTGACCATGAGAGCTTATAATGGGCTAAGTTGGGACACCCCTGCAGGGTATTATCTTTCGAAAGCCGTGCCCGCGGTTATGAGGTAGATGGGAATTTGTTGATGTCTGGTTGTAGAAAACTCGAAGTTAACCTTAACTAAAACACATCAACCGCGTGTGTAACCGTGATGGTCTCTTCTCGGCGGGGTCCGGGAAGTGAACACGGTGTTGGAGTTATGTATGACGTAGGTTCTTCTAGGATCACTTCTTGATCACTTCTAGCTTCACGACCGTGCTTTCCTTCTCTTCTCGCTCCCTTTTGCGTTGTTAGCCACCATCTATGCTAGTCGCTTGCTGCAGCTCCACCTCACAACCCCATCCTACCTATAAGCTTAAATAGTCTTGATCTCGCGGGTGTGAGATTGCTGAGTCCCCGTGACTCACAGATTCTACCAAAACAGTTGCAGGTACCAACGATGCCAGTGCAGTTGACACGGCCGAGCTCACGTGGGAGTTCGACGAGGAACGTGGCCGTTACTATGTTTCTTTTCTAGATGATCAGTAGTGGAGCCCAGTTGGGGTGATCCGGGGATCTATGTAGCATTTGGGGTAGTCTTCTTTCATTTTGGTTCCGTAGTCGGACCTTGAGTGTAATCTGTATGATGGATGTTTATTTATATATTGTGTGAAATGGCGACTGTAAGCCAACTATGTAACTCTTTCCCTTTATGTATTACATGGGTTGTGTGAAGATTACCTCACTTGCGACATTGCTTTCAATGCGGTTATGCCTCTAAGTCGTGCCTCGACACGTGGGAGCTATAGCCGCATCGAGGGCGTTACAAGTTGGTATCAGAGCCTTCCCCGACCTTAGGAGCCCCCACTGTTTGATCGTTTTCAGTGGCCGAGTTGTGTCTGGAAAAATGTTTTGAGTCATTTAGGAATTATATATCGGAGAGTTTAGGAATTATTTTTACTTCCCAGTCTCCTCATCGCTCTGGTAAGGCATCCTGACGTAGAGTTTTGACTCTTCTCTTCTCAAATTTCACTAAAAAAAATTTAGGATCACGCGGGTATCTTAGAATCGTTCCGATGGTTTTATGATGACAACATTGTCTTGGTTGCCTCCCGTCAGCAGGGGTTTTAGAGGAGGTGTCCCGGGGAGTTGAGCTCCGAGGTGTTGTCGTCATAATTTTATCGTTCCAGTTCTGGAATACCTGAGTTTAGTACGCCGACATCGAAAATCTCTTTTGTACAGTTGTTGGTGAGATAACCCTGATAGCCCAGTACTGAGGCGAGTGCGGGAGTATTGCCATGACTTGTATAACGGATGCTTTTCGAAGGTTGAGGTAGACGATTTCCGAAGGTTTCTTGGTTATGTGTTGAAGGATGGATACAGCTGGATCTATGATGGCTCCGCCAACGCGTCAGAATCCGGAACACAATGAAGGAAGTCAGGCTAATCCTCCGCCACCACCTCCGCCTCCGGAGGCATGGCAAGGCCTGATGACTGCCACAAATGCCAACGCTCAGATTCTGATTCAGCTCTTGCAAGATCGCAACCAAGGGCAAGGTAATCAAGAGAATCAAGGCCAAGGCAACAATCAGCCGCACTTCGCTTCACTCAATCAGTTCCTTGCTAATCAGCCAAAGACCTTCAGCTACTGTGTCGAGGCCACAGACGCCGATGATTGGCTCGTGGATATCAGCAAGCATTTCGAGTGTAGCAATGTCAGACCTGAGGACTTTGTCAAGTTTGCCTCTTTTCAACTCAAAGATCAAGCTGCTGAGTGGTTCCAGCAATACAAAGATTCCAGAGGAGGTCGTGTGATTACCTGTGATGATTTCCGCCGTGACTTCAAAGCTCACCACATTCCAGAAAGTGTTGTTGAGAGTAAGCGTGAGGAATTCCGCAATCTCAAGCAAGGCAACATGTCTGTCTATCAATACAACACTCAGTTCCAGAAGCTCTCTCGTTTTGCAAGGCAAGACATCCCTGATGAAAAGAGTATGATCTACCAATTCAGGCATGGCCTCAGAGAAGATCTGCAACTTGCTCTCGTGCTTTTCGAGCCGTTAAAGTATGATGAATTCTACAACATGGCGCTGAAACAAGAAGCTGCTCAGCTCAAGTGTGAGGCATCTAAGAAGAGAGTCAGAGACGCAGTTCAGTCTTCTTCTTCCTCACTTGTGGCAGCTAAGCAACAGAAGTTCTGGTTGCCTCCTCCTCCTCCGTTCCGTCAGCCTTATCAGCAGAAGAACTCAGGTGGTCGTGGATCTTCCCACCCACCCAACCCTGGCTATCAGAACAAGTCTCAGAATCAAGCTCCAAGGCCAAGTGCTCCTTACTATCGTCCGCTCTCAGAGGTGACTTGCAGGAAATGTCAGCAAAAGGGTCACTATGCGGACAAGTGCTTCAATCAAAGGCGCCTTCCGCCTCCTCCTCGTGTGAAATCTTCCAACAATGCAGTGGTCAAGCATAATCCTAAGTCTTCAAAGGTGAACATGATGAATGCAGCTCAAGCGGAGGATTCTTCTGAAGTGATCATGGGTAATCTTCCTGTTAATGATATTCCTGCAAAAGTCTTATTCGATACCGGTGCATCGCATTCTTTCATGTCATATCCTTTTGCATCGGAGCACAATTTTGACACAGAGGTTTTACCTAAAGCTTTGCAAGTTGTTTCCCCGGCTAAACGTTTGAGTTCAACGATGTGCGTTCCGAATGTCGGTATCAAGATGGGTGACTATAGATTTCTGGCTAAACCAATGGTGCTTGGTGACTCTGATATTGATCTTATTCTCGGGATGGACTGGCTTTCTAAGCACAAGGCTCAGCTTGATTATGCTGCCAGGGAAATTCAATTGACTCACTCTTCTAACGATGTGATCATCTATGCCTCTCGTGATGATACCATTCGGTTGTTTTCTCTCAATGAGAATGGTGAATTGGATGCTATCTCTCAGATTCCAGTCGTTTGTGAGTACCAAGATGTTTTTCCAGAAGATCTTCCGGGTATGCCTCCCCGCCGGCCAGTTGAATTCGTTATCGGTCTTGAGCCTGGCACGGAACCCGTTTGCAAGCGTCCTTACAATCTTGGACCAGATGAGTTGAAGGAATTGAAGAAACAACACGATGAACAAGAGCGTCTGGGTCTGATCAGACCGAGTTCTTCTCCTTCGAGTTGTGGTGTTCTCTTTGTCAAGAAGAAGGATGGCATGGACCGACTTTGCGTCGATTACCGTCCATTGAACAAGAAGACAATCAAGAACAAGTACCCACTTCCCAACATCAATGAGCTATTCGAGCAACTAAAAGGTGCTAAAGTGTTTTCCAAGCTTGACCTTCGTATGGGTTTTCATCAAATCCGCATTCGTGAAGAAGATATTCCCAAGACAGCATTCAGAACAAGCTTTGGTTCTTATGAATATACTGTCATGTCTTTCGGCCTCGTCAATGCTCCTCCAGCATTCACTCGCTTGATGAATTTCATCTTCAACCCCTACATCAACGAATTTGTCTTGGTCTATCTCGATGATATTTTGGTCTTCTCCAAGAATAAGGAGGATCATGCCAAACATTTGCGATTGGTGCTCGGCAAGCTCAGAGAGTATAAATTATATGCGAAGTTCTCCAAATGTGAATTCTGGCTTGATGAAGTTCTTTACCTTGGTCATATCATCTCTGCCAAGGGCATTGCTATTAATCCAGAGAGGGTGTCTGCAGTTTTGAATTGGGAACCTCCTCAGAATGTCAAGCAGCTTCGCAGTTTTCTTGGACTTGCAAGCTATTGCCGAAGATTCGTTGAGAATTTCTCAAAGATTGCAAAGCCTCTTTCCAACCTCCTACAGAAGCATGTGAAGTATGTCTGGTCTCCTGAGTGTGGCGTTGCTTTCAACACTCTCAAAGAGAAACTCGTCACTGCTCCAGTTCTGACTCCTCCTGACGAAGACAAGCCTTATGAAGTTTTCTGTGATGCTTCTCTTCAGGGCCTCGCTGTCGTCTTAATGCAAGAGAAGAAGGTTGTGGCCTATACCTCTCGTCAGTTGAAGCCCAACGAAAAGAACTACCCCACTCACGATCTTGAGTTGGCGGCAGTTGTCCACGCACTAATAACATGGAGACATCTCCTGTTGGGAAGGAAAGTGGACATATTCACCGATCACAAGAGTCTCAAGTACATCTTCACTCAGCCCCACCTCAACCTTAGGCAAACTCGATGGGTCTAAATGATTCAAGAGTATAATCCGAGTATTGAATATACTCCAGGCAAGGCTAATGTGATTGCACAAGCTTTGAGCAGGAAGGCTTATTGCAACAGCTTAATCCTCAAGCCCTTTCAACCGGATCTTTGTGAAGCTTTCCGCAAGTTGAATCTCCAAGTTGTCCCTCAAGGTTTGCTTGCCAACCTCATCGTCTCTCCTACCTTGGAAGATCAGATTCGTGAGGCACAACTGTTGGATACCATGGTGAAGAAGGTGAAACGTGGTATTGACAAGGGCATTTCCAAATACAAGTGATATCGAGTTGATGACAGAGATACTCTTTTCTTCGAGGACCGGATCGTGGTTCCAAAGGGTGATCTTCGTAAAGTCATTATGAACGAAGCGCACAATTCTCTTCTGTCAATTCATCCTGGAAGTACGAAGATGTACCATGACCTCAAGCAGTCGTATTGGTGGACTCGAATGAAGCGAGAGATTGCTAAATTCGTGAATGAATGTGATGTCTGTCGAAGGGTGAAAGCAGAACACCAACGACCAGCTGGTCTTCTCCAACCTCTTGCTATTCCAGAATGGAAGTTTGATCATATCGAAATGGACTTCCTGACTGGTTTTCCAAAGTCCAAGCGTGGAAATGATGCTATCTTTGTCGTCATCGACAAGCTCACCAAAGTGGCTCATTTTCTTCCTATCAAAGAGTCTATCACAGCAGCGCAGCTGGCAGAGATCTACACCTCCAGAATTGTCTCTTTGCATGGCATTCCACAATTGATCTCTTCAGACCGTGGCAGCATCTTTACCTCCAAGTTTTGGGATTCTTTTCAGAAGGCCATGGGCACAAATATTCGCTTCAGCACAGCTTTCCACCCTCAAACTAGTGGACAAGTCGAGCGTGTCAACGAAATTCTTGAAGATATGCTCAGAGCTTGTGTTATCTCTTTCGGCGTGAAGTGGGAGGATTGTCTTCCTTATGCTGAGTTCTCTTACAACAACAGCTTTCAAACCAGCTCGGGCAAAGCCCCATTCGAGATTCTCTATGGCAGAAAGTGTCGTACTCCTCTCAACTGGTCTAAAACCGGTGAACGCCAATTGCTTGGCAATGATTTGATCTCAGAGGCTAAGGCAATGTGCAAGGTCATTCGTGAGAACCTCAAAGCCGCGCAATCGCGCCAGAAGAGCTATTACGACAGCAAACATCGTGATTTGGCATTCGAGATCGGAGACCATGTCTGCCTCCGCGTCTCTCCAATGAAAGGAACTCGTCGCTTCGGTATCAAGGGGAAACTTGCCCCTAGATACGTCGGTCCTTTCAAGATCATCGGCAAACGAGGCGATCTCGCCTATCAACTTGAGCTTCCCTCCAACTTTGCAAATGTGCACGATGTCTTCCACGTGTCACAGCTTCGCAAGTGCTTCAAGACACCTGAGCGCACCATCAACTTCGAAGAGATTGATCTTCAAGAAGATTTGTCCTATCATGAGAATCCCATTGCTATTCTTCAAGAAACTGAGCGCAAGACTCGCAACAAGTCAATCAAATTCCTGAAAGTGAAATGGTCACACCATTCAGACCGGGAAGCCACCTGGGGGCGCGAGGACCACCTACGTTCTGAGTATCCGGAGTTCTTTCAGTCCTAGATCTCGGGACGAGATCCTCTCGTAGTGGTGGAGTGTTGTAACACCCCGGATGTAACTTTCCATAATTGTAACTCCAACTCTTGCCATTTTCTGCATTGTGATATGATATTCCCTCCGTGGTTGGTTTTCCCGTCAGTTTGCATTTTGTTCATGTCATGCATTTCATATCATGTCATCATGTGCTTCGCATTCGCATACATGTTCGTCTCATGAATCCGAGCATTTTTCCCGTTGTCCGTTTTGCAATCCGGCGCTCCTATGTTCCCCGGCGTCCCCTTTTACATTTCTTCGTGAGCGGGTATTAAACATTCTCGGAATGGACCGAGGCTTGTCAGGCGGCCTTGGTATAGCACCGGTAGACCGCCTGTCAAGTTTCGGGTCAATCGGAGGTCGTTTGATACTCCAACGGTTAACCGGGTAACCGTGAAGGCCTCGTGTGTGTTGCAGCCCAAAACCCCTCCAAAACAGCCCAACAACCCATCTAAGACACTCCCATGTCCACCGCTGTTCGATCACGATCGCGTGGCCGAAAACTGCTCTCCATTTGGAGCTCCCTAGCTCCTTCTACCTATAAATATACCTCCCCCTCCAAAATCCCGGATGAAATCCACCCTAACCCTAGTCCAATTCGCCCCGCCGCCGCCGGACACGTCCGGCCCGAGCCGGACGAAATCCTGCCGGCGCCCGCGGCCACTCCCGCACCGCCACGTGGCACCGGCCATCGCCCGCCCGCCCGCGGCCCGCCGAGCCCGGGGAGGGCCCTCGCGGCCCGGCCGCTCCCCGCCGCCTCCCGCCGCCGCGGCCCGCGCCCCGGGCCGCCTCGTCCCCGCGCTCAGCCGCCTCCGCTCCCGCCGCCGGCAGCCGCCCCCGTCGCCGCGGACTGCGCCCCGCCTCCCGGTCGCCGCGGATCTCGCCGTCCCGCCGCCTTCCGCCGCCGCCCGCGCTAGATCCGGCCTCCCGGGCCCCGGATCCGGCCACCCCGCGCCTCATCCGGCCACCCCGCGCCTCCTCCGGCCATCCCCGGCGAGCACTCCGGCGAGCCCACGCGCGGGTTGACTTCTCTCCCTCTCCCCCGAAATATTCTAAGTCCTAATATTTTGCATAAATGTCGCATGTTCATCGCATCATAACTTGCTGAGCATTGCTCCGCTTCGCGCGTATAATATTTCAAATTGTTCGCCTCGAAGAGTACATCATTTCATCTCATTGCATCATTTTCATTTGAGCTCATCTTGATGGCCGAAATGCTGTTAGAAGAGGGCTATGTGATGTTAGTTTATGATTCTTATCAGAACATGCACTTTTGTCATTTTTGCCATGATTGATGTCTGCATCCTATGAAGTTGAGTCCTACATGAGTTTTGTAATATGCCATGTTACCTTTCCAGAGAATTATGCCATGTATTTTTTGTGATATTTGTGGTGACTAGCACAAGCATGCAAACTAGGGTACTTAATGTTGCTGATTTCAGAGACTTAGTAATTTCACTAAGTCCCTGCCTGCTGTTATTTTTATGCCATGTGTTCCTGTTGTTTCCGAGAGATCTATGCCTCTTTTGAGCATGATCAGTAAGAGTGTTTTGGGCATATGGATTTTCTCTATCGATCCATGTCTTTGTTTGTATTTATGGAGTGCCATAGCTTGATTCAATCGAGCTCTACTTTTGCTATAAGATGTTACTGGCAGATTGTTTACATGTTATTCGATTTTGCCAAGCTTGTTGTAGTTGATCCTTGCATGCTATGATGTTGTTCTTGCCATGTCTAGTTCCTATGACATGTCTTCTTGATGTATGTATGATTAGTTCATCATGCAATGCTCTTTAGTGGGTGCATCGAGATCACGAACATGCCTACTTGTTATCTGTTTTTGACATGTCCAGTTTTCTGCTAAGTCTGAAATCTGTAACGAAACTTGCTTATTTGACATGGGCGTTATCATATCTTCTGATCCTTTTTGGCTTATGGTCAGTAACGGATTTTTCTCAAGTGCTTTGAGTAGATTCATGCCATGCCTTACTTTGCTATGTCCTGTTCCTGTAGCATGTTGTTTCATTGCTCTAAACTTGCATCCTGATGTTAGTTTCTGGCATGTTGTTATTTTCACTAAGTCTGTGAACCTGTTATCTTTTGCACTTTTGCCCTGCTTGTTTGAACCTGTTGTGGTGTATTTTAGCCGTAGCTCAGTGTTCATCTTTGGTCAAGCATCGTGAGTAGATTACTGTCATATGCTTTGTTGATATTTTTGGGTGCAGTAGCTTAATTTCTTGTTGCTTGCTAAGTAGCATCATGTTGTTAATGGCAGATTCTTGTCATTCTTGTTTTGCTTGTCATTTGCAAACCGTGCATCCGATTCCGGTGATCTTTATATCGATATCAACCGAAATCACCTCACCTATCCAGTGGCATGCTTGGATTTCCAAGATTATGCCTTGTTCACCTTTTCCTTCTGGAGCACGCATATGCATTGCATGTCACATCTCGCATATCATGCCATGTTTTGCATCATGTTGGTTGTGCATTGCATCGTGATTGATGTTTGTCCCCTTTTGCTTGTGTTCTTGCTTTGGGTAGAGCCGGGAGACGAGTACGTGAACGAGGAACCTGTTGAGAACGCTTACGAGGACCAAGCTTTCGACAACTCTGAGAACCTTGCAGGCAAGATGACCATACCCTCGAAATCACTTCTATCTTTGCTTGCTAGATGCTCGCTCTTTTGCTATGCCTATGCTGCGATACCTACCACTTGCTATATCATGCCACCCATATTGCCATGTCAGCCCCTAACCATCCATGTCTTAGCAAACCGTTGATTGGCTATGTTACCGCTTTGCTCAGCCCCTCTTATAGCGTTGCTAGTTGCAGGTGAAGATGAAGTTTGTTCCTTGTTGGAACGTGGACTTGTTGTTCCTTGTTGGAACATGTTTACTTGTTGGGATATCACAATAACTCTTATTTAATTAATGCATCTATATACTTGGTAAAGGGTGGAAGGCTCGGCCTTATGCCTGGTGTTTTGTTCCACTCTTACCACCCTAGTTTCCGTCATACCGGTGTTATGTTCCTGGATTTTGCGTTCCTTACACGGTTGGGTGATTTATGGGACCCCCTTGACAATTCGCTTTGAATAAGACTCTTCGAGCAAGGCGCAACTTTGGTTTTACCATTTGCCTACCACCTACCACTTTTCCCTCGGGTTTTCGCGAGCCTGAGGGTCATCTTTATTTTAGCCCCCCCCCCCCCGGACCAGTGCTTCTCTAAGTGCTGGCCCGAACTGAGCTGCCTGCGGGGCCCCCTCGTGGCAACTCGAGGCCTGGTTTTACTCGTAGCTAGTCTCATCCGGATGTGCCCTGAGACCGAGATATGTGCAGCTCCTATCAGGATTTGTCGGCACAATCGGGCGGCTTTGCTAGACTTGTTTTATTACTGTCGAGATGTCTTGTAGTCCGGGATTCCGAGACTGATCGGGTCTTCCCGGTAGAAAGAATATCCTTCGTTGACCATGAGAGCTTATAATGGGCTAAGTTGGGACACCCCTGCAGGGTATTATCTTTCGAAAGCCGTGCCCGCGGTTATGAGGTAGATGGGAATTTGTTGATGTCTGGTTGTAGAAAACTCGAAGTTAACCTTAACTAAAACACATCAACCGCGTGTGTAACCGTGATGGTCTCTTCTCGGCGGGGTCCGGGAAGTGAACACGGTGTTGGAGTTATGTATGACGTAGGTTCTTCTAGGATCACTTCTTGATCACTTCTAGCTTCACGACCGTGCTTTCCTTCTCTTCTCGCTCTCTTTTGCGTTGTTAGCCACCATCTATGCTAGTCGCTTGCTGCAGCTCCACCTCACAACCCCATCCTACCTATAAGCTTAAATAGTCTTGATCTCACGGGTGTGAGATTGCTGAGTCCCCGTGACTCACAGATTCTACCAAAACAGTTGCAGGTACCAACGATGCCAGTGCAGTTGACACGGCCGAGCTCACGTGGGAGTTCGACGAGGAACGTGGCCGTTACTATGTTTCTTTTCCAGATGATCAGTAGTGGAGCCCAGTTGGGGTGATCCGGGGATCTATGTAGCATTTGGGGTAGTCTTCTTTAATTTTGGTTCCGTAGTCGGACCTTGAGTGTAATCTGTATGATGGATGTTTATTTATGTATTGTGTGAAGTGGCGACTGTAAGCCAACTATGTAACTCTTTCCCTTTATGTATTACATGGGTTGTGTGAAGATTACCTCACTTGCGACATTGCTTTCAATGCGGTTATGCCTCTAAGTCGTGCCTCGACACGTGGGAGCTATAGCCGCATCGAGGGCGTTACAAAAACCGACAAACTAGTTGCCACTCACCGCGATAAATGACCCAGCCTAGATGCTATATAAAAGGCCACCTCGTGACCATACCAAGTATCCCTCACCTTGTGCACAACTCTCACAGTTGTTTCTTTGCCATGCCAAGCCCTAGTATTTATCTGAGAACTCCAGATGCAACCCCAGGTAGTTTTCTTAAAATATTGTGGGACTTCACCTGCAGTACCATGAGTTCTACCAATCCACCCCAGTACGAGTTGCTCAAATCGAGGATCACCTCATCCACCTCGAAATATTGGGCAGTGGTGCACATCCCTCCCGCAAACCCAAACCAAGACCCAACGGAAGTCTCCTTCGTGGGGAAATCTATGCCGACTCCGCAAATGGCCATAGAAGTTGCTGCGTACGAAGCGCTTGCTCGCCTTCGATTCGCGGTACCCTATGCCAGTGAACGAGGGTATTATAACTTCCCGAGTCGTGCAGCACCCAGAGAAGTAGCATCTTTTCCCGGTGGACGAATTGAGAGAGACCCAGTACTGGCCAACCTTGCCCAGTATGTCATCGCTCAAGAGCGTTTAACCCAACGAGTAATGGGTTATCTCCAGAGCCTCGCTGATTTAATCCTCAGATCACCATCAGCAGACCACTGAGGCCCGACCAAGAGAGACGCGTTCTTCGACTAGTCAACCCGCTTCCCCCGATAGAAGAGGAGTGTGCCCCAGTACCAGAGACGTTTTCTCAGGACCCTGTCTATTTGTCGTTTTCATTGTAGACGTCACTGCTATGTTTATTGTCCCAGCATCTAGTTATGTGTTGCAACTTATGCGTGGTACCCTAAATTTGTGCGATGATTTAAGTATTTGGTTTCCATTAATGTTAGTAGTTTTTACTGCTGTTAATTTTGATTAACTAATTTCACTCTCGATAAATTCTGAAGTGAGATTTTTCCCTGAGTTGTTGCAGCATATATCTCTTCGCGTCCTAGATTTTATTCCACGCAGCACCACGACAGCAGACCCACAACCACAACCACTCGACCGCGTGCACTAATTACAAATCCGCGTGCACATTTTGCACCTAACTGATCACCTCCCTAACACACCACAGTCTCTGAAGGAGAGATATGTGGGTAATTATTCGGGTGCAAGTTGCCTCCAGCACACTGACAACAGTTAGCACCCGACACCGCACTTAATCCTCATGATCACCGCCACCGCGGAGAGCTAACACCCGAGCGGCAGCATCACGATGATCATCAAGGATCATCACGCACAAGAGCACGGAGAACCCCAGCAATGCCGCCAACCCTACGCACATCAGGATCATGTACCAGTCCGGCACCACCTCCGCCATTAGAGCCTCATTTCGAGCTCCTGCAAAAAGAAATGGAGGAGAAGGAAGGAGAAGGAGAAGCGAGGCCAGGTGTGAGGAAGAAGAAAGGAGCACCTCGGTCATTTTATAGCTCGAGTTCGGTGTACGGTGGGCGAAGTCTACCAGCGCCGCTCGTAGCTCGATCGCCGGTGTTCGGAGGCAAATCCACGAGCAGTGCCGACAGCGCACTGGCCCGCGAGGTGAGTGCACGCTGCACCGACAGCTAGTGCGCCGCCCACTACCGCAGTACGGCCTAGATGCTCTACGCGCTAGATGCCGCCGGTGGAGAAAGCGCGGGAAAGCATGCGAGAGAGAGGAAGAAAGAGAGCCAGAGGTAGAAGAAGAGACTGACAGTGGGCCCCGGGTCCACCTGTCAGCCGAAGAGAGCACTATGCTCTCGGGTACGACCAGCGTGTTTTAGAAATTTAGAAATTTTATTCTAAATTCACTGTAACCAAAAGTAGAAATTTCTCGTTTTCCCCAACCATAGGTTTTTTCCACGCACCGCCAGTTTTCCACACTGTAGTTTTACAGCACTTATTTTGCCCACTCACTGTAGCCACATTTTATTGCATGATTAAGATGGTTATTTTTGTGATATTACTTTGAGATAGTAGGAGTAGTTCTTTTCAAAACAACCCTTAGCAAATCTTGAGGACAAGATTTCTCTTAAGGGGGTAGTGTTGTAACACCCCAAAAAATTTAACCATGGTTTATTAATTGAAATATTGCCATGGTAAATTAAATTTTTATTTCTGGATTTTCTTTTGATTCAGAACCACTCTTTTCTCCTGAATTGTGGAGTTTTCACCCCAAGTGAAAACTTTCCAAAAAATATTATTGGACTTGTATACCCTCTAAAGAAACATTTCCTTTATCAGTGGAATTATTTATATAATTAGTTTTTTCTGAGCTTTATTTCTTTTAAAATGGTTTCTCATAAGTTTTAGAGCCTTTTTTGCACTACAACCCTTTGATAAATTTAGTTAAAGATTTCACCAAAATTTGGGGATGTTAGTAGTAGTGTATAATTCAACTTTATGCAAAAACCCATTGGTGTTCTTTGAAAAATTTGAGCAAATCATCCTCATCTTCATTCTGGTCCAGTTTAGTGTTTTGCACTGCAGCCATATTTTATCTTGCCTTATTGCCCATGATATTGTGCCTGCTTATTGACCACTCTACCAAACCCTTAAGTCCAGGAGATTGTACCCATTGGAGTATTTTGTCCATGCAATAATGCCCTTTGTTTTCTGTCCAGATTTGGTTTTCTCAAAAACTTGCACTAACAAGTTTCTGGTCTTGCCAAACTAACCTTGCCACCATCACCTACATCTAAAGAGACTCTGATCTGGAGATTTTGGCCACCAGAAGGGATGCCCAGATGCCCATGGCATTCTGTCGAGCACCTTGTGTGCATGGCAAGATTTGACATAGTTTTTAGTTTGCATTATGAACTTGATCCCCTGACCCAACAACCATGTCCACTAAACTCCTAGCTACCTCTAACCTGGCCCTGTTAATTCCCAGCCTCACCCAGGCCCCCTAGCATGCTTTAGCATTTTGCCGACCACATGGCGTGCGTGCTCTTGGCGCGTCCAGAGCGCGCGTTTTGCACGTGTGTGCGCCCGAGATGCCGCGTCTCGCTGCCGCCCTCCCCGCCCCCGTTCTGATCCTTTACCACTCGCCGCCAACGTGCCCGACCCCTCTCTCGTCGCAGAGTCGCCCTGGCCCCCTCCTGGCACCCCACAGCGCCACCACCGCAAGCCGCCGCTGCCGCTCCGCCAGCCTCTGCCATGGACGGCACCGCCCGAGCCACTCTAGCACGCCAGCTGCCCCAGGAGCAGGACGATCTCATCCTCAAGCCCGTTCGCTAGCGCCCGCCGTCGCCACGTCGCCCTGCTAGCAACAGAATGGCGGTTCGTCGGCGTTCTTATTCGCAGCCGCGGCAACCGACCTCGACCGCCTATAAAGGGAGCCCCTGAGCTCGTCCTGACCCTCAGGCGACTTCAGGCCACCTCCCTAGTGCTCCCATAGCCAGCAATCGATGGAGTGGGGCCGTCTGCCTCGTCTCCGGCCAGTTCGGCCGCCGCCATGCTCCGGTGCCGTACGTCGCGAGTAGGGCCTCCCCAGTTCTTCCAGCGCCACCGTTCGACTCCCCTCGACCGTGCGGAGCCACCCAACACCTCAGCCCCGATCGGGAGCCACCGTAGCCCAAGACCCCAATTGTTCCCAAAACCACCATCCACCGCGGAGCTCGCCGCCTGCAACCCCCTCCACCCCTGCCAGCCTATCGACCATTGGGAGGACCGCCCTGGACCAGCGGATCCACCCCCTCACTCTGAATCCCGCGGGGAGCCGCCGTTCGTCGACGGCGATCGCCGAAACCCCGCCACCGCTCTGCCAGAGGAGAAGGAGGCGCGGGCGACTGGTCAAACCTGACTAGTGGGCCCAAGGGGCCCACTGTTAGCGACACAGCGACGGCCCGCGCTGGCTTAAGTGGAAACGTATTCCACTAAATACGCCTTCGCTAGGGGAAAGCGTAAGCCCCCGAACCGTTTTCTTTTTCTGATTTTTATTAAAAACAGAATTTTGACTAAACATTGACTGGCTATAACTTTTAAAATAC
Source organism: Aegilops umbellulata (assembly GCA_032464435.1). NCBI lineage: Eukaryota > Viridiplantae > Streptophyta > Magnoliopsida > Poales > Poaceae > Aegilops > Aegilops umbellulata. Next base: position 332,914,705 of record CP136054.1, on the reverse strand, counting down.
AAGTCCAATTTATTTGATTCTTTTTCTGTTGTTTCTCAAATTTTGTCCAGTTTATTTTCATGTTTATTTGAAAATTTTACAAACAACTTTTTTGTACTGTTTGGAAACTATGTGTTAATTTAAATTTTCTTAAAATAGGACTTTTGAAGAAGGAAGCAACCTTCAAAAAGTGCACCCCACTTACATACTCTTGAAGGCAAGCATTCTGAACCCTTGCATAATATTGTTGTGTGTTGTTTGATACGGCTACAACACCACCTTGACACGAAGTATTCGTTATTTTATGTGATGATATGATCATACTCATGAGTGCATAATGAAGATTCCTTGCTGTTGGAATTTGATACGCTTTTGATAGTAATCACCCTCGTATGCCTTTCATGCCTACCGGAATCCGAGAAAGTCTCTGTCTTGGGTAGACACGAACTTGTCTTAGATAATTCGTTGAGACGATTATGTCTGGTAAGGCATGGTGAGGTATGATGAGTGGTGATTTTGTTTGTTGGTGTGAAATATATTTGTTATACTAATCCTGCAGGGAATGCCTTAATCTCCTGAGTCAACCATAGATCGAGTCTTGTTCTAGTAACCCCCATACTTGTTTCGTACTACCACTTGTCCCTACCATATGTAGGGTACGGTTCAGTAAGTTGTCAACCCCTTCCTAGCACACATCGTACAAAGAGGCCATGGTGGAAGATACCGGCTGCATCCGGTAGACATGCCACCTGGTCCGGGGGCATGGGTGTTTCTGGTTGGAGCCGAGGGGGTAGCTCCCCTAGTTTGCGCGCGTTATAAATTTTGTGATCCCATGCTAGTCGAGGTTGTAGCCTCCCCACTTAGAGTTTCGCTTAACGGGTGTCGTGGGTGATTCCAGACATCGGTAAGTTAGGCTGTTGTGTGCAGTCAGGTGTGTTTTCAATTAAAAGACCGTAGACGGAATTAGTCCTGATGGACTAAAGGAATTCGTTACTCGTGGGTAAAGAGTACACCCTCTGCAGAGGTTATATCTATTCGAATAGTCGTGTCCATGGTTAAGGACCACAGTCCGGGATGGGTCAAGTGTCGGTCTTAGGGTCGGTCTTCAAAGGAAATACTGCTAAACCAGAACATGGATCATGACTTGTGACTTATGACGATTATGATTATTATTACTATAGCCTAACCATTGGTATTATTTGAATTATTGAGTATCCCTGGGACGGTTCTACCTCCTGGATATTCATTGTGATTATTCTCTTATAAGCCCTTTATCTGGTGTCGCTCAGACGCCCGACTGTGGCATGCTTGTTATTTAAATTACTTATAAGCCCTTTATGTGGTGTCGCTCAGACGCGCGACTGTGGCATGCTTGTTATTTAAATTACTTATAAGCCCTTTATGTGGTGTCGCTCTGACGCCCGACTGTGGCATGCTTGCTATTTAATGATTTATAAGCCCTTTATGTGGTGTCGCACAGACGCCCGACTGTGGCATGCTTGTTATTTATTTTATTTATAAGCCCTTTATGTGGTGTTGCTCAGACGCCCGACTGAGGCATGCTTTATATTATTATCCTTTCGAGGCGTCGCTTCAAACACCCGATCGGTGCATTCTATTTCTACTCCCTTATTGCATATTCATGTTGTAACCTACTTGCGTGCATCATGGAATTTTATTTTGTGACTGACGTTGTGATCATAGAATATTTCAGAGCTTGATTATCATTTGTTATATTATACATGTGTTCATAATGTTTGCGAGTACATTCAAAGTATGCCTCGCGATGACAGCCCCGGAACCTAAGCAATGGTGATAGCAGCCTCGCGAAGATAGGAGTTATCCAGGTCAGCTGTTCCTGTGAGAAATGGAGTCCCATAGACACTGATGAACCACAAACCGCTTCCGCCACCAGCCACTAGAAACCTTGTGTTGTACTCATAGGCCAGAATGGTCTTGTACTACATATTTTGTATGTTGCTTGGAATTTCTGTATCAAGTTGGTGCCTCATCAGCTAACAGTAATCCTGGGGCTGGTGGGCACAAGGACCATTTTCTGCGTAATTAATATCCTGGAAATCCGGTCATGACACAAAGAAGAAAAGGGAACTATAAAACAACTATGTCTTCGCACTCCATAGTCTTCACGTGAATGTCTTCTCATGTCATAATCTTCAATGTGAATATCTTCACATACCACTATTGTCTTCAATGTCTTCACACATTTTTAGGGGTCATCTCTGGTAGGTAAACCGAATCAATATGGGACTACTACCTATGTTATCCTACAATTCTCACAAACACATTAGTCCCTCAACCAAGTTTATCGTCAATACTCCAAAACCAACTAGGGGTGGCACTAGATGCACTTACACTAGGGGCATACAATGATAGCGCTTGTTGGGAGGCAACCCAATGAATAAAATTTATTCTTGCCTTTTTTTTCTGTTCTTGAGTGTTTGCACAATTATGCCTCTGTTGTGATTGTGTTTTTTTATGTTTTAGTTAGTGTTTGTGCCAAGTAAAGCCTTTGGGATTATATTTGGTGATAGTTGATTTGATCTTGTCGAAAAACAGAAACTTTTGCGTCCAGTAAAATAATTTTAATAAATCACATAAGTGAGGAAAAATTCTGCATTTTTTACACAAGATTGATATACAAATTGCTTAGATCGTCCTAATTTTACAGATGTTTTGGAGTTAAATAAGTATGCACTGTTTTCAGATTGCTACAGACTGTTCTATTTTTCACTGATTTTTTTTTCTTTGCGTTGTTTGCTTATTTTGATGAATCTATGGTTTGTATCGGGGGGAGCCATGGTAAAGTTGGAATACAGTAGGTATAATACAAAAATAAAATATAAATGAGTTTAGAACAGTACTTAGAATAGTGATTTTTTTCTTATACTAACGATCTCACGAAGGTTTTGTTGAGTCTTGTGTGATTGAAGTTTTCAAGTTTTGGGTGAGATCACGATGGATGAAGGAATAAGGAGCAAGAAGAGCCTAATCTCGGGGATGCCCCATGGAACCCCAAGTTATTATCCAAAGATAAACAAGCAACTAAGCTTGGGGATGCCCCGGAAGGCATCCCCTCTTTCTTCTAGATCATGTTCAAGAATTCATCCGATTAACCAGTTAACTTGCCGATTAATCCCAACTCATAGGGTCACCTAGTAGTCGATAAACTGATAAATCGTCCGATTAATTGATTAAATGGCCGATTAACTTGCCAATTAGCCAATTAATCCCCTACTAGCCAGCCGACCGAGCAGTTACCAGTTAACGATTTCCTCAACAATGCTTACCATAGGTATTTTACTTGGAGCTATATTTTTATTCGTCACATATCATGAGTTTTGCTTGGATCGTCTTGTATTATATGATTATTTGCTTGTTTTAATTTTTATTTTGTATCATCTATCCTTGTTGGACACACCTATTTGGCAAAAATATGCTATGATTTGTTATAATTGCTCTTTATGATTCACTTAAATTCTTTGAGCTATGGAATTGCTCTAGTGCTTCACTTATATCTTTTTGAGCACGGTGTGCTCTAGTATTTTTTTAAGAAATGCTCTCATGCTTCACTTAGACTTATTTGTGAGTTACTAAATTTTTTAAGAAATTCTCTCATGCTTCACTTATATATTATGAGAGATGAAAATGCTCATGTTGTTCACTTAAATTTGTTTGAGCTTATCAAAAGAAACATATGAAATTATCCTGAAGTGATAGATATTGAAGAGGGATATAATAAAAAATTTCATGAAGATCATTGGACAAATTAAACTTGATTCCTTGTAATGGTTTTGCGATATGATGATAATAATATGTGAGTCATGTTGATGAGTAATTATGCCTATATATTGATCATTTCCTGGATATCGTCATAATTATTTGAGGTTTTATCAATTGCCCAATAATAATTTGTTTACCCACCATGTGCTATTTCTTGAGAGAATCCACTAGTGAAATCTATGGCCCCCGGGTCTATTCTTTATCATATTTGCTTTCCGTACTATTATTTGCCACTTTAATTTTCAGATCTATTATTCAAAAACCCCAAAAATACCTTGCTGCAATTTTTTGTTACTTATTTTATTTCGCGTTTTATCGAGATCAATTTATCCAATCTATCACAATTTTATCTCATCAACGTGACAATTTATGGCGTCGTTACCCGAAGAAGGGATTGACAACCCCTTATACGAGTCGGGTTGCAAGTATTTGTTCTTTGTGTGCAGGTACCGTTTACATAGTGTTCCTTGGTTCTCCTACTGGATTGATACTTTGGTTTCATAACTGAGGGAAATACCTAGTGCTGCATCATCCCTTCCTCTTTGGGGATATATCGACGTAGTTCAAGCGACATCACTAGAGCTCAAATCTTAAGTTGAAAGATAAAATATTTTGAGAGGCATGCTTTTCTCGTCAACGAAAACGACCGAGAATTTCCAATACTTTCCATGCTAGATACATCATAGGCGGTTCCCAAACATAAAATAAATTGTCTTCCTTTTTCCACCATTCTTTCACAATCCATGGCTAGCCGTATCCACGGGTGCCCTCCATACCAACACTTTCCAAGGAATTTATTATTTGACAACATAAATATTTTTTCATTTCGAGACCGGGCATCCATATTACCTTGCCACACCCTCATGTAATGACAAGTAAATAGACACTCATCTTGAGAATAACATATCTAGCATGGAAAATATTGGCCACCCAAAAAGGAAATTCATTTTGAAAATTAGAGTTGGCACATACAAATTTACCTGGAACGACATGGAAATACCACATATAGGTAGGTATGGTGGACTCATTGGTACAACTTGGTTTATGGAGTTTGGATGCACAAGCAGTATTCCAGCTTAGTACATGTGAAGGCTAGCAAATAGATTGAGAAGCAACCAACCAAGAAATGAAAACAATCGTAAACGAGCATTAAATATAACTAACACCGAATAATGCACCACAATTAAGATGTAATTTCATTGCATAACTATTGACTTTTATGCTTGCATAGGGAATCACAAACCTTAACACAAATATTCTTACTAAAGCATAATTACTCACCAACATGACTCACATATTACTATCTTCATATCTCAAAACTATTACAAGGAATCAAGTTTGTAATATCCAATGATCTTCATGAAGTTTTTATTATATCCCCCTTGGATATCTATCACTTTGGTACTAATTTCATATATTACCATTGCTAATAACAAGCTCTCAAATAAATTTAAGTGAAGAACATGAGCATAAATAATTTTTCATCTCTCAAAATAATATAAGTGAAGTGTGAGAGAATTTCTTCAAAAATTTACTAACTCTCAAATTGATCTAAGTGAAACATGAGAGTATTTCTTCAAAAATTAAAGCACCACCATGCTCAGAAAGATATAAGTGAAGCACTAAAGCAATTCCATAGCTCAAAAAATTTAAGTGAATCACATAGAGCAATTCTAACAAATCATAGCATCATTATGGCTCTCTCAAATAGGTGTGTCCATCAAGGATGATTGTGACAAAGTAAAAAAGCAAAAAAAAGCAAATACTCATATAATACAAGATGCTCCGAGCAAAAGTCATGATATGTGACAAATAAAAATATAGCTCCAAGTAAAATTACCAATGGTCGTTAGAAGAAAGAGGGGATGCCTTCCGGGGCATCCCCAAGATTAATTTCTTGGTTCTCCTTGAATATTACCTTGGGGTGCCATGGGCATCCCCAAGCTTAGGCTGTTTTCACTCCTTATTCCTTCATCCATCGTGATCTCACCCAAAACTTGAAAACTCCAATCCAACAAAAATTAACAAAACCTTCGTGAGATCCGTTAATATAATAAAGCAAATCACCACTTTAAGTATTGTTGCAAACCCATTCATATTTTATTATTGCATTATACCTATTGTATTCTAACTTTACCATGGCTTATACCCTTCGATACAATCCATATATATTCATCAAAATAAGCACAAAATGCAATGAAAAGAGAATCTGCCAAAAAGCAGAATAGTCTGTAGTAATATGGACTTTGACCATACTTCTATAACTCCAAAAATTCTAAAAAAAATAGTAAATCATAGGCAATTTGTATATCAATCTTGTGTAAATTATTCAGAATTTTATCACGCTTCTGTGATTTTTAACAATTTTGCTACTGGGCGCAAAATTTTCTATTTTCCAACAAGATCAAATCAACTATCACCCAACATGATTCTAAAGGATTTACTTGGCACAAACACTAATTAAAACATAAAAACACAACCATAATAGTAGCATAATTGTGTGAACACATAAAAACATAAAGGAAAAGAGAAACAATATCCATTGGGTTGCCTCCCAACAAGCGCTATCGTTTTATGCCCCTAGCTAGGTATAATGCATAGATTCAAGTGTTGTCATATTTCTTCTTATTTTCCATAGATGTGTTTTTGTCAGGAGGTTTTTTGAAATACAACCTGAAACACATTATCCATAGAAATTTTAGCATTATCAAGTTGCCCACTTGCAAATCCCCTTTGATTAGCAGCTACGATCCAAGAATATTGTTGATTAACATCATTAAAAACTTGTTGGATCATATCCCAAACGGGGACTTCCTTTTTATACTTCTCATCAAAGATGCAATCATTGCCAAGCAAATGTCTTAATACATAATCATTATTGAAAGGATCTCATCTATTACCGGTTTTTTACGGTTCATACCATAAAAATCAAAGATCTCCCTAGCTTCCCACACTATGTGATCAATACTCTTGGATCTTTTATAAGAGGTAGCTCATATAACAATCTTTGCTAGGTAGGATGAGTACGGATAAATCTATTTCAAGTTTCAGAACTAGTGCTGAAATGGCTTCCGCATAAGTTTTAGTTCTTTTAAGTATAGGAGCATCATCACAAGTCATAGTTTCAACACACTTGAAGAATTCTTGGATGTCACTTTTTCCTATAATATTCCCTTGTCCCAAAACAAAAGTTTTAGCATCCAGATTACCAGAACGTCCAATTTTAGGAGTTCTGTCATCATCTGTTTCTGCCATACCAAAATCACTCATCATGATAGGTTCAAAGCAGGCAAAGGAGCAAACAAGGAAAGGTAAACAAAAAATATTTTTGTATTTTTGCAAAAACGTTTTAGAAGTGGGGGAGATGAAAATGAGAGGCAAATGGAAAATAAAGTAAATTGCAAGGAGATTAGATTTGTGATTTGGTACCTGATAGATGTTGATGATATCTCCCCCGCAACAACGCCAAAAATTCTTCATGATTGCTTGTATCTGTGTTGGTATTTCCTCGAAGAGGAGAGGATGATCCTATCGGTGTCAAATCTGACATATCTCATAGTAGGGGTCCTAAGCTAGGTGTCTTGGAGCGATGGTAACATGGACACAAATTTTACCCAGGTCCGGGCCCTCTAGATGGAGGATAAACCCTATGTCCTGCTTTTGATTGTATTGATATAGGTGTAGTACTAGGTACATGTATCTACCACGAGATTGTTCTAATAAATATCCAATGATCCATTCACTAGCCTGGCCTCGGTTTATATAATGTACCAGAGGCCTAGGGTTTAGAAGGGCCCTCGTCTTGGGCGCCAAGTTTTGTGGAGTCTTCCTTATATTCGACAAGGTCTGCCTAAAGTGCCCCAGTAATGAACCGCCATGGGGGTCCTCGGCCTAATCTACCTAGTCAGGAGATGATGTGGTGAGTACCCCCTAATCCAGGACACCATCAGTAGTCCCCTAAACTGGTCTTCAAGTTGGCGACGCTCCTCGATTTTTCTGAACTATTCTTCATCTTCGGTCGTCGGCCTTGAAAAGTGGTTCAACAAATTTCCCCATCTTCGATCTTGAGGATTGCCGAGTTAAATCCGAAGAAGTTCACACGTTTGGCATCCGAGCAGCCCTTTAAGTCTTTGGCCTTTACCAATGTCTTGTTATTTTTATGCCACACCTTGGGTTTGAAGTGTTTCCCATGCGGCGGTGTCTTCTCGCGTCCGAGCTCCAACGTCAGACTACATCCATGCTCCAACGCCGGACTGCAGCCGAGTTGTCTTTTTACAGCCAAGCTCCAACGTCGGACTACATCTGAGCTCCTCCACCGGACTGTATCCGAGGTGTCATAGATCACCTTGGCTCGAAAAAGTCAAAGGAGTTTAGTCGAGCTTAATGCCGGAAATGCCCTATATGGATCTAGCCACTTGCATCCGAGCTTAATGTCGGACTGCTTCCGAGGTGGTGCACCACCTCGGCCGTGGGCTGAGTGTTTGCAGATTTTATTTTCGATTGGTACAATTTATTTGCTGATGAGATGTATAGCTAGTAGCCCTCAAGGTGTGTGTCGGCCTAAAATCCGAGATGCATCTGAAGGAAAATATGAAACCGCTAATCTCAATAGCCCCTGAGACTCAGGTCGATTTGCGAAATTGACCTGAAGATCAACTCATCCTAGCTCGGAAGCATATGTAGCAATACAATGCAGTGTAATATATTAGAGGAGATAGTGATCGGCGGACGGGCCCTTGAGAGAGGGTCTTGACAAATCACTGTAATATGTTAGCTTGATGCCGGATAAGTCCCAGATGGTACCTATTGTTGTCTGAAGACACGTTTTCCCATAGCTCGATCAAGCCGAACACTGGGCACTTTCAATTTTCTGCATTGAATAGGCCATGCAGTAGTCCCCGAGCCACTAGGCGGGTGGCAACACCAGATCAGGGAATCAATGTGCCCCTTTAATATTTTTAAATGGTAAGTGCGAAGCCCAGTAGCCCCCGAGCCTTAATGTGGGAACGAGTGGCCGAATTAAGGATTGATATCCGTTTGACAGAAAATTTTGTTGTGCTTAACAAAAACTTCTCGGAAAGAGAATAAATATCTCCTAAAGGAGCTAGAGCTAGCGAAAACTAGGCTCGCCAAGGTCGTCCCCAAGGGGCTTAATAAATAGGAAATCAATGGGGAATTATGAGAGCATTATGCCAGCTGCTCGGTTGTCTCAGCGAGATTTTGCCCTTGACTCTTTCAAAGATGTGCTGCAGTAAATTGACTTACTCGCAATTTATGTGTAATGATTCTATGTACCCAAGTACTTTACATCACTAATACTCGGATTCGCATTGTACAAAACTTTTTTGGCCGACCATCGACTTCAACCTCCTCGACCAGTAGCAGGGAGTGTTTGTCCCACTTTATAAAGCCTTTATGTGGGCAAAGATTTACGGCAGACAAGGCAATCCGGCCATACGGTTTTATAAACAAAGGTACACAGAGAGATATGTTATACTACTTTTTAACGTAAGAAACAACTTCTGGGAAAAATAGTTCCTTTATAAGTTCCTTTTCCCAGGCTATCATGTTGACCATGATCGTGAAACCTCAACTCTGATTAGTGTGGGAGGAAATAGTGAGGATTTAGTTCAGGGAACTCTCTGGTCTTAATGAACCGAAATTTTCACTTATGTTGTTGCCGACCAATTATATTCTTAAGATAGCTAGCTTTCTTTTTTTAGGGAAAGGAACTTTCATTAATCAAACTGGGTGATTACAATCAGATATTACAATGCTAGCTATCTCAACAGGTGCGTTACAAAGCCAACATGCAGTTCATTGTTGCGAACGACCCATACCCTGCAAGGGTGTGGCTGGCCGCATTTGCATGTCGACTAATCTTAGCTAGATTTATGTTCCTTTCATGAGTCAGTATCCTTCTTGAAAGAGTTATTGACTAGAGGGGGGTGAATAGGCGATTTTTATGAGAGTCTTCAAAACATGGGAGATTTGAAGAAAAACAATAGAAATGAACCTATTGACATGCAGCGGAAGGTAGACTACACTAGACAAGCCATAGTCAAGCAAGTAATGAAGCAAAAGCATGAAGACTATTAGCAGCTAGGTAGTATGGATCAAGATGGAAGATTGAATGAAGCCAAACAACAATAGTGGTCACACAGTGAAGTTAAACAGATAAGACAAGCATGCAAATGACTTCATGAAGACAAACTGTAAATAAGTGAAGGAAGAGATAGAACCATTTGCTTGGTGAAGACAAAGGATTTGTTGCACCAGTTCCAGTTGCTGTGACAACTGTACGTCTGGTTAGGGAGTCTGAGATTTAATTCAGAAGACCGCGTCTTCACCTTATTCCCCTTGAGCTAAGGACACTTAGTCCTCGCCCAATCACTCTGGTAAGTCTTCAAGGTAGACTTGCAAACCTTCACAGACTTCATTCACCGGAAATCCACAATGACTCTTGGATGCTCAGAACGCGACACCTAACCGGCTGGAGGATTCACAGTCCTCAAGTGTAACAAGTCTTCAGATCACGCGGACAGAAAGACTTCAGTGATGCCTAACACTCTTTGGCTCTGGGTGTTTTGGGCTTTGTCCTCCCAAGGATCTTTCTCTCAAAGGCTTCGAGGTGGATTGCTCTCAAACGACAAAAGTCATGCACTAACTCTGAGCAGCCGCCAATTTATGGTGTAGGGGGTGAGCTATTTATAGCCACTAGGCAACCCGACCTGATTTGTCTGAAATGACCCTGGGTCACTAAGGAACTGACACGTGTTCCAATGGTTAGATTTCAAACACACGCGGCAGCTTGACTTGGGCTACAAGTAAAGCTGACTCATCCAGCTCTGGATAAGATTTGCTCTCATAATCTTCGCTCGAAGACTTAGGATTTGGTTGAGCATCACTTCAGTCACTCTGACTTTGTTCACTTGGACCCCAGTTAACAGTACGGTGGTTCCTATAACTCAACAAAGAAGAAATGGAAACTACGAAACAACTATGTCTTCGCACTCCATAATCTTCACGTGAATGTCTTATGGTGTCATAATCTTCATTGTGATTATCTTCACATACCACCATTGTCTTCACACACTTTTAGGGGTCATCCCCGGTAGGTAAACCGAATCAATGAGGGACTACTATCTGTGTTATCCTGCAATTCTCACAAACACATTAGTCCCTCAACCAGGTTTGTCGTCACTACTCCAAAACCAACTAGGGGTGGCACTAGATGCACTTACACTTATGATCTTAGTAATACGATGTGTATACCTGGATTTATTGATGCCACTCGCACGAATCATCTGCAACATTTCATCGCAGTCTGTATCCATAATCAACGGAAGCTCTGTCGAATGAAGAGCAAGTTGCAAGCCTTCCTACATTGCCGCCAACTCAGCTTCAAGGGCGTCGCTGCAGAAGAACTACACACGGGTTGCAGCAAAGATGACCGCACCCTCCTAATCACACAGAATCATGTCATCCCCGGCCGTACCATCGTCCTTGACAAAGGCCCCATCAACATTCAGCTTTGCGTGTCCACTAGCAGGGGGCTTCCCACCGTGGCTTTCTATGATTTCATGTGATTCTGAAAGTTTGTGCCTAGAAAGATCAAAAACATGTTTGCCTTTCACTAAGTATACTTCTGGATATTGCTTGATTGCGATGAGAAAATTAATATAGTTGGTCAAGAACCGGTGCGACACTTCAATCGGAACTGGAGGTTTATGGTGTGTAATCTCATTCTGCGCGTACCAAATCCTCCACACAATCATCAATGAGGCGAGCTTCTGTGTCTCCGTAAGTTTTCCAAGCAGACGAAATATCCAATCCGGCTCGGTGTCATGTAGCATTTCCTGTGTAGGGAGTTCCCAAGTTTCACGCATAGCTTGCCAAAGGCCTATAGCATGGGGCATCGAATAAGGGCATGGTGCGTATTCTCCTCCTCCATACCACACAACATACATGTGTTGTCCTCTTCCATGTGACAATACTTCTTAGTAGCCTGTGTAGCAAGAGAGTCCCTCACAGCTTTCCAAGCAAATATACGGACCTTTGCAGGAGCATTGTTTTTCCATATCAGATCCCACATAGGTCTTCTACCATCAGGTCTAGCGCTGCATGCTGTACCATGCGTATACATCTGTTCCTGGAGTCCAAGGTAGTATGCACTTCGGATAGAGAAGCATCATCTCTTATTTGGGTGCCAATCTATAAAATCAGACTCCAGTCTATTAGACGCCCTGATCTACAGAATGCAATCTATGTCTGGATGTAGGAAGTACTCATGCACAAGATTTCTATTCCATGTTCCATCAGAGTTGAGGAGCTCCGTAGCCCACTGAAGCCAGCACCGTCGCTTTGGAGTAATAGGCCTGCGCGGCTGATCCCGAGGTATCCAGGGATCCCTCCATATGCGTGACGTCGGTCTGGGATGGCTCTCCGCTCCCCTCCCTCCCCCTCCCCCTTGTGGCGACCACTGCGTCGGGCGCCTCCCCGTCGGCGACCTTGCCCCTTGCGTCTCCCCCTTCCATCCCCCCGCTGCACCCTCCGGGTGCCGTTCCAGCGTCGCTCGTCGCCCTGCTCTGCGCTCGACCCTCTCCTCCCCGAGCTGGCTGCATCTCCCCGCTCCAAGCCAACAAGTTTTGGGCTTTGGATCCCGATGGTTCTAAGTTGGAATCGGAGGCTTCCTCCCCCTCCTCCCCGCCCTGTCTCACTATGCTGCCTTCCGTGGATGTGGCGGCGGGTCGCCGGCGCAAGTTCGCGCCCGGGGGGCGGGGGCGCCCCGCTGGGCCTTCCTTGGAAGGTGATGGGTGGCGCCACGTCTCGCGTGGTCGCCGGCGTGCGTCGTGTTGGTCCCCTGAGGTGGTCTCGTCGGGTTCTGCTGGTGCGGCCGGGTCAGCGCCGCCTTCTGTGTTGGGTTCTCCGTCGGATCTTCTTGCTTGCTCGGCCTCTGTTGCGGCGCCCGGCGAGCCGGCGGTGTCGGAGTCGGTGCCAACCCTAGATCTGGGATCGGGGGCGGCGCTGGCTCCCCCGCCTGCGGAGCGGGCCCCGTCGGGTGCTCCTGGGCCTGCTGGGCCCGTTGCGGGGTTTGCCTTCTCGTCTCTGCAGTTTTTTCCCATCTTCCTTCTTTGGGCCCTGGGCCGCGGGTGGCCCAGGTCCAGCCCTCCCCTCCTATAAGGCCTGCTACCGAGCCGGGCTTGGCTTGGTCCAGGTACTTATGGGTGCGGAGGGGTGCGGTTCCCCCTTTCTAGGGTTTCCGGCTTCCTCATCCGACCTAACTCGCTATCGTCACCCCATTCGACGCTTTTCCAGATCTCCCCCCCCCCTCCGCTCTCCCTCTCCTTTGCGGCGGTGGTCACGATGGACCGCTCCCGTGCGTCCTCCAGTGACGCGGTCTCCGGCCAGAAGCGTGGACGCGATGGTTCCGGCGAGGCGGACGCAGATCTGGAGTACGAGGCGGCACTCCGGGCCAAGCTCCAGGCCTCCCTCGCCCCGGAGGTGGGGTCGGCGGCGGCGTCGGTCGGCGTGTCTCCCCGCACCTCGGGTTCGGGCCCTTCGGCTCCTCTTCCCCCACGTCTGGTGCCCCATCAGCGGCGATCGATCCCTGGGAACTGGCGGCGGAGGCCAGTCGGGCGGGTTCATCGGGGCCTCCCCTGGTGTCCCCCCCGCTGGGTGCTGCTCCCCGGGGCGGTGCATCGGTGCGTACTCCGGTGGCGGCTAGGGGTGGCCCGTCTCGCTTTGTCCCGCGTGGGGCGTCGGGGGCCCCGGTCCGCCGCCCTGTTGGCCCTGCTGCCGGGCGGGGGGCTGGATCTGGCCCTGTCTCGTCTAGTGACGGCATTCTTCCTCCTCCCTCTCGTGGATCTGGTCGCAACCCTCCCCAATCCCACGTCTCCAACCCCATCTTAACCTGCTTCGCGTGTCACCACCCCGGGCATTTCCAATCTCGCTGTGAAACCCCCCCCCCCTTTGTCTCATATGCAGAGAATATGGCCACCTTACGGTGGATTGCTAGAATCATGTCAAACCCCCCGCCTTTGTTCACTATGGCACTGGCCTTCCTGGGTGCTCTTTCTTCGCCTTAGACAAGGGGATACCAGAGGCAGCCCCTATCCCTTCGCTTTCCAATGTTGGCATTATCTCTGTCCAGGCTAAACGCATTTCTTCCCAGACCCTTCTAGATGAACTTTAGTTATGGGATGAGGGTGGTTGGGATTGGCAAATTCGCCAACTTTCTGAGTTCGATTTCACTGCGACTTTCCCCTCCAAAGAAAGCCTCCGTATGATCTCCTCTTGCACTAGCTTCACTCTGCCTCTGAATCAACTTGTGGTCTCGGTTAAAGCTGCATCCAACGGGTCTAAAGCGATCTCTTCCTTGACGTATGTGTGGGTTCTGGTCGAAGATGTCCCTCCTAGCATGCGCACCACGGCATTCCTCATGGCTTTCGGGGTGCTCATCGGGAAACCTATCGAAGTGGATCAGGCCTCCCTGGCTATCCTGGGGCCGGTCCGGCTCCGGGTCTGGTGTGTCGATCCCCTGTGCATTCGCGGCTCCATCGATTTTTTCCCGGCGGTTGGCGGCTTTCGGCTACGGGTGCGGGTGGAGGGGGCCTCGGGGTCGGTGTCGCCTCCTCCTCCTCCCCCTGGCCCATAGCAATGGCGATAAAGGCAAAGACGGGGAGGTGGGCCCTGACGACTCCATGCATGGGACTGACCCCTGTTTTACTCAGTCGGAGTGGGATGGGCTCTCTCCCGAAGACCAAGATCTGTTAAAGGAAAATGCTCCTGCTGGTAAGGGGCCTCAAGATGCGGCACCTAGCTCGGGCGGAGGGGATGCGGTTTCGGGCGGGGCTAAGGGCACTCCTTTCTCGGCTGTGTGCTCCAATCTCCCTGCTCGTCCCGCTTCTCCCTCCTTGTCTGGCATTGAAGATCTCCCCCCGGCTGGCCCTGCTGTGTCCAAGAAGAAGAAGAAGTCCTCTGTCAAGAAATATTCTGCTAAGAGCCGGGCCTCTAGAGATTCGAGGCAATCTGTGGCGGGGTTCTGCCGTAGGCTTGATGTGGATATGGATGCGGCTTCGGGCCCGTCCTTTGCTGCGGCGACCCCCAGCCGTTCACGGCCGGTGCCGGTGCACTCGCCCGCGTCCACTGCCCGCAAGAGCGGCCGCGTCTCCAATAGTGGTGAGCGGGTGGTCGATCGGGCGGCTCGACGTGCTGCGGCTCGGGATATGGCCCCCTCAGGTTCGCTCCCATCCCCTCCTCCCTCCCTACACACGGTCATTTCTCCAGTGCGTTTAGTTCTTCCTTCACAATCCGATGAGCACTTACTTAAAATTCTAGATGATGTGGGTATTTGCTTAGATTCTAGCCTGGGTACCCCCTCGTCTATTCTTGATGTTATTAGGGCAAATGAGGCTGCCCAAGACGATATTGCGAAGGCCAAGGCGGCTAGGGTGAGTTCGGTCGCCCCACCGGTTGTAGCCGATGGGGAAGAGGGGGGATGATAGGTGTCAAGCTCCCCCGGTGACTTCTATTCGTGTTGCAAGGAAGCGTGCTAAATCCTGCATGGTGCCGAGCAGGTCGAGTCTCCGTATCAATAACTTATCTTTTAGATGAAGGCTTTATTTTGGAATATTCGTGGTTTCGGCGCTAGGGGGCGCAGGGACCAGCTTAAAGACCTGGTTCGATCCGAACATATTGATTTTATCGGCCTTGTTGAGACTATCAAATCTTCCTTTTCTTCAAGCGACTTTTCGAGCATTGCTGGGGTAGACAGATTTCATTGGAAATATGTGGCCTCGGCTGGGCATTCCGGTGGTCTTCTGCTTGGTGCCAAAAAAGATACTTTCGATTTTGTGGCCTTTGACCATGGCATTTATTGGGCTAGTATGGTGGTTTCCCTTCAATCCCTCAACTCCTTGGTGGAAATCATGGTGGTGTATGGTCCGGCTGACCACGCGATGTCTTACGCCTTCTTGGACGAGATTAGTATTAAAATTGATTCATGTCAGTTACCCCTCTTAATCGGGGGCGATTTTAACATGCACTGTTTCCCATCTGACAAGAGCTCGTCTAACTTCTCTTGGCCCCTGGTTGACGCTTTTAATGCATTCATTAGGGATACGGCAATTCATGAGATTCCTAGGGTTGGAGCCCTTTTCACTTGGTCTAACCATCAAACACCCCCCCCCCAATTCGGTCGGTTCTTGATAGGGTTTTTGTTTGCTCTAGGTGGGATTCCTTATGCCCCCGTGCCACTCTTAGAGCCCTGGCTTGTGTTGGTTCTGATCACACCCCCTTGATCCTTGATGATGGTTTGCGCCCAGCGGGCTTTTCGAGATTCCATTTTGATGCTTCCTGGCTCCAAGTGGAGGGTTTTAATGAGTTGGTGGCACAAAAGATTTTGTCTTTTCTCTCCTCTACTCGACGTTCTTTTGGCCCTATGGATGACTGGCATCAATGCTCCTTTTTTTGCGTAGATTTCTTAGAGGCTGGTCTAAAAACCACTACGCTGAGTCTAGGCGGGACAAAGCTAGGCTGCTGGCTCAAATTGGCATTTTAGATGATCGTGCCGATAGTTTTGGACTGTCCTCGTCTGAATGGCATACCCGATATGGTTTAGAGCAGGCGCTGTTGGGGAACGTAGCAGAAATTCAAAATTTTCCTACGTGTCACCAAGATCTATCTATGGAGAAAACCAGCAACGAGGGGAAGAAGAATGCATCTACATACCCTTGTAGATCGCTAAGCGGAAGCGTTCAAGTGAACGGGGTTGATGGAGTCGTACTCGCCGTGAGCCAAATCACCGATGATCCTAGTGCCGAACAGACGGCACCTCCGCGTTCAACACACGTACAGCCCGGTGACGTCTCCCATGCCTTGATCCAGCAAGGAGAGAGGGAGAGGTTGAGGAAGACTCCATCCAGCAGCAACACAACGGCGTGGTGGTGGTGGAGGAGCGTGGTGATCCAGCAGGGCTTCGCCAAGCACTACGAGATATGAGGAGGAGAGAGGCAGGGCTGCACCAATAGGGAGAGATCAAATCGTGTCCTTTGGGCAGACCCTAGGCCTTACTATTTATAGGAGGAGGGGAGGAGGGTGCGCCCCCTCTAGGGTTCCCACCCCTAGAGGGGCGGCAGCCCTAGATGGGAAAAGGGTGGCGGCCAAGAGGGGGAGGAGAGGGAGGCGCAGGGAGCATGGGCCTTAGGGCCCATCTGCCCTTAGGGTTTGCCCCCTCTCCTCTTCCCTTGCGCCTTGGGCCTTGTGGGAGGGTGCACCAGCCCACCTGGGGCTGGTCCCCTTCCACACTTGGCCCATGCTGCCCTCCGGGGCCGATGGCCCCACTTGGTGGACCCCCGGACACCTCCGGTGGTCCCGGTACACTACCGGTGATGCCCAGAACACTTCCGGTGGCCAAAACCATACTTCCTATATATAAATCTTTACCTTCGGACCATTCCGGAACTCCTCGTGACGTCCGGGATCTCATCCGGGACTCCGAACAACATTCGGTAACCACATACGAACTTCCTTAATAACCCTAGCGTCATCGAACCTTAAGTGTGTAGACCCTACGAGGTCGGGAGACACGCAGACATGACCGAGACGTTCTCCGGTCAATAACCAACAGCGGGATCTGGATACCCATGTTGGCTCCCACATGTTCCACAATGATCTCATCGGATGAACCACGATGTCAAGGATTTAATCAATCCCGTATACAATTCCCTTTGTCTAGCGGTATAGTACTTGCCCGAGATTCGATCGTCGGTATCTAGATACCTTGTTCAATCTCGTTACCGGCAAGTCTCTTTACTCGTTCCATAACACATCATCCCGTGATCAACTCCTTGATCACATTGTGCACATTATGATGATGTCCTACCGAGTGGGCCCAGAGATACCTCTCCGTCACACGGAGTGACAAATCCCAGTCTCGATTCGTGCCAACCCAACAAACACTTTCGGAGATACCCGTAGTGCACCTTTATAGCCACCCAGTTACGTTGTGACGTTTGGCACACCCAAAGTATTCCTACGGTATCCGGGAGTTGCACAATCTCATGGTCTAAGGAAATGATACTTGACATTATAAAAGCTTTAGCATACGAACTACACGATCTTGTGCTAGGCTTAGTATTGGGTCTTGTCCATCACATCATTCTTCTAATGATGTGATCCCGTTATCAATGACATCCAATGTCCATGGTCAGGAAACCGTAACCAACTATTGATCAACGAGCTAGTCAACTAGAGGCTTACTAGGGACATGGTGTTGTCTATGTATCCACACATGTATCTGAGTTTCCTATCAATACAATTCTAGAATGGATAATAAACGATTATCATGAACAAGGAAATATAATAATAACCTATTTATTATTGCCTCTAGGGCATATTTCCAACAGTCTCCCACTTGCACTAGAGTCAATAATCTAGTTCACATCGCCATGTGATTAACACTCACAGAGTTCTGGGTTTGATCATGTTATGCTTGTGAGAGATGTTATAGTCCACGGGTCTGAACCTTTCAGATCCTTGTGTGCTTTACAAATATCTATGTCATCTCCTAGATGCAGTTACCATGCTCTATTTGGAGCTATTCCAAATAACTGTTCTACTATACGAATCCAGTTTACTACTCAGAATAATCTGGATTAGTGTCAAAGTTTGCATCGGCGTAACCCTTTACGACGAACTCTTTTTTTTCCACCTCCATAATCGAGAAAAATCCTTAGTCCACTAGTTACTAAGGATAACCTTGACCATTGTCCTGTGATCCATTTCTAGATCACACTTGTACCCCTTGACTGACTCATGGTTTGGCACACTTCAGGTGCGGTACATAACATAGCATACTTTAGAGCCTACGACTAAAGCATAGGGGACGACCTTCGTCCTTTCTCTCTATTCTGCCGTGGTCATGTCTTGAGTCTTGCTCAATACTCACACCTTGTAACACAGCCGATAACTCCTTCTTTGCTGATCTATTTTGAACTCCTTCAAAATCTTGTCATGGTATGTGTTCGTTTGAAAGTACTATTAAGTGATTTTGATCTATCCTTATAGATCTTGATGCTCAATGTTCAAGTAGCTTAATCCAGGTTTTCCATTGAAAAACACTTTTCAAATAACCCTATATGCTTTCCAGAAATTCTACATCATTTCTGATCAACAATATGTCAACAACATATACTCATCAGAAATTCTATAGTGCTCCCACTCACTTCTTTGGAAATACAAGTTTCTCATAAACTTTGTATAAACCCAAAATCTTTGATTATCTCACCAAAGTGTACATTCCAACTCCGAGATGCTTACTCCAGTCCTTAGAAGGATTGCTGGGGCTTTGCATACTTGTTAGCATCTTTCAGGATCGACAAAATCTTCTGGTTGTATCACATACAACCTTTCCTTAAGAACAAGGAAACAATATTTCGACATCCTAACTGCAAGATTTCATAAATAATGCAGTACCCGCTAATTCCAACAGACTCTTAGCATCGCTACGAGTGAGAAAGTCTCATCGTAGTCAACTCCTTGAACTTGTCGGGAAACATCTTAATGACAAGTCGAGCTTTCTTAATGGTGACATTTACCATCATTGTCCGTCTTCCTTTTAAAATCCATCTGTACTCAACAGCCTTACGACCATCGAGCCGTTCTGCCAAAGTCTACACTTTGTTTTCATACATGGATCCTCTCTCGGATTTTATGGCCTCGAGCCATTCATCGGAATCCGGGCCCACCATCGCTTCTCCATAGCTCGTAGGTTCATTGTTGTCTAGCAACATGACTTCCAAGACAGGATTACGTACCACTCTAAAGCAGTACGCATCCTTGTCGTCCTACGAGGTTTGGGAGTGACTTGATCCGAAGTCTCATGATCACTATCATAAGCTTCCACTTCAATTGGTGCAGGTGCCATAGGAACAACTCCTGTGCCCTGCTACACACTAGTTGAAGTGACGGTTCCATAACCTCATCAAGTCTCCACCATCCTCCCACTCAATTCTTTCGAGAGAAACTTTTCCTCGAGAAAGGACCCGATTCTAGAAATAATCCCTATTGCTTTCGAATCTAAGACAGGAGGTATACCCAACTGTTTTGGGTGTCCTATGAAGATGCATTTATCCGCTTTGGGTTCGAGCTTATCAGCCTGAAACTTTTTCACATAAGCGTCGTGACCCCAAACTATTAAGAAACAACAGCTTAGGTTTCTCTAAACCATAGTTCATATGGTGTTGTCTCGACGGATTTGCGTGGTGCCCTATTTAAAGTGAGTGCGGTTGTCTCTAATGCCTAACCCATGAACGATAGTGGTAATTCGATAAGAGACATCATGGTATGCATCATATCCAATAGGGTGCAGTTATGATGTTCGGACACACCATCACACTATGGTGTTCCAGGCGGTACTAGTCGTGAAACAATTTCCACAATGTCTCGATTGTGTACCAAACTCGCAACTCAGATATTCATCTCTATGATCATATCATAGATATTTTATCCTCTTGTCACGACGATATTCAACTTCATTCTGAAATTACTTGAACCATTCAATAATTCAGACTTGTGTTTCATCAAGTAAATATGCTCAGTATCTACTCAAATCATCTATGAAGTAAGAGCATAACGATATCCACTGCGTGCCTCAGCACTCATTGGACTGCACACATCAAAATGTGTTACTTCCAAAAAGTTGCTTTCTTGTTCCATTTTACTGAAACCGAAGCTTTCAGTCATCTTGCCCATGTGGTATGATCTGCATGTCTCAAGCGATTCAAAATCAAGTGAGTCCAAACGGTCCATCTGCATGGAGTTTCTTCATGCGTATATACCAATAGACATGGTTCACATGTCTCAATCCTTTTCAAAAATGAGTGAGTCCAAAGATCCATCAACAGGGAGCTTCTTCATGCGTTTTATACCAATATGACTTACATGGCAGTGCCACAAGTAGGTGGTACTATCATTACTATCTTATATCTTTTGGCATGAACATGTGTATCACTATGATCGAGATTCAATAAACCATTCATTTTAGGTGCAAGACCATTGAAGGTATTATTCAAATAAATAGAGTAACCATTATTCTCTTTAAATGAATAACCGTATTGCGATAGACATAATCCAATCATGTCTATGCTCAACGCAAACACCAAATAACAATTATTTAGGTTTAACACCAATCTCGATGGTAGAGGGAGCGTGCGATGCTTGATCATATCAACCTTGGAAGCACTTCCAACACATCTCGTCAGCTCACCTTTAGCTAGTCTCCGTTTATTCCATAGCTTTTATTTCGAGTTACTAACACTTAGAGATCGAACCGGTATCTAATACCCTGATGCTACTAGGAGTACTAGTAAAGTACACATTCACATAATGTATATCCAATATACTTCTATTGACAGCCTTCTCATCTACCAAGTATCTAGGGTAATTCTGCTCCAGTGGCTGTTCCCCTTATTACAGAAGCACTCAGTCTCGGGTTTGGGTTCAACCTTGGGTTTCTCCACTAAAGCAGCAGCTGATTTGCCGTTTCATGAAGTATCCCTTCTTTCCCTTGCCCTTCTTGAAACTAGTGGTTTCACTAACCATCAACAATTGATGCTCCTTCTTGATTTCTACTTTCGCGGTGTCAAACATCGCGAATATTTCAAGGATCATCATGTCTATCCCTGATATGTTATAGTTCATTACGAAGCTCTAGCAGCTTGGTGGCAATGACTTTGGAGAAACATCACTATCTTATCTGGAAGATCAACTCCCACTCGATTCAAGTGATTGTTGTACTCAGACAATCTGAGCACAAGCTCAACGATTGAGCTTTTCTCCCTTAGTTTGCAGGCCAAGAAAATCATCGGAGGTCTTATACCTCTTGACGTGGGCACGAGCCTGAAATCCCAATTTCAGCCCTCGAAACATCTCATATGTTCCGCGACATTTCAAAAATGTCTTCGGTGCCTCAATTCTAAACCATTTATCATTACCGAACTATCATGTAGTCATCAAAACGTGTATGTCAGATGTTCGCAACATCCACAGACCACGTTCGAGGTCCAGCACACCGAGCGGTGCATTAAGGACACAAGCCTTCTACTGTCTGCATAATTGCTACTATCAACTTTCAACTACATTTTCTCTAGGAACATATCTAAAATAGTAGAACTAAAGCGCGAGCTTACGACATAATTTGCAAAGATCTTTTGACTATGTTCAGGATAATTAAGTTCATCTTATGAACTCCCACTCAGATAGACATCCCTCTAGTCATCCAAGTGATTACATGATCCGAGTCAACTAGGCCGTGTCCAATCATCACGTGAGACGGACTAGTCATGATCGGTGAACATCTTCATGTTGATCGTATCTACCATACGACTCATGCTCGACCTTTCGGTCTCTTGTGTTCCGAGGCCATGTCTGTACATGCTAGGCTCGTCAAGTCAACCTAAGTGTTTCGCGTGTGTAAATCTGGCTTACACCCGTTGTATGTGAACTTAAGAATCTATCACACCCGATCATCACGTGGTGCTTCGAAACGATGAACTTTCGCAATGGTGCACAGTTAGGGGGAACACTTTCTTGAAATTTTAATGAGGGATCATCTTATTTACTACCATCGTTCTAAGAAAATAAGATGTATAAACATGATAAACATCACATGCAATCAAATAGTGACATGATATGGCCATCATCACTTTGCTCCTTTTGATCTCCATCTTCGGGGCTCCATGATCATCGTCGTCACCGGCATGACACCATGATCTCCATCATCATGATCTCCATCATCGTGTCTTCATGAAGTTGTCACGTCAACTATTACTTCTACTACTATGGCTAATGCTTTAGCAATAAAGTAAAGTAATTACATGACGTTTATGTTGACACGCAGGTCATAAATAAATTAAAGACAACTCCTATGGCTCCTGCCGGTTGTCATACTCATCGACATGCAAGTCGTGATTCCTATTACAAGAACATGATCAATCTCATACATCACATATATCATTCATCACATCCTTTTGGCCATATCACATCACATGGCATACCCTGCAAAAACAAGTTAGACGTCCTCTAATTGTTGTTTGCATGTTTTACGTGGCTGCTATGGGTTTCTAGCAAGAACGTTTCTTACCTACGCAAAACCACAACGTGATATGTCAATTGCTATTTACCCTTCATAAGGACCCTTTTCATTGAATCCGATCCGACTAAAGTGGGAGAGACTGGCACCCGCTAGCCACCTTATGCAACTAGTGCATGTCAGTCGTTGGAACCTGTCTCACGTAAGTGTACGTGTAAGGTCGGTCCGGGCCGCTTCATCCCACAATGCCGCCGAATCAATATTGACTAGTAACGGTAAGCATATTGAACAAAATCAATGCCCACAACTACTTTGTGTTCTACTCGTGCGTGGAATCTACGCAATAGACCTAGCTCATGATGCCACTGTTGGGGAACGTAGCAGAAATTCAAAATTTTCCTACGTGTCAACAAGATCTATCTATGGAGAAAACCAGCAACGAGGGGAAGAAGAATGCATCTACATACCCTTGTAGATCGCTAAGCGGAAGCGTTCAAGTGAACGGGGTTGATGGAGTCGTACTCGCCGTGATCCAAATCACCGATGATCCTAGTGCTGAACGGACGGCACCTCCGCGTTCAACACACGTACAGCCCGGTGACGTCTCCCATGCCTTGATCCAGCAAGGAGAGAGGGAGAGGTTGAGGAAGACTCCATCCAGCAGCAACACAACGGCGTGGTGGTGGTGGAGGAGCGTGGTGATCCAGCAGGGCTTCGCCAAGCACTACGAGATATGAGGAGGAGAGAGGCAGGGCTGCACCAACAGGGAGAGATCAAATCGTGTCCTTTGGGCAGCCCCTAGGCCTTACTATTTATAGGAGGAGGGGAGGAGGGTGCGCCCCCTCTAGGGTTCCCACCCCTAGAGGGGCGGCAGCCCTAGATGGGAAAAGGGTGGCGGCCAAGAGGGGGAGGAGAGGGAGGCGCAGGGAGCATGGGCCTTAGGGCCCATCTGCCCTTAGGGTTTGCCCCCTCTCCTCTTCCCTTGCGCCTTGGGCCTTGTGGGAGGGCGCACCAGCCCACCTGGGGCTGGTCCCCTTCCACACTTGGCCCATGCTGCCCTCCGGGGCCGGTGGCCCCACTTGGTGGACCCCCGGACACCTCCGGTGGTCCCGGTACACTACCGGTGATGCCCAGAACACTTCCGGTGGCCAAAATCATACTTCCTATATATAAATCTTTACCTCCGGACCATTCCGGAACTCCTCGTGACGTCCGGGATCTCATCCGGGACTCCGAACAACATTCGGTAACCACATACTAACTTCCTTAATAACCCTAGCGTCATCGAACCTTAAGTGTGTAGACCCTACGGGTTCGGGAGACACGCAGACATGACCGAGACGTTCTCCGGTCAATAACCAACAGCGGGATCTGGATACCCATGTTGGCTCCCACATGTTCCAGGATGATCTCATCGGATGAACCACGATGTCAAGGACTTAATCAATCCCGTATACAATTCCCTTTGTCTAGCGGTATAGTACTTGCCCGAGATTCGATCGTCGGTATCTCGATACCTTGTTCAATCTCGTTACCGGCAAGTCTCTTTACTCGTTCCGTAACACATCATCCCGTGGTCAACTCCTTGATCACATTGTGCACATTATGATGATGTCCTATCGAGTGGGCCCAGAGATACCTCTCCGTCACACGGAGTGACAAATCCCAGTCTCGATTCGTGCCAACCCAACAGACACTTTCGGAGATACCCGTAGTGCACCTTTATAGCCACCCAGTTACATTGTGACGTTTGGCACACCCAAAGTATTCCTACGGTATCCGGGAGTTGCACAATCTCATGGTCTAAGGAAATGATACTTGACATTAGAAAAGCTTTAGCATACGAACTACACAATCTTGTGCTAGGCTTAGGATTGGGTCTTGTCCATCACATCATTCTTCTAATGATGCGATCCCGTTATCAATGACATCCAATGTCCATGGTCAGGAAACCGTAACCATCTATTGATCAACGAGCTAGTCAACTAGAGGCTTACTAGGGACATGGTGTTGTCTATGCATCCACACATGTATCTGAGTTTCCTATCAATACAATTCTAGCATGGATAATAAACGATTATCATGAACAAGGAAATATAATAATAACCTATTTATTATTTCCTCTAGGGCATATTTCCAACAGGCGCTACTGGGTATCCATAGGCAAGAGGAAGTTTACTGGAAGCAACGCGGTGCGATCAACTGGACGTTAAAGGGTGACTCCCCTACGTCTTCTTTTTTTGCGATTGCTAACGGCAGGCGCCGGAGATGCATTATTGATAGCCTTTTTATAGACGGCGTCAGGGTCTCTGACCCATCGGTGATCATGCGGCATGTGGTTGATTTCTTCTATAATCTCTTAGCTGTTAAGCCCGCGATAGGCTTTAAGTTGGTTTCGACCATTTGGTCCCCTCTGGACCAGCTTTCGGGCGCTGATAATGAGAGTTTGCTAATCCCTCCCACGGAAGAAGAAATCTTCGAGACAATCCGGACTGGCAACCAGAATGCGGCTTTTGGGCCTGACGGCTTTTCCATTCCTTTTTTCCAGCAATTCTGGCCTCAGCTAAAGGGGTTGATTATGGCCATTTCTCAAGGCTTTTGGTTGGGGACTGTTGACATCTCCAGACTTAACTACGTTGTTCTCACCCTCATTCCTAAAGTCAAAGGCGCTGACTTGATATCCCAATTTAGACCCATTGCTCTGATTAACAATTTTGCTAAGATTCCTGCCAAGGGAATGGCTACTAGGATTTCTCCGATCGCTCATCGGGTTATTAGCCCCTTCCAGTCTGCGTTCAGTAAGGGGAGATTCATTCTGGATGGGGTGCTTTGCCTTCATGAGATAATCCATGACCTTCAATCTAAGCACACTAAGGTTGTAGTTCTTAAACTGGATTTCGAAAAAGCGTATGACTCAGTCAGCTGGAGTTTTCTTCGCCAAGTCCTGTTGGCTAAGGGCTTTGACGGTGCGGTGGTCCACCGCCTGATGCAACTTGTCTCGGGTGGGCACACTGCGGTGGCTATTAATGGCCAGACCAGTAATTTCTTTGCCAATGGTAGGGGCCTAAGGCAAGGAGATCCGGCGTCTCCCCTGCTTTTCAATTTTGTGGCTGAAGCCTTATCTCATATTCTATCTAGGGCTGCGACTGCTGGTCACATCACGCCGGTTAGCTCCCATCTGATTCCTAATGGCATCTCCCACCTCCAGTACGCGGACGACACCATCATTCTGGTCGAACCTAATGATAACTCCAACATGAATCTGAAATTTCTTCTTCTATGCTTTGAAGCATTGTCGGGCCTTAAAATCAACTTTTCTAAAAGCGAGGTCATTGTGACTGGGGTATCTGTCTCAGAAGCGCAGAGGATCGCGCATCTCTTGAACTGCTCGCTAGGGTCCTTTCCTCTCAAATACTTGGGCCTTCCCATCTCCCCGCTTAAGCTGTTGGCCAAAGAGTTTGCTTCGGCTGTTACTAAGGTTGGCAATAGAGTTTTGCCTTGGCGAGGACGCTATAATTCTCAGGCGGGCAAGGTCGCTCTTACCAACTCCTGCCTTTCCTCTCTCCCGATGTTTATAATGGGCTTCTATCTTTTGTCAGATGGGACTCACGCTGGTTTCGATAAGCACAGGGGTGCCTTCTACTGGAATTCTTCCGATAACAAACGCAAATATAGGATGGTCAAATGGGACCTCATTTGCAGACCTAAGAACATGGGGGGCCTTGGCATCATTAACACCAGGATCATGAATAAGTGCCTCTTGTTAAAGTGGTGGTGGAAAATTATGTCCGGTGATGATCGTCCTGCTTGGCTAAACCTTCTCAAAGCTAAATATTTTCCCTTCTCGAGCCCTATGTTCGCTTCCTCTTCTGGTGGCTCTCAATTTTGGCGCCAGATTGTTAGTATTAGACCGATATTTCGGTCCCTGGTGAAATTCGTAGTTTGTAACGGCAAATCTACGCGTTTTTGGCTAGACTGGTGGGTTGGAGACACCACCCTCGCGGTGGCCTATCCGACTCTGTTTTCTTTTTGTAATAACCCTGAGATCTCTATCTCTGAGCTCTCGGCCCAGGGGTGGGTTTTAGATTTCCGGCGCTCTCTTTCCCCTGTGGAGTTGGAAGATTGGCAACGCCTTACTGCCTGCTTCCCCCTGCTCTCGGAGGAAGAGGACTCCGTTGTGTGGCCTCACACCCCTTCGGGGCGTTTCTCTCTTAATTCGACCTATTCGTGTCTAATCGCTGGTGTTCGCTCTGACAAGTTTAAACTTGTTTGGTCTGCCCGCATTCCTCCTAAGATCAAAATCTTCCTTTGGCAAGCTCTTCGTTGCAAACTTCCTGCGGCTGACCAGATTAAAAAGAGGAATGGTCCGGGTTCTGACAGGTGTCAACTGTATGGCGCCTAGAGAATACGGAGCATATTTTTTTCCAGTGCTCGTTAGCAAAATTCGTCTGGAGTTGCATTATACTTTGGCTTCATATCCCCTGGAACCCTGCTTCTTTTGAGGATCTTCGGCGGTGTATCAATACCCTAGCAAGCCGGTCTAAACGGGTTTTTATGGTGGGCTGGGCAGCGATCAGTTGGACGCTTTGGACTACTAGAAACAAGTTAACTATTGAACACATTTTCCCGGCTAACCCTGTGAGTTGCTTATTTAAAGCTAATGTCTTTTTGCAGCAGTGGAGATCATTGACTAAGAATGGGGACATTGAGGCTTTTAACGATATGCTATCCAAAATGAATTATACGGCTTCTTCTCTACTGCGGCAGTCCAGGAGGACGGTTTCTTAGTATCTTTGATCGATCGTTTGGCGGGCCTGCGTGCCGTGACAGGCTGGATGCCTTGTACCCATACTTTATATTCGTGCGTGGTTAAACTAAGTGGTGTATTATGTGGATGTGACTCTGCCTGGTGGCTTTATCTATAAAGTCGGGCTCGTGCCCTTTATCTAAAAATAACTCCCTTTTTTAGTAGTTCCAGCCCATACTTGATAGCTTGCCACGATGAGGATGCATTGCCCGTAAATACAGTATCAACCAGGAAGCCATTTGGGTAGTACTTTGATTTTAGTACCTGAGCACATAAGCTTTGCGGATCTCAATCAATCTCCAGGCCTGCTTCGCAAGCAAGGCTTGGTTGAAGAGTTTCATATCTCGGAACCACGTGCCACCATGAGATTTGGGGAGAAACATGATGTCCCAAGCCACCCAGTGTGTATGCCGCTGCCCTTGACTCGCACCCCACTAGAAATCATGGATCATCTTGGTGAGGTCCTTGCATAGACTATCAGGTAGCTTAAACACCCCCATGAGAAAAGTCGGAAGAGCCGAAGCCAACGCTTTAATCAGCACCTCCTTACCACCAGAAGAGGAATCCCCCCAAAGCACAATTCTCTCGAGCATCTTTGCTTGTATATCTTGGAATTTTCCACGATGCATACGCCCCTCCGGTGTCGGAAGACCAAGGTATTTTGGTGCAAACTCAGCTTGTGACACTTGCAAAACAGACTTAACCTCCTCCTGGATCACAACCGGGCATGATTTGCCAAACATGAGCGAACATTTGTCAAAATTTACCAATTGACCCGTACCTTGCGCGTACGCATTGACTACCTGTTGCATTCTCCTGGCTTGGCTAGCGTCTGCTTTAAAGTAGAGAAGGGTGTCATCGGCGAACAACATATGAGATATACCCGGAGCTCCTCAACACACCTTAAGCGGAGTGATTCTGTTCTCGGTAATATCCTTTTGCAGTAAACATGAAAGCCCGTCAGCAACGAACAAGAAGAGAAATGGCGACAGGGGGTCACCTTGTCGCAACCCTCGTGTGGGGGTAAATGAATCCAGCAAGGTTCCATTAACTTTAACCGAGTAAATCACCAAGGATACACACGACATTATCCATCTGACCCACCGATGAGCGAAACCTAAGCCTTTCATCGCCTTCTCCAAGAAGCCCCAGTCCACGCGGTCATACGCCCTCGACAGGTCAATCTTATATGCACAAAAATTAGTCCGCCGGGCACAAACGCACTTTGGTTCACTGATATGATCTCGCCCAAAATTGGCCTCAATCTGTTTGCAAGACACTTTGCTATGAACTTATAGAGAACCATACACAGGCTGACCGGCCGGAATTCCTTGATGGTACTTGGCTGATCAACCTTTGGGATTAAAACTATGGTTGTGTGACTAACATTAGTTGGCATAAATCCCATAGCAAAAAACTATTGTACAACAGGTACTACTTTTTCCTTTAAAATGCCCCAATTCCGCTGATAAAATCTTGCTGGAAATCCATCTGTGCCCAACACCTTGAGCGGGCCTATCTAGAAAAGCGCATCCGCAATCTCCTTCTCAGAGAAATCTCGGCAAAGGGCCTCATTCATTTCTGGTGATTCTTTTATCAAACAGCCGCACAATCTCCCTTCAATTGAGACTAGGATCACAAGTAAACAGGTCTTGAAAATAATCAGTAGCCATAGCTTCTAATTGTGCTGGATCTGTAACCCAATTTCCATTCGCATCTTTAAGCTTCGAGATGTTATTTTTCTTTGCCCGCCACACAACTTTCTTCTGGAAGAACGTAGTGTTGCGATCACCCTCTCGTAGCCAGTTAATGTGTGATCTTTGAAGCCGTAACTTTTCCTCTTTGTAAGATAGCTAGCTTTCAGCTTCACCCAGTCTGAGGTACTAACCCAGATGACCCGATAGTAACAATCACAGAGGTGCTCCATTTACCCCCTAGCCGAACAATTGGGAATGAAGGGTTAATTAAACAAAGGAGTCAGGCAACCTAGCTTGGCCAAAATCTTAAGTCAAATTTGATGCATATTTATGGCTTAATAACGATCATTACGGAAGGCAGTAGTTTTATATTGAATACAAACGTTGATGGTATAAGTTTATTTTGACTCCATTATGACCGTTTATCATTTGAAAGTGGCTCATCGTTGGCTTCTACCCCTTTGGACGCTACGCATGGTGTTTCCGCAGTAACAAGACAACCCTTAGCCGACGTCTCAGTGCCCGGAGGCGGTTGCATTAGCGGAAACGAGGCAATCAAATATGCAGGCTTTATAACTTTCACTTAGTCATAGGAGCTTAAAGTTAGAAGGCCAGTTACTAGACCCCAGTTAGTGTTCGGCGTCAGCCAAGGTCAAGTCATTAACACTTGGGACAAATTTATGAAAGGTCAGTCGTTTAACACGGGGTAACCTCTATCGATCTATAGTTTGACACATTCATCAGATCGCTGACCAGTTTACGCCCATTGTGACAGTCAGTTTTCGGCTTTGTCCATCGAGGCGCTTAACCATTCGAGCTGGAATCACAATCGTAGTGGTTCTCCCTTTGCACACCTAGCCAAACAAAGCGGAATGTAGGAGGCAAGCACAGGAGCCGGGCAACCCAACTATTGACTGAAGACACAATTCGAAACTTATGCATATAAAGCAATATCCAAGAACATTTTGCCGAGGACTCCTCAGAGTACCTTTTCTTTTGGTGGGTTCGGCTCTAGTCGCAGCCCCTCGTGGATATTGACGATGATATAAAGGCGTCTGGCATTGCACTGCTCGGGAACCAGTCCGGATGTGGTGTACATTTCGCCAACGCCAAGGTGTAGGTCGGCAGGAAAGATGCCGAGCTGAAGTATTACGTAGGGCACCTCGGTCATGAGGATGTCCCGTTGCCTGAAAGAAAAACATACAAATCGCTTAAAAGTGTCATAAGCTCGAAAAGCCAAAAAACTCATGTAAAAACTGGATGTCTGACCTAAATCAAGTTTTTTCATGCCAATCCAAAAATTGGTCTTAAAATAAAATTTTCCTTCCGTTGTGCTTTAACATGACACACCCTATCTCTAAACCTCGGTAGGCCAGCCTTCGGCTTCAACCTCCTTAACCCAAAGACTTTGCAACGACTAAGAAGAAAACACTTATTATAAAACGACTCATATAAATTTAAGAGCCTCCAGTTAACATGGGAAAAGGATGTGTTTTTAACGAACAGCGTTTTTGACAAACTAAGTATTTAATAAACAACTTTTTTGCTTAGCACAAATATAATGTTGGTTGAACCGAGCAAAAATTGAAAGATCGGAGGAAATTTGAGCATGAAAGCGACTTAGCTGGTTAATGTGCTCGGTGTTGATGACGAGGTCCGGGCATGTGGCGGGACGAAGACATAGTCCTCGGCCTGGCCGAGGTCCCAGCCCCCAAGCCCGAGTTGACCGAGCGAGGAGTTCGGCTTGATGAACTGGCGTCACAACACAGTTGATGTGGCGAGGCGAAGCCCCCGGTCCAGCTAATGGTGATGAAGCTAGTCGGCTGGTGACGCCGAAGTCCCTGTAGTAGATGGATGATGCGATCGGGGAGCCTTCGGTCTAGACGAGGTGACGCGCCAAGGTAACAATATAACTTGGTCGACGGAGGCGGGACGAAAACGTCGACACGCGAGGTGACCCCGTGATGCATCTGAAGTCGATTACCTGCACACCTAAGAAAGTGCAAGCTAAATGTAATAAAAATATATTCTACTTAACTGAGTTAAGTGAAGTAAATAGTTAAAGGAATATAGCTTGAGCACCGAAGTCGGCCCGGCGGAGTGGCAGCGGAGTTGCCGACACATGGACGCATGCCGAGGTGATCCCACAACTTGGTCGGCGAAGGCGGGACGATGTCATCGGCTGACGTGGCAAAGTAGCACAAGCCAGATAATAATAAAATAAATGATATTTCTTGACAGAATTTATTTATGTGAAATAAATTATTAAAAGAGATTTGGCTTGGCGCAAGGCCGATGTCGACACAGGGCGTCAGCGTGACGAGGTGACACAATCCGGATTCACAGGGTTGCCCGAGTTACGGACATGACGCGCGCATGACAGCAATGGCATATCGGATCACCTTGAAATGACGGTCGTAGTGTAGACCGGAGTGCAAAACCTTTAGCACCAAGAATCGTGGGCCAATAGAAAATACTCTTTGAAATATTATTAATATGCACATCACGAACAACTTAGAACGATTGCACCTGGTGATTATCCAACGACGTCCATACTGATGGCAGATGAGATGATTATGGACGAGGGACGTCCTTGCCAGAGTGCCTCAAGACTGCATCGGGCCACGGACGAGGAGTCGGTCGGCGAGAACTTCTCCAGATCGACGTGGACAGAAAACACATGTACAAGTGTCGGCCAAATATCTCTGCAAAAATTAGTGCAGTACAAACCAACCGATAATGTTCTGTGTGTAATAATTTTATATGTTAAACAAATAAGTAGGATAAATAAAACCTGGATTTATTCTGCATGTAGCGGACCGAAAAGGAAATTCTTCTGCATCCCAGGTGATCTAGTATTAAATCAGACCGGCCTCCACGAAAAGTTGTAATGGCAATTGACAAAGAGCAAACAAAAATCAGACATTAAATTTTTACCTTCTTGCCTTCACGTGTATTGGTAAAGCAAAAGCTAAAACACCCTATTCATTGATTAAACCTTGACAGACGTGTTGTACTTAGACAAATAGTACTACTTAGGGCTAGTTTGGTAGCAAGGTAACAAACCCCAGTGGGGGGATTTTATGGGGCTGACGAGATCCCCTTCCACCATGGGGGGAATATTTCCTTAGTCTGTAGTATATCATTTGGTGGCTGGAGGATGGGGGGGAAACGCTCCAACTCACTAGGCTCCAAGTCGATCGCGTGAGAAAAGAAGAAGCGTGGATTTTCTACCCGACCTCGCGGGTCGTGGATCGTTCTCCCGGGGAAACGCGGGGATCAGGCCAGAAAGTCCCCCAGCTATGAGCGACAAAACGACGCGCTGATTTTCCACAGGCTGGTTTGCCTAGTGGGCCATGAGCCCTAGATTTCGACGAGGATTTCCCCGGGATCGCTGATAACCAAACTAGCCCTTAAAGAAATTGATTGACTTCCCTCAGGGATCACGTGAAGAGGAACTATCATGTGATCTAAAAAAGGGGCTGGGCCTTGTGGCTCTCTCAAGGACCACGTACAGAACCTGAAAAGCTGCAGTGGTTCCATTTTTTTTAGTGGTGCAACGCCGAAATCGGCCCGATCGGTCCGATCTTGCCTCAGAGCTCGGCCGCGGGACGTCCTGCCACCCCGTGACCCCATCGATGCGGGACTGGGCCTCCTTTAGTGAAGCGTTGTACTGGGCTGCCCGAAGGCCCAATGCACCAGAAGCGTCCGTTTCGGCCTGTGGAGCAGCAGCCCACAGGACAGCTGGGCCAGATTAGCCACACTACAAAATAGATCGTTTTTCACATTAAATTTGACCGCCAAAAACTCTCAGATCAATAAAACGGACGGTCGAAAACCCAAATCACTGTGAGGGTGGGGATGAAGTGCGGTTATATTGTCCTTAATTACAAAGAATGTGAATACTTAGCCTGATGCTCCTTCATGGCTTATGTGGAGTGTGCCATGAAGGATAGCCTACAACGGCTGATAAAATTGTTGCGTGTAATGGCTCATTGATGGCCGGATGTTACTAGTTGTGATTAACACAATAGGAAACGTGTGTGCTAAATGTGTAGTGGGTGGGGGGGGGGGGGGGAGGGAGGGGGGCGATGACTCTCCTAACACATGTATGTTCTTCTGCCGTTGGATTTGACTGACGCGAGGCTACCGACCGAAGAGGCCCGTCTGACTGATGTGACAGTTGAATCCTGTCTGACCAACAGCCCCACTCCGACTGAGTTGTAAGCCTTCACTACCGTTGATATCTGGACCGTAGCATTACTAACCCTCGGGCTTTTCGATGGGCCGTACGTCATCATGGCCTACCTGGTCGGGCTTCCCTCATCAGCTGCAATGTCCTGGTAGTATTTAACTTGCGCAAAGGCTATATCTCGGTTATAGCGAGTGTTGGGACCTCCTATATGATGCATTTTGCGTCATACAGGAGCTCGACGCACAGGGGCGACGCGCGACTGGGACGGCTCAATCTGTTTCCTATCGCGCGACACAAAAAAGGCTGAACAACAACAATGTGACGGGATTTGATCCCAAGACCTCACGCACCGTAGTAAACTGACAGCGAGCCCTTAGCCACTACACTAGACAACAACAGCTGAATATCAAGGTGCAAAACATTATAAGACCATACAGAAAGCGTTGAGATTTGGAAAACATTTTGAAAAACATTTCTTAAAAATTGCGAGCAGTTTTGAAATGCCACAATTTCTTTATATTCCTCTTTTTAGAAGTGAAGATTTTTGGTAACCCGGATTTCAAAATTAAACACGAACAAATCCTGCAAATCCCGAACAATCTTTTAAAAAAATAACCATTTTGGAATAACAGACAAACTATGAAAAAGGGAAACATTTTTAGAAATTTCTGAACATTTTCTGAGACCAGGAACAGATTTGAAGTTCTGAAAAAATGGAAAACATCGACATTTTTTAAATACAGAACAAAAGAGTTAAACCAGAACTTTTTAATGCAACCAAAATTTGTACTGTATGCCTTTTTATATATGCAAATAAAATTTGAAACATGGGAACATTTGTTGAAATTGCGAACAAAATGTTGAAACCGCGAACATTTTTTTAAACATGAACATTTCTCTGAAATGGTGAAAATAATTTGAAAACAAAACACTTTTCAAAAGTCCTGAACATATTTTGGAAGTGAACATGTTTTTGAAAATATGAACAAATTTGAAAATAGGAACATTTTTTGAAACTCTTGAACTTTTTCGAAACACGTACAATTTTTTAAATTATGAACAAAATTTAAAAACAAGAAGATTTTCAAAAAATGGATTTAAAATAAATATTGAAAACGAGAATTGCTTTTGAAAATCCTGATGGTTTTTTCGAACATGAACATTTTTTTAAAATTTAAGATAAGAATATTTTTAAAAACTTTCGCCGGAGAATGTTTAAAATGTTTTTTTTAAATTGACGTATGCACAATATCCTATTTGAAGCATTTTGCATCAAACTGAACATTTTTAACAGTTTTCATATATTAAAAAAAATCAAACTATGCGAAAGAAAAATGTTAAAAATGTTTATTTTTAAATTGACCTATGCGAAAGCTCCTCAGTTTGATGTAAAACGCTTCAAATAGGATATGTCGCGAGTGTTCCTTCGGTCTCCAAAGAAGTCTTTTCAAATCAGCGACAGTATTGGGCAGCCCTTTTCTGTCAGTTTTTTTTCCTTTCATTGTTTCCAAGTGAGAAGATCGTTCACGGTGGTTGATGTACTGATTTTTTTTTTCATTTATATATTTTTTTATTCTTTCAGTTTAGTCTATTCCTTCAACGGGCCCTTCACTTTTTTTTCCATCGGTTTTCTTTATTATTTTTACTATTTGCACTGGGTTTTTTCTTTCTTTTCTTTCCTCGCCTTTCTTTGTTTCTTTCTCGGTTTTGATGAGTTTTCTTGCTTTTCTTTCTTTTTTGCTTTTTCTATATTTTATTTTTCTTAATTTCTTGGTTTTCATATTTTTATTTATTTCTTCCTCAGTTTTTGGATACATGGTCAACATTTTTTCTATACACGTTGTCGGTGTTAAAACCGGCGGATCTCGGGTAGGGGGTCCCGAACTGTGCATCAAGGCCGGATGGTAACAGGAGACAAGGGACACGATGTTTTTACCCAGGTTCGGGCCCTCTCGATGGAGGTAAAACCCTACTCCTGCTTGATTAATATTGATGATATGGGTAGTACAAGAGTAGATCTATCACGAGATCAAGGAGGCTAAATCCTAGAAGC
Source organism: Aegilops umbellulata (assembly GCA_032464435.1). Lineage (NCBI taxonomy): Eukaryota > Viridiplantae > Streptophyta > Magnoliopsida > Poales > Poaceae > Aegilops > Aegilops umbellulata. Next base: position 332,879,080 of record CP136054.1, on the reverse strand, counting down.
TAGCCTATGGTATGATTGTTGTATGATGGAGTTGTCCTACGGACTAGAACCCTCCGGTTTATATAGACACCGGATAGGGTTAGGGTTACACAGAGTCGGTTACAATGGTAGGAGATCTTGAACATCCGCATCGCCATGCTTGCCCTCCACGCCAAGGAAAGTCCCTTCCGGACACGGGACGAAGTCTTCAATCTTGTATCTTCATAGTCCTGGAGTCCGGCTGAAGGTATAGTCCGGCTATCCGAACACCCCCTAATCCAGGACTCCCTCACACGTCTTTAACATTTTTTAAAAGCTTGATTAACATTTTTTTCAAATACAAGATAATATTTTTTATTGCAGGGTCATTTAAAAAACATTTTTCAAATACTTTATTAATATCTTTTAAATACAAGATTAACATTTTTTTAGTGCATGGTCAGCATTTTTTCTATACACATTTAATATTTTTGAAATGCTTGATTAACGTTGTTTTCAAATTCCAGATTAACTATTTTCGAATACATGGTCAACATTGTTTTATGTAAATTTGAAAATTTTCAAATGCTTGATTAACATTTTTCAAATACAAGTTTACAAGTTTAACATTTTTTAAATACAAGTTTAACATTTTTAATACAATACAAGACATTTGAATACATGATCAACATTTTTTGTATACACATTTAATATTTTTAAAGTGTGTGATTAACATTTTTTAAATAATTGTTAAACATCTTTTAATACATGGTCAACATGTTTCAAATGCTTGATTAACATTTTTCAAATACTTGTTAAGATTTTTCAAATGCTTGATTAGCATTTTCTCCGGCGGCTAGGAGAGTCACTCCGCCGCCTTCCTCCAGCGGCTTTCCTCCACCGACGACCTTGGTTGTTGGTGGTGAGGGGGGTTGTCAGATATATGCACATGTGAATCGTGTAGTTTTAGGTTAGGCCCTAGTAGCTTGGTTTTCCGGTCGTTCATCGTCTTGCCTTCGGCGGTGCTGAATAAAGAAGCTTGTGATCTCTCCCCATGGTCATATGTTAGGGATGAATTTGGAAACCAGTCTATTCAAACAAAGGATGGTCGGCGACATCCTTATGGTGGACATGTGTCCTTGGGCTCCGCCATTGTGACGGTGTTTGCTCCAGCACCGACGCGGAGCATAGGAGGTAGTCCAGGAGCGGATGCAGATTGTGATATGCATCAGCGAAATTTGGAAGATGTTGGATCGTGCGCTAGGTTCGTCATTCATGGCTGGCAGGTATGACTTCCTCCTCTGACGTTTTAGTCATGTGGGGATGCCAGATCTGGAGTTTGATGGCGTGTCCAGCATGTTGTCGCGGTCTGAGTCGTTGAACGGCAATGACTTCGCCTTTGGTGAGCCACACTCGAGGTCCGCAAAGCTGCATATCAGCGATGGAGCCACGTCAAGCTCGCGTGAGGAGGTGATCCATCATTTTTTTTCTCTTTCTTTGGTGGTCGTTGTGGTGGTGCCGGAGGCAAGTGACGGGTGGTGTCCAGCTTAGAGGATTATTCGCTCTTGATTGTAATTTTATTTCTTGGCTAGTGTTCTTTTGTGCAGAGGCTATCGTTCTATTGTCTTTTCAGTCTTACCAAGTGGTGTTTACGTTGTTTGTACTATGACCCTATGATATAAATGAGACACGTATTACCTTGCAATTTTAAAAAATGCTTGGTTAATATTTTATCCAAATGTTTTTTTTAATATTTATCTAGAACATTTAGAAGTATAAACGAAACTAAAGAAAAAATAATAAAGTAAAAAACGAAAACAGAAAAAGGTAAAAAAACTAACAAGCCCGTGGCCTCCCGGGCGCCTAGGCCGGCCCATTTAGTGTGGCGCCTTGCGCGACAGCACGCTAGGTCTCGCGGCGGGAGTTCCTTTTGGGCGTTGTTTACAACTTCATGCCTTCACCACTAGACCTGGCGCAGTTTTGTTGAGTAGTATTAGGAAATAATGCTGTTTGACCCTTCTTTTAGTACAAACATTAACTTATAGTAGTATTATATACCTTATAAAAAATTAATAAAGAAAAGGTAAATTATAAAAAGTAATTCACGAATAAAAAATGCTCATCGAGCTGAAAAAAGTTTATCAAATTTGAAAAAAAGTTCACTGAATTTATATCATCAATTTTGAATAAAAGTTCGTCGAATTTGAAAAGGTTCACTAGATTTGAACAATAAATCATCGTATTTGAAAAACATTCATCAAAAAAATTCAAAAAAATCATCCAAAGTTGAAAAAAGTTCATCGATTAAAAAAAGGAGTTCATCAAATTTTCAAAAAAGTTCATCAAAAAATGAAATAAAAAATCATCAAATTCGATTAAAAAGTTCATGAACTAAAAAACCGCACATTAATAAAAAGAGTAAAATAACTAGAAAAAAAGAAAAACAAGAGAAACGAACTGATGAACAATTTTTTTTGAGAAATCTCGCTATCTTTATACATTCCAAACATAGGTCATAGGTACTAGGTTTGGGTCATGGGGATTTCTCAACCATACATGTCTACCTACGCCTAGATTACAAGCAAATTTGGCAAGATTGTGAGCCTCAGAGTTAAAGTTCCTACGCTCATAAGACCGTGAAATAAAGCTATTACAAAGAAATGAAGAATCATTGCACAAGTGCCTTAGTGGCCTAGCGGTTGTCCCGGGTTACGTGATGACGGTGGTCGCGGGTTTCACTCTGGGGAGCTCCTGGTGGGCCGGCCCACGATGAAGCACCGGCGAAAACATGTGTATATCACGAAAAAACGTCTGTAAATGCTGCTCCACCTAAGATTCAAACTCGCCACTTTGCCTATAGTGCAGGTTGCCTGAACCACTTGAGCAAGTTGGCGCTAGTGACAGATTCCGGCACGAAATGTTTATAAGGTAGCCGCGTTGTTTATTGCTCATAGATAGAAAAGGATGATTTTCTGGAAAAAAATATGAACAAAAAAGTTCATCCAATTTGGAAAATAGTTCACTGAATTTGAAAAAAGTTCATTGAATTTGAAAAAAAAGTTCATCCAGTTTGGAAAATAGTTCACTGAATTTTAAAAAGGTTCATTGAACTTGAAAAAAAGTTCACATATTTTCAAAAATGTTTATAAATTTTCATAGAAGTTCATCAAAATTCAAAAAAGTTCATCAAGTTTGAATAATATGTTCATAAAATCTGGTGAACTTTTTTTTGTCGAATTAGAAAGAAAGAATAAAAAAATAAAAAGAAGGAGGAAGGAAGAATAGGAAAAAAGAAAACAAAAGAGAACAAAAAGTGGAAGAACATGCACATGAGCATAGAAGGTGAGGTAGGTGGGGCGGTTATCGCCTATTTCACTGAGTCCCCATGGGTTTGGGTTCGAATCCATCTCAGTGTGCATATTTTGCAGTTTTTTCAAAAAGGAAAAAAAATGTAAATGGGCTGGCCCATCGTGGAGTGGGTGTGTGCCCAATTGCGCGAACTACTATTACGGGCGCCTTGATTTGCCTTCACTCTGAGTCTGCACATTGATTTTTTCTGGATTAATAAAACACGGGAAGAAAAAAAACACTTGATGGGCTGGCCCAGCACGGGGGCGCTGCAGGCGCCCATTTGCAAAATGAACTGCAGCGTCAAATAGGAATCGCTAGGTCTCGCTATAAGCGAGACATAGCGCGCTCCCCTTTTACTTAGACCCAACCGCTAGTTCGTCAGTCTTTTATCTTTCTGTTTGAGGATATATCAGTTGGCTCTCTCACTTGTCTCAAAAAAAAAAAAGGCTCTCTCACGGCGTACGCTCCAGACTCCGGTTGCCTACATGTAACATGCCTGAAGGAGAAGATGGCAAGTTCAGAGAGGTCTTCCGGGCCAGTCAAATCAAGTCATTCTTGCGCCCAGCCTCACCGTGCCGGACTGGACACGCATGGGTGCCAAAATTAGCAGCATCAGCTTTGCATCGATGCTGGCCACTGATGCAATCGATCTGACGAGACACCTGAATACCTGACAATTGACCATGAAAGAATACTGTACAAGAGCAAGCAAGTTGGCTTGCTAGGGCAGTACCGCTACGGGGCCAGAAAAAGCACTAGCCACCTAGCTCCGGGCCTCGCACAATGATCACATGCACTGGGCGTCTCCGAGTTGCCTGTGCTAGCTCCGTTTTGGAAAAGCCACACGTTCCTTCCTTGTTTTGGTTACCCAGCTAGCCCCCAGCAGCTAAAGGATTCCCGGTGAAAGGATTCGATCGCGAACTCACGATGATGACAGGATAAAATGGCTAGTCGATGGAGATAAGAGAGGCGGAGGTGGGATTCCAAGTAGACTGTAGTGCCCGGGGGCCCCATCAAGTAGATTAGGATGGGTCATGGGTGAGATATTGCCGGATCATGGAAGATGGCGACGGATCAAGGAGCAGTGTTCTCCTAGATGATTATATAACCACTGCTCTCGTACATGGCATTTGAAAGGGTTTCAGTTCTCACACTAAACCGGTGGTGCATGTACGTGTCTGGTGATAATTAATTGGGTAATTTGCAGGATGTACTTGGTAGAATCCAAAAGCAACCCCTTTTCTAAAAAAAAAAGAATCCAAAAGCAAAACTGTTTGAGAACTACCTAAAAAATACTATGATGAATCGGTAAGGATTAGCTGCCGGCCATACATATCCCAACTTGCTATCTACTGTAGTAGCTACCTACTGCGTTTTCTTTTCAAAATAGGAACGGCGTACTGCCGTTAGTACATTTGTGGTTTGTTTGTGTCTGTACGTTTGAAGCTTGGGTTCCCTCGAGAAAGGCTTTACCTCTGCACAATGCGCTCCACAGCCCACCGTTTATCACCTCAAAAATGCAGCGCACTGTTTCAGCTTTGGGACCCAAGTGGGATGTCTGTGCAAATTTGCAAAGGCCAATCACTGCTCACGTAGTACGTTTTGCAACAGGCACATGTACTTCAAAAGACACGAGCTGCCTTGTCAGGCACACCAGGGAAGAACCTTTAGTTAGTAGGATACTTACCATAATTGTATGGACCACAAATCCACTAACTGCTATTTTAAGGCGTCTAGTACGTGCAAATCTCGAAAGAGGTTACGCCCGGTGGTTTTGCACGCTCCCACGCACAAGCTCAACAAATCAACCAAGCAGAAAAAATGTCAGCATGCATTCAATCTTTTGGAACTTTATGTGGTTGCGCATAATATTGGTCTGTGATCGCATCACTCACACGCACAAACAAGGAACATACGAGGATGGCAAGCATTGTTCTTTTCGAGGACCAGGAGATCTGCGCGTCTATATATTAAGATAGAGAGAGTTGATTTATAACTACAAATTCATTGGTCGAAGTTGTGCTCATCCTTGTCAATGGTTCACAACACACAATGTTAGTTGGGAGATCGTTTTATAACATTACATAATATTATTGAGCCGGGAGCCCGGAAAGTGCGACTATCGGTGTACGATCTAGCTGAGGAATATATATTTTTATAGTATCAGGACCGTATTGTTCTTTTGTTCACCATCCCATGACTATTGGGATCTATCAGCGAAAATGCAAATTAGATCCCTAGGCGTCATGAAGCCCTTTTCTTTCAAATCAAAAGCAATATTTTAAACTAAAAATGTAAGAATTTGTACATAAGTGTGAAATATATAGTATAAAATTTTAGTAATAATTTTTTTCATTTATGGACTATAAAAATGAGGATAACAAAAATACATATACTATCACAATTTTAGATCTAGAAACATGTCTTTTTTGTGTGGCACAAAAATTAATGTATTTTTAGTATAATTTTACATATACAATTAACACGTCTCCAAGTACATGTCGGAGCTGATTCAGATTTTTTTTAGACTCTCTAAATATAAGTTCACAATTTTACATATAAGGGCATTCATGTAGAATCTATATAAACTTGCATTCGGCATATCTCTACATTTCCATGTGAGTGAATCTTAACGTCATACTATAATATATGTACTCACCTCCACTTTCTAGCCTCTCATTCGGACAACTGGGCGGTTTGCGTTTCACTGGGCATTCTTGTGTTGTGGCCCAACAGACTATCTTCATTATTAGTTTCAACTCTTGTACTTGCATTGGGACGTTTGATTTATATATAAAGCGGGGCAAAGCTTGGTTTTGAAAACCAATTCGAATATATCCATGATAGGTAATGTGTTGTCCTGTTAACTAATTTTTGAAGTTACTGCTGATAACAAATGAGTGATATGACATACTTTGGGCATAGACTAAAAAGTGGGAAATCTCGTGGCACATGCAAAGAATGACATAGTGGCTTTACATCACATAACAAATGGGAAGACAGGGAATATCGCCGGCTAAATTTCGTGTTTTGACCCTTTTCGATACATATTCGAGATCTGACCCTAGTTTGAATTTTTTTTTGAGATCTGACCCTTTTGCTACCGCCAAGGTCCATGGCGGTAGGGTATAACTGCCTACCGCCAAGGTCCCTGGCGGTAGGATTGCATGCCGTACAGCGAAAATTTGTTAAGTATTGAACACAGTGCGTGCTCGTGCCTACCGCCGAGCACCTTGGCGGTAGGGTTGTACATGCTACCGCCATTCTGTTTGGCGGTAGGGATATTTCCTACCGCCAAAGACCCTGGCGGTAGGCTGTTACACCCTACCGTCATGGACCCTGGCGGTAACAAAAGGGTTAGATCTCGAATTTTTTTCAAACTAGGGTCAGATCTTGAATAGATATCAAAAAAGGTCAAAACACGAAATTCTGCCAATATCGCCATACTTTGGGGATGGACTACTTCATTGTCTTATAGAGCAGCAGCCCTAGCCTGACAAGAGTGGGAATAAGAATAATGTGGCAACATATGTGCAATCAGTTAAATTCTAGTGCTTACTTTGGTCACATATTATTGCTCTGCGGACCTAAAGTCACATATTATTATTGGTCTAAGGAGCTAAAGTAGCTCGTTCCATTTTTATTTTTGAAAGGAGCTTGTTCCACTATTAGATGGTAGGGGAAGGCTAAGCAAGGCAGTTCCAGAAGCAAAAGGCCAAGTAGGGCAGACCAAAGAGAATTTCGATTGCTAGTTGCAATAAAAGGGTCAAAGTTTCGGATGTTTCTTTATAACTATAACATATTCTATAACCTGTCATTGGGGTGTAATTAAATAGAGGACATCAGATACGCCCGCCCATAATACTCGTATACACGATTTTCACAATGAAAGCAGTACAGCAATGCGTCAAAGGATATGCACGTACGTATGAGATTTTTTTGTGACAACACATACTTAGGAAATTATACGAAATAATACTTGCATTAAGGTTTTCATTTCCTAATCAGGTCATTAAAAAAACTTACTGAGTTTTGGCTAGTAGCATGGTTTTGTCCTGACTTAAAGAAAAACTCTCTGAGGCGACTCGGGGGAACCCTAGCTCCCTCCGCCACCGGCCCTCCTCCATCCTCCCTCCCCCCTCGCCGCCGTCGAGGGACACAGCCGACAAAGCCCAGGCAGTGCCGGTGGTGGCGGGGCCTCTCCTTGGCGCGTCTCTCTCTCTCCCCTGGCGGCGGCGCGAGTTCTTCCGCGGTGGAGCTCCGGCGATGACTCGGTCCTACGGCGGGGTGGAGGGCAGAGCACCGTCTAGTGGTGTTGCCTCCGCGGCGGCTACGGCTTGGGCCCTTGACCCCGATCCTATCTGGATCTGGTGGGTGCTTGGGTCTGGGCCATGGCGGCTGGCGAGGCGTGATGTTCGTTGGGGCTTGTCGGCCTCTAGGCACCATGGGGGTGCCGGCGGCGACGCGTGCCCGGCGTGGTGACACTGGTGGAGATGGTGGTCATCTTCTTCCTGAGATGGCCGGCCAGAGGCTTGGTGATCGGGTCTCGAGATCCATCATCTAGTCCCGGCTGCGAGTAGGGGAGACATTGTTGCCGGTGAAAACCGAGCCTACGGTAGGCGATGGCGGCATTCTCGCCGTTATCTTGATGGAGGCATCGTCGTGTAACTACTGTCGACCCACTCGTGCTGCTTTGGGGGAAACCCTAGGATCTGGTGTTCCAGATCGGACGATGGCGGCACTGCAGTGTCTTTTCTCTCTTGGGAGCATCGTTTGTGGAGCAGCACTGGAAGTCAGAGGCAGGAGGTGGAGCGGCTTCGTCTTGCACGGAGCTTCGGTGGAGATGTCAAGTCATGCCTGACCGACAGGTGCTACGCTTTGTCATGCCTGGTCGGCAGGTGCTACGCACGACAGATCTTTCAAGGACTTCAAGCTATGTCGGCTGGTGGTACTTGGCAGCATGGCGCTGAGGTGTATCAGTGGCGACCGCGACGTGCTCAGCTGTTTGCGCGCGGGGAGGCGGTGCCGTTGGGCGCCCTGGTGGCGTCGACGATAGCTAGACCAAGTAAGGTTGATGCATCAGTACAGTTTTGAAGATGGAGCGGTGGCAGTTAGTGGCGGCGGCCTCTGAGAGCACGCCGGACCAGTGTGTGCCCCAGACCTGGCAAGTGGCTAGGTGGGGGTCTCAGGTCTTAGATGTTAGGCTTGACTGCGAGCACTGGCAGAGCTAGGCAACATCTTTGAGGGGTGAGGGGGGCGAACATAAATATGGGTATTGGGGGGGGGGACAAAAGACTCTACTTTTCCTAATCTTCCTTTCCAAAAAAAATTCCTTCACATATTTTACCAAAGTGGGGGGGGCCATGACACCTGCAGCTTACCATGTAGCTCCGCCACTGGCTGCGAGGTCTGTGGTATTAGGCCCGGACTACAACATCCCTTCATCAACTGGATAGAAGTAGCACAGATGTTGCCTAAACGGTGGCTTCAGACTTACTGTTGTATCTCTTTGTAAAGACTTTTGTGAATAATTAATAAAGTGGCTGCATGCATCGTTCAGATGCAGAGGCCGGGGGTCTTCCTCCATTTTTAAAAATAAGTTGAAAGAAAACAATGCAGTTCCATGCATCCCGATATCCTTTTCTGGAACGTGCATCCAGATTAAGCTTATGGCATGTGGAGAACCAGTTTTTTATTTTTTAAATTTTGCGCGAGAGAATCAGCTTTGTTTAAGTATAATGCAGATCATACGGGAATATTTGTACGGATTTAACGGACTCGTTAACATTGATGATTTGTATTGGAGTATTATCGGTTAGGAGAGAGAGAGAGAGAAAGTTGGGTGGGTGGTTTTGTCTTTTCTTTGGGTGAGCCTTGCGCGGTTGCGCCGTTGCGCCAGTCACACGCACTCCCGCTCGTACTGGGCCGGCCCCACCCACCCGGCGGGCGCAGATGCCGATGCAACTAGGGCCGAGGTCCTCCCCCGCGTGCGTGTCGCCGTCGCAGCTCTCCATTCCGTACGACCCGGGGCCCTGACGCCCATTGGCCTCCTGCACCCTCGTACACGCCCATGGGACCGACCCTTTCCGGGATCGGGAACCCTGGCTCGCTGCGGCAACTCCTTGTGGGGCCCCACGGTTGCGTCTGGGACTCGCAGACGTGTGACATGATGGATGGGTCCTCGGTCACGCGGGACCAGATTTTCAGTGATGTTTCCCGGGCGCGGCTAGTGTGAATTTGGGGGAAGATCGGACGCAGACGAATCAAGACTCAAATGACGCTGGGACGGAGGCGGCATTCCACCGCGGAAGCAGTTTCCCGTTTCTTGTTTTGCGTACCGGTAGTTTCCCATTCCATCTACAAATCTACTTGTAGTTTCTTTACTAAGGCCAACTCTTACACGTGACTGCATCTTGTCCGCCGGCGTCCGTTTGAAGTTAAACGGACAAAGCATACGTTCTAATGCGCGGCCGTTTTGAGGTAAATGGACAAAGCAGGCCTTCCAACGCTCGGCCGCAAACGGATTGTCGTCCGTTTTCTGTCTGCTTTCGACGACCTATTCCCGGTCCAAGTTTGGTCCGAGTTTGCGGCCGAACGGACATGCGCGGACGGCGCGTGGCGCCTGTCCATGACCTCCCCTGGCCCGCCCGTCGGGGACGCAGACCCCCCCTTTTTCTATGCCCTTCCCCGGCGCTCTAGCCGCACCCCCGCCACTCTCGTCCCTCGCCGCCGCCGCCATTGCCGCTATGTAGCTCGGCCGCACGCTTACCACAACCCTTCTCGCAGCCCCCGTTTCCTCGACGCCTGAGCTACCCAATCATGACCACCTGATTTGCGTACCCAGTGGTCGGATTTGGAGTGGATCCAGCCAGACTTGAGCTCGCCCGGCTGCGGGAGGCCGCGCCGTGCCATGGACTGGCCGGGCACCGGGCCGGAAGGCCCCGACAAGGCCACATGCAGGTACTGACTCCGCCTTTAGCCGCTCATATCTACACCGTCGGCGGTTCGCCGGCAGATACATGGAGGGCTGTCGGCTGGGCTCGGTGCTTGCCCAAAGGCTCGTCGGCGCACCGTTGCCACTCATAAAGTGCGACAACTGCCCAAGGAAGGTCTTGCACCACATGTCTGCAACACTGAAACATTCCTGATGGGTGTTCGTCAAGTGCTCAAACAATGGGGGTATGTGCTACTTTAGCTTCGGTTGTGCTCCTGGATTTGACTAGTTGTACTCACTTAAATTTTTATTGTGTAGAATGGATGCAACTTTTGTTATTGGGAAGAAGAATACATCGATATATTGATAAAGTGCAATTCAGTAGATGTTCGCGCACTCTTAGCTAGAATAGAGGCTAGGGATGAGACAAGTGCACTTGTCGCTAGAATAGAGGCTAGGGATGAGACAAGTGCACTTGTCGCTAGAATAGAGGCTAGAGATGAGACTAGATGCAAGGAAGCAACATCTACTTCTTTAGACTCGAAGAAAAAAGAAGCATGCAAGACGAGCCTCCACAGATCAACAATGAACGCATCAAGAAGGCACTAATCCAACTTACGGGAGCAGTTATGGAAGTTGGTTTTCTTCTAAAATGTCTTCTTGTGGTTCTTGTTTTTTTGTCTTGCTATTCTAGTCGAAACTTGGTGATGTGCTTCCATGTGTCAAAAATCAATGACGAATATAAAAGATATGTGCTTGCCAAAAAAAAATTGTATGCAGACGGGATGCGGCCGAAATGTGGGTGTGCGTTGGACGTACAGTCGGAGCATCCACAAATCCGGGAGGACATAATAACCTATAAGTATAGGGGATCGCAATAGTTTTCGAGGGTAGAGTATTTGACCCAAATTTATAGATTCGGCACAAGGGGAGCCAAAGACGATTTGAAGGTATTAGCAGCTGAGTTGTCAATTCTACCACACCTGAAGATTAATTATCTGCAGCAAACTGATCTGTAGCAAAGTAATATGATAGTTTTGATAGTAGTGACAACAACAATAGTAACGGTAACAGTGATAGAAATAATTTTGTAGCAAGTGTAACAGTGATGATAGCAGTAGTAACTTAGCAAGAACAATATAAGATAAATTTGTAGGCATTGGATCGGTGACTTGTTGGATGATATTCACCATGAGACAGTTATAACCTAGGGTGATACGGCACTAGCTCCAGTTTGTTAATATAATGTAGGCATGTATTCCGTAAATAGTCATACGTGCTTATGGAAAAACTTGCATGACATCTTTTGTCCTACCCTCCCGTGGCAGCGGGGTCCATATTGGAAACTAAGGGATATTAAGGCCTCCTTTTAATAGAGAACCGGAACAAAGCATTAACACATAGTGAATACATGAACTCCTCAAACTACCGTCATCACCGGGAGTGGTCCCGACTATTGTCACTCCGGGGTTTCTAGATCATAACACGTAGTAGGTGACTATAACTTGCAAGATCGGGTCTAAAACATGGATATGATGATGATAACATATATGGTTCAGATCGGAGTTCATGGCACTAGAGCCCAAGGTGACAAGCATTAAGCATGGCAAAGTCACATCAACATCTATCTTAGAACATAGTGGATACTAGGGATCAAGCCCTAACAAAACTAACTCGATTACATGATGAATCTCATCCAACTCCTCACTGACCAGCGAGCCTACGAAGGAATTACTCACACCCAGTGGGGAGCATCATGGAATTGGCGATGGAGAAGGGTTGGTGATGATGAAGAACGAAGATCCCCCTCTCTGGAGCCCCAAACGGACTCCATATCCGGCCTCCCAATGAAGAACAGGAGGTGTCGGCGGCTTCGTCTCGTGGATCGTGATAATTCTTTTTCCCTCATTTTTTTCTGGAATAATTTGATTTTATGGCGTCGGTTTCAGGGTCTGTGGGGCCACCAGGTGTGAACAACCCACCTAGGCATGCCAGGAGATGGGGGCGCGCCCTGGTGGGTTGTGCCCACCCAGGTGCCCCTCTCCGGCAGGTCTTGACTCCAGAAATTCTTATTTATTATATAAAAATTCCTCGTGAAGTTTCGTTCCATTCCGAGAACTTTTATTTCTGCACAAAAATAACACCATGGTAGTTCTGCTGAAAACAGCGTCAGTACGGGGTTAATTTCATTCAAATCATGCAAATTAGAGTCCAAAACAAGAGGAAAAGCGTTAGGAAAAAGTAGATATGTTGGAGACGTATCAACTCCCCCAAGTTTAAACCTTTGCTTGTGCTCAAGCAATTCAGTTGATAAACTGAAAGTGAAAAAAAAACTTTTACGAACTCTTTTGCTCTTGTTTGCATAAATAAGCTTAAACAACACCCAGGTTTTCAGCCAACATTATAACGAACCATCCCGACAATAACTCTTAAAAATTATATTAACTCATATCAATGACAAAATCAGCTAGCGAGCGATAATAAGATATCTCAAACGGTAACACGTTTTCAAAACAACCATGATATAATATGACAATAGTTGTATCTCGCTAGCCCTTTCTGGGACGGCAAAACATAAATGCAGAGCACCTCCAAAGTTCAAGCAACGACTAAACATTGTAATTCATGGTAGAAAAGATCCAGTCATGATGCACCCAACATTAGCTACAGACAATGCATAAGTCATGACAGTTGTGCTCTAGTTTCTAGTGCTTGTTTTAGAAGGTGATGACACAACATAAAAGTAAATAGACAGTCCCTTCGCAGAGGGAAGTAGTGATTTGCAGAGGTGCCAGAGCTCAAGTTTTAAAATAGAGGTAAATGATATTTTGAGACATGCACCCTTCTCATTTACTTCACGACCATCAGTTATCAATATCTTCCATGCTAAGCATGCTAGTGGCGGTTCCCAAGCGATAAAAGTAAAGGTTTACTCCCCCTTCACCAACAATCACATTCCACGGCTTGTCCGAAACAATGTGTGTCGTCCAAACAAACAACAGTCCCGGGGGAGTTTTGTTTAATTATTTGCATTTTTGAGTTCGGGACTAGGAATCCCTATTACCGCCCTTTTCTCATGCGATGGCGAGTGAATAAACACTTGACTTGAGAATAACCCGCTTAGCATGGAAGATACCCGACCACCTCTTGTCGTTCCATGAAAAAGGCACACAAAAAGGATATTTATTTGAAGTTTATATAGGTGGCACATGCAAATTTACTTAAGACGGCAGGGTAATACCGCACATAGGTAGGTATGGTGGACTCATCTGGAATAACTTTGGGTTTAAGATTTTTGATGTATAAGCAGAATTCCCACTTAGTACACGCGAAGGCTAGCAATTAGATTGAGAAGTGGCCAGCTAGAGAGCAACAATGGTCATAAACATGCATTATGCATAAGTAACATTGCAAACTAGCATGAGTAGGATATGAACACCATGAACATAAATATCATAGAGGCTATGTTGGTTTTGCTTCAACTACATGCATGAACATGTGCCAAGTCAAGCCACTCGAACATTCAGAGGAGGATACCATATCATCATACTACATCGCAATCATTTTAATGTAATGTTGATATCCAAGATAAATCATTATCCACTCCTAGCTACTTATGCATGGCATGAGAAACTATAATCTCTAATTTTCATTGCAACCATGTTTAATCATAATGGGCTGAATCATGGATACTAGGTTAAACATATTTACACAAACAGAACAATTCGAGTTCATACCCGGTTCTCTCTGTCATGTCCAGTTCATCGAATGTCGTCATTATTGCCTTTCACTTGCACGATCGAACGATATGAAAATAATAATAGTGCAAGAGTGCCGTGGACTAAGCTGGAATCTGCAAAAATTTTATTCAACAGGAGAAGACAAGGTAAAATGGGATCTTTATTAGATTTAACATTTATTCATATGAGAGCCACTCAACATTTTCATCGTGGTTTTCTCCTCAGTGCAACTCAAATAAAAAGAAAAGAAAATCAGAGAAACACACTGAAATATTTTTGGAGTTTTTGGGTTTCTTGAAGAAGCAAATAAAAGGGAAAAGCAAAAACGAGAAAAAACTATTTACACGGGAAAGCTCCCAACAAGCAAAAGAAGAACAATGAAATCTTTTTGGGTTTTCTTTTTAGTGCTACTAGTAAGCATGCATAGAAAGTAAACTAGCTACAACTATTTTTTTTGTTTTTCTAAAGTTTTTTCAAACACACAAGAAGAAAGCAAGAAAATAAATCTAAGCACGGATGATACAATGAAGAAGTGTGAACACCGACAAATGAAAATAAGTGGACATGAATGTAACGTCGGTGCGAACACGTACTCCCCCAAGCTTAGGCTTTAGGCCTAACTTGGTAGTCGATTAGTAGCCTGGATGGTAGTAGGGTTGCTGAGGAGCGGGCATCCACTCATCCCATTGCTGCGATTCCTGTGTTGCCTCCGCAGCAGCCTGAGCGTTTCGGTAGGCGATGATGTCCGCAGGCATAATCCTATATCCACCCCTGGCAACAGAATCAAACCAAGCAGGGGCAGGTAATGGAATAACATCACGAATTTCAATGCTAAAAACCAGGTTATATGGAATAGGGATGTCAGGAGATTCTTTATTAGTGAAATGATGGTGATCCATGGCTGTGCGGTCTAGATAAACTTTGGTCAGAGGGTAATCATGATGGCGTATTTCAACATTAAAGTGAGCCGCCAAACGAGTAGCAAAAATCCCACCATGTATTTTACTCTTGGACTTATTAATGTGGAGGCGACGAGCCACAATAGCTCCCAAGTTATAAGTGTTGTCACCCTCCAACGCATGACGTAAAACAACAAGGTCTGGATGCACCCACCTTCTCTCTAGCAAGCAAGCATTTTGCAATGAAAAGAGCAAAGTAATGAACAATAGGAAAATGCAAGACAACAGCAGTGATAGCTGACACCCCTCTCTGATCTCCCACTGTCAAGGTGCGGCAAAAGGCCTCAAACTCAGCTGGCCTAGGCTCAGCTAAGCTCCCATTAGAAGGGATCATGCATAATTCACAACATTCAGTAAGTGGTATCTGATGGTTTTCAGCATATAAATCAAAGATCACTTCAGGAGGATTATTCCTAGGAAAGAAAGTAAAACTTTAAACAAAGATGTTTGTAAGGATTTGATGCTTTTCACACTCATCTGCAATGAAGTCAGTGAGGCCAGCATTAGCAGCATATTGTGTGAACTCCTGAAGGATTCCAGCCTCTTCCAGGAACGGGGTGTGCGGCCATTCACACGGCCGTACTTCCGCCAACCTCCGAGATGGAGATCACTGTCAGATGACTCCCCAATAACACCCTTGAGTTCTTCTTAGAGCCAAACTTCCTAAAGATATTCATGATTTTCCTATGAACAAAAATTCTGAAATTTATTAGCCTAGAAATTTTTCTCAACAAAACTTCACAAAATTGATAGCAACTACTCATAGGGATACATAGAGGCCATAGAAAGCATTCAAACTAGTTAGAACTCTAAGAATTCAACATGCAAGCTCATCTACAACAACACCAAGAGTAGCTAATTATTCAAAATATAAACCACTAAAACAAAAACTAATTGGACAAATGGTGGAGTCACATACCAAGCAACAATCCCCCGAAACAGTTTCAGAAACGGAGCTCCGATAAAAGAGATCAAAATCCGCGGGTTTGAGAGCAAGAACACGGGAGAGAGAGCAATGGAGATCTTTTCTGGAGGTAAGTGATGATGTGTATGGAGGGATAAGTGAGGGGGGCCACGTGGGGACCACAACCCAGCAGGGCGCGTCTGGGGGTCCTGGCGCCCCCAGGTGGGTTGCGCCTGCCTCGTGCACCTCCCTCTGATATTATTTGCACCAAAAATTTGGAAATATTCAGAAAAAAACCGTATTAAATTTTAGAAGCATTCTGAGAACTTTTATTTTTTGGTCATTTTTTATTGCACGGGAAATTCAGAAAACCGACAAAACATGGCATTTTATTTTATTTAACTAATAAAAACAGAGAATAAAAAGTAGGGACATAAAGTAGTGCTGACTAAATTGAATAACTTCATACCGCTCAAAAATGATCCATTAATAAGGTTGATCAGGTCTTATTAACAACCACTTTCGGATAGCATAAAACCGAAGAACTTTCGTAAATCACTAAGTTACCTCAATGGGGATATGAATGTCCCCAGCAATAATCATTTCATATTTATTTTTGAGAATAGGTAGAGGTATTTGAAAACTTCCAATAGTGATTGTTGGAGATTTTTCAATAACATTAATACCATTCACTTGGAACTATTTCTTTGGAAAGTGCAACATATGCTCGTTACCATTAAAATGAAAAGTGACCTTGCTTTTATTGCAATCAATAACAACCCCTGCAGTATTCCACAAGGTCTACCAAGGATAATCGACATGTTGTCCTTCTCGGGCATCTCAAGTATAACAAAGTCAGTCAAAATAGTAACATTAGCAACAACAACGAGCACATCCTCACAAATACCGACAGGTATGGCAGTTGATTTGTCAGCCATTTGCAAAGATATTTCAGTAGGTGTGAGTTTATTCAAATCAAGTCTTTTATATAAAGAGAAAGTCATAACACTAACACCAGCTCCTAAATCACACAAAGCACTTTTCACACAATTCTTTTTGATAGAGCAAGGTATAATTGGTATTCCCGCATCTCCAAGTTTTTTAGGTACTCCATCTTTAAAAGTATAATTAGTAAGCATGGTGGAGATTTCAGCTTACGATATTTTTCTCTTATTAGTGATGATGTCTTTCATATACTTTGCATAAGGAGGCATTTTCAAGATATCATTCAAGCGAGTACGGAAAAAGACTGGCCTCAGCATCTCAGCAAAGCGTTCAAATTCTTCATCATCTTTCTTTTTAGTTGACTTGGGTGGAAAAGGCATAGGTTTTTAAACCCACGTATCTCTTTCTTTACCGTGTTTTTTAGCAATGAGGTCTCTTTTGTCATATCTTTTATTCTTTGGTTGTGGGTTATCAAGATCAATAGGTGGTTCTATCTCAACATCATTATCTCGTTATTTTTCATTATTTGGTAGAGTGTCTTCATGAATCATCATTACTTTTTTCATTATCACTAGGTGAGTGTTCATTACCAGACTGAGTTTCAGCATCAGAGATAGAAGTTTCATTATCATTATCAGGAGGTTTTTTATTTCAGGTTCACTAGAAGCATGCAAAGTCCTATCATTTTTCTTCTTCTTTTTCTTTCTAGAAGGACTAGGTGCATCAGTGTTAATTCTTTGTGATTCTCGTTCTATTCTTTTTGGGTGTCCGTTAGGATAAAGTGGTTCCTGAGTCATTTTACCTCCTCTAGTTGCAACTCTAACAACAAAGTCATGTATATTATTATTCATTTCATCAAGCAACTCCCTTTGAGATTTAGCAACTTGTTCTAACTAAGTTTGAACCATAGAAGCACGTTTTCGAACACCTCTAACATCATTTGAGATTCTAAATAACAAGTCACTCAAGCGAGCAATCATATCAGAATTATATTTCAATTGTTTCATAACATTTGCATTGAAGTGATCTTGTTTTCTAATGTAGTTTTCAAACTCATAAAGGCATTGGCTAGGATGCATATTATGAGGATTATCATTACCACTGAACTTCATTAAAGAATTTACCTCTACCACCTGAGGCAGCCGTGGTGTATTAAGCCCATGTATTTCTTCAATAGGAGGTAAATTTTTAACATCCTCGGCTTTAATACCTTTTTCCTTCATAGATTTCTTTGCCTCTTGCATATCTTCAGGACTGAGATATAATATACCCCTCTTCTTTGGAGTGGGTTTAGGCGGTGGTTCAGGAAGAGTCCAATCATCATAATTTTTCAATGTGTTATTCAATAATTCCTCAGCTTGTCCAATAGTACGTTCCCTGAAAACACAACCAGCACAACTATCTAGAAAGTCCCTAGAAGCATCAGTTAGTCCATTATAGAAGATATAAAGTATTTCATTTTTCTTAAGAGGATGATCAGGCAAAGCATTAAGTAATTGGCAAAGCCTCCCCAAGCTTGTGGGAGACTCTCTTCTTCAATTTGCACAAAGTAAAATATTTCCTCTAAGGCAGCTTGTTTCTTATGAGCAGGGAAATATTTTTCAGAGAAGTAATAAATCATATCCTGGGGACTACGCACACAACCAGGAGCAAGAGTATAGTACCAAGTTTTAGCATCACCCTTTAATGAGAATGGAAACAATTTGAGAATAAAGTAATAGCGAGTCATCTCATCATGAGTAAAAAGGGTGGCTATGTCAGTCAAATTAGTAATTTGTGCCACAACAATTTCAGTTTCATAACCATGGAAAGGACCAGATTCAATCAAAGTAATTAACTCTGGTTCGACAAAGAATTCATAATCCTTATCATCAATAAAGATAGGTGAAGTAGCAAACTTAGGATCATATTTCATTCTAGCATTCAGAGATTTTTCTTTATACTTTTATAATGATTTCTCTAGATCATCTCTATCCTTACAAGCAAGAATATCTCTAGTTGTCCCTCATTCATAACATAACCTTCCGGTACTGTAAGCAATTCATATCTAGGAAGGCTAGTTCTAGCAGGTGTTTCAGGAGTTTCAGTTTCAAGCTCATCATCAGATTCAACAACATCATGTTGTATTACTCTAGCAATTTGTTCATCAAGAAATTCACCAAGTGGCACATCATCATTATCAAGCAAGGTACTAGCATCATCATAAGCATCATTCATAGTAGAAGTATCATCATCAATAAGCGAAATATTAGAATTGATAGCATGTGGTGGTGTTGCAAGTTTACATATAACAAAAGGTGAATCTAAAGCAGAACTGGATGGCAGTTCCTTACCTCCCCTCATCTTTGAGGGAAATATCTTTGTCTTAGAATCCTTCAGATTATTCATAGTGATAAATTGATAATAATCCCAAGTGACTCAACAAATATAGCTATGCTCCCCGGCAACGGTGCCAGAAAAGTGTCTTGATAACCCACAAGTATAGGGGATCGCAACAATTTTCGAGGGTAGAGTATTCAACCCAAATTTACATATTCGACGCAAGGGAGCCAAAGAATATTTGAATGTATTAGCAGCCGATTTGTCAATTCAACCACACCTGGAGGTTAATTATCTGCAACAAAGTGATCTGAGCAAAGTAATATGATAGTTTTGATAGTAGTGACAGCAGCAATAGTAACAGTAACTGTGATAGCAGTAATTTTGTAGCAAGTGTAATAGTGATGATAGCAGTAGTAACCTAGCAAGAACAATATAAGATAAATTCGTAGGCATTAGATCAGTGACTTGTCGGATGATATACACCATAAGACAGTTATAACTTAGGGCAATACGGCACTAGCTCCAGTTTGTCAATATAATGTAGGCATGTATTCCATAAATAGTCATACGTGCTTATGGGAAGAACTTGCATGACATCTTTTGTCCTACCTTCCCGTGGCAGCGGGGTCCATATTGGAAACTAAGGGATATTAAGGCCTCCTTTTAATAGAGAACCGGAACAAAACATTAACACATAGTGAATACGGTCATCACTGGGAGTGGTCCCTACTATTGTCACTACGGGGTTGCCGGATCATAACACGTAGTATGTGACTATAACTTGCAAGATCGGATCTAAAACATGGATATAATGATGATAACATATATGGTTCAGATTTTAGTTCATGGCACCCGGGCCCAAACTGACAAGCATTAAGCATGGCAAACTCATAGCAGCATCTATCTTAGAACATAGTGGATACTAGGGATCAAACCCTAACAAAAGTAACTCGATTGCATGATGAATCTCATCCAACTCCTCACCGACCAGCGAGCCTATGAAGGAATTACTCACTCCCGGTGGGGAGCATCATGGAATTGGCGATGGAGAAGGGTTGGTGATGATGAAGAACGAAGATCCCCCTCTCCGGAGCCACAAAAAGACTCAAGATCTGGCCTCTCGATGAAGAATAGGAGGTGACAACGGCTCCGTCTCGTGGATCATGATAATTCTTTCTCCCTCATTTTTTCTAGAATAATGTGATTTTATAGCGTCGGTTTTAGGGTCGGCGGGGCCACCAGGTGGGGACAACCCACTTGGGCGCACCAGGAGAGTGGGGCATGCCCTGGTGGGTTTTGCCCACCTAGGTGCCCCTCTCCGGCAGGTCTTGGCTCCAGAAATTCTTATTTATTATATAAAAATTCCGCACGAAGTTTCGTTCCATTTCGGGAACTTTTATTTCTGCACAAAAACAACAGCATGGTAGTTTTGCTGAAAACAGCGTAAGTCGAGGGTTAGCTTCATTCAAATCATGCAAATTAGAGTCCAAAACAAGAGGAAAAGCGTTAGGAAAATTAGATACGTTAGAGACATATCAGGACACGACCCCATTGCTACCGTAAACGGACGAAAAGCGGACAAAACGAATGTCCATTTGGGATCGCGCGTTGGAGTTGGCCTAACAAAAAAGAAGATTCCAGTGTAGTTTTGCAAACGGAGTAGTGTGCATACGACATTTGAGGCTAGGCTCCTCTACGATGCCCTTGACTTGGCTGTGTTGAACATACGTTATCCATGCACATGTTGTTGGGGAACGCAGTATTTCAAATTTTTTACCTACGATCACGCAAGATCTATCTAGGAGATGCATAGCAACGAGACGGCAGAGTGTGTCCACGTACCATCATAGGCCGAAAGCAGAAGCGTTTAGTAACGCGGTTGATGTAGTCGAAAGTCTTTGCGATCCAACCGATCCAAGCACCGAACGTACGACACCTCCGCGTTCAGCACACGTTCAGCTCAATGACATCCCTCGAACTCTTGATCCAGTTGAGGCCGAGGGAGAGTTCCGTCAGCATGACGGCGTGGCCACGGTGATGATGAAGTTACCAGCGCAGGGCTTCGCCTAAGCACTACGACGATATGACCGAGGTGTGTAACTGTGGAGGGGGGCACCGCACACGGCTACGAGAAGACTTGGTGTGTGTTCTAGCGGTGCCCCCCCACACACATTTATATATATATATATATATATATATATATATATATATATATATATATATATATATATATAGAGAGAGAGAGAGAGAGAGAGAGAGAGAGAGAGAGAGAGAGAGAGGGAGCAACAGGAGGCGCGCCCCAAGTAGGAGGAATCCTACTTGGGGCCTAATCCTATTCGGCCTCCCCCTTTCCATGTTTTACGGAGGGAGAAGGAAAGAGGAGGGGGAGAGAAGGAAAGGGGAGGCCGAATTGGCCCCTTCCTTTCTCTCCTCTCCCTTTCCTTTATCCCCCTATTCGGCCATGTATTGGGCGCACCATCCCACTAGGGGCTGGTCTCTCCCGCCCTAGGCACAATAAGGCCCATATCTTGGTTGAGGGTGCCCGGAACCCCTTTTCGGTGACCCGATACGTACCCGGTACCCCTGAAGCACTTCCGGTGTCCAAATACTATTGTCCTATACATGAATCTTTACCTCTCAACCACTTAGAGACTCCTCGTCATGTCCGTGATCTCATCCGGTACTCCGAACAACATTCGGTCATCAAATCACGTAACTCATACAATATAAAATCGTCATCGAACGTTAAGCGTGCGGACCCTACGGGTTCGAGAACTATGTAGACATGACCGAGACACCTCTCCGGTCAATAACCAATAGCGGAACCTGGATGCTCATATTGTCTCCCGCATATTCTATGAAGATCTTTATCGGTCAAACTGCATAACAACATACATTATTCCCTTTGTCATCGGTATGTTACTTGCCCGAGATTCGATCATCGGTATCATCATACCTATTTGAATCTCGTTACTGGAAAGTCTCTTTACTCATTCCGTAATGCATCATCCCGCAACTAACTCATTAGTCACATTGCTTACAAGGCTTATAGTGATGTGCATTACCGAGAGGGCCCAAAGATACCTCTCCGATACATGGAGTGACAAATCCTAATCTCGATCTATGCCAACCCAACAAACACCTTCGATACACCTGTAGAGCATCTTTATAATCACCCAGTTATGTTGTGACGTTTGATAGCACACAAGGTGTTCCTCCGGTATTCGGGAGTTGCATAATCTCATAGTCAGAGGAACATGTATAAGTCATGAAGAAAGCAATAGCAATAAAACTAAACGATCATAATGCTAAGCTAACGGATGGGTCTTGTCCATCACATCATTCTCTAATGACGTGATCCCGTTCATCAAATGACAACACATGTCTATGTCAGGAAACATAACCGTCTTTGATTAACGAGCTAGTCAAGTAGAGGCATACTAGGGACACATTGTTTTGTCTATGTATTCACACATGTACCAAGTTTCCGGTTAATATAATTCTAGCATGAATAATAAAAATTTATCATGATATAAGTAAATATAAATAACAACTTTATATTGCCTCTAGGGTATATTTCCTTTAATCTCCCACTTGCACTAGAGTCAATAATCTAGTTCACATTGTCATGTGAATTAACACCAATAGTTCACATCTTTATGTGATTAGTTCACATCTCTATGTGACGAATACCCAAAAGGGTTTACTAGAGTCAATAATCTAGCTCACATCGCTATGTGATTAACACCTAAAGAGCGATCATGTTTTGCTTGCGAGAGAAGTTTAGTCAATGGGTCTACCACATTTAGAGCCGTATGTATTTTGCAAATTTTCTATCTCTACAATGCTCTGCACGAAGCTACTCTAGCTAATCGATCCCACTTTCAATATGTATCCAAATTGAGACTTAGAGTCATCCGGATTAGTGTCAAAACTTGCATCGACGTAAGCCTTTACGACGAACCTTTTTGTCACCTCCAATTCAGGAGAAGGTAGAATTACCTGATCAAGTCCTACTTTCCTCCCACTCACTTCTTTCAAGAGAAACTTCTTCTCTAGAAAGGATCCATTCTCACCAACTAAGATATTGCCTTTGGATCTGCGATAGAAGGTGTACCCAACAGTTTCTTTTGGGTATCCTATGAGGACGCACTTCTACGATTTGGGTTCGAGCTTATCAGGTTGAAGCTTTTTCACGTAAGCATCAGAGCCCCAAACTTTAAGAAACGACAGCTTAGGTTTCTTGCTAAACCATAGTTCATACGGTGTCGTATCAATGGATTAGATGGTGCCCTATTTAACGTGAATGCAGTTGTCTCTAATGCATAACCCAAAAACGATAGTGGTAAACCGGTAAGAGACATCATAGATCGCACCATATCTAATAAAGTATGGTTACGACGTTCGGACACACCATTACTCAGTGGTGTTCCAGGTGGCATGAGTTGTGAAACTATTCCACATTGTTTTTAAATGAAGGCCAAACTCATAACTCAAATATTTGCTTCCGTGATCAGATCGTAGAAACTTTATTTTCTTGTTACGGTGATTCTTAACTTCACTCTGAATTTCTTTGAACTTTTCAAATGTTTCAGACTTGTGTTTCATTAAGTAGATATACCCATATATGCTTAAATCATCTGTGAAGGTCAGGAAATAATGATACCCGCCGCGAGCCTCAACACTCATCGGACCGCATACATCAGTATGTATTATTTCCAATAAGTCAGTGGCTCGCTCGATTGTTCCGGAGAATAGAGTTTTAGTCATCTTACCCATGAGGCATGGTTCGCAAGTATCAAGTGATTCATAATCAAGTGATTCCAAAAGCCCAGCAACATGGAGTGTCTTCATGCAATTTACACCAATATGACCTAAATGGCAGTGTGCCACAAATAAGTTGCACTATCATTATTAACTTTGTATCTTTTGGCATCAATATTATGAATATGTTGTTGGGAATATGCCCTAGAGGCAATAATAAAATGGTTATTATTATATTTCCTTGTTCATGATAATTTTCTATTGTTCATGCTATAATTGTGTTATTCAGAAATCGTAATACATGTGTGAATACATAGACCACAACATGTCCCTAGTGAGCCTCTAGTTGACTAGCTCGTTGTTCAATAGATGGTTACGGTTTCCTGACCATGGACATTGGATGTCATTGATAACGGGATCACATCATTAGGAGAATGATGTGATGGACAAGACCCAATCCTAAGCATAGCACAAGATCATGTAGTTAGTTTGCTAAAGCTTTTCTAATGTCAAGTATCATTTCCTTAGACCATGAGATTGTGCAACTCGCGGATACCGTAGGAATGCTTTGGGTGTGCCAAACGTCACAATGTAACTGGGTGGCTATAAAGTCACACTACGGGTATCTCCGAAAGTGTCTGTTGAGCACGAATCGAGACTGGGATTTGTCACTCCGTGTGACGGAGAGGTATCTCTGGGCCCACTCTGTAAGAAATCATCATAATGAGCTCAATGTGACCAAGGAGTTGATCACGGGATGATGTGTTACGGAACGAGTAAAGAGACTTGCCGGTAACGAGATTGAACAAGGTATAGGGATACCGACGATCGAATCTCGGGCAAGTATCATACCGATAGACAAAGGGAATTGTGTACGGGATTGATTGAATCCCCGACATCGTGGTTCATCCGATGGGATCGTCGTGGAACATGTGGGAGCCAACATGGGTATCCAGATCCCGCTGTTGGTTATTGGCCGGAGAGATGTCTCGGTCATGTCTGCATGATTCCCGAACCCGTAGGGTCTACACACTTAAGGTTCGGTGACGCCAGAGTTGTTATGGGAAATAGTATGAAGTTACCGAATGTTGTTCGGAGTCCCGTATGAGATCCCGGACGTCACGAGGAGTTCCGGAATGGTCTGGAGGAGAAGATTTATATATGGGAAGTCATCATACGGTCACCGGAACTGTTCGAGGGTTTATCAGTATTGTACCGAGACCACCAAAGGGGCTCCGGGGGTCCACCGGGAGGGTCCACCTGCCCCGGAGGGCCCTATGGGCTGTATGTGGAAGGGAACCAGCCCCTAGGTGGGTTGGGCGCCATCCCCCCAGGGCCCATGCGCCTAGGGTTGGGGGGGGACCCTAAAGGGGGTGCCCCCTTGGCTTGGGGGGCAAGTCCCTTCCCCCTTGGCCGCCCCCCTCTAGATCCATCTGGAGGGGGACGGCCCCCTTCCCCCTTTGCCTTATAAATAGAGGGGTGGAGGGAGGGCAGCAACACCACATCCAAGGCGCAGCCCTCCCTATCCCAAACACCTCTTCCTCCTCCGTTGAGCTTGGGAAAGCCCTGCCGGAGAACTGCGAGCTCCACCACCACGCCGTTGTGCTACCGGAGCTCTTCCCCAACTTCTCCTTCCCCCTTGCTGGATCAAGAAGGAGGAGACGTCCCCGGGCTGTACGTGTGTTGAACGCGGAGGTGCCGTTGTTCCGCGCTTAGATCAGAGCCAACGGCGATCTGAATCGCTGCGAGTACGACTCCTTCATTCGCGTTCTTGTAACACTTCCGTGTCGCGATCTTCAAGGGTACGAAGATGCACTCCCCTCTCTCTCCTTGCTAGTCTCTCCATAGGTTGATCTTGGTGATGCGTAGAATTTTTTTAATTTCTGCAACGATCCCCAACAGTGGCATCATGAGCTAGGTCTATGCTTAGTTTCTATGCACGAGTAGAACACAAGTTGTTGTGGCCGTCGATTTTGTCAATTTACTTGCTGTTACTAGTCTTATCTTGATTCGGCGGCATCGTGGGATGAAGCGGCGCAGACCGACCTTACACGTACGCTTACGTGAGACAGGTTCCACCGACTGAGATGCACTAGTTGCATAAGGTGGCTAGCCGGTGTCTGTCTCTCCCACTTTAGTCGGATCGGATTCGATGAAAAGGGTCCTTATGAAGCGTAAATACAAATTGGCATATCAGGTTGTGGTTTTGGCGTAGGTAAGAAACGTTCTTGCTAGAAACCTATACCATCCACGTAAAAACTTGCAACAACAATTAGAGGACGTCTAACTTGTTCTTGCAGCATATGCCGTGTGATGTGATATGGCCAAAAGGATGCGATGAATGATATATGTGATGTATAAGATTGATCATGTTCTTGTAATAGGAATCATGACTTGCATGTCGATGAGTATGACAACCGGCAGGAGCCATAGGAGTTGTCTTAATTTATTGTATGACCTGCGTGTCACTAAAAACGCCATGTAATTACTTTACTTTATTGCTAACCGTTAGCCATAGTAGTAGAAGTAATAGTTGGTGAGACAACTTCATGAAGACACGATGATGGAGATCATGGTGTCATGCCGGTGACGATGACGATCATGGCGCCCCGAAGATGGAGATCAAAAGGAGCAAAATGATATTGGCCATATCATGTCATTATTTGATTGCATGTGATGTTTATCATGTTTTACATATTATTTGCTTAGAACGACGGTAGCTTAAATAAGATGATCCCTCACAATAATTTCAAGAAAGTGTCCCCCCCTAACTGTGCACCGTTGCTAAGGTCCATTGTTCTGAAGCACCACATGATGATCGGGTGTGATAGGTTCTAACGTTCGCATACAACGGGTGTAAGCCAGATTTACATACGCAATACTCTTAGGTTGACTTGACGAGCGTAGCATGTACAGACATGGCCTCGGAACACGGAAGACCGAAAGGTCGAACATGAGTCGTATATAAGATACAATCAACATGGAGATGTTCACCGATGATGACTAGTCCGTCTCACGTGATGATCGGACACGGCCTAGTTGACTCGGATCATGTATCACTTAGATGACTAGAGGGATGTCAGTCTGAGTGGGAGTTCATTAAATAATTTTATTAGATGAACTTAATTATCATGAACATAGTCTAAAAATCTTTGCAATATGTCTTGTAGATCAAATGGCCCACACTAATTTTGCTCTCAACTTCAACGCGTTCCTATAGAAAACCAAGCTGAAAGACGATGGTAGCAACTACACGTACTGGGTCCGTAACCTGAGGATTATCCTCATAGCTTCCAAGAAAGCATATGTCCTTAAAGCACCGCTAGGTGAAGCACCTGTTTTCCCAGCAACTCAAGACGTTATGAACGCCTGGCAGTCGTGTAGTGATGATTACTCCCTGGTTCAGTGCGGCATGCTTTACAGCTTAGAGCCGGGGCTCCAAAAGCGTTTTGAGCAGCATGGAGCATATGAGATGTTCCAAGAGCTGAAGATGATTTTCCAAGATAATGCCCGGGTCGAGAGATATGAAGTCTTCGACAAGTTCTACTGTTGTAAGATGGAGGAGAATAGTTCTGTCAGCGAGCACATACTCAAAATGTCTGGGTTGCACAACCGCTTGTCTCAGCTGAGAGTTAATCTCCCGGATGATGCGGTCGTTGACAGAATCCTTCAGTCGCTCCCACCTAGCTATAAGAGCTTTGTGATGAATTTCAATATGCAGGGGATGGAGAAAACCATTCCTGAGGTATATTCAATGCTGAAATCAGCGGAGGTGGAGATCAAAAAGGAACATCAAGTGTTGATGGTCAATAAAACCACTAGTTTCAAGAAAGGCAAGGGTAAGAAGAACTTCAAGAAGGACGGCAAGGGAGTTGCCGCGCCCGGTAAGCCAGTTGCCGGGAAGAAGCCAAATCATGGACCCAAACCTGAGACTGAGTGCTTTTATTGCAAGGGAAACGGTCACTGGAAGCGGAACTGCCCCAAGTACTTAGCGGATAAGAAGGCCGGCAATACCAAAGGTTTATATGATATACATGTTATTGATGTGTACCTTACCAGCACTCGTAGTAGCTCCTGGGTATTTGATAACGGTGAGGTTGCTCATATTTGTAACTCAAAACTGGAGCTGCGGAATAAGCGGAGACTGGTGAAGGACGAGGTGACGATGCGCCTCGGCAATGGTTCCATGGTCGATGTGATCGCCGTCGGCACGCTACCTCCACATTTACCTATGAGATTAGTTTTAAACCTTAATAATTGTTATTTAGTGCCAGATTTGAGCACAAACATTGTATCTGGATCTCGCTTAATGCGAGATGGCAACTCATTTAAATCCGAGAATAATGGTTGTTCAATTTATATGAGAGATATGTTTTATGGTCATGCCCCGCTGGTCAATGGTTTATTCTTGTTTAATCTCGAACATGATGTTACACATATTCATAGTGTGAATGCCAAAAGATGTAAGGTTGATAATGATAGTCCCACATACTTGTGGCACTGCCGCCTTGGTCACATTGGTGTCAAACGCATGAAGAAACTCCATGCAGATGGACTTTTGGAGTCTCTTGATTATGAATCATTTGACACATGCGAACCATGCCTCATGGGCAAAATGACCAAGACTTCGTTCTCTGGAACAATGGAGCGAGCAACCAACTTATTGGAAATCATACATACTGATGTGTGCAGTCCAATGAGCGTTGAGGCTCGTGGTGGTTATCGTTATGTTCTCACCCTCACTCATGACTTGAGTAGATATGGGTATGTCTACTTAATGAAACACAAGTCTGAGACCTTTGAAAAGTTCAAGGAATTTCAGAGTGAGGTTGAGAATCAACGGGACAGGAAAATAAAGTTCTTACGATCAGATCGTGGATGGGAATATTTGAGTCATGAATTTGGCACACACTTAAGGAAATGTGGAATTGTTTCACAACTCACGCTGCCTGGAACACCTCAGCGTAATGGTGTGTCCGAACGTCGTAATCGCACTCTATTAGATATGGTGCGATCTATGATGTCACTTACCGATCTACCGCTATCATTTTGGGGTTATGCTTTAGAGACTGCCGCATTCACTCTAATTGGGCTCCGTCGAAATTCATTGAGACGACACCGTATGAACTATGGTTTAGGAAGAAACCTAAGCTGTCAGTTCAGAAAGTTTGGGGATGCGATGCTTATGTCAAGAAACTTCAACATGAAAAGCTCGAGCCCAAGTCAAAAAAATGCGTCTTCATAGGATACCCTAAGGAAACTATTGGGTATACCTTCTACCTCAGATCCGAAGGCAAGATCTTTGTTGCCAAGAATGGATCCTTTCTAGAGAAAGAGTTTCTCTTGAAAGAAGTAAGTGGGAGGAAATAGAACTTGATGAAGTACTGCCTCTTGAACTGGAAAGTAGCGCAGCTCAAGAAAATGTTTTTGTGGTACCTGCACCGACTAGACAGGAAGTTAATGATGATGATCAAGGAACTTTAGATCAAGTTACTACTGAACTTCATAGGTCCACAAGGACACGTTCCATGCCAGAATGGTATGGCAACCCTGTCCTAGAAATAATGTTGTTAGACAATGGTGAACCTTCAAACTATGAAGAAGCGATGGTGGGCCCAGATTCCAACAAATGGCTTGAAGCCATGAAATCTGAGATAGGATCCATGTATGAAAACAAAGTATGGACTTTGGCAGACTTTCCCGATGATCGGCGAGCCACAGAAAATAAATGGATCTTTAAGAATAAGACGGACGCGGATGGCAATGTGACCATATATAAAGCTCGTCTTGTCGCTAAGGGTTATCGACAAGTTCAAGGGGTTGACTACGATGAGACCTTCTCACCCGTAGCGAAGCTGAAGTCCGTCCGAATCATGTTAGCAATTGCCGCATTCTATGATTATGAGATATGGCAAATGGACGTCAAGACAACATTCCTTAATGGTTTCCTTAAGGAAGAATTGTATATGATGCAGCCGGAAGGTTTTGTCGATCCTAAGAATGCTGACAAGGTATGCAAGCTCCAATGCTCAATCTATGGGCTAGTGCAAGCGTCTCGGAGTTGGAACATTCGTTTTAATGAGATGATCAAAGCATTTGGGTTTACGCAGATTTCTGTAGAAGCCTGTGTTTACAAGAAAGTGAGTGGGAGCTCTGTAGCATTTCCGATATTATATGTGGATGACATACTATTGATGGGAAATGATATAGAACTCTTGGAAAACATAAAGGCCTACTTGAATAAGTGTTTTTCAATGAAGGACCTTGGAGAAGCTGCTTATATATTAGGCATCA
This sequence comes from Aegilops umbellulata, assembly GCA_032464435.1. Lineage (NCBI taxonomy): Eukaryota > Viridiplantae > Streptophyta > Magnoliopsida > Poales > Poaceae > Aegilops > Aegilops umbellulata. Next base: position 332,848,909 of record CP136054.1, on the reverse strand, counting down.
AGATCTATAGAGATAGATCAAGACGCCTCATTGGTCTTTCACAAAGCACATACCTTGACAAGATATTGAAGAAGTTCAATATGGATCAGTCCAAGAAGGAGTTCTTGCCTGTATTGCAAGGTGTGAGATTGAGGACGGCTCAATGCCCGACCACGGCAGAAGATAGAGAAAAGATGAGTGTCATCCCCTATGCCTCGGCCATAGGGTCTATTATGTATGCCATGATGTGTACCAGACCTGATGTAAACCTTGCCGTAAGTTTGGTAGGCAGGTACCAAAGTAATCCCGGCATGGAACACTGGACAGTGGTCAGGAAAATCCTAAAGTACCTGAAAAGGACTAAGGATATGTTTCTTGTTTATGGAGGTGACGAAGAGCTTGTCGTAAAGGGTTACGTCGATGCTAGCTTCGACACAGATCTGGATGACTCCAAGTCACAAACCGGATACATGTATATTTTGAATGGTGGGGCAGTCAGCTGGTGCAGTTGCAAACAAAGCGTCGTGGCGGGATCTACATGTGAAGCGGAGTACATGGCAGCCTTAGAGGCAGCACATGAAGCAATCTGGGTGAGGGCTGGAGAGCCAGTAAGAGCCCTGAGTCGCGATGCTCAAGCACCCCCCCCTTTAACGTGCAAGTGGTCGACATGGAGAAGAAAATGTGCCGTGGGCCGGCAACGAATAATCAAGCATGGTAGACCAAACGCATAACCATAGATAAACGTAAAAGGGATACATGCCGCTGGGTCTGGCCTGAGCGGCTTGGGGATGATGCAACCCGAGGGGCGCCCCCAACAGAGTAAGCTAACAACATGAAAATAAAAGGGATACATGCCGCAGGGACGGACCCACACGGCCTGGGAATAATGCAGCCCAAGGGGGGGCGCTCCCAGCTGGAAATGAAACTTAAAAGATGTCACCTGATGATGTTGAGGACGAACGAGTGTTGGTGCAGCAGACTCGGTGGGCTGCAGAAGCCGATCCTCACGAGCCCCCAGGCCCTGGGGCCTCGGCAGGCTCCGGAGGCGCTGGTGGCTCCTCGCGGACCATCTCCATCTCCGCCAAGGCCGCGGAACGCCGGGCCTCTTGAGCTTCCATGATGCCCCTCATGAGGCGCTGGCACGCGGCAGCCACGCTCGGCAAGCCATAAGGCATGCGAACGTAGCTGTGTGGTGGACCTTCGCAGAGCCCCACTCGCGAGGGCCAGAGGCGCTCCAGAGTGGCGACTCGATTGAGCCCTGGTACGACGATGCAGACGCGCAACCCACCATCCTCGCCTGGATGGGGAGCCACAGCTGGTAGGCGGCGGTCGCCTCTCATGACTCTTGACTCCTGTAGCTCTTGAATGACCTTGTTGACGAACTCCTGAGGGTCTTGCTCTCCTTGCTTTACTCCTTCTTGAGGGAAACGTGCATCGAAACACGCCTCCACGTGGTGCCCAAGCGCCTCCCTCGTGACCTTAGCCAGGTCAGTGGCCCTCCAGGGGAGAGCCCCCGAGCCCTGCCTGAGGAGGGTGCCGGGCGCGCTTTCCTACACGATGGAAGGAGGTTCCCCCTGGGCAGGCACGGGCCCTGAGGGACCTGCCTCCTAAGGGGTCGGTCCAGACGATGTCTTCTTCTTCTTGGGGGTGATCTCGGAGAGCCCCCTGCTTCCACGATCAGGGTCTTCCAATGATGTGGCCTGAAAAGCTCGTTCCAGGGAACACACCGCGTCTTTCTCCTCACAGGGCACCGTGATGACTCCGCCGCTCCCTGGCATCTTGAGGACGTTGTAGCCGTGGTGAGTCACGGCCATGAACTTGGCCAACGCCGGGTACCCAAGGATGGCGTTGTACGGCAGGCGAATGTGAGCGACGTCGAAGTCGATGAGCTCGGTGCGGTAGTTGTTGCATGCTCCAAAGGTGACAGGGAGGCGGACCTGCCAGATCGGGACCGTGGAGCCGTCAGTGACTCTAGAGAAAGGCTTGGTTGGCTGAAGCTGGTTGTAAGGCACTTGGAGATTATTGAATGTTTCCACGGACAGGACGTTGAGCCCTGCCCCGCCGTCGATGAGGGTCTTGGTGACCACCACATTGCTGATAATTGGGGAACAAAGCATCGGGAGGACTCCGGCTGTGGCTGCACACTTGAGCTGATCCGCTGAGCTGAACGTGATGGCGCATGACGACCACCTGAGAGGACGTGTGGCTTCGAGCTTGGGGAGGACTGCATTCACTTCGCGGGCGAACTACTTGAAGATGCGCTGAGAGGCTGGGGCTTGAGCTCCGCCCAGGATGCAGGCGATCGCGCGTGGCTCTTGGAAGCCCCCAGCCCCTTCGTCCTGATGGCGGTCTTCGTTTCTCCTTGGATGAGGCGGCAGCGGAGGGAGGCCTGCGTTACCTTGTGGGCGGTCCTCGCGAGGCTGATCCCTCTAGTCTCTCTCTTGAGGCGGGTCTTGCCAACGGTCCTCGCGAGGTGGATCGCGCCACCCTTGGCGTGGGCCGCGGTCTTCCCAGCGTCCTGCGTTTCTTCCTCCTCCTCGGCCGTAGCCCCGGTCGACACGGTCGGGGCGTCGGCCGATCCTTCCTTCTCGCACGGCTCAGAGCTCTTGGCATTCGTTGGTGTTGTGGGTATGGAGGTCGTGGTACACACAGTGCCGATTGCCCTTGGAAGACTCGGGCTGATCTCTGCCCCGCTTGGTGTCCGGTTCTGCCGCGAGCACGGCAGCCCCCTTGCGCTTCACATCCTTGGCATTGGACTTCTTTTCCTCTGGGTCTGCGGCAGGCAGCTCGAGGAGGGAGAGACGCCCTTCCTCAGCCCTGGCGCACTTGGTCGCCAAGTTGGACAGCTCCAAGGAAGTGCACATGTCTTCATGCATTGCCAGCTCCTCCTTCATCTTGACGTCGCGCACGCCGTCGGAGAAGGCTGAGATGATGGCCTCCTCGGACACCCTGGGGATCTTGAGGCCTGCGTTGTTGAAGCGCTGGATGTACTTTTGCAGGGTCTCTCCGGGCTGCTGCTTGATGCGGCGCATGTCGCTCACGGCGGGTGGCCGGTCGCGAGTACCTTGCAAGTTGGCGATGAACCGGGTGCGCATCTCGTCCCAGGAGGAGATCGTGCCTGGGGCCAGGTTCAGGAGCCTGGTGCGGGCTCCGTCCTTGAGCGCCATGGGAAACCAGTTCGCCATGACCTTCTCATCTCCGTTGGCAGCTTCGATGCCCAGCTCATAGAACTGGAGGAACTCCGCAGGGTCGACCGTGCCGTCATAGCGAGGAGGCAAGTCTGGCTTGAACTTGCCGGCACACGCGACGCTACGCAGTTCGGCGGTGACGGCGCGACAGCCCGCCGTGGTCATGGGAGGCCTTGGGTGACGAATAGCTTGGTCTTGCAGGTCCCTGCGCGCTGCAGCTGGGAGCAGCGCGGGGTCTTGACGCACGGGAGCAGGAGCGTGGCCGCGACGTGCCGGAGCATGGAGCGCCCAGGCAGCTTCTTGCGGGCGAGGGACTTCTTGGCAGCTCTGCTCTTGCCGCGCCGGTGCCTGGCGGAGCGGATTCCAGCCAGGGGCCACGCGCCTTGCGGCCGGGGCATCTTCTTGGTGAGGAGGCGGCTGGGGCGCCCCCGGAGCTTTGTCGCCCGCGCGGGGCGTGGTGCGGTGTAGCGGAACGGACAGTGCAGGAGAGCCCCCCGCGGCGCGGATGAGTTCGGCGACGCGGTCGAGCCACTCTTCGTGGACGTCGTCGACGGGACGGTAGCGCAAGACCTTGTTTGCCGTGATGAGCGCGGCTCGAGCCTCCAAGGGCGCGCGGAGCGCGTGGGACAAAGAACCAGCTGGGGTGAGTGAGGGAGTAGCGGTGCGGCCGTCTCGCCGCACGAAAGGGTGCTGGGACGATGCTTGCTCCCCGCTGGGCCAGTGGCGGCGTTGATGGGAGGCGATGGGGAACGGCGAGGACGCCCCCCCGGCAGGGGCCGTCTGGACGACGCGGGAGGCGAGAGCGGCTCGGCGCTCGGCGCGGGTCCGACGAGCGTCAGATATGGACGCGATGGTCGGAGAAGAACGGGGCGGTGGAAGACAAATTCCGGCGCACCCCTACCTGGCACGCCAAATGTCGGATCTCGGTTTCCGGCAGACCCTTAAGGTTCGAACTCTAGGGTGCGCGCGGAGATTACGCTTCCTACCTACTCATACCCATCCGCCTCGCAAAGATCTAAGCTACCAAAAGAACAACACAAGAGACACAGAGTTTATACTGGTTCAGGCCACCGATGTGGTGTAATACCCTACTCCAGTGTGGTGTGGTGGATTGCCTCTTGGGCTGATGATGATGAACAATACAAGGAAGAACAGCCTCGCGAGGGTCTGTTCTTGGCTGGGGGGATGAACTGCTAGGAGGAGTTCAGTCGCCCTTCTCTCTGGATCCTAGCTGATTAGATTTTTTTCTCTCTACCCTGGGGGTGGCTAGTCCTATTTATAGGCAAAGGCCCTGGGCCTCTTCCCAAATATTGAGCGGGAAGGGCGCCAACAATCGGCCATTTTGAAGAAGAACATCTGGTACACTTATCCTGACTAAAGTTGGTCCTCGCCTGCCAAAGGCTCTGGTGATGACGCTAGCTTGGGCTCCACAGTGACTTCCTCCATGTCGCGGAGCTGGTCTTGGTCTCGTTGCACCAAAATGGGTGCCTTTGCTTGATCCTCCCGCCTGTGCTTGCTCCCTTTGCACCAAAGAGGAAAGGGAGGACACTGCGCGGGCTGGCGCCTGCCTGGCGCCCTTGGTCGCCAGGGCTTGCATCACGGGCACCTCGTGAGGTACCCCGCCTTGATCTCTCCGCCTCCTCGCGAGCCAGCCAGATGAGGCTGCGCCTGAGGAAGCTTTGTGTCGTCCGCCCCGCGAGGCTTGGCCCCTCGCGAGGGTCTTGGGTTTGTGTTGATGAAGATGGGCCATGCTGGGCCCCCTTTGAGCCACGCCACAGGCCGCAGGCAGGCAAGTCTGGGGACCCCCGTTCCCAGAACGCTGACACTCCCGCATCTTGCCGAAGTGCTGCCGCAACCCATCGTCGTCGAGCGCGTCTTCCTCGCAGCATTGCCGCTCCGCCGCAGGCCCGCTCAACCACTGTCGTTCCGCGCCTCCGTCGAGCCCAAGCTCTCATGGCGCGGGCTGGTGCTTTGGACGGCTCCATCGTCCACGAGGACCACATCACCTTCCTCCTCCAGACGCGGTGGCTGCCCGGCGAGAACTACGTATGAGCGCGTCCTCCACGTGAAACGGAGATCTGCCGACGTCGGAGGAAGGCTAGCGCGTTGTCTTTCGGTCGCACTTAATCCGCGGCCTCGGTCTGCCGGCAAGCGACTTCCTCTGCGCCTTTGTTCACTTCTATCGCCTCCAACCACACCAACTGACGCCAAACACAGTGGTGTTACTGTCGGCCTTCGTCACGCTCTGCGAGGCTTACCTCGGCATCCTTCCCACCCTCGAGCTTTGGGGGGATATCTTCTACACCAAACTCGACTCCGCCGTCAAGAAGGAGGCGGCCCAGTGCGGAGCCTTTGTCGCGGTGCGACGTCTGGGTGCCGGGAACTGCTTCCCGACCATCAACTTGACACAGTCGGTCAAGTTGTGGCAAAGATCATACTTCCATGTGAAGAACGTCCATCCGGAGCAGGACTTCGTCAACCTGCCGGCTTATACAGCCAGCCCGCCAGCCAAGACCCCCACCAACTGGACCTTCAAGTCGAAGACTCTGTCGGCCGCCTCCACTGCCGCCATCACCCAGCTCAAGGATATGGCGGAGGCGGAGGGTCTCAAGGCGTCGGACCTGCTGACCGCCTTCGTGGTGCGCCGGGTGCTCCCTATCTAGTTCCGGCCTCACATGATCAGCCGAATGAGCGGGCATCGAGACCTGTGCCGGATGTGCACCAAGGAGATGCCAGACACGGAGGTGGCCCGTCTGGTGAACTTTATCTCGAACTACAAACTCTCGGAGGAGGAGTGGAAGTTCGGCAAGCGACCGTACTCCCACGCAAACCCACCTCCCGAGGTAAGTCCTTAACTCTTTTCTTTTTTATTCGCTGGGTTCTGCTTTTGCCACCTGATCAGTCGGTCACGATGCAGACCTGCGGGGCCGGACCGTGAGCGACGTGGATGACCCCGACTTGGGGGCGGCCGCCTTGGAGGAGGACGACGCCACAAGAGGCAGTGGTGGAGCAGGCGGCTCCGGAGGAGGCTGCGTCGAGGAGTGGCCGGATGATGACGAGGAGGAAGACGAACCATGCCGCTCGCACGCTGCCGACAAGGCAGGCGCGAGCTCATCAGCCGCGCCGTCCGCACCAGGCGGCGCACAGAAGCGCCGGGCCACCAAGCCGATGTTCGGCAGCCGGCCGAAGAAGCCGAAGAACCTGGGCGCCGCGAAGGCGGCTCAATTCTAGAGGACCCCGAAGCAGCCCCCGACGGTGTCCGCGTAAGTGCTTGACTCTTCTTGCGTTTTCCTTTCGTCTTACTTGTGAAACTCCTTCTGAATTTCTTCTTGTCTTGCTTGAATAGGGCTCCGATCTCTCTTGACCGGTCAGCCTTTGCTTTCATCATCGGGGGGACGGAGGGCTCCGCCAACACCCGCCGCATAGACCCGCTCGCTGACCTCCGGGAGGCGACGGAGAGAACGCGCGGGAGGTGCACGAGGATCGGGAGGAGGCAGAGCAGAAAAAGTGGCATCAGTCAAGGCGGCGCAGGCGGACGCGGATGCGGCGGCCAAGGCCCAGGCCGATGCTACTAAAAAGGCGCAGGTGGACGCCGCGACCAAGGTCCGGCAGAAGCAGCCGCCAAGGCAAAGAAGGACGAGGCCACGCGCAGCCAGGCTCCGCAACTTGTCCTCCCCCTGCATGTAGTGCCACCGGCACCAGCGAGTCAGGTGCCGACTGGAGTGGCCGACGATGAGTAGCCGGCCATGGAGAGGGGAGGTGTCGGTGTTCTGGGAACAGGGGTCCCCAGACTTGCCTGCCTACGGTCCACGGCGTGGCTGTGCTCGCAGGCCTGTACGACCCATCTTCATCAACAAGGCATTCAAGACCCTCGCGAGGGGCCAAGCCTCGCTAGGCGGACGACGCAAGACTCCCTCAGGAACGGCCTCGCCAGGAAGGCTCACGAGGTGCAGAGAGATCAAGGCAAGGCAAACCTCGCGAGGTTCTCGTGACGTGAGCCATGACGATCGAGACCAGGCGGGCGCTAGGCGAGCGCCAGCGCACGCAGCGTCCTTGTTTCCTCAATGGTGCTAAGGAGGCAAGCGCAGGCATGGGGTACCGAGGCATCAAGCAAAGGTTTCCATATCGGTGCAACGAGACCAAGACCAGCAGGATGACAAGACGGAGGTCACCATGGAGCCCAAGGCGGCGTCACCACCAGAGCCTTTTGCAGGCGAAGACTACTTTCGTCAGGATAAGATGTACTAGTTGTCCCCTTTCAAATTGGCCGTTGTTGGATCCCTTCCCTCTCAATATTCGAGGAGAGGACTAGGGCCTCTATAAATAGGACTAGCACCCACAGTATGAGGCAATTCATATTGAGCCGAGCCTCATCCATCTCATCTTGGACAAGATCCAACTCATCCTCACACCCACCAAGCACAAAAACACCTCAACCTCAGCAGGCTGTTCTTCCCCTTGTACTGTTCGTCATCAACCTAAGAGGCAATCCACCACCACACACTAGAGTAGTGTATTACACAACAACGGTGGCCCGGACCAGTATAAATCTTGTGTTCCTTGTGTTGTGAGTTCATCGAGTAGTCCGTAAGATCTTAGCAAACTAGGACGTGGATCGGTAGGGGGGAAATCTTCGTCCACACCCCAGTGTTCAAACCTTGAGGGTTTTGCCAGAACTCGTGATCCGACATTTAGCGCGCCAGGTAGGGGTGCGCCGAAGCTTCCTTTCCGTCGCTCTGCGTCCCATCGCTCCATCATCTCCATGGAGGACGCTCGCCGCGCTCACCCTGAGCGCCGGGCTGCCCTCGCTGCCAGCGTCACTCAGACGGCTCCCGTCGGCGGACCACCCCGTCGTTCTCCGTCGCCTGCCGCCACTGGCCCGGCGGGGAACGAGTAGCACGCATCCTCGCTGCACCCCTCAGTGCGGCGGGACGGCCGCACCGCCACTCCATCGCTGACCCTGGCTGGTTCGTCATCCCACGCACGTCGCGCTCCCGTGGACGCGCAGGCTGCTCTGCGCATGGTGCGCGAGCTCCTGCGCTACCGCCCCATCGACGACCTCTACGAGGACTGGCTCGATCGCATCACCGAGCTTGTCAGGGCCGTAGGGGGCTCCTCTGCGCCGTCCCTCTTGCTGCCTCGCCCTCTGCCAGCCATAGGCGGCATGGCCCATGGAGCGCTTCCACCACCTCTGCCCCAAGACGGAGTGTTGGCGCAAAGGCGCGCAGCCCCACGGTGCGGCCTGCCGCGTCTGGCGCCCGCGCAAGAAGAAAGAAGCTGCCAAGAAATCCCTCGGCCACGAGAAAACGCCCCTGCACTCCCTACGCCACCACGGCAAGACCGCGCGCCGCCTGCAGTGGTAGTGCGCGGACCCGATCAAGAGCAAGTTCTCTACCAGCGTCGGGCCCCTGTGACCACGGCAGGCTGCCGCGCCTTCACCCCTGAGCTGCACAGCGTCACCTGGCCCGACAAGTTCAAGCTAGATCCGCCTCCTCGCTACGACGACACCCTCGACCCCGCAGAGTTCCTGCAGCTCTACGAGCTGAGCATCGAGGCGGCCAACGGCGACGAGAAAGTCATGGCGAACTAGTTTCCCATGGCTCTCAAGGATGGCGACCAGTCCTGTTTCCTGAACCTGCCTCCAGGCTCGATCTCCTCCCGGGACGAGATGCGCAACCGCTTCGTTGCCAACTTCCAGGGCACTCGTGACCGCCCCACGGCCGCGGGTGACCTGCGTCGCGTCATGCAACAACCAGGAGAGACCCTCCAGAAGTACATCCAGCGCTTCAACAATGTTCGTCTTAAGATCCCCAAGGTGATGGATGAGGCCATCATCTCCGCGTTCTCTGATGGCGTCCATGATGTCAAGATGAAGGAGGAGCTCACCATCCATGAGGAGCTGTGCATGTCTCTGGAGCTGTTCAACCTGGCGACCAAGTGCGCTCGAGCTGAGGAAGGGCGTCTCTCCCTCCTTGAGCTCCCGGCTGCAGACCTAGATGAGAAGAAAGCCAAGGCCAAGGACGTGAAGCGCAAGGGAGCAGCCGTGCTCGCGGCGGAGCCGGACACCAAGCGCGGCAGGGACCAGCCCGAGTCATCCAAGGGCAGCCGACCATTCTGTGCCTTCCGTAACTTGCATACCCACAACACCAGTGACTGTGAAGAGCTCAAGGCCATTCGAGAAGGACGATTCGGTCGACGCCCCGAGCGCAACGATCGGGGCTACGGCCGAGGAGGAGGACATGGTGGTGGACGCTGGGACGACCATGGCCTGCACCAGGAGTGGCGCAACCGGCCTCGTGAGGACCGCTGGCAGGATCAACCTCGCGAGGGCACCTGGAGGGACCAGCCTCGTGAGGATCGTCCTCAAGGCAACGCCGGACTCCCTCCGCTGCCGCCACCGCCAAGAAGGAATGACGACCACCATCAAGACGAGGGGGCTGGGGGCTTCTAGGAGCCGCGCGCTATCGCCTGCCTCACAACGTATCTTCAAACAGTTCACTCATGAAGTGAATGCAGTCCTCCCCAAGCTCGAGGCCACATGCCCACTCAGATGGTCCCAGTGCCCCATCACATTCAATTCGGCAGATCATCTCAAGTGCGCAGCTACCGCTGGTGCCCTCCCGATGCTTTGTTCACCAGTCATCAGCAACATGCAAGTTACCAAGACCCTCATCGATGGTGGCGCAGGGCTCAACGTCCTGTCCGTCGACAGGTTCGACAACCTCCAAGTGCCATACGACCAACTTCAGCCTACCAAGCCTTTCTCAGGAATGACCGACGGTTCCGCCACACCTATAGGGCAGGTCCGCCTCCCTGTCACCTTCTGGGAACGCAAAAACTATCGCACCGAACTCATCGACTTCGACGTCGCGCACATCCGTCTGCCGTACAATGCCATCCTCGGGTATCCAGCCCTGGCCAAGTTCATGGCGGTGACCCATCATGGCTACAATGTCCTCAAGATGCCGGGAAGCGGCGGAATCATCACAGTCCTGTGCAAAGAAAGAGATGTGGTGTGCTCCCTCGAGCGCGCCTTCCAAGCTGTAGCAATCGACGACCCTGACAGCAAGGGCGAGCACCCTCCAGAGGCCACCCCCAAGAAGAAGAAGAAGCAACTGCACCACGCAGGGCCTCAGGAGAGTGGCGCCTCGTCAGGATCGGCGCCAACACCTGGGGCGCCTCCCTCCATCGCATAGGAAAGCGCGTCCAGCGCCCCTCTCGGGCAGGGCTCCTCTGGAGGGCCTTAGACTTTGCCAACATCACGAGTGAGGCGCTTGGGCACCACTTGGAGGCGTGCTTCACGTCACGTTTCCCTCAGGAGGACACATGGCAAGGAGTGCCCATCCTTTAGGAGTTCATCACCAAGACCACTCAGGAACTGCAAGATGCAAGGACCATGCGCGGCGGCCACCGCTCACCAGGCACAGCTCCCCATCAAGGCGAGGATGCTGGTTTGCGCGTCTGCATCAACGTCCCAGGGCTCAATAGGGCCGCCTCTCAGGAGCTCTTCTGGCCTTCGCGAGTGGGACGCTGCGAGGGCCCGCCACACAGCTACGTTCGCATGCCTTTTGGCCTGCCGAGCGTGGTGACTGCCTATCAATGCAACACGCGGAGCATCCTGGTGGCTCAGGAGGCCAGGCACCACGCTCTGCTGATGGAGAAGGAGGCGATCCTCAAGGAACCACCTGGACCCCCTGAGCCTCCCGAGGCTCAGGGCCCCGGTGGCTCATGAGGAGCGACCCCTTCGCCACGTACCTTCAGCTGCCCCAACTCTCCTTCGTCAACAGAACCAGGCGACATTTTCCAAGTTTATTTAGCTGGGAGCGCCCCCAGGGCTGCATCATTCCCAGGCCGCGTGGGTCCGACCCTGTGGCATGTATCCCTTTTATATCTTTACATTACCTTGTTGGGGGCGCCCCTCGGGCTGCGTCATCCCCAAGCCACTTGGGCCTGACCCAGTGGCATGTACCTTCCCTGCATTTACTTAAGCAAGTTGCTTCCATGCTTAACCTATCTATGACTATCACCTGTTTGACTCTCACCTCCCGCGGGCGCTACCCACGATGGCACAACGCTTGTGCATGGGTCCGTCCCTGCAACGTCGACAAATCTGAGCGGTCGAGCTCTGGCCACGCATGCCACCTCACCAGGCCCTCAGTGCCTCCATGCTTTGGCAAGGCGACCGGTGGCAGACCGACAAGCATAACGGCAGACTGCGTTTCTCCTTGTGCTGGCTTGCAGGAATCTCATGAGGATAACAACAAGCGGCACCATGAGCTCCCGCTTCTTCCATGTAATCCGCTTGCGCGTTAAAAGGGGGGCTCCTGAGCATCACGACTCAGGAGCTCTTACTGGCTCTCCAGCCCTCATCCCCGGCCTTGACCACGGCACGCGACCTGACATACCAGCGGCGGCTGAGCTCGCTCGAGGGCCGGGACCCGAGGATGTAGAGCACGAAGGAGAGCGTGGGAGAGGGGGAGACTCGTATGGGCCCAACTTAGCTACGTCGTGGACGCCTACTCACAACCCTGGCGCATCACGAGGAGTCGACCACGAATCATCAAGATAAGTCCCGCGCTCAGACCAGCTAACCATTGGAGCCTAGGAGTCATGCTCGTCGCAGTCCTATTGCGGCAACACCGCCTCCCTTTCTTACCTTACCACGGCCGCTTGAGCGCTAAAGGGGACCTCCTGAGCATCGCGCCTTAGGAGCTCTTATTGGACCTCGGGCCGCTCACCTCCTGGCCTTGACCACAGCACGCGACCTGGCATACCAGCGATGGCTGCAGCTTGCCTGGGGACCGGGACCTGTCAGCGTAGAGCAACAAGACTTCACGAGGTTGGAAAGGGAAGACCGAGCCTAAAGAGGACATGCTCTCACAAGTTTCCACAATAAGGATAATATCAATGAAAGACATTACAGACCTTTTACACGCCCCTAAGGGGTACTTCTTGATTCCTCGCAGGGAACAAAAGACGGGAACTTAGGAGAATCCTATATACACACCCCCGCGGCCGACGCCATCATCAACAATGTGCTAGGGAGGCCGACGCCAACCCCATCTAGATCAGCGACGGCGGCGGCTGGACGGCGCAACCTTGCTGTGGGCGCGGCGAGAGCTTGGGGGCACGTAGCTGTCGTCGCTCGTCTCCGGAGTCTCATAGAGCTCAGGAGAACCGCTGGACTCCCAAGAGAAGCTGCAGCTGAGGGAGCCGCAGGCGGGGGGCGCGTCGTCCTGGCGCTCCCCACCAGGACAACACTCCAGGTGGCGGCCCTCCGCGTCGAAGACCTTGAAGAACAGGATGGAGGCGCCGTCGTACTCGAAGTGGATCGCGAGTGCGCCCTCCGCACGGCAAACCCGCGCGGCCTCACCCTAGCCATGGGTCATGTAGATCTTACCGGGGGAGACCGCTTCAACCTCTTCTCCGGTCGCTGGAGCGTTGCAGTCAGCATGCTGCAACCAGAGCTCGAGGGGTCCCCTCGGTGGCATCACGTCGGAGAAGAACCGCGGGAAGCGGATCCAAGAGCTCGGGGGCATCACCGCCCACAGTACAAGCTCGCGCGAGGAGTCCGTGGCATGGACCCCAGGAGCGGCGGCGCGCGTTACCGTGGCACGTCGACCTTGGCCACGACGCGCGTGCCGATGCTCGACGCTCCTTCCTCCTAAGCATCCGGCTTGGGCGTACAAGGGCAGCGGATACCCTTGAGGCGGCCGTTCGTACCAGGGCCTAGTCACCTCCGCCCTCACGACAATGTCGCGGAGGTGGACCGGCCTCTTCTTCGGCGGAAGCGGCTCAGTCTCATCACAAGGAGCTTTTCCTTTCTCCTTAGCGGAGAATCTTCGGATCGACACCATTGAAGTTGCTACTAGCAGTGGAGCGGAGGAAGAAGAAGCGAGCGGAATGGGAAGAAATGGGCGATGGGGGCTCTGCCCCCCTCCTCATTTATAGCTGGGGAAGGCCAACCAACGCCCCCCATGATCATAGGTAATGATGGTTTCCCTTGCATGTCGCAGGGACTTGTCAAGTCGGGCAGTTGCCGAGGCAACATGGGGAAGCGGAGACGCCCACGTCCAATCAACCGCCACTTGTCGACCGAGGCCGCAGTCTATGGGGGCCCGCGGCTCTCCGCACTTGACCTTCGGCTTCGCCTGAAGCCAAGCCCGAGCTCGCCTTGGGCCCGAGGTGTCACATCCTAGCTAGTTCATGCATTAGAGTGTGCATCATGTTTTCTTTTGACAGAAATTTGAAATGGGGAAGCCAGGAACCCCCAGCACCCCTTCTGATTCAACTAGGGTTTACTAAAATCTTTTTCAATGAACCTGAAATGCCCTTCTAAAATGTTCACCCTCTTTGTCTTGGATTAAACCCCCTGGCAAAAATAGTGCACATTTTTCTAGGTCAACAGAAGGTTATTGAATTAATGCATAAGTATTTGAATTTGGGCATTTCAAAATTATAAAACTTTTCAAATGCTCAAATATTCCCAAACTAAAATGTTCCTGTTTGGAAATATTCTAAACAAGGTCCAGCAAAAGTTTGGTGAATTTTGGATGAGTCTAAGTATTTTAAATAATCCCACAAAGTTGCAAAAGAAATAGAAAAGGAAATAAAATTCAGAAAAATCTTACCTGGCCAAACCCACCAGCCGGCCCACCTGGCGGCCCAGCGCTGTGCTGGCCCGAGCCAGCCAGCTGCTTCGTCCCCGCCAGGCAGGCAGGGTGGTGACGCCGGCGAGCGCGAGCTCGCCACGGCGTCACCTGCTCGCCGCTTCGCCGCCCGACGCGCTGGACGTCCTCCACGTCGCGCCCTCGACCCCGTGGACACCTCACTTCTCCCCCTGGCTCTCTCTTTCGCTCTCCAGCGCCATGGCCGCAGCACCCGTTGCCGCTCCGCCGTCGTAGCCATAGCCACCGCCCTCCTCGCGCCACGAGACCTTGCCCAAGAGCTTCGCCGCCGTCGACTCTGTCGAGCAGGCCGAGCCCCGAGTGCTTGCCTGCCCTGAAGCCGCTGCACCGACCTCGCCCGACTCCGCCACCGCCGGAGATCCCTTTCGCCGTCGCCGCCACACCAGCTCGTCTCCGACCGCGCTGCTTGGCTCTACGAGATCTCTGTGAGCTTGGCCACCTCCCCATCCTCTCCTTTCTCTTCCTCGTGCACCACAGCGAGAGCATGAAGCTCACCCGCACGCACCGCCGCGGAGCTCGTCACCGACGTGCTCCCGGCCTAACTCCGGCCATGCCACTGTGTCCACTCACTTCGCTGCATCACCAGGAGGCCAACGCCTCACTCCACGCACCTCGCCGTGCCCCGTAGCCTCGGGCGCACTTTCACCCGACTTCGGCGACCGCCAAAGTCGTCGTCGGCGATGTTTCCGGCCACCCTGAGCCCAGCTGTTGCCACCGAACGCCGCGGAAGGATCTCAGCTACCCGTAGATGGTCTCCGCGCCTTGTTTGGTGGCCAAAACGAGCAAAAACACTTTGCTCCGCCGCGTCTGACCTCGCCGGCGGCTAGACGCCGGCGAGTTGACCCTAACCGTTGACTTGTGGACCCAGTTTGACTCCTCTGAGTCTATGACATGTGGGCCCCGCCTGCTAATTAATCCAGGATTAGAAATAATCTAATCTGTTAAGTTAATGACCCTGACACGCGGGACCCACGCGTCAGGTTTGACCTGGACCAGGTCTGTTGACCTGCTGAGGTCAGCATGACCTCATGCTGACGCAATAACTAATTACTGGATTTATTTTTTTATACAGGAAAATCCAGAAAATAGTTCAAACTTCAAAAATTCATAGAAAATTATCTATAACTCCAAATGCAAAGTTTTGTATATGAAAAATTATCAGAAAAATCCAACCTATCCATTGGTACTGGTTTCATGCATGTTAAAACAAGTTAAACCCACTGTTTAGGCATTATAAGATATTGCACTAATATGATCTTATAAATGCACTACCATTTGAATCTTTGGTTCAAATGGGGTCATTTCCTTCTGGTTTAACTTGCACAAGACCAGGACACATTCATATTGCCATGTCATTGCATGTATCATATTGTTGCATATTGTCATGTATTGATTGTGTTGCAATGTGTCATTCGTGGTAGGTTCTGCCTCCGAGGATATCTCCGAGTATCCAACTGAAGGGCAGTATCCCACGACCACTCCATCAGGCAAGCAAACCATTGATCATTCCGATACAAACCCATGTTCTCGCTTCTGCTCTCGTTTACTGCATTAAGACAACACGTTTCAAACTGCTGTGTGTCGCGGTAGTTGAACCCACTTCCTTTGCATGACCTGTCATTGCCACAGTAACTAGATGAAACCCACTAGCATGTGTAGGAGTTGATTGAGCCAATACATGTGTATGTGTGTTCCTACCATGCTATGCTTGCTATGCTTAGAGTTGTGTCAGGTCTGGCTCATCGGGATGATGATCCGGAGTGAAAGGTTGTATCGTTGTCAATAGTGTGGAAGTGTTGAACACGATTTGGTAAAGGAATCGATGGAAGGCCATGTAGGAGTACATGGTGGGTTGTTTCATTGAGGCCGTTCTTAAGAACTGAGATCTGTGTGTGTGATTTAAGACTCAGCTACTACCACGCATTGGGCCCGAAACCAATGGACCCTCTCGGCTTCTTGATCACGCTTGTCCTCTGTCCAGGAGTTGCAAAGTAGTTTCTGGTGTTTGTAGTATGCTGGGGGCCGTACGCAGCGCTGACCATCGGGGTGGGCTGTGTTGCGGTAGGCACGTGGCCGGGTCAACCGGGCGCCCGTTTGGTGTCTCGGAACCCTGTTCACATCGTTCGGGGCCGTTAGTGGAAACCTCGGCCGGACTCCCTGCGGATGGAACCCGAATAGGTGATAAACCTGGACTAGAGACCTGAGTGTTTAGGTAGGCCGTGGCCGACACCCTCGCTGGGCTTCCGCTTGAAGGTTGCCGAGTACATGTCGTGTAAACGGCGATAAGTGGTGAGAGCGTGTGCGAAGAAGTACACCCCTGCAGGGTATAAATCTATTCGAATAGCCGCGTCCGCGGTAAAGGACTACTTGGTCACCTATACAGTTCATAGACAAGTTAAATGGATACTACTAAAAATCTCAAGATAAGTGTGAGTACCGCGGATGGCCCTCCCGTAGGATGGCGAGAGAGGATCCACGGTGGAGTATTGTGATGGTGTTAGTGGACTCGTGTGCGACAAATGTTTTACAAATGGTGTCTATCGTAGGATAGCTTAGCCAAGAGTCAAAGCTGGCTTGCTGCAATAACCCCACTACCTTCTTGAGAATGTGCATGTATAGTAGGTTCCTGTTGTAAGACTTGCTGAGTACCTCCGTACTCATGTTGCTTTAATCATGTTTTTCAGACGACTGCACCAACCCCTCTGATGGGTTCTATGTAGACCTCGACGTTGACGAGTGACTTATCACCCAGGTGGTGATCCAAGACTTGTGAAGGGTCGTTGTAGATAGACAGGCTTCGTCAAGCCTTCTTTCTTTCTAGTGTCTGTACTCAGACTACTTTGCTTCCGCATGTGCTTGTATGTTTGTATGACTTGAGTGTTGGGTCATGTGACCCTATCTGTATGGATGATATGTATGGCTCCTCGGAGCCTTCTAAATAAAGTACTTGAGTCGTAGAGTACTGTTGTGATGCCATGTTGTATTTACTCATATCGGGCATATTGTGTGTATGATTGAAATGCTTGGTATGAGTGGGATCTGACTATCTAGTTGTTTATCCTTGGCAGCCTTTCATATGGGGAAATGTAAGTCTTGTGCTTCTGAGCGATAGTAGTCCGCTACAGCCCGGTTCACCGGAGTCCTGCTAGCCCAGCACTACTGCTTGGACACTTGACTGGCCGGCATGTGTTTCACGTCGTTCCTATGTCTGTCCCTTCGGGGAAATGTCACGCGCGGATATTCGGAGTCCTGCCTAGCCTGCTACAGCCCGGGTTACCGGAGTCCTGTTAGCCCAGTGCTACAGCCCGAATAGATACGTTGATGACCGACATGTTCGATGTGATTCATGTATGCCTGTCCTCATAGGCTAGCGCCGCTTTGGGTTCACGACTAGCCATGTCGGCCCGGGTTCTCTGTCATATGGATGCTAGCGACACTATCATATACGTGAGCCAAAAGGCGCAAACGGTCCCGGGCCAGGTAAGGTGGCACCCGTGGGAGTACCGTGCGTGAGGCCGCAAAGTGATATGATGTGTTACACGCTGGATCGATGTGGCTTAGGATCGGGGTCCTGACAGCGTTGGTATCAGAGCCGGACTGCCTGTAGGTTCGCTAAGCCAAACTGGTCGATGTCGAGTCTAGAAATGCTTTAGTTATATGTAGGGGAATTGATTGTGGGAGGGAACGTAAGGCTCTTTTACTTCTTTACCTTATGCCCTCTATTCTGAGTCATTCTCTTCTCATTCTACGTGGGTTAAGGACTAGGCTCTCTTCTCTCTATCAGGTTCACGTGTTACTAAATCCGTAGTAACTTATAGGATTGTTGGATACAACCCAGTTCAGTTCTACTAAAGTTTAGTATGTTGCCAATTGAACCAGAACCTTGATATGTTGTTGTTGAGTGGTTTCGCAAACTGTTGTGGATGTCTCAATTCCTTTTCTGAGCATTTACAGCCGTTATGCTGTCCAATTTCATCCAGAAATTCTAATGCCTTTGCACTATGTTGTGCTTTCAGATGGCTACCCGTCCCCAAAACCAAGTGGTTCGTCTGACCCGTTGCATCGGTGTATGTGGTCATACCGCCATGTTGGTTCGAGTGATGGTTGAGGCAGGATACCGATGGTACCCTGAATACACCGTCGAAGAGCAGTTTAGAGATTTCAACCAGAGCCAATATCTGTGCACGGTTAGGATATATCCATCTTATCCCGGAGCCACGGAACCACTCCACCGTTCTTATGGACTCGGGATCACTATTGGGATGTCCGTTCAAGATGCAGCCTACTCGATGATGACCATTATGCGAGCTAGAACTGCCTTGTTGAGCAACACTGAATTTCGCTACATGCCAGCATCCCTCCCTGGGGCGCATGGTTACCTTCAGGGCATGTACAGTGATGCATCCCATGAGGACTCACTCCTTTGCACCACTACTGAGATGTTGGAAGATAAGGACCGTGAAAACCGGGCCTTGCGTATGGATCTCTTTAATGCTCGTGCTGATCATTGGGCCACCTTGACGAGGTTTGCACCTGCTGTGCAAGCCGGATACATGGACACGAGAGACTTGTACCCTGTGCGGGCTAGTCTGCCAGACTTCATGGAATGGCGTGAGGTGGGAGGCATCACCCCTCCTCGTGGGCCTCTTCTACCGCCATCTGTTGGACCGAGGCCGCACCCAAGTCCCTATGGTCCACAAGCACCGCAGGACCGTCTGTTCCCAGATGACCATGTTCCGCTTCCAGGTCTGGGTGGTGACTTCTATGAGGACTTCTACGGAGCTGTCTGAGCTAGTAGCAGTCTCGTTAGTATTGTAACAGTTGTATGTCCACCGTCCTGCGTGACCCGTGGAATATGACTTAGTGTGTATCAATTCCGGAGGTGTAGAAAAATAATGTATAGGAGCTTGGAATGCCTCCGATGAGATGTAACGTCTGTCGTCTTAGCTGTACCTCAGCTTGAGCTTGTACTAATCTATGTATGATGTGTATGACCGTTGGTATATATATGGCAGTTTCTATATTACCATGTCATACGGATGATCATCTCTGCATTCCTTGTTATCCATTACATTCCGCACTTCCTTGGCCAGATTTTGCCATCCTGGTTTAAATCGTTGTTTTGTTTTCCCAGGATGGTCAACACCCGCAGCAACCCTGCTGCTTCGGAGCAAGGAGAAGCTAGTGCACCTAGAGAGGAAAGTCTGCCTCAACCACCTTCTCTGGCCGAAGTGATGCTGGAGGCAGAGCGCAACAGGCGCGACACCAACCGCTTGCTGGAACGGATTGAGTAGAACGCTGCACGCCAGCAGAGGATCAATTCGGTGTCCATCAATGACTTTGTCAAGCTGTACCTGCCAAAGTTCAATCATTCCATCGAACCTCTCGATGCGGATGACTGGCTCCGCAGCATCGCCCACAAGCTACGTTCTGCCAACGTGGCTGAAGATGATAAAGTCACCTTTGCTGCCTATCACCTCGAAGGCCCTGCCAGCCTTTGGTGGGAGAATTATGAAGCTATGCGTCCGGTCGGCCAACTCACTACTTGGGCTGATTTCAGTGCCGCTTTTCGTGAGCATCATATTCCGGAAGGTCTCATGGATCGCAAGAGGGAGGAGTTTTGTAACTTCACCCAGGGGAAGCTGACTGTGGATGCATACAGTCGCGAGTTTGGAAAGCTTGCCCGCTATGCTCCCGAAGAGGTGTCCACCGATGCCAAGAAGCAGGCAAGGTTCCGCAAGGGACTTAGCCCTGAGCTCCGTCGTGACCTTCGTTTGCATGATTGCATTTCTTTTCCGAAGCTAGTCAATAAGGCCATCAGTGCCGAGACAGGGCAGAATGATTTTGACGCTTCACGCAAGCACTCCCGTGACTATGGATCTTCATCCGGTTCTGGATCACAGAAGCGCCGGGTCTGGATCCCAAATTCTGCTATGCCACCCAGGTATACTCCGAGGCCATCCTTTGAGGCGCCTCGTCCCAACCAGCAGTATGTGCCGCCCAAGACTTTTGGTGGTTCCACTGCCAATACTGCTCCACGCCCCAATATGACAACTTGTTTCAAGTGTGGTGAGCCGGGCCACTACATCCGTGAGTGTCCCCAGAACAACCCCAGCCAGTTCGGAAAGTCTGTTGGCCGTGGTAAGTCAACAGCAAAAGTGCTTGTCGCCAAGCCAGCCACCACTGCTCGTGGCCATGTCAACTACGTTTCAGCTGAAGAGACTCAAGAGGACCCCAACGTCGTTCTCGGTACGCTCCTTGTTAATTGCCATCCGGCAACTGTTCTCTTTGATACTGGAGCATCTCATTCATTTATTTCTGAGAGCTATGCTCGATTGCACAATACTACCTTTTGTGACATGCCCACCTCCATGGAAATTCAAACTCCCGGTTCTAGATGGCAAACCTCTAGGATCAGCCATGGAAATGAAATTCTTGTCGACAGATTGGTCTTCCTTGCGTCACTAATAGCTCTCAAGTCCTCGGACATTAACATCATCTTGGGTATGGACTGGATGTCAGCTCATTACGCCAAGATAGACTGCTCAACTAGAACTGTTCAACTTACCCATCCATCGGGCAAGACAGTCAATGTTTTGACCCGAGTATCGGAGCGTCAGCTCTACTCTCTAAATGCCAATCCCCTTCCAGACCTCGAAGATGTTCCGGTAGTCCGTGACTTCCCGGATGTCTTTCCAGAGGAACTGCCAGGTGTTCCACCTGACAGAGATGTCGAGTTCGTAATAGACCTTGTTCCAGGAACCGTCCCAATCTCTAGGAGACCTTATAAGATGGCACCCCTAGAACTAGCTGAGCTTAAGAAACAACTCGATGAGTCCTTGCAAAAAGGTTTCATCCGTCCTAGTTCATCTCCATGGGCTTGCCCCGTCCTCTTCGTCAAGAAGAAGGATGGAACGGATCGGATGGTTGTAGATTACCGACCTGTCAATTTGGTCACTATCAAGAACAAGTATCCGCTCCCCAGGATCAACGACCTGTATGACCAGCTCGCTGGATCCTCAGTCTTTTCCAAAATGGATTTGAGGTTGGGCTACCATCAAATCAAAATCAAGAACGGAGACATTCCCAAAACGGCTTTCGTCACTCGTTACGGCCAATACGAGTACACCGTCATGTCCTTCGGTTTAACCAATGCTCCAGCCACCTTCTCTCGGTTAATGAACTCGATCTTCATGGAGTACTTGGATAAATTCGTCGTGGTATACCTCGATGATATACTCATCTACTCCAAGAATGAGGAAGAACATGCCGAACATCTAAGGTTAGTATTGATGAAACTTCGAGAGCATCGCCTTTATGCCAAATTCTCCAAGTGCGAATTCTGGTTGCCAGAAGTGACCTATCTGGGCCATGTAATCTCTGGCAAGGGCATTGCTGTCAATCCCGAGCGAGTTCAAGCTGTCCTTGACTGGACTCCACCTGAAACGGTCAAGCAAGTTCGGAGTTTTCTTGGTTTAGCGAGCTATTGCCGCCGCTTCGTCGAGAATTTCTCCAAGGTTGCTAAGCCTCTAACTGAACTCCTCAAGAAAGATAAAAAGTTCGAGTGGACCCCACAGTGCGAGTTCAGCTTTCAGGAACTGAAAAGACGCCTGACATCTGCTCCCGTACTGGTACCACCAGATTTCTCTAAAGATTTTGTTATCTATTGCGACGCCTCGCGACAAGGACTAGGTTGCATACTCATGCAAGATCGTCATGTGATTGCCTACGCATCTCGACAGTTGCGTCCACATGAGGATAATTATCCTACTCATGATCTAGAGCTTGCAGCAGTAGTCCATGCACTCAAAACCTGGCGACATTACCTCTTGGGTACCCGTTGCGAAATTTACACTGATCACCAAAGTTTGGAATATATCTTCACCCAACCGGATTTGAATCTCAGGCAAAGACGTTGGGTCGAGTTGATCTCGGATTACGACTTAGGAATAACTTACACCCCAGGCAAAGCCAATGTCATGGCTGATGCGCTAAGTCGTAAATCTTATTGTAACAACTTGATGTTACAACAAGGTCAACCACTTCTCCACGAGGAATTTCGTAAGCTTAACCTTCACATTGTTCCTCGAGGATTCCTTTCCACCCTGGTGGCGAAACCTAACCTTACGGATCAGATCATCAAGGCACAAAAGGTGGATCCGGGAATTTCCCGTATCAAGAGAAACATCAAGAAGGGAGTTGCAGATTGTTTCTCCATTGATGATCAAGGTGTTGTGTTCTTCGGAAACCGTCTAGTGGTTCCCAAGGTACGCAACTTGAGGCGATTGATCCTTAAGGAAGCTCATGAATCCCCTCTCACCATTCATCCCGGTAGTACTAAGATGTATCAAGACCTACGCCAGAGGTTTTGGTGGACTAGGATGAAGAGAGAAATCGCTCAATACATTGCTAGTTGCGACGTCTGTCGTCGAATCAAAGCAGAGCATCAACGGCCTGCTGGCACTCTTCAACCATTGGAGATTCCTGAATGGAAATGGGATAAAATCGGTATGGATTTCATTACCGGGTTTCCCAGAACCAAAAGAGGGAATAATACTATCTTCGTTGTTGTCGATCGTCTTTCCAAAGTAGCCCACTTTTTACCCGTTCGCGAGAGTATAACCGCTAGCTAGCTAGCTGACTTATACATCTCTCGAATAGTGTCTCTTCATGGTGTTCCATTAGAAATTAATTCAGACCGTGGAAGTCTTTTCACCTCTCGATTTTGGGAAAGTTTCCAAAATGCTATGGGGACTCGTCTCTCCTTTAGCACCGCCTTCCATCCGCAATCAAGTGGTCAAGTAGAACGAGTCAATCAAATTCTGGAGGATATGCTCCGAGCTTCTGTCATCTCTTTCGGCATGGATTGGGAGAAGTGCCTACCATTCGCCGAGTTCGCTTATAACAATAGTTATCAAGCTAGCTTGGGCAAAGCTCCTTTCGAAGTTCTTTATGGACGAAAATGTCGAACGCCTCTTAACTGGTCAGAAACCGGCGAGAGACAACTCTTTGGTCCGGACATGATCCAGGATGCAGAAGAGCAGGTTCGCATTATTCGTGAGAAGTTGAAAACCGCCCAGTCCCGACAAAAGAGTCAGTATGACCGCAAGCATAAGCCCATGGCTTATGAAGTCGGCGAGATGGCTTATCTTCGGGTTACACCTTTAAAGGGGACCCATCGATTCGGTATCAAAGGCAAATTGGCTCCTCGTTACATTGGACCCTTTCGCATTCTTGCCAAACGAGGGGAAGTTGCCTACCAACTGGAACTACCTCCGCATCTCTCCAGAGTCCATGATGTCTTCCACGTCTCTCAACTCAGGCGTTGCTTCGCGGATCCTATCCGTGGAGTGGACCACGAAACGCTTGATCTCCAAGATAACCTCACTTATCGGGAATACCCCGTTCGTATCCTTCATCAAGCCGAGCGTACCACTCGACGCCACAATATCAAGTTTCTCAAGGTTCAATGGTCACACCATTCCGAGCAAGAGGCTACATGGGAAAGGGAGGAACGTCTTCGACTTGAGTATCCCGCTTTCTTTCCGGAGGAACCTAAATCTCGGGACGAGATTCTTTTGAGTGGGGGTGTGTTGTCACATCCTAGCTAGTTCATGCATGAGAGTGTGCATCATGTTTTCTTTTGACAGAAATTTGAAATGGGGAAGCCAGGAACCCCCAGCACCCCTTCTGATTCAACTAGGGTTTACTAAAATCTTTTTCAATGAACCTGAAATGCCCTTCTAAAATGTTCACCCTCTTTGTCTTGGATTAAACCCCCTGGCAAAAATAGTGCACATTTTTCTAGGTCAACAGAAGGTTATTGAATTAATGCATAAGTATTTGAATTTGGGCATTTCAAAATTATAAAACTTTTCAAATGCTCAAATATTCCCAAACTAAAATGTTCCTGTTTGGAAATATTCTAAACAAGGTCCAGCAAAAGTTTGGTGAATTTTGGATGAGTCTAAGTATTTTAAATAATCCCACAAAGTTGCAAAAGAAATAGAAAAGGAAATAAAATTCAGAAAAATCTTACCTGGCCAAACCCACCAGCCGGCCCACCTGGCGGCCCAGCGCTGTGCTGGCCCGAGCCAGCCAGCTGCTTCGTCCCCGCCAGGCAGGCAGGGTGGTGACGCCGGCGAGCGCGAGCTCGCCACGGCGTCACCTGCTCGCCGCTTCGCCGCCCGACGCGCTGGACGTCCTCCACGTCGCGCCCTCGACCCCGTGGACACCTCACTTCTCCCCCTGGCTCTCTCTTTCGCTCTCCAGCGCCATGGCCGCAGCACCCGTTGCCGCTCCGCCGTCGTAGCCATAGCCACCGCCCTCCTCGCGCCACGAGACCTTGCCCAAGAGCTTCGCCGCCGTCGACTCTGTCGAGCAGGCCGAGCCCCGAGTGCTCGCCTGCCCTGAAGCCGCTGCACCGACCTCGCCCGACTCCGCCACCGCCGGAGATCCCTTTCGCCGTCGCCGCCGCACCAGCTCGTCTCCGACCGCGCTGCTTGGCTCTACGAGATCTCTGTGAGCTTGGCCACCTCCCCATCCTCTCCTTTCTCTTCCTCGTGCACCACAGCGAGCGCATGAAGCTCACCCGCACGCACCGCCGCGGAGCTCGTCACCGACGTGCTCCCGGCCTAACTCCGGCCACGCCACTGTGTCCACTCACTTCGCTGCATCACCAGGAGGCCAACGCCTCACTCCACGCACCTCGCAGTGCCCCGTAGCCTCGGGCGCACTTTCACCCGACTCCGGCGACCGCCAAAGTCGTCGTCGGCGATGTTTCCGGCCACCCTGAGCCCAGCTGTTGCCACCGAACGCCGCGGAAGGATCTCAGCTACCCGTAGATGGTCTCCGCGCCTTGTTTGGTGGCCAAAACGAGCAAAAACACTTTGCTCCGCCGCGTCTGACCTCGCCGGCGGCTAGACGCCGGCGAGTTGACCCTAACCGTTGACTTGTGGACCCAGTTTGACTCCTCTGAGTCTATGACATGTGGGCCCCGCCTGCTAATTAATCCAGGATTAGAAATAATCTAATCTGTTAAGTTAATGACCCTGACACGCGGGACCCACGCGTCAGGTTTGACCTGGACCAGGTCTGTTGACCTGCTGAGGTCAGCATGACCTCATGCTGACGCAATAACTAATTACTGGATTTATTTTTTTATACAGGAAAATCCAGAAAATAGTTCAAACTTCAAAAATTCATAGAAAATTATCTATAACTCCAAATGCAAAGTTTTGTATATGAAAAATTATCAGAAAAATCCAACCTATCCATTGGTACTGGTTTCATGCATGTTAAAACAAGTTAAACCCACTGTTTAGGCATTATAAGATATTGCACTAATATGATCTTATAAATGCACTACCATTTGAATCTTTGGTTCAAATGGGGTCATTTCCTTCTGGTTTAACTTGCACAAGACTAGGACACATTCATATTGCCATGTCATTGCATGTATCATATTGTTGCATATTGTCATGTATTGATTGTGTTGCAATGTGTCATTCGTGGTAGGTTCTGCCTCCGAGGATATCTCCGAGTATCCAACTGAAGGGCAGTATCCCACGACCACTCCATCAGGCAAGCAAACCATTGATCATTCCGATACAAACCCATGTTCTCACTTCTGCTCTCGTTTACTGCATTAAGACAACGCGTTTCAAACTGCTGTGTGTCGCGGTAGTTGAACCCACTTCCTTTGCATGACCTGTCATTGCCACAGTAACTAGATGAAACCCACTAGCATGTGTAGGAGTTGATTGAGCCAATACATGTGTATGTGTGTTCCTACCATGCTATGCTTGCTATGCTTAGAGTTGTGTCAGGTCTGGCTCATCGGGATGATGATCCGGAGTGAAAGGTTGTATCGTTGTCAATAGTGTGGAAGTGTTGAACACGATTTGGTAAAGGAATCGATGGAAGGCCATGTAGGAGTACATGGTGGGTTGTTTCATTGAGGCCGTTCTTAAGAACTGAGATCTGTGTGTGTGATTTAAGACTCAGCTACTACCACGCATTGGGCCCGAAACCAATGGACCCTCTCGGCTTCTTGATCACGCTTGTCCTCTGTCCAGGAGTTGCAAAGTAGTTTCTGGTGTTTGTAGTATGCTGGGGGCCATACGCAGCGCTGACCATCGGGGTGGGCTGTGTTGCGGTAGGCACGTGGCCGGGTCAACCGGGCGCCCGTTTGGTGTCTCGGAACCCTGTTCACATCGTTCGGGGCCGTTAGTGGAAACCTCGGCCGGACTCCCTGCGGATGGAACCCGAATAGGCGATAAACCTGGACTAGAGACCTGAGTGTTTAGGTAGGCCGTGGCCGACACCCTCGCTGGGCTTCCGCTTGAAGGTTGCCGAGTACATGTCGTGTAAACGGCGATAAGTGGTGAGAGCGTGTGCGAAGAAGTACACCCCTGCAGGGTATAAATCTATTCGAATAGCCGCGTCCGCGGTAAAGGACTACTTGGTCACCTATACAGTTCATAGACAAGTTAAATGGATACTACTAAAAATCTCAAGATAAGTGTGAGTACCGCGGATGGCCCTCCCGTAGGATGGCGAGAGAGGATCCACGGTGGAGTATTGTGATGGTGTTAGTGGACTCGTGTGCGACAAATGTTTTACAAATGGTGTCTATCGTAGGATAGCTTAGCCAAGAGTCAAAGCTGGCTTGCTGCAATAACCCCACTACCTTCTTGAGAATGTGCATGTATAGTAGGTTCCTGTTGTAAGACTTGCTGAGTACCTCCGTACTCATGTTGCTTTAATCATGTTTTTCAGACGACTGCACCAACCCCTCTGATGGGTTCTATGTAGACCTCGACGTTGACGAGTGACTTATCACCCAGGTGGTGATCCAAGACTTGTGAAGGGTCGTTGTAGATAGACAGGCTTCGTCAAGCCTTCTTTCTTTCTAGTGTCTGTACTCAGACTACTTTGCTTCCGCATGTGCTTGTATGTTTGTATGACTTGAGTGTTGGGTCATGTGACCCTATCTGTATGGATGATATGTATGGCTCCTCGGAGCCTTCTAAATAAAGTACTTGAGTCATAGAGTACTGTTGTGATGCCATGTTGTATTTACTCATATCGGGCATATTGTGTGTATGATTGAAATGCTTGGTATGAGTGGGATCCGACTATCTAGTTGTTTATCCTTGGCAGCCTTTCATATGGGGAAATGTAAGTCTTGTGCTTCTGAGCGATAGTAGTCCGCTACAGCCCGGTTCACCGGAGTCCTGCTAGCCCAGCACTACTGCTTGGACACTTGACTGGCCGGCATGTGTTTCACGTCGTTCCTATGTCTGTCCCTTCGGGGAAATGTCACGCGCGGATATTCGGAGTCCTGCCTAGCCTGCTACAGCCCGGGTTACCGGAGTCCTGTTAGCCCAGTGCTACAGCCCGAATAGATACGTTGATGACCGACATGTTCGATGTGATTCATGTATGCCTGTCCTCATAGGCTAGCGCCGCTTTGGGTTCACGACTAGCCATGTCGGCCCGGGTTCTCTGTCATATGGATGCTAGCGACACTATCATATACGTGAGCCAAAAGGCGCAAACGGTCCCGGGCCAGGTAAGGTGGCACCCGTGGGAGTACCGTGCGTGAGGCCGCAAAGTGATATGATGTGTTACACGCTGGATCGATGTGGCTTAGGATCGGGGTCCTGACACGAGGGCTACTATCGGCGTTCTGGGAACGGAGGTCCCCAGACTTGCCTGCCTGCGACCCGCGGCGTGGCTGTGCTAGCAGGCCTCTACGGCCCATCTTCATCAACAAGGCATTCAAGACCCTCACGAGGGCCCAAGCCTCATGAGGCGGATGACGCAAGACCCCCTCAGGAGCGGCCTCGTCAGGAAGGCTCGCGACGGGCGGAGAGATCGAGGCAAGGCAAACCTCGCGAGGTTCTCGTGACGTGAGCCATGACGATCGAGACCAGGCGGGCGCCAGCGCACGCAGCGTCCTTGTTTCCTCTTTGGTGCTAAGGAGGCAAGCGCAGGCGCTGGGTACCGAGGCATCAAGCAAAGGTTTCCATATCGGTGCAACGAGACCAAGACCAGCAGGACGGCAATACGGAGGTCACCATGGAGCCCAAGGCGGCGTCACCACTAGAGCCTTTTGCAAGCGAAGACTACTTTTGTCAGGATAAGCTGTACAAGCTATCCCCTTTCAAATTGGCCGTTGTTGGCTCCCTTCCCGTTCAATATTTGGGGAGAGGACCAGGGCCTCTATAAATAGGACTAGCACCCACAGTAGGAGGCAACTCATCTTGAGCTGAGCCTCAGCCATCTCATCTTCGACTAGATCCAACTCATCCTCACACCCACCAAGAACAAGAACACCTCAACCTCAGGAGGCTGTTCTTCCCCTTGTACTGTTCATCATCAGCCCAAGAGGCAATCCACCACCACACACTAGAGTAGGGTATTACACCACAACGGTGGCCCGAACCAGTATAAATCTTGTGTCCCTTGTGTTGTGAGTTCATCGAGTAGTCTGTAAGATCTTAGCAAACTAGGACGTGGATCGGTAGGGGGGAAATCTTCGTGCGCACCCTAGTGTTCGAGCCTTGAGGGTTTTGCCGGAACCCATGATCAGACAGGATGTGACGGCGTCACCGTCTTGGGGGCAGAGGTGCCTCCTCGCGCACTGACTGCTGACGCACAAAGCAGTCGGCTTGAGGTGCCTCCGGTGCCACCAGCTGGCAACGAGTTGGTGGCGGGCTCGACTCCGGTGGTCCGCACTCGGGTGCGTCGTCGCCCGAAGAAGGCGGCATCAGCGCCAAGGCTGCTGGATTTTTGGCTGCAAGCTTCTTGGCCCCTAACACCGTGGCCAGCAGCGCCGCCCCACCAGAGTGGACTCCCGGAGGCGGGACGAGCATGCTGAACTGCGTCGCGAATGACGTCCAGGCCCATCTTTAGGCCCCAGTCGCCGCCCTCCAACAGTACACGAAGGAGTTCGTGGCGGCGCGCACCGCCATGTGGGTACGTCTCTTGATCGCTTGTTTCTAATTCTTGTAACTTTCTGAAATCTTCCGTGGGGGCGCGCCAGCGCACCCACTGGGTGTAGCCCCCGAGTTCTGAGCGGTAACCTTCTCTTTTTTGTTCTATTGTCCTTGCTGCAGGACTATCACAACATGTGCGCAGCCGCCTTCAACTCCCATGTCCGGGATCTGGCCAAGCGGACCGTTGAACTGGCCGACAGCTAGAGTAAGCACTCCGCTCTTCGTTCCCGCGGGGGCGCGCGAGCGCACCCGCGGGGTGTAGCCCCCGAGATTCAGGCCGACTGTTGAGCAGTCGGGTCGGATCTTCCGGCAACCACTTTTTTTGTTGAATCTCTCAATCCTTAGTCTCGCAGGGGCGCGCTAGCGCACCCGCGGGGTGTAGCCCCAGAGATTCGGGCCGACTGTTGAGCAGTCGGGTCGGATCTCCCAGCAACTAATTCTTTCTTTGTTGATTTGCTGACCGTCTTTTCTTTCTTGTCTTCTGCAGAAGCCAAGGCCACCTTATAGTAGCAGCTGGGCGAAGCTCACACCAGGCTGCACGCCAAGGAGGAGGAGCGCAACAAGATTGAGCAGGAGCGCGACCGCCTGGCCAAGAAGTTGGCTGACCAAGCGGACTAGCACCAGGCTGAGCTACAGAAGCTCAAGGATGCGAAGGAGGCCCTCTAGGCTGAGTTCGAGGCTCAGCGCTCGAAATGGGTCGAGAAGGAGAAGGCCCTGTCCGCCGACTATGGCGAGATCGAGGACATGCTCGATGGTGAGTTATCCTTCCCTTCCTTCTGCGTGCCGACTTGACATATGAGCCGGCTTCTGACTTCATACTTCTTTTTTCTTCTCATGCAGAGTATTTCCCTGGTCACGTCGTCGCCGCCAGCCAAGCCGTCGAGGCTCGCCGCGACGAGCGGAGCCTGGCTGGTGCAAAAATTGCGACCAACGCCCCTCGGACCCTCAGCGAGCAGTTGCTCACCATCCAAGCTCGTCTCCGGCCGGCCCATAGGGCGTTCCACCGTCTGCAGCGCTGTCGGCGTTCTGGGAATGGGGGTTGTCGGCGTTCTGGGAACGGGGTCCCCCAGACTAGCCTGCCTGCGGCCTGCGGCGTGGCTCAAAGGGGGCCCAACACGGCCCATCTTCGACAACAGAAGACCCAAGACCCTCGCGAGGGTCCAAGCCTCGCGGGGCGGATGACACGGAGCTTCCTCAGGACGGCCTCATCAGGCTGGCTCGCGAGGGGAGATCAAGGCGAGGTACCTCACGAGGTGCCCGTGACGCAAGCCATGACGACCAAAGGCGCCAGGCGGGCGCCAGCCCGTGCAGTGTCCTCCCTTTCCTCTTTGGTGCAAAGGAGGCAAGCGCAGGCGGGAGGATCAAGCAAAGGCATCCATTTCAGTGCAACGAGACCAAGACCAGCTCCGCGAGAAGGAGGAAGTCACTATGGAGCCCAAGCCAGCATCATCACCAGAGCCTTTGGCAGGCGAGGACCAACTTTAGTCAGGATAAGTGTACCAGATGTTCTCCTTCAAAATGGCCAATTGTTGGCGCCCTTCCCGCTCAATATTTGGGAACAGGCCCAGGGCCTTTGCCTATAAATAGGACTAGCCACCCCCAGGGTAGAGGCATCTAGACATCTAGCAATTGAACCAGTAAGAGAGAGAGAGAGAGAGAGAGAGAGAGAGAGAGAGAGAGAGAGAGAGAGAGAGAGAGAGAGAGAGAGAGAGAGAGAGAGAGAGAGAGAGAGAAGGGCGGCTGAACTCCTCCTAGCAGTTCATCCCCCAGGCCAAGAACAGACCCTCGCGAGGCTGTTCTACCTTGTAGTGTTCATCACCATCATCCTAAGAGGCAATCCACCACACCACACTGGAGTAGGGTATTACACCGCATCGGTGGCCCGAACCAGTATAAACTCTATGTCTCTTGTGTTGTTCTTTCAGTAGTTTAGATCTTTGCGAGACGGAGAGGTAGAGGGCGTAATCTCCGCGCGCACCCTAGAGTTCGAACCTTAAGGGTCTGCCGGAACCCAAAATCCGACATTTGGCGCGCCAGGTAGGGGTGCGCCGGAATTTGTCTTCCGCCGCTCCGCTCTCCTCCAACCATCGCGTCCATGTCCGACGCTCGTTGGGCCCGCGCCGAGCGTCGGGCCGCCATCGCTTCCTGCATCGCCCAGACGGCACCCGTCAGCGGGCGTCCTCATCGTTCCCGTCACCCGCCGCCACCGGATCGGCGGGGAACGAGCAGCAAGCGTCGTCTCAGCATCCGTCCATGCAGCAAGACGGCCGCACCGCTACACCAACACCCCCGGTCGTCGCGGCCCTCCTGGGCGGCTCGCAGGCGCCGCCCATAAAGTCGCCACGTCAAGCCGTTTGTTCACCGGGTTAGCGCCGTTTCCGCGCGGCAGGGGGCTCCCCCGGACCGGGTGGCACACAAGGCCGGCCTGACCTTCAACTCGGAGGACCACCCCTCCAACTCGGCTAGCTCGGGCGCGCTCCCCATGTTGTGCACTCCCACCATCTGCCAGGTGGCCGTCACCAAAACTCTCATCGATGGTGGCACGGGCCTCAGCGTGCTTTCAGTTGAGGCCTTCGATCTCCTCCGCATACCCCTGGAACGGCTGCAACCCGGCCGGCCCTTCTCAGGCACTGGGGGCGGATCATCCAGCTCCTTGGGACAGATCCGACTCCCAGTAACCTTCGGCACCTACGACAACTTCCGCACGGAGATGGTAGACTTCGACATCGCCCCCATCGGCCTCCCCTACAATGCCATCCTCGGCTACCCGGCGCTGGCCCAGTTCATGGCCGACACGCACCCGGCGTACAACCTGATGAAGATGCCCGGGAGCAGTGGTGTCCTCACCGTGCATAGGGACACCAGGGACGCGCTGCGGGTACTCAAGCTCGCCTTCAAGACGGCGGCACCGGCACAGTCCGCCGACTCGGGGACCCCCGAGCTCAAGGGGTCTGTGCCCGCCAAGAAGAAGCAGTTGTTCACCCAGGACAAGGCAGAAACCAAGCAGGTACCTATCAACGAGGACGGGTCCTCCAGTGCCACTTTCACCATAGGCGCCAACCTCGAGCCCGAGCAGGAGGAGGCCCTAATCAGGTTCCTGCGCGCAAACAAGAAGATATTCGCTTGGGAGCCTGATCAGTTGGCAGGGATCCCCAGGAGCGTAATCGAGCATCACCTCAACGTGTGCCCAAACGTGCGCCCCATGAAGAAGAAGGCAAGGCGGCTGTCCATAGAAAAGCAGGCCTTCATCGTCCAAGAAACCCGCAAGTTGGAAGCCGCTGGGGTCATTTGCGAGGTCCGATACCCGGATTGGTTGGCCAACCCTGTCGTTGTGCCCAAGAAGGGAGGGAAGGAGCGCATGTGTGTCGAATTCACCAACCTCAACAAGGCATGTCCGCAAGATCCGTTCCCGCTCCCCCGCATCGACCAGATCGTCGATTCCACCGCAGAGTGCGACCTGCTATGTTTCCTGGATGCCTTCTCCGGGTATCACCAGATCAAGATGGCGGTGGAAGACGTCGAGAAGACAGCCTTCCTAACCCCGTGCGGGGTGTACTGCTACACGTGCATGCCATTTGGGCTGCGTAACGCGGGGGCGACCTTTCAGCGGCTGATGCACATCACCTTGGGCCCGCAGCTCGGGAAGAATTTCGAAGCTTACGTTGATGACTTCGTGGTGAAGTATCGGGAGGCCAAGACCCTGATACAAGACCTGGAGGAAACCTTCGCGAGCCTCGACGCAGTGAACCTGCGACTCAACCCAGAGAAGTGTGTGTTCGGGGTCCCCTCAGGCAAGCTCTTGGGTTTCCTCGTATCCCATCGAGGCATCGAGGCTAACCCAGAGAAGGTCAAGGCGGTCGAGGACATGAGCCCACCAAAGACCCTCAGAGAAATGCAGAAGCTCACTGGATGTGTGACCGCGCTAGGGCACTTCATCTCCAGACTGGGGGAGCGGGCGCTGCCTTTCTTCCAGTTAATGAAGAAAATGGGGCCCTTAGAATGGACTAAAGAGGCAGACAAGGCGTTTCGAGATCTCAAGAGATACCTGACCAGTCCCCCAGTTATGGTGGCTCCGCGCCCTCAAGAGCCCCTGGTGCTCTACCTTGCCGCCACTCCCTACTCTGCTAGCGCAGCCCTGGTGGCAGTTAGGGAGGAGCGCCAAATCAGAACCACAGCAGCAGCCCGCGACAAGGCAAAACAGGAACAAGGAAGGCCCGCAGAAACCGCTACCGCGGTTGAGGAAGATCAGCCGCCAAAGAGTGCGCCGGAAGCGGGAGAGGCCACTCACCTGGATGGTCCGCCTCCAGAGGCCTCGTCATCTCGCGAGGCGCCCATGCCTCCGGAGGGCGCCGCGAGCACTAATGCACTCAGCCTTGTTGAGCACCCAGTATACTTCGTCAGCACGGTGTTACGGGACGCAAGGGCCCGGTACCCCATGCCTCAGAAGCTCCTCCTCGCGCTACTGGTGGCCTCACGCAAGCTACGGCACTATTTCCAGGGTCACCCCATCAAGGTCGTCTCGTCATATCCCTTGGAGAGAGTTCTCAGGAGCCCTCACTCAGCCAGAAGGGTCGCTGAGTGGAATATAGATCTGGAGGCGTTTCAGCTCGAGGTCAGCACAACCGGGGTTATCAAGGGAGCAGCATTGGCAGATTTCATGGCAGAATGGACGGAGGCACCAGGCCTCAAGGACGACGAGGACCGGTCCCTCTCCCCAGGGAGCGAGGCGCCAGAAGGCTGGGTCATGTACTTCGATGGGGCATTCTCCAGGCACGGCGCAGGAGCTGGGGCGGTGCTGGTGTCGCCCACCCAGGACATGCTCTACTATGCTGTGCAGCTCTGTTTCCAGCAGGGCGAAAAGGTCCCCAACAACATAGCGGAGTACGAAGGTTTGATAGCGGGCTTGAAGGTCGCAGCCGCCCTGGGGGTGAAGCGCCTCACCATCAAGGGCGATTCGCAGCTCCTTGTCAATTTCTCCAACAAGGTATACGAGCCAAAAGATGAGCACATGGAGGCCTACCTAGCGGAGGTTTGCATGATGGAGAAGCAGTTCTGGGGGCTGGAGTTGAAGCACGTGCCATGTGGCACCAACCAGGAGGCTGCTAACATCGCCAGGCGGGCGTCCAGGCGGTTGCCTCAGGAACCTGGCGTCTTCGAGGAGCGGCTCTTCAAGCCCTCGGCCCTGCCGTCATTGTCAAACACGGCTCAGCCACGGGAGGAACTTCCCCAGCCACCTGCCTCGGGAGCCCCGGTCTGCGGCCCAGGATCAGGAGCACGCCTGCTCCTGACGATGGAACCGCAGGAGGGGTGCTGGATCACGGAGCTCCGGAGTTATCTGACACAAGGGACCCTGCCGGTGAAGGAGGAGGAAGCGGAGCGTGTGGTACGGCAGGCCACGGCGTACTGCATCAGGAATGGAGAGCTCTACCGGAGGCGACCGAACGATGTACCCCTGCGCTGCATCTCCAGGGAGCAAGGAAAGGAACTGCTGGAGGACATACATGGCGGAGACTGTGGACACCATTCGTCATCACGGACCCTTGTTGGTAATGCATTTCGCAGTGGGTTCTATTGGCCCACCGCACTGAACGACGCTGCCGAACTGGTGAAGGCCTGTGAGGCCTGCCAATTTCACGCCAAGCAGATCCATCAGTCAGCAGGAGGCCTGCAGACTATACCCCTTTCGTGGCCGTTCGCAGTCTGGGGGCTGGACATCCTGGGCCCGTTTCCTCGGGCGCCAGGGGGCTACCGCTACCTCTACGTCGCCGTGGACAAGTTCACCAAGTGGGTAGAAGTAGAGGCCGTCCGCACCATTCCGGCGGGCTCCGCTGTCAAGTTCATCAGGGGCATCGTGAGCCGGTTCGGGGTGCCGAACCGCATCATTACAGACAACGGTTCGCAGTTCACCAGTAACCTCTTCAAAACATACTGTGCTAACCTTGGAACGCAGATATGCTACGCTTCGGTGGCGCACCCGTGAAGCAACGGCCGGGCCGAACGAGCCAACGCGGAGGTCCTGAGGGGCCTCAAGACCAGGACATTCAAGAAGAAGCTAGAGGTCTGCGGCAAAGGTTGGTACGATGAGCTTCAGTCCGTGCTGTGGTCCATCCGCACAACCGCGACCAAGCCGACAGGAGAGACCCCATTCTTCCTGGTCTACGGAGCCAAAGCAGTCCTCCCTCACGAGGTCAGACGTCGCTCCGCACGGGTCCTGGCGTTCGACGAGGTGCAGCAGGACGCCATGCGGGGGATTGACCTTGTGTTGGGGGAGGAACGCCGCCGAGAAGCCGCGCCACAAGCGGCGAGGTACCAACATGCACTAGGACGATATCACTGCCGCAACATCCTCCCCAGAACTCTCGAGGTAGGAGACCTCGTGCTCAGGCGGGTTCTCTCCAGGGAGGGGCTGCACAAGCTCTCTCCCATGTGGGAGGGCCCGTTCAAGGTTGTTCATGTTTCTAGGCCTGGCTCCGCGCGCTTGGAGACTCAGGAGGGGGAGCCGATCCAGAATGCATGGAACATCCAGCACCTCTGTAGGTTCTACCCCTAAGAAGAAAGGCCCGGAGCCTGTGAAGAAGGCGAACGCCTGTGAAGATTATCCTTTTTGGAGAAGGCCAAGAGCCTGTGAAGAAGGCGAACGCCTGTGAAGATTATCCTTTTTGGAGAAGGCCCAGAGCCTGTGAAGAAGGCAAACGCCTGTGAAGATTATCCTTTTTGGAGAAGGCCCAGAGCCTGTGAAGAAGGCGAGTGCCTGTGAAGCCGTCGCGTCTTGGAAAAGGCCCGGAGCCTGTGAAGAGGGCAAATGCCCATGAAGCTCGTTTCCCCTAAGAAGAAAGGCCTGGAGCCTGTGAAGAAGGCCAAAGCCTGTGAAGCTCGCCGCCCGTGACACTCTCACGTAATAATGAATTGGGGCTGTACACGCCCCGGAGTCTCAGGAGCGCTGGCCTTAGGCCCTGGGGCTCCCTCCCACGCCCAGTGGCAGCACTTAGCTCCGCGCTGGTGAGAAGACGTGAAGACTAGATTAGGTGCCGGACGCGGCTTTTTCATTTGCTTTCCGCAGTTGGCTTGTTTGTTCGCATTTGAAGTATTATTGAAACTATTGTCGTCATTGGTTTGTGGTTCGTCGATTTTTACTCCCCCGCTTTGATTTCTCTTATGCAAGGCCTCGCGAGGGAGGATAGCCGAGCGCCCTCGCGAGTGTTCCTGTTCTAGTCGTTCGAAGGTTTCACGACCTGGGCCCGTTACAGGAGCACCCCTCCAGTCCGTGCCCCTCGGGCACCGGGACACACACACAGGGCCTGGGTCGGTCACCCCCCTACGGCTGGGGCCGTGAACTATCTACGTGCAGACACACAGCTGAAGGGCACGAAAACGGAACCAAGGCAATGGTTAACAGCAATAACCCCGAACACGCCACCGCGGGGCTCCACACAGCTATTTTATTTTATGCAGGAAACAAAAGGAAAAGAAAGGACAATTCCGGCGCGGCTCGCCTCACACCGGCCTACGGAGGAGACTCGGGCTGCCTCCGGGGCTCAAGCCGAGTCCCTCTCACGCTTCACCGGGGCGCGACGGCGGGCGGACGTACTGCCGCCTCCCAAGCAGGCGTGACGGCGAGGGGGCTTACTGCGGCCACCGCTGTAAGAGTCGCTTGAAGAAGAGTCGATGAAGCTTGGGGAGCCTTGAGCGCCGCCAACCACACGGGCGCTGTATCCTCCATCGTCGTCGGGGCTGGGTCCCCGGCCGCGGTCGTCGTCCTTAGGGCAACACCCTGCGCGGCGACCATCTTCCCCAAACACCCTCACGTAGAGGGTGGCATCGCCTTCAAACCTAAAGTGCAGAGTGCACCGGCGCCCCAGGCCGCGAGCACGGGCGAACGCCTGCCAACCACGAGTCAAGGCCAAGCTCCCAGTGGCGGAGACCTCCATTGCAGCCCATGAGGCCTGGCTGCAGTAGCCGTCCACCTCAAGCCAGAGGCCGCCTGGGGCGCCGGCAGGGAGCTCACCAAGGAGGAAGCAAGGGAGTTGGAGCCGGGCGCTAGTCGGCTCCACCGACCACACGACAAACTCCGGCAGCACCTCCGCAGCGCGAAAGCGCGGCCTAGGAGAGCGCGCGACCAAAGCGCGTCCCCCAACCATAGTAGCTCGCCCGTCAACTCGCTGAGAACCATCTCCATGGCCGCGGGAAGCTGCTGTGGCGGCCACGGGATGCTTCCGAGGGCGCCCTCGGCTGCGCTTGGGCGGGGGAGAGGCAGGCTCAACCTGACGGGCCTTCCCCTTCTCTACAGCCGAGAACCTCCTCGACGGAGCCATGGGGAAGAAGCAGAAGCAAGGAGAGATGGACTAGAAGGGCACGCGCGGTGCCGTACTTATAGCCGGTGAAGGCCAACCGTCGGCCTCCACGATCACAGGTAATCATCACACGATCTGCATGCAGGGACTTGTCCAATCTGCACGATCACCGAGGCGTCATGGGGAAGCGGAGACGCCCACGTCCCATCAACCGCCACGCGGCGCCCAAGGCTGCAGGCTGTTAGGGCCGGCGGCGCTTCGCCCTTGCCCTTTCACCTCTCAGCACGGCCATGTACGGGCACGCCTTGGGCCCGGGGGCTACTGTCGGCGTTCTGGGAAAGGGGGTCCCCAGACTTGTCTGCCTGCGGCGTGGCTCAAAGGGGGCCCAGAACGGCCCATCTTCATCAACACAAGACCCAAGACCCTCGCGAGGGGCCAAGCCTCGTGGGGCGGACGACACGGAGCTTCCTCAGGCACGGCCTCATCAGGCTGGCTCGCGAGGAGGCGGAGAGATCAAGGCGGGTTACCTCAGGAGGTGCCCGTGACGCAAGCCATGACGACCAAAGGCGCCAGGCGGGCGCCAGCCCGCGCAGTGTCCTCCCTTTCCTCTTTGGTGCAAAGGGGGCAAGCGCAGGTGGGAGGATCAATCAAAGGCATCCATTTCGGTGCAACGAGACCAAGACCAGCTCCGCGACAAGGAGGAAGTCACTGTGGAGCCCAAGCCAGCGTCATCACCAGAGCCTTTAGTCAGGATAAGTGTACCAGATGTTCCCCTTCAAAATGGCCAATTGTTGGCGCCCTTCCCGCTCAATATTTGGGAAGAGGCCCAGGGCCTTTGCCTATAAATAGGACTAGCCACCCCCAGGGTTGAGGCATCTAGACATCTAGCAATTGAATCAGTAAGAGAGAGAGAGAAGGGCGGCTGAACTCCTCCTAGCAGTTCATCCCCCAGGACAAGAACAGACCCTCGCGAGGCTGTTCTACCTTGTAGTGTTCATCACAATCAGCCCAAGAGGCAATCCACCACACCACACTGAAGTAGGGTATTACACCGCATCGGTGGCCCGAACCAGTATAAACTCTGTGTCTCTTGTGCTGTTCTTTCAGTAGTTTAGATCTTTGCGAGACGGAGAGGTAGAGGGCGTAATCTCTGCGCGCACCCTAGATTTCAAACCTTAAGGGTCTGCCAGAACCCGAAATCCGACAGGGGTCCCCAGACTTGCCTGCGTGCGGCGTGGCTCAAAGGGGGCCCCAGCACGGCCCATCTTCATCAACATAGACCCAAGACCCTCGCGAGGGGCCAAGCCTCGCAGGGCGGACGACACGAAGCTTCCTCAGGCACGGGCTCATCAGGCTGGCTCGCGAGGAGGCGGAGAGATCAAGGCGGGGTACCTCACGAGGTGCCCGTCTCGCAAGCCATGACGACCAAGGGCGCCAGGCGGGCGCCAGCCCGCGCAGTGTCCTCCTTTCCTCTTTGGTGCAAAGGGAGCAAGTGCAGGCAAGAGCATCAAGCAAAGGCACCCGTTTGGGTGCAACGAGACCAAGACCAGCCCAACGGCAGGGAGGAAGTCATTGTGGAGCCCAAGCCAGCGTCACCACCAGAGCCTTTGGCAGGCGAGGACCAACTTTAGTCAGCATAAGTGTACCAGATGTTCCCCTTCAAAATGGCCAATTGTTGGCGCCCTTCCCACTCAATATTTGGGAAGAGGCCCAGGGCCTTTGCCTATAAATAGGACTAGCCACCCCCAGGGTAGAGAAAAAAATCAGCCAATCCAGAACAAGCTGGGATCGGATCGAGTAGCATCACAGAGAGAGAGAGAGAGAGAGAGAGAGAGAGAGAGAGAGAAGGGTGACTGAACTCCTCCTAGCAGTTCATCGCCCCAGCCAGGAGCAGACCCTCGCGAGGCTGTTCTTCCTTGTATTTCTCATCATCATCACCTCAAGAGGCAATCCACCACACCACAAACTAGAGTAGGGTATTACACCACAATGGTGGCCCGAACTAGTATAAACCCTGTGTCTCTTGTGTTGTTCTTTCCATAGCTTAGATCTTAGCGAGGCGGTGGGGTGCAGGTAGGTAGAAGGTGAAATCTCCACGCGCACCCCAATGTTCGAACCTCAAGGGTCTGCCGGAACCCGAAATCCGACATTTGGCGCGCCAGGTAGGGGTGCGCCGGAATTCGTCTTCCACCGCCCTGTTCTCCTCCAACCATCGCGTCCATGTCTGACGCTCGTCGGGCCCGCGGCGAGTGCCAAGCCGCTCTCGCTTCCCGCGTCGCCCAGACGGCTCCTGTCGGCTGGCGTCCTCGCCGTTCCCCGTCACCTGCCGTCAACGCCGCCACCGGCCTGGCGGGAAACGAGCAGCAAGCGTCGTCTCAGCATCTGTCCGTGCGGCAAGACGGCCGCACCGCTACTCCCTCGCTCACCCCAGCTGGTTCTTCATCCCGCGCGCTCTGCGCACCCATGGAGGCTCGAGCTGCGGTCATCGCGCAAACGAGCTCCTGCGCTACCATCCCGTCGACGACGTCTACGAAGAATGGCTCTACCGCGTCGCCGAGCTCGTCCACGCCGCAGGGGGCTCTCCTGCGCCGTCCTTTCCGCTGCACCGCACCCCGCCCTGCGCGGGCGACGAAGCTCCGGGGGCGCCCCAGCCGCCTCATCCTCAAGAAGGCGCCCTGGCTCCAAGGCGCGGGGCCCCTGGGTGGAACCCGCTCCGTCAGGTAACAACGCGGCAAGAGCAGAGCTGCCAAGAAGTCCCTTGCCCGCAAGAAGCTGCCCGGGCGCTCCCTGCTCCAGCACGTCGCGACCATGCTCCTGCTCCTGCACGTCAAGACCCCGCGCTGCTCCCGGCTGCAGCGCATGGGGCCCTGCAAGACCAAGCTCTCCATCATCCAAGGCCTCCTGTGACCACAGCAGGCTACCGCGCCTTCACCACCGAGCTACGCAGCGTCACGTGGCCCGGCAAGTTCAAGCCGGACCTGCCTCCTCGTTACGACGGCATGGCCGACCCTGCGGAGTTCCTCTAGCTCTATGAGCTGGGCATCGAAGCTGCCAACGAAGACGAGAAGGTCATGGCGGACTGGTTTCCCATGGCGCTCAAGGACGGGGCCCGCACCTGGCTCCTGAACCTGGCTCCAGGCACGATCTCCTCCTAGGACGAGATGCGCACCCGCTTCATCGCCAACTTCCAAGGTACTCGCGACCGGCCACCCGTCGTGAGCGAAATGCGCTGCATCAAGCAACAACCCGGAGAGACCCTGCGAAAGTACATCCAGCGCTTCAACAACGCACGCCTCAAGATTCCCAAGGTGACCGAGGAGGCCATCATCTCAGCCTTCTCCGACGGCGTGCGCGACGTCAAGATGAAGGAGGAGCTGGCGATGCATGAAGACCTGTGCACTTCCTTGGAGCTGTTCAACTTGGCGACCAAGTGCGCTAGGGCTGAGGAAGGGCGTCTCTCCCTCCTCGAGTTGCCTGTCGCAGACCCAGAAGAGAAGAAGCCCAAGGCCAAGGATGTGAAGCGCAAGGGGGCTACCGTGCTCGCGGCAGAACCAGACACCAAGCGGGGCAGAGATCAGCCCGAGTCTTCCAAGGGCAGTCGGTACTGTGTGTACCACGACCTCCACACCCACAACACCAACGAATGTCAAGAGCTCCGAGCCATGCGAGAAGGAAGGATCGGCCGTCGCCCCGATCGCGGTGACCGGGGCTACGGTCGAAGATGAGGAAGGAACGTAGGACGCTGGAAAACCGCGGCCCGCACCAAGGGTGGCGTGATCGACCTCGCGAGGACCGCTGGCAAGACCCGCCTCGCGAGGGAGACTGGAGGGATCAGCCTCGTGGGGATCGCCCGCAAGGCAACGCAGGTCTCCCTCCGCTGCCGCCGCAGCCAAGGAGAAATGAGGACCGCCATCAGGACGAGGGGGCCGGGGGCTTCCAGGAGTCGCGCGCGATCGCCTGCATCCTGGGCGGGGCTCAAGCCCCAGCCTCTCAGCGCATCTTCAAGCAGTTTGCCCGCGAAGTAAATGCAGTCCTCCCCAAGCTCGAAGCCACGCGCCCTCTCAGGTGGTCGGCGTGCGCCATCACGTTCAGCTCAGCGGATCAGCTCAAGTGTGCGGCCACAGCCGGAGTCCTCCCGATGCTTTGTTCCCCAATCATCAGCAACGTGCTGGTCACCAGGACCCTCATCGATGGCGGGGCAGGGCTCAGCGTCCTCTCCGTGGAAACATTCAACAATCTCCAAGTGCCCTACAACCAGCTTCAGCCAACCAAGCCTTTCTCCGGAGTCACCGACGGCTCCACAATCCCGATTGGGCAGGTCCGCCTCCCTGTCACCTTTGGGGCACGCGACAACTACCGCACCGAGCTCATCGACTTCGACGTCGCTCACATTCGCCTGCCGTACAACGCCATCCTTGGGTACCCAGCGCTGGCCAAGTTCATGGCCGTAACTCACCATGGCTACAACGTCCTCAAGATGCCAGGAAGTGGCGGAGTCATCACGGTGCCCTGTGAAGAGAAGGACGCGGTGTGTTCCCTGGAATGAGCCTTTCAGGCCGCATCACTGGAAGACCCGGATCGCGGAAGCAAGAGGCTTCCCGAGACCACCCCCAAGAAGAAGAAGACATCGTCCGACCCGGCTCCTCAGGAGGCAGGCCCCTTAGGGCCCGCGCCTGCCTAGGGGGAACCTCCTTCCATCGCATAGGGAAGCGCGCCCGGCGCCCTCCTCAGGCAGGGCTCGGGGGCTCTCCCCTGGAGGGCCACCGACCTGGCTAAGGTCACGAGGGAGGCGCTTGGGCACCACATGGATGCGTGTTTCGAAGCACGTTTCCCTCAAGAAGGAGTAAGGCAAGGAGGGCCAGACCCTCAGGAGTTCGTCAGCAAGGCCATTCAGGAGCTACAGGAGTCAAGAGTCATGAGAGGCGGCCGTCGCCTACCAGCTGTGGCTCCCCATCCAGGTGAGGATGGTGGGCTGCGCGTCTGCATCGACATACCAGGGCTCAATCGAGTCGCCTCTTTGGAGAACCTCTGGCCCTCGCGAGTGGGGCGATGCGAAGGTCCACCCCACAACTACATTCGCATGCCTTACGACTTGGCGAACGCGGCTGCCACGTACCAGCGCCTCCTGAGGGGCATCACGGAGGCTCAAGAGGCCAGGCGTTCCGCAGCCTTGGCGGAGATGGAGATGGTTCGCGAGGAGCCACCAGCGCCTCCGGCGCCTCCCGAGGCCCCTGGGCCTGGGGGCTTGTGAGGATCACCTTCCGCAGCCCACCGAGTCTGCTACACCAACGCTCATTCGTCCTCAACATCATCAGGTGACATCTTTCAAGTTACATTTCCAGCTGGGAGCGCCCCCCAGGGCTGCATTATTCCCAGGCCGCGTGGGTCCGTCCCTGCGGCATGTGTCCCTTTTATTTCATGTTGTTAGCTTACTTTGTTGGGGGCGCCCCTCGGGCTGCATCATCCCCAAGTCGCTCGGGCCAGACCCAGCTGCATGTATCCCTTTTGCGTTTATTTCCGGCTATGTGTTCGACCCACCATGCTTGATTATTTGATGCCGGTCCACGGCACCTCTTCTTCTCCATGCCGACCACTTGCATGTTAAAGGGGGGGTACGTCAGCATCGCGACTCAGGGCTCTTACTGGCTAGTCCAGCCCTCACCCTCTGGCCTTGTCCACGGCATCACAACCTGGCATACCAGCGACGGCTGAGACCAGCTCGAGGGCCGGGACCCGAGGACGTAGAGTGCCGGCATCTAACCAAATTTGCAGGAACACATCACAAGATAAGGCCCAGCGCCAGGCGCAACCCGCCTAGAGGTAGGGCCCCCTGAGTCCCGCGCTGGCTCACGGGTCCCCAGATACACCTCACCAGGCCCTACCGTGCCAGCCGCTTGTCAGGGCGGGGCTGTACACGCCCCGGGGGCTCCTCCCGGAGGGGAGCCCCCTCCCACGTACCAGTGGAAGCACCATGCTCCGAACTGGCTGACGACACTTCCAAGGAGCGGCTATGCCCGTACACATACGGAAGCGCTATGCTCCGCGCTGGTGATAAACAACTGAGGGTGGCCCCCGGGCCGCATCGACCTGAGGGAGCCCAGAGCTCAGTGTCTAGCCTCATTGTAACGCCTCCCCTCTGGAGTGCCGCGCGAGGGGGCTGGGCACGGGGGCTGCGCCTGGGTCACGCCCAGACGCATGCCACCGAGCTAGGCCCCCTCGGGCCTGGTTCGTCGCGCGTCTCTCCCCGAGCGGAGCTAAGGTATGAAGGCCGTTTGAGCGTCAAGGGGGACTCCTGAGCATCGCGACTCAGGAGCCTAACTGGTCACGTAGCCCCTCACTCCTTAGTTCCGAAAGGCTAACGGCGGTTGAGGTATGGGCTGGGCCGGGCTCTGTAGACGTAGAACAGTAGATCCACCCATATCTCACCTCCTACGCCAAGGGGGACTCCTGAGCATCGCGACTCAGGAGCCTAACTTGTCACGTAGCCCCTCACTCCTTGGTCCCGTCCTGGTTTCCGGTCGGGGCTAACGGCGGCTGAGGTATGCGCGGGGCCGGGCTGTGCCAGCGTAGAACATAAGCAAGTAGGAAGGAAAAGCGTAAATTTCAAGGAATTCAAAAGCAAATATTACAGTCCACACTGTTATCTCAATGCCAAACGCAAGTTTAAACGCCTCCCCGAGGCATGATACATGTGCAGGAATTGAAGGCAGGACAGGAGCCACAACGGAATCACTTGGCGGCGGTGGAGCAGCGCGGAGTGGGTTCGCCTCATGGAGCAGCAGGGTCGGCAGCGCCTCGCTTCGGCTTGGTGCCGAAGGCCCGGAACTTCCCCAGTAGAGCCTCCGCGCGACCCTTAACGACCTCGGCAGCTACAGCTGCACGCTCGCCGCTTGCTGGCTCCAGCAGGCTATCGAGGTCGACGCTGGGATCGCGAAGGTAGATGTGGGTGAGGATCCGCGTCTGCGCTGCAGAAGACAGGACACGCACCTCGGCCTCAGCCATGGGGCCAAGGCCAAGGGCGACATCTTCAAGAGCGCGAACCAGGAAGGGAAGCCGCTTGGCGGGGCCGTCCTCGGCGCCAGCCAGCGGGCTCTCCAGGCTGCTGTCGTAAAGCGTCCTCAGCGAGGAGCGAGCCTTCGCCTCCATCTCCGCGAAGGCTACGCGGTCCTCGGCAAGAACCTAGGCCTTGTCGTCCAGCTCGACCTT
Source organism: Aegilops umbellulata (assembly GCA_032464435.1). NCBI lineage: Eukaryota > Viridiplantae > Streptophyta > Magnoliopsida > Poales > Poaceae > Aegilops > Aegilops umbellulata. Next base: position 332,804,552 of record CP136054.1, on the reverse strand, counting down.
CCTCGCCCCCAACTCCTGCTCCAGCGCGCCTAGGCGGTCACGACGCTTCCTGAGCCTTCACACCTTCTTCCTGCTCTTGGCGAAGGCGGGCCTCTTTCGCGAGCTGGTCCCGCAGGCCTTGCAGCTCGTCCTCCAGCACCTTGCAGCGACCACGGACATCTACCACCTCCCCTAGGGCTGTGTCACGAGCAGCCTTCGCCTCAAGGACGGCCTGCCTCTCCTCATCGCAAGCCGCCGAGGCCTGGACCAGTGCCGCCCGAATCGAAGCGTCGGAGCGAATCCACCCTGAAGCCAGCTCCAAGCGCCTGGCCACCAAGCGAGGGTCGGTGCTAAGAAGATCCTGTCGTAGCCGGTCCAGCTCAGCAGCAACACGATCCAGAACGGCAGGAGGAGACGGAGAGACATCAGTCGGTGGAGTAGGAGGAGAAGGCGGGAGCACGACCACATCATCCTGAGGCGGAGCCTACTGCGCCCCAACGGCTGTGGTGGCGGCAGCAGGCAAAGGCACCTCGGGAGTCGCTTGGGCCATGGGGGCCTCGCGAGGACGACCGGGCAGGAGAGGCCCGTGCGTCACGGTCACCTTCCTTCGCGGGCAGAGGCGCTACCCTGGATGGAACCTCAGGAGCTCCCTTCGGCTTCTTTGCTGCGGGCGCCAGCCTATCCAGGAGATGTGCACGTCAAGCCTCAGCACTAAAACAAGAAATAAAGACAAGAATCAAGCGCTTACGGGTCGTCGCCAGTGAGCTCGAGCAGCCTCCTGCCAAATTTGAAGCCCGAAAGCCGGCTGGAAGGGTCAACCTCGGGAAGCTCGGGAGCGAAAGGCGCGTCTGTGGTCCGCCTCGGGGCCGGGGCAGACCCACGGGAGATCAGCCCGGTCTTGTCCTTCTTCGGGATCGGGGGCAAGGTCCGCCGCTCTGCTCGTCATCATCCTCGTCGTCATCGCTCGGAGAGAGGCGGAGAACGCGGGGCCTGCGCCGGGGGAGGGGAGCCCTCGACTCTGTGTCAGTCGCCTCGGAGTCAGGCCCTTTTTACCGCTCCCCTCCTTCCTCCTCTTTGCTGGAGTCGTCGGAGGACACGTCCACCTTTTCCTCGAGAGCTTCCGTGGGCACGGGCCCGTCCCCATTGAAGACAGACATGGACTCCACTACCTGCTCCCAGTCGTCGCGGAGGAACAAGGGCGTAGGAGCGCCCTCCAACCTCGCCACATCGCCCCCAACCAGAGATTGGAGGACCGCAGCCAGATCTTCGTCGGCCAAGGCCGCGGGGCTTGGATGGGGCCTCCACATCGGAAGTGTGTACTGCCGAAGCAGAGCCAGCTGGTGCTCCAGGAATTCCCTCAGCAGCGACGCGCCGGTCAGCTTCGCCGCCGCCATGTTGGTCGGCCTCAGATCCGCGTCCATCTTCTCCAACACCAGCTTCGTGTGGGGGTCCGCGAGCTCCGTTCGACCCCAATCGCTGGAGCTCGTGGGTTGCTCCGTGGGCAAGATCAGCTGAGGGTGGATGCGCCCAGCATCTGCCAAGACCCACTTGCTCCTGAAGCCCTCAATCCTTTTCCCGGGGTTCGAAATGGCAATGGCGCCACCGTACGCGACGAAGCTCGCACACGCGGAAGCAGGACCGCGGGAGGTCCGGAGGTAGAAGTAGTGGCACAGCAAGGCCACTGAGGGCTGCACCCCTACGTGAGCCTCGCAGTAATAGGCGAAGATTGCCAAGAGAAGGACGGAGTTGGGGTGGAGATGCAGAGCCTGCAGCTTATAATGGCGGAGGACTGAGAAGAAGAACTCGGAGAACGGAGGCACCAGACCAGCAGCAATGGCGCTTACAAAGAGCGGATAGAAGGTGCTCCCTTGGCCCTCAGGGGTGGCGGAGCCGACTTTGAACACCTTCGCCCCGTTGATGCCCTGCGCCGCCGCCATCCGGCGCAACCGGGCGAGGCTCGCCTCCGACACGTTCGGAGAGTCCAGGGCAGACGAGTACCAAGCTCCGGCCGGGGACTAACGAGGCGCCATGGCTTCCTAGGTCACGCGGTCGAAGTAGATCTGGAAATTTTGGAGGAAGGAAGGAGAGGCGCAAGAAAGGGGATCTGAGCAGCAACCGGAGAAAGCAAAAAAAGCAAAGCCTAGGCAGATGCCGCTCCTTTATCGACTCGCGCGGTTGCTTAAGCGCTCACGTCTAATCAACCGCCACGCGGCGCCCAAGGCCGCAGGATGTTAGTGCCCGCGGCGCTTCGCCCTTGCCCTTTCGCCTCCCTGCACGGCCAAGTCCGGGCGCGCCTTGGGCCCGGGGGCTACTGTCGGCGTTTTGGGAACGGTGGTCCCCAGACTTGCCTGCCTGCGGCCTGCGGCGTGGCTCAAAGGGGGGCCCAGCACGGCCCATCTTCATCAACACAGACCCAATACCCTCGCGAGGGGCCAAGCCTCGCGGGGCGGACGACACGGAGCTTCCTCAGGCACGGCCTCATCAGGCTGGCTCGGGAGGAGGCGGAGAGATCAAGGCGGGGTACCTCACGAGGTGCCCGTGACGCAAGCCATGACGACCAAAGGCGCCAGGCGGGCGCCAGCCCGCGCAGTGTCCTCCCTTTCCTCTTTGGTGCAAAGGGGGCAAGCGCAGGCGGGAGGATCAAGCAAAGGCATCCATTTCGGTGCAACGAGACCAAGACCAGCTCCGCGACAAGGAGGAAGTCATTGTGGAGGCCCGAACTAGTATAAACCCTGTGTCTCTAGTGCTGTTCTTTCCATAGCTTAGATCTTAGCGAGGCGGTGGGGTGCAGGTAGGTAGAAGGCAAAATCTCCGCGCGCACCCCAGTGTTCGAACCTCAAGGGTCTGCCGGAACCCGAAATCCGACAAGCACGCCGGAGCCCAGGTGGACTCCGCCCTCTGGCCAGGTGCTCCAGTTCTGCGCACCCCTAGTCGGACCTCCGACTGGTTAGACGTGGCTATCAGCCGTTTCGAGGCGTGGAAGGGCTCCTCAGCCCAGACAGGTGCATGGTGAGCCTTGGAGTTCATCAAGGGTTGGTACCCTGGGCTGAACCTAGCCAAGTTGGCCACTATCCGTGCCGAAGCCAGCGAAGAGTTGGCGATGGTGGCACCTAAGCTCTGTGACCGCGCCGCGGCGATCACCAAGTACACGAACACCACTGTCTTCCTCCCCGAGCTAAATGAGAAGGGCGCCGAGGCGCCACCTAACTGGTTCGGGCTGAACCCAGAAGACGGCGAGGACTCGGTGGAGGAGATCGCCTCCAGCGATGAAGGTGAGGAGGAGGAGGACAAGGACGACAAAGACGATGCGCCGGATGATGGGGACGATAGCTGGCCTCAGCCTCAACAAGTCTCGACCAACGAACAACGCGTCGGCGAGTCGACTGCTGCAGGTGCCGACTAGGCCAAGACCAACCAGGCGGCCGTTCCACCACCCGAAGCCTTGACCTCCGCCGACCCCTCCAATCTGGCTGCTGCTCCTCTAGCCTAGGCGACCAAGTTATCTTTCTTTCCTGTTTTGTAATCTCTTTGAACAAACTTGTTAGATTTGCGCAGTTCCACCCACTGGGGTGTATTCAAACTTTGTTGAATGCTAACCAAGGGCCATTTGCTATGTAAATTGTCTTTGCCGATTTCCAGCTGGTCTTGCTTTTCTGCTCCTTTGGCTTTTTTCCTTTGCTGCCTTCCCCTAGTTGCCATCTTGCCAGCCAGACATCCACTCTGCGGTCTGTGGCTGGGTCAAATACTAGGCCATATTGGGAAGGCAAGTACTTTAGCCGTTGGTAGAGCGTAGCAAGTTAATTTAGAAACCGGCCGGCCGGCTGCTCAAAAGTCGGTCAGTGAGGCGAGGAGCTGCCTTGGCCTATGCGAATGCTTTGGTCCTTAGACATTTTTCATGTGGGCACCGTTTCCTGCCTTTAACTCTTGCCGGCTGGACAGTCGCTTTGCAAGCTGCATCTTATGGCAAGAGAGGGCTTAGGTGCCGGCACACTACTTGTCCGACTGCAGGTAGCATTGACATAGTACAAGGCGGCAAGCCCCGGGGCCGACTGGTCGAACCCGGTGCCAGGCAGAAAAATGAAATAACACATTCATAGGCATATAACTTATCATATAAATAAAAAGGTTAGCCCCCGAGTGCTCCTCGAGGGACCCGATGTCCTAGCGCTTAATACAAAAGGTAGCGTGGTACATACTGAATCAACTGTAAAATCTTCGGAGGAGACTTGCGTTCCATGGGCACTCCGATTCCTTGCTGGAGTTGTCTGCCTTGCATGCTCCGGGCTTCTGCGCATCGATGAGGTAGTAGGAGTCGTTGCCCAAAGCTTTGTTGATGACGAAGGGGCCTTCCCAAGGGGACGAGAGCTTGTGCTGGCCGGTTGTTCGTTGGATCAGCTGGAGCACAAGGTCTATCTCTTGGAAGGATCTTTTCTTGACCTTCCGACTGTGGTAGCAGCGCAGACTCTGCTGGTAGATGAAGCACCGGCTGAGTGCTAATAGTCGGCCCTCTTCCAGCAGATCAATGTCGTCTTCTCTTGCTTTTTTCGCCTCCGCCTCCGTGTACATGGTAACGCGAGGTAAGTTGAACTCAATGTTAGTTGGGATGACGGCCTCGGCCCCGTACACGAGGAAGAATAGAGTGAAGCTGATTGATTTGTTCGAAGTGCTGCTGTCGGCGTTCTGGGAATGGGGGGCCCCAGACTTGCCTGCCTGCGGCCTGCGGCGTGGCTCAAAGGGGGGGCCAGCACGGCCCATCTTCATCAACACAGACCCAAGACCCTCGCGAGGGGCCAAGCCTCGCGGGGCAGACCACACAGAGCTTCCTCAGGCACGGCCTCATTAGGCCGGCTCCCAAGTTGGTGGAGAGATCAAGGCGGGGTACCTCACGAGGTGCCCGTGACGCAAGCCATGACGAACAAGGGCGCCAGGCGGGCGCCAGTCCGTGCAGTGTCCTCCTTTCCTCTTTGGTGCAAAGGGAGCAAGCGCAGGCGAGAGCATCAAGCAAAGGCACTCGTTTCGGTGCAACGAGACCAAGACCAGCCCAACGGCAGGGAGGAAGTCATTATGGAGCCCAAGCCAGCGTCACCACCAGAGCCTTAGGCATGGAGGACCAACTTTAGTCAGGAAAAGTGTACCAGATGTTCCCCTTCAAAATGGCCAATTGTTGGCGCCCTTCCCGCTCAATATTTGGGAAGAGGCCCAGGGCCTTTGCCTATAAATAGGACTAGCCACCCCCAGGGTAGAGGCAATCGGCGAATCCAGAAACAAGCTGGGATCAGATCGAGTAGCATCACACATAGAGAGAGAGAGAAGGGTGACTGAACTCCTCCTAGCAGTTCATCGCCCCAGCCAAGAACAGACCCTCGCGAGGCTGTTCTTCCTTGTATTGCTCATCATCATCAGCCTAAGAGGCAATCCACCACACCACAAACTAGAGTAGGGTATTACACCACAATGGTGGCCCGAACTAGTATAAACCCTGTGTCTCTTGTGCTGTTCTTTCCATAGCTTAGATCTTAGCGAGGCAGTGGGGTGCAATTAGGTAGAAGGCGAAATCTCCGCGCGCACCCCAGTGTTCAAACCTCAAGGGTCTGCCGGAACCCGAAATCCGACATTTGGTGTGCCAGGTAAGGGTGCGCCGGAATCCACCTTCTGCCGCTTCGTGTACCGTCGTGTCGTCCTCACCGTGTCCGGCGACCAAACGGGCAACCCAGATCCTTGGGCAGCATGGCCCGCCCGCGTAGAGCCGCTCGCCTCGGGCGACCCCGTGCCCCAGGCAGCTCGCGGGCCGCGGGCGACGCGGACACGCTTCGACAGCTCTCACACCACGGCAGGCACGGTCGGCAGCAAGGGCCTCCAATCACGCCGCGACCACGACACCGTACACCCGCCGGGAGCAGGCGAACTCGAGGGCCGCGCTCATGGTGCCCCAAGAGCTACTGCAGTGCAGGATGCTGGAGGGTGGCCGCGACGTGCTGCTGGAGCGGGTCATAGAGCTCCTGGGCTTTGCCGCCTCGGGGGCCGTCCCCTTATACACCCAGCTCCCATCTCAAGCCCAGGGCGGCCCGTGCGGGGGCTCCGCGCACGCCCGCGGGCTCCAAGGCTACTCCAACGACAGCGAAGCTATCGACACCGGACCAGCGGCGGCGCTGCCCCTGCTCCCGGTCCGTGAAGAAGGACTCGACGCGACCCACGGCCCCCGTGGACAGCCGCGCTACCACCCACGGTGGGCGCGCCAAGCAGAGCTGCATGGCACGCGGAGCACTACGGCGTGGCCTTCGGGATGACGGCGCCAGAAGAATACGTGCCCCACATGATGGACCAAGGGCACCCTTGTTGGGGAACGTAGTAATTTCAAAATTTTTCTACGCACACGCAAGATCATGGTGATGCATAGCAACGAGAGGGGAGAGTGTTGTCTACGTACCCTCGTAGACCGAAGCGGAAGCGTTGACGCAACGTAGAGGAAGTAGTCGTACGTTCTCCTCGCGATCTAACCGATCACAGCACCGTTACTCCGGCACCTCCGAGTTCTTGGCACACGTTCAGCTCGATGACGATCCCCGGGCTCCGATCCAGCAAAGCGTCGGGGAAGAGTTCCGTTAGCACGACGGTGTGGTGACGATCTTGATGTGTTACCGGCGCAGGGCTTCGCCTAAGCACTTCAACAATATGACCGAGGTGGAATTTGGTGGAAGGGGGCACCGCACACGGCTAAGGAAAGATCTCAATGATCAATTGTGTGTCTATGGGGTGCCCCCTGCCCCCGTATATAAAGGAGCCAAGGGGGAGGGGCTGGCCGGCCAAGCCTGGCGCGCCAGGAGAGTCCTACTCCCTCTGGGAGTAGGATTCCCCCCCCCCCCAATCCTAGTTGGACTAGGATTCTCCAAGGGGGAGAGAGAGAGAGAGGGGGGGCCGGCCACCTCTCCTAGTCCTAATAGGACTAGGGGAAGGGGGGAGGCGCGCAGCCCATGAGGGCAGCCCTCTCACCTCTCCACCAAGTCCCATGTTGGCCCATTATGCTCCCGGGGGGTTCCGGTAACCCTCCCGGTATTCCAGAAAAATCCTGATTTCACCTGGAACATATCCGATGTCCAAACATAGGCTTCCAATATATCATTCTTTACGTCTCGACCATTTCGAGACTCCTCGTCATGTCCGTGATCACATCCGGGACTCCGAACTCCTTCGGTACAACAAAATGCATAAACTCATAACAACTGTCATCGTAACGTTAAGCGTGCGGACCCTACGGTTCGAGAACAATGTAGACATGACCGAGACACGTCTCCGGTCAATAACCAATAGCGGGACCTGGATGCCCATATTGGCTCCTACATATTCTACGAAGATCTTTATCGGTCAGACCGCATAACAACATACGTTGTTCCCTTTGTCATCGGTATGTTACTTGCCCGAGATTCGATCGTCGGTATCCAATACCTAGTTCAATCTCGTTACCGGCAAGTCTCTTTACTCGTTCCGTAATACATCATCTCGCAACTAACTCATTGGTTGCAATGCTTGCAAGGCTTATGTGATGTGCATTACCGAGAAGGCCCTGAGATACCTCTCCGACATTCGGAGTGACAAATCCTAATCTCGAAATACGCCAACCCAACAAATACTTTCGGAGACACCTGTAGAGCACCTTTATAATCACTCAGTTACGTTGTGACGTTTGGTAGCACACAAAGTGTTCCTACGGTAAATGGGAGTTGCATAATCTCATAGTTAAAGGAACATGTATAAGTCATGGATAAAAGCAATATCAACATACTAAACGATCGGGTGCTATGCTAATGGAATGGGTCATGTCAATCAGATCATTCAACTAATGATGTGATCTCGTTAATCAAATAACAACTCTTTGTTCATGGGTAGGAAACATAGCCATCTTTGATTAATGAGCTAGTCAAGTAGAGGCATACTAGTGACACTCTGTTTGCCTATGTATTCACACATGTATTATGTTTCCAATTAATACAATTCTAGCATGAATAATAAACATTTATCATGATATGTAAGGAAATAAATAATAACTTTATTATTGCCTCTAGGGCATATTTCCTTCAGTCTCCCACTTGCACTAGAGTCAATAATCTAGATTACAAAGTATTGATTCTAACACCCATGGAGTCTTGGTGCTGATCATGTTTTGCTCGTGGAAGAGGCTTAGTCAACGGGTCTGCAACATTCAGATCCGTATGTATCTTGCATATCTCTATGTCTCCCACCTGGACTAAATCCCGGATGGAGTTGAAGCGTCTTTTGATGTGTTTGGTTCTTTTGTGAAATCTGGATTCCTTTGCCAAGGCAATTGCACCAGTATTGTCACAAAAGATTTTCATTGGACCCGATACGCTAGGTACAACACCTAGATCGGATATGAACTCCTTCATCCAGACTCCTTCATTAGCTGCTTCCGAAGCAGCTATGTACTCAGCTTCACATGTAGATCCCGCCACGACGCTTTGTTTAGAACTGCACCAACTGACAACTCCACCGTTTAATGTAAATACGTATCCGGTTTGCGATTTAGAATCGTCCGGATCAGTGTCAAAGCTTGCATCGACGTAACCGTTTACGACGAGCTCTTTGTCACCTCCATAAATGAGAAACATATCTTTAGTCCTTCTCAAGTACTTAAGGATGTTCTTGACCGCTGTCCAGTGATCCACTCCTGGATTACTTTGGTACCTGCCTGCTAAACTTACAGCAAGGCACACATCAGGTCTGGTACACAGCATTGCATACATGATAGAGCCTATGGCTGAAGCATAGGGAACATTTTTCATTTTCTCTTTATCTTCTGCGGTGGTCGGGCATTGAGTCTTACTCAACTTCACACCTTGTAACACAGGCAAGAACCCTTTCTTTGCCTGATCCATTTTGAACTTCTTCAAAACTTTGTCAAGGTATGTGCTTTGTGAAAGTCCTATTAAGCGTCTTGATCTATCTCTATAGATCTTAATGCCCAATATGTAAGCAGCTTCACCGAGGTCTTTCATCGAAAAACTCTTATTCAAGTATCCCTTTATGCTATCCAGAAATTCTGTATTATTTCCGATCAGTAATATGTCATCCACATATAATATCAGAAATGCTACAGAGCTCCCACTCACTTTCTTGTAAATACAGGCTTCTCCAAAAGTCTGTATAAAACCAAATGCTTTGATCACACTATCAAAGCGTTTATTCCAACTCCGAGAGGCTTGCACCAGTCCATAAATGGATCGCTGGAGCTTGCACACTTTGTTAGCTCCCTTTGGATCGACAAAACCTTCTGGTTGCATCATATACAACTCTTCTTCCAGAAATCCATTCAGGAATGCAGTTTTGACATCCATTTGCCAAATTTCATAATCATAAAATGCGGCAACTGCTAACATGATTCGGACAGACTTTAGCATCGCTATGGGTGAGAAAGTCTCATCGTAGTCAATCCCTTGAACTTGTCGAAAACCTTTTGCAACAAGTCGAGCTTTATAGATAGTAACATTACCATTAGCGTCAGTCTTCTGATTAAAAATCCATTTATTCTCAATTGCTTGCCGATCATCGGGCAAGTCAACCAAAGTCCACACTTTGTTCTCATACATGGATCCCATCTCAGATTTCATGGCCTCAAGCCACTTTGCGGAATCTGGGCTCACCATCGCTTCTTCATAGTTCGTAGTTTCATCATGGTCTAGTAACATGACTTCCAAAATAGGATTACCGTACCACTCTGGTGCGGATCTTACTCTGGTTGATCTACGAGGTTCAGTAGAAACTTGATCTGAGGTTTCATGATCATTATCATTAGCTTCCTCCCTATTTGGTGTAGGCGTCACAGAAACTGATTTCTGTGACGTACTACTTCTCAATAAGGGAGTAGATACAGTTATCTCATCAAGTTCTACTTTCCTCCCACTCACTTCTTTCGAGAGAAACTCCTTCTCTAGAAAGTTTCCGACTTTAGCAACAAAAATCTTGCCTTCGGATCTGTGATAGAAGGTGTACCCAACAGTCTCCTTTGGGTATCCTATGAAGACACATTTTTCCGATTTGGGTTCGAGCTTATCAGGTTGAAGCTTTTTCACATAAGCATCGCAGCCCCAAACTTTAAGAAACGACAACTTTGGTTTCTTGCCAAACCACAGTTCATAAGGCGTCGTCTCAACGGATTTCGATGGTGCCCTATTTAACGTGAATGCGGCCGTCTCTAAAGCATAACCCCAAAACGATAGCGGTAAATCGGTAAGAGACATCATAGATCGCACCATATCCAGTAAAGTACGATTACGACGTTCGGACACACCATTACGTTGTGGTGTTCCGGGTGGCATGAGTTGCGAAACTATTCCGCATTGTTTCAAACGTAGACCAAACTCGTAACTCAAATATTCTCCTCTATGATCAGATCGTAGAAACTTTATTTTCTTGTTACGATGATTTTCCACTTCACTCTGAAATTCTTTGAACTTTTCAAATGTTTCAGACTTGTGTTTCATTAAGTAGATATACCCATATCTACTTAAATCATCAGTGAAGGTGAGAAAATAACGATATCCGCCACGAGCCTCAACATTCATTGGACCACATACATCAGTATGTATGATTTCCAATAAATCTGTTGCTCTCTCCATAGTACCGAAGAACGGTGTTTTAGTCATCTTGCCCATAAGGCACGGTTCGCAAGTGCCAAGTGATTCATAATCAAGTGACTCCAAAAGTCCATCAGTATGGAGTTTCTTCATGCGTTTTACACCGATATGACCTAAACGGCAGTGCCACAAATAAGTTGCACTATCATTATCAACTCTGCATCTTTTGGCTTCAACATTATGAATATGTGTATCACTACTATCGAGATTAAGTAAGAACAAACCATTCTTTAATGGTGCATGACCATAAAAGATATTACTCATATAAATAGAACAACCATTATTCTCTGATTTAAATGAATAACCGTCTCGCATCAAACAAGATCCAGATATAATGTTCATGCTCAACGCTGGTACTAAATAACAATTATTTAGATCTAATATTAATCCCGAAGGTAGATGTAGAGGTAGCGTGCCGACCGCGATCACATCGACTTTGGAACCATTTCCACGCGCATCGTCACCTCGTCCTTAGCCAATCTTCGCTTAATCCGTAGCCCCTGTTTTGAGTTGCAAATATTAGCAACAGAACCAGTATCAAATACCCAGGTGCTACTGCGAGAATTAGTAAGGTATACATCAATAACATGTATATCATATATACCTTTGTTAACCTTGCCATCCTTCTTATCCGCCAAATACTTGGGGCAGTTCCGCTTCCAGTGACCAGTCTGCTTGCAATAGAAGCACTCAGTTTCAGGCTTAGGTCCAGACTTGGGTTTCTTCTCTTGATTAGCAACTTGCTTGCTGTTCTTTTTGAAGTTCCCCTTTTTCTTCCCTTTGCCCTTTTTCTTGAAACTAGTGGTTTTGTTAACCATCAACACTTGATGCTCCTTTTTGATTTCTACCTCCGCGGCTTTCAGCATCGCGAAGAGCTCGGGCATAGTTTTGGTCATCCCTTGCATATTATAGTTCATCACGAAGCTCTTGTAGCTTGGTGGCAGTGATTGGAGAATTATGTCAATGACGCAATCATCCGGAAGATTAACTCCCAGTTGAATCAAGTGATTGTTATACCCAGACATTCTGAGTATATGCTCACTGACAGAACCGTTCTCCTCCATCTTACAGCTATAGAACTTATTGGAGACTTCATATCTCTCAATCCGGGCATTTGCTTGAAATATTAACTTCAACTCCTGGAACATCTCATATGCTCCATGGTGTTCAAAACGTCGTTGAAGTCCCGGTTCTAAGCCGTAAAGCACGGCACACTGAACTATAGAGTAGTCATCAGCTTTGCTTTGCTAGACGTTCACAACATCTGGCGTAGCTCTTGCACCAGGCCTGGCACCTAGCGGTGCTTCCAGGACGTAATTCTTCTGTGCAGCAATGAGGATAATCCTCAAGTTACGGACCTAGTCCGTGTAATTGCTACCATCATCTTTCAACTTTGCTTTCTCAAGGAACGCATTAAAATTCAACGGAACAACAGCACGAGCCATCTATCTACACAACATAGACAAGCAAGATACTATCAGGTACTAAGTTCATGATAAATTTAAGTTCAATTAATCATATTACTTAAGAACTCCCACTTAGATAGACATCCCTCTAATCCTCTAAGTGATCACGTGATCCAAATCAACTAAACCATGTCCGATCATCACGTGAGATGGAGTAGTTTCAATGGTGAACATCACTATGTTGATCATATCTACTATATGATTCACGCTCGACCTTTCGGTCTCTGTGTTCCGAGGCCATATCTGTTATATGCTAGGCTCGTCAAGTTAAACCTGAGTATTCCGCGTGTGCAACTGTTTTGCACCCGTTGTATTTGAACGTAGAGCCTATCACACCCGATCATCACGTGGTGTCTCAGCACGAAGAACTTTCGCAACGGTGCATACTCAGGGAGAACACTTCTTGATAATTAGTGAGAGATCATCTTATAGTGCTACCGTCAATCAAAGCAAGATAAGATGCATAAAAGATAAACATCACATGCAATCAATATAAGTGATATGATATGGCCATCATCATCTCGTGCTTGTGATCTCTATCTTCGAAGCACCGTCATGATCACCATCATCACCGGCGCGACACCTTGATCTCCATCGTAGCATCGTTGTCGTCTCGCCAATCTTATGCTTCCACGACTATCACTACCGCTTAGTAATAAAGTAAAGCATTACATCGCGATTGCATTGCATACAATAAAGCGACAACCATATGGCTCCTGCCAGTTGCCGATAACTCGGTTACAAAACATGATCATCTCATACAATAAAATTTAGCATCATGTCTTGACCATATCCCATCACAACATGCCCTGCAAAAACAAGTTAGACGTCCTCTACTTTGTTGTTGCAAGTTTTACGTGGCTGCTACGGGCTTAAGCAAGAACTCATCTTACCTACGCATCAAAACCACAACGATAGTTTGTCAAATAGACTCCGTTTTAACCTTCTCAAGGACCGGGCGTAGCCACACTCGGTTCAACTAAAGTTGGAGAGACAGTCTTCCGCAAGCCATCTATGTGCAAAGCACGTCGAGGGAACCGGTCTCGCGTAAGAGTACGCGTAAGGTTGGTCCGGATCGTCTCGTCCAACAATACCGCTGAACCAAAGTATGACATGCTGGTAAGCAGTATGACTTGTATCGTCCACAACTCACTTGTGTTCTACTCGTGCAAATAACATCAAACCATAAAAACCTAGGCTCGGATGCCACTGTTGGGGAACGTAGTAATTTCAAAATTTTCCTACGCACACGCAAGATCATGGTGATGCATAGCAACGAGAGGGGAGAGTGTTGTCTACGTACCCTCGTAGACCGAAGCGGAAGCGTTGACGCAATGTAGAGGAAGTAGTCGTACGTTCTCCTCGTGATCTAACCGATCACAACACCGTTACTCCGGCACCTCTGAGTTCTTGGCACACGTTCAGCTCGAGGACGATCCCCGGGCTCCGATCCAGCAAAGCGTCGGGGAAGAGTTCCGTCAGCACGATGGTGTGGTGACGATCTTGATGTGTTACCGGCGCAGGGCTTCGCCTAAGCACTGCAACAATATGACTGAGGTGGAATTTGGTGGAAGGGGGCACCGCACACGGCTAAGGAAAGATCTCAATGATCAATTGTGTGTCTATGGGGTGCCCCCTGCCCCCGTATATAAAGGATCCAAGGGGGAGGGGCTGGCCGGCCAAGCCTGGCGCGCCAGGAGAGTCCTACTCCCTCTGGGAGTAGGATTCCCCCCCCCCCCAATCCTAGTTGGACTAGGATTCTCCAAGGGGGAGAGAGAGAGAGGGGGGGCCGGCCACCTCTCCTAGTCCTAATAGGACTAGGGGAAGGGGGGAGGCGCGCAGCCCATGAGGGCAGCCCTCTCACCTCTCCACCAAGGCCCATGTTGGCCCATTATGCTCCCGGGGGGTTCCGGTAACCCTCCCGGTATTCCAGAAAAATCCTGATTTCACCTGGAACACATCCGATGTCCAAACATAGGCTTCCAATATATCATTCTTTACGTCTCGACCATTTCGAGACTCCTCGTCATATCCGTGATCACATCCGGGACTCCGAACTCCTTCGGTACATCAAAATGCATAAACTCATAACAACTGTCATCGTAACGTTAAGCGTGCGGACCCTACGGTTCGAGAACAATGTAGACATGACCGAGACACGTCTCCGGTCAATAACCAATAGCGGGACCTGGATGCCCATATTGGATCCTACATATTCTATGAAGATCTTTATCGGTCAGACCGCATAACAACATACGTTGTTCCCTTTGTCATCGGTATGTTACTTGCCCGAGATTCGATCGTCGGTATCCAATACCTAGTTCAATCTCGTTACCGGCAAGTCTCTTTACTCGTTCCGTAATACATCATCTCGCAACTAACTCATTGGTTGCAATGCTTGCAAGGCTTATGTGATGTGCATTACCGAGAAGGCCCTGAGATACCTCTCCGACATTCGGAGTGACAAATCCTAATCTCGAAATACGCCAACCCAACAAATACTTTCAGAGACACCTGTAGAGCACGTTTATAATCACTCAGTTACGTTGTGACGTTTGGTAGCACACAAAGTGTTCCTACGGTAAACGGGAGTTGCATAATCTCATAGTTAAAGGAACATGTATAAGTCATGGATAAAAGCAATAGCAACATACTAAACGATCGGGTGCTATGCTAATGGAATGGGTCATGTCAATCAGATCATTCAACTAATGATGTGATCTCGTTAATCAAATAACAACTCTTTGTTCATGGTTAGGAAACATAACCATCTTTGATTAATGAGCTAGTCAAGTAGAGGCATACTAGTGACACTCTGTTTGCCTATGTATTCACGCATGTATTATGTTTCCAATTAATACAATTCTAGCATGAATAATAAACATTTATCATGATATGTAAGGAAATAAATAATAACTTTATTATTGCCTCTACGGCATATTTCCTTCAACCCTCACGAGGGCGAACAAGGCTCGTTCCTTAGCCCAAGTTGGGGGGACGAGGCGCCAGAAGCTGAGCTCTTCCAGGAGCCCCAGGACGGTCCCACTGGCCACGCTGGAGGCAATGATCATCGGGTACCGCTAATTCCTCAGGAGTAGGCATACGCTAATCATGGATCGCAGGAGGTGCAGGTCGCCACAGCGAGAAGCTGCCCCGCTCCGACAGTCTCATACCCCTCGGGAGGAGGGCGCAGGGGGCTGCCAGAGAGGGGCCGAGATCCGACATCACCACCTAGTCGTTCGGAGCAAGGTGTTCTCAGGAGGTAGGCCCTCAGCTGGGGAGGTGCCTCACGGCCTGCCCCTGGCGGAGGACCCGTGGTCGTCGGGGGAACCGCTGGCGACCGCTCTACCCCATCGGCGGTGTCCTGGTTTCCGGTCGTCATTGATGGCACTAGAGTGTGGTGCAAGGCGGGGCCCTCGTCTGGCGATATGAAGCAAGGCCGGTACCTGTGAAGAAGGCCCAGTGCCTGTGAAGCTCGCCGCCCCGTGACACTCTCACGTAATAATGAGTGGGGCTGTACATGCCCCGGAGTCTCAGGGGTGCCGGTCTCAGGCCCTGGGGCTCCCTCCCACGCCCAGTGGCAGCACTTAGCTCCGCGCTGGTGAGAAGACGTCCAAGACTAGATTAGGTGCCGGACGCGGCCTTTTGTCTGCTTTCATTGCTTTTTCCTTTGGTTGTCACTTTCCCCCGCTGGATTTAAGTTGGATTCAAATTTGAGATTTGCGTGTGTTCGGGGAAGGGGTGCTTAGTCTCGTTCGAGTAATTTCTCACGTTTTGATTACCACTTCGCCTCAGCTGCCTCCCCTCATGATCCCCTCGCGAGCCGGGTCAGGCCTAGCTTGCGCGTAACCCAGACTGCCGCGGCCGCGTCCTCTCAGGAGGTTTTTTTACTGCAGATCCTACGGATTCGATCAGGGAACACTCGGGACACCACAACCTCCCACAGGCTACCTCAGGGCCCGCACGGAACGAAGGTAAACTAGCCAACCAACACGTCGCTTAGCCCACCACTTGGCGCGGGCGCATGGGCAATGTAACATCTACTAATACGATGAACACAAGTTTTACATGAGGGGCTCCCCCTCCCAAAATGCTCTCACAGCCATCAGGCCAAAACCTGAGTTCTATTCATGCAGGGTGAGGTAGCAGGAACGATGCATAATCAGTCGGATAAATCCCCCAATGCATTCTTAGGAGCACCTCCTGAACCATTGCTGGCGTCGCTGGAATCGCCATCGGTCTGCGTTGCCGCCAGCGGCGTCAGGGCCGTTCACCACGCCGCCCTCGTCGGCAGCCACGATCATGCCGTCGTTGTCTGAAGCGAAGGCCCTGACAAGGGCATCCACATTGTCTTCCACCCAGTGCGCCAGGTCGTCTCGGACGGCCTGGGGGAATGCGGCGATGGCGGCGTTGAAATCGAAGTGGGGATCCATGTTCCTGAGATGGCTGAAGGCGCGAGAAAAGGTGCGCCCGAGCAGGGCACGGCTCCTCTCCTCCACCAACCTGTCGGCCCTGACCGACCGCGCCTCCAGCTGCATCACCACGTCGGTGAAGAACTGAAGGTGGCCGGCGTAGTTGACTGCGTGCGGCTCGCCAACAGCCGCCTCGCAGATGTTGCCCAAGGCTGTGTTGGTTCTCTCCCGGAGCGTGGTAAGCATGGGGCCGTGCTCATGCTCCAGGATCTGCCGCTGACGTATCTCGTCTGCATTCTGGCGCGCAACGGCCTCAGCCTCCTCCACCCGACGGCGAAGATGGAGCACCTCGGCCTGGGAGGTGGTTGACTTCCCATGCGCTACCTCAAGGGCGACCCGAAAAGCATCGGCCCGCCGCGTCGCTTCCTCCAGCTTGGCCCTCAAGGCAGCAGTCCTACCTTCAGCCTTGGCCCGGATCAACCCCAGCCTCTCCTCGAACTCGCGCTCGAGGTTCAAGCGCGCCATCGCCACCCGACGTCCGACCTCCTCCAGGACACGGGCTTCCCGTGCAGCGACATCATCCTCCGCCTGCGTCACCAAGCGCTCCCTCATCTCCAGACGCTCATACTCGCGTGCACGTTTGGCGGCTTCCATTGTCAGCGCCTCCTCATGCTTCTCGAGCTCTGCTGGGTCGCCAGAGGCCACCTTCATCGACACGAGGGCTGCCTCGCGCAGCTCCACTTGATCCTCCAGTGAGTGGCACCGGCCTAGGAGCTCCCGAGCCCGCTCCTCCGCCGCCTCTCGCCGCCGGTCAGCTTCCCGGGCCTCCTCAGCGGCCCGAGATCGGGCCTCCTCAGCGGCCCGAGATCGGGCCTCCCGAGAGGCCACCAGCGATGCCTTGGCCTCTTCGTCGTCAAGATCGCGCTGATGGAGCGCAAGGGCGATGGCGCCCTCCAGCTCGCGCCTCTCTGTAGCCAGGCGGAGGCCCTCGGCCTCAAGGCGCGCGTCTTCATCAGCAAGCTCCTCACCAAGCAGGTTCACCGCGTCAGCCGCCCTTCGAAGGAATCCTTGGCGAAGAGCGCGATGCTCCCGAGCGTGCTCGAGCACGTCTTCCACACCATCACCTGCCCCAAGCAAGCGCCGGGGGCCACGAATCAGCGCTCCCCCTCCGGGCAGGGGGCTGGGGGCTGGCACTCTCGCGACGGCCGGGCACGCCATGCCAGAAGCCCGGCCTGGAGCCAGCCCGTCCCCAGATGAAGAGCGCGGGGAGCGCCTCAGCCAATCGCAGTCCACGACCAGGCGAGTAGCCCACGGCAGGCTGGCTATGCCGCGAGAAGGCCCGCGAAGGAGGATCGCGAGGTGCGCAGGGCCTCGATGCGCCTCGGGACGGTTCGCCTCTCCGATCGCCCTCACCGCAAGGGCTCTGCTCCTAGGAGCGCTTGAGGACAGTAGAGCGGGAGAAGCCAAGGGGGACGGCACCTCAGCCATCTCCGTGAGCTCGGCTGGAAGGGGCCTGCGGAGCAAGGATCAGTAAAAGCAACAGAAGGATCGGGAAATGGAAAAGGAGAAGGCTTACTCATCAGTGGCGAAGTACTTCCTATGCTTCAGCAGGCGACAAGGGTAATCGTCACCCAGGTCCTCCCTTCTCTTCCGGAGGGCCTCAAAGTCCATGCGGAAACAGCCCAAGAGTTGAGCGTAGGGATCAACCTGCGACGAGGACGAAGCGTCAAGGCGATCCACGTCAGGGGCGCCTCCCTGATGCGCACTGGCAGTCGCCTCGCTGAGAGAAGCGGCTGGAGCCTCAGGGGCCTCAGCTGCAGGCGCTGAGGGCAGCTGCTTGCCGCCCTCAACCTCAGCGGCACGGGCCCCAAGAGCTGCTCCCTCATGAGCATCGCCCGACGCTGTCACCCAGCCGGGAGCCTCCTCGGCCTCTGGCGCCTCATGCCTCCCTGCTCCACCACTTGAGGAAGAGTCGCCTTGGCCGACTGGAAGGGCAGTCACCATCACTGGGTTCTCGCGAGGCCCCTGGAGGCTGGCGGGGCGCGGCCCCCACTCATCAAAGATAGGCATCTGATTCACAAAATCGCCCCTGTTCTCGCAGAGGTATAGCAAGGCCCCTCCCTACTGGATGCTGCCTGGGTTGGGGTCCCCAGTCAGGATCAAGAGCACTGTCCTCAGCACTTCAGGCGTCTGGTCCTCTTCCTGGAGCCTCATACGATCATCACGCCCGCTGAAGGCCCACATCCGGCGAGAGTGGTGTTGGAGAGGAGTAATGCGGCGTAGCAGGAACTCCTTCACCACCTTGGGCGCTGTCACGCCAAGAAACCTCAAGAACGCGAAGCGGTGCCAGACGAAGACGAGCCGGGGGCTCTCGAGCGTCTCCTGGCCCCAGCCCGAATTGGGGGCAGCAGGCGAAGTTGGCTCTGATAGCAGGGGCTAGGCACCCTTACATCCACATACAGCCACCGCTCGCGGAACCCAGTCGCAGGCGGAGGGATCCTGAAGTCAATCCCTGAGGCCGCTGTCTCAAACGCGGCAACGAAGCTCACGCACGCTGAGCATTGGGTAGGGTCGACAAGGCGCAGAGAGAAGAAGTGGCGCAGCAAGGCAACCGAAGGAAGGATGCCCATCATTGCCTCGCAAACAAAGGGGAAGACCAAAAGAAGGGTGATGGATTCAGGACCCAGATGCATCATGTGGATCTGATAGTGGGAAAGCACGTCATTGAAGAAATCAAAAAAGGGGGGAACCAGACCCGCCCACAGGGCGTCAGCAAAATACTGGACCTCGGTGATTATCCTGTCGATGGAGAAGTGAGACGCGGGCCAGGCCATCGTCCTCCCGCATTCGTTGAAGATAGTGGCCAGAGCCGAGCTGACCTTGCCCAAGCCCTCTCGATTGATTATGATCGACTGGTTGACGGCGGGGGCCGCCAATGGCGGCGAGTGAGGTGGAGGCATGGGTTTCTTCCCTCTTCCCTTCTTCGTCGGAGCCATGGCGATGGGAAGGGGGGGGGCAGGTTCGAGACTGGGTTGAAAACAGAAGCTGGAGTTCGAAAGGGGGAAGGACAGAGGGCGCTCGAGCAATAGAAAGGGGAGCGGTTGTGTACGACTACGAGTCCGCCTAGCATGGCGCAAAATGAGGGGGCGTGGGGGAACACTGCCACCCACGTCCAATCAACCACCACGCGGCACCCAAGGCCGCAAGCTGTTAGGGCCCGCGGCGCTTCGCCCTTGCCCTTTCGCCTCCCTGCACGGCCAAGTCCGGGCGCGCCTTGGGCCCGGGGGCTACTGTCGGCGTTTTGGGAACGGTGGTCCCCAGACTTGCCTGCTTGCGGCCTGCGGCGTGGCTCAAAGGGGGGCCCGGCACGGCCCATCTTCATCAACACAGACCCAATACCCTCGCGAGGGGCCAAGCCTCGCGGGGCGGACGACACGGAGCTTCCTCAGGCATGGCCTCTTCAGGCTGGCTCGGGAGGAGGCGGAGAGATCAAGGCGGGGTACCTCACGAGGTGCCCGTGACGCAAGCGATGACGACCAAAGGCGCCAGGCGGGCGCCAGCCCGCGCAGTGTCCTCCCTTTCCTCTTTGGTGCAAAGGGGGCAAGCGCAGGCGGGAGGATCAAGCAAAGGCATCCATTTCGGTGCAACGAGACCAAGACCAGCTCCGCGACAAGGAGGAAGTCATTGTGGAGGCCCGAACTAGTATAAACCCTGTGTCTCTAGTGCTGTTCTTTCCATAGCTTAGATCTTAGCGAGGCGGTGGGGTGCAGGTAGGTAGAAGGCAAAATCTCCGCGCGCACCCCAGTGTTCGAACCTCAAGGGTCTGCCGGAACCCGAAATCCGACAAGCACGCCGGAGCCCAGGTGGACTCCGCCCTCTGGCCAGGTGCTCCAGTTCTGCGCAAAATGAGGGGGCGTGGGGGAACAGTGCCGCCCACATCCAATCAACCGCCACGCGGCACCCAAGGCCGCAGGCTGTTAGGGCCCGCGGCGCTTCGCCCTTGCCCTTTCGCCTCCCTGCACGGCCAAGTCCGGGCGCGCCTTGGGCCCGGGGGCTACTGTCGGCATTCTGGGAACGGGGGTCCCCAGACTTGCCTGCCTGCGGTCTGCGGCGTGGCTCAAAGGGGGGCCCAGCACGGCCCATCTTCATCAACACAGACCCTAGACCCTCGCGAGGGGCCAAGCCTCACGGGGCGGACGACACGGAGCTTCCTCAGGCACGGCCTCATCAGGCTGGCTCGCGAGGAGGCGGAGAGATCAAGGCGGGGTACCTCACGAGGTGCCTGTGACGCAAGCCATGACGACCAAGGGCGCCTGGCGGGCGCCAGCCCGTGCAGTGTCCTCCTTTCCTATTTGGTGCAAAGGGAGCAAGCGCAGGCGAGAGCATCAAGCAAAGGCACCCGTTTCGGTGCAACAAGACCAAGACCAGCCCAACGGCAGGGACGAAGTCATTGTGGAGCCCAAGCTAGCGTCACCACCACAGCCTTTGGCAGGCGAGGACCAACTTTAGTCAGGATAAGTGTACCAGATGTTCCCCTTCAAAATGGCCAATTGTTGGCGCCCTTCCCGCTCAATATTTGGGAAGAGGCCCAGGGCCTTTGCCTATAAATAGGACTAGCCGCCCCCAGGGTAGAGGCAATCGGCCAATGCAGAAACAAGCTGGGATCGGATCGAGTAGCATCACACACACACACACACACACACACACACACACAGAGAGAGAGAGAGAGAGAGAGAGAGAGAGAAGGGTGACTGAACTCCTCCTAGCAGCTCATCACCCCAGCGAAGAACAGACCCTCGCGAGGCTGTTCTTCCTTGTATTGCTCATCATCATCAGCCCAAGAGGCAATCCACCACACCACAAACTAGAGTAGGGTATTACACCACAATGGTGGCCCGAACTAGTATAAACCCTGTGTCTCTTGTGCTGTTCTTTCCATAGCTTAGATCTTAGGGAGGCGGTGGGGTGCAGGTAGGTAGAAGGCAAAATCTCCGCGCGCACCCAGTGTTCGAACCTCAAGGGTCTACCAGAACCCGAAATCCGATAGGTGCGGAGGCTCGAGAGGACGGCCGACGGCTAATCGATCTAGCAGCCGGCCGAGCGCTCCAGTGGCTCGACCAGTCAAGGCTTGATGTCAGAGAGGATGAGGCCGTTTGCTCGCTCGACATGGCCGTTTGACTGCGGATGGGCAATGGATGCTAAGACCAGTCGGATGCCCCGCGTCACGCAGAAACGGGCCAAGGCTCCCTTGGCAAAGTTCGTGCCATTGTCGGTGATGATGCAGTGTGGCACACCGTATCGGACGATGATATTTGCGATGAAGGTCACATCAGTCGGACCGTTCAGTTTCTTGATTGGCTTTACTTCAATCCACTTGGTGAATTTGTCCACGGTGACAAGCAAATGGGTCATGCCGCCGCGTGCTGTCTTGAATGGTCCCACCATGTCTAGCCCCCACACGGCAAAAGGCCAAGCAAGGGGGATGGTCTTGAGTGCAGAAGCCGGTAGATGTTGCTTGGAGCTGAACTTCTGGCACCCTTTGCAATGCTTGACCAACTCCTTGGCATCTTCCAAAGCAGTCGGCCAGAAAAAACCATGGGGGAAAGCTTTGGCGACAAGGGATCTTGAGGCCGCGTTGTGGCGGCACTCGCCTTGGTGGATATCTTTGAGGATTGCTTGGCCCTTCTCTGGGCAGCGCTGGAAGACTCCAGTCACGCTGCGTGTGACAAGCTCTCTGTTTACTATGGTGTAGGCTCCTGCTCGGCGCTGCACTTGCCAGGCCGAGATCCTGTCGGCCGGCAGTTCTCTGGTCACCAGAAACTCGAGGATGGGCTGTGCCCATGATGGTGCTTGAATTTCTTCTACTGACACTACGACCACTTGTACTAGGACGGTTGGGTTGGGAGGTGGCGGGTTGGGGTCGGCCGCCACTTGCCGCGTTGTTGAAGTCTCAGGGCCGACTGCTGCAGCCCCCGTGCCGGGCTGTGAAGTCCTCGGGTCGGGTGCAACTGTTGCAGTACCTGAGCCGCTCGGTGAAGTCACCGGGCCGGCTGCTGTAGCCTTGGGGCCGGGCTGTGAAGTCCCCGGGCCAAGTGCGACTACTGCAGTCCCCGTGCCACCTGCCAAAGTCCCTGGGCCGGCTGCTGAAACTCTTGAGTCGGTTTCGACTGCTTCGGGAGCAGCCGATACGAAGATGGACTCAGATTCTAGAGAAGGCTTGATTGACGGCTTGCGGAGGCACTGAAGGGAGACACCGGCTGGTATTGCTTGACGGGTGGAGCCGATCCGTGCCAGGGTATCAACTGGCCCGTTTTCGTTCCGTGGTGCGTGAAGGAACTCGCACCCCTCAAAATATCCGCTGAGATGCTGAACGAGGAAGCGGTAACTCGCCATGTTTTCATCCTTGGCGTCCCAGTCACCAGTCGACTGTTGGAGCACCAAGTCGGAGTCGCTGTAGCATAGGATCCAGCGGATGCCGATCTCTTTGGCCAGCCGGAGGCCATGTACTAGCGCCTCATACTCGGCCACGTTGTTGGAGGTGGCAAAGTGAATTTGCAATGTGTATCTGAGCTTGTCACCTTTGGGAGAGGTGAGGACAATGCCGGCTCCCAAGCCGGTGCGCATCTTCGAGCCATCAAAGTGCATTCGCCAATGAGTGGAGTTTGGAGCTGGCGTCAGGTACTGGGTCTCGACCCAGTCGACGAGGAAGTCGGCAAGTGCTTGGGACTTGATGGCGGTGCATGGCTGGTAGAAGATGGTGTAGGGGGCCAACTCAATGGCCCATTTGGCCACCCGTCCATATGCATCTCTGTTGCCTATGATCTCGATAAGTGGGGCAGTGCAGACAACCGTGATGTGGTGCTCTTGAAAGTAAGGCTTCAGCTTCTTGGCAGCGAAGTGCACAATGTAACACATCTTCTAGTAGTGTGGGTAGTTCTGCTTCGAGGTTGACAGGACCTCGCTCAAATAATACACAGGCCTCTGGACCGGTTGTGCCCTGTCGGCCTCTGGGCGCTCTACTACCATGACAGTGCTGACCACCCGGCTGATGGCGGCGATGTAGAGGTACATGGGCTCTTTAGCAGTCGGGGCCGTTAGGACAGGCGTGGTGGTGAACATCTTTTTCAGCTGGAGAAAAGCCTCGTCCGCCTTGTCATTCCACTCAAAGTGAGTGGTTTTCTTCATGAGCTGATACAGGGGAAGGGCCTTCTCACCTAGACGACTGATGAAGCGTCTGATGGATGCCAAGCAGCCGGTGAACTACTAAACGTCTCTCAGTCAGGTGGGTCTCTCCATCCTCTCGATGGCCTTGATCTTCACAGGGTTGCACTCAATGCCGCCTTTAGAGTCCAGGAAGCCGAGCTGGTCGGCTGGTACTCCGAACACGCACTTCTCTACGTTGAGCTTGATTTGAAAACGTCACAGATTGTCAAAGGTTTCCTTCAGATCTTCCAAAAGGGTACCGCGCTTCTTTGTCTTCACCACAATATCGTCTACATAGACGTGGGCATTGCTGCCGAGTTGCTTGAGGAGGCACTTCTGCATGCAACGCTGAAATGTGGCACCGACATTTCTCAAGCCAAATGTCATGGTCAGGTAGCAGAGGGCTCCGAATGGTGTGATGAAGGCAGTCTTCAGGCGGTCGGCAGGTTTCAACTTGATCTGGTGGTAACCTGAGTAGGCATCCGAAAACCTCGGCAGCTCGCATCCGGCTATGGAGTCTATCACTTGGTCAATCCGTGGCAAAGCAAAAGGATCCTTAGGGCAGGCTTTTTGGAGACTGGTGTAAACAATGTACATGCGCCACTTGTTGTTCTTCTTCAGTACAAGGATTGGGTTGGCAAGCCATTCTGGGAAGAAAACTTCCATAATGAAGCCGACTGTCAACAGGCGGGCGATCTCTTCTCCAATGATCCTTGTCTTCTCTTCTGACAGTCGGCGGAGGGGTTGCTTGACCGATTTGGCATCTTCTCTGACACGTAGCTTGTGCTCGGCGAAAACCGTCGGAACACCCGGCATTGTCTTTGGGAGACTATGCGAAGATGTCCCGACTCTCATGGAGGAAATCGACGAGCTCACTTTCCTATTTGCTATCGAGGTTGGCACCTACGATAGCGTGCCTCTCCGGGTGCTCTGAGTCCAAGGGAATCTTCTTTGTCTCTTTAGCCGGCTGGAAGGAGCCCTGGGTCTCTGACTCTTTGGGCTCTAGTGACATGTCCGGCTGCTTGCTGGCCATGGCCACCACCCGGTCCAGGAGCTTCTTCTCAACGGCAATCGCAAGGGACTCGGCCAACCGATTGCTGGCTGCAGCACAAGCGGATGACTTCTCGTAGTCCCCGCTATTGTGATAATACCCTTGGTTCCAGGCATCTTCAGCTTGAGGTAGGCATAATGAGGTACAACCATGAACTTGGCTAGAGCTGGCCGGCCTAGGAGCACATGATAAGGGCTTTCCGGGTTAACCACCTCAAACCAGATTGCTTCTCGGCGTAAGTGATTCTTGTCTCCAAAGATGACATCTATCTTGATCTTGTCGATTGGTGATCAGGACAAGCCGGGCACAATGCCATGAAACACAGTCCGAGTGGGCAACAACTGCTTCTCTTTGATGTTCAACTTCTCCATGGTATCACGGTAAAGGATGTTGATGCTGCTACCGCCATCTATCAGAATCCGGGAGAAACGAGCAACTCGCCTGTCTGTAGCAAGGGTAGCATCCAACACCAGGGCATAAGAACTCGGAGAAGGCATCACTTCCGAGTGGTCCGCACGGATCCAACTGATACGCTTCTCAGACCAGTGCATGAACTCTGGGGTAGTTGAGGCAACAACATTTACTTCACGGTGTTGCTGACGTCGGCTACGCCTATCAACGGCCACACTAGTGAAGACGACATAGGCTTCATGTTCTTCAAGGAACTCATCTTGGATTGCGCCGACTGCTTGACGGCCGGCCGGCTGAGGAGGAGGTGGAGCCGGCGGGGACGCATGCGGAGGAGGCAATCCTTCTCCCTTGGCGATGCGGACGAGCCAGTGGCACTTCCGGGTTGTATGGTTGGACGGCTTTGCACAACTATGGAACTTGCAGGGAGCATCAAGGTTCTGCTCAAAGGAAAAAGCGGGCAACCAAGCTAGCTTGCCACCCTTCTGATGCTTGGGGCCGGGTTGTATTTCAGGCTACTGGTCTTCAACTATTGCTACTTGCCAGCTGGTGGAAGCCGGCTGGGGGGCTTTGCGCTTGTTTTTGTTCGGCGGCTGGCGCCGACTGTTGTCTCCAGCCGGCGTTCGAAGAGCCGGAGGGAGCACCTTCCCAAAAGCATCCACCTGGAGCTCTGACTTCATGGAGGAGTCGGCAGTGGCGTATTTGTCCACTACGATCAGCAGCTCGTCAAGTGTAGTCGGCTCGTCGCAGTCGGTGCTTGAGTAAGGTGCCCTCTCGGCACCCGCCTGTGAAGTACTCTTTGTCTTGCACCTCGTGCACCCCTTCGCAGGAGTTGTGCAGTTCAACCCACCGCGTCAGGTAGTCGCGGGTGGACTCGTCAGGGCATTGAACGCACAGCGAGAGCTGGCGGGGCTTGGGCGGCCGCTTGTAGGTGTTGGTGAAGATGTGGACGAAGACTTCAGCGAAATCTACCCAGCTGTTGATGTTGTGGGGTTTCAGGCTGTTCAGCCATGTCCGGGCCATGCCCTGGAGTATGAGCGGAACGTACTTCACGGCAACGCGCTTGTTGCCGTTTGCTATGCTGACAGCAATGGAGTAGTCAACCAACCAATCTTCCGGCTTCACGGAGCCGTTGTACTTGGGCGTGTCTCTTGGGAGCGAGAACCGTTTGGGGAAGGGCTCGTCGCGGATCCGGGGGCCGAAACAAGGCGGGCCCATTGCGTCTTCTTCTTCTTCTAGTGCCAGGGATTGAGCAAGACGGTCGATCCAGTGGCGTGCATCATTCTCCCCGACTCCTTCTCGGCGGCCCAGACGGTCGCCGAGTGTCGGGTGCTCAACAGGCGGAGGGGAGGCGCGCCTATCCCTGCGAGGAGGAGGAGGAGGCGGATAGTTGTCCCGTATTTCCACTGCTCGTGGGTGGCGTGTGAGGAGGAGGAGGCCGCGCTCGATTGTGAGGCGTGTGCGGCTGCGGCTAGCAGCCGGCTCTTGGTCTCGTCTGTCGTGGACGCCACCAGTCGGCGCCCGAGAGGTCGTGCCTTGCTCTCGGCGGCGGGGGGGGGGGGGGGGGGGGGTTCTCAACCCGCTGGCCGAGTTCTTCTACGTGGAAGCCGCGTCAAGGAGCTGCTGGACGCGCTTCGCCATACATCGTGGCTCGTCACCCTCCAAGCGATCCATCTCGCCTGCTGTCGCTTGGGTAGCTCGTATGTTTTCTACGGGCGTGGCGTAGACAGGGCGGTCTAGCCTGAACATGCTGGCGAGCCTCCGTGGCTGGGCCCGCCAGTAGCCGGCGTGCCGCCAACAGCGTGGTCGATCTCGCGCTGGTAGGCTTCGGAGAGGCGTCTCATGGTGTCCAACTTCTTGGCCTTCTCGATGAGCGAGACGTGGTGGGCTTCTAGCGTCTCGGCATCGGTGCCTGCCGCGATGGGAGTAGACATGTCCCGCATTGCCGCCTGCAATAGGTCTTGAGCGGCACCATCAGAGGCTCCGACGTGTCTGATGACAAGCACCTCTGTGGTGGTGCTGCCGCCGCTGTCAGCGCAAGGGAGCAGGTCGTCGATGATCACCACGCTGGTGGGAAAAGCGTCGAGGGATGGCGTGTTGGAGTCGACAAGCATCGGGTCGGTGGAGCCGATCAACTCCAGGTCAGAGGCCGGCTTGCTGGTGATGTCGAGCTTGCCAAGGGGGTTGAGGACGCACCTCTCGGAGCTGGCTGCTACTACGTCGGGCGCGGGATCGTCAGGGAATCGAATCTCGCCGATGAGGTCAGCAAGGCAGCTCGCCATGCAGGCGAGCTCAACGCCATGCAGCGCGTCGGCGTAAACGCCATCAGGCATGCCGAGCTGGCTACACTCGCTAGGGAGGAACAAGGTTCCCATCCAGAACAGATCTCCGGACGACGGTGCACGGTGGGTGCCAAATGTCGAGGGTGTCATGCGACATATGCCAATGGGTGGCTTATCATGGAGGGGGCTAATAATATGTCGCCAGTGCCTGGAAACAGGATAAGGCGCAAACATGCCCGCCGGCGAATCTTACCGAGGTTTGGGGCACTCCTAGGAGATAACACCCCTACTCCTGCTCTGCGGGGTCTCCGCATGATCACTCATGCAGCAATGGTGGCTACAAGCTTGCTCCTTGAGTTGTTTCTCTAGAGGGGGAAGAAGAACAAGGCTAGCCCCAGCTTCCTCTCTCTCTATGGGTCTGTGGGTGGAATAAGGTCTGAACCCTTTGCATGGGTGCCCTGGGGGGTTTATATAGGCCTACAATCCAGGGGTACAATGGAAATCTGGCCGGGTGTAGGACCCGACTGTCAGTGCCTATGGTTGCCGGCTTCTCCGCCGGCCGCTGGGGCCCGCCACCTGGTGGGTCCCGCCAGCTATCTCGTACTTCGCCGACAGGCCACGTCCGCCGCTTGCGGGTCCTGCCGGCTGCTTAGTACTATGGCAACGCCACTGATGATGTGTGCTTTGTCGGGGAAGGCGTGGCTACAGTACCCTCGCCTAGCGGGCATTCACTGTAGCCACTCCCCGTCACTTCTGATTAATGGCGCACAGACTTTGAGGGAGGGGGAGGGACGCCTGCTGGGAGTCGGCCTCCCCCTGCGCCGACTGGTCTGGGCTCGCCGCTTTCTGGCTTCTCACGGACAGGTAGGGCCCGCCGCCTGCGGGCCGTACCGACAGCCCGTAGTGGGAGCATGCCCTTCTCTCCAATGGGTGATGTCATGGGCTGCGTGGCAACAGTGCCGCGCCAGGCGAGGGATATCCGCCCGGTATGCTACACTGTGGCCACGCTCTACCCGGGATTCGGGGGTGGCAGGCTGCACTGTAGCCACGCGCCCGTCTCGTCATACTTATGTGGGTGCCAACTTTGAGGGTGTGAGGGGCCGCCTGCTAGGTGCCGGCCTCTTTGGAGGCCACCTGCTAGGAGTCGGCTCGTCTCATGGCTTTCTTCTGAGGACCGCCGCCCTCTTGCAGTCGGCCACTTGGACCAGTCGGCCCCGAGAAGGCGGCTCTTTGTCCTTAATGCTTGAGGCGCGTAGCTGGCCCCGATGTCTTGAATCGCCATGGGGAGCAGATGAGGCTACCCTGGTCGTTTACTCCGACACTTAGCAACTGAGCCAGTATCAAATATCGAGGGTTTTCTATAAACACTAGTAAAGTACACATCAATAACTTGTATATCAAATATACCTTTGTTCATTTTGCCACCCTTCTTATCCGCCAAGTATCTAGGGCAGTTCCACTTCCAGTGACCATTTCCTTTGCAGTACAAGCACTCAGTTTCAGGCTTGGGTCTAGCTTTGGGCTTCTTCATGGGAGTGGCAACTTGCTTGCCATTCTTCTTGAAGTTCCCTTTCTTTTCCTTTACCCTTTTAATTGAAACTAGTGGTCTTCTCAACCATCAACACTTGATACTTTTTCTTGATTTCTACCTTCACCAATTTCAGTATCGCGAAGAGCTCAGGAATCATTTTCGTTATCCCTTGCATATTATAGTTCATCACGAAGTTCGAGCAGCTTGGTGATAGTGACTAGATAACACTATCAATGACTACTTTATCTAGAATATTAACTCGCACTTGATTCAGGGGATTATAGTACCCACACAATCTGAGCACATGCTCACTGGTTGAGCTATTCTCCTGCATCTTGTAGGCAAAGTACTGTCAGAGGTCTTATACCTCTTGACACGGGCATGAGTCTGAAATATCAATTTCAGCTCTTGGAACATTTTATATGCTCCTTGGCGTTGAAAATGTTTTTGAAGTCCCGGTTCTAAGACGTAAAGCATGGTACACTAAACTATCAAGTAGCCATCATACCGAGCTTGCTAAACATTCATAACGTGTGCATCTATTGCAATAGGTATGTCACCTAGGGGTGCATTAAGGACATAATTCTTCTGTCCAGCAATGAGGATAGTCCTCAGATTATGGACCCAGTCCGTATCATTTCTACTGTCATCTTGTAACTTATATTTCTCTAGGAACATATCAAAAAATAAACGGGGAGCTACATCGCAAGCTATACATCATAGACCTGCAAAATACTATCAGGTACTAAGTTCATGATAAATTAAAGTTCAATTAATCATATTACTTAAGAACTCCCACTTAGATAGACATCCCTCTAGTCATCTAAATGATCACGTGATCCATATCAACTAAACCATGTCCGATCATCACGTGAGATGGAGTAGTTTTCAATGGTGAACATCACTATGTTGATCATATCTACTATATGATTCACGTTCGACCTTTCGGTCTCAGTGTTCCGAGGCCATATCTGCATATGCTAGGCTTGTCAAGTTCAACCCGAGTATTCTGCATGTGCAAAACTGACTTGCACCCGTTGTATGTGAACGTAGAGCTTATCACACCCGATCATCACATGGTGTCTCGGCACGACAAACTGTAGCAACGGTGCATACTCAGGGAGAACA
This sequence comes from Aegilops umbellulata, assembly GCA_032464435.1. Lineage (NCBI taxonomy): Eukaryota > Viridiplantae > Streptophyta > Magnoliopsida > Poales > Poaceae > Aegilops > Aegilops umbellulata. Next base: position 332,774,443 of record CP136054.1, on the reverse strand, counting down.
CTTGTACCTTGAAATTTAGTGAGGGATCATCTTATAATGCTACCGCCGTGCTAAGCAAAATAAGATGCATAAAAGATAAACATCACATGCAATCAAAATAAGTGATATGATATGCCCATCATCGTCTTGTGGCTTTGATCTCCATCTCCAAAGCACTGTCATCATCACCATCGTCACCGGCTTGATACCTTGATCTCCATCGTAGCATCATTGTCGTCTCGCCAACTATAGCTTCTACGACTATCGCTACCACTTGGTGATAAAGTAAAGCAATTACATGGCGATTACATTTAATACAATAAAGCAACAACCATATGGCTCCTGCCAGTTGCCGATAACTGTTATGAAACACGATCATCTCATACAGTAATTTATATCTCATCACGTCTTGACCATATCACATCATAACATGCCCTACAAAAACAAGTTAGACCTCCTCTACTTTGTTGTTGCACGTTTTACGTGGCTGCTATGGGCTTCTAGCAAGAACCATTTTTACCTACACATCAAAACCACAACGATTTTTCGTCAAGTGTGATGTTTTAACCTTCAACAAGGACCGGGCGTAGTCAAACTCAATTCAACTAAACTTGGAGAAACAAACACCCCTAAACACCCCTAAACACCCCTAGCAATGTCAATTCAACAATACAATACGTGCCTTGCTGCCCCTACTGTCACTGGGAAAGGACACCGCAAGATTGAACCCAAAGCTAAGCACTTCTCCCATTGCAGGAAAGATCAATCTAGTAGGCCAAACTAAACCGATAATTCAAAGAGACTTGCAAAGATATCAAATCATGCATATAAGAATTCAGAGAAGAACCAAATAATATTCATAGATAATCTTGGTCATAAATCCACAATTCATCGGATCTCGGCAAACACACCGCAAAAGAGTATTAGATCAAACTGATCTCCAAGAACATCGAGGAGAACTTTGTATCGAGAATCAAAGAGAGAGAAGAAGTCATCTAGCAAATAACTATGGACCCGAAGGTCTGTGGTGAACTACTCACGCTTCATCGGAGAGGCTATGGTGTTGATGTAGAAGCCCTCCGTGATCGATTCCCCCTTCGACAGATCGCCGGAAAAGGCCCCAAGATGGGATCTCACGGGTACATAAGGTTTCGACGGTGGAAAAGTGGTTTCGTGGCTCTCCCTGATATTTCTAGGGTATATGAGTATATATAGGCGAAAGAAGTACGTTGGTGTAGCTACGAGGGGCCCACGAGGGTGGGGGGCGCGCCCTCCTACTTCGTGGCTTCCTTGTAGCATTCCAGACTTGGACTCCAAGTCTTCTGGATTGCTTTCGGTGCAAGAAAGATCATCGCGAAGGTCTCATTCCGTTTGGACTCCGTTTGGTATTCCTTTTCTGCAAAACTCTAAAATAGGCATTGGGCCTCCCGTTAATAGGTTAGTCCCAAAAATAATATAAAAGAGCATATTAAATCCCATTAAACATCCAAAACAGATAATATAATAGCATGTAACAATCAAAAATTATAGATACGTTGGAGACGTATCAAGCATCCCCAAGCTTAATTCCTGCTCGTCCTCGAGTAGGTAAATGATAAAAACAGAAATTTTGATGTGGAATGCTACCTAACATAATTATCAATGTAATTTTCTTTATTGTGGCATGAATGTTCACATCCGAAAGATTCAAGACAAAAGTTTAATATTGACATAAAAAATTACTTCAAGCATGCTAACAAAGCAATCATGTCTTCTCAAAATAGCATGGCCAAAGAAAGCTATCCCTACAAAATCATATAGTCTGGCTATGCTCTATCTTCATCACACAAAATATTTAAATCATGCACAACCCCGATAACAAGCCAAGCAATTGTTTCATATTTTTGATGTTCTCAAACTTTTTCAATCTTCACGCAATACATGAGCGTGAGCCATGGACATAGCACTATATGTGGAATAGAATGGTGGTTGTGGAGAAGACAAAAAGGAGGAAGATAGTCTCACATCAACTAGGCGTATCAACGAGCTATGGAGATGCCCATCAATAGATATCAATGTGAGTGAGTAGGGATTGCCATGCAATGGATGCACTAGCACTATAAGTTTATGGAAGCTCAACAAAAGAAACTAAGTGGGTGTGCATCCAACTTGCTAGCTCACAAAGACCTAGGGCACTTTGACGAAGCCCATCATTGGAATATACAAGCCAGGTTCTATAACAAAAATTCCTACTAGTATATGAAAGTGACAAAATAAGAGACTCTCTATCATGAAGATCATGGTGCTACTTTGAAGCACAAGTGTGGAAAAAGGATAGTAGCATTGTCCCTTCTCTATTTTTCTCTCTTTTTTTTGTTTGGCTTCTTTAGCCTCACCTTTTTTTCCTCACATGGGACAATGCTCTAATAATGATGATCATCACACTTTTATTTTCTTAGAACTCAATACTTAGAACAAAATATGACTCTATATGAATGCCTTCGGCGGTGTACCGGGATGTGCAATGAATCAAGAATGACATGTATGAAAAAATTATGGATGGTGGCTTTGCCACAAACACGATGTCAACTACATGATCATGCAAGGCAATATGACAATGATGGAGCATGTCATAATAAACGAAATGATGGAAAGTTGCATGGCAATATATCTCGGAATGGATATGGAAATGCCATAATAGGTAGGCATGGTGGCTGTTTTGAGGAAGGTAAATGGTGGGTTTATGGTACCGGCGAAAGTTGCGTGGTACTAGAGAGGCTAGCAATGTTGGAAGGGTGAGAGTGCGTATAATCCATGGACTCAACATTAGTCATAAAGAACTCACATACTTATTGCAAAAATCTATTAGTTATCAAAATGAAGTACTACGAGCTTGCTCCTAGAGGGATAGATTGGTAGGAAAATACCATCGCTCGTCCCCGACCGCCACTCATAAGGAAGACAATTAATAAATAGATCATGCTCCAACTTCTTCACATAACGGTTCACCATACGTGCATGCTACGGGAATCACAAACTTTAACACAAGTATCTCTCAAATTCACAACTAATCTACTAGCATGACTCTAATATCACCATATTCATATCTCAAAACAATCATAAAGAATCAAACTTCTCATAGTATTCAATGCACTTTATTTGAAAGTTTCTATTATACCCATCTTGGATGCCCATTATATTAGGACTAGTTTTATAGCCAAAGAAAATTACCATGTTGTTCTAAAAGACTCTCAAAATAATATAAGTGAAGCATGAGAGATCAATAATTTCTATAAAATAAAACCACCACCATGCTCTAAAAACATATAACTGAAGCACTAGAGCAAAATTGTCTAGCTCAAAAGATATAAGTGAAGCACATAGAGTATTCTATTAAATTCCAATTCATGTGTGTCTCTCCCAAAAGGTGTGTACAGAAAAGATGATTGTGGTAAACTAAAAAAAGACGCAAATCATACAAGACGCTCCAAGCAAAACACATATCATGTGGTGAATAAAAATATAGCCTTAAGTAAAGTTACCGATAGACAAAGGCGAAAGAGGGGATGCATTCCGGGGCATCCCCAAGCTTAGGCTTTTGATTGTCCTTGAATTTTACCTTGGGGTGCCTTGGGCATCCCCAAGCTTAGGCTCTTGCCACTCCTTATTTCAAAATCCATCAAATCTTTACCCAAAAAGCCTGAAAACTTCTAAACACAAAACTCAACAAAAAACTCGTGAGCTCCGTTAGTATAAGAAAAATAAACCACCACTTTAAGGTACTATAATGAACTCATTCTTTATTTATATTGGTGTTAAACCTACTGTATTCCAACTTATCTATGGTTCATACCCCCGATACTACTCATAGATTCATCAAAATAAGAAACAACACACGAAAAACATCATCTGTGATGTCGGTGTACTAAAGTAGGGGTACCTTAGTACCCCGAACTTGTGCACGGGCAGTCGTAGCACCCCGCGGCAAGGCTTGCCAGGCGATCTCCAAGACTCTCCGTGGTCCCTTTTTGGGCCATCCAAGAACAAAGTATTTGAGCCAAGGCCCCGGCAGGAGGAGCCTGCCGGGAAGGCCACCCGAAGAGAGCCAGGCCCCGGCAAGAGGAGCTTGCCGGGACGACCGCTCGAAGCACAAGACCCCGGTAGGAGGAGCTTGCCGGGAAGGCCGACCGAGGCACGACAAGATACTTGCTGTGACGCGCTCCGCGTCCCGGCAAGGACCGGTGAGCGACAAGCTCCTGGGCGCGACAAGACATCAGCCACGGCAAGGCGCTTGCCGCGGCAAGTCACCACCCCGCGCCTGCGCTCCAGCTCATCCACCCACGCGTCGCTCTGGGGCCTTTCCAGGCGTACGTGGCGAGAGGCTGCGCAGCCAGGGGCATGCGGTGGCGAAGCGACGCTGACAGAGTAGCCATCGTGGCAAGCGGTGGCGCTCCTGACGGTCCCCTTTCCTGCACCGTTTGGGCGATGCGGACGGGCATTTAATGCCCTTGTCCCCTACCGTCAAAGTTAGGTATGATAGCACTGTACAGCCACAGTGCAGGCAGCTGTACCCACTATAGCATTCTCCCATTTTTGCCCCCACCTGCGCTGCCACCTGTGGGTAACCCCTTGAGCATATAAAAGGAGGCCCCATGCGCACGTAGAGGGGGAGGACATCCATCGCTATGCTCGGTCTCGCCAGCGGCTCGTGTGTACTGTAGCACCACGCGCTCCCGAGCAAGAACACAATACAATCCACAAAGCAGCAGTAGGGTTTTACGCATCCTTGCGGCCCGAAGCTGGGTAAATCCCTTGTGTGCATCGCCTCGATCCGCTCTTCGCGCGACCTCCGCCCCCTGCCGAACCAAGAAAGGGGCTCGGTCCCCATAGGTGTTCGTGGAGGCAGATTTCCCCCGACATCTTTGGCGCGCCAGGTAGGGGGCGTCGATGTTGTGCGAACCTGATCCGGCGTCTGCACGGGCTAGATCTCCATCATCTTCGTCGACATGCCACCGAAGAAGAAGGCTCCGGAGGTGGCTGGTCCGTCCGCGTCGAACCCGCCGCCCTTGGAGCAAACGGGTGGTGGGAACGGCGCCGGTGGCGGAACGGGCGTCGTCGAGCCAGCTCTTGGCGCCACGGCGTCCGAACATGCACCGAGCTCGTGGTGCTACGGCGTCCAAACCTACGCCGACACCCCTCGGCGCAGGTAAGCCCTGGTATGACCAGGCAACCTTTCGCTCTATTCCATGGAGCGGAGGCAGTTAGCCCCACGGATCTCGCATACGGGCCACCTCGAGTGTTCGCTCACGCTGAGCTCGAGCGAGAGCAGCTGCGTCGAGATGACGCGCTGCTCCTCGAGGAGGACCGTCTTCAGGCCGCTGTGCGAGCTGCTCGCTACCAGCAAGCTTTGCGCTGCTTTTATAGCCGCAAAGTTAGTGCCAGAAGTTTCGAGGAAATGGGAAGGCCCTTACCGGGTGAAACGAGTCGCTAGGCCTGGCGCTGTTCGCCTTGAGACCGAAGATACCACTCCGGTGAGCAACTCCTGGAACGCTGGGCATCTTCGTAAGTTTCGCCCGTAAGGCGCGGTTGTCGGACCCTGTCCGGCAACCACCCTTCTGTACAAAGTCTTGCCGCTGTTGCATGTGATCCTTTGTACAGAGCCAGGCGCAGACCCTGTGCACAGATTGAGTTCATGTGCTCCGCGCACCTTGTCGATCTCATGCTCTTTATCCTTTGCATGCATTATCTGACACTCTGTGCAGCACTGACCCCCGGTAAGCGACGGCGAGCCCCATGTTTCGCCTTGCCGGAAAGCGACCTTGCCGGGCAGCGAGCCACGGAAAAGCTAAGTTGCCAAAGTTTGAGCAATCGAGTTTTTAAAATTTTGAGGTTATCTTCCTCGAACGACCGTACTTTGTATGGAAAACCTGTGCGCGGAGGGACCGGCTCGTGGCTAGTTGCGCCCTTACTTCGTTTCAAGTCCGCTCAACAACTTAAGTGTGCTACAACCAGAGTAGCATCCTTAATTTGTTTCGAGCTCGCTCGGCAGCTTAAGTGTGCTGCGACTGCAGTCGCAACACTTACTTTGCTTTGAGCCTGCTCAACAATTTAAGTGAGCTGTAGCTAGCCGCGGCAAGGTTTCTTGCCGGTAGTGGCGCCGCTGGCGGGATGCTGATGTCCCGCACTCAGAGCCCGCGGTAAGGCGGAGGCCTACGCCGACAAGTCCCCAAAAGCGTAGGGCAAAAACATACAAAGCACGGAGTCAAGTAGAGGAAATAATAGTGCAATCACTACCTAAGATAGAGTTATATTACAAAGATAAGCTTGTCGCAGCCCTAATGAATCGCTTTCATGACTTGGCCAGCAGCGACAAGAAAAGAAAAAAAAAAGGGGGCAGGCGGCCTAATCCACGCGGTCGCCCTCGATCCTCTTGATCCCGGCTACCTTCTCCACAATGGGCGCGACGAGGGCCCTGATCTCCTCGAGGTCAGCGTCTGCCGGCAGGGATTTGAGGACATTGGTGAGCCTGATGCCGGGGTTGCGGAAGGCGATCTTCACCAACACCTTCTCGAGGGCTCCGGCGATGGCGTCGCGCGTCTCGCCGGCCAGTTGCTCTGGGATCGCGTTCCGGAGATGCTGAAGGGCCGCCACCATGCCTTTGAAGAACAAAGTGAGCTTGGCGCTGGGTGGGACATTTTCGCCAGAGGGATACTCGTGTCCCTCCATCCCCAGCAGCGTCAGCTCCTTGTCGATGGTGGCGGCGATGTCCACGATACCCTTAGTCCACTACTCCACCGTCGCCCTGAAGTTGTTCTGGGTAACAGTGGCGCTTTTCAGCAGCGCTTCGTTGTCCGCGACCTCCTTCCTCAAGGTCGTCTCCCGCTCCTTGGCGCTCTCCAGCACCTTGGTCAAGGGGCCCAGCTTCACTTCGAGATCGGCGTTGGAGTCCTTGGCGGCGTCGAGCTCCTTGATCTTCTCGGCGAAGTGGCCCTGCAGCTCGCCAAGGGTGTGGGCACCCTTCTCGCGTTACTGTTTGAGCGCGGCGAGCTCCTCACCACTCGCCTTGAGATCAGTGTCGACCTGCGCCACCTTCGCCTCCAGTGCCTCCTTGGCGGCCTCGGCGGCCGTGGCGGCATCTTGCGCTTCCTTGAGGGCTCCGACAAGCGCTTGCTCGCGCGCGGCAACCTCCTCCTCGTGGCTGGCGAGGCTGGCTTTCTGCTGCACCAGCTCGCCCTCCCGCGCGGCCAGCCCCGCGGCGGCAAGCCTTTGCTGCTCTTCGGCTTCTGCCTTCTCGAGGATGAAGGCCGTCCGCGCCTCGTCGATCTGCCTTCGCTCCTCCGCCAAGGATCGGAGGGCCTCCTTGTTGAGCTCCCGGAGCTCCCCGGCGCGCTTCTCCATGTCCGCTCCCGCCTTCACGACAAGAGCTTCCCGGCGTTCCGCTTGGGCTTGTCGGGCGCGGTAGAGTAACACCAGCTTCCGAAGCAGCCGCTCCTCCTCAGGCTCGCCGCCGCTGCTGCTTGGCGCGTCAACCAGCGTCAGCCCAACGGAGGCGAGCACCTCTCCATCCAAGGTCTCCTCCTCGACCGGCGCCCTGGAAGTCGACTCCCAGGGGAGCTTGATGAAGATATCGTCGCCGGCCTTCAGGTAGGCGCCTGGCTGGGGCTCCTCGGGGCCCGACGCCGCTGCAGAGGCGGGGTCGGTGGTCGGCGCAGCGCCTGGCGCTCCTGCGGCCTCAGCGCCGTCAGTACGATCGCCGGCCCCCTCGCCCGCGGCTACTGCGGCAGCCTTGGCGGCCTCTTCGCCGGCCGGATCTTCAGCACCATCCGTATCTCCGGTGGCGGCCACGTCATCAGTATGGCCGCGTGCGTCCTCCTTGACGATGACCTCGGTCTCCATCGGGTCCGTGGCGGGCTAGTCTGAAGGCCGAAAGAGGGGGAGAAGTCCAGCAACTATCCAAAGAAGAAGAACCCCAGGGGAGTTTCGAGGCAAGAAGGTTACCTGGGCCAGGGTCTGCAGTCACGGTGTCCATCGCCAAGGGGCCGCCGGCGCCGTCCCTCGCCGGAGACTGCTCCCTTGCCGGGGACTGCTCCCTCGCCGGAGACTTCTCCCTTGCCGGGGACTGCTCCCTTGTCGGGGATTCCTCCCTCATCGGGGAACTCCCCCTTGGCGGTGTAGTTGTAGCGGGTGGCTCGTCGGGGGCGGTCTCCGGACGATCCTGGTGGGGCTGCTCTGCTCCTACACAAATCATCAGCCAGATGTCAGGAAAAGCGAAGGGTACCCGGGCGCGCCCAACGGCAGAAAGCAAGCCATATGCTTACGCTGGGGGCTGCCCTGAGGATTAGTTGGTGGGTCCGGCAAGGTCATCTCGGGCGCACCCCCCGCCGTCACGGTGGGCTCGTCGTCGAGGATGACCACCGGGACCTTGGCTCTCTTTGCCATCCTCTGAGCCAGAGTCCTGAAAAGGAGCAAATTCGGAGGAAAGCAAATGAGATGCGAGGCACAACTACAAGAATTGAAGAAACACAAGAACAGCGGGGATCTTACTCCTCTCCCTCTTCCTCGTCGGAGCTAAGCGCGGAGAAGTCGAAGACTGGCCCGCTTCTGGCGCGAGGAGGCGGAGGAGTAGGCTCCCTCGGCCGCTTGGCGGAGGCAATGGTGGCGCTCCCCCGAGACGGCTTTGCCCCGGCCGCCGCCGTGGCACGAGGGGCGGCAGGAGCAGAAGCAGCGGCCTGCGAAGAGCCCGCTCCTGCTGAAACAGTGGAGCGCGTCACGCGGCGCTGCTGCTGTTGGCTCGCTTGCCGTACCACCTCTCCGGCCTTGCGGAGGCGCCTCCGTGGTTGAGCCGGGGGCTCCGCTTGCGACGAGCTGCCCGAAGGTCGGGAGGAAGAGGCGTCAGCCTCCGGCAAGCCGCTCGTGCCCTCGGTGGACTCGTCCACCCCTGCATCGTGCCCGGCAAGCTCTTCCTCACCGGCAAACTCCGCTCGATAGGCAAGGCTTTCCGCCTCCGCTGCGTCCGCCTCCGCCAATGTGAAGCCAAATTCCCCCGCGGCCGCGGCTGCCGCCGCCTCTTCCATCCTGGAGGCGATGCGCTCCAACTCCGCGTCGGTGGTGTCTCGGGTGAGGCCCTTCTGCTCGTCGGCGTCGACTGGCCTCTCCACCAAGTCGTCGAAGAATGCCCGCACGACATCGTCGGCGGGCTCCTGCCAAGTGGAGTTGATCCCGTGCGAGTCGCATAGCGACATCATTGCAAGGATGCGGCTGAGCAACAAATTGTTGCACAACGGGACGACGCCTCGCGGCAGCTTGAACCATTCGGGGTGGTCGGGGTCGTGCTTGAACAGCTCCCTGAGCGTCCCGTCAAGCTCCAAGACGGTGAAATTGAAGTTGAGGCTAGGGCGCAGCCTCATGATGTCCGCCAAATTCTGGAACTCCCAGGCGGGTCTCCCCTTCTCCTGTAGGGGAGCAATGCGGCGGAGGAGGAAATCTGCGCCAATGGCGCCAACTGTGAGCCCAGCACGCCTGAGCCGCAGGATCCGGGTGACGGCAATCTGCAGCTTGTCGTCGTCCGGAGCCACGCCGCTCCAATCCCTGCCGCGCACCACAGGAGTTTGGCGCACGGTAGTGAATGGCTGCGGGTTCTCCTCGACGATCAGGCACCAGTCTGCTCTTCATTCCTCCCATTTTCTGCGGAGCTCTCCCTCCAGATAAGCATCCTTCTTGCCAAGCTTCGAGATCCAGGCGATCCCGTCGGAGAGGGGCTCTCCTCTCTCTACTCGAGGCGTGAAGAAATGGTGGAAGAGAGCTACGTTTGGAAAGACTCCGACGAAATTTTCGCAAAGATGTGCGAAAATTGCCATGGTCAAGATAGCATTGGGGGAGAAATCAAGGAGGTGGAACCCGTAGGTGTTCATGATGTCGCATAAAAATTCAGAGAAGGGCGGGCAGAGCCCGCAATAGAAGAACAGAGCAAAGAAGGGATACCCGGTCGGATACTCCTTCTGGGCAGCGGCGGGAAGAACCCTCGTGCGCGGATGCGCTCGCGTCCTCGTCGACCAGAAGAGGTAGTATTCCTCCCTCAGGACCAACGCGTCGAGCTCAGGAGGGAAGGTCGCTTGCTCCTTTCGCAGCGCCTCAAGCCGCTACGCCTCGGCCGACTTCACGGCCTTCCCTTTCCCCTTGTCGCCCTTCGGGGCCATGGCGGAAAGAGGGAGGGAGGTCGACGGCGTCGGTAGCACTGGTGGCGGCGGAAGGGGCGGAGCGCTGCTTCTCTTGGGAAGTGGCGGAGGTTTTCGAGGAATCGCAACTGGCGGATGGGCGGACTGCCCCTGTTTCCCCTGCTTATAAGGGGAGGAGGGATGCGTTTCGCCTTTCCGAATAAACAAATCACCTACGACGTGACGCGCGCCTGCGGGGCTCAGCCCCGCCCACGCCGCCCATGTCACGCACGCCTCTCCCCACGATGCCGCATTCGACGCGTGCCGTTCGGGGAGGACGTGGTGGACGCAGAAGCAGATGCAGCGTGACCCAGGCCGCGCGTGCCCGTGTACTGTTTTGGGCCTGGCCCAACAGCGCTCGGCACCGTGTATGGCCCAGGCCCGGGGGCTCCTGTCGGTGTACTAAAGTAGGGGTACCTTAGTACCCGGAACTTGTGCACGGGCAGTCGTAGCACCCCGCGGCAAGGCTTGCCAAGCGATCGCCAAGACTCTCCGTGGTCCCTTTTTGGGCCATCCAAGAACAAAGTATTTGAGCCAAGGCCCCGGCAGGAGGAGCCTGCTGGGAAGGCCACCCGAAGAGAGCCAGGCCTCGGCAAGAGGAGCTTGCCGGGACGACCGCTTGAAGCACAAGACCCCGGCAGGAGGAGCTTGCCGGGAAGGCCGACCGAGGCACGACAAGATACTTGCTGTGACGCGCTCCGCGTCCCGGCAAGGACCGGTGAGCGACAAGACATCATCCGCGGCAAGGCGCTTGTCGCGGCAAGTCACCACCCCGCGCCTGCGCTCCAGCTCATCCACCCACACGTCGCTCTGGGGCCATTCCAGGCGTACGTGGCGACAGGCTGCGCAGCCAGGGGCATGCGGTGGCGAAGCGACGCTGACAGAGTAGCCATCGTGGCAATCGGTGGCGCTCCTGACGGTCCCCTTTCCTGCACCGTCTGGGCGATGCGGACGGGCATTTAATGCCCTTGTCCCCTGCCGTCAGAGTCAGGTATGATAGCACTGTACAACCACTGTGTAGGCAGCTGTACCCACTACAACATTCTCCCATTTTTGCCCCCACCTGCGCTGCCACCTGTGGGTAACCCCTTGAGCATATAAAAGGAGGCCCCATGCGCACGTAGAGGGGGAGGACATCCATCGCTACGCTCGGTCTCGCCAACGGCTCGTGTGTACTGTAGCACCACGCGCTCCCGAGCAAGAACACAATACAATCCACAAAGCAGCAGTAGGGTTTTACGCATCCTTGCGGCCCGAAGCTGGGTAAATCCCTTGTGTGCATCGCCTCGATCCGCTCTTCGCGCGACCTCCGCCCCCCGCCGAACCAAGAAAGGGGCTCGGTCCCCATTGGTGTTCGTGGAGGCAGATTTCCCCCGACATGTGAAAAAACAGAACAGTGTGTAGCAATATGTTACTTTCGAATACTTCTGGAACTCCAAAATTTCTACCAAATTAGGAAGACCATGGTAATTTGTATATTAATTGTCTAGAAGAAGAATCAGGGCAAAAGCTCTTTTCTGTGATTTATGAAAATATTTTTGTGAGCACAAAGTTTCTGTCTTTTTCAGCAAGATCTAATAACTATCGTCCAAGAAGATCCTAAAGGTTCTACTTGGCACAAACACTAACTAAAACACAAAAAACACAATCATAACACTAGCATGATGAATTATTTATTACTAAACAGTAGCAAAAAGCAAAGAACAAAAATAAAATTGGTTGCCTCCCAACAAGCGCTATTGTTTAACGCCCCTAGCTAGGCATAAAAACAAGAATAGATCTAGGTATTGCCATCTTCTCCTTTTTGGTGATAAAGAGAGAATTTCTTATCTAAATCACTTATCTTTCTATTTTGTGAAAGTACGTGGCCATTAATTGTAGAAGAAAGATTAAGCACACTATGAAAATTTGCATCTAAGCTAGCCTTCATCTCTTTGATAATTTCATTCTGATAAAAACACAAAAAGAGGTGGATTCAACCTTTTCACTCATGGGGTGCCCAAATACAGCTTTCACCTTTTCATAGGTATCAATGGTATCCCCCTAAAGAAAACCTTCTTCAAAATAGAATCCAAAACTTTCTTGAAAGAAGAAGGTAAGCCAACATAAAAAACATTTTAAGTAAATATCAATTTGATATTGGGGCACATAGCTGTCTCGGATCCTTAACAGCCTATCCCAAGCATCTTTCAAAGATTCATCAAGCAAAAAATGAAAAATTCCTGGGTCATCTTCATCAAAATTGTTCAAACTCTCATCGATAATCCTGGTAGGTCTTTCCATAGCATCATTATTTATGAGCTTAGAAAGGATAGAGGGACTATCCAAAGTATTAAAACCCAAGATAAAACCCATAGCCCCTTTTGGTTCGGCCATGGCGATAGAAAGGCAAAGGTTTTCGGAAATCATTTTAGAAGTGGGGGAGAGGAAAATGAGAGGCGAATGGCAAATAATGTAATGCGAGGGAGAAGAGTTTATGATGGGTACTTGCTATGTCTTGACTTTGCGTAGATCTCCCCGGCAACGGCGCCAGAAATCCTTCTTGCTACCTCTTGAGCATGAGTTGGTTTTCCCGTGAAGAGGAAAGGGTGATGTAGCAAAGTAGCGTAAGTATTTCCCTCAGTTTTTGAGAACCAAGGTATCAATCCAGTAGGAGACAACACACAAGTCACCTACTACCTGCACAAACAATCAAGAACCTCGCAATCAACGCGATAAAGAGGTTGTCAATCCCTTAACGATCACTCGCAAAAGTGAGATCTAATAGAGATAGTAAAATAAATATTTTGGTATTTTTGTTGTATAGATTGGAAAGCAAAGAATGCAAAATAGTAAATGAGATGCGATGTAAATAAAAGAGATGTAATATAATAGGAAAGAGACCCGGGGGCCATAGGTTTCACTAGTGGCTTCTCTCAAGATAGCATGTATTATAGTGGGTGAACAAATTAGTGCAGAGCAATTGATAGAAAAGCGCATAGTTATGAAGATATGTAAGGAAATGATCATGAATATAGGCATCACATGCGTGTCAAGTAGACCAAAACGATTCTGCGTCTACTCCACACATCGACCGCTATCCAGCATGCATCTAGAGTATTAAGTTCATAAGAACGGAGTAACGCATTACGCAAGATGACATGATGTAGAGGGATAAACTCAAGCAATATGATATAAAGCCCATCTTCTTATCCTCAATGGTAACAATACAATACGTGCCTTGCTGCCCCTACTGTCACTGGGAAAGGACACCGCAAGGTTGAACCCAAAGCTAAGCACTTCTCCCATTGCAAGAAAGATCAATATAGTAGGCCAAACTAAACCGATAATTCGAAGAGACTTGCAAAGATATCAAATCATGCATACAAGAATTCAGAGAAGAACCAAATAATATTCATAGATAATCTTGTTCATAAATCTACAGTTCATCTGATCTCGGCAAACACACTGGAAGAGAGTATTACATTAAATAGATCTCCAAGAACATCAAGGAGAACTTTGTATTAAGAATCAAAGAGAGAGAAGAAGCCATCTAGCTAATAATTATGGACCCGAAGGTATGTGGTAAACTACTGACGCTTCATCGGAGAGGCTATGGTATTGATGTAGAAGCCCTCTGTGATCGATTCCCCCTCCGGGAGATGCCTGGAAAAGGCCCCAAGATGAGATCTCATGGGTACAGAAGCTTGCGGCAGTGGAAAAGTGGTTTCGTTGCCCTCCCAGATGTTTCTAGGGTATAAGAGTATATCTAGGCGAAAGAAGTACGTCGGTGGAGCTACGAGGGGCCCATGAGGGTGGGGGCGCGCCCTCCTGCCTCGTGGCTTCCTCGTGGCATTCCAGACTTCGACTCCAAGTCTTCTAGATTGCTTTCGGTCCAAGAAAGATCATCGCGAAGGTTTCATTCCGTTTGGACTCCGTTTGGTATTCCTTTTCTGCGGAACTCTAAAATAGGAAAAAAAACAGAAATTGGCACTGGGCCTCCGGTTAATAGGTTAGTCCCAAAAATAATGTAAAAGAGCATATTAAAGCCCATTAAACATCCAAAACAGATAATATAATAGCATGGAATAATAAAAAATTATAGATACGTTGGAGACGTATCATAGCTGTAGTCCAAATTTGACCCGCTTCCTACTGAATCAGCGGAAGTTTGTGTTTTTCACCAGAGGTGGATCAAATCTTTTGACACCCAACCATTTGGTCAACTGTGCATTAAATATAGCCTAGTATTTTATAAAATCTATTTGGTCCAATTTTGAAACAAATATATGGTAGGTCCTTCACAAAAAAACTCATTTTGGGCACTCGAAAAATGGAAAATTGATTTTTCGTTCAAATAAAATGAAAACTCCCTTAGGCAACATTATTTGCCATTCCAATATGCACCCTTGTGCATAATATGAGATATTTGAACAAACTATGCCATTAATGTGCCATAAGATTGATCATTTGGCTTGAAAGACATGAATCTTCACACATGATAGCTCTTTTCTGAGAACACCTTTTTAAAACAATTGCCGTATTACAAATTTTTTATTTTTCCTGGTAACTTGGTCACATATAATGACAAAATGCGAAGGTTTTCCAATTTTTTGATTTTTTTATGCCAGTTTCAAAAAGCGGTCAAACGGCGGGCATGAACGTTCCTAGCTAGTGGTTGAATCTTGGAAAAAATTTGGTGTTTCTCTGAACAAATATATAACTTTGTACCTGAAAATGAATTCTAGAAAAAAATCGTGAGCAAACTATGAGGCAGCTGTAGTTCAAACTTCACTCACTTCCAACTGAATTGGCGGAAATTTGTGTTTTTCACGAGAGGTGGATCAAAACTTTTGACACCCAACCATTTGGTCAATTGTACACTAAATATGGCCTACTATTTTAGAATATTGATTTCGTCCAATTTTGCAACAAATATTTGGTAGGTCCTTGACAAAAAAACTCATTTTGGGCACTCGGAAAATGGAAAAATGGTTCTTTTGCGCAAAGAAAATGAAAACCCCCCAATTCAACATTGTTTGTCATCCCTACATACACACATGTGCAAAATATTGATTTATTTGAATAAACTATAAGAGGTTAATATGTTAAATGTTTAGCCTGAATAAGAGGGTAAAAACTATAAGAGAAACAAGAGGGAAAAAATTATGTAAGCTTAACTTTGATTGGTGGAATCAGTTGTGGCCTGGATCGATGACATGGAAAACATCTATCCATCCATAAATCCGTCCATCCATCCTAGCCCTGTGCTCTCTCTCTCTCTCTCTCGTGGAGAAAACCTTTGCCACACGGTTTCTTCTATGAACCATGTGCGATATCAATAATGCAAACGATAAAATTGTTAATATCATGTGCAATGGCAACGCTATCACGAACGATTTAATGGGAAAAATTGTGTGTGATGTACCTGTGAACGGAAACGTTTTCCTTGGACCGACTATGTGGGATGTACATACGAACGGAAAGGTTTAGCGGGGACTGACTGTGTGGTATGTACTTGCGACCGGAAGCAATTTCGCCGACATAATTGCATTTTTAGCTCTACTATACGTGTTTCCGTATTTGAACGCTCGCCGGTCACACTCGGCCTCATTTTGTCGAGCGTGTGTGCCAGGAGGGCATATCCCCGATGGTTTTTGGGTCGTCTGGGAAGGACCCCCCTAGCGCTGTCACTCACTAGGCGACGGTTCCAAATGTCGTCGCCTAAAGGGGTTTAAAACTCTTTGTATAGCACTGATGCGTACCAGTGACATAACAACATGGAACAATAAAAAATTATAGATAAGTTGGAGATGTATCAGTGATTAGCAGATATATAATTACCAAGTGAACTCAATAACTAAAGCTATGCTCCCCGCAACGGTGCCAGAAAAAGGTCCTGACAACCCACAAGTATAGGGGATCACGACAATCTTCGAGGGTAGTATTTCCCCCAAATTTATTTATTTGACACAAGGGGAGCCAAATAATGTTTATGAGCCTTATTAGTCGAGTTCACTACTGCAGGATGCTGCTAACGCGACACTACGATCAGAGACCCTTCGATAAACTATGTGCGATGCAATAATCGCAAAAGTTGCTATATGAAAACCGTCAGAAATGTGTAAAACTTTTGCGATGACGGATGCATCAAACATGGTTCATGTTTTAGTTGCGTGTGTGATGAAGGGAATATGGTTCAGCTCAATTAACTATTTGCAATGAGGAGGACCAAAGGAAATGGGCAGCCAGATGAAGGCATGTGCGATACACAGCATATGGTTCACTCGGATGAACTGTTTGTGATAAGGCAACACAAAAGAAACGGTAAGCCAGATCAAGGTGTGTGCGATATATGGCATGAAGTTCACTCGGATGAACTATTTGCGTTGAGACATGAGAACGGAAACGGTTCAACTTAACAAAGAAGTGTGTGATATGCAGCAAACAGGTCTGTAATCAGAAATGTGTGCGAAGACCGATAATAACGCAAATGATTGCTTCTAGTAAGACGTATGTGATATGCTCTATCTACACAACATTTATTGGCCATTGTGGGACGGGCGGTCACCCGGATATGCCATAAGGATGTGAAGAGGAATTCCTATCAGCAAGGACTAGCCGTTCCACCAGTAGCTCATGTAAGAAAACTATCAAGTTAAGTGTGCTCAGGCTGGAGCAGCCATCGGATGGGTGACTAGACGGGAAGTTGTGTCGATGTTAAATTAGTTGATGGGATGGGTCATTTCGGTCAAATGACTGAAATACCCCATTCCCTCAGCTAATTTAACCTCGAGGTCCTTGTTTTTTATTTTTTAACACATGTTAATTAAAGAAGGTCTACTGCATTACTTTTTGATAATGTGCAATGATACGTCCATTTTGCATCATGCTTTTATATCGATATTTATTGCATTATGGGCTGTTATTACACGTTATGTCACAATACTTATGCATATTCTCTCTTATTTTACCAGGTTTACATGAAGAGGGAGAATGCCGGCAGCTAGAATTCTGGGCTGGAAAAGGAGCAAATATTAGAGACCTATTCTGTACAGCTCCAAATGTCCTGAAACTTCGCGGAAGGTATTTTTGGAATTAATAAAAAATACTGGCGAAAGAAAGTACTAGAGGGGCCCACACCCCGGCCATGAGGGTGGGGGGTGCGCCGTACCCCCTGGGCGCGCACCCTGTCTCATGGGCCCCCTAGCAGGCCTCCGGTGCCCATCTTCCGCTATATGAAGTCTTCGGTCCGAGAAAAAATCATCAGCAAGTTTTCGGGAAGAAACTCCGCCGCCACGAGGCGGAACCTTGGCGGAACCAATCTAGGGCTCCAGCGGAGCTGTTCTGCCAGGGAAACTTCCCTCCGGGAGGGGGCAATCATCGCCATTGTCATCACCAATGATCCTCTCATTGGGAGGGGGTCAATCTCCATCAACATCTTCACCAGCACCATCTCCTCTCAAACCCTAGTTCATCTCTTGTATCCAATCTTTGTCCCAAAGCCTCAGATTGGTACCTGTGGGTTGCTAGTAGTGTTGATTACTCCTTGTAGTTGATGCTAGTTGGTTTATTTGGTGGAAGATCATATGTTCAAATCCTTTATGCATATTAATGCCCCTTTGATTATGAACATGAATATGATTTGTGAGTAGTTATGTTTGTTCCTGAGGACGTGGGAGAATTAAATGTCATAAATGCTTCTCGCACTGCTCCATGGTATGCTGATTATGCTAATTATATTGTTGCTAAATTTATACCACCTAGTTTCACATACCAGCAAAAGAAATAGTTTTTCTATGATTTAAGACTTTACTTCTGGGATGACCAACACTTTTATAAAGAAGGAGTAGATGGTGTTATTAGACGTTGTATACCTGAGCATGAACAGGAACATATCCTAGGCACGTGTCACTCAGAAGCTCATGGAGGGCACCACGCTGGAGATAGAACTGCACATAAGGTATTGCAATCCGGTTTTTATTGGCCTACTCTCTTCAAAGATTCCCGTAAGTTTGTCTTGTCTTGTGATGAATGTCAAAGAATTGGTAATATTAGTAGACGTCAAGAAATGCCTATGAATTATTCACTTGTTATAGAGCCATTCGATGTTTGGGGCTTTGATTATATGGGACTGTTTCCTTCCTCTAATGGGTACACATATTTTAGTTGTTGTTGATTACGTTACTAAGTGGGTAGAAGCTATTCCAACTAGTAGTGCTGATCATAACAACTCTATTAAGATGCTTAAAGAAGTTAATTTTTCCGAGGTTTGGAGTCCCTAGATATTTAATGACTGATGGTGGTTCATATTTTATTCATGGTGCCTTTCGTAAAATGCTTGCTAAGTATGATGTCAATCATAGAATTGCATCCCCGTATCACCCGCGGTCTAGTGGTCAAGTAGAGTTGATTAATCGAGAGCTCAAATTAATTTTGCAAAAGACTGTTACTA
Organism: Aegilops umbellulata; assembly: GCA_032464435.1. Taxonomy (NCBI): domain Eukaryota; kingdom Viridiplantae; phylum Streptophyta; class Magnoliopsida; order Poales; family Poaceae; genus Aegilops; species Aegilops umbellulata. The sequence goes on along the minus strand of CP136054.1, from coordinate 332,755,837 downwards.
GATCTACAAAGAATTTGTCCAAGAAACTTGATGATGCATTATGGGCCTATAGATCTGCATATAAAAATCCTATGGGTATGTCTCCGTATAAAATGGTTTACGGAAAAGCATGTCACTTATCTCTCGATCGAACTAGAAGATAAGGCATATTGGGCCATTAAAGAGCTCAATTATGATTTCAAGCTTGCCGGTGAGAAGAGGTTATTTGACATTAGCTCACTAGATGAATGGAGCACTACTAGGAAAAGGGCTATAGCTGATATGGACATTAATGGCGCACCATGTATGTGGTGCGCCACTGCTATATAGAAGTGGCGCACCACATACAGGTGCGCCATTAGTGTCCTCATTACTAATGGCGCACCAGACACACGGTGCGCCATTACTAGCAAATTTATTTATTTATATTTTTCCAAAACTATTAATGGCGCACCAGGGCACAGCGTGCCATTAATAGTTTTAACTAGTAATGGCGCACCACACACACGGTGCGCCATTACTAACAGATTTTTTTTATTTTTCCAAAACTAGTAATGGCGCACCAGGGTACAGTGCGCCATTACTAGTTCAAACTAGTAATGGCGCACGACAATCAAGGTGCGCCACTACTAACAATTATATTTTTTTGTTTATTTTGCAAAACTAGTAATGCTATTTTTTCTGTTCTAGTTCTCATGAATATTTATTTATGTGTTTATTCTAGTATTGAATTTCTAACTCACAAAAAGTATTGAATTTGTTAATATTTTTTAAACTCATGAATATTTTTAAATTACATGGGCACTTTTTGAGTTCATGAATATTTTTTCAAATCGTGGACTTCATTTCTCGATCGTATTTAAATCGTAGTTTTCATATTCATAAATGTTTTCTAAAAAATTATTAGATGCAACTAAAAATCCAAAAAAAATCATGATGATATTTTTTCATATTCATATTTTTTCATAAATGTTTTGAAATCTGATGATATTTTTCCACATACATAAATGTTTTCAAATTTGAACGTCATTTTCTAAAAAATTATTAGATGCAACTAAAAATTACTAATGGCGCACCGCTAGGTGGTGCACCATTGCTATCCAAAAAAAGTTACTAATGGCGCACCGCTAGATGGTGCGCCATTGCTATCCCTCCCCCCACTAAAATCCCCAATCCCCGATCCCCAATCTCACATCTCTCTCAGACCCCCACTGCGCGCCGCTGCCCCGACCCACTGCGCCGCCGCCCCCACGCCCCCGCCGCCTCCCTCTCCCCAGCCTCCCCTTCCTCCCGCTTCTGCCCCCAACCCCACACCGACGCGTCTCCATCTCCACGCTGTCGAGCATCAAAGCAGGCCAGAGAAGTCCAGCACGAGCGTCTACGTCGTCTCCGTCGAATATGTCGACGAACCGGACCGGAGCCGAGCCGAGGAGCACCGCAAACCCGCCACCGAGCCCTTCTTCCACCTCAGATTCCACCGCCTCTCCTTCAAGTCCGGCCGGCCTGCTACTCCTAATCCACCATCGGGCCTTCGTGTGCCTCCGCGGTGAGCTCCCCTCGCTTCCCCTCTTCTGTTTCCCCTCGTCCCGAGCGATGTAGACCCCTCGCGCATCCGCTCGCCTGCGCGTACCGCCCACGCCGGCCGCATCCACCCTACCGCTCCCAAACTATTTGGAGGATGACAAGTTTGCCATGTTATATAAACTTACAGAAATTGCCATGGCAATTGCTCCAGAAATTCGCCATGACAAGTACTCATAGCAATTCTATCCATCGCAAACTACTCATAGCAGATACTGCCATGGCAACTACTATAGAATTTTGCCATGGCAATTACTCCAGAATTTGGCCATGTCAAAAACTCGTAGAGATTATATCCATGGCAACTACTCATAGCAAAGTCTGCCATGGCAACTTTCATAAAAACATTCATTTTGCCATGGTACTTGAAATAAGTTTGACATGTTGTGGAAATTTCAGAATTTGCCATGTTTTACATTTGCCATGTTTTTAGCTAAGAGCAATCCTACATTTGCCATGTGACCATGGTCCCATGATTTGCCATGGAAAAAGATTGTAGCTGTGTAAACAAAAAAAGTGTGATAGCTCAAAAAATGAGATCTGAACCTAGTACACAAAAATTCAGTTATGTATCAAGGTGGCAAAATGTTTGTTTGTTCTGTAAAATAGCGTGGCAAATTTTTATCTAAGAGTTTGTTCTATTTGTATTTATCTAAAGATTAGCATGGCAATTTTCTACATGGCACAATCTTTCAGCATGGCAATATATAGGATGATAGCATCCTAATTTTTTCATATGGCAAAAATGAAGAAAAGCATCAACTTATACCTGAGGAAAAAATCTGAAGCTAGTGACAGCGTAGTGACCACGCTTCTACCCTCCCTATATAAGCGTTGACACATTGGCACTGTCGATGTCAAAACCGGCGGATCTCGGGTAGGGGGTCCCGAACTGTGCGTCTTGGCGGATGGTAACAGGAGACAAGGGACACGATGTTTTTACCCAGGTTCGGGCTCTATCGATGGAGGTAAAACCCTACTCCTGCTTGATTAATATTGATGATATGGGTAGTACAAGAGTTGATCTACCACGAGATCAGAGAGGCTAAACCCTAGAAGCTAGCCTATCGTATGATTGTTGTTGTCCTACGGACTAAACCCTCCGGTTTATATAGACACCGGAGGGGGCTAGGGTTACACAGAGTCGGTTGCAAGGAAGGAGATCTACATATCAGTATTGCCAAGCTTTCCTTCCACGCAAAGGAGAGTCCCGTCCGAACACGGGACAAAGTCATCAATCTTGCATCTTCATAGTCCAACAGTCCGGCCAAAGGTTATAGTCCGGCTATCCGGATACCCCCTAATCCAGGACTCCCTCAGGCACTCTTTTGATCAGACAATAGCATTAATAGGTGGGGACTATTTAATAGCGTGGTCCTATTGTTTTAGTTCATGACAGCTCTTGTGTTTGGTATTGTTGACTTATGTCTCTGCCCGCGACTCTGTTTTGCATACGGGCTGTTTTGTTGTTCGTTCGATCGAAAGAAAGAAAAATGTTCCTTGATGCGTTCCAGACACTAGAATAGTATCCACCATAGAACAGACCAGACTCCATCTTGCATTGGCTGGTAAACTCCTCGATCTGTTGTTAGTCCTTATCTGCATTTTCCCACATTGTTCATGTATCTGATCCACCATTGCTTGTACTAGTTTGTCAAGAATACAGGTCTGTATAGCACAGAGAGCACCACAAGTTAAACACCTCAATCTATTAGTATTTGTCTGCATTTTCTCACATTCTTCTTGTGTCTGATCTAGTATTGCTTGTAGTGGTTTGTCCAAAATTTTACGTGAATTTTAGCACGACTTTGCTAAAAATAGGACATATGGGGTACTTGCGACTAATGCATGGGCCGGGGTATCTTAGTACTTAATTAAGTAGGATCAACTGCCTCCATACCACATATTCTATTTGGATGGCCCTGCTAACCCTTGACCATAAATACTTGAGATGGATGTATAGCAGGCTTAAAGAAAGAAATGTTTTTAGGCCAACTCCACTGGGCCTGGCTGAAAATGCAAAAGTGTGCATGACTAACAATATCTATTGTAAAGCTAAACAGGAAAGAGGAACCACTCATCCTAACCATTTTCTCTCAAAATTACCACTTCACTTCTTACTACTAAAAATCTCAGACCATCTCCATTCACGAATTGCTCAAACCAGTTCGAAGGGCGTGTTTTCACCACACTGTGGATTATCTTATTGGACCAAACAGATATTTGCATAAGTAATTTCCTATGCACCTAAAGGCATGAATTATCGAAATGTTGATTCATCCTCATTAAAGCTTTCCATCTGAATGGATTCTGCTACCTATCTATCCTCTACAAGACCCTCCACCTATGTTTCTAATTAGATACCTTCCTTTCAACTCTTAACCAGTTCCATTTCTCCACCCTCCATTTCTAATTAGATACCCGTCAGGCGCTACGGTTCTATCTGTACTAGCGATGCTATATGTATGATAGTATTCAAGGTGTATTAGTGATAATATTCGACGATGTACGGATGCAAGAGATGATGTAGTTTTGAATTATGAACGTAGGAAGTGTCATCATTGGACGATGAAAGTCTCCCGGGGGAGTACGGCTGGTGCCACGACAATCGAGGTCTGTGCGACAGGACTCACCTGGACGACGATCGGTGCTTCAGCATTAAGCTCGAGGAGACCTTCGAAGTTGAAACGGTATGCAATGACGACAAGTTTTTTTTCATAATTAAGCATGACTTCAACTATTTCAACGTGTAATTTTCATCTTTTACAATTCGAGTATAGCTTATCCCATGCCATGCAAGACGCTATGTCTTGGAGAGGATGGATTTTCAAGACCATGAAAATTATGAAACAAAGAAAATTCACCTAAGGACTCATCATGATGTGGATTTTGAAGTAAATATGTATAATTCTGGGAGCGTAACCCATTTTGGTTGCAAAAATTGGGAAGCATTTTGCAAGATGTATGGTTTTGATGAGGGTATGCTTGTCACCATGGATCTTGGTGATCCTGACATCGACCAAGACAATATGGACATTTGGGTCCTTGTTGATACGCCTCCAGTTCTACCGTTATGTGAATTTCTCAAACTTAGTTAATTATTAACTAATATATATTTTTCATTTCAAAATAGTTGACAGCTTATTTCCATTTACAGCTTATTTTGATTGTTCAAACAATGTGCGCAACATGGTAGACAAAACCCACTACACCGATGGCTCCGAGTTAACTTATCGGGAGAAAAATCATCTGGTCGGATTTTGTACTAAACTTGAGAATTACAATATCTACAATCAAACTCCTCAACATTATGGTCAATAAGTGCCACTAGTGCACGTGTTGAACTACGGTAACTACCATGGAGATACCCTGGTAAGATTTTTTACTATTACGACATCCGTGCATCTTTTGCATACTTCTAAAACTAGTACATCATTGCTAACTATGAAGTTATTACTATGTTTTTCAACAGAGAATCCCAGAGGATTGTGTGCCTCATTTGATGTATCAGAATGGCAGCCTTTGTGTTTCGAACATATATCCAAGTCATCCTACGAATCTCAACTGTCCATACCGGATTTCTAAAAGAAGTGGAGACATGCTAATCAGAGAATGGAAAAATGTATGGACAGTCGTAAGGAGGTTCTTGGAAGCAAAAGGAAGCACCGCGCAAGAATGGGAGACAGGATGATCTCCATTCTCCATAATGGAGAGTCAGGTATATTGTTTTATGCTATTTTACCTTAAATAGGGTATTTAGGTCCTGCCTAATACTGATGATCATGTGCTAAGAATAATTAAGTAGGGTTGGTTCGAGGACTATCAGGATGATGATCGTATGACTTGTTATTAATAACGAGTAGAAGTTGTATGATGATGATTAGTAGGACTTGTTATTATGATGATGCATGATGCGAGCATGAAGAGTTATTATATATCTGTGGGTGAAATGAACATGGATTGGATTGAAGTGAAGGCAACATGCATGTGGTGCATGTCGAAAGTAGTACAATCCAAACTTGATCAAGTTAGGATTAGTATTACTTTCGACATGCAGCACATGTTGCCTCGGTTCAATCTAAGTCATGTTTAGGCATAGCAGTAGAAGTATCACGGAGATAAGAGAGGACACATCTCTCAATTATCTCCGGATGCAGTATTACTTTCACAAACTCGCTACTCGCGCTCTCGAGACTTCTAATGTTCTAACTTTGTTCGGTCTTTTGAATTCGGAGACTAATATGATGAATTGTATTTGAAGACTAATCTTCTATTGTATTTGATGAATCTGATGTTTATATGTTGTGCTGTCTATATTCTGTGCAGTAATATATTTTGTAACCCGTGCAAATATCAGAAAAGAAAAAATCCTAATATTCATACTAGTGGCGCACCATACAGCACATTAGTGGTGCACTGCTATAAAAAATACTAGTGGCGCATTATCTGTTAGTGCGCCATTAGTAACCGAGAGCACAAGGTAAATATGGCCCCCTGGGAGCCATACTAATGGCGCACCATGTGACTTATTAATGGCGCACTGCCTGGTGCACCACTATAGTATGTTATACTAATGGCGCACCAGGGGTGCGCCATTAGTATATGTTACTAGTGGCGTGATGATAGTGGCGCACCTGTAGTGCGCCATTAATGGCCAAAACAGGTGCACCACTAATAAGCCTTTTCCTAGTAGTGGAGAACCCAGGCTTATGAGAATGTCAAACTATTTAAAGAAAAAGTTAAAAGATGGCATGACAAAAGGATACAAAAGCGTGAGTTTAATGTAGGTGATTATGTGTTGCTATTCAACTCTCGTTTAAGATTTTTTGCAGGAAAACTTCTCTCTAAATGGGAAGGGGCTTACGTTATCGAGGAGGTCTATCGTTCCGGTGCCATAAAAATCAACAACTTTGAGGGCACAAACCCGAAGGTGGTGAACGGTCAAAGAATCAAACATTATATCTCAGGTAATCCCATAAATGTGGAAACCAATGTTATTGAAACCGTAACCCCGGAGGAATACATAAGGGACACTTTCCAGAACGTTTCAGACTCCAAAAAGAATAGTATGTGGTATGGTAAGTAAACCGACTCCAAAACAGTTCTAATGTCAATTTTTCTTTGTTTTGGATTATTTAGGAAAATAGGAAAATAAGAAGTAGTCCGGGAAGGACACGAGGATTCCACGAGGGTGGAGGGTGCGTCCTAGCCCCCTGGGCGCGCCCCCTGCCTCGTGGGAACCTCGTGTGCTCTCCGGACTCCGTTTTCTTGCACGATACTTCTTTTGGTCGGTAAAAAATCATTATATAATCTCCCGAAGGTTTTTGACCACTGTACCACGCAAATATCCTCTGCTTTTGATTCGAGCTATTTCTGCCGCAGATTAGAGCAAGATGTCATCTCAGGACTCCGACGGAGAGAGCTATGTCTCACATCTCATTGCTGACCCAAGGACCTATGGGGATCTATCTCCTTGCGGTCGAACTACGGATGATGATGAGGATGCTCATTCGAGGATCATCAATGATTCAAGTTCGGAGGAGGAGGATGTTCCTCTACCTCAACCTGGGGATATGCACGTGAAGTTCAAGAAGTCTAGTCTCCCTAAGAGGGCTAAACTGTCTAACTACCGGTCTATTCCTTCTCGTTTTCAGCAGAAAAGCAAAGGGGATTTATGTGACAAGATTTTGAAGCTGGAATCGGAGGTCGATGATTGGAAGGAGGAAATTGCTCTTCTAAATTACAATATAAAAAGGCTAAAGGAATAGTTATCTTCATCATCACCATCATCACCACCCCCTAGGAAATATATATAATCACATGGGTATAGGCACTCCCCTTGGCAATTGCCAAGCTTGGGGGAGGTGCCCCGATATCGTATCACCATCACACTTCTATCTTTACCGTTTTTCTTAGTTCGATCCTTTTGGTAATATCTTGATCTAGTAGAATAAAGTTTTAGTATGATTTAGTTTGCAGTTTTGCCTTATGATCCTTCTATGTAATCGAGTCTGCGAGTTATATATAATAAAGATTAGTGTTGAGTCAAGGGCTTGATTATCTTGCTTTGATCTTAAGGGAATAAAAGAAAAGAGAAAGAATAAAAAGAAATAAAGAGATCACATTGATCTTATGGAGAGTGATGACTTCACATATAAAAAGTATGATGAATAGAAGTTGTTGAGAGTTGACAAACTTAGTTTTGGTCATCGTTGCAATTAATAGGAAGTAATAAAGAAAGAGAGGTTTCCACATATAAATATACTATCTTGGACATCTTTTATGATTGCGAGCACTCATTAAAGTATGACATGCTAAAGAGTTGATGTTGAACAAGGAAGACAACATAATGGGTTATGTTTTCTTATATCTAAAATAAAGTATATTGTCATGGATCATCCAACATGTTGAGCTTGCCTTTCCCTCTCATGATAGCCAAATTCTTTGAACCAAGTAGAGATACTACTTGTGCTTCTGAATACCCTTAAACCTAGTTTTTCCATGAGAGTCCTCCATATCTACCTATGGATTGAGTAAGACCCATCAAGTAAGTTGTCATGTTGCTTGCAATAAAAATTGCTTTCTAAATATGTATGATCTATTAGTGTGGAGAAAATAATCTTTATACGATCTTGTGATATGAAAGCAATAAAAGCGACAGACTGCATAATAAAGGTCCATATCACAAGTGCTAATATAAAGTGACGTTATTTTGCATTAAGATTTCCTGCATCCAACCCTAAAAGCACATGGCAACCTCTGCTTCCCTCTGTGAAGGGCCTATCTTTTACTTTTGTCTTACCTTATACAAGAGTCATGGTGATCTTCACCTTTCCTTTTTACATTTTATCCTTTGGCAAGTACCTTGTGTTGGAAAGATCCTGATATATATATCCAATTGGATGTAAGTTAGCATTAATTATTATTGTTGACATTACCCTTGAGGTAAAAGGTTGGGAGGCAACACTATAAGCCCCTATCTTTCTCTGTGTCCGATTAAAACTCCATACGCATAAGTATTGTGTGAGTGTTAGCAATTGTGAAAGACTATATGATAGTTGAGTATGTGGACTTGCTGAAAAGCTCTTATATTGACTCTTTCCGATGTTATGATAAATTGCAATTGCTTCAATGACCGAGATTATAGTTTGTTGGTTCCCAATGAAGTTTCTGATTCATACTTTACATTGTGAATAGATTATTACTTGAGCATAAGAGAGCATATGACAATATCCATATATGTTGCTGTTATAAGAATGATCATGATGCCCTCATGTCCATATTTTATTTTATCGACACCTCTATCTCTAAACATGTGGACATATTTATCTTTATCGGCTTCCGCTTGAGGACAACCTAGGTCTAAGCTTGGGGGAGTTGATACGTCCATTTTGCATCATGCTTTTATATCGATATTTATTGCATTATGGGTTGTTATTACATGTTATGTCACAATACTTATGCCTATTCTCTCTTATTTTACAAGGTTTACATGAAGAGGGAGAATGCCGGCAGCTGGAATTCGGGGCTGGAAAAGGAGCAAATATTAGAGACCTATTCTGCATAGCTTCAAAAGTCCTCAAACTTCACGGAAGTTATTTTTGGAATTAATAAAATATACTGGCGAAAGAAAGTACCAGAGGGGGCCAACACCCTGGCCACGAGGGTGGGGGCGCGCGCTACCCCCTGGGCGTGCCCCCTGCCTCGTGGGCCCCATGGTAGGACTCCGGCGCCCATCTTCTGCTATATGAAGTCTTTCGTCCGAGAAAAAATCATAAGCAAGTTTTCAGGAAGAAACTCCGCCGCCACGAGGCGGAATCTTGGCAGAACCAATCTAGGGCTCCGGGAGAGATGTTTTACCGGGGAAACTTCCCTCTGGGAGGGGGAAATCATCGCCATCGTCATCACCAACGATCCTCTCATCGGGAGGGGGTCAATCTCCATCAACATCTTCACCAGCACCATCTCCTCTCAAACCCTAGTTCATCTCTTGTATCCAATCTTTGTTGCAAAGCCTCAGATTGGTACCTGTGGGTTGCTAGTAGTGTTGTTTACTCCTTGTAGTTGATGCTAGTTGGTTTATTTGGTGGAAGATCATATGTTTAGATCCTTTATGCATATTAATACCCCTCTGATTATGAACATCAATATGATTTGTGAGTAGTTACGTTTGTTCCTGAGGACATGGTAGAAGTCTTGCTATAAGTAGTCATGCGAATTTGGTATTCTTTCGATATTTTGATGAGATGTATGTTGTCTCTCCTCTAGTGGTGTTATGTGAATGTCGACTACATGACACTTCACCATTGCCTAGAGGAAGGAATTGGGAAGTAATAAGTACATGATGGGTTGCTAGAGTGACCGAAGCTTAAACCCTAGTTTATGAGTTGCTTCGTAAGGGGCTGATTTGGATCCATATGTTTCATGCTATGGTTAGTTTTACCTTAATACTTATTTTGTAGTTGCAGATGCTTGCAATAGGGGTTAATCATAAGTGGGATGCTTCTCCAAGAAAGGACAGCACCAAGCACTGGTCCTCCCACATAACAAATTATCAAAGTAACGAACGCGAATCATATGAGTGTGATGAAAACTAGCTTAACGATAATTCCCATGTGTCCTCGGGAGCGCTTTTATCTATATAAGAGTTTGTCTAGGCTTGTCCTTTGCTACAAAAAGTATTGGGCCATCTTTCTGCACCTTATTTACTTTCATTACTTGTTACCCGTTACAAATTACCTTATCACAAAACTATCTATTACCGATAATTTCAGTGCTTGCAGAGAATACCTTGCTGAAAACCGCTTATAATTTCCTTCTGCTCCTCCTTGGGTTCGACACTCTTACTTATCGAAAGGACTACGATAGTTCCCCTATACTTGTGGGTCATCATGCGATACGTGGCATACAGTTGATCCATCCGACCTGTTTGTGATGGAATAGGCCGTGTGTGTTGTGGGCAAACACTTGCTAGTATTCAACCGTTTGGGATTGATGAATTCATCACCGACCGGTTCCCTAGTGTGGTTCGTGTTCATCTAGTCATCATCTATGACTTGTGCCAGCCTGATGCTAAGTTTCCATTAATTGATGGCGTTTTATGAGAACGCCACCGTTTCCCGCCATTTCCTCACCTGTTTCCCGACACCCTGCTATATTGCGCATAGGGGGTGAGCGACGCACGGAGGCAACAAGCGCAGCCTATAGCACATCCACCTTTTCAAAGCATTCCAACCCACCAAAGCACCACCTCTGCCATCAACCTCGTCGACAAGGGAAACGAGCAGGCGCCACGACCCTTCGAGGCCGAGGCGCTCCCAGGCAACGCGATGGATGACGCCGTGATGCACGTCATCGCCAGGGTTGAGTAGACCTTTGGCGCATGGCGCTTGAGCGCCACGGATAAAGATAGGCATGCCAGCGCTGATAGGCTGCAGCTCGCTGCACAACATGATTAACGACGTGACGTAGAGCAAGCTAGGTGCGTCCGCGCCGATAGGCTGCGGCTCACCGCACGGCGAGACCGTTGGAGCGCCGCAGAGCGAGAGGCGTGGCGCGCCGCACAGCAACAGCGGATCCATCGGCGCTTGCCTGCTGTTGACACGGCGTCGCAGCTGGGTACACGTACCGTCAGTACCCCCATTCCTCGCCAGGAGTGGGCGGAGGCCCTCAGCACCATACTTGAACCAGAGGCCGTCCGCATCGTACTTGCACCGGACGCCTGCCGCGCCGTTCGCATGGATTCTGCCATTCACCTTGTCCGCGGCCCGCTGGATGCCAACACGCTGCTCCGTAGGCTCGACCGCCTCCTTGGCCCAGGTGTCCATCTGGGCGCAGTAGAGGAATATGGCCGTCACATCCTCGAGCTGGTGATCTCTTATGATATAGCCAACTTGGAGCTTGGAATCGCGCTCCAGATGTACTGCGAGCGTGTCGACCACTTGGAAGAACGCCTGCACGAGTTCAGGCAGAGCCAAGAGCTACCCTAGGCAAGGGCTGTTGGTCATGGTCTCATGGATGAGTTTTATTTTGGAAAGTCGTTTCGACGTGGATAGCTATGTATTCACAGCAATCATAGTATTGCTCTGTTTCAATGTGTGTACTCTGTTTTCCATTCTTATATGTTCTGTTTCAATGTGTGTATATATGCTTTCCATTCTATATATGTGGATGATAATAGCTAGATTCAAATATCATCGCATATACGTGATGATACTTAACTACTAGGTACAATGCATAAAATTGAAAACGAACAATAATAAAACTAATAATCCCTCCTGAGGCTAGTATTCCGGCAGCCCCTCGCCAGCAGCTCCCTGGTGCGCGGCGTCTTCCTAGTGCGGAGGCAGTACTCTGACTCCTCCGCCTCGTAGCGCTTGACGTACCGATATGCCTCTTGCTGGCGGAGGGGCGTGGCCGATCTTGCCATTTCGTTGGGCGCCCATCGGAGCTTCTCGTTGGTGGCACAATAGAGCTTATCGGCCCACCTCCACGCAGCAACGACGCGCCCAGCGCCTATGACCTTCCTCGCGAAGTACCCGTCTTCGTACACCTCCTCGGCACAACGACGCGCCCGCCCCCAAAGATCCGCCGCCTCCTTTTTCCAGGTGGCATCACGGGCTTCACGGGCCGCCTGGTACCTGGCTTCCTCCTCCGTCATCTCCTTCTTGAACGCCACTTGCCTGGCTTTCTCAGCCGGCGGCAGCGACTTCCACAGACAAAGATTGTACTGGCCCCAAAACCAATCCAAAGTTGGAGGGTCCGGCGCAACCTCATCAGGCGGCATGTAGGCATCCTCGTCGCTGCTAATCGTGTGAGTGTCCTCGGGGGGCGGCGACTCCTCGTCGGTGCGTGGGCAGACCGACGGTGCCATGGCAGCCATTTGAGAGAGAGAAAGAGAGAGAGAGAGAGAGAGAGAGCGAGCGAGGGAGGATGTAGATGAGAATGCAGGCGGGACGACGTGAGCAAGGTAGTATTTATTGGCGGCCGGAATCTACATCGACGGGGACAGTACACATGCCGGTCGCCAGAATTTACGAGTACTGTAGTTTGAATTACACACAATTCCCGTAGCAAATCCGTGTGTGAACATAATAGCTGACGGTTTCCAATACAGAACCATGTCTGATTAATGATCCCCGCCAATCACCTACGAAACCTCGAACCGCGAGATAGAGTGCCAATCGTGTGGGGGCCAGTTGTCTTGCCAGATCTTTATATTTTCTTTTTTGAACACCAGATATTTACATCGTCTGATGATTTTTTAACTCGCACACAAGTACACAAAAATATGATTTTCCAAACCGTTTTGGTTAGGTGTTGCATGTGTAGTTCAATTTGAATTACGGTTATTAAATGGTTAGAAAATCACTTAAATGTCTTTAAAAGGTCAATGACCCCTGGAAAATTCCGAATTTTCACATGACAGTTGTATTAGTGCATGTTAAACGTAGGAAAAAATTTGAAGGCCGTATGAGGAAGCTATCTCCCGTTCGTCAGCAAACATGCATTGTTCCCACTCGGAACCACGAACCTTCTAGTGAGTTGCTCTGGTTTGTGAGGGGTGTGTGTCAAAACTTTCGTCAAACATGCGAATGTTTTTACCACATCGTCTTGGTGGCATGACATTAAGTCAAGCAAGGTTTCTTGTTTTTCTGATCATTTTTTATTTTTTGGAATTTAAATGCCATGGCATGCACTCCATGCATGTGCCCATGCCTTGACACCAATATGTTTGACAATTCCTTCAAATTTACTGCACATGGAATTAACTCGCACACAAGTACACAAAAATATGTTTTTTCAAACCGTTTTGGTTAGGCGTTGCATGTAGATGTAGTTCAAATTTGAATTACGGTCATTAAATGGTTAGAAAATCACTTAAATGTCTGTAGAAGGTCAAATGACCCCTGAAATTTACCAAATTTTCACATGACAGTTGCACGTTAAACGTATGAAACATTTGAAGGCCGTAAGAGGAAGCTATCTCCCATTCGTCATCAAACATGCATTGTTCCCTCTCGGAACCACAAACGTTCTAGCGAGTTGCTCCGGTTTGTGAGGGGCGTGTGTCCAAAAGTTCGTGAAACATGCCAATTTCTTTACCACATCATCTTGGTGGCATGACATTACATCAACCAAGGTTTCATGTGTTTCTGATCATTTTTCTATTTTTTTGAACTAAAATGCCATGTCACTCCATGCATATGTATGCATGTGTCCATGTCGTGAGATCAATATGTTTAAAAATTCCTTCTAATTTACTGCACATGGAATTAACTCGCACATAAGTACACAGATATGATTTTTCAAACCGTTTTGGTTAGGCGTTGCATGTAGATGTAGTTCAAATTTGAATTACGGTCATTAAATGGCTAGAAAATCACTTAAATGTCTTTAAAAGGTCAAATAACCCCTAGAATTTTCAAAAATTTCACATTACACTTGTAGTTGTGCACGTTAGACGTAGAAAAAAAATGAATGCCGTAAGATGAAGCTATCTCCCGTTCGTCATCAAACATGCATTGTACCCTCTCGGAACCACGAGCCTTCTAGCGAGTTGCTCTGGTTTGTGAGGGGTGTGTGTCCAAACCTTCGTCAAACATGCCAATTTCTTTACCACATCATCTTGGTGGCATGGCATTACATCAACCAAGGTTTCATGTGTTTCTCGTCATTTTTCTATTTTTTGAATTAAAATGCCATGTCACTCCATGCTTAATTATGTCATAGCCGTTAGACCAATATGTTTGAAAATTCCTTCCAATTTACTACACATGTAATTAAATCGCACACAAGTACACGAAATATGAGTTTTCAAACCGTTATGGTTAGCTGTTGCATGTAAATGCAGTTCAAATTTCAATTACGGTCATTAAATGGCTTGAAAATCACTTAAATGTCTTAGAAGGTCAAATGACCCCTGAAATTTTCCAAAATTTGACATGACAGTTGTATTTGTACAACAGAATTTCTCGTTCATTTAAAACACCATCCGTTGGCACTTTACTCCAGATTCGTCTATCACAGCTAATAAAAAATATCTACAACATCACACAAAGTTGTTTTCTAGGAACCGTTTGTGATGAAAATATCTGGGTGTATTTAAGTCCTTCTTCTTAAGCTTCGCCGGCTCGTCTGCTCTAGTGCCGGCAACCCCCGAATCCACGAATCCCGAATCCCGATTCCCATTCCCGCACCCCTTTCTTGCAAAGATGACGCCATGGAAACTCTTCGTGAAGGCCCGTATGATGGTCGCGTCCCCCCGAGCGCTGCCGCCTGCACCGAGAGCGCCGCCGCCTACGCAGAGAGTGCCGCCGCATACGCATTGAGCACGACCGCTTCCGTCGAGAGGGCGTCTACGGCAGCCGATAGGGCAGCTGTAGAAGCCGAGACGGTTGCAGCAACTGCTCCGACGGCGGCTGCAAACGCCGAGAGCGCTCGAGCTGCCGTCCGTGCCGCTGATGTCGCCATGGCCCTGGTCGAGGCCATCCACACCAAGATCGAGGATGCACACACCAAGACATTCCAGGGCACCTTGGACTCCAGCATGCAACCCACGTTTGAAAAGGCGGCGGTGGCCATGGAGCACCTGATTCCTCATGAGGTCGCCGAGCGGAAGCTGGAGATGCAGGAGGCGACGGATATCGAGGAGCGCCGGGAGGAGAAGTTGCGCGTTGCCGAGGTCGAGGTAGAGAAGAGTCTGTCCGTCGAGGAATCAGCGGTGGAGTACCAACGCGAGCTTTGGCGCAGCCATGACTATGAGTACTACAACCTTGAGGGCAGCGCCAAGGACGAGGACGCGGTCTACTTCAGCAGGGGGATGCGGAGTCCACCAACGGCAGCATGTCGCCAGGACAAGTCATCAAGTCTCATCTCACACCGGCGATGCATAGGCCGGCGCGGCGGCGGATTTTTAATTATGCGTACTTAGGCTTTGTTTTTAATGCTGGTCTTTTGTTAGAGCAATGTTTAGGTCAACTGGCTCTGTGTAATTACTAACATTGCTCGATTCAGTAAGTGTGGTCTGTCTGCTATACGCTCTTTTGTATGCCCAAATTAGCAAGCGATGTTAAATTATGCAATGACGTACCTGGGGAAATTTCCATCAAAATTTGAATTATCAAACTCATCCCATGCGCGTAAACCATAAGAATCGTTTGTGATGCACACAATCGTTCAAAGTGAATGGTCCAGCGGCACCGCACGCGTTCAAAGTGAATGCGCCATGCCTTGAGCCCAAAATTTGAAATATCAAACTCATCCCATGTGCGTAAAGCAGAAGAATCGTTTGCGATGCACACAATCGTTCAAAGTGAATGGTCCGGCGGCACCGCGCGCAAAGTTTCCCTCCACATTTCCAAAATTTTGTCCTATCGCTAAAATATCTACCCCCGCCCCCTTCCCCCTTCCCCACCCCCTTGTCTCCCCGACCACAAGTCACATTTCCCTTGTTTCCTCCTTCCTTCCTTCCTTGCTAAGCTATAGCCTCTTCCTCACTCTCACCATCTCGCATCCTACCGCCGGGGTCGCCATGGTCTTCTTCAAAGACATCTCCAGTGGTTCCTCCTCCAGCAACTACTCCTTCACCAGCTGGGTATGCATCTCTTCTCTCTCTCTCGGGCTATGACTTGGAATGAAGGATTTTTACCCGGAGGTCGATTTGAGTCATTTCTTCCTCTTGTAGCTCCCTAAGACCATCAGTGGCAACGAATGGTGCAGGATGGCTGAAGATTTATCTCCTCGTTGTCACCATCAATCTCCATGCGTGAAGCTACTTGCGTTTGATTCTATGGACACTGGGAGGAAGTTTCTGGCATGTGTAGAGAAGGTTAGACCCTCTTCCGTTGTTACGAACCATTTGTTAGATGTGATTCAGACTCTCTCACGGTCCCAACCCATTCATACCACACCTTCAAACAAACGCATCCTAAGACAGTGTCACAGTTTGTACCAAGTATCTTAAATTATTGCCATCTCATCAGCGGTGCCATTAGAAAATTATTTGGCACCGCTTTAGTAGTTTGTGCAGCCAACTTTGGTCCACATATCCGAGCAGCCAAGAAGTAAAATACTAAATCTTTATGGCACGAAGGAACTGGGCATCGGAACAACTACGTGCTCCAGAGTTCGGGTCCCTGATTTCTTTTCCACTACATCGGCTCGCCAGTGTAGGGCACCGCTGCGAGATGTCGCAATAGTTGTCTTTACCCCAGTTCTGGCATACATAGTGGACGGCCTTAGTGCTATTAGTTCTATGTTACTAAATTTGTGCATGTACACACCTGTTAGTATAAATTTGCTGTCATCCAAACACTGTTGCTATGTTGTTGCAGTTATATTTACCTTTCTCATAAAATGTTCAATTTGTTATTTATTGTAAATGAGTAAGAACTTGTAGCGTCGTTGTAGTTAATTATAGCTTCCGATGTTCCAGAATTTAGTTGTTGTCTCATTACGAATTATTTCATTTGCACATTGATCTTTTTGAGAAGATATGTCATAATTAACATGTTTCTTCAGTTTTTCAAAATAAGCATTGGTGATTTTCTATGTTGCTATAAATCCATTTCCCCTACAATTGTTACTGATCTAGTTTTAAATATTATAGGACAAACGGAAGTGTTCTTACTTGGAGTGGGTTGATCAAGAGTGGCACAGTCTATGAAGATGTGCCCAACGAAGCTCTAGAGCATGTATGAGGAAGAGAACGCACGTAGGCTTAGAGAAAGTATTGTCAACGCTGAAGCATATTTCAAGATGCAGGATAGAAAGTTGAAGGTGGAGAATGAGCTCAGATTTTTTTAAATCAGACTTTGCTAAGATGGTGTTGGCGAAGGAGGAGGCACTTTCCCAGTTGGCCCGTGCAAAACGGGTTCTTACTGAACCGAAAGCAGAGGTGGATAAGACGAGCCTGGATAATCTCGATTACGGAAATGAATATATTGTTCTTATGAAGTTGAACTAGCTGTATGTCATACTGTGTTGTTTTCATTTAGCTACCGTACTATAATGTTACAATATATTTATGTGCCTGATATGAAATTGGCAAACAGCTGTTCGATATGAAATGTGAATTTGCGTAATACTGGAATTATTAATTGTAAACTAATAAACCTGCTAAATGTGTCATGGACCATTGCAAACGGTTCTAGCAGTAAAAGCGCTTGCGATGGATAGCCCAATGCCACACAGTTTTCTTCATCAAATCATGTGTGATATAGTTGATAAAAGCAAACAGTTAACCAAGGAATACCGTGTGTGATTGTTACACCTTTCACACACAAGCCTACACATAAAACTGTGTGGGATTTATGTCCGAACGGAAACGTTTTCCATGGATTGACTGTGTGGGATGTACATAAGAACGGAGACGATTCCTTGGATTGACTGTGTGTGATATACATACGAACGAAATGTTTTTCTGGGATTCACCATGTGGGATGTACATACCTACGGAAATGATTTTCTCGGATTACCGTGTGGGATGTACATACCTATGGAAATGATTTTCTCGGATTACTGTGTGGGATGTACATACCTACGAAAATGATTTTCTCGGATTACTGTGTGGCATGCACATACCTACGGAAATGATTTTCTCAGATTACCGTGTGGGATGTACATACCTACGGAAATGATTGGGTTTCGATGCCTCTACCGATCGCACACGGCCCCAGCCTGGGTCCTAGTAGGGCCTATCCCCGACGATTTCTGGGTCGTGTGGGAACGACACCCTATCGCACACACTCACTTGGTGACGGTTCCAAATGCCGTCGCAGAAAGGGGTTAAAAACTGTTTATTTAGGACCGACGCGCACGAGTGGTTGTCAATTCAACCACACCTGGAAAATAACATTTTTGCAGCAAAGTATTTAGTAGCATAGCAGCATGAAGTTTGGTAGCACCGGTAAAAGTAGCAGTAGTAGCAGTAGTAGCAGTAATTGTAACAACACCCATTTTTTAGTGATTGTAAGAACAACAACAATAGTAGTAACTTAGCAAAGACAATATGAGCAAAGCGTAGGTATTGGATCAACGATAGATATTTGTGTGGTTGACATTCTTCATGTAGAAGATAGCAAAGAGGGTTCAGATCTGAAATCATGGCACTCGGGTCCGAGTGACAAGAACTAAGCATAACAAAGTCATAGTAACATCAATCTCAGAGCATAGTGGATACTAGGGATCAAGCCCTAGAAAATTGACTCGATTACATGATAAATCTCATCCAACTCCATCACCGTACAACAAGCATATGTAGGAATTACTCACTCCCGGTGTTGAGCATCATGGAATTATTGTTTAAGAAGGGTTGATGATGATGACGACAACGAATCCTCCTCTCCGGAGCCCCGAACGGACTCCAAAACAGCCCGGTGAATGAATAACGGGAGGTGGCGGCGGCTCCGTATCATAAAATGCGATGAAACTTCTTCTCTATTTTTTTCTTTGGAATTATAGGTTTGAATTAGGTTAGATGGAGCTTTGTGGGCCCCAGAAGGCATCAGGGTGCACCCTGTGGGGGGTAGGCGTGCCATGTTGCCTTGTGAGCAACTGGTGGCCCCCTCCGGTGGATCTTCGTTCTATATTTTTTATTTATCCAATAAAAAATCTTTGAAAAGTTTCGTCCCGTTCCGAGAACTTCCATTTCTGCACGAAACCAACACCATGATAGTTCTGCTAAAAACAACATCTGTCCGGGTTAGTTTCATTCAAATCATGGAAATTAGAGTCTAAAACAAGAGCAAAAGTTTTTGGAAAAAGTAGATACGATGAAGACGTATCAAATGGTTAAAAGGATGCCCAGTCCAGAATTACTCATAAAACATGCTCCCCTGTAAAGTCGAAAGTTGCTAGGCACCCGTGGATTCGACTAGCCACGGTTTGTGTTAGTATGGTAGAGGGGGAGTAAAACTTTTTGCATGGGAACTTCCATTAATGTGTTTAGCATGGAACATATTGAAAAGTTTGTCCTAAAACCATTGGCATGAAAAGTACACCTTTTGAATGAAGTTATCTCTGTTTTAAGCAATGAGCTCTAGCACATTAGCAAATCCTTGCTTCTCTCTGTGAAGGGCCCATCTTTTATTCTTTAAGTTTTACTTTTATGCAAGAGTCAAAATATTTTCTCATATTCCAACATCAACTATTCTCCACTTGGCAAGAATCGTGTGGTGGGGAAAGATCCACGTAGATATACCCAATCAAATATATTTTGCCATGAATTATTATTGTTGACAAAGTAAGTTGGGAGGCAAAATAAGCCTCTATCTTTCTTTGTGTTCGATGGATGTTGTTTGTTCTAAAAATATGCTTTGAGTACTAGGAATCATAGAAGACTATATGATAATTGAGTATGTGGAGCTCTTATTTATACTTCTCTAAAAATAATTTGAATTGTAATTGTTTGGTGACTAAGAACATAGTTTGTTAAGTATAAAGAGAGTTTATGGTCTACACTTTGACATGTGAATACCTTGCTACTTGATCATGAGATGTTTTTATGAGAAATGAGCTCTTGTATATGATATATATAATGCTAGAAAAATTTATTAGAATTATCATTGATGAAACTTATGCACTATTCTAGCATTCACACTTCATAAATTATTTCTGTTATCATTTACCTACTTGAGGACGAGCAAGAATTAAGCTTGGGGATGCTGATACGTCTCCAATGTATCTACAATTTATGAAGTATTCATGCTATGTTTACAACAATCTTATATGGTTTTGGTGCACCTTTACATTATTTTTATGGACAAACATATTAATCTAGAGCCCCATGTCAGTTCTATTTTTTTGCATGTTTTTTTCATAGAAATACCATACCAAACAAAGTCCAAACGCAATAAAATTGACGTAGATTTTTATGGAATATATGTGATTTTTGGGAAAAAGAATCAACGCAAGATTATGCCCGAGGGCCCCACAAGGCAGGTTGGCGCGCCCTACCCTCGGGCTCACCGGGGTGCCTTATGGTCATCCCATAGGTCAGTTGGAACCCTTCGTTTTCCACAAGAACGCTAACTTTTTTTAGTAAAACCACCTCAAAATTTCAGCCAAGTCGAAGTTATGGATCTTTGACTATTAAAGAAACGATGAAGGGCCAGAAAACAGATGCGAGAAACAGAAGACAACAGACAGACCCAATCTAGAGGAGAGCTTCCTCTCTCCCCGGAGGTCCAAGGAATAAGAAGAAGAAGAAGAAGAAGAAGGAGGGCCCCCTTCCCCCTCTCCTCCGGTGGCACCGAGATGCCTCCATGACCATCACCACCAACTTCTCCTCCGTTCTCATGGTGATGTGCGAGTAGTTCATCCTCGATGCTGAGTGTATGTACTAGTAGCTATGTGTTTGATCTCTCTCTCTCTCTCATGTTTTTTGTTTGGCACGATCTTGATGTATCATGAGCTTTGTTAATATAGTTGTATTATATGAAGTTCTTCCCCTGAATCTTCGTTGTGATGAATTGAGCCTTGGTATTTAAAGTTTTATATGTTGGATTGAATACTTTGGATTTGGGATCACTTGATGTATGTCTTGCTTGAGGATAGCCGTGGTGACAATGGGGTAATCTATTACGATCACTTGATATATGTTTTGGTAATTAACTTGCGAATTCTCGTGGAGACATTGGGGTAATCTAGGTATAAAGGTTGACATATGTTTTCATCATACTTTC